>OX451737.1:823733515-825088515 GCA_948472305.1 Vicia faba | reverse complement strand
GCTCTCCATCCTCCAATAAGAAGAGGAGCGACTGCCAAGTTAACCGCGGCCGATCACCATCGCCCAAACCAAGACAACACCGAAGGATTCCTTCTCCACGAAGAGACAACTATTCTCGATAGGGGAGGAACTATCACTCCCAGTCTCCATCCTCCATGGAAAGAGATGATGACAAGCCCCGTGGCCCGTTATCAAGAGAGATTATAGAAACCCAGCTCTCAATCGGCCTGGAAAAGCTTCCCCCACTGGGAACATATGATGGTACGACCGATCCTGATGAACATATAGAGAATATTGACGCCCTCCTCGACTATCGAGGGGTCTGGGGCACCATCAAATGCAGACTGTTCCCAACCACCTTGAGGAAAGGAGCAATGTCTTGGTACAAAAGCCTCCCAGACGAGTCTATTACCTCTTGGAAACAGTTGGGGAGGATGTTCTCGAAGAACTTCATTTCCTCCTGTTGACATCTAAAATCAGAGGCTTCAATTGAAGCGATTGTCCAAGGCAGATATGAGTCTCTACGAGCATACATCGAGCGCTTCAACAAAGAAGCAGTCTAGGTCTCCACGACTGACACTGTGAAGAAATACCTTCTTGAATGCGAGCTATGTCCCCATAGCGACTTTGCAAAAGCGGTGGGCATCAAATCACCAGTCACGCTCGACTCCCTCCTTCTCAAGGATCAAGCCTACATTCAATACGAGGTGAAAAAATCCACCAATAATTCCAGGGAGTCGCGACACAGAAAAAGTGCCAAGTCCTCAAGAAGTGATGAGCCCTCGACATCCCGTCGGGGAGAAAAGAAGCGGGAAGATAAATCATGAGACTCCAAAGACTACAAGGGGCCTGTTGGTCGATTTCACGACTACACCCCTCTGACTACTTTGAGGGAATGTATTCTATCTTAATGCACCAATTCCAAATTCAAGTAGGTTGGGGTGCGTTTTCCTCGACAGACACTATCCAAACCCGAAACTGACAAGAGAAGATACTACAAGTTCCATAAAAGCCATGGTCACAACACCAATGATTGCATCCATCTCAAGGATGCAATAGAGATACTAATCCGAGTCGGGCACCTCAAGCAATACAAGAAAAAAGAGGGTGCCCGCGAAGAGGTTCCAGAAACTAAGAGCGTCGAAGAGGGGAAGGAGTCCCCCGACATCAGCATAATATCGGTCGCCATGAGCATCTCGCGACCAGAAGATATCTATGCCCCAGACATGAGGACGTCTCAGACATGGAGTACGTCCCATTGTACTTCTCCTCTCGCAATCCTTGGGATTTATTCCCCGCTACTATGGTCATCTCCGACGGGGGATTCGACAAGCATATCATGGGATCCATGAAAAGAAGGTTCGAGCAACTTGTCATACCCCGATTTTTGACCTAAGATCCCATTTTTATTTTTGCATTTTTATACAGAAGTCAAGGTCATGAAATACAGTCGGTTTTAACCTCTCACCTTCGAGCATTGACTATGCAGAAATTGTCAAGTATTTTGAACATTCTTAGCCTATGTATCACTAACTTCTAATCAAGCAAGGAGTGTGTGTTTTTCGTTTCTTTGATTTCATTTGCAGGAAATAGATCTGAATCAAGAGCATCAAGCATCATGCCTCGATTGGGGTTCAGCATATCTCAAGCCAGAAGTACATTTGATCGTTGATTCTTGAAGACTGATTCATCAGGGGAATCATGTGTTTATTTCCACGCCTTGTTCGACAAGTGGTCTCAAGCTTCTCTAAAAATTCCCCAAAGCACAATCAAGATTTCATCATCACTGGTTTACATGTGCATCAAGATGCTTTGGAATGCGAAGAAATATCAAGTTTGCAAGTGGATTCAAAGCATTTCGACCAAAAGTTAACTATTGCAAGTTCAAGTTCAAATGGTCATGACTTCTTCAATTTTCAACGTCCTGAGACGATTCTTTTGCGAAGTATCATAAATAGCGTTGTCTATGAGATTACTTCAAAGATCGAGGTTCAGTTTATGCCACACACGTTTTCTCAAGGGACATTTGATTCTTATGTTGGGATAATTCATGAAACTAGAGTTTTAGTTCAATGATTCTTTGATTGCTTGTTGCCTACTTCAAGTCATTTGCAGTTGAACATTAGCGATCGTTGGATTAAGGTGGATTATTGATTAAATTTCTTAAAGGCACGATTTATACTATTGGCATGTATAGAAAATTACCATGAATCAAAGATTTGAATTAGGGTCTCATGAATTTGGATATTCACTCGCGAGATGCCATTAAATTCAATTTAATTCAAAGTTTCAAAGACACTCATCCTTTTAGCCATGATTCAATTGTCCATTTTAAATTCGAAACTTTATTCATGGGGATAAATTTGAGGCATGTATCATAATTGATTTGAGATTGCAAGGCATGTGCCATAACCCATTCATCCAAATGCAAGGTTCAATTTGGTGTGTAGTTCAAGATTATTCAAGAATGGATCAAGACTCCATTCCAATATCATTCAAGATTCATACAAGACCACAAAAGATAAATATTTTCACTCATGATTCAAAGTTAACAACATTTTTTATCAAAAGTGAGTTGTATTCAAGAATCATTCAAGATACTTCAAATTCATTCAAAGATTCAACCATCATCATTCATGACCTATTCAAGCCCATTTGGTTCATTCTTCATACAAGACATAATTTTAAGTGACATTTCAAATTCCATCCAAGGTTATTTTCAAGAGAAATTTTGAGATTCATCAAAGATTTACACTAAAAATTCAAACATCATTTATTATAAGGAAAATTACAAAGGAAGTTACAAGCAAATCAAGACTTGAGCTACTTCTAATGCCTTATAAACTTCATGCCTCAAACTTGCTGTCCAAATTTGCCTTGATCCAAATCCTTGCACAAACTTGTACCAAAACCCTTATGTCCTTATCCAAGTTTTGCTGCACAATGGTCATGTTGTTGCCTGTTGCTGCCTCTACATAACCTGCAGCTGCAAAACAAACAAATAGTCCAAACAATTCAGTCCAAAAACTGCTACAATCTGCTCCACCAACCTGTTGTACCATGTTGTCTACAACTGCATAAACAGTCCAAAAATACATCAAAATTGCACACAAAAGGTCATATACAAAAAACCTGCATCCAAAACAACCCGCACAAACCAGAAGGAAAAACTGTCAAAACAGTCTTCTATGTTATCCCAAAAACTGCTATTGATGTTCACACCAAGCCTTGTCTCTACCCAAGCATAAAGCTCCAAAATCATACTGCTGCCCCAAACCAGAAACAACCCTGCATATCAGTTCAAAAATAATTCCAAAAACCTGTTGCTATGCTGTCCAAACCCTGTCCAAAGCAATCCAAAAAATAACATCAATAGCCATACAAATTTGCATTCTAAAAAGCGATAAAACAGTTAACCCTATTCTAATTCATTATAAAATACCAACAATTTTCACACAGGAAGGAAGAGGAAACTTATCAAAACCTCTACCTAAATAACCCTCACATCTTGCCATAAACTTCAACAAAAACCTCACATTTCACTCACTAAAAAATCACTCCTCTAACCTTCCACTCACTGCATCATAAACCTAAAACCGTGCACTACATCCAACCTCACGGATAACAAACACATTGCTTAACAGATTCAATAAACAACACAGACCCCGACTCTGAAGCATGCGAAGACTTCACGGCAATATCACATCGACACCTTCAACAATTTCGCAACACCACACCATCGAATAATTGAAACAACTTACAAAAAGCAAAAATTGAAAGAAGCAAAATACTGTACCTTAATAATAACCTCGGTAATCCTCCTCTCTGTCGATATGTTTTCTTTTATGTGTGTTGTTACCGTAAACCATTTCCTCCTCTTTTCATGTTTTAACCCATTTTTAACTTCTGAGTTTATGTTTGCGCTTCCTTTATTGGAGATTTTGATCTTTGAGTTTCCTTGTGTTGTTGTTTCTGAATATTGTTGTTGTTCAGAGAGAAACCGAGTGAGAGTTTTGGTCTAAGGGATGAAGAAATAGAGAGATGGAATAGATGAATAGAGAGAGTTAGAGAAAGAGAGAATTTAGAACCGATGAGAGAGAGGAAGAAGAGATTTTGAGCGTGTGATTTGATAAGAAAGAGATTTTACCTTTTTTTATTTAATTGAGTAATTTATTTATAATTAATTGATAATTATTGGGGAGGATTGAGATAAGATTGGACTAATTACCTAGACTTGCTGCGGCTGACTCTTAGAGTATTGGGTTTTTTTAATTTAATTTTTAGCATTGCACCTAGGGCCTTGACCCAATCCGCCCAGTGCATAATCCATCTAAGCCATGCAATTTTGCCCCTGTTTGTTTCAGTTCAGCCCAATTTGGTTCCCTTCTTAACTTTAAGCCCATTCGAAATTCAACATATCCACCTCCAACTTTCTGTTTCCAACCCTTTTTTAATTAAATAACTTAATTTAATTTTAGATTATTAATCTTAGAATAAATTAGTTTATATATAATTTTAGCAATTTTTAGGATTAATTTAGTTTAGATTAATATTTTTATAATAGCTTATATTTAAATTAGAATTTTATAATTAACTTAGTTTATATTTAAACTAGTTTAGATATAATTTAGTAATTTTAGAGATTTAACAACTTTAGAATTTTTATTTAATTTAAATTTAATTTAATAACTTTAGATTTTTTTATTTAGATTTAATTTAATAACTTTATAATTTTCATTTGATTTAGATTTAATTTAATAACTTTAGGATTTTTTATTTGATTTAGATTTAATTTAATAACTTTAGAATTTTTATTTGATTTAGATTTAGTTTAATAACTTTAGAATTTTTATTTGTTTTAGATTTAATTTAGTTACCTTAGAAATTTAATTTAGTTTATATTTAATTTACTAATTTTAAAATTTTAGTTTATTTTAGATCTAACTCAATAATTTTAGAATTATTTTATAACCTTAGAGTTTGTAGTTAGTTTAGAATTATTTTAACAAGTAATCTTAATTTTTCAATTTAGTTCAAATAACTTTTTTTAGATAATTAGTTACATATATTTGTTTTATTTCCTTGTGGATTTTCGAATGTTTACAATTTAATGTTTATCTATTTTCGCTTGTTTGCTTAGTTCCAATGGTAATGTTTTAACTTTGTTGACTTCATGTCATCAAATATATTTGTTACGATTGTGCGAATCTCTTCATTCATTTTGATTTTACCCTTTTGCTAAACTTAAGTTAATTTTCCTAAAAAGTCAATTTTAAAACTCACAGCTTTTAAAGTCAAAACTTCGACATTAGGTCGTCGCATCTTCAAAATCTCGTTCACACCCAATTTGACCAAACAAACCATTTTTAATCAAACAAACAATTTTAAAAACAGGTATTTCAAAAGGTTCCTGTGAAATACTGCAGATGCATTGGGTGCTAATACCTTCCCATTGCATAACCAACCCCCGAACTCTCGATCTCTTTTAAAAACGCATTGTATTTTCATTACTTTCAAGTATTGTTTTACATTGCATATTAAAGGATTTTATTTCGCTCTTTTTCCTTTTCCCTTAGAAATAATAAAGCGCGGTGGAAACTCTTGCTTTTGCGAGTCAAGTTAATCAATAGCTTGATCTCCAATTTTCACCACTATAGAATTGGCGACTCTTCTAGGGACAGATTTACCTCTGGCTGCTCCATCCCTAAGTGGGTTAAGCCTAGTTTGTCTTATCTATTTTATTGTTATTTGATTGTTTGATTATATGTATATATTTTGGTTATTTGGGTGTTGATGATATTTACAAAGGACAAGTCCAATACCCAGACTAAGTTACACTTAGGAATAGGACAGGCAGTATGGTCATGTTAACTTTGAGGGAGTAATCCCGAAGAAGGAGGCATGAAATCCCCCACTTAGTGGAAGCCCCTTTGAATGTAGTATTTGTTTACCGAGTAATCGGGAAGACATTATTGCTTTTGACCTGGGAGCCAAAGAAGCTGAGAACCGTAGAACCCTAACCCATCTTGGCCTTTTAGGTGTAGTATGGAGACTATAACGGAGTAATTCGGAAGTAGTTATCACGCGATGCTACGCTCAGACGAGTTTCTCTTGAGAATATTGCTAATTACCAAGTAATCAGGACGTTGGTAATATCTGAAGGAGGAATGTAGACTCTGGGAACTTTTAGAACCTTGTTTTACAGGTGTGATTAAATCTTTAGTACATACCTTAGGGTGGTTCTTACTTTGACTTCATGCTCGTGACATTGAACCTTTCGAATTTGCTTGTGACCTTGCTTGTGGTTGTTGTATAGCCATTCCTTCATGCATCCATGAAACCCTTTTTCACTTGATTTTCAAGGAATTTGGAAGTATTTCTTTGTAAACATCACAAGTTTTATCAAGCTCAATGGATCTTGGGTGTTGATGGGGTGGAAACCCTAATCCACCAAAATGGATGATTGATCTTGATGATAACTTGATCAATGTTTTGATCCAATTTAAAATTCATCTTCTATCTTCATATTTTGATGTTTATAACTTAATATATTGAAGATCAAATAAAAACTCTCTTTCACATTTACATATCATGCATCATTCTACAATTTTTCTGTTTCACTTTAAAAGGTCATTCCCAAGTCTTATTTTTTCCTTTGGTCTAACCAGTACAATAATCGCGCTAGGAGAACAATGGAGAATATCAAGCAAGAGGTTTCTGAACTCCGCAAAGAGATGATTACTTTGAAAGCTAGTATGGAGCACTTAATTGGTTTGGTTGAAATTTTGGTTGCCGCCCAAGTTAATCCTTCTAGGAAGGAAGAAGCGATGGCAAAAGTATTCACTGAAACTCTAAAATCATTCTTTCATGAGAAGATGATAATTAATGCACCTAGTGACTTTCTTGACAAGGTGAATGTGGGAGTGCGTCTAGAAGAAGATGTTCTAAAGGGATGTTTATATGAAGATGGTGGCTCAGCTAGTGGTGTGAAAAAGTTTGATAATAGCTTTTCCAAGAAGAGAGTCAGAGAGAGTCAGGGGAAGAAATAATTATTGCCAGAATCATCATGTTTCTCCTGTCATCCCTGTGTTCAATTTACCTTTTGCAGCTCCAGTTTATCAACAGAATCAGCAAGTTCCTAATCATAGGAAAACTTAGCTTAATCCAATTCCAAAGACCTATATGGAGTTGTTTCCTGTCCTGATGCAGAGGAATTTGGTTTAGACTCGACTTCCACCTAATATTCCTGGGAAGATGCCTTGGTACTACAAAGCTGATTTAACTTGTGCCTTTCATCAGGGAGCCCCTGGGCATAGCCTTGAACATTGTTATGCATTGAAAGCTGAAGTCCAGAAGTTGGTCAGAAGTGGTATCTTGTCATTCAAGGACGTTGGTCTTGAAGTTAAAATCAAGCATTTTCCGAAGATTAAACATGATTGATGGTTACTCTGAGTTTTGAAGGATGTTTTTAGCAGCTCAAGTCTATATGGAGAGAGTCTTCTCAGTTTAAAATCATTCTTACTGCTTTCCCTTGTAATCTTTCATGTTTGTTAAAGCTTTGTTTGCATGTAAGAACTTGTTTACGTTTGAATGATTATCTTAATACAATAAGTATGTTTGTCTTGAAGAAAATCATTCGTTTCACTCATTTTTGTTTTCAAATTTTAAATTGCTTTTTGCATTATGATACCAAACCTTTTGACCAAATTCTTGCTTAGGCAGAAATTGGACGGAGGATGACGAATTTAAAACGCAAGATTTCTGGTTGTATGCTTTTGGATAAAACCCTGTTGATGATGTACATGCATTGTTTCAAATTCCCAAACACCGAAGATATAAGGGAGTGAAACCTTTGTTAACCCCTTTGAGCCTTAAAGTAGGAGTTCCTTTTTGTTTAGAAAAAACCCTCATTTTTAACCCAGGGCAAGGTAGTGTTCAGTTAATCTGATTGAGTATTCAAATCTCATCAATAGTGCGCATCTAAGGATACAACAATGGTTATCCTTCAAAAGGTTGAGGAAAGTCAAAATCGCAATGGTCAATCTTCGCCTATCAATAGTGTGCATCAAAATAAGACGATATTCCAATGGGTATCTCACGCACATCAAGTGGTCAACAGCTAAGGATACAATAATGGATATCCCTCATCTACCAAGAAATCAGGCAGTCACAATTCTTCCAACAAGTCACGTACGACTCGAAGTCACACGACGTGTTCAAAAGGAAAGGGAAAAATGAGATGAATAAAAAATGATAAAAAAAAGAAAGAGACAAAAAGACCCGCTAAGTCGAAACTTGAAAAGCAAGTCGCTTAGGAAAAAGTCAGGGCATCCCACTGGACTTCAGAGTCAAATTAAAAAAAGAATTTGTCCAAGCAAAAGTTATGGAAAGAAATGAAGAAATGGAAAGCCTGAAAGGCAAGAAAGGATTACAGTATAAAATCCTCAGCAAAGAACAGAGTCGGGTGACAAGGAACAAAGGTGAGTGACTATCATGTCTAAATAATATCAGTGGTTCCTCAACCATCAGCTAAATCCTCTCGGGAGATGAGTGCTCGTATCAAATTAACTAAATATAGGACTGAAGAACATCATGAAGGGGGTGGGCACCAAATATTTTGAGCCTTAAAATATTTTTTTTAAAAACTGTGAACCAGGCCACGTTACAACCCTCAAAAGTCCTAATTGAAATAGAGTTTATTTCAAAATAATACTCCAACGAGATGATGTTTCCTGACTCCCATAAGTTTTGCTAAAATATTTATGTTGGTATCATATGCTTTCGTTATCTTTCATACAAAAATAAATGATGCACTAATTTGCAAGCTTCGCGGCAGTTTTTTCAAAAAAAATCTTCAAGACTTACATAATTGTTGCATTAGAATTTTCATTCTCATAATAAACTTTTTTGCTTGTAAAACATTTGTTTAATGTCAAGGAAGCTTACATATAAGCACCAGTGAAGATTTTAATCTTTTGAGGTCTAAAAATTTGTTAAGTAATTGGAGAATCATTTCCAAAAATGATCATATCCAGGGGCATGTCGCCTTAAGACCTTCAGCATGAACAAGTTGCTTCCTTCATAGTTCGTTTACCCTCATAAGGAAAATTAGAAGACTCTGTCTTGCCAAATACAGTCAATATGGGGCAGTCACGTCGAGATTCGACGAATATCTCTAAGAGTTTAAAGACACTAGAGAATTTTGGGTGTTAGGTCTTTTGTAAAATCCTCTTGAGATGATTTATTCTCAACCATGTAACTTGGGGCATTTTAGAAGTGAAGTTATTTACAATAATTGTCGTGCGTCACGCAGCTTATCAACAGTAAACTTGGGGCACCCAAAATTAGTTCCAGGGGGAAATCCAGATTTGTCAAGATATGTGATCTGCTTTGCATATATTATCAGATGGTGGAGTTCCCCAGTATCTCCAGCTAAACAAGATTTTTTTCTCCAGCTGAAGTGTGGTTCGTATTGTTATCCTTTCAACAAATTATCGATGTTAAAAGATTGGACTTTGGGTTTTCTCCCAAAAAATATCTTCCTCTCTAGAGAGATTTAAGACTTGTAAAAGGATTTTTCTCCATTGATGTCTTTTGTTCTATCTCCAGTAATGTTCTCATCTTGTCAATATTAGCCGAGTGTCGGGTTGTACTTTGATGTCTTATAATCTCTAGTTTATCACTTCTATCTATTTTTTCAAACGTATACATGACATTCATTTATTCATTCGCACTTGCATCATGCATGCACATTCGTATTTGTTGATGTTATTGGGTTCGTATACCTTGGTTATGTCTATTCAAACAGTGTATTTTCTCTTTCCAAATAGAGTGTCAACTTAAGTAGAAAGTGTGCCTCCTTTCTAATTCCCCACTGAGTTAACTCTCGTGGAAGAATCTTGCTTTAGCTTTCCTTTTCCATCTCTGGATAGGATAAATCTCCAATTGAGTTATTTCCCCATTGGGTGGAGTCTTGTTTGACTATTTTCTCTCCAATTTATTCCTGGATTGAGCTTTGTCTCTTGCGGATGCTACCCCTTGTTTTTCTCTAGGTTGTGAAACCTAGATGAAGAGCGCATTTACTTTGCGCATTTAAATACTTGGTCTCCTCAAGAAGGACTTATTCATGGTTCCCTTTGAAGAAGAACTTTATTACCTACTAGTGTTATTACAACATCCTTCTGGAATATCTATGTAACAGCAAGCGGCGGTCTCTTAATGAGCAACTTGTATGTTATTAATACCTTTGAAAAAACAACAAGCGACGGTCTCTTCATGATCAACTTGTGTGTTATTGGTACTTTTGAAAAAACAGCAAGCGGCGGTCTCTTCATGAGCAACTTGTATGTTATTAATACCTTTGAAAAAACAACAAGCGGCAGTCTCTTCATGAGCAACTTGTATGTTATTGATACCTTGAAAAACAGCAAGCAACGGTCTCTTCATGAGCAACTTGTGTGTTATTAATACCTTTGAAAAAACGCAAGCGGCGATCTCTTCATGAGCAACTTGTGTGTTAGTGTTACCTTGGAAAAACAGCAAGCGGCGGTCTCTTCATGAGCAACCTGTGTGTTATTGTTACCTTTGAAAAAACAGCAAGCGGAGGTCTCTTCATGAGCAACTTGTATGTTATTAATACCTTTGAAAAAATAGCAAGTGACGGTCTCTTCATGAGCAACTTGTATGTTATTGATACCTTGAAAACAGCAAGTGGCGGTCTCTTCATGAGCAACTTGTATGTTATTGATACCTTTGAAAAAACTCAAGTGGCGATCTCTTCATGAGCAACTTGTGTGTTAGTGTTACCTTGGAAAAATAGCAAGCCGCCGTCTCTTCATGAGCAACTTGTGTGTTATTGATAACTTTGAAAAAATGCAAGCGGCGGTCTCTTCATGAGCAACTTGTGTGTTAGTGTTACCTTGGAATAACAGCAAGCGGCGGTCTCTTCATGAGAAACTTGTATGTTATTGTTACCTTTGAAAAAACAGCAAGCAACAGTCTCTTCATGAGCAACTTGTATTTTATTGACACCTTTGAAAAAACAGCAAGCGGCGGTCTCTTCATGAGCAACTTGTGTGTTATTGATATCTTTGAAAAAATAGTAAGCGGCAGTCTCTTCATGAGCAACTTGTGTTATTGTTATCTTTGAAAAAACAACAAGCGGCGGTCTCTTCATGAGCAACTTGGGTGTTATTGATATCTTTGAAGACAACAAGTGGCGGCCTCTTTATTTGAGCAACTTGTGTATCCCCAATAATATGTTATCTCAGCAGCAAATGGTATCTCTCCAGAAAAGACATGCAGAGAAGTTTGTTATGAAACCCATATCTTCAGTAAAAATAGGTAGTTCACTATCAAAAAAAGTTAGTGTATCTTTTTGTCTACCTTTGACCCTGAGTTGTAAACTCACCATCATCTTGGGTCAATAACCATCTATCTTTTTGCAGCCTATGCAAGGCGTCTTCTCCGATAGAGTTAGTAATTTTTTCTTCTCTCAAAGTTGTACCCCAATAAAAGTCTCAATC
This sequence comes from Vicia faba, assembly GCA_948472305.1. Lineage (NCBI taxonomy): Eukaryota > Viridiplantae > Streptophyta > Magnoliopsida > Fabales > Fabaceae > Vicia > Vicia faba. Next base: position 825,076,990 of record OX451737.1, on the reverse strand, counting down.
GAAGTCGGTGGCTTTGTTCCCCAATGGAGTTATAATCTCTTCCCCTGTGGGATTACTGTATAATGTGCTTGGTTTCTCCAGCAGTAGTTTGTCTCATGCGGCATCATTCCTCATTAAATTCAAAATATTACATTCATATCATATCATAAACATAATTGCGGTATCTTAAGGCCAAAAATTGTGTATTCTATATTTAAGTCCCTTCAATCTCGTCAAAATGAAGATTCCAATCTTCATATCTCCGGATAGAAGAAACTTAAATAGGGGCAGCTGTCATACCCCAATTTTTGACCTAAGATCCCATTTTTATTTTTGCATTTTTATACAGAAGTCAAGGTCACAAAATACGGTCGGTTTTAACCTCTCACCTTTGAGCATTGACTATGCAGAAATTGTCAAGTATTTTGAACATTCTTAGCCTATGTATCACTAACTTCTAATCAAGCACGAAGTGTGTGTTTTTCGTTTCTTTGATTTCATTTGCAGGAAACAGATCTGAATCAATAGCATCAGGTGTTACGCCTTGATTGGGGTTCAGAATCTCTCAAGCCAGAAATACAGTTGATCGTTGATTTTTGAAGACTGATTCATCAAGGGAATCGTGTGTTTATTTCCACGCCTTGTTCGATAAGTGGTCTCAAGCTTCTCCAAAAATTCCCCAAAGCACAATCAAGATTTCATCATTACTGGTTTACATGTGCATCAAGATACTTTGGAATGCAAAGAAATATCAAGTTTGCAAGTCGATTCAAATCATTTTGACCAAAAGTTAACTCTTGCAAGTTCAAGTTCAAACGGTCACGACTTCTTCAATTTTTAACGCCCTGAGACGATTCTTTTGTGAAGTATCATAAATAGCGTTGTCTATGACATTACTTCAAAGATCGAGGTTCAGTTCATGCCACAGACGTTTTCTCAAGGGAAATTTGATTCTTATGTTGGGATAATTCATGAAACTAGAGTTTTAATTCAATGATTCTTTGATTGCTTGTTGCCTACTTCAAGTCATTTGCAGTTGAACATTAGCGATCGTTGGATTAAGGTGGATTATTGATTAAATTTCTTAAAGGCACGATTTATACTATTGGCATGTATTGCAAATTACCATGAATCAAAGATTTGAATTAGGGTCTCATGGGAAATAATTTGGATATTCACTCGCGAGATGCCATTAAATTCAATTTCATTCAAAGTTTCAAAGACACTCGTCCTTTTAGCCATGCTTCAATTGTCCATTTTAAATTCGAAACTTTATTCATGGGGATAAAATTGAGGCATGCATCATAATTGATTTGAGATTGCAAGGCATGTGCCATAACCCATTCATCCAAATGCAAAGTTCAATTTGGTGCGTAGTTTCAAGATTATTCAAGAATGGATCAAGACTCCATTCCAATATCATTCAAGATTCATACAAGCCCACAAAAGATAAATATTTTCACTCATGATTCAAAGTTAACAACACTTTTGATCAAAAGTGAGTTGTATTCAAGAATCATTCAAGATACTTCAAATTCATTCAAAGATTCAACCATCATCATTCATGACCTATTCAAGCCCATTTGGTTCATTCTTCATACAAGACATAATTTTAAGTGACATTTCAAATTCCATCCAAGGTTATTTTCAAGAGAAATTTTGAGATTCATCAAATATTTACACCAAAAATTCAAACATCATTTATTATAAGGAAAATTACAAAGGAAGTTACAAGCACATCAAGACTTGAGCTACTTCTAATGCCCTATAAACTTCATGCCTCAAACTTGCTGTCCAAATTTTCCTTGATCTAAATCCTTGCACAAACTTGCACCAAAACCCTTATGTCCTTATCCAAGTTTTGCTGAATGGTCATGTTGTCGCCTGCTGCTGCCTCTATATAACCTGCAGCTGTAAAACAAACAAATAGTCCAAACAATTCAGTCCAAAAACTGCTACAATTCTGCTTCACCAACCTGATGTACCTTGTTGTCTACAGCTGCATAAACAGTCCAAAAATACATCAAAATTGCACACAAAAGGTCATATAAAAAAACCTGCATCCAAAACAACCTGCACAAACCAGAAGGAAAAACTGTCAAAACAGTCGGCTATGTTGTCCCAAAACCTGCTATTGCTGTCCACACCAAGCCTTGTCTCTATCCAAGCATAAAGCTCCAAAATCATACTGCCCCAAACCAGAAACAGCCCTGCATATCAGTTCAAAAATAATTCCAAAAACATGTTGCTATGCTGTCCAAACCCTGTCCAAAGCAGTCTAAAAAATAACATCAATAGCCATATAAATTTGCATTCTAAAAAGCGATAAAACAGTTAACTACAATAGTTCAAGCCCCCCTAACTTTTCCCCCAAAAACCTTATTCTGACCTTCCACTCATCTAACCTTCCACTCACTTCATTATAAAACCAAAACCCTGCACTACATCCAACCTCACAGATAACAAACACAACGCTCAACAGATTCAACAAACAACATAGACCCCGACTCTGACGCTTGTGAAGACTTCACGGTAATATCACATTGACACCTTCAACAATTTCGCAACACCACACCACCGAATAACAGAAACAACTTACAGAAAGCAAAAATCGAAAGAAGCAGAATATTGTACCTTAATAATAACCTGGGTAATCCTCCTCTCTGTCAATATGTTTTCTTTTATGTGTGTTGTTACCTTAAACCATTTCCTCCTCTTTTCATGTTTTAACCCATTTTTAGCTTCTGAGTGTATGTTTGCGCTTCCTTTATTGGCGATTTTGATCTTTGAGTTTCCTTGTGTTACGGTTTCTGAATATTGTTGTTGTTCAAAGAGAAATCGAGTGAGAGTTTCGGTCTAAGAGATGAAGAAATAGAGAGATGGAATAGATGAATAGAGAGAGTTAGAGAAAGAGATAATTTAGAACCGATGAGAGAGAGGAAGAAGAGATTTTGAGCGTGTGATTTGATAAGAAAGAGATTTTACCTTTTTTTTATTTAATTGAGTAATTTAATTATAATTAATTGATAATTATTGGGAAGGATTGAGATAAGATTGGACTAATTACGTAGACTTGCTGCGACTGACTCTTAGAGTATTGGGTTTTTTTATTTTTTATTTTTAGCATTGCATCTAGGGCCTTGACCCAATCCGCCCAGTGCATAATCCACTCTAAGCCATGCAATTTTTCCCCTGTTTGTTTCAGTTCAGCCCAATTCGGTTCCCTTCTTAACTTTAAGCCCATTCAAAATTCAACATATCCACCTCCAACTTTTTGTTTCCAACCCTTTTTTCATTAAATAACTTAATTTAATTTTAGATTATTAATCTTAGAATAAATTAGTTTAGATATAATTTTAGCAATTTTTAGGATTAATTTAGTTTAGATTAATATTTTTATAATAGCTTATATTTAAATTAGAATTTATAATTAACTTAGCTTACATTTAAACTAGTTTAGATATAGCTTAGTAATTTTAGAGATTTAATAACTTTAGAATTTTTATTTGATTTAGATTCAATTTAATAACTTTAGATTTTTTTATTTAGATTTAATTTAATAACTTTAGAATTTTCATTTGATTTAGATTTAATTTAATAACTTTAAAATTTTTTATTTGATTTAGATTTAATTTAATAACTTTAGAATTTTTACTTAATAACTTTAGAATTTTTATTTAATTTAGATTTAGTTTAATAACTTTAGAATTTTTATTTGTTTTAGATTTAATTTAGTAACCTTAGAAATTTAATTTAGTTTATATTTAATTTACTAATTTTAAAATTTTAGTTTAGTTTAGATCTAATTAAATAATTTTAGAATTATTTTATAACCTTAGAATTTGTAGTTAGTTTAGAATTCTTTTAACAAGTAATCTTAATTTTTAAATTTAGTTCAAATAACTTTTTTTAGATAATTAGTTACATATATTTGTTTTATTTCCTTGTGGATTTTCGAATGTTTATAATTTGATGCTTATCTATTTTCACTTGTTTGGTCAGTTCCAAGGGTAATGTTTTAACTTTGTTGACTTCATGTCATCAAATATATTTGTTATGATTGTGTGAATCTCTTCATTCATTTTGATTTTACCCTTTTGTTAAACTTAAGTTAATTTTCCTAAAAAAGTCAATTTTAAACTCACAATTTTTAAAGTCAAAACTTCGACATTAGGTCGTCGCATCTTCAAAATCTCGTCCACACTCATTTTGACCAAACAAACCATTTTTAATCAAACAAACAATTTTAAAAACAGGTATTTCAAAAGGGTCATGTGGAATACCGCAGATGTATTGGGTGCTAATACCTTCCCATTGCATAACCAACCCCCGAACTCTCGATCTCTTTCAAAAATGAATTGTATTTTCATTACTTTCAAGTATTATTTTACATTGCATATTTAAGGGTTTTATTTCGCTCTTTTCCCTTTTCCCTTGAAAATAATAAAGCGCGGTGGCGACTCTTGCTTTTGCGAGTCAAGTTAATCAATAGCTTGATCTCCAATTTTCACCGCTACACAACTCATCAAGGCCAACTCTGACATGGACACCACACTGGATAAGTCTCGAGGAGGCTCTCATCCCCTCTCTTTCTACAGGGAGGAACTGTCGGGTGGAGCCCCCAACTCGGCTATCCTACTTCTCGTTAGAGCTCACATGGATAACTTTTACGTTTGACGCATATTGGTAGATCAAGGTAGCTCGGTAAACATCATATACACCTAGTTGTTTGCTACCCTATAGCTGAATGAAAGCCACATAACCCCGTACGTGGGCTTGGATCTTAGGGCTTTAATGAAGCCAGTACCAAATCCTGGGGGTATGTCGAGATGATCATCACCTTCGAAAGAGGAGTGACTGCTAGAGCCATCAAGACTCAATTTCTGGTAGTGGATTGCCCATCTCTCTACCAATGTATCTTCTAGAGGCCCACTTTGGACGAACTGATCGTGGTGCCCTCCATCGTGCACCTCAAAATGAAGTACTACACTATAGAGGGTTTGATTGCCACCCTCTACGGGGATATCCAGGCGGCAAGATGATGCTTCAAAGCCTTGACCATGGGCCTGAGTTCCATCAATGCTCAACCCCAAACAACCACTGGGGCCACACTTCCATCGAGCTCTAAGGAAGTCAAGCCACTATCGAGGGTCGACGCCATCAATCTCGATAACCGCTTTTACAAAGAAGATCGTGCAGAGCAGAGAAAGAAGGGGAAATAACCCATGGTCAAAGGCAAAGATTCACTCCTATATGAAAATAACGAAGAACTCTCAGATCCCGCATGGCCCATCCCGGACGGGGACTTCGAACTCGTCCCCCTCGAGAACGATCCCACCAGAGGAGTAAAGATCGGAGCTGACCTCCCCGACTTGGTGAAGAGGCAACTTAAAGCTTGCTTAAGGGATAATGTTGATATGTTTGCCTGGAGCGCGACTGAGATGCCCAGATTGGACCCAGAGATTGCATGCCATCACCTGACCATAGACCCTGCCCTCAAGGCAGTCACCCAACGTAGGAGAAAACAGTCTCCCGAAAAAACAAAGGTTATCGAACTAGCTATAAAAGACCTCCTAGAGGCACATTTTATTTCTGAAGCCCATTACACAACCTGGATCTCAAATGTATTTCTTATGAATAAATCTAATGGAGAATGGCGCATGTGCATTGATTTTATCGATCTCAATCGGGCTTGCCCGAAAGATGCTTATCCCCTCCCCAATATTGACAAATTGGTCAACAACTCGGCTGGTTTCAAATTACTATCTTTTATGGACGCATATTCTGGTTACAACCAGATTCCAATGGCGAAAGCGGACAAAAAATAAACTGCTTTCATGACTGAGTCAGACAACAACTACTACAACGTAATGCCCTTCGGCCTGAAAAACGTGGGCGCTACATATCAGCGCATAATGAACAAAGTCTTCTGCAACGAGATAGGCGACATGCTCGAAGTCTACATGGACGACATGATCGTCAAATCAACAGAAGGGATCGACCATGCCCTCCACTTGAAGAAAGTGTTTGAGTGGGCCAGAAAGTACCAAATGTGATTTAACCCAGAAAAATGTACCTTTGGCATGCGAGTGGGCAAATTCCTCAGATTCTATCTCACAGAACAAGGAATTGAGGCAAACCCTGATAAATGTTGGGTATTTTCTGAGTTTCCAACGTCCACTTTGAAAAATTCCATTCAAATCTTGAACGGCATGCTCACTTCCCTCTCTCGATTCGTGGCGAAATCTTCCCAGCACGGGCTCCCCCTCTTCAAGCTCCTCCGCAAGAAAGCTTCCTTTGACTGGACATTCGACTGCGAGCAAGCTCTCACCCACTTTAAGCAGGCACTATTACAATCGCCCGTCCTCTCTCGACCAGAGAGGGATGAAACCCTCTATCTCTATCTAGCCGTCACCTCCGAGGCAATAAGGGCAACACTAATAAGAGAAACCCCAGAAGAACAAATAATAATCTACTTTATAAGCAAGGCCTTGTAGGGACCAAAAATGAGATGTAAACAAATTGAAAAGATGGCCCTAGCCCTCGTCAATACGGAGAGGAGACACAAGAATTATTACCTGGCACATACCATAGTTGTCCGAACGGATCAGCCAATAAAGCAACTACTCAGTAGGCCTGACATGGCGGGGAAAATATTGAAATGGTAGCCAGAACTCTCTGAGTTTGATAACAAGTATAAAGGCAGGAAAGCCCTCAAAGCTCAAGCACTGGCCGACTTTGTGACCAAAATAACCTTGCCCACACCCCCGGACGGAGCTTGTCGGTGGACAATTTTCATCGACGGCGCATGCATTACATTAGAAAACAAAGAATAAACCTTAATCGAGGTCTCCCTCGCATTATCTTTCCCACCTCGAACAAATAGGCTGAATACGAGGCATTCCTAGTAGGCTTACGCCTAGCCAAAGACCTAGGAGTCGAGGAATAGAAAATCTTCACCGACTCTTAGTTGGTTGCATCCCAAGTCCAGGGAGAATATTAGGTGAAAAACGACCAACTCGTTGAATATTAGGCCCTAGTCCAGGAGAGGAAAAAGAAATTCAAATCTGTAGACGTACAGCATGTTCCCCGCGAACATGACACCCTTGCAGATATCCTTTCCAAACTAGCGAGCACGAAAAAGAAACGGGAAATAATTCGGTGATACATGAAATCCTTCCTCGACCGAGAACCCAGAAACTCCCATCAACTTTGGAAGTATTTTCCATAGGGGACAACGACTGCTGGATGACCCCCGTACACGACTACCTCACAAAAAGGAAGCTACTCCCCGACTCGAAAGAACGACTGTTATGAAATGGAGAGCATGCTCGTATGTCTTGGTCAAAGGCAAACTATACGGGAGAGGGTTTTCCTGTTACCCTCCTCAAATACGTTGACCAAAGCGGCGCGAATCGCATCCTGCTCGAAATCCATGAAGGAATAAACGAACAATATTTGGGCAGAAGATCCCTCTCCAGGAAAGCTTTGTGAGCAGGGTATTATTGGCCCATCACACAGTACGACACAAAAGAACACGTGAAAAAATGCGACAAATGCCAACGACACGGGGACATGCACTTAGCTCCTCCAAACGAGCTAAAGTCCCTCTCTTCTCCATATCCCTTTGCCTGGTAGGGGCTAGATCTCCTTGGTCCATTCATAGTAGGGAACAATCAAAATAAATATTTGATAGTAGCCGTCGACTACTTCACCAAATGGATAGAGGCAGAAGCATTGGCCAGAATTATTGCCCAAAACGTCCTTCGCTTCTACAAAAGAAACATCCTTGCTCAGCTCAGAATCCCACAAGCAATAGTCACCAACAACGGGACCTAGTTTGCAGATCATACCTTTCAGGAATTCGTGGCCAAGTTAGGCACCACCCAACACTTCACCTCTATCAAACATCCCCAAACAAACGTCGAAACTGAGTCCGCAAACAAGGTGATACTCAGGGGCCTCGAATGAAGGTTAGACAAAACCAAGAAAAGGTGGGTTGAAGAGCTATAAAGCATACTATGGGGATACCGAACAACAACACACTCATCGACTGGAGAGACTCCATTCCGACTCACTTACATAATGGAGACCGTCATTTCCGTGGAAATCGAGGAACCTTCCAGGCAAAATGAAACTCCCCAGATGAGGAGATGAATGTCGTTGCCCTACGGGAAGAGCTAGACCTATTCGAAGAAATCCGAACAGGAGAGGCCCTACAAGAGGCCTCTCTCAAACAAAAAATAGCCACGCGCTACGATGCCAAAGTCATACGACGAGAGTTCAAGGTCGGCAGCCTAGTCTTAAAGAGAAATCACAAAGAATCTCGTGAAGGCAAACTCACAGCGAACTGGGAAGACCCTTATCGCGTCCATGCAAAAACAAGGACCGGGGCGTACTACTTATAAAATTTACAAGGGGAACAACTTGCTCAACCATGGAACGCTGAAAAGCTAAAATAATATTACAGTTAAAATATTGAGCAGTCGATGAGTTTCATCAACAAGACAAACTCATCCAGGCCCGACCACGCGTGCATGCCTAGGTAGAAGCATAGCACCCAAAATATTTTGAAGGGGAGAGACTCCACTCTTTTAACAAGCGTGTCCTTAGCCCGACATGGAAAACTCAATTGATCTCCATCGTCCTCGTACCATAATGGTAAAACACCAGGCTTGCAATGGGAAGTTCATGCTGCCGAGCTCAAGTCCTCGAAATGAGATCTGAGTTCTGACCCATGCCCGGTATTCACCCTAGATGCTTGTCCAGTTTCCCCATACTGGAAAACATACAAATCAAACGAGTAAGTCCCTGCTATAAACTGTTAGCAAAATAAAATATGTCTCAAGCAGACAAGCACAACGATAAACGTGCAAACACAAATATTTAGAATAAACTACCACCATGGCCAAAAAATTTAAAACAAATGACCATTAAGGTTGCCATTGTACGAATTTTATAAAAAGAGAGGCCCCTGGCCCCTCATCCAACAAAATAACTTTGTGGCCACAAATACCACAATTGTTCAAGAATTAGATAAACGGACAAAAGCCTGAGAAAACAAATTACAACATATCAGCATACAGGCCGAAAAAGAAATAACTGAATAACAATCAAGGATCTGGCTGAGGATCCTCCTCGGTAACAAGCTCTTGACGCGACGGCTCCTCAACGGGTCAGGAACTACGATCTTGCCATCTGCCACATAATGATGAAGACCCGTGTCGGACACGTTCAGTTCAACCGCGGGTTTCATAACCCAAAGCTATTTCATAGCGTTATCAAAGCTCCCCTCGGAAACGGCCAGAGCATCATCTAAAGCCAGCTGTAAGCAAGCAACCAGATCATCTCGGGTCCTTAGACCCTTGGCCTCTTTGGGCTCATCCTCGATGGGAGCACCCTCAGAAGTCAAGACCACCATCTGCTCATCAGAATCTTTCTTCTCGAGCGGAAGCACCTTATGATCCCTGGACAATTTCTCCCACCTATCATCTTCTACCTTTCGATCGGTCTTCTAATCAGCGCACTCCTTCTCCATCTCGGCCAACTTGGATGGCAATTTCCTCACCTCGACTTCCAGGGAAGTTCCCCCCTCGGTATACGCCACGACCATCTCCAAGAACCTCATGACTTCCCCAGCATCCTGAGCTAACACCGTCCTCTTCGCTGGGAGATCCATCTCTTTGAGCATAAGGGACTCCCTCCAGAGAAGATATAGAGAAGAACCCTCGAAGAAGGACCTGTCGTGCCAGCAGGGGGGAAACTTATACTTTCTTTTCTCCCTCTCCCAATTCAGGTCCATAGTACCCTTGTTGCACTGCCTTTATGCCTCGAGGACACCTACAAAGGAGAAATAGCCACATTCGACTGCCCTGTTGACAAAGTACCTGATCCCGACATAGGACCAGCGTCGGGCGAGGAAGCCTTGACACCTTTCTGCGCCTTCTTCAGGTTGAAAGCGGTCATCCGAGCCAAGTGCTCCTGAGCGGGATTCATCTAATCTACGAGGAAACAATAAAGATCAGTCATTAAAACAGAATAATATGCACGAACAAAGAAAATCAAATCATAAAAACAGTTACCAAGATAGGTCGTAGGGTCCTCTCTCTCGAGGAGCTCCTTGACAATTATCAGTTAATGGTTGAACACCACCTTCCCGTCCTTGTCAACGTCCGGTTTTCCCTATGTGCCCATACATTGGACATGAGGAATCCCTGTGACAAATGTCGTAAGACGGTCAAAGTTGGACGCGTCCTCGACACCAAGCTGCCATTTCTTCCAAACATAGACGTCAATTCCCCTTTCATAATGCTTATCAGTCCAGTGAAATAGAAACTTCGGTACTAGCTTATTCACATGTTTCCCCTCCTCGGTCAGAACAAGAGCCCCTTCCTTGTCGAACGCATGAGCAACCCGGAAAACGCTCAACAGCGCCCTCTTCGAAACAGACTGAATAAGCATAAACTTCTCCTTAAAAAATGGACTAACTCAAGGTACACTTTGAAAAAATGTCCATTCATCTATATCAAAGCGACCCAACCATATTGAGCACCAAACGACTGCCTCTAAAGGTGGAAACGATAAAAGAACAAAGGGATGGTGGCCCCGACGCCCAAGTAATCACACACGATCTAGAAGGCCTGGAGGAAAGCCATCAAGTTTGGATGCAGCTAGGATGGAGCCAAACGAAGGTGTCTGAAAATGGCCACCTGGAAGTCCGAGAACGGGAGCCACAAACCTATCTCTCTAAACACACTTTCATACATAGGGAATCGACGAGCTTCAAACCACGAGTAGATTCAGCTCCTCTTTCTTGGGATATAGATTGCCCACTGCTCTTCGGAACCCTCCCGGTCCATCTCCTGATCCAACAAGGTGAATATGTCATATGGATGCTCAATGAAGTAAGATATATACCTAGACGGGCCAGACGTGACCCGATCCAATGGGACCTCCTTGTCCACGGGCGCGTTGGGACCTGCATGATCAACAAGATCAGCCTCCACATCCCCTTCAGTGTCCTCGTCGTTGCTAGGCACCTCTGGCTCCAGTACCCCCCAACGAGGATTCGTACTCCCCCTAGGTGCTCGACTCGCTGGACGTGCTCTTTGTAGAACTTTGAGAAGAATCGCTGGGCTCGTAAAGAAACTTATCGTTGCTAGTAGTCATGGTACCTGAAAAGAAAAGGGTGAAAGTGAGTTCAACGTCAATGTCAAATCCACCATTCCACCATTAATCAAGTGAAATGGCGTCAAGGAATAAGGACCCTGTCCCTAACCAAAGCCCCCACTCAAATGACTACTAAACGACCTCCCTTCTCCGACCAAACCCACTGGATCCATGGAGATTTACGTACGTTCGTCTAGCGACACTGAGATCCCAAAGGCTCCCCTATGGAGAACACTTGGTATCCTCAACGCACTCGTCCACCAAAACCACTGTCTCCAACTGACATTCCACCAAAATCCCTAAGAAACCAATCGCCTTAAACCCTAATAACATGCATTTTCTAGAAACCTTAAAATCTAACGAAAGTGAGAGATGCTAAAACAAAGAGGACCAAGAAAACTTACCAGATTAAGTGGAGAATTGGCAAAGAGAGATGGAAGCAAAAGATGGAGCAAGAAAAAATCTGAGGAGCAGATGAAGTCGGGCAGAAACTAATGAAGTCGGGCAAGAACGAAAAACATCGAGCAGAAGAGAGGATGTCGAAAAATATTCAAAGATCTCTCTCCCCTATTTTTATAAGCAAATCCCACCAGCGCGTAGGTGACACACGCCTGGGGAACTCTAAAAAGTGTCATCATCCCACCTAGCCCCTAGACTAATCATCGTCATACATATCTGACAGTGCATGGCTCGATGCACACAAGATACGTAACCTCTCCAAATCCCCTCCCTGGTAACAAAACATCGGGAGAATCCTCAAACTCCTCTCACAAAATTTATCCTTGGAGCGAGCCACTCAACCATTCACCTCCATGCGAGGCAAACAAGACAAACACCATTTGCACCCCTCGAACAGTACCAACATAAAAACATCCTTGTTTCATCAGCTGGAACTAAGTCATCACTCCTGTGCCCAGAAGAAATAACTTGGGGGGCTCCTTCTCTAGACTGGCCCAATCCACTTCTACCCTTGGCATGACCCAACAATGGTGACCCAATATCTTGGTCAACCACGCCACTGGGTATACGACCAGCAATGCCCGACCCACACGCTTGACCCAGTCAGCAGTTGTCTCCTGTCAGCCTGACCCGAGTCAAGCAGATAACCAGGAACTATCCATAACAGTCATCTTCTCGTAATCTTCCTCCTCCTCGGATCCAACGGCTAATTACGGGCACACCTGCCCATTTTGACTCAGTCCTCAAAGTTATCTATTTTTGCGGACCCGCATATCTAGTCTCAAAAATAGGAACCAATGCCAAGTGCTGGGGCCATTATATATACCATCACACATGTGAGGGCCAAGTATCGAATATTTACTATTCACCACTAAAATCCTAATATTATACTTGTATCTCTTTGCTCCCACACTTACTTGATCATCAGAGTGCCTTGCAGATACAACCCCCTTTTTTCGTCCTTGACTTTCCAGCCTGACAGAAGACGACCATCTTGCAGGTTCTGATCAAGCATTGAGATCATTATGTATCACCAAAATTTTCTCTATAATTACCACTCACGTTATTTTAAGGAACTACAAGGTTCCCATATGAGAATATCATGGAGACACGAGCTATGTGTAGGTTAGAATTTATGATGCAGAAGTTTGTGAAGACACAAACTCTCGTGAATGAAGATCTTAGAAACCAGAGTCTCCATAATAATGAAACTATTAGGAAGTTGAACATTATGGTCGAGTCCCTCGCTACTAGGAGCAAAGCTTTGGAGACTTAAATCTCCAGGCTTTCCCAGACACCTCTAGGACCATTCCCGGAGAGACATACAGATGTTGTAATAACTAGTAGTGAAGAACAAATAAAAAATCCTAAGGAGAGTGACAATGCGGTTAAGAGTTCTGGTGAGAAAAGAGTAGAGATTGAGAAAAATCCACCGCCACCACCGGAAAGGGAGGTTGTCGAAGAGATATAAAATAAAGCACGTTATGTTGTCCTTCCTCCCTACAACTCACCTATTTCTTTCCCCAAAATATTTATGGAAGCTAAGGTAGACTCCCAATAAAAAAATTATGTGGAGGTATTGGAAAATATCCATATTGATGCACCTTTATCAAAGATCCTGCATAAAAAGAGAAAATTAGGTGACCAAGAAACTAGGTAAATCCTTAGTGTTAATAAGGGAATGTTAACCTTTGAGGTGGTGGATGGAAGAACTAAACCCAAACTTGAAAGCTGATACGCATAATGGAGGCAGAACCACCACCACAAGTTCAGAAGTTTAAACCACCCTACAGAAAGAAGAAAAGAAAAGGTGAGGGATATGAGAGATGGCTTGATAAATGGTCATGTAAACTGAAGATTATTAAAAGTTCGAGCGAGAAATCATTCTCGATAGAACCTCCATAAGTGATTACACTCCTTATCCATTGAGCTACCGACGTTAAAAGAAGCGTTGCAAGAGAGGCAACCCATGGGTTTTCAATTTAATGTTTTTGCTTTTGTTTGAGTTTGTAGAAAATAAAGATATTGATTGCTTGACACCTATCAGCTGCATGCAGGCAACTACCTGGGCGGGCATTGATCATGTTCTTATTCCTTTTCCCACTTTTACTAAAACATTGAGGATAATGTTTGGTTTAAGTGTGGAGGGGAACTTTACATTTACTTGCTTTCTAGTTAGATTTATTGCTTTCTAGTATAATTTTTTAGCATTTCTTTTGTCAATTTTAGTTTGTTTTATCGAATCATTTCATGTGATGTGTAGTCTTCATGTGAGGTTTTTGCTGTTTATTGAATTTTTCCTTTTCTTGAGCTATACCAGATTTTTTTTGCAAAAAGTAACAATGTTTATTTTAAATCTGTGGGTTGTTAGACAAGTTTAGGACAAGTTATAGAGACTTGGGAATTTTTTTGGAAATATCAGTATCGTTTTAACACCGTAAATATCTTAATTATATAAATCAATCTGGATACTTGTTATGCCATAGCCTTAATTTATCACCCATAATTAAGTCCTTAAGTGGTTTATTTTAGCAGTCGGCTCCGACTTAAGCATGCTCTACGTAGGGAAGCCGATGAGTATAAGTGAATGATCCTAATTTTCTTCTATAATTAATAAAAATAGGGAATGTGCCTTATAAGTTAGGTGACCCTCACCCGGTTTCTTAACCCAAAAGTTGTGGAACCTGAAAAAATAGAATAAAATAACTCGTTGTTTGTTGGTTCAGAGGTTTCTGGTGCTGAACTTGGTAGGGAGTATTACGGTCCGATCTCTTGCAACTAAAACATGGCATATAAAGGGTTTACACAACTTAATGTACCAGAACCCCGTGCAAAGGATCAGAATCACTAACTGGTTGCCTTACTATGAGTATGTACGAATAACATGCTTAATGTGATTGCGCCTGAATGAAAAATGATGAAAATTTGGGATGAGTAAGTTAGGTTTAAATATAACAACATGATTCAGATTAGTTTGTATAAGAAGGAGACTTATGACCGCAAATGTGGAATATGTTGCTATGATACTTTTGTTTTGTGATTTATTTCCTATTGATATAACTTGGTCTGAGTATCATTGTTTACTTTCATTTTTTTTAGGACAAGCAATGGTTCAAGTGTGGGAGAATTTGATAACACAAAAATACATCGTTTATTTGACTTGATTTGTGTGTGTTTTATTGTAATTTTGTTTACATTTCCATTATTATGCGACTGTTTTGTTTTTGTTTAAGGTATTTGGCCATTTAAGAGGCATTTGCAAAGAAACGAAGCGAAATGGACGAAAAACGAAGAAATGAAGCAGTTTACACTCAAGGCGACCACATGGGACCCACAAACGAAGGAAAAGGAACAAACATGCATGAGTTAGCAAGCCATGGAATTCTCCATGCCCCCATGGGGTTCTCCGTCCTTTATAAAGTACAAACGGTTGGAAATGGGCTTTGCTTAGCCTCCAAGAGTCCACAAACGACCCCTACTTTTTCTCCACTACTTTGAACAGTTTTAGGGATTTTTAGGGTTTTGAAACCCTATAAATACCCCTTAGTTCCACCATTTTATTCATCCAATATTAGTGCATACTTAAGCCATATACTTCTAAATTGTAAGCATTAACCCTTCACATCAAAGAGTTATCACGCTATTGATCGAGTCAGTGTGTGAAAGAAAAAGGTTTAATTTTTTAATTAGGGGGCTCGCCTTGGTTTTTGAACTGCGTGCCTACGTATTCTCTTGCGAAGAAATCAGAGTTCATTTCGTAGTTCAAATTATGTTTGGTGGGTGTTTTTTATAGAATCATATTAAGTTGCTTTCGAATGGTTTTGAACTTGCTTGGGTTTGAAAATTGAGTGATGGTAGACGAAGTTTTTATCCAAGTAGAAAGAAACCAGGCGATTCTTTATTTGAAAATCTTGGGTTTGATTATGTTAGCAAAAAAATTTTTTGGTTGGTTAACTCTTTTGATTAAGTTGATTGATAAAGAGTTGATCTTTATGAAAATTAAATCGCGCTAGGCGAAGAAATTGAATTTTATAAGGAGTTGATCCTTGTTAGAATTAAATCGCACGGGGCAAAGAAATTCATTTTATATGTTGGTAATTTTTAGAAGTTTTGATTTGAATAATTAATTGGTAGACGTTAAGACAACCAATCGATTATTCGAAGATGTGATGGATGTAAAATCTACCAATCTTATTATTTATTAAAATATTAAAATTAATTTGATTTGGAAAAAAAATGTTGATTTATGTACAAATTAATTAATCTAATTAGTCTAAATTAATCAAAGCGATCGAATATAACAAAGCTAATTGTCTGTATTATTTTTGTTTTATATTTTTATGATTTAGTTGGAAACAAAACTTAATTAACCTAGTTTAAAACTTAATTAAGTTATTTACCGTAAACTAAATTAAAAATAAAGCCTAGGTGAGGTGATTACCCTAAAATCCTAATTAGAATTTTAACAATAGAAGAAATTAGAATAGAAAAATCAATTAATAAAAATAAAGAACAACAAATAATCAGGGAGATGTTAATTGTGTTGGGTTAGCAAAATTAAAATTAAAGGATGTGAAAGAATTTAAATTAGGCCAATGGCTCAAACCACTTAACCCTAATTCTCAATATTATGCTTAAAAAATAATAAATAAATAGAAAAACAACAGCCAATGGTGAGCAGCGGCACCCTATGCCCTCTCTATTGACAAATGGCAATCATGATATTAAATAATTAAAAAAAACAATTTACAGTGATATTCCTATTTGACCGGAAAAAACAAGAAAAACTTTACCTCTTCTTTCATCTCAAAGCGTGTTCCTCTCACTTTTCTGCTACCTCTTCGTCTTCTTTCATCTTATTATCTCTCTCACTCAAAATTTCTCAACCCATTTTTTCCTTTTCAATCTCAGATCAATATTTCTCCGACAACTCTGATGGTGGTGATACGATTCCGGCGGCGGGAGGAAGCTCGCGGTCTGGCACAATACCATTTCCAGCGAGTTTCGTGACGGCGGCATGAGGCTATGTAGTCGGTTGCGTCGGTGGCGGTTTGATGTCGTTGCGGATGTGGAGGCGAACGATTCGGCGCGGTCAAGGCTTGTGTGGTGTGAGTTCGTTGTGCGTGAGGCTAAGATGGATTGACGTCGGCATGGAGGGAGACCGGTGATGGTAACCTGGATATGTTCTGCATCTTGCGGACGTAGAAGAGTTGTATGCGGATATGCATCGGAGCGGACGGCGCCGATTGTCTTGCGTGTTGAGATGTCGGAAATGGACGGTTGCGTGTGGATCCATGGTTGCTGTGTAATGTAAGAGTTTGAAAGTGATGATGATGGTTTCAATGTTCTATATGCTAGATACACATCAATTCACCATGCACATAAGTTGTTTGAACAAACGCCTCACAAAGATGTTTATCTATGGAACACTTTGCTTGGAAGCTTTTGTTATGAGGGAGAATGGGCATTTGACGCTGACTAAATTTGAATTGAGGGTTTGGGTGATCGGTTTGCAAAAGGTGATGGTATTGTAAAATTTGAAGTTTTACTTTGAATTTAGTGAAGGTGATGAATTTGTGGAAGGATATTATGATCCGTGTATATTTTTATGGTGGTAGGTATGTACGAAGAAGAAAATGTTTTATGATGTTATTACAAATTACACTGGGAAAATCAAAAGTGGAAAATTGTGTATAGCAATTGTAATTTTTGATGGAAAAGTTGTTTATGGTATGTGGTTGGAAAAATGGTCTCTTAAAAATTGTAAGAAAATATAATTAAGAAAAATAACCATCGAATAATATCATTAGATAGTAAATGAATTAAAATTAAAATAACCATTAAAATAATTTTGAAAGAATGTGTGAAGAAAAAAAGTTGAAAAATGTTTAAGTGGATCGTGAGAGATTGTAATTGTGGGTGAATTGTTGATGATTGTGCGTAATTGTCCGATCAAGACAAAAATAGTTTATGAAAGAAAGATGGAGAATTGTTAATGATCAATTAGGATGGAGAGAGCCATATTTATAGATGGGAAATTAGGTTTAAAATACCAAAAAGAAAGTTACCTACACTAAGAAAAGCCCAAACTTTGATTTTGAAAAATAAAAGAAAATTAGTAATAAAAAATAAAAGAAAAATGTTAAAATATGAGACAATGAGATTCAAATCCGTGACCTCATACTTGCAAGCTTGACTTCCTTATCAATTGCATTATGTCATTTATTTGAAATAAAAAGTCAATTGAAAGTATATGAAAGTTCAACAAATATTTGTTATTTAAAAATATAAATAAATTTTAAGTAAACTATTAAATATTTGTAAGTAAGCAAAATAAATTAATGTTAAAATGTTAGTATAAATAAATCACAAATTTTATAAAATTAAATTTTAAAAATAATTTTGATTGTAGAAATAAGGACGGACAAATTTGGGATATGACAACCTGCAACTATCAAGTCCACCAATTTCACATCTATCTTCTGATCCTTTTTTATATTAACAAGAAAATCATTATTTATCTTCAGCATACCTAACATTATGCTTTGTGGTGTTAGCTCATAGACTCAACTTAAATCTCTAAATTGCTCGATAAGTTCTAACTCTCTGACCATCAAAGAAAACATATGCAAGGACTTTCAACATAAAGCATCAGCCATGACATTAGCTTTTTCGGGATGATAGTTCAAGCCAAAGTCATAATCCGTTAGAAACTCTAACCACCTTTGATGTCTCATATTCAATTCCTTCTAATAAAACATGTATTTCAAACTCTTATGATCACTAAACACCTCAAATCTGGAACCATAAAGGTAATGCCTCTAATTCTTCAACACAAACACCACTGCAACCAACTCTAAATCATGAATAGGATAGTTTCTCTCATGAACCCTTAGTTGTCGTGAAGCATAAGCCACCACTTTTCCATCTTGCATCAACACACCACCCAAACCCATCATCGACGCATTATATTATACTACAAATGGTTCATTAGTTTCAGGAAAAATTAGAACTGGAGTCGTAGTCAACTTCTTCTTTAATTCTCTAAAACTTTTCTCATAATGAACATCTCAAACAAACACTTTGCCTTTACAAGTCAGTCGGGTTAACGGAAGTGCCAACTTAGAAAAACCTTCAATAAACATGCGGCAGTAACCAGTACAGTCGAAAAATGCTTTGCCTCCCATTGTAGTATTGCATCTACTTTAGACGGATCCACAACTATACCATTATCTGAAATAACATGCCCAAGAAAACTAACCTCTTGCAACCAGAACTCACACTTTGACAATTTTGCATACAACTTCTTCTCTTTCAACACTTGTAACACGATTCACAAATACTCAACATGCTCTTCTTCTGATTTAGAATAGATCAGAATATCATCAATGAAGACCACCGCAAACTGATCTAGATAAGTATGAAATATATGATTCATATATTCCATAAACCCTCCAGGTGCATTAGAAACGCCGAATGGAATCACCAAATATTCATAGTGCCCATACCGAGTTCTAAAAATCGTCTTATGAATATCCTCATCCTTCACCTGAATTTGATGGTATCTCGACCTCAATTCAATCTTATTGAAAACACGCGCACCTACTAGTTGGTTTTTCAAATCATCTATTCTCAGAAGTGGATACTTGTTCTTGATTGTTACTTTATTCAACTATAGGTAATCCTCGCATAACCTCATACTACCATCTTTCTTCTTTATCAACAACACCGGAGCTCTCTAAGGTGACACACTTGGTCTCACAAATTACATTTCTAGCAACTCCTCTAATTGCTTCTTTAACTCTGCTAACTCTGACGCTAACATCATGTATGGTGCCACAGAAACAAGCCTGGTAACAAGGACAAGATCAATAGAAAACTTCACCTCTCGCTCTGGCGGCACATTTGATACATCACCTGGAAACACATATAGAAATTCTTCCACCACTGGAAATTCATCAATTACAACTTGACTTTTAACAGATAAGGATGCAAATAAAGCAAATATATGTGCTTTGTTCTGCAACAATTCTTCCACCGTCTAGTAGAGAAGAAACCAGTTTATTCTTCCTCGGTATAAGCAAGAAAATGTATTGTTTTGTTATAAAAATTTATATGAACATGATTGAACTCCAACCAGTTTGTTCCCAAGATAACGTCAAGATCCCTCAGCAGCAAACAAGTAAGATCAACACCAAAGTCCCTATAAAAAATCGACAGAGGATAACTTAAACAAACCAAAGAAGTAGTCATTGATCCCTTAGTAGGAGTATTGATAACCATCTCTCCATTCATGGAGGACACTTTAATGCCCAACCTTTTCATACAATCAACAGCAATAAACGTGTGCGTAGCTATCACCAACTCTGGGAACCTTTGGATCTGTTGATACCCAATCGCCTGCTTAATCTCCGGACACAAACCATTCTCAAAATTAACACACATTGATAATTCAGCAGTTGCCTCACTAATATAAGTTGGCAAGTTCCAAAAATCTGGCAGCATACTCAGTAACAGATAAATTCCCCCGCTTCATCTCTAGGAATTTAGTCTCATTCTTCCCGCAAACATCTTTAGGAAAATACTTTCTCAAAAACTCTCTACTGAGCATAGCCCAAGTGACAACTTCACCTGCAGTTTCTAACACTTGACAAGTGTTGATTCACCAATCATTAGCCTCCTAAACCAACATATGAGTACCAAACCAAATCTTTTGCGCTTCTGAACAATCTATCACCCGAAATATCCTCTCAATTTCTTCGAGCCAAGAATGCGCTCCATCAGGATCATACCTCCCATTGAAAGTAGGTAGATTGTTCCTCTAGAATTTATCTAGATGATGGAACTCATTGTTTCCTTCAGCATTTGGTTGATTCTATGCAGCCTGAGCCATAGCCTGCAAAGCAGCATCAATTGCAGCACCGTTTCTTCCAGCCATTTTCTATTTCACACTAATAACAATAATAATGGTTAGAAGACAACATCAATAGTATTCAACTGTCACACCACACTAACTCAACAACTTGGCCGGACAGACCGACCTGCTCTGATACCACTATGTAACACCCTAATTTTTCTTCGTATAAATATAATTAAAATCAGAGTAACATAAAAACATACATACAATTAGGATGTCGCATTTCAACATAAACCTGATCATATCATAAGACATGTAACACATACAACTTTTTAAGATGAATAATAATAATAATAATAATAATAATAATAATAATAATAATAATAATAATAATAAATATCAACATATCTAACTTTACTTTTATTGCAGCGGAAAGCATCAACAATTTATTCATTTACTTATTCAAAACAAAATCATGTTATAAAGTAATCATAAGAATTATCAACTTAGGAGATATCCATAAAATATCCAACAACATAAATAAACAACCAAGCATTTGACCCCCCCGATGTTACATATCAGAGCAGATGCCAACTCGACAAAAGCATAAAGAATAGTATTGTCTTCTACTCACATCCACAACTTCACTGCAAATCACCTGCGCGTTACCCACATGGAGGCAACATTCAAATAGAAGGGGTGAGATATCACAATTATATAAATCAATGCATAATAATAAGTAAGTAACAAATTATTGCATTCATATTCACCCATTCCATAAGTCAAACTTCCATACAATCCAATTCACAACAACACAACAAGTATGCAATGCAATAAGACTCAACACCCTGATTTAATGCACGTGGTACTAATATGTGAACTCCCAGGTTCACTCGCTCCCGATCCCCACCATAGGATCAGAGCACACCAAAAATCGTTACAATCACCATAGGTAACACTTCACCAATTCCCACCTAGAACCAACTACTCGCACCCAATCCCCACCATAGAATTGAGGCTCACCAAAACGGACCACCGTCTAAACATCATGATGCATGATACATGATAGACATGCAACAACAACAATATATACAATGACCTTCACCTTAATCAATGTACCACGCTAATGCTAGCCACCATACACAAGCTATAAACATTCTGCAACAATAATATAATAGTATAGCAAACAACAATAATACATTCAGGCATATTCCACACCATAACATAAACACCATCGGTCATTTGTCAGCACCACGCAACAATTAAATTAATTCAATGTACTGCAATTATTTTTTAAATAAATTTTATCGTGTCAACTTCCTAACACTTCGAACGTGACCTCAATCAGACATTCAAAACTCAAGTCATGATTTTTTAAAGTTTTATAAAATTTCCTCCCAGTGTAACAGGTTACACCAAACGTAGTAACCGATTACGCCATGTAACCATGCCCCTGCTACGCTACTTCCCTTAAGTATAACCAGTTACTCCAAATGCAGTAACCGATTATACCCCCATAACCACGCCCAGAACATCATTTTTGAACCGTGTAACCGGTTACACCCAAATACGTAACTGGTTACACCTGTAGCATAATCACTTTTCTGCTTCTTTTTGACACGAAAATCACTTTTCCAGCCATACCAAAACCTCTAATTCTCATACAATTCACATGCTCAGGTTTTTTTATGATTCCTATCCACATACGTCAACAACGACATTCTAACAACACCTAAATCATCAAAAGCATCACATAATTGCATAATCAGACAAATCAACTCAACACATAACAACATATAATGATCATAAAACTACAAAGTTCATAGCATTGGAAAGAGAAATTAAAAAAATAACAATCAAAATCCCAACCCACGATTATCATACAAACCCTTATAGAATCAAAATTTCACCCTTATCTTGGTATTCCTAGCAATGAGTTGTTCGACCTCTACAATGGTGTTCTCCCTTGAGCTCTAGCTTTCTCTCTTCTCTTTTTCTCCCAAAAGCATGTACTGACAGTTTCTACTATATTTCCTCTTTTTCCTTTATTTCATTTACTCCTTTATTCTAATAATAAATATTTATTCTATAATGCCCCTTTAATATAATAATTAAAATAATTATTTAATTATTATCACTATTATTATTTTGTTTAAATAAACTCTAATTTAAATAATAATAATAATAAATGACACTCTCCCACCACCCCCATGTTTCTACACTTTTGCTCACATACCCCAACACCTAAATTCCTAGTTTCTAAGGTTACCACCCTACACCAGATGGTCCTCTAACACATCAAAACACCAATAAACACAATCAATCACACAAAATACTTACAAAATTTAAATAACTAAAATTGGGGTGTTATGTTAAACCCCTCACAAATTCCAAAATGCAGATTGCTTTACCAGGGGTTTAACCCCTGGCTAAATACGGACACATTGTGCCACCTAGTCTGCGCCTACGCCTGCATGTCTACAGCATGAAAAATAGGAATTGTGTTTGGCCAGGGGGTAAGATCCAATAATAATAGCAAAGTGACAGGCCCCTCGCAAATAATTTTCCTTAGCCTATTTAGCTACAGGACATGTCCCCTCGCAAATTTCTATTTTGTGAGGGGTATTTTACATTTTTGAGGGGTTTAATCCCTAGCTAAACATGCTTTTTCTTGTAGTGTACTACTTACCAACATTTGTCAATATTTTGTAAGAGCAATATTGGTTATGCATCTGACCTTAAGTTTTAATGATGATTTTACATGTTATCTTAGAGAACAATTGTGTACTCTAATGGTTTATGTCTAGTGTGTAGCTTTTTCAAAACATGTTCTGACTCTGTTAAGAAGGCATGTGACATCATCAAGTTCTGAACTTAACACTCTGGAAAAATACCTATGGTGTGTTACAAGTTAATTTAAGGTTCTAGAATTCTTCTTATGCAACGGATCTAAGGAACGTTAGTAAAAGAGCTTCTAATTATGAATTATGCAAGGAAGCTTTGGAGGCCTTCTAAAGCTTTACTTTTGTTGTTCCAAGTTCTGAAATTCTAAAGACATGGTTCTTCTGAACAAGTTCTAAAGATATGAAGACATTCTTCTAAAGACCAAGTGCTGAAGACTGTGAAGGCAAGGGTTATCTGAACAAGCTCTGAAGACTAAAAGACTGAGGTTCTAAAGATACAATGTTCTGATCCTTCTACAACATGCTTCATCAACATACAAATCAGAAGCCTCTAAAGATATAGAAGACAAAGATCAAGACTAAGGGATTACGTGTGATGGTGAGCATAAAAGTACAAAGTACTTTGTGGCCCCTACTCTAATAGGGTGGTGTCAGGATAAACCTTTTGTACTTGTTACCTACCATTCCGACCATGACCGTTGGAAACAAAATAGTTGTATTTGTGTTTTCTATTCTACCCTCTAACGTATCTCTTTTTCAGCTATAAAAGGAGGACTTAGAAGGATTTGAAATTAACGAATCTGTTAGGTCTGTGATTTTATGGTTGGCAACAATTTTGGTAAAACAAAGAGTTGGCAACAATTTTATCAAAATATGTTTCATTTGGAAAACATGTATTCCAGCCTAATGTTGAACAAGAAGTCATAACATCTTGACCAGCTGGTACAACATAGTCTGCTGATACTTTATTTGACGTATGTTCTATCATATGTTGTAATATGTTACAGCAGAACATCATGACAGTACAACTGGATGATATCCTTAAATATTTGATTGAAAAATATGAATTTCTAGAGGCTTCTAGTACTCATAACAGGCGCAGGAAATCAAGACTTTTTAGGAACAATTGGAGATTTGATTTGTTTCATAAAAAGGATCTTTTAGACTTTTTAGGAAATATTTGAAAAATTTGTTTTTTGTTTCTATTTTTATGGATAAGATTCTGTAGGGATTTAGAGTTGAAGGTTGGATTTTTGTTGAAGATTCCAAGCCCAACTGTAGAAGTCTATTTAAGGAGTCGTCCAAGACCTAGTTTTTTAAGCATTATTTTTATTGTAAAATCGTGTGAAAAATAAGGGTGTAGGGTTTGAGAGTTCCTTAGGTTCTCCTTATGTTTTTGTACATCCTCATGTATCTTTTAATGTATTTGAGTTGTCTGATTGTTACTTGTTTATCAATTTTTGAATGCTCTGTTCAATGGAGTAGACAAGAATTTCTTCAGGTTAATTAATACATATACTATAACCAAGGATGCTTGGAAATTCTCAAGACAACTTACGAAGGTACCTCTAAAGTGAAGATTTCAAGACTTCAGCTTCTCACTACCAAATTTGAGAGCTTGAAGATGAATGATAATGAGACAATTCAGGAATATAAGATGAAGATTCTTGAAATTGCTAGTGCATCAAGTGCCCTGGGTTAAAAGATGTCAGAAGAAAAGATGTCAGAAGAAAAGATGGTTAGAAAGATTCTTAGGTCCTTAACTAGGAGATTTTACATGAAGGTTACAACTATTAAAGAAGCTCAGGACATCAACAATATGATAGTTAATGAGCTTATTGGGTCACTTCAAACTTTTGAATTGGCTATTAGTGACAATACTAAGAAGAAAGACAAAAGCTTAACTTTTGTATACAATATTGAAGATGATGAAGGACAGACTGATCTGGACACTAATGAAGGTCTATCTAATACCATTGTGCTACTTGGGAAGAAATTCAATAGAGTATTGAAAAGTTTGGACAAAATAGAAAGACCAGATGTCAAGAATATTCCTTATGACATCAGCAACAATCCTTGTTCTTAGAGGAGAACAAGAATTGAAGAGAAGTATATTCAAGACAAAAGCATTCAATGTTATGAATGTGAATGATATGGTCACATTAGACCTGAATATTCCAACTTCCTCAAGAAACATCAGAAGGGTTACACTGTATCTTGATCTTATAATGATAAGTCAGAAGATGAAGATAATTCTGAGACTTCCAAACTTGTGTTGGCTCTATCTAGCAGATGGGCAGATGAAGTTGAAGCTTGTGATGAGAATGATTATCTTTATGAAGAGTTGGATGTGTCCTACAAGGATAATTGTGACAAGTGTGATGAAAGCAAAATTATGGCATGCACACAAAGAGAAGTCAAGAATGATGTCTTAACAACACACAATGTCATAACAGATGTTATGACATCTGCTGACAGAACAACAAACAAAAA
Source organism: Vicia faba (assembly GCA_948472305.1). Classification (NCBI taxonomy): domain Eukaryota; kingdom Viridiplantae; phylum Streptophyta; class Magnoliopsida; order Fabales; family Fabaceae; genus Vicia; species Vicia faba. The sequence goes on along the minus strand of OX451737.1, from coordinate 825,051,349 downwards.
CCAACACAACAAAATTATAACTTGCAACAAAAGAAAGAGCATAGGGATATGTTAACCTAGTTGGGTGGTAACTCACCTACTATGGGGGCTACCAAGCCAGGAAGGAAATCCACTATTGGTAGTACTAGTTGAAGAATTGAAAAACACAAGAAGGGGGGTTGAATTGGGATCCTAAAAATCAATGCAAATGACATGATGATTTTTATCCTGGTTCATTTGATCTCAAACTACTCCAGTCCACCCGCCAAGGTGATTTCGCCTCTCTCCAACGAGGTCTTAATTCACTAATCAAACTGATTACAAATCTACTTTGACAACTGCCAAAGTCTTCTTGAGTACAACCATAACCCGATTTATCTCAAGGAATTGCACTAACAAAAGTATGAACAAAGCAGTGTACAATATGTTTTTTGTTACAAAAATACTATCACAAACTTGTGATGTATTACACAGTTTAAAGAATAATTTGAATAAGCAGTAGCAGCGTTGAAAGATTATAAGTTGTAGTGTTGTAAATCGTGAACGATTTAACCTTTTCCTTTGTTTAAATAGTCGCAGCAATCTTGTGTAATTGGAAACTTGATAAATGTCAGTTAATGCACTTTCCTCAATTAGAAGATCCTTGTCTGTTTGTAGTCGTTGCAATTGATACAACTTTGATAAATAGTAACGCTTCAGAACATTAAGGAATCTGTTTGTTGCTTGCTTCAGAACATTGGAAGGTCAGAATCATAAGGTCCTGTTTGCAGCTTTAGACTTTCGTTCAGAGTTAAAACGTCTTTCTCTTAGCACAAATTCTGATCTTCATTCATCAGAACATTATGAGATTAGTCTACATTCACAGCAGGAACAACCTTGAAGCTTAACTTCTGATCTGCTTTCGTCAGAACTTCTCTACAAAATAGAATATAATTTTAGAGTGCATATTTGTTCTTTGTGTTTGTTATCATCAAAACTCTTACGAGGGTTGTAGAATCAAACTATGTTCTAACAATCTCCCCCTTTTTGATGATGATAAAAACTAGGATATTTCAATAAAAATAGACAGAACATAAAGAATTAGAGAGTCTCCCCCTAAGTTGAGTACTCAGATAGAGATGAATTACTACCCTGAAATTCATTCTGATCAGAGCTTTTGATGCATCTTCTTTTGTCTTCATCAGAGTTTTGTTTTATTTTGCTTTTAGAAAAAAACGAGAAGTTATGATATTCAAAATGTTTGAGACCTTGTCCCAATATATTGTTATTGAAAATATCTTACGTTCTCCCCCTTTTTGTCAGGAATCAAAAAGCAATATAATCACTAATATTCAAAGTCAAAAAGATGATTTATATTTAAACAGATTTCAATAACATTTTCAGAGCTAGATAAAACAAGATAAGTGAATGCAGAAAACAAGTTATAAAAAACTAAGATTGAGGAGGGTGAAGTCATGTGAACAACTGTGATACGGTGGGAGAACGGACTTGAGGTTTTGCGTTTGTGTTTGCAAATGTTTCGGTTTAGCAAGAGTCGCCACCGACTTTTTATTTTATCCAAAGGAAAGGTAAAAAAGCACAGGAAAGACCTTTGAGATGTTTTCTTGGGTTCGGTGGGTAGATTATGAAAAGGAAAGGTGCTAGCACCCTTTTCATCCATGGTTATCCATGGGCTCTTAGTTACTTGTTTAGATCACTTGCTTTTGCTTTTCAATTGTTTGAAATGGTGCTTTGTGTGTGGTTTTTGAAAATGCTTTGAAAAAGAGGCCTTGTCTAGGCAACCTTTGTAATGATTCTTGTTTGAATATATACAAAGGTGTTTGTCTTTTGAAAAGATATTTCAATGTTTGAAAGTTTGTTTTTGGGAAATGTTTTGAAATTGTGTTGTGAGGTGTGTTTGAAAATAGCAAGGATGTTTTGCAAGTTTTGATCAAGTAACTAAGAGTTGTCTACCCTATTTTACTCAAAGATCTTTTCTATACGTTTTTAACCCTTTTGACAGTGTTGCTTTACCATTGCATTTGGTAAACAACCTTGTATTAGGATGTTAAACGGGACAGGCGCGGGTCATCGTATTGACCATGATAGAAATTGTGTTAAGTATCTTTAGCAAATTTTCCGAGGGACTAGATCATTTTGTGTAGGCAACCAAGATAGCGTCATCGAGGGACTATGATCTTTTGTTTTGTTTTTGTTTTGCCAAAGTACTCAACGTGCATATCATGGCCATGTTAAAGGCAACAAGTGGATGAAATTCTAGGGGTGCAAGTGTGTATTGTGTATTGATTTCAAGTTTATTTATTCTTGGATTAGGTCATCTAGCGATTGATTTTGAATCTTGCCATACACGCCTAATTACTATACAGTATATAGAAAGCAATAAATTACGGAAATTAAAAGTCTAAGTTATTACAAAAGTATCCGGGGATGGGGGTGCAAATTATTACAAATGGGGATGAGTCTCACAAGAATAATAATATCCAAATATCAAGTATTACAACCAAATCGAATCATCGCAATTCAATACAAAATTATAACAAATGAAGAAATAAAGAAAATCAATTAATTATGAAATGCATGTATTTATTAAAAAGAGATAAATAAAATCTATTCTAAGAAAGATTAAAAATTATTATTATTCTTCTATGTGTTTTATTAATTATGTAAATAAAATGTTTAAAGGAAGAAAAATTAATTAAATAAAATTTCTATTATTTTGTATTTTTATTAATCAATAAAAAAAGGTTTAAAGAAAACAAAATTAATTAAATCAATTTAAATGTTTTTTTTGGTATTTTCATTATGTGAAACAAAATTAATTAATAAAGAAGAAAATGAAACTAAATTAAGAAAATCAAAGTTTTAACATTATTAGTGTTATTATTAACAAAAGAAATAACAAGATAAGTTAAGAAAAAGAAAATGAACTAAGCTAATTTTAATTTGATAATAAATAAATAAAAAATATTGAGTTCGAATCTATTAAAAAAGGAAGAAGTAAATTAGAACAAAAGGACAATGGGCTTAAGAGTTTGAAGTGTGTTTGAGGCCCAATTGAGATGGTAAAACAAAATGAAGCCAGAAATAGAGGGGGGGTATCAGCAATTCGTTATGGGCTTAGGTGCTTGGGGCCAGAAAGACCCAAAGGCGAGTTTGTACAATTTTGTTAGGGTTCAGAAACTTAGGGTTTGTGTGCTTTACATCAGCGCCGTTCTCGTTCTCCCTCTTCATCTTTCTCACTCAAAAGCGCTCTGACCTTCCCCTAAGCCCTAGCCGCCGGAACACTGTCCTTCATTCTCTCATCTCCTCACAATGATCCATGGCTTTATTGTAACGGTATGATTCATCTCTGAGTTTTACAGTTTGTTTATGTTTGTTTGATTTTTATAGTTTGGCTAATCTATTATATTGCATGGCTTATGGAGGTGTAGAAAAGGGTTTGAGAAGAAACGTACCTTGGGGTTTTCTCTATGAAGAGGAGAGGAAAGGTGAGATGGAGCTGGTGGCGTTCCTTGGTGGCTAGAGGCGGAGGGGAGGAAAGATGACGGCCAAACGCGTTTGGTTCTGATTGTTGTTGGTTGGTGATGACCGTTTGCTCTGAAACCTTGATTGTTGGTACGATTTTCTGCTTCTGATTTGAACTTGAATGCTGATGATGATGCTTGTTGCTGAATACTTCTGAAACTTTTGATTTTTGTTTGTTTTTGTTGATGATGCTTGTTGTTGCTGAAACTATGACATTTCTTTTCTGAAACTTTTATTTCTCTTGAATGTTGATGATGATACTTGTTCTGAAACTGTGTTTTCTTTTCTGAAACTCTTTCCTCTCTCTTGAATGTTGAATGTTGATGATGGTTAACTGTTCTTAAACCTTAGATTGTTGTTGCTTCTCTTGATACTTTGTTGTTGGATAATGGTTTGTGATGATGATTCTGAAACTTGTTTTGCTGGTAGTTTTTGGTATGCTAGCTTTGGTTTCACAGTTTTTTTTGTTGTGATTTTTAGCCGTTGGCCTGTTGAAATGTTAACAGGCTTTTGGAAGCTTTTGTTTGGTTGTGCATTTTGAAACTGCAGTTTGAGTAGTTTGGCAGGCTTGGGGTATTTTGTTTGATTGTGCAGTTTGAAACTGCAGTTTGAGTAGTTTGGCAGGCTTGGGGTATTTTGTTTGATTGTACAGTTTGAAACTGCAGTTTGAGTAGTTTTGTAGGTTTTACAGTTTGGCAAGCTTTTGCAGTTTTGCAATAGTTATGTAGGCTATGGTTTTCTTGCTCACAGGGTCTGGATTCTTGTGAAACTGTTGGGCAGTTTCTTTGGTACTGCAGGTTTTTTGAAGTTTTGTTATGTTTGCACAGGTATGGGAGTTTTTTGTTGTAGTTTTGACTGGCTTGTTAGGCTTATGCAGGTTTTGAAGTTTGTTGCTCTCAAACTGTTACAGTTAGGCAAGCTTTTGCAGGTTTTTTGGTCTTGCAAGCTTGATGCAGTATTGGTGCTATGCAGGTTGGCTATGCAGGTTTACAGTTTGGCAAGTTTTTGCAGGTTGTGTAATTTGTGTAACTTGAAACTGTTTGGCAGGCTTGGGGATTTGTTACAGTTGCAGCTTGTTATGGTTTTTGGGAGAGTTGTACAATTTTGGTTAGCTTGCTTCAGTTTGTTTGTTCACAGGGTTTTTGTGATTGTTGCAGTTTGGGTAAGCTTTGTTTTGGCTTGGCTGTTTGTGGCTTGTGAAGTGTTTTTGACTTGTTTTCTGTTTGGGAACTTGTTAACAGGTTTGTAGAGTTTGTAGTGAACCTCTTAACAGTTTGCAGTTTTTTGACACAAATGTTCTCCATCCTTTACTTTGTGCTATTTGATAGTCTTATATCTTTTTGCTTGTTTGTAACTTGTGACAGCCTTTTTTGCCAAACTGTACACTCTCACCAAGGTGATATCTTTTCTCTCTTTCTCTCTCCATGACAAAGCACTTTTGCTTTTTTACTTTATTTTCTGAAAAATTTGCCTTTTTACTGGAAAATGATGAAAAGCTATGACAAGCTTTTGACTTGTTATTTGGTTTACCTCCTGCTTTACCTGCTATTTGATTTGCCATGTACTTTCTGCATTGTTCAGTTTGCATACTTCTTGCATTCAGTTTGGTTGTAACTGTTGGGATTACAGTTTTGCTTGTTTTTGTATGCTGCATTTGGTTTAGTTGCAATGCTGTTTGGTTCGCTTTGTATGCTGCATTGCTTGCCTTTGTAACTTTGTAACTCAGTCTAGCACCTTGCTTGTGATGCAGTTTGGCGCCTGTTATGTAATGCATTGTTTTGCCATGCTGCAAAGTTTGGTTTTGTATGCCATGCTGTTTTTTAGTTTGCCATGCTTTGTAATGCAGTTTGGCGCCTTGTTGCATTTGAATAAATTGCTTTGTTTGCATTCTTATTTTTGCATTTTTTATTTTTCTCTTTGTGAACCAAGAAGAGCAATCTTCTTGGGATTTGAAAAGCGGAAAATAAAAACATGATGAACAATAGCACTTCTGATTCCAGACGGCAAACTTTAATGATGAAAATTTTCCTTTCTTTTTTTGTTTGAAAATTCTATTTAACTGACTGTGCTAATCCCGTTTTCTTTGTCTTTTTCATGTGAGCACAAATTGGGTGATGACAAAGCATAGGAAGCAGAAGACTTTGAGCATGGGAGCAATGGAGCAATGGGGGCTTATGCTTAGATTAGATAGATTTTCTATTAATTGTAACAATTTATTTTTCCAAGTACTATAAGTTGTAAAACCTACAGTATTCAAATAATAAATTATTTTTGTATCAACATCTGAAAAAACTTTGTGAGGCAGTCTGACATCCAATAAAATCTTCTACTATCCAATATCCTGCAATTCTTTCTTTGCATCTTCACTTAATCCTTTAAGATTCTCAGATCAAAATAATTTAAATTGCATTCCAACAATTCTAATACAGATAACTTAAACTTTAAGTAATCCAATAACTTTGCAATCTCGTAACCTTGCAACAACATTCCAATCAAAATACGCATTGTGTATTCCAATAAACAAGCAAGTATTTCATTCCATTAACAAGCAAACATTTTAACAGACGCACATTATCTGGTTAACCTGGATCAGACAAAACCTGAATATTCCAAATGACCATCTCAGCTCCTATCTCTTATCCCAGATAAACAAGCCTTGAGAACAACCAGTAACCTTTCAGCAAACTCAAAAAGGTGTGAAAACATGTGACAGTTAATTGAATTTCTGAGAATTCAATTTCTTTTGAGAAATGCGGGAGAAACCCTAATTCTTGATTTTCTGCCATAGAAAAATCTGTTTGATCGATTCTTGAGCCAATCTTGAAAATCTGAGAAAACCCTAGGGTTGTGATTTCTTGTGAAAAATGCGAGGGCAAATTTTGGGGTACAACAGCTGCCCCAATTCAATCTTCTTGAACCTGAAGAGTTAGATCAGTGAGTTTGCCGTTCGCGACTCGAAGGTAAAAGATGATTGGACACTAGAGTGCCCATAAATTTGCACTCGTCAAAGCAAAGTTTGAGGGAATGGGCTTACAGATGCCATTTGGAGATGTGACGGAATCTTGTCGGAGATGGGCTTAAAGATGCCATCCAAGAATTTTTGTTGAACTGTATGTTGTAGGTGAATGAATGAGTATCAGAAAGGTATCCATGTCTGGAACGTCTCTGAGCTGGGGGTCTGAATAAGCAATAGATCAACATTCGTGTTTGGAGCATCCGTAAACTGTTTTCATGAGCTGAATCTGAACAAGCGATAGATTAACATCCGTGTCTGGAAGCATCCGTAAACGTTTGTTGTACCCCAAAATTTGCCCTCCCATATTCTTCAAAGATTTGCCAAGTCAAGCTTCAAAATCTCCCCAAGGGTTGCACAGTCAAGGGTCTCCTAAACAGTCAAGATTAGGGTTTTGGTTCTGATCAAGAAAATGAAGTTTCCAAGGGTCCAATCAAGTCTCATATGCCTACAAATATGTTCAAGCATCCTCATACCAAGTTTCAAGACATTCAGCTCAAAATTGCACAGTCAAAACCCTAAATTGCACTACAGTCAACTGCAGGGGCAAAATGGTCATTTGACAGTCAAAAGTTCAAATTTTTGGTCAACATCTCATTTTGAAGCCTTAAACATCATTTGATCAATGCTTGATCAGGATTCTCAAAGTTTGGCTCAAAAATCATCAAGATGCAAAAGTTTCCTTATTTGGACAGCTGAAAAAGTCAACTGTAAATTGACCAGGGCATAACTTTCACATGGATTATCAGAAAAATTCCATCCAAAGCTCATTTTGAATAGAAAGACATTTACTACAACTCATCTTCATACTTCAAGTCCAAGAAATGCTCTCACAAAAAGTTATCAATTTCAACATTATAGGTCATTTTCAAAAGTCAACAAAAAGGGACTTCAAGTCAAAGGCCATAACTTGAGATTGATAAATCAAAATGATATGGGACCAAAGGCATTGGTTAGAGGACTCAAAGACCTTTCCAAAATGTCTAAGAACATGAGAAAATCTTAAATATTGAGCAAGTTATGCCTTGTGGAAGTTGGGAAATTTTTGGATATTTTGAAAAGTCAACATTGGTTCAAATGACCTAAAATTGCTAATGGGCCTATTTTTCTTCCACAATTCATCATCCAAGGCATATGCACGACCACTTGGCCCAAAGGGAAGTTTTTATTCATTTTTTATTTATTTATTTGGATTTTTATTAATAATAATTCATTTAAATTAAAATAAATACATGAAAAATGCTAACCTAAGTTTTTCAATCTTTTTGTGCATGTTTTATCCTCAAGATTTCGTGCCTAGCTAAATATGGAAAGAACCAATGCAATTGGAGGTGATTTGTATCAAAAAGCACATGAAAAAAGATTGAAAAAGATCTTTGAAAATCAAATTTCAAAAACCATGAATGCAAGGGATTTGGATGGTTCTTTTTGACCTAATTCATTCTTACATAAGCATAGAACACAACCCTAATGAAAAAACCACGCAGCTGCTCAAAAATCTGGAAAACAAAAACTTGAAATTTGTCAAAAAACTCCAAAACTGAAAATCAGGTTTTAGGTTGATTCAAAGCACAAGACCAATTGCAAAAGCTTCCTCGTGTCCCCCTGAAGCTAACTGGATCACTTTCCAACCTTCATACGCCCAGAATTGGTACCATGGATTCAAACTGTTTCAAATAAAATGCATAATCGTGTTTCCATATTTAGGCATTTTCATTGTGTTTTTTTGATGCATTCACACTAATTGACGTGTTCTAATGCTAACCATGTAACTTAATTGTGTTTTTGAGCTGTGTATACGATTCTACCATTATCACGTTTTAGGGTTTACAGGATTTCAAATTAGGGGTTTTAACATGAGGCAAAATTGGGGCACCACGGTACCATGGTCATGATCAGCGCATTTGGACGAAGAAGAAGCTACCCTCGCGCCTAATTTATGAAGCCCCTAGGGCTAGTCGCTATTTTCTGATATGTTGCCTAAGGGAACGGTGTAAAAACCGTTGCCTATGTTTATTATGTTTTCAGGAAGAACGAAGACATGAGGAAGATGATGACGTGTGGAGCAATGATTGGGGCGTTTTAAATTTTCGCGCTAAAGCATCAACAATGTTTGTTTTTATTTTATATTAATTGTTTGATAATAATTGTACAAGCGCGTTAGTTGGAGCAGCTGGCAAGGCGTAGTGGTGGTAACATTCATGACCTGGGTTCGAGCCCCAGGTCCTCACTTTATTCCATATTATTTTGTACAACCTACTCCCATGCAACGCTTCATCAGGGGATCACCATGCACTCACAAAATCCAGCCTTCCACGCGTATGCCTAGATCAATCCAAGGGCTACAGTTTGAAGGATACCATGAACGTGAGTCAATGCACTCACACGCTGGGATGTGAGGTCAACGAAATCAGGAGCTTAGTGGGCCTAAAAGTGCTAACAAGCCCTCCACTTTGGGGACTGATACCCCCCTAGGTTTGCAAACCTTCTTTATTTTTTTTCTTTATTTTATTTTACTTCCTTTCAATTATTATTTGTTTAATTAATTAATTATTTTCATAAAAAACATAACAAATCAAAAAAATCAGAAAAGAGGAAAAATATAATAAATATTTTTGTTTTAATATTTTTTGTAATTAAATTGTATATAATTAAACTTAGTTAAATTAAGTTTTAATTCTAATTCTCTTAATAAAAAATCTAAAAAAACATAGAATTAGGGTTTAATTAATTTTTATCCTTTTTTCTTTTATTCCATAATAATTAAATAATTAAATATTTATTTTTATAATAAAATTTGCATGTAAATTAATTAGGGTTAATATTAGGTTTTAAATCTTCTTTTCTTAATAAATTAAAAAACAAATAGAATTAGAGTTAGCATTTAATTCCAATTAATTCTTTTTTCATTTAAATCATAAATACTAAAAAAATACCAAAAACATCTCCTTTTCTTTTTAATTAATTAATTCCATGTAATTTTAACTTTGCAAAAAGGGTCCAACGCCCTCGTTTCGATTTAATTCTTATTCGCATATTTATTTTATTTCTTTATAATATTTATGTATCTCTCCCAAGGCCATGTAACCTTTTAATTTTCTCGCACTTTTCTTTACTTTCTTTATTTTTCTGTCAAATCGGGTCCTGGTTAATTTTGGCGATGTGGACCCGCGCCGTTTGTAATAGCTTAGAATTTACTTTTCCCGCAATATTTTCAACTGTTAACAAATGGCATGCAAGAATGAATGGCCTTAAATAAAAATAAACGCATAGACCACTTTGACATGACAAGATAAAATATCTGAACATGACACACAAATCACACACCACCCCTAGGGTACGCCTCACTGTTGCCTTGCCTCGAAAGGTGATCGTCGAGTAGAGGATGTCTTAGTAAGTCCTCATGATCCGGGAACCTGGCATGAGGGTAGCTTCTAAGGTGTCTTCCCATTGCTCTGGTGATCACCATGTCCCGAACCTCGAATTGACCCGAACACCTCCAACGGTGGTGCTACCTACCTCTCAATAGTGGGATGGCACTACTTTAAAGGACATTTACACAGACGAATTCCTTAGGGTAGGTAGGTTCTCGTAGATACTTGCTCTAATTTCAAAAACAAATCAAAAAATACTTTTCACACCAACACATTTTCAAAAAGCTTTCGAAAGCAATTTTTCAAACACTCGTGAGGACCGATACAAGAGTCGAACTGAAATTTTCAAAGAAACTTTTTAAAACCCACAGTTGAAAAGCAAACAAACAATTTTTGAAAACACAAGTGAGCAAGTATCTAAGAGCCCATGGATAACCATGGATAGAAAGGGTGCTAACAACTTCCCTTTCTATAATCTACCTCCCGAACCGAGAGCAATCTCTATAAGGAATTTTTCTGTGCTTTTGTCCTTTCCATTTGAGAAAATAAAAGACGGTGACGACTCTTGCTTCCGCGACATTTCGCGAACCAGCGTTAAACAGTCAGTTCCAGATCCACCGATCACAGAACTGGCGACTCTGCTGGGGACTTAAACTTAAAGTGAGGTGTACCTTAGGGTTAGTTCATAACTGTGTTTTCAATTGTATTGACTTGTCTGCTTTAAATTTGTGGGTTGCATGGGAGTTACATAGATCCTAACCCGGATCTGGGGATACCCTGTTTAGGTAGCATAAGCTGTGAGGGACCTGTCCGGCGTATACCGACATGGGTGAAGCAGTGGCTACGTTGGTGTGGCGCCTTGGTCTGTACCGATATCCCTCGTGTTGAAACGGGGAGAATATGGGTCTTCCAAGGAGTCATTAAGCACCAACAACCTTAGAACCTTAAATGACACAACTTGGCCATTAGAACAGTAGCAGTATGCTACGCCCATTGAGGCTAAACTCTCGTGATGGTTCTGGCCGCAAGAAAAGATTGTGATGCTGGAGTTATGACCGATTGAGGGTAGTCAATGATATTGGGATCCTCTAAGAACCCGATTACTTTGATAGGACAGGTATGAACCAACAAACTGAAAGAGGGTAGTACCTAGACCTCATGCTGGCCTTAAACCCTAAGGACTTGTCTTGTGTGACTTGTGTGCCTTCCAACTTGACTATTTGCATGCTTGTTATCTGACACTTGAGTTTCTTGTAGGTTTTGTTTATAGTCCTTGATAGGGACTCATAACAGGGTATACTAAGTTTCTTACAGGTTTTGGTTTGCAGTCCTTAATTAGGACTCATAACAGGGTTTACCGAGTTTCTTGCAGGTTTTGTTTTTTAGTCCTTAACTGGGACTCATGACAAGTTTTACTTGAGTTTCTTGCAGGTTTCTGTTTATAGTCCTTAATAAGGGCTCATAACAGGGTTTATTCATATTACCCCATGCATCATGACATCATACCATTGCATACATCCTAACCCATTTCAAGGATCTCAAGGGCTTGTGATGCAGGTCATGATGAATCAAACATCTAGCAAGGGGCAAAGAGGATTTATTTTCCTCTAGCCAAAGTTGTCAGGGGCTATGACCCACTAGATATGGTGAGCCTTTGACCCTTGAAGAAGGACTCTCTACAACAGGAAGTTCCTTCAATCAAGCTACAAAATGCAAACTCTAACAATTTTCTTGTTTAACCCGCGAGGTCCTTGAAAACATTGCATGCATGTCATACACATCATTACATAACAGGTATCTTTGTTGCAGGTCACTTACCTTTCTCGCTGTTTATTTCAGCAATGGTCTTCCAACCAGATAACCAGGACCTTCTTACTCAAGAAACTCGGTTCGGGGAAATCCTCCTGAATTTATCCAAGGGGCAGGAGGAGTTAAGGACACTTCTCATGGAGACTTTTGTCAGGAACAGTGCTGAGGATGAAAGGCTGAAACACCTACAAGCTGAGGTGGATGCATTGAAAGCCCAGATGCTGGGGCAGGTGACTGCTATTCAAGGGTTAGCTCAAAGACAAGACGAGCTCTGGTTTCTCGTCAACCAACTGCTTCAGGGTAACCAGCTGGGGCAAAAGTCTAAGGGTAAAAAGCCAGTCATCGTTCGACCACCTTTGAGACAAAGAGGCAAGGAGAGAGCTCCCCAAACGGCTCCAGTGTCACAAATTCAACATTGCAACCAACAAAAGAGCGAGAGAAGGCAGTTCACTCAGCTCAGCATGACCTTATCCCAGATATTGCCACAGTTGCTGGAGACCAAGCTGGTAACTCTAAAAGAGGCTCCGAAGTTTCAAAATACAACGTCACCAAAGTATAACCCCAACGCTCGCTGCGCTTATCATTCTGATAGCCTGGGGCATGCTACAGAGGATTGTTGGACTTTGAAGAATAAGATTCAGGACCTGATTGATGAAGGAGCACTGGAATTCACACAAGATGGTCAGGCTGAATTTTTCTACCATCCCTCCAAGGCTCACCATTTGAAGTGACAAGCTCTGAGACTAGGAAACTTTTGTTCATTCGAATGTTCAAGTTGTGTTGTGCTTTGATTGTTCAAACATTTACTCATGTTAAACATTGTTATTTCATTAATGCATCGCATATGTCTGTTCTGAAGCAATATATTCGTATTCACTATATACAAATTGTTTTCATATTTTTTCTGATGTCAACACTCGATTAATAATTCTAAGCCTCTTGAGGGAGGATGACGAAAACGATACCATAATCTACAGTATGCTTTTGAACAGACCCCGCTGATGAGGTACAGGCATTGTTTCAATCCATAAACACTGGAGTTATAAGGATGATAATCCATCGTCAACCCCTCTGAGCCAAAGAAGTAGGAGTTTTTCTTTTCGAAATTTAAAACCCTTAATCATAACCTGGGGCAGGGTAGTCTCTCAGTTGATCCAAGTGCATAACAAATGGCACCAAAGAGGTCCTTACAAAAAAAAAAAGACAGTGATGGTTCCTGTGATCGGTGGATCTGGAACTGACTGTTTAACGCTGGTTCGCGAAATGTCGCGGAAGCAAGAGTCGCCACCGTCTTTTATTTTCTCCAAATGGAAAGGACAAAAGCATAGAAAAATTCCTTAAAGAGATTGCTCTCGGTTCGGGAGGTAGATTATAGAAAGGGAAGGTATTAGCACCCTTTCTATCCATGGTTATCCATGGGCTCTTAGATATTTGCTCATTTGTGTTTTCAAAATTGGTTTGTTTGCTTTTCAATTGTGGGTTTTAAAAAGTTTCTTTGAAAATTCCAGTTCGACTCTTGTATCGGTCCTCAAGAGTGTTTGAAAAATTGCTTTCGAAAGCTTTTTGAAAATGTGTTGGTGTGAAAAGTCTTTTTGAATTTGTTTTGAGATTAGAGCAAGTATCCACGAGAACCTACCTACCCTAAGGAATTCGTCTGTGTAAATGTCCTTTAAAGTAGTGCCATCCCACCATTGAGAGGTAGGTAGCACCACCGTTGGAGGTGTTCGGGTCAATTCGAAGTTCGGGACATGGTGATCACCAGAGCAATAGGAAGACACCTTAGAAGCTACCCTCATGCCAGGTTCCCGGATCATGAGGACTTACTAAGACATCCTCTACTCGACGATCACCTTTCGAGGCAAGGCAACAGTGAGGCGTACCCTAGGGGTGGTGTGTGATTTGCGTGTCAGATTCATTTATTTTTGTCTTATTCATGTCATGAGTGATCTACGCGTTGTTTTTATTTTGGTCCATACATTCTTTCATGCTTTTTGTTAACAGTTAAAAGTTGCGAGGAAAAGTAAATCTAAAGCTATTACAAATGGCGCGGGTCCACATCGCCAAAATTAACCAGGACCCGATTTGACGGAAAAATAAAGAAATTAAAAGCGCGAGAAGTAATTACAAGGCTTTGGGAGAGGTACATAATTATTTAAATGACATAAAATAAATATGCGAATAAATAAGAAATTAAGAACATGGGCGTTGGACCCTTTTGCAAAATTAAAATTACGTGAATTAAATTAATTAATTAATTAAAGAAAAGACTTGTTTTTTGGTATTTTTATATATATTAAGATTTAATAGAAAAAAGAAAGAATTAATTTAAAATTAACTACTAACCCTAAATCTACTTTATTTTAATTTATTAAGAAATATGTTGAATTTTAACCTAATTTAAACCTAAGTTAATTTACATGCAAATTTGATTATAAAAATAAATAAAATAAATAAATATTATTATGAGAAAGAAAAATTAAAAAAAAGAATAAAAACATTAATTAAACCTAATTCTACTTCTTTTTAGATTTTTTATGAAAAGAATTAATATTAAAACCCTAATTTATACTAAATTTATTTACATACAATTTGTTTATGAAAATATTAGAAATAAAAATTATTTATTATATTTTTTGTCTTTTCTGATTTTTTGTGCATTTTTATATTTTATAGAAATAATTAATTAAAGTAAAACAATAAAGAAAATAAAATAATAATTGAAAATAAAATATAAGAAAAATATGGAAATTTGCAAACCAGGGGGGGGTGGAAGTCCCAAATTAGGAGGTTTTTTGAATAATCTGGCCCAAAAAACCCTGGGTCCGTTTGACCTTTTTGAGTAGTATGCTGAGGCGTTGACTAGGGCGTAGCGTGTTCTTGAGATCCATGCCCTCGATTTGATCTCCTAGGCACGTGGACGATCTGATCTGGAGGATGTATGGTGTGCTCCACCCTGGAAATTGCATATGAACATATATAGCAAAATAATATGGGAAATTATACAGACCTGGGGCTCGAACTCAGGTCTTGGATGTCAACACAATCAGCGCTTGCCAGCTGAGCCACTTCAACTATTTGTTATATAATAAACAGCAAATAACAAAAGATGAAACTACGCGTTAGTGGGATAAAACGCGCGAATTTCAAATCAACCAACCAATTCATGCCACGGACTCATCTTCTTCATCGTGTTATATTTTTCCTGAAATACAAAAGCAATAGACAACGGTTTTTGAACCGTTCTGTAATGTACCATTAGAAAAAATAACGAATAGGCCATAAGGCCATATAAATTAAGCGCGACTGTTGTATCTTCTTCGTCCAGATGCGATGAGTTGGATGGTGGTGGTCTCAAGGGCTAATTTTGCCTCGTTTCAAAAGCCCCAAATTAAGGTCCTGTAAACCCTAGAATTCAATCATGGTGAAATCGTATACACAGCACAAAAACGCAATTGAATATGTTGGTTAGCATCAGAATATCATAATGGACATGAATCAATGAATAAAAAATGCAAAAGATGCATGAATCATGATGCACGATTGTCAATTTTCCTCTGCACAGTTCATGTTCGTTTTACCAATTCTTGGCGTTTTGATGGATGTCTTTGATTGGAATGTGTTCAGGACAACCTTGGCAAGCCAATGAAACAAGTTTCGTGCCTTGAATCCACCTAAAAAGTGCTTTTCAGATTTGAGTTTTTAGAGAATTTTTTCAAGTTTGTTCTTGGTCCTTCTGCGCAGCTTTTTGTCTATTGTGATTAGGGTTGTGATCCAGCATTTGTATGGAGTCTATTAGGTCAAGAAAAACCAATCAAATCCATGGCATTCATTGTTTTTGATAATTGATTTTCTAAGGATCTTTTCATATCTTTTTCCATGTGCATTTGATTCAAATCATATCCAATTGCTCCAATTCTTTCCTTATTTGGCTAGGCACGAAATATTGAGCATAAAACATGTATAAAAAGATTGGTTAGGGTGAATTAAATATTTTTCATATATTTAAATGATTTAAATGAATTAATATAAATAAAAATTCAAATAAATAAATAAAAAATGAGAAAATACTTCCCTTTGGGCCAAGTGGTCGTGCATATGCTTAGAATGATGAATCATGGAAGAAAAATGGGCCCATTAGCAATTTTAGGTCATTTGAAGTAATGTTGACTTTTCAAAATATCCAAAAATTTCCCAACTTCCACAAGGCATAACTTGCTCAATTTTTAAGCTTTTCTCATGTTCTTGGACATTTTGGAAAGGTATTTGAGTCCTCTAACCAATGCCTTTGGTCCCATGTCATTTTGATTTACCAATCCCAAGTTATGGCCTTTGACTTAAAGTCCCTTTTTGTTGACTTTTGAAAATGACCTATAATGTTGAAATTGATAACTTTTTGTGAGAGCATTTCTTGGACTTGAAGTATGAAGATGAGTTGTAGGAAATGTCTTTCTCTTCAAAATGAGCTTTGGATGGAATTTTTCTGATAATCCATGTAAAAGTTATGCCCTGGTCAATTTCAGTTGACTTTTTCAGCTGTCCAAATAAGGAAACTTTTGCATCTTGATGATTTCTGAGCCAAATTTTGAGAATCATGATCAAGCATTGATCAAATGATGTTTGTGGCTTCAAAATGATATGTTGACCAAAAATTTGAACTTTTGACTGTCAAATGACCATTTTGCCCCTACAGTTGACTGTAGTGCAATTAGGGTTTTTGACTGTGCAATTTTGTGCTGAATGCCTTGAGACTTGATATGAGGATGCTTGACCATATTTGTAGGTATATGAGACTTGATTGGGCCCTTGATAACTTCCTTTTCTTGATCAGACTCAAAACCCTAATCTTGACTGTATAGGAGACCCTTGAACTGTGCAACCCTTGGGGAATTTTGAAGCATGACTTGGCAATTTCTTGGAGAATATGGGAGGGCAAATTTTGGGGTACAACAGTTGCCCCTGTTCAATCTTCTTAGACCTGAGGATGCAGATTGGCTGACGTGCCTTTCGTAATCCGAGGGTAGAAGATGATTGGACACTAGAGTGCCCAGAAATTTGCACTCACATAGTGGCAGTGTGATGGGGGAATGGGCTTATAGATGCCATTTGGAGATTGCTGGATAGGATGATGGGCTTATAGATGCCATCTGGATGCTGATCGCGTAAGAGGTTCCTTGGCGAGAACCTGCATACCTGCAAAACAGAAAATGAGTACCTGACACGTTGCAGGAGCTGGTTTTCAGATGCTTGGTATAGATGTATCCTGACTGGTTACAGGAGCTGAGTCTGGAGCTTCAAACGGCGATGAATGAACCAGGGATGGTTACTGCCTTAGCATGAATGGTAAGAGAATCTTGGGCGACTTTAACTTCAACAACGCTTGTTGAGAAAAATCTTGGGTGTCTTCTACTGGGATAAGAATCAGGGAGATCTTAGGGTCGATCTGACTGAACCAGAGGAGGCCTTTGACTGGATAAGCATCAGGAAAATCTTAGGGTCGATTTAACTGAACCGGACAAGGTCTTGGAATATCTTCAACTGGATAAGTATCAGGGAGATCTTAGGGTCGATCTGACTGAACCAGAGAAGGCCTTTGACTGGATAAGCACCAGGAAAATCTTAGGGTCGATTTAACTGAACCGGACAAGGTCTTGGAATATGATTGAGAATTTAAACTGCATCTTTCCTGAAAGGTAAAAGTCAGTCATATGCAATGCATGATATGGATCAAGCAATGATGTTCTCAATATAAATGAGACTTGTATGATATGATGTGTCTATGCATGTATGTGATGTTTTATGTATGTTTTTGTCTAGGAAACTGAATCCTTGACGGGTGCCGGGAAGTCGTATCCTGGGCTGATGTTGAAGAATAGATTTTGCTTCCGCTGGGAATGATAACTGCAAGAATACCGGTAGGAGAAGATGACTCCATTGCGGAAAAAACTTGGCGAATGGGAGATTCTGCGGGGAGAAAAGATACTCTAGCGACCATGCTGGGAAGCAATACTCTGTGGGAGGAGGGATGCCTTGCTGAGTGTTGATGATAGTTTGCTGGGGATAGGAAGACTTTGTCGACGACGCTCTTTCCGTGGCTTTTGGCTGAGGATAACCCAGTTATATCCTGTTGAGGAAATAACTCTTTAAATAAAGTCGGGCGACGCGTTCGTGCTCTGCGAAGGGTAAGCTTCCAGAATTTACTGGGGATAAGCTTACTGCTTGGGGATACGAATTCCAACTTTCCTGGGGAAACTGGATTGGACTCTTCTGGGGAGTTTTGGAACTGCGGGGGATTGATTCCTTTGAATGTTGAGATACCGCCGGGGAACAATCTTTAGACCCAGACTGCCGGGGATGCTTGTTAAGAATATATGTATTGCTGCTGGGGAATGTTGATATCTGCTGGAGGATACCCAACTTCCTTGAGGTTTGATAATAGTTTGGAGAAGAATGCACTGACTGCTGACTCTCTGGGGAATTTAAGATGTACTGGTCATGTTCTTTAGCCGAGCCTACCTTGGTACCTTGGAGGATAGAACAATTGGACTGCTCAGACAAATCTTTATTGCCCCTGTTTCTAGTGTCACCTGCAATTAATTCCTTTGTTTCGTATGCGAATATTTATGAGTTAGCAAATTATTGTCAATGCATATATCACAAATTGAACCTTGGACGTTCTTCGCAAAACAAAAAACAGAAAAAGAAAAACACTTGGCACGTTTAACTGAAAATGTATTTGTATTGATTTTTGAATGACCTGTGAATAGGCGTTTTATATACAAGAGGCTGACGTCCTAGTAAGAGAACGCCGCCGAGCAAAAGAGTTTATACAAGTTTTGTACAAAAGAAAATAAAACAACTGTGTGAAATGAATGATCCCACTGGGTTTCAATTCTGCTATTGCCTTTATAACTCCGAGCGTCTCATCACTTGATGACCTTGGTTGAAGGTGAAGCCGACTGATCGATGCCGTTTGAACTTGATGTAGATACCGGATTCTGGATGCAAAGTGATCCAATGAGACATAGTATTACGCTTTTATCCCTAATTTTTGCCTGGACTGCCCTTTCGGGTTTTCAGTCCACCGGGATACCCATTTTTGCCCAAGCCGCCTTTTCAGGTTTTCGACTTGCCGGGTGTACAGATTTTTTCATTTCATCCCTTCATTTTGCCCGAACCCTTTTGGTTCGACGGGAAGCCCTAATTTTTGCCTAGGCATGTCAGCCTAGCGGGTCTTTTTTTATGCGTAGTATCTTTTTACTATGTCTGCATTGGCGGGGTGAGGAAGGTCGTCACCATCCATGTTGGTCAATATCATGGCTCCTCCTGAGAACACATGTTTAACCACAAATGGCCCTTCGTACGTAGGGGTCCATTTGCCCCTTGGATCACTCTGAGGAAGGATGATTCTCTTGATTACCAGATCCCCAACTCGATATTCCTGTGGTCTGACTTTTTTGTTAAATGCCCTGATCATCCGTTTCTGATACGTCTGACCATGGCAGATAGCAGCAAGTCTCTTTTCATCAATGAGGTTGAGCTGATCAAGTCGTGTCTGGATCTAATCATCTTCGTTCAGATTTGCATCCTTCATTATCCGGAGAGAGGGTATCTGTACTTCGATCGGCAAGACTGCCTCCATACCATAAACCAGAGAGAAAGGAGTTGCCCCGGTTGACGTCCTAGCTGAGGTACGGTACCCATGTAGAGCGAACGGTAACATCTCGTGCCAATCTTTATAAGTCACTGTCATCTTCTGCACGATTTTCTTGATGTTTTTATTTGCTGCTTCTACAGCCCCATTCATCTTCGGTCTGTAAGGAGAAGAATTGTGGTGCTGTATCTTGAACTGTTCGCAGAGCTCAGCGATCATCTTGTTGTTTAGATTGGTACCGTTGTCTGTAATAATTCGCTCAGGGACGCCGTACCGACAGATCAGGTTGTGCCGAATGAACCGGGCCACGACAGTCTTGGTTACCGTAGCATAGGATGCTGCTTCAACCCACTTTGTAAAATAATCAATCGCCACTAGGATGAAGCGATGTCCATTAGATGCCGTAGGTTTGATCTCACCGATCATGTCTATGCCCCACATTGCAAACGGCCAAGGCGCAGTCAGAACATTCAGGGGAACTGGAGGAACATGCACCTTATCTGCATAAATCTGGCACTTGTGGCATGTCCTGGAATGTTGGTAACAGTCAACTTCCATTGTAGACCAGTAATATCCTGCCCGTAGGATCTTCTTAGCCATAGTATGTCCACTGGAATGTGTACCAAAGGTCCCTTCATGTAGCTCTTCCATGATCCTTTCTGCTTCAGTTTTATCCACACAGCGGAGTAAGGTTGAATCATGGTTTCGCTTGTACAAGATGCCGTTGCTTAGGAAGAACTTGGCTGCAAACCTCCTCAGGAACTTCTTATCATTGACAGAGGCACCTTCAGGGTATTCCTGAGCTTCCAGATATCTCTTCACTTCGTGGTACCAAGGCTTCTCAGTCACCAATTCAGTTTCGAGATCACAATAGTATGCCGGTTCGTCCAGTTTCCAGATGATGATCCGGGGAGCCTCATTGTCCCATTTGACCTTGAACATGGAAGACATTGTAGCTAACGCGTCCGCTAACTGATTCTCTTCTCTTGGAAAGTGTTCAAAGGTTATCTCTGTGAAGTGGGGGATCAGGGTCAACACACATTCTCTATAAGGAATCAAGTTTGGATGTTTTGTATCCCACTCTCCTTTGATTTGATTGATCACAAGAGCGGAATCTCCGAAAACGCTCAGAAACTTAATCCTTAGGTCAATCGCAGCTTGAAGACCCATGATGCACGCCTCATACTCCGCCATGTTGTTGGTACAGTTGAAACACAGCCGGGCAGTGAGTGGAGTATGAGTACCTTGTGGAGATATGATTATGGCGCCGATACCATTTCCCAAAGCATTGGAGGCTCCGTCAAAATGCATAGACCATCGGGATCCTGGTTCAGGTCCTTCATCCGGTCCAGGTACTTCACAATCTGTTACTATCATGATGCTTTCATCCGGAAACTCGAAGTTCATTGATTGATAGTCATCTACAGCTTGATGTGCCAGGTGGTCTGCCAATACACTTCCCTTGATGGCTTTCTGGGTTGTATATTGAATGTCATATTCCGTCAAGATCATTTGCCATCTTGCGATTCTCCCAGACAGAGCGGGCTTTTCGAATATGTACTTTATAGGATCCATTTTTGAGATCAACAAGGTAGTGTGAGTCAGCATATACTGTCTCAGCCGGCGAGCAGCCCATACCAAAGCGCAGCAAGTTTTCTCAAGCAGTGAGTATCGGGTCTCACAGTCGGTAAACTTTTTGCTAAGGTAATAAATGGCATGCTCTTTTCGGCCAGACTCGTCATGCTGCCCCAGCACACACCCCATTGAATTGTCAAGCACTGTCAGGTATAGTATCAGAGGTCTCCCTTCAACCGGTGGCATAAGGATAGGTGGTTCTTGGAGATACTCTTTGATTTTGTCGAAAGCAGCCTGACATTCATCGTTCCAACGTACTACCTGATCTTTCTTCAGCAGCTTGAAGGTTGGCTCACAGGTAGCAGTCAGATGTGAGATGAAGCGAGCAATGTAATTCAGGCGTCCTAAAAAGCCTCTGACTTCCTTCTCTGTCCTGGGAACTGGCATCTCTTGAATAGCTTTGACCTTAGCAGGGTCCACTTGAATACCTTTATCACTGACCACGAAGCCTAGTAATTTTCCAGATCTTACCTCGAAGGTACACTTGTTCGGGTTCAATCTCAGCTTGTACAGTTTCAACCGGTCAAACAACTTCTGTAGATGATCTAGGTGCTCTTCCTCAGTCTGGGACTTTGCGATCATGTCGTCAACATACACCTCTATCTCGTGATGGATCATATCATGAAATAAGGCGACCATGGCACGTTGGTAGGTTGCCCCAGCGTTCTTCAACCCGAATGGCATGACCTTGTAACAGAAGGTGCCCCACTGTGTAACAAATGTAGTCTTTTCCATGTCTTCAGGTGCCATCTTAATCTGATTGTAACCTGAAAAGCCATCCATGAAAGAGAATACTTTGTGCTGAGCTGTATTATCAACAAGGACATCAATGTGAGGTAAAGGGAAGTCATCCTTGGGGCTGGCCCTGTTCAGATCCCTGTAATCAACACACATTCTGACCTTACCGTCCTTCTTAGGTACCGGCACCACATTGGCAACCCACTGAGGGTAAGAAGTCACTGCAAGGAACCCAGCATCAAACTGTTTCATAACCTCGGCCTTAATCTTCTCGGACATCTCTGGACGCATCCGACGGACCTTTTGCTTAACTGGAGGGCAGTCTTCCTTAGTTGGCAAGTGATGGACCACAATATCGGTATCCAACCCGGGCATGTCTTCGTAGGACCAGGCAAAGATCTCCATATAATCATGTAGCATTTTGGTTAACCGTTGCTTCACGCTGAGCTCTAGGTTGGCACCAATCTTTACCTCTTTCTTGTCTGCCTCAGTACCCAAGTTTATTGTTTCCACTGGCTCTTCATGGGGTTGAATTGCCCTCTCTTCCTGAAGCAACAGTCTTGCAAGCTCGCCAGGCACTTCGCAATCATCTTCACCTTCGTCTTCGGCTAAGTTGATCGGATTTTCGAAGTCATAATTGGCAGTAGCAGAGTTGTTATCAGTAAGATCCGGAGTGGATTGGAACCTGTATGAGTGAGTGTGTGTGTAAATACAGCTGTTTTGAAAATTATGTAAAGGAAAAGAAAGACAGAAAAGGAGCACAATATTTGCAATGCGAAAAATACGTCCAAGATTTTCATTCATGATATATGAAATGACAGTTTGTATGCCCTCACAAATGGAACCACGGTGCCTCGGGTAAGACACCGGGCCATAGAGTTTATCATTGTTTATTACAAAATAACGAAACAAAGAAATTTATTACTGCGTCACAAAGGTAACAGGAGTATGATCCTTAGCAATCCAGTTGTTCAATCCGCCTTCGGTCGTCGGATAGATCCAGCTGTTGAATTCAGCTTCGTCCACTTCATGGTCTTCCCCAACAGCATTCACTCCTGAACTTTTAATAAATACCGGAGGTCTTCCGATCTTCACTTTCCTCATAGCTTTATGACCCTATGTGGTAAAACCCAGCCCAAGTTTATCAGTCTTCTGTGTGAAGTCTGGGAGCCTGCCCCAGTCGGCACATTCACCCTTCTGAACCACAGCCCGGGCGTCCTTTAGGGAAGCCATCCTCAAAGGAACACCTTCTTCTGTTACTGTTGCTGCAATTGGAAACACCTCCTCGAAATGCTGAAAGGGGGTTTCAATAAACTCCCCATCCATCTCAATGTATCTGAAGGAGTTCAGGTGGCTCACCATATATTCCTCCTCTCCCTGCACGGTGACGATCTTCCCTCAGACGGGGTACTTCAGCTTCTGATGCAAGGTAGAGGTCACTGCCCCAGCCTTATGTATCCAAGGTCGACCCAATAGACAAGAGTAAGATGGACGGATATCCATCACATAAAAAGTGGAGTCGAACACCTGAGAGCCCACACGAATCGGAATGTCAACCTCTCCATGAACCATCCTCTTTGAACCATCAAAGGCCCTGACGATGATGTTGCTGGGTTTTAATTCCAGTCCTTCACAATCTAGACGGTCCAAAGCCTTCTTGGGTAGCACATTCAAAGATAACCCAGTATCCACCAACACATGTGCCAAGGTAGTGCCCCTGCATTCAATAGAGACATGCAGAGCATCATTATGGTCTCTTCCCTTTGCGGTCAAGTCAGCATCTGAGAAACCCAAGCCATTGTCTGCTGTCAGATTTGCTACGCAATCAGTGAACTGGACTGCAGAGGTTTCATGTGGCACATGGGCCGTCTTGAGGAATGAGATTAGGGCCTTAGCATGGGCCTCGGAGCACAGCAATAAAGAGAGCATGGAGATCTTGGAGGGCGTGTGCCCCAGCTGTTCCACAACATTAAAATCGCTCTTCTTTATAATTTTTAGAATCTCCTCCATCTCTTGTTGGGAGGCCTCAGCAGTTATCGGTGCAGGTGCCTCCATCTGGGCAGGCTCAACTTCAACTCCTTTGCCCCGAGCATTGGATGACTCGGCAGCAGGAGAAACAACTGGATCAGCAGCAGGAACAGGTACACTTGCAGGGGTCATGAGAAGCGGTCTTCGGGCAGCAGGTGGTGCAATGTCAGGCGAGAAGAGCCTGCCACTGCGGGTAACCTTGGCTGGGCCAGTAATGTCACAAATGCTGGCGGCAGCGTTGAACTCTTGTTTAATCCCGTTTACATATACATCTGCCCCATAATGCCAGGGGACAGCTTTGTCAGATACATAGGGCAGGGGCCCTGGAACAGTGATAATAACAGGCGCAACGGTCATGATTTGGACGGGCTTCTTCGGGAGAGCCGGGATCGGATTATTGAAGATAGTCACCACAGAAACTTCTTCCACTGGAACCAACCGAACAACAGACTTCTTGAATAGAATCTCCTTGCTATCCATTAAGCTTTGGATGCCTAACTTTAGCAAGGGACAACCAGATGGGGACACAGCACAGAACATGCAACCCTCACTACAACCCGGAAATAAACCGGCCTGCAGTAGGTTCTTCTTGACGATCTTTAGAGGAGTGGCTAGATCATCCACAGAAACAGCATAAACGTCTTCATCAACAGCATTTACCCCATGTTGAGGCATAGGGGCAGTAACTACATTCGGCTTCGCAGGCGCTTCGAACTGTATCTCCTTTGCGTCGATAAGGTCTTGCACCTTATTTTTTAACGCCCAACAGTCATCAGTAGAGTGCCCCGGGCTATCTGAATGGTAGGCACAACGAGCATTCGGGTTGTACTTGGGAGATGCAGTATTTGGAAACTTCGGCGCCTCCCTGACAGTCACTAAATTGGTTGAGAGCAACTGTGGCAGGATCTGCGACAATGTCATGCTTAAACGGGTGAATTCTCTCCGGGGTCTTTCAACCTTCTGAGGATTAGTTGGCCGAGGAGCGGCAGCAGGTTTAGCAATTATTACCGCACTGACAGATTGGCGGTGCTCATGTCTCTCTGATTTCCTGGAACCATATACGGCACTAGACTCCTTCTTGAAGGGTTTCTTCTCAGAACTAGATGATGCACCCTTCGGAATTTTTCCAGACTTTAACCCAGCTTCAATCCTCTCTCCAGTCAAGATCAAATCAGTGAACCCAGCAGAAGAATTCCCAATGAGATGGTTGAAAAATGGCCCAGATAGGGTCCCCAAGAACATGTCCACCAACTCCCGATCAGTCAACGGTGGCTGCACCCTGCCAGCCAGGTCTCTCCACTTCTGAGCGTACTCCTTAAAACCTTCGCTTGCACCTAACGACATACCCTGAAGTTGGGTACGTGTGGGGGCAAGGTCGGCATTATATTGATACTGCTTGTAGAAAGCAGTAGCCAACTCCTCCCAGTTACGAACCTTGGTCCCATCCAGCTGATAGAACCATTCGAGATGAGTCCCTGAAAGACTCTCCTGGAAGAAGTGGATCCATAAATTCTTATCCGCAGAGTACGGCTGAATTTTCCGAACATAGGACCTCAAATGCAGCTTGGGACAAGACGCCCCGTCATACTTAGAGAAGGATGGTGCTTTGAACTTATGGGGGATAATCACACCAGTTGACAAACCCAGATCTCCGAAATCCAGCCCAGGTACCTGTTGAACCTCCATAGCCTTCAACCTGTCCTCCAATTGCTTATATCTGTCTTCTGCAGGAGGGTACTGCTCTTCATCAAAATCTGTCTCGTTGTCGGAGACTACCGGACTAGGAACCCTTGCTTCTGCCTGAGGAGAATTCTTGTCAACAGAAGAACCAGCCTCTTCCTGTTGCAGAGTATTGTTAAACCTTCGGCCCGAGTTGAACAGAACAGTTCTTCTCTTCTTCTTCTTCTCCTTCTTCAGGAGCATAGCCTTCAGTTCTTCTTGGCCTTGAGCCAGACCCTTGATTAATTCTTGAAACTGCGCATTCTGCGCCTGAAGAGCCTTGATCGATGTCTCAGTTGATGCAGAGTCGGTATTCATGATGCTGAAATAAACAGCGAAGAACTGTAAGCAACCTGAAAAAGGGGAAAAACCTGCTATGCACATGATGTATGAAATGTGTATGCAATGCATTCAAGGGTTTGAAAGTTCAAATTTGTTGTAGACAAAAAGGAACACACGTTATCATTAAGGAAATCATTGTTTAATACATCAAGGCCTCATGGGCAAAAGTACAAAAATCAAATCAATCCCAAAATACACTGCGCATCCTCTTCGGAGCTATGTAGGTGTTGAGATTCCTCTCCTCATGCAACAGGCGGGTGAGCTCCAAGACCTTCTTTTCACTGGCATGCAGACTAGTCTCAAGAGAATTCCTTTCCTCCTTAAGCTGGATCCAGCTCTTCTGCATCTCTTCCAAGGATGTGGGCATGTCAGGGTGCTGAATAGTATGGGATGTTTCTCCTTCCAAGACTGGTTCTTTGATCACTGGGAGCATATGAGGATAAGGCATTACTAACTTCTGGGAGCGGGCTCGTACCCACTTGAGATAAGGTTCCAACGGGATGGAATTCCTGTGCCCCAGTGTCTTGCTGTCTATCCTACTGGGCATCCTCCAAGCTCTGATAAATCTCTGGCGAAGTCCTTGAGTATCGTTGTCGAAGTCAAAAACTATGTCAGGAATTAACATGTCATGAGGACCATCCCTCCGAGCATAACCAAACTGTCTCCAAGCCAGGCATGGGCTATAAGTAATACCTCCTCTGATTCCAAGTAAAGGAACATTAGGGTACTCCCCGCAACGATCGATGATAGTGACATCTTCTCTGGACCTAGGGCACCAATGTATATCTGCATGTGTAAGAGTCATCAACCGTTGTGACCATCTCAAACCCCGCTCATTCTTCAAGACCGATTGTGGAAGGTGCGAAATAAACCACCTTCCCAGGAGAGGAGTGCAACACATAAGGACACCTCTTTTTCTCATGGTTCGAGTGTAACATGAGTGAAGGATGTCCCCCAGCAACGCAGGTATAGGATTCCTGGACATAAAGATCTGGACAACACTGATATCAATAAGCTGATCTGGATTAGGGAACAACACCAAACCATAGACAAGGAGGGCCACAATCTCTTCAAAAGCTTGCAAGTCAAGGGAGTTCCAACATTCATGGGCCTTTTCAAACAGAAACCTGGCTAAGAACCCTTTGACACCACTCCTAACTTCCCAATGTCCCTTGAGGTCAGATGACTGTAGGTGCAAGGCTTTAGCAATCTCTTCAAGCTTAGGTTCCTTTTCTGTACCGTTGAAGGGTAGCTGATCAAGGATAGGGATCTTCAGGAGCCGGGAGAACTCCTCCAATGTAGGTACCAACTGATAATCCAAGAAGGTAAAACAGTGATGCAGAGGATCAAAGAACTGGAACAGGACCTTAATCATATCTTCCTCAATGTTGGTGTTGACCAAGCTGATGAAGCTTCCATGCCTTTCACTGAATGAAGAGTTCTCGGGAATCCTGGATATAAGCTCCTTAAGCTGAGGAGGGATCCTTACAAGACTGATTTGAATTGTCTTTCTACGAACAGTTTCCATGTCCTACAAAACAAGAACAAAGATGAAAATTCGAACCCCTGAAATGGTTAGTCAATGCATATGATGCTGGATGATGTCATGATGCTATGATTAAACACACCACAGATATTTACAAGGACAAACATGTAAGGCATACAAGGCACACAAGATAAGCCCTTAGGGTTTAAGGCCAGCATGGGGTCTGGGTAGTACCCTCTTGAAGTTGGTGGGTTCAACCTGTCCTAATCAAAGTAACCGGGTTCTAAGGTTCCCAATATCACGGGATTGCTTTCATTGTTCATCGTTTCGATTTAGCCACTGAACTGGCGACCGAAATGTTCCAGGAAAGCAACCTTCAATTGAGCGTAGTATCGAGTATCAACCAACCTCGGACTGCACCAAAGTCAGTTATCTCACTACCCTAAAGAGGCCAAGATAGTTCAATTAAGGTTCCTAAGGTCTGTTGATGCTTCATGACACCACGCGGAGGCCCCGTACTCTCCTTGACTGAACTCAAGGGTTACCGGTACACACCAAAGTGCCACATCAACGTAGCAGACTGTTTCAACCATGTCAGTATACCCCGCACAGTTCCCTCACAGCCTCGTTGCTACTTTCTAAGAAGGTATCCCACAGATCCGGGTTAGGATCTATAGAACTCCCAAGCAACCCACAATTTAAAGCACACAAGGAAAACAATTGAAAACATAGTTATGACCTAGCCCTAAGGTACACCCCACTTTAAGTTTGTATCCCCAGCAGAGTCGCCAGTTCTGTGATCGGTGGATCTGGAACTGACTGTTTAACGCTGGTTCGCGAAATGTCGCGGAAGCAAGAGTCACAACCGTCTTTTATTTTCTCCAAATGGAAAGGACAAAAGCACAGAAAAATTCCTTAAAGAGATTGCTCTCGGTTCGGGAGGTAGATTATAGAAAGGGAAGGTATTAGCACCCTTTCTATCCATGGTTATCCATGGGCTCTTAGATATTTGCTCATTTGTGTTTTCAAAATTGGTTTGTTTGCTTTTCAATTGTGGGTTTTAAAAAGTTTCTTTGAAAATTCCAGTTCGACTCTTGTATCGGTCCTCAAGAGTGTTTGAAAAATTGCTTTCGAAAGCTTTTTGAAAATGTGTTGGTGTGAAAAGTCTTTTTGAATTTGTTTTGAGATTAGAGCAAGTATCCACGAGAACCTACCTACCCTAAGGAATTCGTCTGTGTAAATGTCCTTTAAAGTAGTGCCATCCCACCATTGAGAGGTAGGTAGCACCACCGTTGGAGGTGTTCGGGTCAATTCGAAGTTCGGGACATGGTGATCACCAGAGCAATAGGAAGACACCTTAGAAGCTACCCTCATGCCAGGTTCCCGGATCATGAGGACTTACTAAGACATCCTCTACTCGACGATCACCTTTCGAGGCAAGGCAACAGTGAGGCGTACCCTAGGGGTGGTGTGTGATTTGCGTGTCAGATTCATTTATTTTTGTCTTATTCATGTCATGAGTGATCTACGCGTTGTTTTTATTTTGGTCCATACATTCTTTCATGCTTTTTGTTAACAGTTAAAAGTTGCGAGGAAAAGTAAATCTAAAGCTATTACAAATGGCGCGGGTCCACATCGCCAAAATTAACCAGGACCCGATTTGACGGAAAAATAAAGAAATTAAAAGCGCGAGAAGTAATTACAAGGCTTTGGGAGAGGTACATAATTATTTAAATGACATAAAATAAATATGCGAATAAATAAGAAATTAAGAACATGGGCGTTGGACCCTTTTGCAAAATTAAAATTACGTGAATTAAATTAATTAATTAATTAAAGAAAAGACTTGTTTTTTGGTATTTTTATATATATTAAGATTTAATAGAAAAAAGAAAGAATTAATTTAAAATTAACTACTAACCCTAATTCTACTTTATTTTAATTTATTAAGAAATATGTTGAATTTTAACCTAATTTAAACCTAAGTTAATTTACATGCAAATTTGATTATAAAAATAAATAAAATAAATAAATATTATTATGAGAAAGAAAAATTAAAAAAAAAGAATAAAAACATTAATTAAACCTAATTCTACTTCTTTTTAGATTTTTTATGAAAAGAATTAATATTAAAACCCTAATTTATACTAAATTTATTTACATACAATTTGTTTATGAAAATATTAGAAATAAAAATTATTTATTATATTTTTTGTCTTTTCTGATTTTTTGTGCATTTTTATATTTTATAGAAATAATTAATTAAAGTAAAACAATAAAGAAAATAAAATAATAATTGAAAATAAAATATAAGAAAAATATGGAAATTTGCAAACCAGGGGGGGTGGAAGTCCCAAATTAGGAGGTTTTTTGAATAATCTGGCCCAAAAAACCCTGGGTCCGTTTGACCTTTTTGAGTAGTATGCTGAGGCGTTGACTAGGGCGTAGCGTGTTCTTGAGATCCATGCCCTCGATTTGATCTCCTAGGCACGTGGACGATCTGATCTGGAGGATGTATGGTGTGCTCCACCCTGGAAATTGCATATGAACATATATAGCAAAATAATATGGGAAATTATACAGACCTGGGGCTCGAACCCAGGTCTTGGATGTCAACACAATCAGCGCTTGCCAGCTGAGCCACTTCAACTATTTGTTATATAATAAACAGCAAATAACAAAAGATGAAACTACGCGTTAGTGGGATAAAACGCGCGAATTTCAAATCAACCAACCAATTCATGCCACGGACTCATCTTCTTCATCGTGTTATATTTTTCCTGAAATACAAAAGCAATAGACAACGGTTTTTGAACCGTTCTGTAATGTACCATTAGAAAAAATAACGAATAGGCCATAAGGCCATATAAATTAAGCGCGACTGTTGTATCTTCTTCGTCCAGATGCGATGAGTTGGATGGTGGTGGTCTCAAGGGATAATTTTGCCTCGTTTCAAAAGCCCCAAATTAAGGTCCTGTAAACCCTAGAATTCAATCATGGTGAAATCGTATACACAGCACAAAAACGCAATTGAATATGTTGGTTAGCATCAGAATATCATAATGGACATGAATCAATGAATAAAAAATGCAAAAGATGCGTGAATCATGATGCACGATTGTCAATTTTCCTCTGCACAGTTCATGTTCGTTTTACCAATTCTTGGCGTTTTGATGGATGTCTTTGATTGGAATGTGTTCAGGACAACCTTGGCAAGCCAATGAAACAAGTTTCGTGCCTTGAATCCACCTAAAAAGTGCTTTTCAGATTTGAGTTTTTAGAGAATTTTTTCAAGTTTGTTCTTGGTCCTTCTGCGCAGCTTTTTGTCTATTGTGATTAGGGTTGTGATCCAGCATTTGTATGGAGTCTATTAGGTCAAGAAAAACCAATCAAATCCATGGCATTCATTGTTTTTGATAATTGATTTTCTAAGGATCTTTTCATATCTTTTTCCATGTGCATTTGATTCAAATCATATCCAATTGCTCCAATTCTTTCCTTATTTGGCTAGGCACGAAATATTGAGCATAAAACATGTATAAAAAGATTGGTTAGGGTGAATTAAATATTTTTCATATATTTAAATGATTTAAATGAATTAATATAAATAAAAATTCAAATAAATAAATAAAAAATGAGAAAATACTTCCCTTTGGGCCAAGTGGTCGTGCATATGCTTAGAATGATGAATCATGGAAGAAAAATGGGCCCATTAGCAATTTTAGGTCATTTGAAGTAATGTTGACTTTTCAAAATATCCAAAAATTTCCCAACTTCCACAAGGCATAACTTGCTCAATTTTTAAGCTTTTCTCATGTTCTTGGACATTTTGGAAAGGTCTTTGAGTCCTCTAACCAATTCCTTTGGTCCCATGTCATTTTGATTTACCAATCCCAAGTTATGGCCTTTGAATTAAAGTCCCTTTTTGTTGACTTTTGAAAATGACCTATAATGTTGAAATTGATAACTTTTTGTGAGAGCATTTCTTGGACTTGAAGTATGAAGATGAGTTGTAGGAAATGTCTTTCTCTTCAAAATGAGCTTTGGATGGAATTTTTCTGATAATCCATGTAAAAGTTATGCCCTGGTCAATTTCAGTTGACTTTTTCAACTGTCCAAATAAGGAAACTTTTGCATCTTGATGATTTCTGAGCCAAATTTTGAGAATCATGATCAAGCATTGATCAAATGATGTTTGTGGCTTCAAAATGATATGTTGACCAAAAATTTGAACTTTTGACTGTCAAATGACCATTTTGCCCCTACAGTTGACTGTAGTGCAATTAGGGTTTTTGACTGTGCAATTTTGTGCTGAATGCCTTGAGACTTGATATGAGGATGCTTGACCATATTTGTAGGTATATGAGACTTGATTGGGCCCTTGATAACTTCCTTTTCTTGATCAGACTCAAAACCCTAATCTTGACTGTATAGGAGACCCTTGAACTGTGCAACCCTTGGGGAATTTTGAAGCATGACTTGGCAATTTCTTGGAGAATATGGGAGGGCAAATTTTGGGGTACAACAGTTCCGAATAATCAATAAAGAAAGGCAGTCATTATCTTAAAAAATAAAAAACCCATTAAGTCAAAACCCATGGAGGAGACTTACAAAACTGGGGCATCCCGCTGACTGTAATTCCAAAAAAGGAAACAGTTCAGGCAAAAAACAGGGATAACAAAATCAAAAAGAAAGAGGTCATACAAACCCTCAACAAAAAAGGAAATGACTGCCTAATCAAAATATACTGTCAATATCCGAACCATCGCTGGTATATCAAAGCAAAGACTCAACCAAGGTCCAATGCACGATTAGCTGAGTTTATGATCGAAGAACATCACGAAGAACGGGTGGGTACAAATAATTTGAGCCTTTATCCTTTATTTCTTAAACCGTGAACCAGGCCACGTTATAACCCTTAAAAGTCCTAGCTGAAGCATGGGTTAGTTCGAAAGCATACTGTGACGAAAGGTATCCTGACTCCTTAAGGCGTACTACAAAGAAGGAGTTGACATCACGTTTTACAAACATTCATTTGTTTTATGAAAAAAAGAATGCATTTTCAAAATCTTCAAGACAGACATAGGCTTTGCATTTTTAACATAACTTTGTTTGCATATGACTTTTTGTTTGAACAGCATAGAAATTTGCACGACGAATGCCTAATGAACAGAAGTACTTCCAATCAAGGGGCAGACATGACCATGGTCTATTATCTGGGGCAGTCCAATCAAGATTCGGAGAATCTCTCAAAGGCCAAATAGCCTGGGGACAAATCTCCGCCTGAGTCACTTGGGGCATTCCAACGAAGAATCTGACCTGATCAAATACCTTCTGGTGGCATGACAAAACACTTCTAACAGGGGCAACTCCCTACTTTCTGAGAACGGACATAGTCGAAAAATACTACACATAATCAAAGACCCGCTAGGTTGACACACCTAGGCAAAAATAAGGGCTTCCCGGCGAACCAAAAGGGTTCGGGCAAAATGAAGGGATGAAATGAAAAAATCTGTACACCCGGCAAGTCGAAAACCTGAAAAGGCGGCTTGGGCAAAAATGGGTATCCCGGTGGACCGAAAACCCGAAAGGGCGGTCCAGGCAAAAGTTAGGGATCAAAGCGTATGACTATGTCCTATCATCTTGTCACCTGTCTACCAGAAGAAGGTTTGTCCATCAACAACTATCAGCACTTCATAGGTCTTCCTCTCCCACTGAAACAGGGGCAATAAAGAGTCGTCTAAGAGCAATCTAATTGTTCTGTCCTCCAAGGTATCAAAACAGGTTCGGCTGAAGAACATAACCAGCACCTCAATCCCCTAGAGAGTAAGTCAGCAGTCAGTACACTCTTCTTCAAACAAAGTTATGAAATCTTAAGGAAGTTGAGTATCGTCCAGCATATCTCAACATCTCCCCAGCAGCATATGTATTTTTAACAAGCATCCCCGGCAGTCCTGGTCTAAAGATTGTTCCCCGGCGGCGTACCAATATTCAAAGGAATCACTTCCCCAGCATATCAAAACTTCCCCAGAAGAGTCCAATCCAGTTCCCCAGGAAGGTTGGAATTCATATCCCCAAGCAGTAAGCTTATCCCCAGTAGATTCTGGAAGCTTAACCTCTCAGAGCACGAACGCGTCGCCCGACTTTATTTAAAGAGTTATTTCCTTAACAGGATATAACTGGGTTATCCTCAGCCAAAAGCCATGGAAAGAGCGTCCTCGACGAAATTCTCTTACCCCCTGCGAAGTCTATCAACACTTCCAATACAACAAGGATATCCCCAGCAAGTAATTATCAACAACTCAGCAAAGTATCTCTCTCCCCACAGAGTATTTCTCCCCAGCATGGTCGCTAGAGTATTTTTCTCCCCGCAGACTCTTCCATTCGCCAAGTTTATTCCTCAACGAAGTCATTTTCTCCTACCGGTATTCTTGCAATTATCATCCCCAGCGGAAGCAAAATCTATTCTTCAACATCAGCCCAGGATATGACTTCCCGGCACCCTTCAAGGATTTACTTTCCTAGACGAAAACATACATTCATAAAACATCACATACATCATTATAGCATGCATAGTCGCATTATATCATACAAATCTCATTTATGTTGAGAACATCATTGCTTGATCCATATCATGCATTGCATATGACTGACCTTTACCTTTCAGGAAAGATTCAGCTAAATTCTCAATCATATTTCAAGACCTAGACCGGTTCAGTTAATCGACTCCAAAGATTTCTTATCCAGTCCAAGGCCTTCTCTAGTCCAGCTAAATCGACTCCCAACAGATTTTTCTGATGAAGACTCAGTAGAAGTTATCAGGTTTTTCTTTGAGATTATAATTTCCTATTGGTTCTCTCCCTGACGGTGCGTGAGATGATAATTCCATTTTAGGTTTTTCTTTGAGATTATAATTTCCTATTGGTTCTCTCCCCGACGGTGCGTGAGATGATAATTCCATTTCAGGTTTTTCTTTGAGATTATAATTTCCTATTGGTTCTCTCCCCGACGGTGCGTGAGATGATAATTCCATTTTAGGTTTTTTTCTTTGAGAATATAATTTCCTATTGGTTCTCTCCCCGACGGTGCGTGAGATGATAATTCCATTTTAGGTTTTTTTCTTTGAGATTATAATTTCCTATTGGTTCTCTCCCCGACGGTGCGTGGGATGATAATTCCATTTTAGGTTTTTTTCTTTGAGATTATAATTTCCTATTGGTTCTCTCCCCGACGGTGCGTGAGATGATAATTCCATTTTAGGTTTTTCTTTGAGATTATAATTTCCTATTGGTTCTCTCCCCGACGGTGCGTGAGATGTTAATTCCATTTTAGGTTTTTTTTTGAGATTATAATTTCCTATTGGTTCTCTCCCCGACGGTGCGTGAGATGATAATTCCATTTTAGGTTTTTTTCTTTGAGATTATAATTTCCTATTGGTTCTCTCCCCGACGGTGCGTGAGATGATAATTCCATTTTAGGTTTTTCTTTGAGATTATAATTTCCTATTGGTTCTCTCCCCGACGGTGCGTGAGATGATAATTCCATTTTAGGTTTTTTTCTTTGAGATTATAATTTCCTATTGGTTCTCTCCCCGACGGTGCGTGAGATGATAATTCCATTTTAGGTTTTTTTCTTTGAGATTATAATTTCCTATTGGTTCTCTCCCCGACGGTGCGTGAGATGATAATTCCATTTTAGGTTTTTTTCTTTGAGATTATAATTTCCTATTGGTTCTCTCCCCGACGGTGCGTGAGATGATAATTCCATTTTAGGTTTTTCTTTGAGATTATAATTTCCTATTGGTTCTCTCCCCGACGGTGCGTGAGATGTTAATTCTATTTTAGGTTTTTTTTAGATTATAATTTCCTATTGGTTCTCTCCCCGACGGTGCGTGAGATGATAATTCCATTTTAGGTTTTTTTCTTTGAGATTATAATTTCCTATTGGTTCTCTCCCCGACGGTGCGTGAGATGATAATTCCATTTTAGGTTTTTCTTTGAGATTATAATTTCCTATTGGTTCTCTCCCCGACGGTGCGTGAGATGATAATTCCATTTTAGGTTTTTCTTTGAGATTATAATTTCCTATTGGTTCTCTCCCCGACGGTGCGTGAGATGATAATTCCATTTTAGGTTTTTTTTTTCTTTGAGATTATAATTTCCTATTGGTTCTCTCCCCGACGGTGCGTGAGATGATAATTCCATTTTAGGTTTTTCTTTGAGATTATAATTTCCTATTGGTTCTCTCCCCGACGGTGCGTGAGATGATAATTCCATTTTAGGTTTTTCTTTGAGATTATAATTTCCTATTGGTTCTCTCCCCGACGGTGCGTGAGATGATAATTCCATTTTAGGTTTTTCTTTGAGATTATAATTTCCTATTGGTTCTCTCCCCGACGGTGCGTGAGATGATAATTCCATTTTAGGTTTTTCTTTGAGATTATAATTTCCTATTGGTTCTCTCCCCGACGGTGCGTGAGATGATAATTCCATTTTAGGTTTTTTTCTTTGAGATTATAATTTCCTATTGGTTCTCTCCCCGACGGTGCGTGAGATGATAATTCCATTTTAGGTTTTTTTCTTTGAGATTATAATTTCCTATTGGTTCTCTCCCCGACGGTGCGTGAGATGATAATTCCATTTTAGGTTTTTTTTTCTTTGAGATTATAATTTCCTATTGGTTCTCTCCCCGACGGTGCGTGAGATGATAATTACATTTTAGGTTTTTTTCTTTGAGATTATAATTTCCTATTGGTTCTCTCCCCGACGGTGCGTGAGATGATAATTCCATTTTAGGTTTTTCTTTGAGATTATAATTTCCTATTGGTTCTCTCCCCGACGGTGCGTGAGATGATAATTCCATTTTAGGTTTTTCTTTGAGATTATAATTTCCTATTGGTTCTCTCCCCGACGGTGCGTGAGATGATAATTCCATTTTAGGTTTTTCTCAGACGTTCGAGATTATAATTTCCTATTGGTTCTCCCCCCGATGGTGCGTGAGATGATAATTCCATTTTAGGTTTTTCTCAGACGTTCGAGATTATAATTTCCTATTGGTTCTCTCCCCGATGGTGCGTGAGATGATAATTCCATTTTAGGTTTTTCTCAGACGTTCGAGATTATAATTTCCTATTGGTTCTCTCCCCGACGGTGCGTGAGATGATAATTCCATTTTAGGTTTTTCTCAGACGTTCGAGATTATAATTTCCTATTGGTTCTCTCCCCGACGGTGCGTGAGATGATAATTCCATTTTAGGTTTTTCTCAGACGTTCGAGATTATAATTTCCTATGGTTCTCTCTCCGACGGTGCGTGAGATGATAATTCCATTTTAGGTTTTTCTCAGACGTTCGAGATTATAATTTCCTATGGTTCTCTCCCCAGCGGTGCGGAGATGATAATTCCATTCCAGGTTTTTCTCAAACGTTCGCTTTTGAGGTTATAATTGCCTATGGTTCTCTTCCCGATACTACGAAGATGGTAATTCCCACCAAGATTTTCTCAACGAGCGTTGTTGAAGTTAAAGTCACCCAAGGTTCTCTCACCGTTCATGCTGAGGTAGTAACCATCTCTGGGTCATTCATCACCATTTGAAGCTCCAGATTCAGCTCCTGTAACCAGTCAGGACACATCTATACCAAGCATTGGAAAACCAGCTCCTGCAACATGTCAGGTACTCATTTTTTCTTTTGCAGGTACACAAGTTCTCGCTAAGGAATCTCTTACGCGATCAACATCCAGATGGAATCTATAAGCCCATCATCCTATCTCCAAATGGCATCTATAAGCTCATTCCCCCATCATTACACTGCTACTATGTGAGCGCAAATTTCTGGGGCACTCTAGTTTTCAATCATCTTCTACCCTCGGATTACGAAAGGCACGTCAGCCAATCTGCATCCTCAGGTCTAAGAAGATTGAACAGGGGCAACTGTTGTACCCCAAAATTTCCCTCCCATATTCTTCAAAGATTTGCCAAGTCAAGCTTCAAAATCTCCCCAAGGGTTGCACAGTCAAGGGTCTCCTAAACAGTCAAGATTAGGGTTTTGGTTCTGATCAAGAAAATGAAGTTTCCAAGGGTCCAATCAAGTCTCATATGCCTACAAATATGGTCAAGCATCCTCATACCAAGTTTCAAGACATTCAGCTCAAAATTGCACAGTCAAAACCCTAAATTGCACTACAGTCAACTGCAGGGGCAAAATGGTCATTTGACAGTCAAAAGTTCAAATTTTTGGTCAACATCTCATTTTGAAGCCTTAAACATCATTTGATCAATGCTTGATCAGGATTCTCAAAGTTTGGCTCAAAAATCATCAAGATGCAAAAGTTTCTTTATTTGGACAGCTGAAAAAGT
Source organism: Vicia faba (assembly GCA_948472305.1). Lineage (NCBI taxonomy): Eukaryota > Viridiplantae > Streptophyta > Magnoliopsida > Fabales > Fabaceae > Vicia > Vicia faba. The sequence goes on along the minus strand of OX451737.1, from coordinate 825,013,695 downwards.
CAACTGTAAATTGACCAGGGCATAACTTTCACATGGATTATCAGAAAAATTCCATCCAAAGCTCATTTTGAAGAGAAAGACATTTCCTACAACTCATCTTCATACTTCAAGTCCAATAAATGCTCTCACAAAAAGTTATCAATTTCAACATTATAGGTCATTTTCAAAAGTCAACAAAAAGGGACTTCAAGTCAAAGGCCATAACTTGATATTGGTAAATCAAAATGACATGGGACCAAAGGCATTGGTTAGAGTACTCAAAGACCTTTCCAAAATGTCTAAGAACATGAGAAAAGATTAAACATTGAGCAAGTTATGCCTTGTGGAAGTTGGGAAATTTTTGGATATTTTGAAAAGTCAACATTGGTTCAAATGACCTAAAATTGCTAATGGGCCTATTTTTCTTCCACAATTCATCATCCAAGGCATATGCACGACCACTTGGCCCAAAGGGAAGTTTTTATTCATTTTTTATTTATTTATTTGGATTTTTATTAATAATAATTCATTTAAATTAAAATAAATACATGAAAAATGCTAACCTAAGTTTTTCAATCTTTTTGTGCATGTTTTATCCTCAAGATTTCGTGCCTAGCTAAATATGGAAAGAACCAATGCAATTGGAGGTGATTTGTATCAAAAAGCACATGAAAAAAGATTGAAAAAGATCTTTGAAAATCAAATTTCAAAAACCTTGAATGCAAGGGATTTGGATGGTTCTTTTTGACCTAATTCATTCTTACATAAGCATAGAACACAACCCTAATGAAAAAACCACGCAGCTGCTCAAAAATCTGGAAAACAAAAACTTGAAATTTGTCAAAAAACTCCAAAACTGAAAATCAGGTTTTAGGTTGATTCAAAGCACAAGACCAATTGCAAAAGCTTCCTCGTGTCCCCCTGAAGCTAACTGGATCACTTTCCAACCTTCATACGCCCATAATTGGTACCATGGATTCAAACTGTTTCAAATAAAATGCATAATCGTGTTTCCATATTTAGGCATTTTCATTGTGTTTTTTTGATGCATTCACACTAATTGACGTGTTCTAATGCTAACCATGTAACTTAATTGTGTTTTTGAGCTGTGTATACGATTCTACCATTATCACGTTTTAGGGTTTACAGGATTTCAAATTAGGGGTTTTAACATGAGGCAAAATTGGGGCACCACGGTACCATGGTCATGATCAGCGCATTTGGACGAAGAAGAAGCTACCCTCGCGCCTAATTTATGAAGCCCCTAGGGCTAGTCGCTATTTTCTGATATGTTGCCTAAGGGAACAGTGTAAAAACCGTTGCCTATGTTTATTATGTTTTCAGGAAGAACGAAGACATGAGGAAGATGATGACGTGTGGAGCAATGATTGGGGCGTTTTAAATTTTCGCGCTAAAGCATCAACAATGTTTGTTTTTATTTTATATTAATTGTTTGATAATAATTGTACAAGCGCGTTGGTTGGAGCAGCTGGCAAGGCGTAGTGGTGGTAACATTCATGACCTGGGTTCGAGCCCCATGTCCTCACTTTATTCCATATTATTTTGTACAACCTACTCCCATGCAACGCTTCATCAGGGGATCACCATGCACTCACAAAATCCAGCCTTCCACGCGTATGCCTAGATCAATCCAAGGGCTACAGTTTGAAGGATACCATGAACGTGAGTCAATGCACTCACACGCTGGGATGTGAGGTCAACGAAATCAGGAGCTTAGTGGGCCTAAAAGTGCTAACAAGCCCTCCACTTTGGGGACTGATACCCCCTAGGTTTGCAAACCTTCTTTATTTTTTTTCTTTATTTTATTTTACTTCCTTTCAATTATTATTTGTTTAATTAATTAATTATTTTCATAAAAAACATAACAAATCAAAAAAATCAGAAAAGAGGAAAAATATAATAAATATTTTTGTTTTAATATTTTTTGTAATTAAATTGTATATAATTAAACTTAGTTAAATTAAGTTTTAATTCTAATTCTCTTAATAAAAAATCTAAAAAAACATAGAATTAGGGTTTAATTAATTTTTATCCTTTTTTCTTTTATTCCCTAATAATTAAATAATTAAATATTTATTTTTATAATTAAATTTGCATGTAAATTAATTAGGGTTAATATTAGGTTTTAAATCTTCTTTTCTTAATAAATTAAAAAACAAATAGAATTAGAGTTAGCATTTAATTCCAATTAATTCTTTTTTCATTTAAATCATAAATACTAAAAAAATACCAAAAACATCTCCTTTTCTTTTTAATTAATTAATTCCATGTAATTTTAACTTTGCAAAAAGGGTCCAACGCCCTCGTTTCGATTTAATTCTTATTCGCATATTTATTTTATTTCTTTATAATATTTATGTATCTCTCCCAAGGCCATGTAACCTTTTAATTTTCTCGCACTTTTCTTTACTTTCTTTATTTTTCTGTCAAATCGGGTCCTGGTTAATTTTGGTGATGTGGACCCGCGCCGTTTGTAATAGCTTAGAATTTACTTTTCCCGCAATATTTTCAACTGTTAACAAATGGCATGCAAGAATGAATGGCCTTAAATAAAAATAAACGCATAGACCACTTTGACATGACAAGATAAAATATCTGAACATGACACACAAATCACACACCACCCCTAGGGTACGCCTCACTGTTGCCTTGCCTCGAAAGGTGATCGTCGAGTAGAGGATGTCTTAGTAAGTCCTCATGATCCGGGAACCTGGCATGAGGGTAGCTTCTAAGGTGTCTTCCCATTGCTCTGGTGATCACCATGTCCCGAACCTCGAATTGACCCGAACACCTCCAACGGTGGTGCTACCTACCTCTCAATGGTGGGATGGCACTACTTTAAAGGACATTTACACAGACGAATTCCTTAGGGTAGGTAGGTTCTCGTAGATACTTGCTCTAATTTCAAAAACAAATCAAAAAATACTTTTCACACCAACACATTTTCAAAAAGCTTTCGAAAGCAATTTTTCAAACACTCGTGAGGACCGATACAAGAGTCGAACTGAAATTTTCAAAGAAACTTTTTAAAACCCACAGTTGAAAAGCAAACAAACAATTTTTGAAAACACAAGTGAGCAAGTATCTAAGAGCCCATGGATAACCATGGATAGAAAGGGTGCTAACACCTTCCCTTTCTATAATCTACCTCCCGAACCGAGAGCAATCTCTATAAGGAATTTTTCTGTGCTTTTGTCCTTTCCATTTGGAGAAAATAAAAGACGGTGGCGACTCTTGCTTCCGCGACATTTCGCGAACCAGCGTTAAACAGTCAGTTCCAGATCCACCGATCACAACGTTTTTCATGATCCTTGAGTTTGAATAAGCAATAGATTAACATCCATGTTTGGTGCATCCGTAAACTGTTTTCAATGAGCTGAATCTGAACAAGCGATAAATTGACATCCATGTTTGGAAGCACCCGTAAACTGTTTTCATGATCCTGAAGTTTGAACAAGCAATAGATTAACATCCATGTTTGGAGCATCCGTAAACTATTTTCAATGAGCTGAATTTGAACAAGCGATAGATTGACATCCATGTTTGGAAGCACCTGTAAAGTATTTTCATGATCCTTGAAGTTGAATAAGCAATAAATTAACATCCATGTTTGGTGCATCCGTAAACTATTTTCAATGAGTTAAATCTGAACAAGCGATAGATTGACATCCATGTTTGGAAGCACCCGTAAACTGTTTTCATGATCCTGAAGTTTGAACAAGCAATATATTAACATCCATGTTTGGAGCATCCGTAAACTGTTTTCAATGAGCTGAATCTGAACAAGCGATAGATTGATGTGATACGGTGGGAGAACTGACTTGAGGTTTTGCGTTTGTTTTCGCAAATGTTTCGGTTGAGCAAGAGTCGCCACCAACTTTTTATTTTATCCTAAGGAAAGGTTAAAAAGCACAGCAAAAAACCTTTTGAGATGTTTTCTTGGGTTCGGGGAGTAGATTATAGAAAGGGAAGGTATTAGCACCCTTTCTATCCATGGTTATCCATGGGCTCTTAGTTACTTGCTTAGATCACTTGCCTTTTGTTTTTAATTGTTTTAAATGGTGCTTGAGTGTGTGGGTTTGAAAATGTTTTGAAAAGAGGCCAATGTGGTGGCAACCTTTGTAATGATCCATGTGGGGATGTATACAAAGATGTACGTCTTTTGAAAAAGGTTTTCATTTGTTTTTGAAAGTTGTTTCGAAAGTGTAGTGATGTGTGGTTTTTTTGAAATAGGCAAGTGTTTTAGTTCGCAAGATTGATTCAAGTAACTAAGAGGTTCTCTACTCCTAAATTTCTCAAAAGATTATTGCTATGTTTTAAACCTTTTAACAAGTTTGTTCCACCATTGTATTTGGTGGACAATCTTATGTTTAGGATGTGAAAGGGACGGGCGTGGGTCATCGTTTAGACCATAATTGCAATGGTACCAAGTATCTTTGGGCATTTTCTTTAAGGGACTTGATCATTTGTTTTTGTTTGTTTTGAAAAAATGTTATCGAGAGACTATGATCATTCAATTTGTTTGTTTTGCCCAAAGAGACCTAACATGCAATATGGCCCAATTTTGAAAGGCAACAAGTGGAGTACCCTAGGGGGTGCAAGTGTGATTTGTGTGTCCATTTTCATGCTTGTTTATCTTGAGATTAGTTCATAACTATTTTTTGTCGTTTTTTCGCATACAAACCCTAATTCTAACATGTTATCATTAGAAAGCAATAAAGTGCAAAAATAAATTTACTAAGCTATTACAAAACCAAATATGGGAAGGGAGGTACAAATGTTCAAATGGGGATATTGACAAGTAGTGTAAACCTAAAACTATTACATCAATTTGAATTTATACAATTTAATTAATGTACAATAATTAAATAAAAGAAAATGGAATAAAAATGCAAGATGCAAAAATGTTTTGTATATGTATGAAAAAAGTGTTATTTATGTAAAAATAAAAAAAAGATATTATTTTTGGAGTATTTTGAATTTAGGGCAAAACCCTAATTTTATTAAAGAAAATGTATTATTATTTAATTTAATGCAAGTATTTATTTATTATGTACAAAAATAAAAATGAAATGAAGTATATTATAAAAAAGTATTTTTTATATCAAATATTAATAAAATGAAAAATTCAAATATTTTTATATTCTAACCTAAATATATTAATAAACATATATATATATATATATATATATATATATATATATATATATATATATATATATATATATATATATATATATATATATATATATATATATATATATATATATATATATATATATATATATATATATATATATATATATATATATATATTAAGTTCTAAACATGCATTATATATAAAATAATATACATTTAATATTTAATAAAATAAATAAAAAAAAGTATTTTTTATGTGAAATATTTTCAGAAGGTAAACAAAAATAAAAATGTATTTACACTATTTTTTTCTATTTATTCTAAATAATAGCATATATAATATTTATGTACAAACAAAAGAAATAATCAAATAAATATGCAATAAATTCAAAAAATGCTGGAAAAAATATTTTTATTTTTTTAATGTCATGAGAAAAAAATAAACAAAGTCAATCAAAAAGAAAAAGTCAAAAAAGTCAAAGAAATAAGCAAATGGGCTCAGGGGGTTCAAAAGTAATTATGTGGTGCAAATAAGAAAATATTCCAGGCCCAGCCCAGAATCAGTCATCTTCAACCTCTGAACAACATCACCCACGCGTTTTCTATCTCTTGATTCCTGGACTTTCAAGCAAAACTCATAACATGAAAAGTGTAGAGCATTAAGAGACGATTCCAACCATGTAAAGAACTTGACCTAACTCTCTATGATGAGGGAGAATATCTTCTCCCCCAATTTCTGACCTAACTTTTATGCCATGTTCAGACTCAAAATTCTTGCAGCACACGTAACATAAATGAAATCTAACTATATGGTCATGTTCAGGGCTATGATTGTGATATATTTTCTTCACAAACCTAAAGCTAACAATGCCTAATAAGAGAGATAGAACTCCATGAAGATACCTGTTCAGTTGGAATCGTGCTTTGCAATGGAAGATGTTTCAGAGTAAAGTGATGATTTGTATAGCTTCCTTGAAGTGTAAGGATGCTATTCCAAGTTCTACTTTGCCTTGAAACTCCCTGAATCGTGCTAGTGAACTTCAACTGCAAAACAGAAAAACAAAAATGGTGAAGTGGCTTGGAGGTGTTACAGATCAGGTTTCAGGTCATGGTTAGCTTGCATAGATAGTATGGAAGGTATGTGAACTGGTTTTGGCAAGAATGCTTGAGAGAAATAGAAGTTGGCACTCAAACTGCAGAGGCAACTCTGTTTTTGCAGTTTGAGAGTGATTCTGAGATGGAGGGTGGATTGGAGGTCAAAGGCTCGTGCAAAAGCTTGGGTATGATGTCTGGAATGTGTTTGATAAGTTTGTTCTTGTGTTTGTAAACTGAGATGGAAGTTGATATGAGTTATGCTATGTTACTTCACACTTAAGCAAAAAAGGCAAATTGTGCTTCTAGGCCTGTAGAGGACTTCACACTATGCTGCATAATCCCTCCTTGATCAGTGTGATTAGCACATAAACTTGTGCCAATCAGATTTGCAATGTACTTGTTGGATTCTCAATTGGACATAAAGTGATCTTTTGCAAAAATGGAAAGAATGCTTTATCTAGTTTGGGATTAATCTTGCATACAATGTTCAAACTCATAGAACAACACCTTAACACAATGAATATGCATTAAATTATTGAGTGCAACTTGGTTTAAGGACCTGTAATCTAACCTAAAGCATGCTGAGTTCAAATTGCAAAGTTATGAACATGAAAAATGGCCAATTCAAAAGTGAGTTTTTGCTATATTGTGAAATTCGATTCTCCCTAACCATGAGTTTGTTTGATGAGTTATTGGACATTTTGGAAAGCTTGGAATGTGTACTACAATCCATCTTTGAAATGCAAATTGAAATTCCAAGTGGAAGTGTATGGAAAATGGCTTTGAAGTGGGGTAAAAACTTGTCAAAAATAGGTCAAATTTTCACTAAGTTAAGAATGGTTTAGTGCCCTTATTCAAAAATTTGTAACTTGAGATACAAGCTTCAAATGAGAAAACTTTGTGAATCAAAGTTGTAGATTATGTAACTAGCGACAACTTTCATGTTTTGACTTTTGTTTGAATCCAAATGAATCATGGTGAAAAAGTGGGGCAAAGTTGGGGAAAAATTAGGGTTTTCCATAACTTAGAAAAAATTCTAAGTTATGAAAAATTCCATTTTAAAACCCTAATTTGCATTTCTTGGTTTCTTGGTGAACAAGTTTCATGATTTGGCATGTTTTGATGAAAAATGAATCTTGACTCTTGATTTTGACCAAAAAGTCAAAGTTTGACTTTTCAGTGTACAGTCAAAATTGATCAATTGACTGAGAAATTCAACTGTCAATCTTGTGTACTTGGGATCTTTTGAGCTTGATGAATGTGTCAATACCATTTCATTGAGTCCTTGAGTCCATATGTGAGTTTGGTTTTCCATTGGTTAGGTCAAACAGTCAAAAATTGCCTTTGTGCAGTCAAAACCCTAAAAATGACCATTTTGCCCTTTTGGTGATCTGATCAAATTTCTTGTGGAATTGTGATCCAAACTTGATCAAATGGTCCATATGAGTTCATAATGTTGATGTGGGTCAAAAATCATGAGGTTTGACTGTCAATTGACCACAGTTGACTTTTCCACCAATACAATTGATTTCTAGGTCAAATGTCCAATTGACTGGGCAAAACTTGGAATCAAGACTTGAAACTTGGTATGGATAATCTTGTGAGTCAAACATGAAACATGAAAGTCATCTTAGGCATTTTAGGTCAAAACATCCTTGGGCAAACACAAACCCTAATTTGAGTCCACAGTGCAAGGAGAAGTCTTGAGCAGAGGAAACCCTAACTGGATCTTGATCTTCAAGGGTCTTGTAATGAAAAAATGTTGAGGAAATGGGAGGGCAAATTTTGGGGTACAACAGTTGCCCCTATTCAATCTTCTTGAGCCTGAAGAGTTAGATTGGCAAGTTTGCCTTTCGTGACTCGAGGGTAAAAGGAGATTGGACACTAGAGTGCCCGGAAATTTGCACTCGCATGTTGAGGTATCAGTAAATGTGATGTCGGGAATGGGCTTATAGATGCCATTTGGAGAGATGGTGGATAGGGAGATGGGCTTATAGATGCCATCTGGAGGTGTGACAGAACCTTGTCGGGAATGGGCTTATAGATGCCATTTGGAAGTATCGGTCGTGTAAGAGATTCCTTAGCGAGAACTTGTGTATTTGGGAGAGGCTGATGTTTCCCTGGCTTGTTACAGGTGTTTGATCTTCAATCTCCTTATGCAGATATGCCCTGGCTAGATACAGGTATCGAATCTACAATCGGTTGCTCACAGATGTGCCCTGGCTAGATACAGGAGTCGAATCTGGAAATAGTCGTCAATGGATATGCCCTGGCTGGATACAGGAATCGAATCTTCGAACTCTTCAGACGTGCCCTGGCTAGATACAGGAATCGAGTCTGGAAATGTTGTCAACAGATATGCCCTGGCTGGATACAGGAATCGAATCTGGAAATGTTGTAGTTGATAGATGTGCCCTGGCTGGATACAGGAATTGAATCTTCGAACTCTTCAGACGTGCCCTGGCTAGATACAGGAATCGAGTCTGGAAATGATCACTCTCCGATGTGCCCTGGCTAGATACAGGTATCGAATCTGGAATTGTGACAGTTGAGGGTAATCGTCTTTGGGATTGTCTTTTTCCCTGTAAAGGCAAAAACATAAGTTGTATGCAATGTCATGATGTATGATATGCATGGCGTCATGATGTTTAACATGAGATAGTGTGAGTATGCACTTTATCACGTATGTAAACAAAATGTATTGGAAATGTGAAATGTTTATGAATGTAATTTTCATCTTTGGAAAATAAATCCTTGACGACCGGCCGGGGAGTTGCTCCGTGGAAGAGATACTTGGCCGAAGTTTTGATGAGAGGCCTGCTGAGGACTTTAATGATGGATTCCTCTGGGGATAATGATGATAAACTCCGCCGGGGAATGAAAGAACCTTGCCGAGGGCGATCTTCCGTGGTAATCAGCTGAGGATAACCCAGTTATAAGTCCTTGTGAGGAAATAACTCTGAATAAAACTCGGGAGAGACGTCTGTACCCTGCAGGGAACAAGCTTCCAGAATCTACTGGGGAGTGAGCTTTAAGACCCGCCAGGGGATGTTGAGACTTCACAGGATTGACGGGGAATCAACTTCGCTTGGGGAAAGTATTGCTGAACCTTGTTTTACTCTGCGGGGGAGTTGAGATGATTTGGTCACATTCTTCAGTCGAATCTACCTCGGTACCTTGGCGGACAAAACAACCAGACTGCATCAGACAACTCCACATTGCCCCTGTTTCTGATGTCACCTGTAATCAATCTCTTGTTTCATACGTAAACATTTACGAATCAGCAATTTAATGTCAAATGCATATATCAAAAATGAACATTGGACGTTCTTCGCAAGACAAAACAGAAAAAAGGAAAACAATAGTAATTTGTATGGACAAGTGAATTTGTATTGATTTGAACTTTGCCTGTGAATAGGCGTTTTTGTACAGGAGGCTGACATCCTAGTAAGAGGACGCCGCCAAATAACATAGAGTTTACAATTTGAAAAAAGGAAACAAAACAGCTATGTGAACAATCCCACTGGGTTCCAACTCTGCTATCGCCTTTATGTCTTCGAACGTCTTATCGCTTTGCTGCCTAGTTGAAGATGAAGCTGATTGGTCGATGCCGAAATCTGAGCCAGATAGTTGATGCCGAATTCCGGATGCAAAGTGATCCAATGAGACATAGTGTTACGCTTTTATCCCTAACTTTTGCCTGGACCGCCCTTTCGGGTTTTCAGTCCACCGGGATACCCATTTTTGCCCAAGCCGCCTTTTCAGGTTTTCGACTTGCCGGGTGTACAGATTTTTATTCATTTCATCCCTTATTTTTGCCCGAACCCTTTTGGTTCGCCGGGAAGCCCTTATTTTTGCCTAGGTATATCAACCTAGCGGGTCTTTTATTTACGCGTAGTATTTTTTCACTATGTCTGCATTGGCGGGGTGAGGAAGGTCGTCACCATCCATGGTGGTTAGGATCATGGCTCCTCCTGAGAACACACGTTTAACCACAAATGGCCCTTCGTATGTAGGGGTCCATTTGCCCCGGGGATCACTTTGAGGAAGGATGATGCGTTTGATTACCAGGTCCCCAACTTGATACTCTTGCGGTCTGACTTTCTTGTTAAATGCCCTGATCATCCGTTTTTGATACGTTTGGCCATGACAGATAGCAGTGAGCCTCTTTTCGTCAATCAGATTTAATTGATCAAGTCGAGTCTGGATCCAGTCATCTTCACTCAAGTCTGCATCCTTCATTATCCGGAGAGAGGGTATCTGGAATTCAATTGGCAAGACTGCCTCCATGCCATAGACCAAGGAGAAGGGAGTTGCCCCGGTTGACGTCCTTGCTGAGGTACGGTACCCATGAAGAGCGAACGGTAACATCTCGTGCCAATCTTTATAGGTCACTGTCATCTTCTGCACAATTTTCTTGATGTTTTTATTAGCTGCCTCTACAGCCCCATTCATCTTCGGCCGGTAGGGAGAAGAATTGTGGTGCTGTATCTTGAATTGTTCACAGAGTTCAGTGATCATTTTGTTATTGAGATTGGTACCATTGTCCGTAATGATTCTTTCCGGGACTCCGTACCGACAGATCAGATTATGCCGGATGAAACGTGCCACGACGCTCTTGGTTACTATGGCGTAGGAAGCTGCCTCAACCCACTTCGTAAAGTAATCGATCGCCACCAAGATGAAGCGATGCCCATTGGATGCCGTCGGTCAGATCTCACTGATCATATCGATGCCCCACATTGCAAAAGGCCAAGGTGCCGTCAGGACGTTCAAAGGAACCGGAGGGATATGCACCTTGTCAACATAGATCTGGCATTTATGACAAGTTCGGGAGTGTTGGTAACAATCGGCTTCCATTGTGGACCAGAAATATCCTGCCCGAAGGATTTTCTTAGCCATGGTGTGTCCACTGGAATGTGTTCCAAATGTGCCTTCATGTAATTATATCATAATTTTCTCTGCTTCAGCCTTATCCACACAACGGAGCAGAGTTGAATCATGATTCCGCTTGTAGAGAATGTCGTTGCTGAGGAAGAATTTTGCAGCAAACCTCCTCATGAACTTCTTATCATTGACAGACGCACCTTCAGGGTATTCCTGAGCTTCCAAGTACCTCTTCACCTCATGATACCAGGGTTTTTCAGTAACCTCCTCAGCCTCGAGCTCGCAGCAGTATGCCTGTTCGTCCAACTTCCAGATAATGATCCGGGGAGCCTCATTGTCCCATTTAACTTTGAACATTGAAGACATCGTAGCTAGGGCATCCGCTAGCTGATTCTCCTCTCTAGGGAAGTGTTCGAAAGTTATCTCTTCAAAGTGGGGAAGCAAGGTCGACACATACTCCTTGTAAGGAATAAGATTCGGGTGTTTCGTATCCCACTCGCCTTTGATCTGATTGATCACGAGAGCGGAATCTCCGAAGACACTTAGAAATTTGATCCTTAAGTCGATTGCGGCTTGTAAACCCATGATACATGCCTCATATTCTGCCATATTGTTGGTGCAGCTGAAACATAATCGGGCGGTGAGTGGAGTATGAGTTCCTTTGGGAGATATGATTACAGCGCCGACGCCGTTACCCAAAGCATTGGAGGCTCCGTCAAAATGCATAGACCATCGGGATCCTTCCTCAGGTCCTTCATCCGGTCCAGGTACTTCACAGTCAGTTACCACCATGATATCTTCGTCCGGAAAATCAAAGTTCAATGATTGGTAATCGTCCACAGGTTGGTGTGCCAAATGGTCCGCCAGTACATTTCCTTTAATTGCTTTCTGAGTTGTATAATGGATATCATATTCTGTTAAGATCATTTGCCATCTCGCTATTCTTCCAGACAGAGCGGGCTTTTCAAATATGTACTTGATGGGATCCATCTTTGAAATCAATAAGGTAGTGTGAGTCAGCATATACTGTCTCAGCCGGCGAGCAACCCATACAAGAGCGCAGCAAGTTTTCTCAAGCAGTGAGTAACGAGACTCACAGTCGGTAAACTTTTTGCTCAAGTAATAAATAGCATGCTCTTTTCGGCCAGACTCGTCATGCTGCCCCAGCATACACCCCATTGAATTGTCAAGTACTGTCAAGTATAGTATCAGAGGTCTTTCTTCCACTGGTGGCATAAGAATGGGTGGCTCTTGGAGATATTCCTTTATCTTTTCAAAGGCGGCCTGACATTCATCATTCCAGCGTACTACTTGATCTTTCTTCAGCAATTTGAAGATTGGCTCACAAGTAGCAGTCAGATGTGAGATGAATCGGGCAATGTAATTCAGTCGTCCCAGGAAGCCTCTGACTTCTTTCTCTGTTTTTGGAGCCGGCATCTCTTGTATGGCTTTTACCTTGGCAGGGTCCACCTGAATACCTTTATCGCTTACAATGAAACCTAGCAATTTTCCGGATCTTACCCCAAAGGTGCATTTGTTGGGATTCAATCTCAGCTTGTACAACTTGAGTCGGTCAAATAACTTCCTCAGATGGTCAAGGTGCTCCTCCTCAGTTTGAGACCTTGCAATCATGTCATCAACGTATACCTCAATCTCATGATGGATCATATCATGAAATAAAGCAACCATGGCACGTTGATAGGTTGCCCCAGCATTTTTCAATCCGAATGGCATGACCTTATAACAGAAGGTCCCCCACTGAGTCACAAAGGTAGTCTTCTCCATATCTTCTGGAGCCATCTTGATTTGATTATACCCTGAAAAACCGTCCATGAAGGAGAACACCTTGTGTTGAGCTGTATTGTCAACAAGGACATCAATGTGAGGTAGGGGGAAGTCATCCTTGGGGCTGGCCCTGTTCAGATCCCTGTAGTCAACACACATTCTGACCTTACCGTCCTTCTTTGGTACCGGCACCACGTTGGCAACCCATTGAGGGTAAGAAGTCACTGCAAGGAACCCGGCATTAAACTGTTTCATAACCTCGGCCTTGATCTTCTCAGACATCTCTGGTCGCATCCGTCGGACTTTTTGCTTTACCGGAGGGCAGTCTTCCTTGGTTGGCAGGTGATGAACTACAATGTCGGCATCCAAACCAGGCATATCTTCATAGGACCAAGCAAAAATCTCCATGTAATCCTGTAGCATCTAGATCAATCGTTGCTTCACGCTGAGCTCTAGATTGGCACCAATCTTGACCTCTTTCCTATCTGTCTCAGTACCCAGATTAATTGTCTCCACCGGCTCTTCATGTGGTTGAATAGCTCTCTCTTCCTGGAGTAGCAGTCTTGCAAGTTCACCAGGCACTTCGCAATCATCTTCACCTTCGTCTTCGGCCAAGTTGATCGGATTCTCGAAGTCATAACTGGCGGTAGCAGAGCTGTTACCTGTGAGATCCAGAGTGGATTGAAACCTGTATGAGTGAGTGTGTGTAAATATAGCTGTTTTGCAATATATATAACACAGAAAGGAAAAGAGCACAAGATTTGAAATGCAACAAACGTCCAATGTTTTGATTGATGATATATGGAAATGTCATACAAAAAGCCCTCACAAATGGAGCTACGATGCCCCGGGTAGGACACCGAGCCAACAAAGTTTTAACATATTGTTTGTTACAAATTTGGAAATCAAAAGAAATCAATTACTGCGTGACAAATGTGATAGGTGTAAAATCCTTTGCCGTCCAGTTGCTTGGTTCGTTGCTGGTAGTCGGGTAGATCCAACTGTCAAACTCTGCTTCCTCTACATCCTCCTCGATAGCATTCACCCTTGGATTGGAGATAAACACCGGAGCCTTTCTGATCTTCTCCTTGCGCACAGCCCTCTGAGCCTCTGCAGTAAAGCCCAACCCAAACTTGTCGTTCTTCTGAGTGAAATCAGGAAGCTGACCCCAGTTTGCACAATTGCCTTTCTGAACCACAGCCCGGGCATCCCTTAGGGAAGCCATCTTCAAAGGAACCTTCTCTTCGACTGTTGTTTCTGCTGCTGCTGAAATTGGATGCACCTCCTCGAAATGCTGAAAGGGGGTTTCAATAAACTCCCCGTCCATCTCAATGTATCTGAAGGAATTCAAATGGCTCACCATATACTCCTCTTCTCCTTGCACAGTGACGATCTTCCCCCTGACAGGATACTTCAGTTTCTGGTGCAAGGTAGAGGTCACTGCCCCGACTTTATGGATCCAAGGTCGACCCAGTAGACAAGAGTACGATGGACGTATATCCATCACATAAAAAGTAGAGTCGAATACCTGAGAGCCCACACGAATAGGGATGTCAACCTCTCCATGAACCATCCTTTTTGAACCGTCAAAGGCCCTGACGATGATATTGCTGGGCTTCAGTTCCAGGCCTTCATAATCCAAACGGTCTAAAGCCTTTTTCGGTAGAACATTCAAGGAAGAACCAGTATCCACCAATACATGCGCCAGAGTAGTGCCCCTGCATTCGATAGAGACATGCAGGGCATCATTGTGGTCTCTTCCCTTCGCAGTCAGGTCAGCATCTGAAAAACCCAAGCCATTGTCTGCTGTCAGATTTGCTACGCAATCAGTGAACTGGACTGCAGACGTCTCCTGTGGCACATGGGCCGTCTTGAGAAATGAGATCAAGGCCTTAGCACGGGCCTCGAAGCATAGTAATAAGGAGAGCATGGAGATTTTGGAGGGCGTATGCCCCAGCTGCTCGACAACATTGAAATCACTCTTCTTTATTATTTTCAGGATCTCCTCCATTTCTTGTTGGGAGGCCTCAGCATTTATAGGTATTGATGCCTCCATCCGGGCAGGCTCCTCTTCAATCCCTTTGCCCCGAGCATTAGATGACTCGGCGGCAGGGGAAACAACTTGATCAGCAACAGTAACAGGTACACTTGTAGGTGTTATAAGGAGGGGTCTTCGAGTAGCGGGCGGTGCAATGTCAGGCGAGAAGAGCCTGCCACTGCGGGTGACCTTGGCTGGACCAGTGATATCGCAGATACTGGCGCCAGTGTCGAATTCTTGTTTGATTCCATTTACATATACGTCTGCCCCATAATGCCAGGGGACAGCTTTATCAGATACGTAGGGGAGAGGCCCCGAAACAGTAATAACCACAGGTGCAACAGTCATGATTTGAACAGGCTTCTTCGGGAGAGCCTTGATTGGATTTTTGAAGATGGTAACCACAGAAACTTCTTTTACCGGAACCAACTGAACAGCAGACTTCTTAAACAGAATCTCCTTGCTATCCATTAGGTTTTGAATGCCTAACTTCAGCAAGGGACAACCAGATAGGGAAACAGCACAGAACAGGCAACCTTCACTGTAACCCGGAAATAAACCGGCCAGCAGTAGGTTCTTCTTGACAGTCAAAAGAGGGGTAACAACTTCATTTACCGAAACAGCATACATTTCTTCCTCAATGGCATTTACTCTATGCTGGGGCATAGGAGCAATTACAACATTTGGTCTCTCCGGCGCCTCAAACTGAATTTCCTTTGCGTCGATCAGATCTTGCACTTTGTTTCTCAAGGCCCAGCAATCATCAGTAGTGTGCCCGGGACTATCAGAATGATAAGCACACCGGGCATTTGGGTTATACTTAGGAGACGCAGTGTTGACGACCTTAGGAGCTTCTTTGAGGGTCACCAGGTTGGTGGATAACAGTTGGGGTAAAATTTGAGATAAGGTCATACTCAGTCGAGTATACTGCCTCTTAGGCCTTTCGCTTCTTTGTTGATTGTACTGCTGAGGAGCAGCAACAGGTTTCGAGATGACCAAAGCATTGACGGCTTGGCGACTTTCGGGCTTGATTTGTCTTCTAGGACCATAGACGGCACTTGCTTCTTTCTTAAACGGCCTCTTCTCAGCACTTGTGGAGGCAGCCTTTTGTATCTTGCCTGACCTGATGCCAGCTTCAATTCTTTCTCCCGTCAATATCAAATCTGTAAACCCAGCGGAGGAGTTACCAACCAAATGATTGAAAAACGGACCAGACAACGTCCCTAGAAACATATCAACCAGCTCACGATCAGTCAATGGAGGCTGCACCCTGCCAGCCAAATCTCTCCATTTTTGTGCGTACTCTTTGAACCCTTCACCCGTTCCTAGAGACATACCCTGAAGTTGGGTACACGTATGAGCGAGATCAGAATTGTATTGGTATTGTCTGTAGAATGCGGTTGCCAAATCTTCCCAGTGTCGGATGCTGGTTCCATCTAATTGGTAGAACCATTCAAGCTGTGACCCCGAGAGGCTATCTTGGAAGAAGTGAATCCAGAGGTTCTTATCCGCCGTATAAGGTTGGATCTTCCTTACGTACGACCTTAGATGCAGCTTTGGGCAGGAGACCCCATCATACTTGGCGAAGGTAGGCGCCTTAAACTTGTGTGGAATTACTACCCCAGAAGATAACCCTAAATATCCGAAATCCAGCCCCGGCACATTCTGAATTTCCATGGCGCTTAAGCGGTCCTCCAATTGCTTGTATCTGTCAGCAGCAGGTGGGTATTGTTCGTCGTTATAGTCCGTCTCGTTGTCGGAGACTGCAGGACTAGGAGCTCCTCCCCCTTGAGGACTGTTTTTCTCAGCAGAAGAAGTGGTTGGATCAGCTTCATTATGGAGTGTGTTCCCAAATCTGCGTCCGGTGTTGAACAACGCAGTCCTCTTTTTCTTCTTCTTCTTCAGGAGTAGAGTCTTCAACTCTTGCTGACCTTGGGCTAGGCTTAGGACCATCTCTTGAAACTGTGCACTTTGGGCCTGAAGGGCCTTGATTGCTTGCTCACTGGAGGAGTCTGGATTCATGACGACTGTTCAAAATAAACAGCGAAGGAGATTAAGCAACCTGTGAAATAGGGTACCTGCTATGCATATGGTGCAATGGAATGCGTATGTTTTATGTTTTCAAAGACAAACAAGATTCAACTTTGTAGACAAAAGGGAAACAAACTTCATTAGATTAAAATTTTCAATTGGTTCAACAATTTGCCCTTAGGCATTACAGGAATGAAAAATACTGGAAAGGAAATAAAACTATAAAAGGAAATATCCAAAGCTCATCAATGCTCCCATGGCCTCCTCTTCTCAGTGCTGATGTAGTTGTTCAGGACCCACTCTTCCTCCAATTGCTTAGTCAGCCTTTGGATCTTCCGTTCCTGCTCGTTGAACTTCTCCCGATAGAAATCCCGTTCTTCCTTTAGCTGTGCCCAAGATCTCTTCATCGTGTCAAAATCAGCGGGTATCTGAGGAGGGAGGACAGTTGGAGGAACCCCATCTTCATCAGGAGACTCAAGGATGAGAGGTCTAACAGCTTCGTAGGGCATACCTAACCTTTGAGCACGGATGCGGACCCATTTGCAATAGGGCTTCAATGGCAGAGAAGTCTTTGGTCCCAACTCATGTGGGTCGGCTTTGTGAATTCTGTCCCAAGCTCTAATGAATCCCTGGCGTAGTTTGTCACTGTCTGCCTGAAACTCAAAATGGAAGTGAGGAACCAGCATTTCATGAAGCCCATCTCCTCTGGCTCTTCCAAACTGACGGAGAGCTAAGCACGAATTGTAAGAGATTCCTCCTTGGATACCAATCAACGGAACGTTAGGGTATTCTCCGCAACGGTCAATAACAGCTACCTCATCCAAACCTCTGAGAGTCCAGGTGATGTCATTATCAGTGAGAGACATTAACCTCCGAGCCCAACCTTTTCCTTCTTCATTCTTCAGCACGAACTTAGGAAGGTGCGAAATAAACCACCTTACTAGCAAGGGAGCACAACACCACGGAGTTCCCCGTTTTCGAGCAGTACGAGCATAAAGTTGTTGTAGAATATCACCCAAAAGAGTGGGTACCGGATTCCGAGACATGAATATCCTTATGACATGGATACTGATAAAGGTGTCAGGGTTAGGAAACAATACCAGACCATAGATCAAAAGAGCCAGAATATCCTCATACGCCTTGAAGTCCAAGTCATTCCAGAAATCATTAGCCTTGCCAACCAGAAATTTGACCAAAAAGCCCTTGATCCCATTTCTAGTTTCCCAGTTGGACAATACCTCTTCTTTGGTCAAGGGGAGAATTGCAGCAATCTCTTCAGGCCTAGGAGTCTTTTCCAAACCAGTGAATGGAGTTTGTTCCAAGACAGGGATCCCAAGCAAATAAGAAAATTCTTCCAGGGTAGGAACCAACTGGAAGTCTTGAAAGGTGAAACAATGATACAGAGGGTCATAAAACTGGGTCAGAACACTTATCAGTTGTTGGTCCCACTTTGCAGTGACCAAGTCAAGGAGAGAACCATGTCTGTTGATGAAAGAAGAAGTGTTTGGAATCCTTCCAACCAAATCCTTGAGCAAAACTGGTGGTTGAACAAAGCTGAGCCGGACAGTATTCCTACGCACGGGCATCATGATGTCCTACAAAACAGAGCAAAGATGAAACCTTTTTTGTCTTTGAAATGGGTTAGTCCTTTATACAGGATGCATGCAATGGTATGATGGCATGATGCTATGATGAAGCACACCACAAGTATTCACATAGGTAAATAAGGCACACAAGTCACACAAGACACCCTTAGGTTTCAGGCCAGCATGAGTTTCAGGTATTACCCTCTTTTGGTTTTGTTGGTTAAAACCTGTCCTATTGAAAAGTAACCGGGTTCTAGAGGATCTCAAATCATTGGCTACCCTCAATCGGTCATAACTCCAGCATCGCAATCTTTTCTCGCGGCCAGAACCATCTCGAGAGTTTAGCCTAAATGAGTGTAGCATACTGCTACTGTCCTAATAGCCAAGTTGGTCAATTTAGGGTTCTAAGGTTGGTTGGTGTTTAATGGCCCCTTAGAAGACCTATATTCTCCCCGTTGCAACACAAGGGATATAGGTACAGACTAAGATGCCACACCAACGTAGCCACTATTTCACCCATGTCGGTCTACGCCGGATAGGTCCCTCACAGATTATGCTACCTAAAAAGGGTATTTCCCAGATCCGGGTTAGGATCTATGAAACTCCGATGCAAAGCCCACAAATATAAAAGCAAACAAAGCAAACAATTGAAAACAAAGGTGATCTAAACCCTAAGGTTACTCCACTTTTAAGTTTTCCCCAACAGAGTCGCCAGTTCTGTGATACGGTGGGAGAACTGACTTGAGGTTTTGCGTTTGTTTTCGCAAATGTTTCGGTTGAGCAAGAGTCGCCACCGACTTTTTATTTTATCCTAAGGAAAGGTTAAAAAGCACAGCAGAAAACCTTTTGAGATGTTTTCTTGGGTTCGGGGAGTAGATTATAGAAAGGGAAGGTATTAGCACCCTTTCTATCCATGGTTATCCATGGGCTCTTAGTTACTTGCTTAGATCACTTGCCTTTTGTTTTCAATTGTTTTAAATGGTGCTTGAGTGTGTGGGTTTGAAAATGTTTTGAAAAGAGGCCAATGTGGTGGCAACCTTTGTAATGATCCATGTGGGGATGTATACAAAGATGTACGTCTTTTGAAAAAGGTTTTCATTTGTTTTTGAAAGTTGTTTCGAAAGTGTAGTGATGTGTGGTTTTTTTGAAATAGGCAAGTGTTTTAGTTCGCAAGATTGATTCAAGTAACTAAGAGGTTCTCTACTCCTAAATTTCTCAAAAGATTATTGCTATGTTTTAACCCTTTTAACAAGTTTGTTCCACCATTGTATTTGGTGAACAATCTTATGTTTAGGATGTGAAAGGGACGGGCGTGGGTCATCGTTTAGACCATAATTGCAATGGTGCCAAGTATCTTTGGGCATTTTCTTTAAGGGACTTGATCATTTGTTTTTGTTTGTTTTGAAAAAATGTTATCGAGGGACTATGATCATTCAATTTGTTTGTTTTGCCCAAAGAGACCTAACATGCAATATGGCCCAATTTTGAAAGGCAACAAGTGGAGTACCCTAGGGGGTGCAAGTGTGATTTGTGTGTCCATTTTCATGCTTGTTTATCTTGAGATTAGGTCATAACTATTTTTTGTCGTTTTTTCGCATACAAACCCTAATTCTAACATGTTATCATTAGAAAGCAATAAAGTGCGAAAATAAATTTACTAAGCTATTACAAAACCAAATATGGGAATGGGGGTACAAATGTTCAAATGGGGATATTGACAAGTAGTGTAAACCTAAAACTATTACATCAATTTGAATTTATACAATTTAATTAATGTACAATAATTAAATAAAAGAAAATGGAATAAAAATGCAAGATGCAAAAATGTTTTGTATATGTATGAAAAAAGTGTTATTTATGTAAAAATAAAAAAAAGATATTATTTTTGGAGTATTTTGAATTTAGGGCAAAACCCTAATTTTATTAAAGAAAATGTATTATTATTTAATTTAATGCAAGTATTTATTTATTATGTACAAAAATAAAAATGAAATGAAGTATATTATAAAAAAGTATTTTTTATATCAAATATTAATAAAATGAAAAATTCAAATATTTTTATATTCTAACCTAAATATATTAATAAACATATATATATATATATATATATATATATATATATATATATATATATATATATATATATATATATATATATATATATATATATATATATATATATATTAAGTTCTAAACATGCATTATATATAAAATAATATACATTTAATATTTAATAAAATAAATAAAAAAAAAGTATTTTTTATGTGAAATATTTTCAGAAGGTAAACAAAAATAAAAATGTATTTACACTATTTTTTTCTATTTATTCTAAATAATAGCATATATAATATTTATGTACAAACAAAAGAAATAATCAAATAAATATGCAATAAATTCAAAAAATGCTGGAAAAAATATTTTTATTTTTTTAATGTCATGAGAAAAAAATAAACAAAGTCAATCAAAAAGAAAAAGTCAAAAAAGTCAAATAAATAAGCAAATGGGCTCAGGGGGTTCAAAAGTAATTATGTGGTGCAAATAAGAAAATATTCCAGGCCCAGCCCAGAATCAGTCATCTTCAACCTCTGAACAACATCACCCACGCGTTTTCTATCTCTTGATTCCTGGACTTTCAAGCAAAACTCATAACATGAAAAGTGTAGAGCATTAAGAGACGATTCCAACCATGTAAAGAACTTGACCTAACTCTCTATGATGAGGGAGAATTTCTTCTCCCCCAATTTCTGACCTAACTTTTATGCCATGTTCAGACTCAAAATTCTTGCAGCACACGTAACATAAATGAAATCTAACTATATGGTCATGTTCAGGGCTATGATTGTGACATATTTTCTTCACAAACCTAAAGCTAACAATGCCTAATAAGAGAGATAAAACTCCATGAAGATACCTGTTCAGTTGGAATCGTGCTTTGCAATGGAAGATGTTTCAGAGTAAAGTGATGATTTGTATAGCTTCCTTGAAGTGTAAGGATGCTATTTCAAGTTCTACTTTGCCTTGAAACTCCCCGAATCGTGCTAGTGAACTTCAACTGCAAAACAGAAAAACAAAAATGGTGAAGTGGCTTGGAGGTGTTACAGATCAGGTTTCAGGTCATGGTTAGCTTGCATAGATAGTATGGAAGGTATGTGAACTGGTTTTGGCAAGAATGCTTGAGAGAAATAGAAGTTGGCACTCAAACTGCAGAGGCAACTCTGTTTTTGCAGTTTGAGAGTGATTCTGAGATGGAGGGTGGATTGGAGGTCAAAGGCTCGTGCAAAAGCTTGGGTATGATGTCTGGAATGTGTTTGATAAGTTTGTTCTTGTGTTTGTAAACTGAGATGGAAGTTGATATGAGTTATGCTATGTTACTTCACACTTAAGCAAAAAAGGCAAATTGTGCTTCTAGGCCTGTAGAGGACTTCACACTATGCTGCATAATCCCTCCTTGATCAGTGTGATTAGCACATAAACTTGTGCCAATCAGATTTGCAATGTACTTGTTGGATTCTCAATTGGACATAAAGTGATCTTTTGCAAAAATGGAAAGAATGCTTTATCTAGTTTGAGATTAATCTTGCATACAATGTTCAAACTCATAGAACAACACCTTAACACAATGAATATGCATTAAATTATTGAGTGCAACTTGGTTTAAGGACCTGTAATCTAACCTAAAGCATGCTGAGTTCAAATTGCAAAGTTATGAACATGAAAAATGGCCAATTCAAAAGTGAGTTTTTGCTATATTGTGAAATTCGATTCTCCCTAACCATGAGGTTGTTTGATGAGTTATTGGACATTTTGGAAAGCTTGGAATGTGTACTACAATCCATCTTTGAAATGCAAATTGAAATTCCAAGTGGAAGTGTATGGAAAATGGCTTTGAAGTGGGCTAAAAACTTGTCAAAAATAGGTCAAATTTTCACTAAGTTAAGAATGGTTTAGTGCCCTTATTCAAAAATTTGTAACTTGAGATACAAGCTTAAAATGAGAAAACTTTGTGAATCAAAGTTGTAGATTATGTAACAAGCTACAACTTTCATGTTTTGACTTTTGTTTGAATCCAAATGAATCATGGTGAAAAAGTGGGGCAAAGTTGGGAAAAAATTAGGGTTTTCCATAACTTAGAAAAAATTCTAAGTTATGAAAAATTCCATTTTAAAACCCTAATTTGCATTTCTTGGTTTCTTGGTGAACAAGTTTCATGATTTGGCATGTTTTGATGAAAAATGAATCTTGACTCTTGATTTTGACCAAAAAGTCAAAGGTTGACTTTTCAGTGTACAGTCAAAATTGATCAATTGACTGGGAAATTCAACTGTCAATCTTGTGTACTTGGGATCTTTTGAGCTTGATGAATGTGTCAATACCATTTCATTGAGTCCTTGAGTCCATATGTGAGTTTGGTTTGCCATTGGTTAGGTCAAACAGTCAAAAATTGCCTTTGTGCAGTCAAAACCCTAAAAAGACCATTTTGCCCTTTTGGTGATCTGATCAAATTTCTTGTGGAATTGTGATCCAAACTTGATCAAATGGTCTATATGAGTTCATAATGTTGATGTGGGTCAAAAATCATGAGGTTTGACTGTCAATTGACCACAGTTGACTTTTCCCCCAATACAACTGATTTCTAGGTCAACTGTCCAATTGACTGGGCAAAACTTGGAATCAAGACTTGAAACTTGGTATGGATAATCTTGTGAGTCAAACATGAAACATGAAAGTCATCTTAGGCATTTTAGGTCAAAACATCCTTGGGCAAACACAAACCCTAATTTGAGTCCACAGTGCAAGGAGAAGTCTTGAGCAGAGGAAACCCTAACTGGATCTTGATCTTCAAGGGTCTTGTAATGAAAAAATGTTGAGGAAATGGGAGGGCAAATTTTGGGGTACAACAATTGACATCCATGTTTGGAAGCACCCGTAAACTGTTTTCATGATCCTTGAAGTTGAATAAGCAATAGATTAACATCCATGTTTGGAGCATCTGTAAACTGTTTTCAATGAGTTGAATCTGAACAAGAGATAGATTGACATCCATGTTTGGAAGCACCTGTAAACTGTTTTCATGATCTTGAAGTTTGAACAAGCAATAGATTAACATCCATGTTTGGAGCATCCGTAAACTGTTTTCAATGAGCTGAATCTGAATAAGCGATAGATCGACATCCATGTTTGGAAGCACCCGTAAACTGTTTTCACGATCCTTGAAGTTGAATAAGCAATAGATTAACATCCATGTTTGGAGCATCTGTAAACTGTTTTCAATGAGGCTGAATACGAACAAGCGATAGATTAACATCCATGTTTGGAGCATCCGTAAACTGTTTTCATGATCCTTGAATTTGGTAGCTTGTTAATCTTATCCTGAAAAGGGTAAAATATTAGCCGAAACACAAAGTTATGATGCATGAAATGTATGATGCAATATATGTGTTTTGTCAATGCTCATGATTTCTGAATGTAATGTATGCGCATGTAAGCTGATTAGCCATCTTGCTGAGGAAGATAAATCCTGGATAGCGGGAGATAATAAAATCTTTGACTGCTGCCGGGGAAAATTAATCCTAGACCACTGTTGAAGAGTATGTGTGTCTTCAAGTTTTTTGACAACCTCTGTGGGGAGAAGCTATACTGTTGGGGAAATCAGGAGTTTGGGTTGTATGCCAATCTACTGGGGATTCCTGTTTTGTTGTTTCAGGAGAACTCCGCTGGGGAATATTTGAAAACTCTGTGGGGAATTGAGAATGAGAATCTTCATTCTGCTAGGGGAATTTGTGCTGAGGAGCCAAGAAAGAGAATCTTCGATCTGCAGTGGATTAAAAATTCTGACAAATTTATGATGAGAGTAAAGAAGGCTCTGGCAACTTTATTGGAGAATCAAAGATGAGAATCTTGATTTCGTTGGGGAGTAAAAGAAACTCTGTGGGGAATAGCTATACTATTGGGGAGTAGCTATCCTTCTGGAGAGTAAGCTCAGGACTTGGGGAAAAGCTTATTCCTGTTTGGAAGAAGTTCAGGAGTTTAGGTTGTATGCCACTTTGAGAATGAGAATCTTCATTCTCTCGGGAATATCAGGAACTTGGGTTATATGCCACTTTGAGAATGAGAATCTTCATTCTGCCGGGAATATCAGGAATTCGGGTTATATGCCACTTTGAGAATGAGAGTCTTCATTCTGTCGGGAATATCAGGAATTCGGGTTATATGCCACTTTGAGAATGAGAGTCTTCATTCTGTCGGGAATATCAGGAATTCGGGTTATATGCCACTTTGAGAATGAGAGTCTTCATTCTGTCGGGAATATTAGGAACTTGGGTTATATGCCACTTTGAGAATGAGAATCTTCATTCTGTCGGGAATATCAGGAACTCAGGTTGTATGCCACTTTGCCGGGGAAGCAAGAATGAGAATCTTCATTCAAGCATTTGGGCAAGGAGGTTGGGCGTATGCTAATCTACTGGGGTTTCAAGGATGAAAATCTTCATTCTGGTAAGGGTATCAGGAGCTTGGGAGTATGCCAGTCTTCTGAGGTTTCAAAAATGGGAATCTTTATTCTGTTAACGATATCAGGAGCTTGGGAGTATGCCAATCTTCTGAGGTTTCAAGATTGGGAATCTTTATTCTATTAACGGTATCAGGAGCTTGGGAGTATGCCAATCTTCCGAGGTTTCAAGAATGGGGATCTTTATTCTGTTAACAGTATCAGGAGCTTGGGAGTATACCAATCTTCTGAGGTTTCAAGAATGGGGATCTTTATTCTGTTAACGGTTAAATGTTATCTTGTCAACGTCCAGGTTTCACAGTGTTGTATTGCTATCTGGTCAACATCCAGGTTTCACAATACCTTACTTCCTATTTGGTCAACGTCCAGTCTTCAGAAGAAAATAAAATGGTTATCTGGTCAACATCCGGATTTTCCCTTTTAATTTTGGGGCCTACTAATATCCGGTTGAACCCGGGCTTCAAAGTAATTGGCCGAGTAAACTGTTATTTGGTCAACATCCAAGTTTCACAGTATACCTTACTGTTATCTGGTCAACACCCAGGTTTCAGTGTCTTGTATCGGTATCTGGTCAACGTCCAGGCTTCACGATACTAACTTTGGTGAGAAATTGATTGCATCCTTCCTGAAAGGTAAAGGTTAGTGGCATGACATATATCAAACAATGACGTTCTCAAAATAAATGAGATTGCGTTGTATGATGTCCTGATGTACGAATGTGTAATGTTTTTCAAGGCAAACTCTCGCTGGGGAAAATAAATCCCGAACTGGTGATGGAGAAAAGAATTGGATTCTTCGTCTCCGATAGTGAAAAATCTGGCGACTTCAAAGGGAAAATTTTTCAGGAATTCTTGAGTTCGACTTAGCTGGAGAAGGGGTTATCAAAGATTGAAACTATGGCTGAGAGCCAACTTATGAGAAGGACTTTGGAGATTTTTGCCACTGCCCCAAGTAGCGAGCGTTTATGGCTTCGCTAGGAAATGTTTGACTGTATGCAACCCTTGGTTGGGATTGACGTTCAATGCCCCAAGTGATGGTGACAGAGACTTGCCCCTAGCTACTCTGCACTTGAGAGATTTCTTGAAATCTTGACTGGACTGCCCCAGGTTAACTGGACTTTGAGAGATTTCTTGAAATCTTGACTGGACTGCCCCAGGATTATTGGACAATGCCATGTTATGTCCCCTGTGTTGATTGGAGATTTTTGCAAAGGAAGTGTCATCCCACTTAAAGTGATTTTGTTCACTGAGAGAGCTTTCGTTCATCGGAACATTCACTGTGTGAATTTCTTCGCTATCAAATAAATAGCCATATGCAAACAACGATATTCAAATAATGCAAAGTTTATGTTTGTCTCGAAGTTTTGAAAAATGCATCTTTTAGCAGAAAACTTTATAAGACAAATTCAACACAAGGTTTAGAGCAAAGCCTTACAGGAGTCAGGATACCTTTTGTAACAGTATGCTTTCGAACTAACCCATGCTTCAATTAGGACTTTTGAAGGGTTGTAACGTGGCTTGGTTCACGGTTTAAGAAACAAAGGATAAAGGCTCAAAGTATATTTGTACCCACCCGTTCTTCGTGATGTTCTTCAATCCTAAACTCAGTTAATTGTGCATTTGAACTCCAAATGAGTCTGGAACGACGTTTTTGGTGATGGTTCACACAAGTTGAATTTGTTGGAAGGCATTCATTTTTTTTGCAATATTTTTCATGTTGTTGATGATTTGTAGTGACCTTTTTTTTTTCTTTTCGTTATCCCTAATTTTTGCCTGACTGTTCCTATTTTCGAGATTACAGTCAGCGGGATGCCCCAACTTTCTTAAGCCTCCTTTGTAGGTTTTGGCTCAGTGGGCTTTTCTTTTTTGATAGATAATGACTGCTTATGAGATAAGGAACCATCACTCTCTTTTGGTTCCAAAGGAAATTTTGATGTCATTCGTTGTATTACGAACTGAGAGTTTGCGGCTGAACGGACTTTTGAATTAACTGAGAGACTACCCTGCCCCAGGTTTGATTAAAGGTTTCAATTTGTGTTAAAACAAAAAACTTCTACTTCTTTGGCTCGAAGGGGTTGACTAGGGATTATCTTCCTTATAACTCCAGTGTTTAGGATCTGAAAGAAACGCCTGTACATCGTCAGCAAGGTCTGTCCAAAAGCATATTGTATAAGATTATAGCATTGTTTTCGTCATCCTCCCTCTAAAGGCTCATAACTTTTAGCAAGATTTAAATGCCATAAAGAAAGTAGAAAGCATAGTTCAAGAATAGTGAAAAAGAATGGATGAATTCAAGACAAACATATGCAATGCATTAATGAAACAGAGTTTGACATCAACAGATAATTGTTTGAATAATAAAAGAAATTACAACTTGAAAATTCAAATGAAACTAAATCCTCTTAGTCTGAACTTGTCACTTTAGGTGGAGAACCCTCAGCAGAAGATTTTCATCTGACCATCTTGTGTGAACTCCAGCGTTGTTTCTTTAACCAGATCTTGAATTTTGTTTCTCAATGTCCAACAACCATCGGTGTCATGTCCAGGACTGTTGGAATGATACGCACATCTCGCATTTGGATTGTACTTGGGAGCGTCCGTGTTGGGACGCCGAGGGGGGTCCTTTAGTACAATCAGCTGGACTTCTAACAAGTGTTGCAGCACATGAGATAATGGCATGTTAATCTCAGTGAAGTGTTTTCCAGATGTATTTTGCTTACGTCGATTACCTTGTTGATGTTGGTGAGGTTGTTGTTGGGATTGTGACCCTGAAGCAAACTGGGGAGACTTTCCCTTGGCTTCTTGTCTCAAGGGAGGTTGAATGGTGACTTGATCCTCAACCCTAGTTGTTTGCCCTAATTGGTTACATCCATATTGATGCAGTTTGTTGATGAGGACCTTTAGCTCCTCTTGTCCTTGAGCCAGATTTTAGATGAGAGCCATCTGGCCCACCAGTTGTCCCATCATTTGGATTTACATTGTTGCCAACTCAATCTGTAGCCCTTCCAACTGATCATTCCTGATGCCCCCTGGATTTCCTAGGACCATGCCCCTTGTGAAGAGAGCTTTCACTTCTTCCTTCCCCTTGGATAGGTTCAAGAACATTTCTTGAAGTTGAGCATTTTGAGCCTGGATATCTTTGACAGTCATCTCTAGAGCCATCTCTACTTAAATACACAGTAGGAAAATAAGGAGACCTGAAAAGGGGAAAACCTGTCATGATACAATGCATGATATATGGATGCATGTTTTCAAGGATCTCGCGGGGTAAACACAAGAAAATGTTAGAGGTTGAACTTCGATCAACATCTTTGATTGGAGAACTTTGTACTGGTGGATGTCTTTCCACGAGAATCAAGCTCACCATGTCAAGTGGGTCATAGCCTTTGACTCAAGTTGTTGTACTTGATTTCTGACGGCGTTTGTTTAGAAGAAAATGAATCCTCTTGCTCTTCGGTGGACATCTGGTTCAACGTGACCCTGCATCAAAGACCCTCGAGATCCTTGAAATGGTTATTGAAAATGCTATGGTATGATGTTATGATGTTATGTACAACTATGCGAAAGTAAGCAAGTGTATACAAAAAGTCATATTCACACAAAGCAGACAAGTCCTTAGGTTTAGGCTTGCATGGAGTTTGTAGGTAAGTACCCTCTTGAAGTTAGTTGGCTCAACCTGTCCTAGAAATAATAACCGAGTTCTAAGGAGCTCAATATCACCGGATTATTTTATGTGTTCATTATTTCAGTTTAGCCACTTTACTGGCGACCGAAATATTCCAAGAAAACAATCCTCAATGAGTGTAGTATCGAGTATCTACCAGCTTTGGACTGCACTAAAGCCGATCATCTCACTACCCCTAATAAGGCCAAGATGGTCAAGTAAGGTTCTAAGAGTTCATTAGTGCTTCATGACATCACTCAGTGGTCCCGTATTCTCTTTGATTGACTCAATTGCTACCGGTACCCACAAATATGTCGCACTAACGTAGCCACTGCTTCAACCATGTCGGTATACCCCGCACAGTTCCCTCGTAGTTTGTTGCTACTTACCTAAAAGGTGCCCCCAAATCCGGGTGTAGGATTTAAAACAAACCCAAACAAGGAACCAAATGTAAAGCAATCAAAGCAAACAAGATAATCATGTAAAGGTGATCTAAACCCTAAGGTTACTCCACTTTTAGATTAATCCCCAGCAGAGTCGCCAGTTCTGTGATACAGTGGGAGAACTGACTTGAGGTTTTGAGTTTGTGTTCGCAAATGTTTCGGTTTAGTAAGAGTCGTCACCGACTTTTTATTTTATCCAAAGGAAAGGTCAAAAATCACAGGAAAGACCTTTGAGATGTTTTCTTGGGTTCGGGGGGTAGATTATGAAAAGGGAAGGTGCTAACACCCTTTTCATCCATGGTTATCCATGGGCTCTTAGTTACTTGTTTAGATCACTTGCTTTTGCTTTTCAATTGTTTGAAATGGTGCTTTGTGTGTGGTTTTTGAAAATGCTTTGAAAAAGAGGCCTTGTCTAGGCAACCTTTGTAATGATTCTTGTTTGAATATATACAAAGGTGTTTGTCTTTTGAAAAGATATTTCAATGTTTGAAAGTTTGTTTTTGGGAAATGTTTTGAAATTGTGTTGTGAGGTGTGTTTGAAAATAGCATGGATGTTTTGCAAGTTTTGATCAAGTAACTAAGAGTTGCCTACCCTATTTTACTCAAAGATCTTTTCTATACGTTTTTAACCCTTTTGACAGTGTTGCTTTAACATTACATTTGGTAAAAAAACCTTGTATTAGGATGTTAAACGGGACAGGCACGGGTCATCGTATTGACCATGATAGCAATTGTGTTAAGTATCTTTAGCAAATTTTCCGAGGGACTAGATCATTTTGTGTAGGCAACCAATATAGCGTCATCGAGGGACTATGATCTTTTGTTTTGTTTTTATTTTGCCAAAGTACTCAACATGCATATCATGGCCATTTTAAAGGCAACAAGTGGATGAAACCCTAGGGGTGCAAGTGTGTATTGTATATTGATTTCAAGTTTATTTATTCTTAGATTAGGTCATCTAGCGATTGATTTTGAATCTTGCCATACACGCCTAATTACTATACAGTATATAGAAAGAAAGAAATTGCGGAAATTAAAAGTCTAAGTTATTACAAAAGTTTCCGGGGATGGGGGTGCAAATTATTACAAATGGGGATGAGTCTCACAAGAATAATAATGTCCAAATATCAAGTATTACAACCAAATCGAATCGTCGCAATTCAATACAAAATTATAACAAATGAAGAAATAAAGAAAATCAATTAATTATGAAACGCATGTATTTATTAAAAAGAGATAAATAAAATCTATTCTAAGAAAGATTAAAAATTATTATTATTCTTCTATGTGTTTTATTAATTATGTAAATAAAAAGTTTAAAGGAAGAAAAATTAATTAAATAAAATTTCTATTATTTTGTATTTTTATTAATCAATAAAAAAAGGTTTAAAGAAAACAAAATTAATTAAATCAATTTAAATGTTTTTTTTGGTATTTTCATTATGTGAAACAAAATTAATTAATAAAAGAAGAAAATAAAACTAAATTAAGAAAGTCAAAGTTTTAACATTATTAGTGTTATTATTAACAAAAGAAATAACAAGATAAGTTAAGAAAAAGAAAATGAACTAAGCTAATTTTAATTTGATAATAAAAAAATAAAAAAATATTGAGTTTGAATCTATTAAAAAAGGAAGAAGTAAATTAGAACAAAAGGACAATGGGCTTAAGAGTTTGAAGTGTGTTTGAGGCCCAATTGAGATGGTAAAACAAAATGAAGTCAGAAATAGAGGGGGGGTATCAGCAATTCGTTATGGGCTTAGGTGCTTGGGGCCAGAAAGGCCCAAAGGCGAGTTTGTACAATTTTGTTAGGGTTCAGAAACTTAGGGTTTGTGTGCTTTACAGCGGCGCCGTTCTCGTTCTCCCTCTTCATCTTTCTCACTCAAAAGCGCTCTGACCTTCCCCTAAGCCCTAGCCGTCGGAACACTGTCCTTCATTCTCTCATCTCCTCACAATGATCCATGGCTTTATTGTAACGGTATGTTTCGTCTCTGAGTTTTACAATTTGTTTATGTTTGTTTGATTTTTACAGTTTGGCTAATCTATTGTATTGCATGGCTTATGGAGGTGCAGAAAAGGGTTTGAGAAGAAACGTACCTTGGGGTTTTCTCTATGAAGAGGAGAGGAAAGGTGAGATGGAGCTGGTGGCGTTCCTTGGTGGCTAGAGGCAAAGGGGAGGAAAGATGTCGACCAAACATGTTTGCTTCTGATTGTTGTTGGTTGATGATGACCGTTTTCTCTGAAACCTTGATTGTTGGTACGATTTTCTGCTTCTGATTTGAACTTGAATGCTGATGATGATGCTTGTTGCTGAATATTTCTGAAACTTTTGATTTTTGTTGGTTTTTGTTGATGATGCTTGTTGTTGCTGAAACTATGACATTTCTTTTCTGAAACTTTGATTTCTCTTGAATGTTGATGATGATACTTGTTCTGAAACTGTGTTTTCTTTTCTGAAATTCTTTCCTCTCTCTTGAATGTTGAATGTTGATGATTATTAACTGTTCTGAAACCTTGGATTGTTGTTGCTTCCCTTGATACTTTGTTGTTGGATAATGGTTTGTGATGATGATTCTGAAACTTGTTTTGCTGGTAGTTTTTGGTATGCTAGCTTTGGTTTCACAGTTTTTTTGTGATTTTTGGCAGTTGGCCTGTTGAAATGTTAACAGGCTTTTGGAAGCTTTTGTTTGGTTGTGCACTTTGAAACTACAGTTTGAGTAGTTTGGCAGGCTTGGGGTATTTTGTTTGATTGTGTAGTTTGAAACTGCAGTTTGAGTAGTTTGGCAGGCTTGGGGTATTTTGTTTGATTGTGCAGTTTGAAACTGCAGTTTGAGTAGTTTTGCAGGTTTTACAGTTTGGCAAGCTTTTGCAGTTTTGCAATAGTTATGCAGGCTATGGTTTGCTTGCTCACAAGGTTTGGATTCTTGTGAAACTGTTGGGCAGTTTCTTTGGTACTGTAGGTTTTTTGAAGTTTTGTTATGTTTGCACAGGTCCGGGAGTTTTTTGTTGTAGTTTTGACTGGCTTGTTAGGCTTATGCAGGTTTTGGAGTTTGTTGCTCTCAAACTGTTACAGTTAGGCAAGCTTTTGCAGGTTTTTTGGTCTTGCAAGCTTGATGCAGTTTTGGTGCTATGCAGGTTGGCTATGCAGGTTTATAGTTTGGCAAGTTTTTGCAGGTTGTGTGATTTGTGTAACTTGAAACTGTTTGGCAGGCTTGGAGATTTGTTACAGTTGCAGCTTGTTATGGTTTTTGGGAGAGTTGTACAGTTTTGGTTAGCTTTCTTCTGTTTGTTTGTTCACAGGGTTTTTGTGATTGTTTCAATTTGGTCAAGCTTTGTTTTGGCTTGGCTGCTTGTGGCTTGTGAAGTGTTTTTGACCTATTTGCTGTTTGGGAACTTGTTAACAGGTTTGTAGAGTTTGTGGTGAACCTCTTAACAATTTGCAGTTTTTTGACACAAATGTTCTCCCTCCTTTACTTTGTGCTATTTGATAGTCTTATATCTTTTTGCTTGTTTGTAACTTGTGACAGGCTTTTTTGCCAAACTGTACACTCTCACCAAGGTGATATGTTTTCTCTCTTTCTCTCTCCATGACAAAGCACTTTTGCTTTTTTACTTTATTTTCTGAAAAGTTTTCCTTTTTACTGGAAAATGATGAAAAGCTATGACAAGCTTTTGGCTTGTCGTTTGGTTTACATCCTGCTTTACATGCTATTTGATTTGCCATGTACTTTCTGCATTGTTCAGTTTGCATACTTTTTGCATTCAGTTTGGTTGTAACTGTTGGGCTTACAGTTTTGCTGGTTTTTGTATGCTGCATTTGGTTTAGTTGCAATGCTGTTTGGTTCGCTTTGTATGCTGCATTGCTTACCTTTGTAACTTTGTAACTCAGTCTGGCACCTTGCTTGTGATGCAGTTTGGCGCCTGTTATGTAATGCATTGTTTTGCCATGCTGCAAAGTTTGGTTTTGTATGCCATGCTATTTTTTAGTTTGCCATGCTTTGTAATGCATTTTGGCGCCTTGTTGCATTTGAATAAATTGCTTTGTTTGCATTCTTCTTTTTGCATTTTTTATTTTTCTCTTTGTGAACCAAGAAGAGAAATCTTCTTGTGATTTTCAAAGAGGAAAATAAAAACGTGATGAACAATAGCACTTCTAATTCCAGACGGCAAACTTTAATGATGAAAATTTTCCTTTCTTTTTTTGTTTGAAAATTCTATTTAACTGACTGTGCTAATCCCGTTTTCTTTGTCTTTTTCACGTGAGCATAAATTGGGTGATGACAAAGCAGAGGAAGCAGAATACTTTGAGCATGGGAGCAATGGAGCAATGGGGGCTTAGGCTTAGATTAGATAGATTTTCCATTAATTGTAAAAATTTATTTTTCCAAGTACTATAAGTTGTAAAACCTACAGTATTCAAATAATAAATTATTTTTGTATCAACATCTGAAAAATCTTTGTAAGGCAGTTTGACATCCAATAAAATCTTCTACTATCCAATATCCTGCAATTCTTTCTTTGCATCTTCACTTAATCCTTTAAGATTCTCAAATAAAAATAATTGAAATTGCATTCCAACAATTCTAATACAGATAACTTAAACTTTAAGTAATCCAATAACTTTGCAATCTCGTAACCTTGCAACAACATTCCAATCAAAATACGCATTGTCTATTCCAATAAACAAGCAAGCATTTCATTCCATTAACAAGAAAAAATTTTAACAGACGCACATTATCTGGTTAACCTGGATCAGACAAAACCTGAATATTCCAAATGACCATCTCAGCTCATATCTCTTATCCTAGATAAACAAGCCTTGAGAACAACCAGTAACCTTTCAGCAAACTCGAAAAGGTGTGAAAACATGTGACAATTAATTTAATTTCTGAGAATTCAGTTTCTTCTGAGAAATGCGGGAGAAACCCTAATTCTTGATTTTCTGCCATAGAAAAGTCTGTTTGATCGATTCCTGAGCCAATCTTGAAAATATGAGAAAACCATAGGGTTGTGATTTCTTGTGAAAAATGGGAGGGCAAATTTTGGGGTACAACAACAACGCTTCCAGCAAGCTCTTAATCTGAGTTCTTGATTGCTCTTGTTTTCCCAACATTTCCTTGATTTCCTTGCTCGTGTCTTCTTGCTTGTCCAATATTTCTTTGATTACTGCATTCTCTTTCTTTAACTCTTCTAGAGTTTGCATAACCAAAGATGAAGCTGGTGTATCCATAGAAGATGCAAGTTTCTCATAACACTCTGTAGCATTTTCTGATTTAGTGGCTTCTTCAGTTGCTTTGTCTTTTTCTTGAATAATAGCCAGAGGAAGATTTTCAGAGCATGGTTCAATAACTTCTGAAGGTTGGTTCTCTTTCCAGGGAGCATTATCTAGCAGAAGAATAAATTTCCTTTCCCAGTGACTCAGAACTTGATCCTTGAAAACTTTCAGCTGATCACAAAAGTTCTGTCGAGCCAGCTCATAGCTTAATTATTTGAGTTTCTTAGATTCTAAGTTGAACCATCTTCTAAACCGATTCCAGTGAGAATTAGAAGCAACAATGTTGTACCCCAAAATTTTCCCTCTCACTTATCAAGAATTTGCTCACAAGATCTCATTGGGCTCAAGACTGCACTAGGGTTTGATCAGCTCAAGACACCTCCTTATGCACTGATGACCAAAATTAGGGTTTGATTTTGCACAAGGATTTTTGAACTTCCAATGTCCCATATGATTTTCATGGATCATTATGGACCCCCAAGATTACACATGTCAAGTTTCAAGCCTTGGATCACATTTTTGATCAATCAATTAAGCATGTTGACCTTAAAAATCCGTTGTATTTGGAAAAAGTCAACCATGGCCAATTTACAGTCAAACTTCATAATTCTTGATCCACATCAACATTTTAAACTCATATGTATAATTTGATCAAGTTTGGACCACAACTCCTCAAGAAATTTGATCAAATCTCTAAAAGGGCAAAATGGTCAAAATTAGGGTTTTGACTGAGAAAGGGCAATTTCTGATTTTTGACCTAGCAAATGGTCAATTGGGTTAAGGAATGATCTCAAGAGTCAAATTTCATCATTTTTACCTAATGACATGGTTCAAAACATTGCAAGTCCATTGGATTGACAGATGAATTTTGCAGTCAACTGATCAAAAGTCAACTGTATACTGAAAAGTCAAACTTTGAATTTTTGGTCAAATTCAAGTGCCAAAGATCAAAATTCATCAAAACATTTCAAAATATGAAACTTATTCATCAAGAAATAAAAAAGTCAAGATTTTATTTTGAAAAGTCAAAATTTCTAAACTTAGAAATTTTTCTAAGTGTTGGAAATTTCATGTTTTTTCATAACTTTGAACAAAATTTTCATCATGATGCAAGATGATTCAAGAGAAACTTCCAACATGAAAGTTGTATATCTCCATGAAATCTACAACTTTGCTTTACACAACTCCTTCAAAAAGTTTTTGGATCTTAAGTTATAATTTTATGAACATGTGGTCATGAAACTAAACACAGTGAAATTTTGCCCTAATTTGGTCAGGATTTTGACCCAACTTCATGACACTTTTTCATATAGTTCCAAGGGGAATCTTCAAAAGCAATTCAAAGGTGGGTTTTAGAGCACATTTAAAGCTTTCCAAAATTTCTAAGAACTCCTTGATATCATTCTTGAGTAGGGAGAATCGAAGAGATGAAGTTAGGGTTTCATCACTTGAATTACAAGTCATTTTTGGATGAACACATGAACCAAATCCATCCTAGGCTGCACAATATTTGCTTTGCAGGCCTCAGACTTATTTGTCACTCCATAACTAAATGTTTACACAGCTGTTAGGGCTTTGATCCAAGCAATTGAGCTATTATCCAAGTTGCATTTCCATTAATGGCACAAAGTTAACATTGCCATTCTTGTAAACAAGCTTTTTGCATAAAGTCGATTCTTGAGCCTATAACTTGTTCCCTCTGATCACACTCCATCCACAAAGTCAGAAGTAAGCTTGTTTAAAGCATAACCACTCTATGAACTAAGTACAAGGCATGGAAACTTGTTTTGTCAAAAAAATCACATGTTGAACTTAAACATGTAAATTTGAATTATGATCAACTAGAGCACTCCAAACTTGTTGCTTATAAGTAGAGTCACTATTTGTGAGCTAAGGGACGAGTTTTAGCACCCTGAAACACTCCCAAATTCCCTCTAGCCAAAAATTGTACAAAAAAACTCCATTGATACACAGTTCTGACCTTAAACTTGTATCTCCCATTTCCCTCGTGTGTTTTCCCTCAAATTCATTCCTAAGGCTTCCTTACATCAAATACAACTCATCCCCATCCTTATTCCAGAACTGTAACACCATTTACCATAACCTCCATAACCAAAAAACAGAGTCTTCAACTTGACTTCTCCAGGCCATTTCAGCCACTCTCAACTCAAGCAAACTATTGCATTAGCTTCCTAGGACCTCAAGGAAGCTAACCTGATAATCACCATCACTTGAAACAAGCTCAAACTCAAAACACGATTTCCAATTTTGAGGTAAGTTTTCTCAACTTGGAACTCTTCATACATGCATCATCAATAGTTTATTTATGAATAAAACATGTAGATATCATTGCCCTGAAGCTAACCATATCCATAGTTTCCATTAATTTTGCTTGAGCTTAGAGAATTTTGAAACTGAAATTTCTGAGATTTTTAGGATTCAGATTAGGGCCATTAAAATTCATGCTTATCGTTGATCTATAGTTTTAATACTTTACATTTCTGAAATCCTGAGAAAATTTGCTACAAGTTTCATGTTTACAGTTTTCATTTTTGATGAGAAATGAGCAAGTTACAGTTGGTCTGGCTGGAGGTTGAAGATGAAGTCATCAGGGCGCGTTTTGCCTTACATATTTATTGCTTTGCTTATGTTAACAGATGTATAGCCACCCCAGTGGTAGAAGCGCGTGCCTGTAACCTATGGGACCTGGGTTCGAGTCCTAGTGGTACCCTTTTGCATTTTTTTACACATTTTGGCATTTCTGACTTTTTTTGAGCGTCTGGGCCTTATTGGGCTTGTTTTTTTTTGTTTTTTGTTTTTTTTTGCTGACTAACCCCCTTGCAGGCTGTTTACACCCCTAGCCCAAGTTTATTTATTTTTCTTTTTTTCTTTTTATTTATTTCATTTATATTTTCTTAATTATTTTTCCTAATATTTAAAAAAAATACAAAAATTAGATTTTTGTTTTTAACTTAGTTTATTTTATTTTTTTTATAAAAAATATTTTATTTAACTATACATTATTTATATTTATTAACTAGTCTTGTAAATTAAATTAAAACTATGTTAGTATTTATTTTTCTTTTCACACCTATTAAAATATATTTTTTTTAATATTAAAAAAAGCCAAAAAATATTTTATAATACCATGAATATTTTCAAGACAAGAATACCAAAAATACTTTTTTCTAAACTTATTTTCTTGTAATCAACTAAATAGAATTAGGATTTTATTCAAAAATCTTTTCTTAATAAATTTAAACTTGATTAATTATTTTCTTTAAATTAATTAGGTTAAAACAATTTCCCTCTTTCTCATGAAAACCAAACAAAGACCCATTTTCTTTATATTTTGCATTTTTGTACACTTATTTATTTTGTACATTACTTATTTTAATTCCCTGTACATTAACACTCATTCAATTTGGTTGTAATAGATTAACTAGGTTTACATTCTTGCAATCCCCATTCAATTTGTACACCCCCTCCCCACAAATGTTGTAATAACGTAGTAACTTTAAATTTCGCAATTTGTCGCTTTTATATAACATGCTAGTAATTAGGGTTTGTATGGAAAGACTAAAACTAATACTTAGAAAACCCTAATTCAAGACAAAAACAAGCATGAAAACAATACACTTGCACACAAGCACCCTTAGGGTTATTCCACTTGGTTTCCTTATACAAAATGGCCATATTACGCATGTAAGGTATCTTAGCAAAAACAAGCAAATACAAGCAAATACAAGATCATAGTCCCTCGATGACGCTATCTAAGTTGCCTTACAAATAATCTTAATCCCTAAAAAAGAATGTTAAGATACCTTGCAACATTGCTAATCATGGTCATACGATGACCCACACCCGTCCCATTTACATCCAAAGACAGGGTTACTTACCAAATTAATGGTAAGATAACAATGTCAAAGGAAAAGAAAAATGAACAAGAAATACTTTTTGAGTAGGTAGAATGCTCCTAATTACTTGCTCAATTTTAAAACAAACATCCTTGCTATTTTCAAAACAATCACCTACACTTTCAAACATCTTACAAACTTGAAAACATTTTCAAAAGATCAACATCTTTGTATACATTCTTACAAACAAGAATCATTACAAAGATTGCCTAAACAATGACCTCTTTACAAAATACTTTCAAAAAACCACAACAAGTACAATTTCAAACAAAAAGCAAGTGATCTAGCAAGTAACTAAGAGCCCATGGAAAACCATGGATGAAAAGGGTGCTAATACCTTCCCTTTTCATAATCTACCACCTGAACTCAAGAAATAATCTCAAAGGTCTTTCCTGTGCTTTTTCACCTTTCCTTTTGGATAAAAGAAAAGTCGGTGGCGACTCTTGCTAACCATAACATTTGCGATCAAACACAAAACACCCAAGTCAGCTCTCCCACCGTATCACAAACAGGATTTGGATTTTCTAAAATTGCTTGCTTCAAAGAGTTAACCCATTCCATTAATTCTGTTTCAAAAATCAATGAGTTCCTACCAACATCTACTTTGGTTATAGTTGGTTTAGGTTTTTGAAAGGCAATTTTGTGAGAGATTGAGGCTAGGTTGTCCAGTGCGTCTAAGTCAATGACTGTTTTAAAGTGATCTTCTGGACGGTTAATAGGAGAGGGAGTAGGCGAATCAGAAATGGTGATTGGAGATGGAGGTGTGTTTGGTGGAGTGGAATGATAAGGTGATGGAATTTCTTGAATATCTAGGATGGAGAGAGGTTGTTGAACCGTGAGAGGTTCTGTTATTCTAGGAATTGGTGTGGTGGTATTAGAGTCTGTGTATGAATCTTCTGGTTGGTTAGCGGTAGCATTTGGATTTTCTGGGTGAGTGGTTTGGAAGTTTGGATTTTCTGTTTGAGGAGCTTGAAGGTTTGGATTTTCTGGGTTAGGAGTTTGAAAATCTGGATCAAATTGATCAATATCATAAAGAACTATATCATGTTCTGGCTGATTTTGGTCAAGATGTGGATTGGGAGAGAGAGGTTCATTTAGTATGTTTTCTAGAGTTATAGAAGGGTCAAACTCTATATTAAAATCTTCAAAAGTTTGAGGTGAGGGATCTTCGATTGGTTTTGGAGAGGAGGGTGTTTCAGATGTTGGAAAAACTACTGATTCTACCACAGAAATAAAAGAAGAGTTACCTTTCTTTTTAGCAGCTTTTGGAGTCCTCTGAGAAGATCCTTCTCCTGCAACTTTTCTTTTTCTGGACTTCTTTAAGATAACATCTGGAGCTTGTTGATGTAGATCATGAATCTTTAACTCTAGAGCAATTCCATTCTTCTTGCATGCTTCTAAATATCTGACCACTATTTCTGGTGAAGCATCAATTTCATAAAATAGAGGAAAATCTTTCAGAGGGATTCTCCTTGAAGTGATGACTTCATGTGTAGCAATGGTTGGCTCCTTCTTAATGTTGTCAATAATCTTCATCTTTTTCAGGTTCTTGGCATTAAGGGGTTTTCCAGCACATACCTCCAGCGTGCTTATCTGCTGAGCTTCTGTCAGATGCTCTATTAATCTATTCCCAGTCATAATATCAGAAATTAACCTACCCAGAGGTATCCAATCCCTCTTGGTTATTTCATCTTCTCTTGTTTCCTTCACACTTGTTTTCAGATGATTTAAAAGCAAGTGAGGAAGGTTTATTCTTGTCTTCTTTGCAATGAAATATAGCAGAAACTATTGATCAATATTGATGTAGTCAGGAGAGCTTGTTGGCTTCCTATGGTTGATACAACCCAGAATGATCTTAGCCCAGATTCTGAACTAGTCCTTCATATCTCTAATCTTGTTGGATGGCTGTCCAGAAGTGAAGATTACTCTTGATATGGCTTTTAGGTCAAAACATTTCTCAGCCATGTCGCTGCAACGGATTCCTCCGCCATTGTAACCAATCAGCTTTGCAATTAAATCTTCAGTAATTGCAATTTTCTTCCCCCTTACATAAGACATTACTTGGTGATTAGAGGAGGTTGCATGAATCTAGAATTCCTTTACAAAAATTGGGAACACTGGACCTAGACGATGATCGAAATACCTATTCCAACCTTGAGGAGCTACATCTGCAGAAAGATCAAACCCATTCTCCTTCAAGCTTTCAAAGTCGATGATAAGCTCGCAGAGAACCTCAAGAGAATCAATTGGAGTGAGTAAGGTTCTTATCGGTTCTTCGTACTGTTCTACTGTTGATGATGAACCAAGAGCACATTGAAGATTTTTAGCGCTCGAAGAAGATGCCATTGTTCACACTGACTATTTTATATTTCTGAGAAAAATGGTTTTTGCAAAC
Organism: Vicia faba; assembly: GCA_948472305.1. Lineage (NCBI taxonomy): Eukaryota > Viridiplantae > Streptophyta > Magnoliopsida > Fabales > Fabaceae > Vicia > Vicia faba. The sequence goes on along the minus strand of OX451737.1, from coordinate 824,972,933 downwards.
GAAAAATAAAGAGGAAAATAGAAGCGAGAAAAAGTGAAAGTGATAGTGAGTGTGTATTTATAATCAATTTGAAAACTTAATCAATAAGAAAGAGAAAAAATTAATGATTACACAATAATTATGAATCCTGAAAATAGGGGATGGCGTGGAGATAAGAAACAGTTACCAATGACATGCGTCTTAATGAACCTAATCAAAGCTTTAGACCCTTCAGAATTTGAACGCGTGTTCAGCCTTAGAAGGACGCTGATTAGAGGATGACAAATATTTATAATTTGAATTGCACGCCTCTATCTTTGAAATGAACCATTCAGATGTTCTTAGATAGATTCTGATGCAACTGTTCTTCTAACTTCTGAAGACTTGTTGATCATATGTTCACAAAGAAAACATAAAATTATGAGGGTTAATGAATATATAAATAAAACTATTATTCTGGACATAATTTCATGCTGAGATGTTTCAGAATGAAATTAAACCTATCTTTAGAAAATGGATTAGTAAAGACATCAGCCCATTGATTGTGTGTGTCAATAAGTTTTAAGGAAAGATTCCTTTCTGAATATAGTCCCTAATAAAGTGATGTTTTATTTCTATATGCTTAGCCCTAGAATGCAAAATAGGATTCCTAGATAAACATATTTCAGAAGTATTATCACAGAATATAGGAATGTTACTCTCAAATATGTTTTAGTCTTCAAGTTGAATCTTCATCCAGAGCATCCGTGTGCTGCATCCAGCAACTGCTATGTATTCAACTTCAACTGTTGACAAAGCAATTGTGGATTGCCTCTTGCCAGTCCATGAGATCAGATTTTCTCCCAGAAAATGGTAGCTTCCAGAAGTGCTTTTTCTTTCTACTCTGTCTCCAGTGAAGTCAGCATCACAGTACCCTACTAAATTGTATTCACTAAATTTTCTATAAAACAAACCAAGATTAGTAGTACCTTTCAGATACTTGAAAATTTGCTTAGCAACTGTTAAGTGAGATTCTCTAGGATCTGATTGGAATATGGCACATAGGTAAACACTGTATAAAATGTCATGTCTTGAAGCTGTAAGATATAAGAGAGAACCAATCATACCTATGTAGATCTTCTGTTCTACCTTTTTACTTACCTCTTCCTTTTCCAGAATGCACGTGGGATGCATTGGAGTCTTAGAAGGCTTACATTCTGATAGGTCAAATTTCTTTAAAATTTCTCTGACGTATTTTCTCTGGTGTATGTAGGTTCCTTCTAGAGTTTGATTGATCTGAATGACCAGAAAGAATTTGAGTTCTCCCATCAAGCTCATTTCAAACTCTGCCTGCATAGACTTAGCAAATTCTCTTCCCAGAGAAGCTTTAGTAGATCCAAATATTATATCATCTACATAAATTTGACAAACTAAAATGTCATTCTTAAATGTCTTACAGAACAAGGTTGTGTCCACTTTCCCTCTGGTGAATTCCTTTTCTAACATAAAGCTACTAAGTCTTTCATACCAAGCTCTGGGAGCTTGTTTCAGACCATATAGTGATTTCTTTAGTTTGAAAACATACTCTGGATGTTTGGAATCTTCAAACCCAGGGGTTTGGTTCACATAAACCTCTTCATCAATGTATCCATTTAAGAGTGCACTTTTGACATCCATCTGATAGAGAGTGATGCCATTATTTACAGCAAAAGAAATTAAGAGTCTGATAGATTCTAACCTGGCGACTAGAGAAAAGGTTTTTGTATAGTCTATCCCCTCTTGCTAACTATAACCTTGTGCAACCAGTCGTGCCTTGTTTCTGATGACTTCTCCTTATTTATTCAGTTTGTTTCCGAATACCCACTTTGTTCCAATGACGTTGAATCCTTTTGGTTTGGGAACAATATCCCATACGTCATTTCTGGTGAATTGATTTAACTCCTCTTGTATAGCCAGTATCCAGTCGTTGTCCAGAAGAGCTTCATCAATGGTAGTTGGCTCAATCAGAGATACCAATCCCATGAGATATTCTTCAAAATTTCTGAATGTTAATCTTGTTCTGATTAGATCTTCCTTCTTTCCCAGAATTTTGTCTTCAGGGTGAGCTAGGCTGCTTCTGGATAGTCTTTTCTGGAGATGTTCTTCAGATGTTGTTGTAGTGTTTGTGACATTTCCTTCTGATGTTGTTGGTGAGTCTTTGTTGGGAACTTCTGATGTATTGCCTTCAGTACCTGTGAACTGAACTTCTATATCTGCAAGAGATTCATTTTGCTTTGACTTTTGAGGGCCAAGCTTGTCATCAAATCTAACACTGATTGACTCTTCTACAATCTGTGTTTCTGTATTGTATACTTTGTAGCCTCTTGAGCGTTTAAAGTATCCTAACATAATACACTTCCGTGCTTTAGAGTCAAACTTGTTCAGATGTTATTTGGTGTTAAGCATAAAACAAATACATCCAAATGGATGGAATAATGAAATGTTGGGCTTTCTGTTCTTCCACAATTCATATGGAGTCTTATCCAGAATAAGTCTTATGGAGATTCTATTCTGAATATAACACGCTGTGTTAATTGCTTCTGCCCAGAAGTTCTTAGGAATGTTAGTCTCATTGATCATGGTTCTGGCCATTTCTTGTAAAGTTCTGTTCTTTCGTTCTATAACTCCATTTTGTTGGGGAGTTCTAGGACAAGAGAAATCATGAGAGATGCCATTCTCATCAAAAAATATTTCAAATTTTTCTTTTTCAAATTCTCCACTATGATCACTTCTGACTTTGACAATTCTAAGATATTCCTCATTCTGGACTTGGTTACAGAAAGCAACAAACACAGAGTGTGACTCATCCTTGTGTCTTAATAACTTTACCCATGTCCATCTGCTATAGTCATCTACGATCACTAACCCATACTTCTTGCCACTAATGGATGCAATTTTCACTAGTCCAAATAGATCTATGTGCAGAAGTTCTAATAGTCTAGAGGTAGAAACAACATTTTTTGCTTTAAAAGGAGGTTTTGCAAACTTGCCTTTCTGACATGCTTAACACAGAGCATCTGAGCTTAACTTCAGATTAGGAAGTCCTCTGACCAGATTGAGTTTGTTAATCTGAGATATTCTTCTCATACTAACATGCCTCATTCTTCTGTGCCAGACCTATTGCTCGTTGTTAACAGACAATAGGCATTTTACATTTTGACTTTTTAGTTCAGAAATTTTTATTTTGTAAATGTTGTTCTTCCTCTTTCCATTAAATAGGATAGATCCATCTTTCTGACTAACAGCTTTACATGAATTTTGATTAAAGATTATATCATAACGGTTATCACTTAATTGACTTATGGATAACAAGTTATGCATTAATCCATCTACTAACAAAACATTATTAATAGAAGGGAGGTTACCGCTACCGACAATTCCAGAGCCAATAATCTTCCCTTTCTGATTGCCTCCAAAACCTACGTAGCCTCCAGATTTAAGTTCCAGACTTTGGAACATATGCTTTCTTCCTGTCATGTGTCGAGAGCATTTAGAGTCCAGGTACCATGATTGGTGTTTTAGTCTTGCTATCAAAGATATCTGCTACATATATACTTTTGTCCTTAGGTACCCATATCTTTTTGGGTCCTTGTTTATTAGTGTTACCAAAATTCTGTTTGAATTTTGGTTTAGCAGAAAAATTATTACTGGTGTATTTTAAGTCATGTGTGTGCCCATAGGTAAAGTGAGATTTTAAAGGTGTGCGTTTAATAACTAAGTCTATGACTTTCTTAGGTTGGGATACTTTACCTTTGTATCCTATACCTTTTCCATTTCTGCTAACTTCATAGATCATTGAAGCCATCTTGCTTCTATCTATGTTTTTAGCCAGAAACTTCTGAAAGCTATGATCATATTCCTTTATGATCTTATCAGAGTTACTGGGAACCTCTGAGATTGTTTCCTTCTGAGTGTTTTGTAAATTATTTTCAAGTTTTGAAATTTTTTCTTTTAGCTCAGAATTTTCTAATCTTAGATTCTCAGTTTCTTCAGAGTCAGAAACTAGATCCTTTTCAGGTTTTTGAATTTGAATCGAAGCTGCTGATATCTTTCAAGAATTTCACTCAGACTTTCTCCTAATTCATCTTTAGAAAATTTTACTATAAAGTCAGGAAATACCTCTTTTGTGTCTGATTCTGATTATGACCCAGATGATCCACTATCTTCTGTCATGTTTGCTATAAGAGCAATGTTGGCTCTTTCATCTTCTGATTCCGTGTCTGCGTCAGAAGTATCTAAGTCATCCCATGTTGCCATGAGACTTTTCTTCTTCTCCTTGAAGAACTTATTTTTGGGTTTCTCCTTCTGAAGCCTTGGACTATCGCTTTTGTAGTTCCCTTGTTCATTGCACTCGTAGCAGACAATGTCCCTGTTGCTTGACTTTCTATATCCAGAAGAAGATTCAGACTTTCTATGTCCATAAGAAGATTCAGACTTTATGTATCCATAGGATGATTCATTCTGATTCCTTATTCTTCTGGAGTTTCTGAACTTCCTTTGCCTCTGCTTCCACAGCTGATTGACTCTTCTGGAGAGAAGAGAAAATTCGTCTTCTTCTGATGAGGATCCACCAGAGGTTTCTTCCATAGCCTGCAAAACTTTAGAATCATATTTTTTTGTTAGATTTTAGAGATAAAGGCTTACCTTGCTTCTGAGGCTTGCCATCTTCTAACTCTATCTCATGACTTCTGAGTGAGCTGATAAGTTCTTCTAGAGATATCTTGTTAAGATCTTTTGCAAGTTTAAGAGTAGTGACCATGGGCCTCCATTGCTTTGGTAAACTTCTGATGATCTTCTTTACATGATCAGCAGTTGAATACCCTTTGTCTAGAACTCTCAGCCCAACAACTAGAATTTGGAATCTTGAGAACATTGCTTCAATGGTTTCACTTTCTTCTATCTTGAAGGCTTCGTATTTCTGAATGAGTGCAAGGGCTTTGGTTTCTTTTACTTGCATGTTACTGTCATGCGTCATTCTTATAGAATCAAACATTTTTTTAGTTGTCTCTCTGTTTGTGATCTTCTCATACTCTGAATATGAGATGGCACTCAAGAGAATCGTTCTGGCCTTGTGATAATTTCTGATCACGCTTTTGATGATCAAACATTATTTTTCTATCAATCTTTTGACCACTTTCAATTACCATATCCCATAGATCAGCATCATGAGCCAGAAAGAAGCTTTCAATCCTGTCTTTCTAGTATTCAAAGTTCTCTCCATCAAAGATTGGAGGTTTGCCGCTGATTCTGTCTTTATCATCATAGTAGTCATTGCTGATGTTCTGACTTGGTCCCACCATAGTGTTTTTCTTAGCTTGGATCTTTTACTGACACGGTTAAGTGCTTGAACTCAGAACCAGGAACTCTGATGCCAATTGAAGAATTGAAAAACACAAGAAGGGGGGGGGGGTGAATTAGGATCTTAAAAATCAATGCAAATGACACGATGATTTTTATCCAGGTTTGTTTGATCTCAAACTACTCCAGTCCACCCGCCAAGGTGATTTCGCCTCTCTCCAACAAGGTCTTAATTCACAAATCAAATTGATTACAAATCTACTTTGACAAATTCCAAAGTCTTCTTGAGTACAACCACAACCCGATTTATCTCAAGGAATTGCACTAACAAAAGTATGAACAAAGCAGTGTGCAATATGTTTTTCGTTACAAAAACAGTATCATAAACTTTTGATGTATTACAATGTTTAAAGAATAATTTGAATAAGCAGTAGCAACATTGAAAGATTGTGAATTATAGTGTTGTAAATTGTGAACGATTTAACTTGTCCTTTGTTTAAATAGGCGCAACAATCTTGTGTAATTGGAAACTTGATAAATGTCAGTTAATGCACTTTCCTCAATTAGAAGATCCTTGTCTATTTGTAGCCATTGCAATTGATACAACTTTGATGAATAGTAACACTTCAGAACATTAAGGAATTTGTTTGCTGCTTGCTTCAGAACATTGGAAGGTCAAAATCATAAGGTCCTGTTTGCAGCTTTAGACTTCCTTTCAGAGTTAAAATGTATTTCTCTTAATGCAAATTCTGATCTTCATTCATCAGAACATTCTGAGATTAGTCTATGTTCACTGCAAGAACAACCTTGAAGCTTAACTTCTAATCTGCTTCCGTCAGAACTTCTCTACAAAATAGAACATAATTTTAGAGTGCATATTTGTTCTTTATGTTTGTTATCATCAAAAGTCTTACGAGGTTTGCAGAATCAAACTATGTTCTAACACTAGTTCAAAGCTAAACTCCTTAGTTTACAACTTCTCGCCTAATCCCTACCCAGTGAAACTTCTACCCAGGTCCTCCCTAGATATGATAAACCACCATCCCACTTCCAATCACCGCATTGATAAAAACTCCCAATCATAGAGAAAACAATTCCAGTCCCAAGAACTGTTAGGAAGTACACACTCCCCAATTACAACCAACTTAGTTATCTTAAAATCTCTACTAAGAACAATACTCAACTCGTTCCTACGGGCGTTAAGTGAGAACAATAACTTGACAAATAGTTAAGCATAATCAGTCAACTAAAATGTATCATAGAAACACAAGGACATACAATTAAAACCACACGAAGAACTTAAGGACTATCAAAACCTAAACCCTTATTTTTCACAAGGTTTTACAATAAAAACTCTGCTTAAAAACTAGGTCTGTGAAGAATACTTTATATAGGCTTCTACGGTTGGGCTTGTACTAGCTTGGATTATTCCATCAACTCCAATCTTCAGCTGAAAAAACTCTACACAATATTCTCCATAAAAATAGAAGCAATCTTCATAAAAAATTCCTAAAAAGTCTCAATCAATCCTGTTGTACCCCAAAGTTTTCCCTCCCATTTTTTCAATATATTCTTCTAAGAATCTCAAATACTTAAAGCTACTCAAGAGTTGACTGGTCAAACCTACTATTAAGTAGGGGCCTTTAATTAGGGTTTAATGCTTCTCAGAGAAGATTGATTTGCAAAGGTCTCAAACTAATTTCATGGTTCATCATAGGTCCTCAATAATGCTTATGTCAAGTTTCAAGTCTTGCATCACAAGTTTGCTCAATCAATTGCTCAGATGATTGAAAATTAATTGTATTGGACAAAAAGTCAACTATGATCAACATACAATCAAACTTCAAGATTTTTGGTCAACATCAACATTTTGAGGTGATGTTCATCATTTTATCAAGAGTTGATCATAATTCCTCAAGGAAAGCCCTTAAATCATCAAATGGCAAAAATTGCCAAATTAGGGTTTTTTACTGAGAATGATTGATCATTGACTTTTGACCTAGTGCATGACCTAATGGTTTGAAACATGATCTCAAGGACTCAAATACAACATCTTGACCTAATTACATGGCTCAAGACATTTCCAAAGAATAAAGTGATTGATAGTTGAAAATTTGAATAAATTGATAAAAAAGTCAACAGTCACACAAAAGTCAAACTTTGACTTTTTGGTCAACATTGGAATTCAAAAATCAAGAATCATTAAAATATTTAAAAATATCAAACTTGATAATCAAGAAAGTCAACAAAAGTCAAAAGTTAAGATTTTCAAACACTTTGAAAAATTTCAAGTTTTTTGTATCTAAAAAACCCTAACTTCACAAGCAAGTTTCCTCATGATACAAGTTGATTCAAGGAAAACTTTCAACATGAAAGTTGTAGGGATTGATGTATTATACAACTTTTTTAATGTGGGATGATCCTCAAAAAGTGCTTAATTTAAGAGATATAAGCCCATGAAGTTATGATGTTTTTATCTAACACTTAGAAATATTTTTACAAGTTTTGATCAGTTTTTTGTCCCAACTTCATGGCCATTTTTCACCAAGATCCCAATTGATTTAGCCAAAATGGTTAACATGAAAGTTGAAGATCAAGTTTAAAGCTTTCCAAAATATCCAAGAGCATAAAAATATCATGCTTGAGCAAGGCAAATCAAAGGCATGAAGTTGGCATTCCATTCTTGAATTATAGGTCATCTCTGTGATGAACATATGGCCAAATATTACACCATGCCTTGTAATCCTATATTTGCAGGCCTCTAACCTCCAAATCTATCCATAATCAGGAGCTTGCACACACTTTTGAGTCATTATCCAAGTTATTCAATCTTTGTCCAAGCTTACTTGCCATTTAAGGGAGAAAAGTCACATTGCCATTTTGATAAAGCATGCTTTATGCAATTGTCAACTCTCCTTGAGCCCCTCACTTGTTTCATCTGCAAACACGCAACCTGAAGACTCAAAGAAACATGTTTAAAGTGTCTAACAACTCTAGAATGCATGGTACTATGCATTGAAACTTTAATTTCACAAGAAATTTCAAGTTACATTTCAAACAAGCCTTAACTCCATAACTTGTAAACCTGATCAGCTCTTGTCCTCAAATATTTTCTCTATAAATAGAGAGATCATTTGCAAGCTAATACACGAATTCAGAAGCCCTAAAACACTCCCAAACACAGAATCACTTAGAAAACTCCATTGTTGCACATTTGAAGCTTCCAACACCCAACTTAAAATCCACCCGTGTGTTTCCCTTTTTTATCATTCAAACCTCATCTATTCATCATATAGAAGCCATCCACGCCCCTGTTTCATCACTGTAACATCATCTTCATCATACACAATTTTCACTTTTCACACTTGCAAGTTGACTTGGTCAGAGATATACAGAAGTTCTCAGCACCAAGTGAGCATCCAAACAGCTTCCTCAGGGTCCAAGCAAGCTCATCAAATCATCATTTCACCTCTGGAAGTCGTGTAGAGGGCATTGGGATTTTGCATCAAGAGGTAAGTTTTCCAAACTTTGAAATCTCTGTACAAGCATCATTTGCATTTATTTTCTAAAGATAAAATATAGATATCATGTTTATGAAGCTAACCATGTCCTTAAATTGCATTTTAATTAACTATGTGATGAGAATTTTGGAACTGAAGTTTCTGAAACATTAAGTTTTCAGTTTGGTACCAAACAAAATTCGTCCTAACCATTGATCTATAACTTTTGAAAGTTATATGGTTGGATTCGTGGTTAAAATTCAAGCAGGTTTAATGTTTATATCTTTCAAAATGGTTGAGAAATGGAAGAGTTTGAAAATAAAAAATGTTGGTGTTGTTGTTCTGGCGCGAGGAAGAAGATAAAGTCCATAAATTTGAATTTCTCAAATAAGTTTATTATATATTTATTTGTGGTTGTTTCATAACCGGATGAAACAGCCACCCTAGTGGCAAGCGTGTGTGTGTGTGTGTAAGGCATTAGTGTGCCAGGGCAGGGGTTCGATCCTTGCCTCTGGCATTTTATTTTTCAACATTTTCTTTGTTGATCATGTGTAAGCAACTCCAGCCGCAGTGATGCACTCCCTCCTTAACACCATCATATCTCATCAAACCAGATCTGGATGCTTCAAGCGCAACTTTCCACCATGAACCATCAAAGACTTACCACACTGAATTACAAACAGGCGTCTGGGCTTAGTTGTCTTGGCCTTTTTATTTTTGCATTCTAACCCCCCTAATTGCTTTTATAGTTCAGGCCCATGTTTTTTTTTTAATTTTAATTAACTTTTTCTTTTTTCTAAATCATTTTTATTTAATCAGAAAAAATCATTAAAAAAATTAGATTTAGGTTTTCAATTAATTAATTTAATTTTTGATAAATAAAAATTAATTTATTTTTGTGATCGGTGGAAATAGAACTGACTGTTTTGAAATGTTGGTTCGCGAAATATCGCGGTAAGCAAGAGTCGCCACCGTCTTTTATTTTTTCCAACAAGGAAAGGACAAAAGCACAGCAAAATTCCTTTTCGAGATGTTTCTCGGGTTCGGGAGGTAGATTATAAAAAGGGAAGGTGTTAGCACCCTTTCTATCCGTGGTTATCCACGGGCTCTTAGGTACTTGCTCACTATGTTTTCAAAAGATTTTGCTTTTCTTGTGTTTGTGGGTTTTGAAAAGAGTTTTGTTTGAAAACTTCTAGGTAACTCTTGTATCGGTCCTCAAGAGTGTATGAAGTGTTTGTTTGAAAACTTTTGTCAGAAAAGTGTAGGTGCAAAAAGTATTTTTGTTTTTTTTGAAAGAGCAAGTACTCAGGAGAAATCTACCTACTCAAAAGAAATTAAGCTGTGTAAATGTACTTTAGACAGTACTATCCCACTATTAAGAAGTAGGTAGCACCGTCATTGGAGTTATTCGGGTCAATTCGATTAAGGGACATGTGTGGTCACCAAAGGAATAGTAGGACGCCTTAGCGGTAACCCTAATGTCCTAGATCCTTTTTATCCGAGGCAACCGTTTCGAGGCAACTTGGATCTTTAGACAGAAGGGCGCCCTCTAAAACACCCTATACTCAATGACCACGTCGAGGCAACTAAGTGAGGCGTACCCTAGGAGTGGCATGCGCATGTGTGTCAGGTTTCATGTTTAAATTATCTTTGCACATGTTATTTGTGAGCTACGGATTGATTTTATTTGTCATACAAGTCTTGCAGGCATATTAACAGTTAAGAGTGCGGAAAATAAATTGCGGAAAGGTGAATCTATGCTATTACAAGGCGCAGGTCTATACATCGCCAAAAACAAAACCCGTTTGGAAAATAAATGCGAGAAAAGTATAAAAAAAAGCGGTAAAAGACCTAATTAACTATTACATCCTCGGAAACAGTTACATCAATATAATCAAAAGGAATTAAAGCGCGAAAGAAATTAAATCGGGAACGTCTTAGGGTTTTGACCCTTTTTGAGAAAAGAATTGAAATTGGTCCTTTTTTGCAATTAAATTAAATATTAAACCTAATTTACTAATTAATTAATTATTTACAAGAAAAAGTATTTTTTGTGAATTTTTTTTATTAATAACCAAGTATTAAAAAAATATTTCGCAAATAACCGGGTTTCGGAAAAAATTACGCAAATAACCATGTTTGAGATGACTCCACAAAGGAGGAGCCATCTCATTTGGCGCATGCACCTAGGGTTTTGCCCTAGGCGCCATCTCACTTGGCGCCTCCATTGGCTTTTAGCCAAGTGAGATGGCGCATGCTCCTTAAAAAGGAGAGGAGGCGCCATCTCACTTGGCGCCTAGGGCAAAACTAGGGTTTTTTGCTGTTTTATAAATAATTCGTCCGTTTCTTTGAAATTTCTCACACTTTCTCGCACTGTATTTTTATTTTGTACTCCCTTATTTACCTAATGACGTCGCCTATGATTTTTAGCAGAGATGGTTACGTTATATTCTCCGCCACGAAACCCGCGATGAAAATGAAATTCTGGCACATTCACTCCATGGAGCGTCTGAAGCGGGAGTTGATGCGGTGGCTAGATGGAGACATCGCCGAGGGGGAAAAAATTCGAAGGATCCAGCGAAAACGAACAACAACCTCGCATGCGACAGGAAGACCTAATGTGTGGTTGGAGGAAGTCAAAACAGACAGTGATGTAATGATGATGATGCATGGGTCAGATGAAATTGTGTTAACAGTTGTAATTTCCTAGATTGATTATCGTTAATCATTGTTGTACGCGAAAACCCTAATTTAATTTCCTATATTGAATTTCTTAAATTGTGTGAAAAGTTTTATTAACGGAAAACCCATAATGTTTACAACACAAATATTGAAAAGATTTATTGTATTACAAAATTTATGTGGTCGAGCCAGACGCCCGATTCGGACAGTTTTTGCGATTGTGTCCGACCTGATGGCATAAACCACACTTTCTTTCCAACCTGTCAAGATCGTCCATTTCTGTTGTTATGCGCCTGCTTTTGGGACGACCCTTCTTGTTCCTTCGCATTTGGTCATTGTGCCAAACTATATCACCGTTGTATTCAGGCCAATAGTCCGGTTTTGCCACCAAAGGAAAGTTGTTGTTGTAAACAGTGAGCAACGTTTCGGATTTATAAACGTTTGAGAGCAGTTGAAGCGCGTCTTGATGGGTATGCGCACAAGCGGAAATGACATGAGAGCAAGGTATACGAAAAGCTTGAAACCTGCCACAATCGCACCATTGAGAAGGTAAAATGACCCTGTATTCTTGCCTTGCCAGGCCTTCATTGTGGTCAATTGTCTCTTTCACAATGAAGTTATGGCTATGGCGGTCAAACCGTGTAACCATGTGAGTGTTGGCTTTAGCACTTTCAGCCTTAATGTACTTCATACAGCTTTCACTCCATAGTTGTCCTGATTGCAAGACCGCATACCACATTTCACCTCTTTTGGCAAATAACGCAGCCATCCTAAAATACGTGGATTTCACCAAGGCAGTGATGGGGAGGTTTCGTATGCCCTTGAATACCCCATTCATTGATTCGATAAGATTTGTTGTCATATGCCCCCATCTTTGGCCATTGTCGTATGACCTAGTCCACTTTTCGACCGGTATATTGTCGATCCACGTACCGGCTTCTGGGTTAGACAAACGGATCTCGTTGCGATAATATTTGAATGTGGGCTGTGTCAGTGCGTATCCCGCATTCATCACCGCTTTCCTCAATGTTTTGTCCTTGACCTCCCTCGAGAAATTCTGGACGATATGCCTGACGCAATAGACATGCGTAGAAGGAGGGTCATGCCAACCATTTGCCGGATTATTATAGGCACTTTCAATGGAGGCATGTCTGTCCGAGATCAAACAGAGATCTGGTTGAGGAGCCACGTGTGTACGAAGATTTTTCAGGAAAAAGCTCCAAGCACCACCGGTCTCCCCCTCGACAAGGGCAAACGCAATGGGGAAAATGTTATTGTTGCCATCTTGTGCAACTGCCATCAAAAGCGTGCCTTTGTACTTCCCATACAACCAAGTCCCGTCTATTTGTAGAATTGGTTTGCATGATGCAAACCCTGTGATGCATGGTTGAAAAGCCCAAAAGACGCGACTGAATATTCCGTTGCCATGTAGTAGACTACCATCTTGAGCGTACGCTGGAAATGTTTCCAGAACATAAACACTACCTGGAGAATATGTCTTGAGTGCATTTAGGTAGCGGGGAAGTTCTCGGTATGACTCCTCCCAGTTTCCGTACACCCTTTCAATCGCCTTAGTCTTTGCTAACCACGCCTTACGGTAAGACGGAGTGTAGTTAAAAACCGTGGTGATGTGGGAGATGATTGTTTTCACCTTCAAAGAAGGGTCGTTGCTGACCAGGGGTAGGATTTCTTGACAGATTAGATCATGGTTGAGTTTTCGGTGGTCTTGTGATTGAGTGGAACTTACACAAGTATGGATAGTCATGGAACCTATGACCCAGCAGTCACCCCTTAGTCTGTATGAAGCGGTCAGCTTGAACATGCAGTCAGGGTGGACACACTTGATCTTGTACCTTTCCGGGTTTACACGATCCACCTTATAATCAACCGAGTTGAGCATGTGAAATTTTTTGATGGCCCTTATGCATTCCTCTCTATTACGAAACTTGTCCTTCTCTTTTAAATTTTCATCTGATTGCATATACGGTTGGAAAAACAAGTCCGTAGAAGGTTCATCTCCGCCCATGTTGAAGTTTGTCATGTGCGTAGGTGGTGTGTAGATTTTGTCGGTAGGAATACTTGGACACGTGATAAAGATCTCCAACTGCACCATTGACTCCAAATTCATCCTTGCAATGTTGGAGAGGTGGAGACCGGAGACCCATACATTTCACCTACCAATAGGTGAATGTACCATCACTCTAGAAGATGTGTACATGCTACTGGGCCTCCCTATTGACAGTAAAGCGGTGAACGGGTCGGTTCAACAACCCAACTCACAGTCTGAAGAACTGTTGGGTAGGGACATGGTAGAAGGTGGTGGAGCAAGAGGGCAGGGAATACTACTCACTGACCTGAAACGGCATTATGCAAGTATGGAATTAAATGAAAATTCCTCAGAGAATGACCGAGTAGTAAAAGCCCGAACGTATATTATGATACTTTTTGGTACTTTTTTATTTCCCGAAAGTACGGGAAATAGTGTAAATTTCATGTACTTACATTTACTAACAAATTTTGATAAAACTAGAAAATTTAGTTGGGGTTCTGCAGTATTAGCCCACCTGTACAGTTCCTTGTGCAAAAACGCAGTCAAGGAAAAATGTACATTTTATGGGTGCGCATTTTTACTACAAGCCTGGGGTTGGTGGAGGATGGAGTCCTTAAACCCCATCAACAACAACACTTTTGGTTTCCCTTACGCAACAAAGTAAGTCATTAAGTTATAGCATTTATAACTATTCTTCTCTTTCCAAAATATATGCTAAAAATAACATGTTTCTCATTTCCTATAGGTACTGCGTGAGGGGTATGGATTACGGCAAGAATCCCAGATTCAATGTCGCACTCTACCGGAATCTGTTGGATCACTTAGGCCCAGATGACGTAAGTCGTAGCTTTTAACTTTTGTTCATTTTAATTATTTATACATTACTTTTGCGCTTACCTGATTTAAATTTTATCGCAGTTCGTCTGGAGACCATATTTGGGTTTGGACCATTCTCCAAATCCAGAGGATGCAGCAACTTGGACTGCAAAGACTGCACTCATTCGGTTCAACATTGTGGAGATGCACCACAGCGACCGTGTGAAGATGCAGTTCGGAATGATCCAAGAGATACCAAGTGATCCAACAGATTTGTCCCCCTGGCATCTAAAAAGGGTCGACGCCCAGTGGAATCTAACCAACTGGAAAGACTTTGCTCCAGAATGGTGTAAAATGTGGCAAAGGCGTCACCTCTACATCTTGCAATCCCCTATTTTCCTTACTCAAGGTAACATGCGACACACCGATCAATATATGTCGTGGTACAGGTCGGTTAGTAACCCAGATATGCACGTGTCTCATCCGAGGTACTTGGTTGACCCACGCACACAATGGGCACAACCCTCGATTCCCCACCAACAAACCCAAAATCCATCAACCTCAAACCAACCCCCAAGAAGAAACAGACCAACAAACACACAACCACATTCCCCACCACAACACAACTACAACCAAATGTCGTACTACCAACCACAATCACCGCCAAACTACCAATACCCAGATATGCCTCAAACCCAACCACAATACCAACCCCAATACCAGCAAACCCACATACCCCATACACAATTTCAGTCTTCCACATATCCCAATATGGGGCCCTCAACATCCAGCCTAAGCCCTGATATGGGAATGTCAGAAGATTATGACCAACCCGACCAAACCTACCATCAACCACCATATCACCAAACAACCCAACATCCACAGTACCAAACACCCCAAGATCCATTTCCTTTCTACCCCCCATACTCAGACGACCAATGCTACCGACCAACCATGGAACCCCACCCACCGCCAACACGACCAAACTTCGAGGGTATGGGTAACCGACTGTACCAGAGCGGATCTTCGAGATATGGAGATCTTACTGATTTTATGGATTCGGATCGCATTGACTTCGCTGGGCCATCGACCTTGCCGCAACAGGAAACGAGACGGCACCCAGCAAGAGAAAGGCGAGGACGGGGATGCGGAACTGGGGGTCATTACCGGGTTCCTGGGGATCATTGATGTATCTTTTTTTTTTCCAGTATTTTTTGTATCTATTTTTTTACTGTTATTTAAATGTAAAACAGTTAAATGTAATTATATTTTTTCAAATAAAAAATCAATTTTGTTTATCTCTGTCTAATACGCAACGCGCAGGAAAGAAAAAAAAAATTTTTTTTTGACCTAATTTTGTACATAGGCGCCATCTCACTTGGCTTAGGGCTTGCCATTTGCCCTTAGGCGCCAAGTGAGTTGGCGCCTCCCTTATAAAAAGAGGAGGATGCGCCAAATGAGATGGCTCCTCCTTTGTGGAGCCATCTCAAACATGGTTATTTGCGTAATTTTTTCGGAAACCCGGTTATTCGTGAAATATTTTTTTAATACTTGGTTATTAATAAAAAAAATTCATTTTTTGTGGTTTTATGTTTTTTTAATAAAAATAAAATAACAAGAAAATATGATTGAAAATTGTCAAACCCTAATTCTACATGATTTTTATTTATTGTAAAAAGATTAAAGTTAACCTAATTAACTAAATTAATTATATTTAAAGTTTATTTACAAAAAATAATATGAAATTAATAAATAATAATAATATTAGTTTTCTGATTTTATGAAAATAATAGTTTGTGAGTTAATTAAATAATAATAATAACTATAATTAAGAAAATAATTAAATAGAATTTGAAATAGAAAAGAAAAAAAGAATAAATAACCAGGGGTTCTGGGCCAGCTCTGGGGGTGAAGAAGCAGTTTCCAGGCCCATTTGTGATCAAGCCTTGTTTGACTTCTGAAATCAGCTATGCGTTGGTTGACTGGGAGCATGGTGTTCCCTCTCCTTTTGGCCTTTGGATGCATGATTATGGCCACATGGCGTCTGGGATGTGGGAGTCCATGGTGGACAATATTCAACAGCCTGCATGTGAATATATTAGAAAAAATAGAAACAAGGGATTTGGGGGACCTGGGAATCGAACCCAGGTCCCAATGGTTGCATGCCATATCATCATCCACTGAGCCAAGCGCTTGCATTTGTTAATAGAATAACCAACAAACATAATATATCAAAAATAATAATTATGCTGGAAATTATAAAAAGCGCACGCTCGTTTGAACGCCCCAACCACAACTCAACACGTATTGTCTTCTTCCTCGTTTCCCTGTAAAACAAAAACAATTAGCGGGGGTTTTTAACCCCCACAACCTGCATGGACAAAAAATAGCGAACAGGCCTATGCTGTATATAAATTGTTCGCGAGGGTTGTGTTTGATTCGTCTGGACGCAGCGATCTCAACCATATGCATTAGAAGGTCCAATTTTTCCCATGCTGAAAAACCCCAAAATCAAAGCTTCGGAAACCTAAATTTCTTCAATGGTATCTTTTGATTTAAGGCTCTATAATTCAATTAACCTGCACCATTAGCTTCCTATGGATTCATACAATACAAATCAAACGGCAAATCGTGTTAATGATGCATGAAATATGAATTACAATTATGGAAAAAAGTGGTAAACCGTGCGACTATTCTGGGCGATTCCTTAAGTGTTAGCGTGTGGTTTTGATCCCTAATCACCCCTGAAACTTCCAGCAATATGTTTGAATCGCTCTAAGGCTTTGAATTGGTCTGAAATATGAAAAATAGTTTTGGCTTTTTTCTTGATTTTTCAATATTGGTTATGGCTCTGTATGCAGCAATCTCGCGTCCAAGGCTTTAGGTTTAGGTCATGTATATGTAATGGAATGAAACTAGGGTAAATCTTGCACAAGAAATCCCTTGCATTGATGTTTCAATATTTGATTGAAAATCAAATATTATTCAATCTTTTTGATTGAGAAAACTTGCCAAACATGGAGATTTTGATGTCCTTGATTGATACACGAATTTGCCAGCTTGCCCTGAGTTTATTTGCTTCACAAAAGATTGAGAAAAACATATCTTGATATTTTCCTACATTTTAAATCAATTAAATGAATTAATATTAATAAAAAATCTAATTAATTAATAAAAATAAGAAAATAAACTCAAATAGTCTTGATGGGTCGTGCATATGCTTTGGGTAAAGATTCAAGAAGGAATTTGAGGCCCATTAGCAAAAATGAGGTGTTTTGGGCAAAGTTGACTTTTGCAAATTCCCAAAAATTTCCCAACTTCTCCAATGCATATCTTGCTCAATTTTGATCATATGAACATGTTCTTGGACATTTCGGAAAGTTCTTGAAGTCCTCTAACCAATGCCTTTTGTCCCATGTCATTTTGATTTACCAATCTCAAGTTATGGTCTTTGACTTAAAATGCCTTTTTGTTGACTTTTGAAATTGACCTATAATGTAGAAATTGATAACTTTTTGTGAGAGCATTTCTTGGACTTGGAATGTGAAGATGAGTTGTAGGAAATGTCATCCCCTTCAAAATGAGCATTGGATGGGATTTTTCTGATGAACCATGAAAAAGTTATGCCTTGGTCAAGATACAATTGACTTTTCTACTGTCCAAAAATAGTAACTTTTGCATCTTTGATGATTTTTGAGCCATGCTTGAGGAATCATGATCAAGACTTGATCAAATGATGATTGTGAGCTCAAAAAAAGATGTTGACCAAAAATTCTGACTTTTGACTATAAAATGACCATTTTGCCCCTACAGTTGACTGTAGAGCAAATGAAGCTTTTGACTGTGCAATTTGCCACTATGAGTCTTGAAACCTGGCATGTAGATGCTTGACAATATATGTAGGCCTATGGGACTTGATTTAGCCATTGAAAACCTCAAATTCCTTGCAAGAACCAAAACCCTGATTTTGACTGGCTTAGGAGGCATTTGGACTGTGCAATCCTTGAGTAGACTTGAGCAAATTGAGATGATGCTTGTCAAAACTTTGAAGAATATGGGAGGGCAAATTTTGGGGTACAACAGTTGCCCCTGTTCAATCTTCTTAAACCCGAGGATGTAGATTGGCTTGCGTGCCTTTCGTGATCCGAAGGTGGAAGATGATTGAACACTAGAGTGCCCAGAAATTTGCACTCGCATAGTAGAATATCAGCAATGTGATGTCGAGAATGGGCTTATAGAGGAAATTTGGAAATATGGTGGATAGGAGGATGGGCTTATAGATGCCATCAGGAGATGTAACAGAATCTTGTCGGGAATGGGCTTATAGATGCCATTTGGAAATGTAATGGATAGTTATGGAGAAATAGAATGGCTTCCGTGTCTGGAGCATATCTAGTCTGTGTCTAATTGCTGACGTTTGACCGAGTAGTAGAATGATCGTCGTGGCTGGGGTATATCCATACTGCATTCGAATAAGTGACAGAACGTCATCCGAACCTGGACCGTATCTGAACTATCTTTTGAGTGAATCTGGAATAAGCAATAGAATAGCCTCCGGATCTGGAGCATCTCTAAGCTATCTTTGAAAGGAGATCTAGAATAAGTATCAGAAAGTCGCCATGCCTGGGTCGCAACTGAACTATCTCTAGAAGGAATCTCTGAATAAGCAATAGAATAGCATCCGGATCTGGAGCATCTCTAGGCCATCTCTGGAGAGAAATCTGAATAAGCAGTAGAATAACATCCGGGTCAGGAGCATCTCTAAGCTATATCTGAAAGGAAATCTGAATAAGCAAAAGAATAGCATCCATATTTGGAGCATTTCTAAGCCATTTCTGGGAAGATACTTTGAATAAGCGATAGAATAGCATCCGGGTCTGGAGCATCTCTAAGCCATCTCTGAGAAGAAACGTTGAATAAGCAAAAGAATAGCATCCATATCTGGAGCATTTCTAAGCTATCTCTGAAAGGGAATCTGAATAAGCAATAGAATATCATCCGCGTCGGGAGCATCTCTAAGCTATCTCTGAAAAGAAACCCTGAATAAGAAAAAGAATAGCATCCATATCTGGAGCATTTCCAAGCTATCACTGAAAAGAAACTTTGAATAAGCAAAAGAATAGCATCCATATCTGGAGCATCTCTAAGCTATCTGAAATCTCTTTATTGTAGATATGCCCTGGCTAGATACAGGTATCGAATCTATAATCAATCGCTCACAGATATGCCCTGGCTAGATACAGGTATCGAATCTGGAACTTCAAACTCTTCATGCAAATATGCCCTGGCTAGATACAGGTATCGAATCCACAATCAATCGGTCACAGATATGCCCTGGCTAGATACAGGTATCGAATCTGGAACCGGTCGTCTACCGATATGCCCTGGCTGGATACATGTATCAAATCTCTAAACTCTTCATGCAGATATGCCCTGGCTAGATACAGGTATCGAATCCATAATCAATCGCTCACAGACATGCCCTGGCTAGATACAGGTATCGAATCTGGAACTGCGACAGTTGATAGTAATCATCTTTGGATTGACCTTTTTCCTGAAAAGGCAAAACATCATTTGTATGCAATGTCATGATGTATGAAATGCATGATGTCATGATGTTCTCAAAAATAAATGAGATAGTGACGTATGCACTTTGTCATGCATGAAATGTGAAATGTTTATGAATGTATTTTCGTCTAGGAAAATAAATCCTTGATGAATGCCGGGAGTTTTTTTTTGAATCCTGGGCTGAGGTTGAAGAGTAGAGTTCTTCGTTTCTGCTGGGGGGATGATGATTGCAAGAATAAACCGGTAGGAGAAGATGACTCCATTGGGGAATAAGCTTGGTGAAGAGATTACTCTGCGGGGAAATACTCTGTGGGAAGAGATGCTTCGCTGAGATTTGAATGAGAACTCCGCTGGGGATTCCATTGATAAGTTATGTTGGGGAATTTGATGAACTCCGCTGGGGGATAGGAAGAACTTCGCCGAGGACGATATTTCCGTGGTAATTAGCTGAGGATAACCCAGTTATAAGCTCTGGTGGGGAATAACCTTTGCATATGGTCGGGGATGCGTTCGTACTCTGCAGGGGATAAGCTTCCAGAATCTACTAGGGATAAGCTTCCAGAATCTACTGGGGAGATTGACTCAACTCTCCTGGGGAAACTTTTGGACTGCATTGGGGAAATGGCTCCACTGGGGTGTCTGGTATTTCGCCGGGGAACAATCTTATATTAAGACTGTCGGGGATGCTTGCTTAGGAACATCTGTATACTCCGCTGGGGAATATTGAGATCTTCTGGGGATATCCAACTTCCTTAAGGCTGACAGTAGACTAACTCTGCTTGGAGAGAGTATCACTGACTTGCTGGAGATACTGTGCCTTTTCGGGGCTGATGGGAGACCAACCCTGCTTGGGGAAGAGTATGGCTGACTCTTGTCTTATTCTGCGGTGAGTGAAGGTATCTTAGTCATATTCTTCAGCTGAACTTACCTTGGTACCTCGGTGGACAGAGCAACTGTACAGTTTGGACAACTCTTATTGCCCCAGTTTCTGCGGGAGAAGGTACCTGTGGAGGTGCTTGATGACTGCCGATTTACGAATCTTCTTCTGGTAGGCAAGTGACGAGATGACGGAACATAGTCGTACGCTTTGATCCCTAATTTTTGCCTGGACCACCCTTTCGGGTTTTCAGTCCACCGGGATACCCATTTTTGCCCAAGCCGCCTTTTCAGGTTTTCGACTTGTCGGGTGTACAGATTTTTTCATTTTCATCCCTTATTTTTTCTGAACCCTTTTGGTTCGCCGGGAAGCCCTTATTTTTGCCTAGGTGTGTCAACCTAGCGGGTCTTTGATTATGCGCAGTATTTTTTCGACTATATCCACACTCTCAGAATGCAGGGAATTGTCACTGTCAGTAGTGTTGTGTTGCCGTACTACCAGAAGATGTTTGATCATGCAAGATTCGTTGTCGGAATTTAAGTCCAATGCCCCCAAGTGATTCAGATGGAGATCTGCCCCTGACTATTTTGGCATTTGAGAGATTCTCTGAATCTTGACTTGACTGCCCCAGATTGTGGACAATGCTCATGTCTGCCCCTTGGTTGGGAGTGCTTTTGTTCACTAGATATTCTTCGTGCGAATTTCTTTGCTGTTCGAACAAAAAGTCATATGCAAACAATGTTATTTTAAAATGCAAAGCTTATGTCTGTTTCGAAGTTTTTGAAAATGCATTTTTCAGTAAAACCAGTGAATTTTGTAAAACGTAATGTCAACTCAAGATTTTTACAGCGAGCCCTAAGGAGTCAGGATACCTTTGTAACAATATGCTTCCGAACTAACTCATGCTTCAGCTAGGACTTTTAAGGGTTATAACGTGGCCTGGTTCACGGTTTAAGAAACAAAGGATAAAGGCTCAAATTTTATTTGTACCCACCCGCTCTTCGTGATGTTCTTCGATCCTAAACTCAGCTAATCGTGCGTTAGACCTTGTTTGAGTCTTTGCTCTGATATACCAGTGATGGTTCGGATATTGACAGTTTATTTGAATAGGCAGTCATTTTTTTTTGTTGAGGGTTTGTAGGACCTCTTTCTTTTCGATTTTGTTATCCCTGTCTTTTGCCTGAACTGTTTCTTTTGTGATTACAGTCAGCGGGATGCCCCAGTTTTTTGTAACTCTCCTTCATAGGTTTTGACTTATTGGGCTTTTATTTTGAGATATAATGACTGCCTGTCCTTACGATTATACGGAACCATCATCGTATTTTGTTTCGAAAGGATTTCTTTGATGCCATTCATTGTGCACCTGGATCAACTGAGAGAACTACCCTGCCCCAGGTTATGATTAAGGGTTTTAATTTTTTTGTGAAAAAAAAAAAGAAAAAAAAACTCCTACTTCTTTGGCTCGAAGGGGTTGACGAGGGATTATCTTCCTTATAACTTCAGTGTTTAGGAATTGAAACAATGCCTGTACCTCATCAGCGGGGTCTGTTCAAAAGCATATTGTAAAGATCGTGGTATCGTTTTCGTCATCCTCCCTCAAGAGGCTTAGAATTTTTCAATCGAGAGTTGATCATCACAGAAAAATTAAAGCGATTTTAAATATAGCGAATGCGAATATATTGATTCAAAACAGACATATGCGATGCATTAATGGAATAAAAGAGTTTGCTATGACATTAGTTGTTTGTATAAGCAAAGAAAAATACAACTCGGAAATTCAAATAAAACAAAAGCCTTCAATGATTTGGCAAAGGAGCAGTGATTATGTTTGGAGTTTCTGGTGCTTCAAACTGGACTTCTTTAGCATCAATCATGTCTTGGACCTTATTCTTCAGAGCCCAACAGTTGTCCATAGTATGCCCTGGGCTATCAGAGTGGTATGCGCACCTTTCGTTGGGATGATAGTTAGGAGCAGAAGTGTTTGGATTCCTGAGAGGAGCCCTTAAGGTAATCAGCCCTGCATTCAACATTTGCTGTAGCGCTTGAGCCAGTGACATGTTGATCTTGGTGAACTGTCTTTTGGGTGCGACCTCCTTACGCTGCTGCCCCTGTCCTTGTTGAGCAGGCCTAGGATTAGAGATATGGGTTGCCCCTACATGTTGATCATGACGACTCTTCTTATCGTGCACAGCATTAGACTCTTTTTTCCATGGTAAGGCTTTTTCTGAGTGTCAGAAGGTGTAGCTTCTTGAATCTTCCCAGCCTTGATACCAGCTTCAATCCTCTCCCCGGTCAAGATCAAATCTGTAAACCCAGCAGAAGAATTCCCAATCAGATGGTTGAAGAACGGACCAGACAGGGTCCCCAGGAACATATCAATGAGCTCTCGGTCAGTCAAAGGTGGTTGTACCCTTCCAGCCAGGTATCTCCACTTCTGAGCATATTCCTTGAATCCTTCACCCGTCCCTAGTGACATACCCTGGAGTTGGGTACGCGTAGGAGCGAGGTCGGAATTATACTGATACTGCTTGTAGAATGCAGTAGCCAAGTCCTCCCAATTACGAATACTGGCTCCATCCAGCTGATAGAACCATTCGAGTTGAGTCCCTGAAAGACTTTCCTGGAAGAAATGGATCCATAAATTCTTGTCTGCAGTGTAAGGTTGGATCTTCCTTACATATGATCTGAGATGCGGCTTAGGACAGGAAGCTCCGTCGTACTTTGCAAAAGCAGGTTCCTTGAATTTATGTGGGATCACCACCCCAGAGGATAGACCTAGGTCTTTGAAGTCCAGGCCGGGCACTTTCTGTATCTCCATAGCACTTAAATGGTCCTCCAGCTGTTTGTACTTATCCTCAGCAGGAGGGTACTGTTCATCATTGTAATCTGTCTCGTTGTCGGAGACCACAGGACTAGGAACCCTTCTCTCTTGGGGACTGTCCTTGCCTACAGATGAGGTAGTCAGCTCAGCCTCATTCTGTAGTCCGTTCCCAGATCTGCGTCTAGGGTTGAACAACACAGTCCTCTTCTTCTTCTTCTTCTTCTGAATCAGAGTCTTCAACTCCTGTTGACCCTGGGCTAAGCTCATGACCAACTCCTGGAACTGGGCATTCTCGGCCTGGAGGGCCTTGATAGCTTGTTCAGCGGAAGGTTCAGGATTCATGATGATTGCTGAAATAAACAGCGAAGAAGGTAAGTGACCTGTAAAAAGGGTACCTGTAATGCAATGATATGTATGTATGCATGCAATGTTTTCAAGGATCTTGCGGGGTAAACAAGAAAATTGTTAGAATCTGGTAGCTTGATTGAAGGAACTTCATGTTGTTGAGAGTCCTTCTTCAAGAGTCAAGGATTACCATATCGAGTGGGTCATAGCCCCTGACTCAAGTCACCATGTTTTGATCTCTGAACAACCTTGGCTAGAGGAAAATAAATCCCCTTTGCCCCTTGCTAGACATTTTGATTCATCATGACCTGCATCACAAACCCTTGAGATCCTTGAAATGGGTTAGTCTTTATGCAGGATGTATGCAATGGTATGATGGTATGATGTTATGCTATGCGTGGAGTGATGTAAATAAAACCTATTATGAGTCCAGGTTAAGGACTGTAAACAAAACCTGCAAGGAACCCGTGTTGTCAGATAACAAGTACGTGCAAGTAATTCAAGTTTGAAGGCACACAAGTCACACAAAAGAGTCCTTAGATTTTAGGCCAGCATGAAGTTTAGGTACTACCCTCTTTCAGCTTCGTTGGTTAAGACCTATCCTAGAAAATAGTAACCGGGTTCTAGAGGATCTCAATATCACTGACTACCCTCAATCGGTCATAACTCCAGCGTCGTAATCTTTTCTTGCGGCCAGAACCATCGCGAGAGTTTAGCCTCAATGAGTGTAGCATACTGCTACTGTTCTATGGCCAAGTTGGGTCAATTTAGGGTTCTAAGGTCGGTTGGTGCTTAATGACTCCTCAGAAGACCCATATTCTCCTCGTTCCAACACAAGGGATATCGGTACAGACCAAGGTGTCACACCAACGTAGCCACTGCTTCACCCGTGTCGGTCTATGCTAGACAGGTCCCTCACAGCTTATGCTACCTAAAGGGTATTCCCCAGATCCGGGTTAGGATCTATGAAACTCCGATGCAAGCCCACAAATATAAAAGCAATCAAGACATATAATTGAAAACATAAGAGTGGTCTAATCCTAAGGTACACCTCACTTTATAAGATCCCCAACAGAGTCGCCAGTTCTATGATCGGTGGAAATAGAACTGACTGTTTTGAAATGTTGGTTTGCGAAATGTCGCGGTAAGCAAGAGTCGCCACCATCTTTTATTTTTTCCAACAAGGAAAGGACAAAAGCACAACAAAATTCCTTTTCGAGATGTTTCTCGGGTTTGGGAGGTAGATTATAGAAAGGAAAAGTGTTAGCACCCTTTCTATCTGTGGTTATCCACGGGCTCTTAGGTACTTGCTCACTATGTTTTCAAAAGATTTTGCTTTTCTTGTGTTTGTGGGTTTTGAAAAGAGTTTTGTTTGAAAACTTCTAGGTAACTCTTGTATCGGTCCTCAAGAGTGTATGAAGTGTTTGTTTGAAAACTTTTGTCAGAAAAGTGTAGGTGCAAAAAGTATTTTTGTTTTTTTTGAAAGAGCAAGTACCCAGGAGAAATCTACCTACTCAAAAGAAATTAAGCTGTGTAAATGTACTTTAGACAGTACTATCCCACTATTGAGAAGTAGGTAGCACCGTCATTGGAGTTATTCGGGTCAATTCGATTAAGGGACATGTGTGGTCACCAAAGCAATAGTAGGACGCCTTAGCGGTAACCCTAATATCCTAGATCCTTTTTATCCGAGGCAACCGTTTCGAGGCAACTTGGATCTTTAGACAGGAGGGCGCCCTCTAAAACACCCTATACTCAATGACCATGTCGAGGCAACCAAGTGAGGCGTACCCTAGGAGTGGCATGTGCATGTGTGTCAGGTTTCATGTTTAAATTATCTTTGCACATGTTATTTGTGAGCTACGGATTGATTTTATTTGTCATACAAGTCTTGCAGGCATATTAACAGTTAAGAGTGCGGAAAATAAATTGCGGAAAGGTGAATCTACGCTATTACAAGGCGCGGGTCTATACATCGCCAAAAACAAAACCCGTTTGGAAAATAAATGCGAGAAAAGTAAACAAAAAAAGCGGTAAAAGACCTAATTAACTATTACATCCTCGGAAACAGTTACATCAATATAATCAAAAGGAATTAAAGCGCGAAAGAAATTAAATCGGGAACATCTTAGGGTTTTGACCCTTTTTAAGAAAAGAATTGAAATTGGTCCTTTTTTGCAATTAAATTAAATATTAAACCTAATTTACTAATTAATTAATTATTTACAAGAAAAAGTATTTTTTGTGGTTTTATGTTTTTTTAATAAAAATAAAATAATAAGAAAATATGATTGAAAATTGTCAAACCCTAATTCTACATGATTTTTATTTATTGTAAAAAGATTAAAGTTAACCTAATTAACTAAATTAATTATATTTAAAGTTTATTTACAAAAAATAATATGAAATTAATAAATAATAATAATATTAGTTTTCTGATTTTATGAAAATAATAGTTTGTGAGTTAATTAAATAATAATAATAACTATAATTAAGAAAATAATTAAATAGAATTTGAAATAGAAAAGAAAAAAAGAATAAATAACCAGGGGTGCTGGGCCAGTTCTGGGGGTGAAGAAGCAGTTTTCAGGCCCATTTGTGATCAAGCCTTGTTTGACTTCTAAAATCAGCTATGCGTTGGTTGACTGGGAGCATGGTGTTCCCTCTCCTTTCGGCCTTTGGATGCATGATTATGGCCACATGGCGTCTGGGATGTGGGAGTCCATGGTGGACAATATTCAACAGCCTGCATGTGAATATATTAGAAAAAATAGAAACAAGGGATTTGGGGGACCTGGGAATTGAACCCAGGTCCCAATGGTTGCATGCCATATCATCATCCACTGAGCCAAGCGCTTGCAATTCTTAATAGAATAACCAACAAACATAATATATCAAAAATAATAATTATGCTGGAAATTATAAAAAGCGCGCGCTCGTTTGAACGCCCCAACCACAACTCAACACGTATTGTCTTCTTCCTTGTTTCCCTGTAAAACAAAAATAATTAGCGGGGTTTTTTAACCCCCACAACCTGCATGGACAAGAAATATCGAACAGGCCTATGCTGTATATAAATTGTTCGTGAGGGTTGTGTTTGATTCGTCTGGACGCAACGATCTCAACCATATGCATTAGAAAGTCCAATTTTTCCCATGCTGAAAAACCCCAAAATCAAAGCTTCGGAAACCTAGATTTCTTCAATGGTATATTTTGATTTAAGGCTCTATAATTCAATTAACCTGCACCATTAGCTTCCTATGGATTCATACAATACAAATCAAACGGCAAATCATGTTAATGATGCATGAAATATGAATTACAATTATGGAAAAAAGTGGTAAACCGTGCGACTATTTTGGGCGATTCCTTGAGTGTTAGCGTGTGATTTTGATCCCTAATCACCCCTGAAACTTCCAGCAATATGTTTGAATCGCTCTAAGGCTTTGAATTGGTCTGAAATATGAAAAACAGTTTTGGCTTTTTTCTTGATTTTTCAATATTGGTTATGGCTCTGTATGCAGCAATCTCATGTCCAAGGCTTTAGGTTTAGGTCATGTATATGTAATGGAATGAAACTAGGGTAAATCTTGCACAAGAAATCCCTTGCATTGATGTTTCAATATTTGATTGAAAATCAAATATTTTTCAATCTTTTTGATTGAGAAAACTTGCCAAACATGGAGATTTTGATGTCCTTGATTGATACACTAATTTGCCAGATTGCCCTGAGTTTATTTGCTTCACAAAAGATTGAGAAAAACATATCTTGATATTTTCCTACATTTTAAATCAATTAAATGAATTAATATTAATAAAAAATCCAATTAATTAATAAAAATAAGAAAATAAACTCAAATAGGCTTGATGGGTCATGCATATGCTTTGGGTAAAGATTCAAGAAGGAATTTGAGGCCCATTAGCAAAAATGAGGTGTTTTGGGCAAAGTTGACTTTTGCAAATTTCCAAAAATTTCCCAACTTCTCCAATGCATATCTTGCTCAATTTTGATCATATGAACATGTTCTATGACATTTTGGAAAGGTCTTGAAGTGCTCCAACAAATTCCTTTGGTCCCATGTCATTTTGATTTACCAATCTCAAGTTATGGTCTTTGACTTAAAATGCCTTTTTGTTGACTTTTGAAATTGACCTATAATCTAGAAATTGATAACTTTTTGTGAGAGCATTTCTTGGACTTGTAATGTGAAGATGAGTTGTAGGAAATGTCATCCCCTTAAAAATGAGCATTGGATGGGATTTTTCTGATGAACCATGAAAAAGTTATGCCTTGGTCAAGATACAGTTGACTTTTTCTACTGTCCAAAAATAGTAACTTTTGCATCTTTGATGATTTTTGAGCCATGCTTGAGGAATCATGATCAAGACTTGATCAAATGATGATTGTGATCTCAAAATAAGATGTTGACCAAAAATTCTGACTTTTGACTGTAAAATGATCATTTTGCCCCTACAGTTGACTGTAGAGCAAATGAAGCTTTTGACTGTGCAATTTGCCACTATGAGTCTTGAAACTTGGCATGTAGATGCTTGACAATGTATGTAGGCCTATGGGACTTGATTGAGCCATTGAAAACCTCAAATTCCTTGCAAGAACCAAAACCCTGATTTTGACTGGCTTAGGAGGCATTTGGACTGTGCAATCCTTAAGTAGACTTGAGCAAATTGAGATGATGCTTGTCAAAACTTTGAAGAATATGGGAGGGCAAATTTTGGGGTACAACAATTTTAATCACTTTGATTTTATTTAATTAGAATTAGGTTTTATACTTCAAATATCTTTTCTAAATAAAACACCAAAAGTATTTTCTAAATACTTAGAATTCTTTAGATTTTAATTAATTTAATTTAATTCATGATAATAAAGATTAATTAATTTAATCACACCTTATTTTATTTTAAATAATTAAATTGTAATATAAATTAGAATTAGGTCTAACTTTTTATTTCATCATTTCAAATATTTTCTAAAAAACAAAGAAACAACAAAATATTTTCTTAAAATACTTAGAATTTTTAGGGTTTTTTTACATCTTTCCCCTTTCCATCTATGCGCATTTGTTTATTTTTCACGCTAATACAATTATGTAACTGTCAAAAGTTTGTAATAGATGATTAGGGTTTATTGCTTTCCTCCCCCATTCATAAACTTGTACCTCCATTTCCGAGGCCTTGTAATAGCGTAGGACATTTAATTTCTGTAATTTACTGCTTTCCTTATTACTATTAGTAATTAGGGTTTGTATGACAAGATTAAAATAAACTGTGAGACAACCTAATCTCAAAGACAAATACTTGAAATCAAAACACTTCGCACACATGCACCTCTAGGGTAACCTCACTTGTTGCCTCAAATTTAAACAATCATGTCCCTCGAACATGGGATGCCTTAGCAAAGACCCTCTGTTAAAGGATCGTAGTCCCTCGATGATCCTTCGATGCTGCCTTCGATAAACGATCTTAGTCCCTTACGATAATTGCTAAAGCGTCTTACAAGTCGCCTTCTGTGACTGTACAATGACCCACGTCTGTCCCTCACATCCAATGGTAAGGCTTTCTACTAACTAATGGTAGAGTAGCACTATCTAAAGGAGGAGGAAAAGAACAAAAGACTTTTTGAGTAGGTAGATCGCTCTTAAACTGCTTGCTCACAAACTAAAACAATTTTCACACTTCACACTTTCAAAACAACTACTTTCAAAACACTTTATAAAAGCTCTTAAGGACTGATACAAGGGTTGTTATAAAGAAAACAACCTTACTTTGACATCTTCAAAACACTTTTCACAAAACAACACTTCCTTTCAACAAATATTTTCAAAACAAAACATTTTGTATACATTCTCAACGATACGAGAATCATTACAAAATTTTCGCACTTAGGCATTTTCAAAATATTTTAAAACATACACAAACATAAAGCATTTCAAAAAAGTGATCAAGCAATTAAGAGCTGGTAGATAACTACGGATGAAAAGGGTTCTAACACCTTCCATTTTCATAACCTACCCCCCTTACTCAGAACATTCTCGAAAGTTCTTTCCTGTTATTTTCACCCTTTCCTTTATTGGATAAAAGAAAAGTCAATGGCGACTCTTACTATCTGTAACATTTGCGATAAAACACAAAACCAAAAGTCAGTTCTCCCACCGTATTATAGAACTGGCGGCTCTGCTGGGGAGATTGAAACTAAAAATGGGGTTACCTTAAGAGCTAGATCACCGTTATTGCTCTGCTTGTTTGATTTGTATGCTTTATATTTTGGGAAATGCTTGGGTTTATTTCTTGTATAGATCCTATATCCGGATTTGGGGGCATTTTAGGTAATTAGAAATAGATTATGGAAATTGTACGGCGTAGACCGATATGGTTAAAGCGATGGCTACGTTAGTGAAACACATTGGTTTGTGCTGGTGTCCCTTGAGTAAGTCAAAGATAATGTTGGACTATTGCATGGTGTCATAAGCACTAACTGACTGTAGAACCTTAGTTGACACGACTTAGCCATTAGAAAGTAGTGAGATAGCCGGTTTTGGTGCAGACTAAAGTTGTTTGATACTCAATACTACACTCATTGAGATTGGAATCTTGGGATATTTCGGTCATAGTTTAGATGCTTGTGCTGAAACAATGCCTGAGAGAAAAAATCATTAATATTGAGGCTCCTAGAACCAGGTTACTTCTTTTAGGACAGGTTGAGCCAACAAAACTTCAAGAGGGTACTTACCTACAAACTCCATGCAAGCTTAAATATAAGGCCTTGTGTGATACGGTGGGAAGAACTGACTGTTTTTTGGAATTGCTGGTTTGTGTTTTGTGTTTGTTTTTGCAAAATGTCGCGGTAAGCAAGAGTCGCCACCGACTTTTATTTTATCCAACAAGGAAAGGAAAAAAACACAGAAAAATTCCTTCTTCGATCTATTTCTCGGGTTCGGGGGGTAGATTATAGAAAGGGAAGGTGTTAGCACCCTTTCTATCTGTGGTTATCCACGGGCTCTTAGGTACTTGCTCATATTGTTTTCAAAATTGCTTTTTCTTTGTGCTTGTGGGTTTTGAAAAGTTTTTGTTTTAACTTTGATTTAACTCTTACGTCTGTCTTCAAGAGTGTAATGAAGTGTTTTTGAGAAGTTTGTTCGAAAAAGAGTGTAAGTGTGAGAAGTTTTTGTTTTTTGAAAGAGCAAGTACTTAAGAACCATCTACCTACTCGAAAAAGGAATCGTTCTATGCTATCTTCCTTTAGACAATGATATCCCACTATTGATGAGTAGGTAGCAACATCATTAGAGTTTAAAGGTCAATTCGAATTTAGGGACTTACGGTCACCAAAGCAATGGTAGGACACCTTAGCGGCAACCCTAATGTCTTAGATCATTTGTTTGAGGCAACAATATCCGAGGCAACCGTTTTGAGGCAACTATGATCTTTAGACAAGAGGGCGACATCTAAAGTGACCTATACTCAATGACCGTGTACGAAGGCAACCAAGTGGGGTGTACCCTAAGAGTGCGCATGTGCGAGTGTGTCATTTTCAGTTTATTTTATCTTTGTGCATGTTAAAGGTGATCTATGTTGATTTTAGGTTAAAACATTCAGTCTTGTCATGCAAACCTATTATCAAACATCTAACAGTTATAATTTGCGGGAAATAAATTGCGGAATTTAAATTACAAGGCGTCGGGTATTTACATCGCCAAAGACAAACCCTTTAAAAATAAATAAAGCGATAAAAAAATAAGTAAAAGTCCTATTAAGCTATTACAAACCGGAGGCAAATACATTATTGGATAAAATAAATAAATCGCGTGCGAGAAATTAAATCGAGCGTAATGTTCTAGGGTTTTGACCTTTTTTTTTGTTAAAGAAAAGATTTTTTATTTTATTTTAAGAAAGAAATAAATCTAAATTAATTACTACATTAAATAAATAAATAAATTAATAAAATAAATTATTTTTGGGTTTTTGGTATTTAAAGAAAGAAAATAAAATTAATTAATGTTAGTAAAAACCTAATTAAGTCTAATTAACTTTAATTATTTACAAAAATATATTAAAGTTATTTCTAATTAATAGCCTAAATTAATTAATAGATTTGTTAATAAAAAATAAAACACTAAAATTTAATTTGATAAAGAAAATGTTTTGTGATTTTTGTTTTTATAAAAAAAAGAATTTTCAATTGGTTAGTAAATAAGCAAATAATATAATAATTAATAAAAATAAAATAAATGAAATAGAAAGAGAGAAAGGGGGGTATGCGCCTGTATTGGGTGGTTTGGGAAGCAATCTGAGGCCCAAACGAGCTGACCCTTTGCTGACTTTGTGAGATCCAATGGGTGCACGTTGACTTGGTCTATGGTAGACCATCAGCTTCTGGCCACCAGATTTGGCCTATGGCCATCTGGCCATCAGATGCTTGAGGGTGTATGATGGGCTTCGCGCTTGGATCTGCATGTGATTACCTGAAGAAAAATATATTGAGAAATTGGGGGGGACCTGGGATTCGAACCCAGGTCCTGTACGTGATTGCCAACTCGCTTTAACACCAGGCCATTTGGTTTCAATTGTTAATGATATACGCAATAATAATAATAAAAGAAAACAAACTATATGCCAGAAAAGACAAAAACAAATTGCGCCATATTTGAATGGGCGAATCACGCATCGCCACGAATCATCTTCAACCCTCGTCCGTAGCTTAAAACCTGTAAAAACTTATAGCTACGGACACAAGTCGTCGCTACAAGTCGTGCCTCCTCCAAAATATGTTGTAGACCATAGAAATAAATTCTAAGGGCATGGTTATGCTCGTCTTGACCTCCCGGTCCTAACCATGCCCTTCTTGATGGACAATTATCCCTGAAATAAAAATGCCCAAAAACGACCAAGAAACCCTAGCTATGGCGTCTCACAGTATAGGTCACATAAACAAAATTGAGTAATACAAAAAGCTTAGAGACATTGTGGTGATCATGAATATGCAGTTAATTTGTACAAAGGATGCAAGAATAATGATTTTCGAATTCAAATGTAGAGCTAGGTAGCGTGATACTTACAGCGTGTTTGGGCGTGTATGGGAGCCTGGTTTGGATTGGTTTCAACTCAGTGAACCTCCAGGAATCGATTGGGAGGATTCTTGGCTTCTGAGATTGCTTCTAAGTATGAATTTGATTTCAAGCTTTTTTATCACTTTTTCAAGTTTTGTTCTCTCTATCCTTGCAGCCTCTAACCCTCTTTTTCGTGCCTTTGCCTTCCTTTTGTATTGTGGAATGTGCTAGGGTAACAAATATGGCTTGAATCTTCCACATCAATGCATTGCATATTTGAATTGATTCACTTTTGAAAGCTTGCCAAATTTGTCAAAAATACATCCTTTTGCACATGATCTTGTGTGATACGAATTTGGTGCTCTTAATGATGATGATTCAATCCTGAAATAGCCAAAAGATATCATGTAATCAAAGCTTTGGATTTTTTATGATTTAATTTAATTTAAAATCAAATAATTCAATAAAAAATCAAATAAAATAATAAAAATAAGATATGGGCTCATGGATGAAGCTAGGACACGTGGAAAATGATGCAAGCTCAAATCAAGTGGAAAAGAATGGGCCCATTTGACAAAATTTGAAGTTTTGGGGATAGTTGAATTTTGGCAATTTTGCCAAAATGCCCAACTTCACCAATGCATAACTTCTTCAATTTTTAACTTTTGGAGGTGTTCTTGGACTTTTTAGAAATCTTGAGATGTCCTCTAACCAACCCTTTTGGTATCATCTCATTTTGATATTCCATTCTCAAGTTATAAGCTTTGGAAAAAAGGTGTTTTTGTTGACTTTCAAAAATGACCTATAATGTCCAAATTTATAACTTCTTGTGAGTGCATTTTCTGATCTTGGGGTATGAATATGGATTGTAGGAAATTACATCCTCTTCAAAATTAGATTTGGATGGGTCATTTCTCATAAAGTATGATAAAGTTATGGTTGGTCAAAGTTGAGTTGACTTTTTCCTGCAAAACCCTAATTTAGCAACTTTTGAGTCTTGATGAATTTTGAGCAATCCTTGATTAATCATGATAAAACCTTGATCAAATGATGAAATATCCTTCAAAATGAGAATGTTGATCAAAAATCTTGAAGTTTGACTGTTTATAGGTCACAGTTGACTTTTTCCCTAGCACAGTCGATTTTTGGACCCTTTGGGCAATTGACTGAGCAAACTTCCTCTGCAAGGCTTGAAACTTGACATGGATGACCTTGAGAACATATTAGGACATTATGGAGCACTTGGGGTCACTTGGGTTTAAGGATCTTGATGCAACACAAAACCCTAATTTGGGGTTGACTGCCTTAGGAGATAGCTTGTCTGTCCAACTTTTGAGCAACCTTGAGCCACTTGGAGATTTATCTTGCAATGTTTTGAGAAATATGAGAGGGCAAATTTTGGGGTACAACAGCTGACCCTGTTCAATCTTCTTAAACCTGAGGATATAGATTGGCTTTCGTTCCTTTCATGATCCGAAGGTGGAAGATGATTGAACACTAGAGTGCCCAGAAATTTGCACTCGCATGAAGTGGTATCAGCCTTGTGATGTCGAGAATGGGATTACAGATGCCATTTGGATATTGATGGCGAAAGGATGGGCTTAAAGATGCCATATGCAGGAGTGTCGATCGCACAAGAGATTCCTTAGCGAGAACTTGGATATCTGTTGCTGTGGAGGATTCTGCTGGGGAATCCTGATCTTTATTGAGATTTAGGAACTTGCATGTACCTTAGCTGAGAAAACATCTCTGCTGAGTTTTAAGAACTTGTCTGTATTTCAACTGGGGGGAAACATCTTCATCAAGATCTAGGACTGTCTGGTCTTCAACGGAGGATAATTCTGTTGAGATTGTAGAACTCGTCCACACTTTGACGGAGGAAATTGTCGAGATTGAGAACCTTATCTGAAATTCAACCGAGGATAATTCAGTTGAGATTTAAGAACCGGTCAAGTCTTCGAATGAGGGAAACATCTTCATCAAGATCTAGGAATTGTATGGTCTTCAATGGAGTATAATTCTGTTGAGATTGTAGAACTCGTCCGCACTTTGACAGAGGAAAATTGTCGAGATTGAGAACCTTATCTGAAATTCAACCGAGGATAATTCAGTTGAGATTTAAGAACCGGTCAGGTCTTCGACTGAGGGAAACATCTTCATCAAGATCTAGGAACTGTCTGGTCTTCAACGGAGTATAATTCTGTTGAGATTGTAGAACTCGTCCACACTTTGACGGAGGAAAATTGTCGAGATTGAGAACCTTATCTGAAATCCAACCGAGGATAATTCAATTGAGATTTAAGAACCGGTCAGGTCTTCGACTGAGGCAAACATCTTCCTCAAGATCTAAGAACTGACTGGTCTTCAACGGAGTATAATTCTATTGAGATTGTAGAACTCGTCCACACTTCGATGGAGGAAAATTGTCGAGATTGAGAACCTTATCTGAAATTCAACCGAGGATAATTCAATTGAGATTTAAGAACCGGTCAGGTCTTCGACTGAGGGAAACATCTTCATCAAGATCTAGGAACTGTCTGGTCTTCAATGGAGTATAATTCTGTTGAGATTGTAGAACTCATCCACACTTTGACGGAGGAAAATTGTCGAGATTGAGAACCTTATCTGAAATCCAACCGAGGATAATTCAGTTGAGATTTAAGAACCGGTCAGGTCTTCGACTGAGGGAAACATCTTCATCAAGATCTAGGAACTGTCTGGTCTTCAACGGAGTATAATTCTATTGAGATTGTAGAACTCATCCACACTTTGACGGAGGAAAATTATCGAGATTGAGAACCTTATCTGAAATCCAACCGAGGATAATTCAGTTGAGATTTAAGAACCGGTCAGGTCTTCAACATAGCTGAGAACTTTTAACTGTATCTTTCCTGAAAGGTAGATGTCAGTCGTATGCAATGCATGATATATATCAAGAAATGATGTTCCCAAAATAAATGAGATTGTTTTGTATGATGCTTACATGCATATATCATGATGTATGGAAATGTAATGTTTCTAGCTGGGGAAAGTAAATCTCGGATAGCTGCTGGAGAATAGAGTTGAATTCTTTGTTTCCGATGGGGATGGCGAATGAAGATTATTATGAGAATAAACCTGCAGGAGAGGATAACTCCGTTGGGGGATAAACTGATGAGGAGATTAATCTGTGAGGAAGAGATGTTCTGCTGAGGATTCCACTGATAAATTCCGTTGGGGATGAATTACCATTGCTGGTGATACTGAATCCTGTTGGAGATTGAATTCCTGTTTGTGAAAGGAAAGAACTCCGCTGGGGATGATCTTTCAGTTGCAACTTCACTGGGGATAACTTTTTAGACTCTAATAGGGATAATCCTTTGAGTTTTGCTGGGGACAATCTTCCTTTGAACTCGGCTAGGGATATTTATTTTTATACTCCGCCGAGGGAGAACTTCCGGAGTCTACTGGGGATGATTCTTCAACTCCACTGGGGAAGCTTTTTCAGACCGTGCTGGGAAAATTTTAAATCCACTAGGGATATCTTGGCTCTGCCGGGGAATATCCTTATACTCCGTTGGGGAATATTAAGACTGCCGGGGATATTAATCCCTTTCAGTGTTGATGGTAGATAAACTCTGCTTGGGGGAAAATATTACCGATTTATTCATTCACAGTTGTAAGTCTCAACTGGGGAGAGCTATCATCACTGTCTTACTCTGTGGGGAGTGAAAGTATCTTAGCCATATTCTTTAGCTGAATTTACCGTTGTACCTGGTGGATAGAGCACTGTACAGTTTGGACAATTTTATTGCCCCTGTTTCTGATATTACCAGTAATCGTCTTTTATTTCGCATGTAAATATTTATGAGCATCAATTAATGTCAAGTGCATATATCAAAAATGAACATTGGACGTTCTTTGCAAAACAAAACAGATAAAGGAAAAACAGCTTGCAATTTGTCTGAAAATGAATTTGTATTGATTTTAAAGTTTGGCCTGTAAATAGGCGTTTTTGTACAAGAGGCTGACGTCCTAATAAGAGAACGCCGCCGAATAATAGAGTTTACACAATTTGTGAAAAACTAAACAAAACAACTATGTGAATGATCCCACTGGGTTCCAACTCTGCTATTGCCTTTCTGTCCTCGAGCATCTCAACACTTTGCTATTGGTTGAAGGTAGATCAGATTGATTAGTGTCGTCCGAGCTTGATAGTCGATACCGAAGTCTGAATGCAGGGTGATCCAAAGAGACATAGTGTTACGTTTTAATCCCTAATTTTTGCTTGGACCGCCCTTTCGGGTTTTCAGTCCAACGGGATACCCTTTCTTGCCCAAGTCGCCCTTTCGGGTTTTCAACTTGTCGGGTGTACAGACTTTTTTCATTTTCATCCCTTATTTTTGCCCGAACCCTTTTGGTTCGCTGGGAAGCCCTTATTTTTGCCTAGGCCAGTCAACCTAGCGGGTCTTTGATTATGCGTAGTATTTTTTCACTATGTTTGCATTGACGGGGTGAGGAAGGTCGTCACCATCCATGGTGGTTAGAATCATAGCTCCTCCTGAGAAAATGTTCTTAACCACAAATGGCCCTTCGTAAGTAGGGGTCCATTTTCCCCTAGGATCACCTTGAGGTAAGATGATGCGCTTGATCACCAGATCCCCAACTTGATACTCTTGTCGTCTGACTTTCTTGTTAAATGCCTTGATCATCCGCTTTTGATACGCCTGACCATGACAGATAGCAGTAAATCTCTTTTCATCGATTAGGTTCAGCTGATCAAGCCGGGTCTGAATCCAGTCATCTTCGCTCAAACCTGCATCCTTCATAATCCTAAGAGAGGGTATCTGAACTTCAATGGGCAATACGCCCTCCATGCCATATACCAAGGAATAGGGTGTTTCCCCTGTTGACGTCTGCGCTGAGGTATGGTACCCATGAAGAGAAAATGGTAACATCTCGTGCCAATCTTTGTATGTCACCGTCATCTTCTGCACAATCTTCTTAATGTTCTTATTAGCCGCTTCAACAACCCCATTCATCTTCGGCCGATAGGGAGAAGAGTTATGATGCTGTATCTTAAACTACTTGCAGAGCTCGGTGATCATCTTATTGTTGAGATTTGTACCATTGTCTGTAATGATCCTCTCTGGTACACCATATCGACAGATCAGATTGTGCCGAATGAAGCGTTCCACGACGTTCTTGGTTAATGTAGCAAAGGAAGCCGCTTCAACCCACTTCGTAAAGTAATCAATAGCTACCAGGATGAAACGATGTCCATTAAATGCTGTAGGTCTGATTTCGCCGATCATATCAATGCCCCACATTGCAAAAGGCCAAGGTGCCGTCAAGATGTTCAGAGGAACTGGAGGTACGTGCACCTTATCAGCATAAACTTGGGACTTGTGACAGGTCCGAGAATGCTGATAACAGTCGGCTTCCATTGTAGACCAGTAATATCCTGCCCGAAGGATTTTCTTTGCCATGGTATGTCCACTGGAATGAGTTCCGAAAGTACCTTCATGTAAATCTGCCATGATCCTTTCTGCCTCGTTTTTATCCACACATCGCAGTAAGGTTGTATCATGGTTGCGCTTGTAAAGGATACCATTGCTGATGAAGAACTTTGCCGCGAACCTCCTCAGAAACTTCTTATCATTAACAGATGCACCCTCAGGGTATTCCTGAGCTTCAAGATACCTCTTCACCTCATGAAACCAGGGCTTTTCTGTTACCTCTTCAGTCTCAATGTCACAACAATGTGCAGGTTCGTCCAACCTTTCAATGATAATCCGGGGAGCTTCGTTGTCCCAATTGAATTTGAACATAGAAGACATCGTAGCCAGCGCTTCCGCTAACTGATTCTCCTCACTAAGGAAGTGTTCAAAGGTTATCTCCTCAAAGTGCGGAAGCAATGTCAATACATACTCCTTGTAAGGAATAAGATTCGGGTGTTTCGTATCCCACTCGCCTTTGATCTGACTGATCACGAGAGCGGAATCTCCGAATACACTCAGAAACTTTATCCTTAGGTCAATTGCTGCTCGAAGACCCATGATGCATGCTTCATACTCTGCCATATTGTTGGTGCAGTTGAAACATAGTCGGGCGGTAAACGGAGTATGAGAGCCTTTAGGAGATATGATCACAATGCCAATGCCATTACCCAAAGCGTTCGAAGCTCCATCAAACTACATAGACCATCGGGATCCTTCCTCAAGTCCTTCATCCGGTCTAGGTGTCTCACAGTCGGTTACTATCATGATATTCTCATCCGGGAATTCAAAGTTCATAGACTGGTAATCATCCACTGCTTGATGTGCCAAATAGTCTGCCAACACACTTCCCTTAATTGCCTTTTGGGTCATATATTGGATGTCATACTCAGTCAAGATCATCTTCCATCTCGATATTCTTCCTGACAAGGCAGGCTTTTCGAAGTTATACTTGATTGGATCCATCTTTGATATCAATAGAGTAATGTGAGTCAGCATATACTGTCTCAGCCGGCGAGCAGCCCATGCCAAAGCGCAGCAAGTTTTCTCGAGCAGTGAGTATCGGGTCTCACAGTCAGTAAACTTTTTGCTAAGGTAATAAATAGCATGCTCTTTTCGGCCAGACTCGTCATGCTGACCTAGCACACACCCCATAGAGTTGTCGAGTACTGTCAAG
This sequence comes from Vicia faba, assembly GCA_948472305.1. Taxonomy (NCBI): domain Eukaryota; kingdom Viridiplantae; phylum Streptophyta; class Magnoliopsida; order Fabales; family Fabaceae; genus Vicia; species Vicia faba. Next base: position 824,933,260 of record OX451737.1, on the reverse strand, counting down.
TATAAGATCAAAGGTCTCCCTTCAACTAGAGGCATCAGAATGGGTGGCTCTTGGAGATATTCTTTGATCCTTTCGAAAGCGGCCTGACATTCATCATTCCATCGTACCACTTGATCTTTCTTCAGTAACTTGAAGATTGGTTCACAAGTAGCAGTCAGGTGCGAGATGAATCGGGAAATGTAGTTCAGACGTCCCAGAAAGCCTCTGACTTCTTTTTCTGTTCTGGGAGCCGACATTTCCTGTATAGCCTTCACCTTTGCAGGATCCACTTGAATACCTTTATTACTTAAAATTCCTTTTACTTAAAATTCTCACTCCCATCTAAACTCTTATCATTTGGAGGTCTGAGGATGCTCAAAATTAAGATGTGGATTTAAATTAATTTAATTTTGTTAGGTTATGCATAGTCAATGTAAAATATGAGGAATTATCCCATTTTAAAAAGAATGTAAGGCAAGATAAAATGGTGAGTATGGTGTGGGTATAATTGAAGAGTTATGTGATTGTGGTAGCTATGAAGGTGAAGATACAATAGGAGTGAATAGAGGAGGTGGGGCAAACTAATCTCAATTAAGATTCAGTTCAGATTTAGGGCTATATCAATAATGTTAATGAAGATTATCAGTTATAATATCAGAGGTATAGGAGGAGCGGCTAAGAAGAAAGACATCCAAAATATTACCCGTAATCATAATCCATCTTTCATGTGCATTCAAGAAACTAAGATGGAGATCATAGAAAGAAATTTATGCTCCAAGTTGTGGGGTTCAAACTATTTTGAATTCTCTAGGAAACTGTTGTACCCCAAAATTTTCCCTCTCATTTTATAAAGATTTTCCCCACAAGACTCTTTGGACTCAAGACGGGATTAGGGTTTGCTCAGCTCAAGACCTCATCTTGCACTGATGACCTGAAATTAGGGTTTGAGTTTGCACAAGGATTTTTGGACCATCAATGCTTCATGTGACTTTCATACACCATCTTGGACCCCTAAGATTTCTCATACCAAGTTTCAAGCCTCGAATCACATTTTTGCCCAGTCAATTGGACAGTTGACCTAAAAATCAGCTGTATTGGGGAAAAAGTCAACCATGGCCAATTCACAATCAAACTTCATAATTTTTGATCCATAACAACATTCTAGGCTCCTATGTACCATTTGATCAAGTTTGTACCACAACTCCTCAAGAAATTTGATCAGATCATCAAAAGGGCAAAATGGTCAAAATTAGGGTTTTTACTGAGAAAGGGCAATTTCTGATTTTTAACCTAGCCAGTGGCCAATTGGGTTCAATAATTATTTCAAGGACTCAATAGCATCATCTTGACCTAATCACATAGTTAAAAAGATCTCAAATGCATAGGATTGACAGATGAATTTTACAGTCAACTGATCAAAAATCAATTGTATACTGAAAAGTCAAACTTTGACTTTTTGGTCAAAATCAAGTGCCAAGGGACATAATTCATCAAGATATGTCAAAATGTGAAACTTGTTGACCAAGAAACCTAATTTTGAAAATTAGGGTTTTAATTTGAAATTTTTCATAACTTAGAATATTTCTAAGTTATGAAAATTTCTTATTTTTCCCCAATCTTTCCCAACTTTTTCACCATGATGAAATTGGATTCAAAGAAAACATCCAACATTAAAGTTGTAGTCCTCCATGAAATCTACAACTTTGATTCACAAAGTTTTCCCAAAAGATGCTTGGATCTCAAGTAATGATTTTGTGAAAAGGGGTCCATAAACTTTTTAACTTAGTGAAATTTTGCCCTAGTTTAGGCAGATTTTTGACCTAACTTCATGGCAACTTTTCACATAGTTCCAAGGGGAATATAAAAATTCATTTCAAATATGGATTGTATATAATGTTACAAGCTTTCCAAAATGTTCAATAACTCTCCGAGATCATTTATGGTTAGGGAGAATCGAAGAAATGAAAATGGCAATTTATCACTTTTGTGCAAAGGCATTTTCACAATGGTTCAAGTTGCAAATCAGTTTCAAACATGCTTGTACTTGGTTTTACAGGTCCTAATCCCTTCTACACTCCATAATTAAATTCAAACACATTGGATAATGGCCTTGTTCTGACTTTTGAAGCACTGCACATTGAATTAATCCAAAAATGGCATAAATTTCACATTGCTACTTTGATAAAGCTTGCTTTTTCCAACTTTGCAAATCTTGAGCCATGGACCTAATCTTTTGCTGCAAACAATATCCACAAATATCAGGCAACTTGTACCAACTATGTGCAGCTAGCAAGCAAGCCTGTACAGGCTTTGGCATTGTCACTTCCAACTTTTCTTCAAAAGCAAGAAACTTGCAAAAGTCAATACAACTTGTGTATCTGATAAAGGCAAGGCTTGGCTTCATTTCAAACAACCTCAGAACATTGTAACAAGCCTAAGAACGAATTCATAACTTCTCAAACACCCTAAAACACAAAAAACACCATTTTCTTCCCAAACAAAGAAGCCTCTGCAAATTTCTTGCCAAATCATATTTTACTCGTGCATTTTTTGTTTCAAGGCTTCAAACACATTCCATACATCACACCTAAGCTGTCCAGGCCTTTGTCTTGCAACTGTAACCTCTGTTTCAAGGATCACCATTTTCATTTTGAAGGTTTGTAGGTTGACTTCTATAGGGAGATTCAAGCATATACAAGGCAAGCTGAGCATTGGAAAAGCTTGAGAGAACTTCAAGGAAGCTCACAAGAACTTCATGCCTCACTCAAAGTTCCCACATTGCCATACCCAAACTCAACTGAACAAGGTATTTGTCAAGTTTCTATCTCTCTATTTAGGCATCCTTAAGCTTAGGTTTGTGAAGCAAAAATGTAGTCCTCAACATGCTTAAGCTCTACATATGCGTAGATTCCATTTATATTAACTGAGCTAAGAGTATTTGGTTGTTGAAGATGCTGAAAAAACTAGGTCAGAAATTAGGGCCATTAAAATTCTCTCTGTCCTTTGAGAGTTAGGTCAAAAAATGGATATGGTTGGAGTCGTGATTAAAAATGCTATAAGTTTCATGTTGTAAGTTTTTGATTTCATGCAAGCATGAGCAAGAACAAGATTTGAAGAAGAACGCACGCGTTTGGAGAGACAGAGGTCAGGGACGAAGTTGTCTGGGCCTGGCGCGCTTGGGCCTTGCATTTTTCACTTTTCACACCCCCTAATCCACTTTCTGCACCCCCTTTGCTTATTTTAATTAGTTTTCATATTTTCTTGTCATTTTTATATTTATTGCTTTTATTTATTTTTCTGAATATGAAAAATCTTGAAAAATATTTTCTTTATTTTTTGCATTTTTATTTTATTATTTTTATTATTTTTTTGGCATAAAAATAGTTTATTAATAATAATATATTTTATTTTCTTAAATAAAACTTGTAAATAATATAAAAATATCATATATTTTTATTTTTATTATTCATACACTTAAAATATTATTTTCATGCATATTTTTATTTTTTAACATTTTGTATATATTTTTATTATTTCCTTATACATAAATGAAATAAATAAATAATATAAAACATATTTTCTTTTAAAACAAAAAGCTAGGGTTTCCCCTTTCAAAAATAATAACATTATTTTTTCTTATTTTTTAGGACTTAGATAATATTATTTTCTCATACCTAAAACAATTACAAAAAACATTTTTCGCATAATTACATTTTATTGCCTATTTAAATATTTGTTTATTTATTTATTGTACAATAAATTCAATTGGGTTGTAATAGTGAATTAGGGTTTTTATTTTGTGCAAATATTCTCCATTCAAAACTTGTATCCCCCCTCCCATAATATTGTTGTAATAGTGTAGATTTACTTTACGCAATTTATCGCATTATATACATGTTTAGTAAATTAGGGTTTGTATGATAAGACAAAAATCAAACAAATAGCATGACCTAATTCAAGACAAAGATGCATGAAAATGACAACATATTGCACACAAGCACCCTTAGGGTTTCACCCACTTGGTTTCCTTAAAACATGGCCATGGTATGCATACTAGGTATCTTGGAAAAATCAAACAAAACAAAAAGATCATAGTCCCTCGATGATGCTATCTGGGTTGCCTAAACAAATGATCTTAGTCCCTCAAAATGCTAAAGATACCTGGCATCATTGCTATCATGATCATACGATGACCCACGCCTGTCCCGTTTAACATCCAAAGATAGGGTTATCTACCAAAACAATGGTAGGTTAACAATGTCAAAGGAATAAAAATGTGTAGGAAAGACTTTTGAGTAGGTAGATAAGCTTCTAGTTACTTGATCATTTCAAAAACAATCCTTGCTATTTTCAAACAAACACACACATTTCAAAACAATTTCCAAACAACTTTCAAAACATTGAAACATTTTTCAAAAGACAAACATCTTTGTATACATTCTTACGAACGAGAATCATTACAAAGATTGCCAAAACGATGGCCTCTTTTCAAAATACTTTCAAAACCACACAAAGCACCATTTCAAACAATTGGAAAAGCAAAGCAAGTGATCTAAACAAGTAACTAAGAGCCCATGGAAAACCATGGATGAAAAGGGTGCTAGCACCTTCCTTTTTCATAATCTACCCCCCGAACTCAAGAAAACATCTCAAAGGTCTTTTCTGTGCTTTTTGACCTTTCCTTTTGGATAAAATAAAAGTCAGTGGCGACTCTTGCTAAACCGAAACATTTGCGAACACAAATGTAAAACCTCAAGTCAGTTCTCCCACCGTATCACAGAACTGACGACTCTGCTGGGGATAATTATAAAAGTGGGGTTACCTTAGGGTTTTAGATCACCTTTACATGCTTATCTTACTTGACTTGTATGCTTTATATTTTGGTTCTATTGTTTGGGTTTGAATCCTCTACCCGGATTTTGGAAACATTCATAGATAAATAGCAATACATTGTGGAAACTGTGCAGGGTATACCGACACGGTCTAAGCAATAGCTATGTTAGTGCGACATATTTGTGGGTACCGGTAGCCTTTGAGTCAATCAAAGAGAATACAGGGCCGTTGAGTGATGTCATGAAGCACTAACGAACTTTTAGAACCTTTACTTGACCAACTTGGTCTTTTAGGATGTAGTGAGATGACCGGCTTTGGTACAGTCCGAAGTTGGTAGATACTCGATACTACACTCATTGAGGGTTATTTTCTTGGAATATTTCGGTCGCCAGTAAAGTGGCTAAACTGAAATAATAAACACAGAAAACAATCCAGTGATATTGAGCTCCTTAGAACCCGGTTACTATTTCTAGGACAGGTTGAGCCAACTAAACTTCAAGAGGGTACTTACCTATGAAACCCCATGCAAGCCTAAACTACGAACTTGTGTGACTTGCTTGTACATACATACTTGTGCATAACATCATGGGCATCATGAAGCATCATATGCATCCACTAACCATTTCAAGGATTTTGGATTTTCATCTTTGTTCCTGTTTTATAGGTTATGGAATCACTTCGCAGGAAAACCATCCAAGTCAACCCTGTGAGAATTCATCCACAACTCAAGGAGCTTGCTTCCAAGATTCCAGAGTATTCTCCATTCACTGAGAGACATGGTCGACTTCTCAACTTGGTCAACTCCAACACAGAAGAAGACATGGTGAAGGTTCTCTTCCAGTTCTTTGACCCCCTACACCACTGCTTCACATTTCCTGATTACCAGCTGGTGCCTACTTTGGAGGAATTTTCTCAACTCTTGAGGATTCCTATTCTCCATCAACTACCTTTCAACGGTACGGAAAGAGATCCAAAGCCTGAAGATGTTGCTCAAGCCTTGCACTTGCAACCATCAGATGTCACATGTCACTGGGAAACTAGAAGTGGTGTCAAGGGTTTCTTGGAAAAGTTTTTGTTTGAGAAGGCCCAAAGCTGTTGGAATTCTTTGGACTTACAAGCTTTTGAGGAGATTGTAGCTCTTCTCATCTATGGGATGGTCTTGTTCCCTAACCCTGATCAACTCATAAATGTGAGTGTTGTCAAAATCTTCATGGCTCGCAATCCGGTGCCTACATTGCTTGGGGATATCCTCCACTCTTTTCACACTCGAACAATAAGGAAAAGAGGTGTTCTCATGTGTTGCACTCCTCTACTGGCAAGATGGTTTATTTCTCATCTTACCCAATCAGTTTTGAAGAATGAGCAAGGTTTGAGGTGGTCACAACGTCTGATGACTCTTATACATTCAGATGTTTATTGGTGTTCTCGATCTAGAGAAAATGTTATCATCATCGACCATTGTGGAGAATTCCCTAATGTCCCTCTACTTGGCATTAGGGGAGGCATCACCTACAACCCCTGCTTGGCTCTGAGACAATTTGGTTATGCCCAAAGGGATGGCCCACATGACATGCTGATTCCAGACTTGGTTTTTGACTTCGAAAGTGACGATCAAAGACTTTGACAAAGGTTTATCCGAGCTTGGAGGATGCCCAACAAGGTGGACAGTAAGACCTTGGGGCACAAGAATTCCATCCCCCTTGAGCCTTACCTCAAGTGGGTATGAACCCGCGCCTAAAGTCTTATGATGCCTTACCCCTCTATTCTCCCAGTGATTATAGAGCCTGTTATGGAAGGAGAGGTTCCATACACCCTCCTACATCCTGACGTGCCAACATCACTCGAAGATTTGCAAAGGAGTTGGATACAGCTCAAGGGAGAACGCGATACTTTTGAAGCCCAATTCTACGCAAGCAAGAAGAAGGTTTTGGAACTTACTCGTCAACTTCACGAAGAGCAGGCTCTCAACACCTACATTACACCAAAGAGGATGCGCAACGTCTTCTTATCTTAGAATTTTGTACTATTTTGCCCTAAGGGCATTGATCTACATAAATTCTATTAATATAATGTTTGTTCCTTTTTGTTTAACACAAATTTGAATTTTTCTGAATCCTTGAATGCATTACATGAATACATATCATTCATCATATGCATAAATAGGTCCTCACACCAAGTTTCCTCATCTCTCTGCTGTTTATTTCAGCAAGATAGATATTGAACAAACAGTCAAAGACTTGCAAGCTCAGAATTCACAATTCCAACAGCTACTCTTGACCTTGGCTAAGGGGCAGGAGGAGCTCAAGACTCTTCTAGAGAAGGAAAAAGAGAAAAAGAAGAAAAAGAGAGTTGGTGTGGCTACCATGGGCAGAAGGTTTTAAGGTCAAGCCAGAAGGGTCCTAGATTTTCCATCAACCTCTGAGGAAGGGGAGAGAAAGGGTAAAGAGACTGCAGTGCCTTCAGATTCTGAAGCTGAAGATGAGGACTACTCTGAACAACAATACCCTCCTGCAGATGACAAATACAAAAACTTGGAAGAACGTCTGGCACCTATGGAGATACAAAGAGTGCCTGGGCTGGACTTTGAAGAGTTAGGGTTGGTATATGGAATTGTAATCCCTTCTAAGTTTAAAGTGCCTCTATTTTCTAAGTATGATGGGTTGTCTTTTCCCAAGATGCACCTACGATCTTATGTCAGGAAAATTCAACCACATTCTTCTGACAAAGACCTGTGGGTCCACTTTTTCCAGGACAGTTTGTCGGGGACGCAGTTGATTTGGTTCTACCAGTTGGAGAGATCTGATGTGCATAATTGGGAAGACTTGGCAGCCGCCTTCTATAAACAGTATCAATATAATGCGGACTTAGCACCAACCCGTACTCAATTACAGAGTATGGGCATGGTCTCAAATGAAGGTTTCAAAGAGTATGCCCAGAAATGGAGAGACTTGGCAGGACGAGTACAAACACCTCTATCTGAGAGGGAGCTAGTAGACATGTTCTTGGGAACTCCGTCAGGGCCTTTCTTTAATCATCTGATTGGAAGCTCCTCTACAGGGTTCACTGAGTTGATTCTAACTGGTGAGAGAGTTGAAGCCGACATAAAAAGCGGGAAAATTCAAAAAGATGCATCTGCTTCCGCTGCCATCAAAAAGACTTTTCTGGAAAAGAAGGAAGTATCAGCTGTCTACTCCCAAAGAGGTCAAGGAAGAGTTGAGCGCCGGCCAGCGGTGGGGGGCGTAATGATTCAGAAGTCTGCAGCTGATCAGCCCAGAAACAATCAACCCAGAACCAACCAAACAAGGGTGGAAAGGCCTATACGGAAATTCACCCGGATAAACATGACTCCTGCTCAGGTTCTACCCCATCTCTTGAAGTTAAACCTTGAGAGTTTGAAAGAGGCCCCGAAGAACCCGAATACTGCTTCTCTATACTACCATTCGAACGCCAAGTATGCTTATCATTCAGAGAGCCCGGGGCACGACACCAACAATTGTTGGGCCCTCAAGAATAAGATTCAGGATTTGATAGACGCTAAAGAAGTTGAGTTCGATGCCCCTGAAAAGCCGAATGTAATCTCTGCTCCAATGCCAAAGCATGGCCACAATGCCCATGCTGTTGAAGAGGATCTGTTTGTTGCTACTGTTGATGATTTGATGACTCTGCTACCGATAATCAAGTTGAATTTGCTGAAGGCTGGGATTTTCCCAGGTTGTGAAGAAGATTGCTGCCTTTGTTCATCCTTACCAACCAACTGTCCATTGTTGAAGTTAGGCATCTAACGCCTAATGGATAACCAAGAAATCTTTTTTGAAAAGACTCCTGTTACACCGACTCCTGTCAATGATGTTTCAATAATAACCATATCCGCCAATATTTCCAAGGTCTCCAAAAGACCTGCTAAGATTACATCCGCTCCGAAGACTGCACCTTTGAAGATAACCATGTCTGGGCCCATCCCGTACAAGTCCGATAGATCAGTACCGTGGAACTATGATGGAGAAATCTACTACCACGGTATTAAACAAATTGAATCAACTGAAGAGAGTTCTGATGAAGAGACTTCCGACATTGGAAACATTGCTGGAACGAGAAAAATCACCCGCAGTGGAAGAATTTTCTCTCCAGAGATTGCCCCTTCAAAGGAAATCTTTGGACCCTCAGCTGCTCCTAAGGTTACCCTTGCACTGGTAAACATATCTGCAAGAACTCCAATTATTGAAGAAATTGTAACTCCTGTGGTTGTCCCCTCTGCTGCTGATGATGATAGAGGGAAAGGGATCCAAGAAGAGCCCGTCAGGACGAGGGCTCAGCCATTGGTCATCCCTGAGGCCTCTAAAAAAGAAATGGAAGAGATTTTGAAAATAATCAAGAAAAGAGATTATGATCTTGTGGAACAACTGGGGAAAACCCCCTCAAAGATCTCTATGTTGGCCCTGCTGCTTTGTTCAGAGGCTCATGCTAAAGCTTTGATAAGATTCTTAAAGACGGCCCACGTGCCACAGGAAACCTCCGCAGATCAGTTCCAGGAATGTGTAGCTAGCTTAACAGCTGATAATGGTCTAGGATTCTCCGATGCTGATTTAACATCCAAAGGGAGAAAACATAATGATGCTTTGCATGTCTCGGTGGAATACAGAGGGACTACCCTAGCACACGTACTGGTAGACACTGGTTCATCGCTAAACGTCTTGCCGAAGAAAGCCTTGGATAGACTGGATTGTGAAGGTTTAACCTTGAAGCCCAGCAATATAATTTTCAGAGCCTTTGATGGTTCTAAAAGGATGGTCCATGGGGAGGTGGACATCCCGATTAAAGTGGGAACTGAAACCTTCAACTCCATATTCTATGTGATGGACATCCGTCCTTCCTATTATTGCTTGTTGGGAAGACCCTGGATTCACAATGCTGGAGCCGTCACTTCTACTCTGCATCAAATTCTCAAGTACCCTGTCCAGGGGAAAATTATAACTGTTCATGGCGAAGAGGAATACATGATAAGCCATCTAAATTCTTTCCGCTATGTAGAATTGGATGGCGAATTCATCGAAACCCCTTTTCAGCATTTTGAAGAGGTAGCTCAGGAGATTGCGGCAACCAAGACAGTGTCTTCTGTACCCTTGATTACCATAGCTCCGCCTCGGATGTCGTCTCTCAAAGATGCAAAGGCTGTGGTTGAAGAAGGAGGAAGCACAATCTGGGGGCAGCTTCCAGACTTTCCTTACAAATCAGATAAATTCGGCTTGGGGTTCACTTCTTCTGCTCAAAAGGCTGTACACCGCGCCCGCGCTGGAGGGCCACCAGTGAGGATCACCCATCATGGAGTCAATGCTTTGGAGGATAGTGAAAAGGAGAGCAACCTGAAAGACTGGATTTTTCCAACTGTTGGCGGAGGACTGTGCAACTGGGAAGCAAAAGACTTTGTTCCGATTACTTTCATACCGCAGTAATTTATCTTTCAAACATTTCTGTTTGTTTGTAATAATTCTTAAACAATTCGTACACTTTTAACCTTGTGCCTTACCGGAGGCACATAGGTCCATTTGTAAGGGTTTGATTTTTCATCTTCATATGCCATTTTAATGAATCATGGACGTTTTCACATATAAACTTTTGTGTTCATTGTCTTTCTTTTTACATTTTATTTGTTTAAAGATGAATATCCCTTACACACACCCACACTCACAAATGCAGGTACCCTTCCATTCCGGATTCCATGGGTAACAATTCTGCTATGGCCTTCAGTGACTCTGAAGATCTGGTCTACCATGCCGAATACGAAGGTAAGGAAGATTGTGAGGTGCCGGGAGAATTGGCTAGATTGCTACAACAGGAAGAAAGAGCAATTCTGCCTCATGAGGAGCTGTTAGAGATAATCAACTTGGGTACTGAGGAAGACAGAAAAGAAGTCAGAGTGGGTGCCAACCTAGATCCAACTGTCAAGGAGCGCTTAATTCAACTGTTGAATGAATATGTTGAGATCTTCGCCTGTTCATACAAAGACATGCCGGGACTCGATACAGACATTGTGGTACACCGTCTACCCACAAGAGAAGACTGTCCACCAGTTAAACAAAAAGTCTGCCGCATGAGGCCCGACATGTCCGAAAAGATCAAAGCAGAAGTTATGAAGCAGTTCAATGCTGGATTTCTTGTTGTTACTTCCTATCCACAATGGGTTGCTGACATTGTTCCCGTGCCTAAGAAGGACGGAAAAGTGAGAATATGCATGGATTATAGGGACTTAAACAGGGCCAGCCCTAAAGATGACTTTCCACTTCCGCACATTGACATCCTGATTGACAACACAGCTCAGCACAAGGTATTTTCTTTGATGGACGGATTTCCAGGTTACAACCAGATCAAAATGGCACCTGAAGACATGGAGAAAACTACTTTTGTTACACAGTGGGGTACGTTCTGCTACAAAGTGATGCCATTCGGACTGAAGAATTCCGGGGCAACCTATCAACGCGCCATGGTAGCTTTGTTTCATGATATGATACATCATGAGATAGAGGTCTACGTAGATGACATGGTAGCCCGATCACAGACGGAAGAATAACACCTCGACCACTTGCAAAAGCTGTTTGTCAGGTTGAAGGAGTACAAGCTAAGGTTATACCCTAACAAGTGTACGTTCGGAGTCCGATCCGGTAAACTCTTGGGTTTCATTGTCAGCAACAAAGGCATCGAGGTTGATCATGCCAAAGTTAAAGCTATACAAGAAATGCCTGCTCCTCGCACTGAGAAGGAGGTCAGAGGTTTCTTGGGACGCCTAAACTACATTGCTAGATTCATCTCTGACCTAACATCTACCTGTGAACATATCTTCAAGCTGTTGAAGAAAGATCAGGTGGTTAAATGGAATGACAAATTCCAGACTGCCTTTGATAGAATCAAAGAGTATTTGCTTGAACCTCCTGTATTGATGCCTCCCGTTGAAGGAAGACCGCTAATCATGTATCTGACCGTCCTAGAAAATTCAATGGGGTGCGTACTGGGGCAGCATGACAAGTCTGGCCGAAAAGAGCATGCCATTTATTACCTTAGCAAAAAGTTTACCGTCTATGAAACCAGATATTCACTGCTCGAGAAAACTTGTTGCGCTTTGGTATGGGCTGCTCGCCGGCTGAGGCAGTATATGTTGACTCATACCACTTTGCTGATATCTAAGATGGATCCAATAAAGTACATCTTCGAGAAGCCTGCTTTGTCTGGAAGGATAGCCAGATGGCAGATGATCCTGACAAAATACGATATACAGTACACGACCCAAAAAGCTATAAAGGGGAGTGTACTAGCTGACCATCTGGCTCATCAAGCTGTCGAAGATTATCAATCCATGAAGTTTGACTTCCCTGATGAAGACATCATGACCTTGGACAATATTGAAGATTTCAGAACATATGACAGACCTGAACAAGGATCCCGATGGACCATGTACTTTGATGGGGCCTCTAATGCACTTGACAACGGTATCGGCGTGATACTCATCTCCCTAGAGGGTTGCCATACTCCTTTCACCTCCAGACTTTGCTTCAACTGTACGAACAACATGGCAGAGTATGAAGCTTGCATCTTTGGACTCAAGGCTTCCATAGACTTGGGAATCAAATCTTTGATTGTGTTTGGAGACTCAGCTTTGGTCATCAGTCAGATCAAAGGAGAGTGGGACACTAAGCATCCAAACCTTATCCCTTACAAAGAACATGTCTTGACATTGCTACCACATTTCGAGCAGATTACCTTCGAGCACTTCCCGCAAGAAGAAAATCAGCTAGCAGATGCTCTAGCTACAATGTCATCCATGTTTAAACTTAACTGGGATAATGAGGCTCCCCAAATCACCATTGAACCGATGGAAAAACATGCACATTGTCACGAGATTAATACCGAAGAAGTAGTGGACCGACCTTGGTTTCATGAAGTCAAAAGGTATCTCGAGGATCAAGAATATCCTGAAGGAGCTTCAGTTAACGACAAAAAGTTCTTGAGGAGATTCTCTGCCAAGTTCTTCCTGAGCAACGGTATCCTGTACAAGCGCAATCATGATTGCATTCTGCTCCGTTGTATGGACAACATTGAAGCTGAACAGATCATGGATGAACTGCACAATGGTACCTTTGGCACTCACTCTAGCGAGCATACGATGGCTAAGAAGATCCTACGGGCAGGCTATTACTGGTCTACCATGGAAGCTGACTGCTATCAACAATCCAGGACTTGTCACAAATGTCAAATCTATGCGGACAAGGTACATATACCTCCAGTTCCTCTAAATGTCTTAACAGCTCCTTGGCCCTTTGCTATGTGGGGAATCGACATGATTGGGGAGATTAAGCCTACAACATCTGTGATCGGTGGATCTGGAACTGACTGTTTAACGCTGGTTCGCAAAATGCCGCGGTAAGCAAGAGTCGCCACCGTCTTTTATTTTCTCTAACATAGACAGGACAAAAGCACAACAAAATTCCTTATGAGAATGTTTCTCGGTTCGGGAGGTAGATTTATAGAAAAGGAAGGTGTTAGCACCCTTTCTATCAATGGTTATCCATGGGCTCTTAGATACTTGTTCATTGTGTTTTCAAAAGATGTTTGCTTTTCAATTGTGAGTGAGTTGAAAAAGTTTCGTTTAAAGATTTCGGAATAACTCTTGTATCAGTCCTCAAGAGTGTTTGAAAAATTGTTTTGAAAGCTTTTTTTTTGAAAGTGTCGGTGTGAAAAGAGTTTTGATTTGTTTTTGAATAGAGCAAGTATCCATGAGTCATCTACCTACCCTAAGGAATTAGGCTGTGTAAATGTCCTTAAGGTAGTGCCATCCCACCATTGAGAGGTAGGTAGCACCACCGTTGGAGGTGTTCGGGTCAATTCGTTTGTAGGGACAGTGTGGTCACCAGAGTAACAGTAGGACACCTTAGAAGCTACCCTTATGCCATTGATCCTTTTTAATTCCGAGGCAACTGTTTCGAGGCAACCGGATCATGTCATAGACATAAGGACTTACTAAAACGTCCTATACTCGACGACCACGTTTCGAGGGTAAGACAACAGTGAGGCGTACCCTAAGAGTGGTGTGTGAATTTGTGTGTTGTTTTCAGTTTAGCATTTATCTTGTATATGTATCATGGTGATCTACGCTTGTTTTTAATTTAGGCATTCATTCTTTCATGCAACGTTTAGCAGTTAAGAGTGCGGAAATTTAAATGCGGAAAGTAAAGTCCTACGCTATTACAAGGCGCGGGTCTATACATCGCCAAATTAACAAAGACCCGTTTTTAATAAAATGCGGAAAGTAAAACCTAGTTACTATTACAAGGCTTGAGCAATTACATAATATTTACAAAGAAAATAAAATAACGTGCGAAAAGAATAAAAATAGAATGTTCGAGGGCGTTGGACCCTTTTGAGAAATTAAATGAAATTAAAAAAACTAATTAATTATTTAATTAAGAAAAGAAATGTTTTTTGGTTTTTTTGTATTTAATGAAATAAGAAAAGAATTTAAAATTAGAAGGAGAAACCCTAATTCTAAGTTGTTTTTAATTATTAATGAAAAGATTCAAATTTAACCTAATTTACTAAATATTTAATGTACATGTTTATTTACAAAATTAATGATAATTAATAATAATGATAAATAATGATGATTAATAATTTATTTAAGAAAAAGATGAAAATGTCAAAAAAACCTAATTCTAGATATTTTTTACTTATTAAGAAAAAGATTAAAGTTTAAAAACCTAAATTAAACTAAGTTAATTGTTAGAGTTTATTTACAAAAAAAATAGGTTAGTGATGAAATTAATAATAATTAAAGATATTTGTATTTTTGATTTTTCTGTTTTTATTATAGAAAATTATTTTATGGTAAAAAAAAAACAATTAAAATAATTAAAAAAAATTAGAAAAGAAAAGAAAATAAAATTAAAAAGGATGCAAACCAAGGGGGGTTTCAGGCCCAAGGGGAGGTTTTTTTGAACGGTCTGCATTCTTTGGCCATTGGATTGGGTTTCATGGCCATTTGTGTTCTGGCTGTTGGCCATTTGTGTTCTGGCCTCAACGTTCCTTAATCTTCTCAGGATGTCTGTCTCGCCATGTATTGGTGTCATGCATAAGTTGTTCTTTTGGCCATTTGGCTTTTGGCTTTTGGCCATTTGGCTTTTGGCTTTTGGCCATTTGGCTTTTGGCCTCAACGTTCCTTAATGAACCTGCATGGGATCCTGTCTAAATCTGCAGTGTTGAATCTCATGAACACATTAAATAAAATCATAAAATGCAAATAAAGCCAATATATGAAGAAATTTAATGTTTAAGTACAATATGACATGTATGAATGATTATACCCTTTTGATCATGGAGATCAAATCAATCCTACCCTTACTGGAAAATTAGTGACCTGAATGCTTTTATGCCCTTTGGATCATGGAGATCAAGTCAGCCTTATCCTTACTGAAGAAGTAGTGAGGTGTTGGTTTGTAACTGTGATTGCTTGTTTGTAGTGAGAGAGGGATTTGTAATAAGGATTTCAAGGTTTTAGGGTTCTTGAAAGAATTTGATATTCTAACAGTGTTGTGGCAAGGTTTTTTCTCTCTTTTTCTCCTCTCTGGTTTGTGTGAAAAGAAGGTGATTATATAATGGAAATTAGGGTAAAGAAAATGGGCTTTGAATGTGCAATTGGGCCTCCAATGTTCTTTTGAGTTCGTCACTTTCCAGGCTAAATCGCAGGGACTTAAGTGCCATTTTTGAAGTTGAAATGTGAAAACAAAATGTAGCCGACATCGATAACTAACTCCTGTCCGAAAATCGGCTCAATCGGATAAACGGTGAATTAGTTATGAATTTTTGAAGTTTCAGCTCAGACAAACTTATTTTGGGCTCCAGTGTCGACTCTGACACGTTCTTCAATAAAAAACTGGTATTGATCGGAGCATAATCCGGTCTCGACTTTTGAATCAAAGTTGTAGATCTACGAGTCAGGGACCTTGTGTAAAAATATGAGCCTAATCCGATAAAAATTGACCGAGTTATGAATTTTCGAAGTTTCGGCCCAGATGAAATAATATTCAGCATTCAGGATTTTCGGCGTGTCGTGTACTCTGAGCAAAAAATGAAGGCCTTTTGAATACCGTTTGAACTCAATACCTTCTGTGAAAATGTAGCCAACTCAATTTGTAAAATTTTGGCGCCGGAACCAGCTCGATACGATGAAAATCGACCAAGTTATGATTTTCTGAACATGACGCAAATAAACTTATGTAACAAATTTTCTGTACGAAAATACTTGATAAATCCACTTTTTTGAAGACCTTCTGATCGAAATTGGCTTCCAGCCGTGAGAGATGAAAACGTAGATAATGTCAAGACGGAATTTTGGCCACCGGAACGGGTTCAAAACGAGCCACGACCATCAAGTTATGAATTTTTTAGCGCGTAAAAACTGTACTTTCAGCACACTTTTTCACCATATTTCTTCAAGAAAACTCACACATTCAGATACCTTCTTTAAAGAATTGACTCTTGAGCCGAACCTGAATTTGAGAATACGTTATCAGAGATATCTTGGCGAAAGAACACCTGAATATGACGCGCCGGGTTGGACTTGTGAATTTTTCTTGAAATATTTTGAGAAATATGGGAGGGCAAATTTTGGGGTACAACAACATCCAATGGAAACCTTTTATTCTGGTGGCCATTGACTACTTCACCAAATGGGTCGAAGCAGCTTCCTTCGCATCCGTTACAAAGAATGTGGTTTCCCGCTTCATCAAGCAGAATCTTATTTGCCGGTACGACATCCCCGAAAGGATCATCACTGACAACGGTACAAACCATAACAACACTATGATCACCGCCTTGTGCGAGCAGTTCCAGATTCAACATCACAATTCATCTCCCTATCGGCCAAAGATGAACGGTGCTGTCGAAGCTGCGAACAAAAATATCAAGAAGATCATACAAAAGATGATAGTCACCTACAAGGACTGGCATGAAATGTTACCGTTTGCTCTCCACGGGTATCGTACCACGACATGCACATCAACTGGGGAAACACCCTATTCTTTGGTATACGACATGGAAGTTGTTTTGCCTATCGAGGTTCAGATTCCCTCCTTGAGAATCATGAAGGATGCAGGTCTGAGTGAAGACGATTGGATCCAGACCCGACTTGATTAATTGAACTTAATTGACGAGAAGAGACTTACTGTTGTTTTCCATGGTCAGGCGTATCAAAAACGGATGATCAAGGCATTCAATAAGAAAGTCAGGCGCCAGGTATATCAAGTCAGAGATCTAGTGATGAAGCGCATCATCTTGCCGCAAAGCAATCCCAGAGGCAAATGGACTCCTACTTACGAAGGACCATTTGTAATCAAGAACATATTTTCTGGTGGGGCAATGATATTAACCACCATGGACGGTGATGACCTGCCGCACCCTGCGAATGCAGACATAGTCAAAAGATACTACGCATAAGTGACCCGCTAGGTTGACACACCTAGGAAAAAAAAGGGCATCCCGGTGAATCGAAAACCAGAAAGGGAAGTTCAGGAAAAAGGTAGGGATAAAATAATAAAAAATATGTACACCTGGCAAGTTGAAAATCCGAAAGGGCGACTTGGGCAAAAAAGGGTTTCCCGTTGGATCGAAAACCCGAAAGGGCGGTCCAGGCAAAAGTTAGGGAATTAAAGCGTATGACTATGTCTCGTTGGATCACTTTAAGGACAACCTCTTCACAGACAAGCTCCGGGCTTCTGATTAACTCATTCATCTTCGGACGAAGCAACAAATGGACAAGATATTCAGAATTACAAAGGCTATAGCAGAATGGGAACCCCATGGAATTTTCACACATAGCCATCTTTCTCTGTATAAATTTTTCTCATTTTTATGACAACGTTCTCTTACTAGGATGTCTGTCTCCTTTGTACAAAATACTTACACAAAGTTAATACAAAGATACTTCAAAGTGCATAAAACTATTTGCCTTTTCCTCTTTTTACACTTATGTCTTATTTGAAAACATCCAATGATTTATTAATGAGCATATGAATTTGAATATAATCACTATTTACAAATAAACGAAATGGGAAAGAATAATTACTGATAGGTTGAAAGGATAGGAAAACGTCTTTAGGCTATTCCAAGAGAAATCCCCTGCAGTACATCATCTAGATCCCCAACAGAGCTAAAACCTTGAAATACATATCCCCAGCGGAGTTATAATTTCAAATCCTTAATTCCCATCAGAGTTAAAACTTCAAACTACCAATCCTCAGTGGAGTAAAAACTTTGAACTATAGACCCTCAGCGAAGATGAAACCTTCTTCCCCAGTCGAGTCAAATTTCCAACTATCAATCCCTAGCGGGAACCATTCAGTTTTCCCCAAATTCCCCAGCAAGTTGTCTTAAAAGTATAAGAATCAACCAGATAATAGTTAACTTTTATCCCCAACCTAGGATAACTCCCCAGTAGAGAGGCATACAACCCAAACTCCTGAGCTTTTTCCAAACAGGAATAAGCTTTTTCCCCAGAATCCTGAACTTACTCTCAAGCAGGAAGCCTTCTTCCCCATAAAGTTTTCACTCCCCAGCAGATTGAAGATTCTCATTCTCATTTCCCCAGTGAAGTCACCAAATTTTTCATTACTCCTCAACAGAATGAAGACTCTCATTCTTAGTTCCCCGCAGAAATCATCAGAATTTTCCCTATTCCCCATCCGAGTAAGGATTCCCATTATTTAACCCCTAGTAGAAGTCTTCAAGGTTCTCTGGATTTCCCTAGCAGATTTCTCAAGCAGTTTGACATTAATCTCACAACAGAATTTGTCAATACTCCAACTTCAAGACATGAAGGATTCTCACATCCCCACAAAAGTTGTCAGGGATTTTCCATCCCTAACAGTCACCAAGTATTTCTCATCCTCAGCAATCAAAGATTTTGAATCTCCAGCAGCGGTCAAGGACTTATTTTCCCCGGCAGCAGTCAAGGGTTTTATTATCTCTAGCCATCAAGGATTTATTTTCCCCGGTAGCAGTCAAGGGTTTTATTATCTCCAGCCATCAAGGATTTATTTTCCTCATCAATACAGCAAATCAGCTTACACGCGCATACATTACATTCATATATCATAAACATTGATAAGGCACATTTATTGCATCATACATTTCATGCAACATAACATTGTGTTTCAGCTAACATTTTACCCTTTTCAGGATAAGATTAACAGCTATCTTTAACAAATATTCAAAGATTTCAGAGACAGTACGGATACACTCCAGACGCGGAAGTCATTCTGTTACTCATTTAGATCTCTTATTCAGATACAATGCGGATACACTCCAGACGCGGAAGTCATTCTGTTACTCATTCAGATCTCTTATTTAGATACAATACGAATACACTCTAGACGCGGAAGTCATTCTGTTACTCATTCAGATCTCTTATTCAGATACAGTACGAATACACTCCAGACGCGGAAGTCATTCTGTTACTCATTCAGATCTCTTATTCAGATACAGTACAGATACACTCCAGACACGGAAGTCATTCTGTTACTCATCCAGATCTCTTATTCAGATACAATACAGATACACTCCAGACACGAAAGTCATTCTGTTACTCATTCAGAATTCAAAGTCAAGATACAGTACGGATACACTCCAGACACGGAAGTTATTCTGTTACTTATTCAGACACCAGTCCAGATACGCCCCAGACACGGTTGCCATTCTGTCACTTATTCTGACTTTTTCCCCAGCCCAGAGATGCTCCAGACACGGATGCTATTCTGTAGCTTATTCAGATTTCAAGACTCAGATATAATACAAATACACTCCAGACGCGGAAGTCATTCTGTTATTCATTCAGATTCAAGTACAATTACAACTCGGATATGCTCCAGACACATCAGTTATTCCCTTGCTCATTCAGATTCAATCTCTAGATACAGTACAGATACGTTCCAAATACAGACACCGTTCTGATACTCATTCTTTTGACTTACAACTTACAACTCAGCAAACATTCTTGGATGGCATCTTTAAGCCCATCTCCAACAAGATTCTATCACATCTCAAAATGGCATCTTTAAGCCCATTCCCTCAACTACATTTTGACGAGTGCAAATTTACGGGCACTCTAGTGTCCAATCATCTTTTACCTCCGAGTCACGAATGGCAAACTCGCCAATCTAACTCTTCAGGTTCAAGAAGATTGAACAGGGGCAGCTGTTGTACCCCAAAATTTGCCCTCTCATTTTATCAATATATTCCCCACAAGACTCTTTGGACTCAAGACATGATTAGGGTTTGCTCAGCTCAAGACCTCATCTTGCACTGATGACCTGAAATTAGGGTTTGAGTTTGCAAAAGGATTTTTGGACCATAAATGCTTCATCTGACTTTCATACACCATCTTGAACCCCTAAGATTGCTCATACCAAGTTTCAAGCCTTGAATAACATTTTTGCCCAGTCAATTGGACAGTTGACCTAAAAATCAACTGTATTGGGGAAAAAGTCAACCATGGACAATTCACAGTCAAACTTCATAATTTTTGATCCACAACAACATTCTAGGCTCCTATGTACCATTTTATCAAGTTTGGACCACAACTCCTCAATAAATTTGATCAGATCATCAAAAGGGCAAAATGGTCAAAATTAGGGTTTTGACTGAGAAAGGGAAATTTCTTATTTTTAACCTAGCCAGTGGCCAATTTGGTACAAGCATGATTTCAAGGACTCATAGCATCATCTTTACCTAATCGCATAGTTCAAAAGATCTCAAATGCATAGGATTGACAGATGAATTTTGCAGTCAACTGATCAAAAATCAACTGTACACCGAAAAGTCAAACTTTGACTTTTTGGTCAAAATCAAGTGCCAAGGGTCATAATTCATCAAGATATGTCAAAATGTGAAACTTGTTGACCAAGAAACCTAATTTTGAAAATTAGGGTTTTAATTTGAAATTTTTCATAACTTAGAATTTTTCTAAGTTATGAAAATTTCTTATTTTTTCCCAACTTTTTCACCATGATGCAATTGGATTCAAAGAAAACTTCCAACATGAAAGTTGTAGTCCTCTATGAAATATACAACTTTGATTCACAAAGTTTTCCCAAAAGATGCTTGGATCTCAATTTATGATTTTGTGAATAGGGGTCCATAAACTTTTTAACTTAGTGAAATTTTGCCCTAGTTTAGGCAGATTTTTGACCTAAGTTCATGGCAACTTTTTACATAGTTACAAGGGGGATATCAAAATGTATTTCAAAGATGGATTGGAAAGAATGTTACAATATTTCCAAAATGTCCAAGAACTCTCCAAGATCATTTATGGTTAGGGAGAATCGAAGAAATGAAAATGGCAATTTATCACTTTTGTGCAAAGGCATTTTCACAATGGTTCAAGTTGCAAATCAGTTTCAAACAAGCTTGTACTTGGTTTTACAGGTCCTAATCCCTTCTACACTCCATAATTAAATGCAAACACATTGGATAATGGCCTTGTTCTGACTTTTGAAGCATTGCACATTGAATTAATCCAAAAATGGTATAAAGTTCACATTGCTACTTTGATAAAGCTTGCTTTTTCCAACTTTGCAAATCTTGAGCCATGGACCTAATATTTTGCTGCAAACAATATCCACAAATATCAGGCAACTTGTACCAACTATGTGCAGCTAGCAAGCAAGCCTGTACAGGCTTTGGCATTGTCACTTCCAACTTTTCTTCAAAAGCAAGAAACTTGCAAAAGTCAATACAACTTGTGTATCTGATAAAGGAAAGGCTTGGCTTCATTTCAAACAACCTCAGAACATTGTAACAAGCCTAAGCATAATTCATAACTTCTCAAACACCCTAAAACACAAAAAACACCATTTTCTGCCCAAACAGGGCAGCCTTTGCAAATTTCTTGCCAAATCATATTTTGCTCGTGCGTTTTTTGCTTCAAGGCTTCAAACACATTCCATACATCACACCTAAGCTGCCCAGGCCTTTGTCTTGCAACTGTAACCTCTGTTTCAAGGATCACCATTTTCATTTTGAAGGTTTGCAGGTTGACTTCTACAGGGAGATTCAAGCATCTACAAGGCAAGCTGAGCATTGGAGAAGCTTGAGGGAACTTCAAGGAAGCTCACAAGAACTTCAGGCCTCACTCAAAGTTCCCACATTGCCATATCCAAAGTCAACTGAACAAGGTATTTGTCAAGTTTCTATCTCTCTATTTAGGCATCCTTAAGCTTAGGTTTGTGAAGCAAAAATGTAGTCCTCAACATGCTTAAGCTGTACATATGCGTATATTCCATTTATATTAACTGAGCTAGGAGTATTTGGTTGTTGAAGATGCTGAAAAAACTAGGTCAGGAATTAGGACCATTAAAATTCTCTCTGTCCTTTGAGAGTTAGGTCACAAAATGGATATGGTTGGAATCATGATTAAAAATGCTATAAGTTTCATGTTGTAAGTTTTTGATTTCATGCAAGCATGAGCAAGAATAGGATTTGAAGAAGAACGCGCGCGTTTGGAGAGACAGAGGTCAGGGACGAAGTTGTCTGGGCCTGGCGCGCTTGGGCCTTGCATTTTTCACTTTTCACACCCCCTGATCCACTTTCTGCACCCCCTTTGCTTATTTTAATTATTTTTCATATTTTCTTGTCATTTTTATATTTATTGCTTTTATTTATTTTTCTGAATATGAAAAATCTTGAAAAATCTTTTCTTTATTTTTTGCGTTTTTATTTTTATTATTTTTATTATTTTTTTGGCATAAAAATAGTTTATTAATAATATTATACTTTATTTTCTTAAATAAAACTTGTAAATAATATAAAAATATCATATATTTTTATTTTTATTATTCATACACTTAAAATATTATTTTCATGCATATTTTAATTTTTTAACATTTTGTATATATTTTTATTATTTCCTTGTACATAAATGAAATAAATAAATAATATAAAACATATTTTCTTTTTAAAAAAAAAAAGCTAGGGTTTCCCCTTTCAAAAATAATAACATTATTTTTTCTTATTTTTTAGGACATAGATAATATTATTTTCTCATACCTAAAAAAATTACAAAAAACATTTTTTGCATAATTACATTTTATTGCCTATTTATATATTTGTTTATTTATTTATTGTATAATAAATTCAATTGGGTTGTAATAGTGAATTAGGGTTTTTATTTTGTGCAAATATTCCCCATTCAAAACTTGTATCCCCCCTCCCATAATATTGTTGTAATAGTGTAGATTTACTTTACGCAATTTATCGCATTATATACATGTTTAGTAAATTAGGGTTTGTATGATAAGACAAAAATCAAACAAATAGCATGACCTAATTCAAGACAAAGATGCATGAAAATGACAACACATTGCACACAAGCACCCTTAGGGTTTCACCCACTTGGTTGCCTTAAAACATGGCCATGGTATGCATACTAGGTATCTTGGCAAAATCAAACAAAATAAAAAGATCATAGTCCCTCGATGACGCTATCTGGGTTGCCTAAACAAATGATCTTAGTCCCTCAAAATGCTAAAGATATCTGGCACAATTGTTATCATGGTCATACGATGACCCACGCCCGTCCCGTTTAACATCCAAAGATAGGGTTATCTACCAAAATAATGGTAGGTTAACAATGTCAAAGGAATAAAAATGTGTAGGAAAGACTTTTGAGTAGGTAGATAAGCTTCTAGTTACTTGATCATTTCAAAAACAATCCTTGATATTTTCAAACAAACACACACATTTCAAAACAATTTCCAAACAAATTTCAAAACATTGAAACATTTTTCAAAAGACAAACATCTTTGTATACATTCTTACAAACAAGAATCATTACAAAGATTGCCAAAACGATGGCCTCTTTTCAAAATACTTTCAAAACCACACAAAGCACCATTTCAAATAATTGGAAAAGCAAAGCAAGTGATCTAAACAAGTAACTAAGAGCCCATGGAAAACCATGGATGAAAAGGGTGCTAACACCTTCCCTTTTCATAATCTACCCCCCGAACTCAAGAAAACATCTCAAAGGTCTTTCCTGTGCTTTTTGACCTTTCCTTTTGGATAAAATACAATTCGGTGGCGAGTCTTGCTAAACCGAAACATTTGTGAACACAAACACAAAACCTCAAGTCAGTTCTCCCACCGTATCACAGAAACCATCTATTGGGAGATCAGGGGGATATTGACAATTTGGGATAAAGGAAAGTTTATAGCTCAGAGAATCTAGAGTTTTGAGCATATGGTATGGGTGGAAGGAGAATGGGGCAATTAAAGAAGGAAAAATCATGTAGTGAATATCTACGCGCCTTGTGATTGAAGAAGGAAAAGAGAATTATGGGATACCGTTTCTTCAAAAATCAGAGAAAAGAATGGAGAGTGTATATCTGTGCTTGGAGATTTTAATGCAATAAGTAATGATGAGGAGAGAAGGGGTTCAAATGAATACTTTATAAGAGAGGAGGCAGAGGATTTCGACAATTTTATCACATGAATAGATTTGATAGACTTACCATTTCGTGGCTGCAAGTTTACCTAGTCTAGAATTATAGGTCCTTCCATGAGTCGTATTGACAAATTGATAATTTCGGAAGAATGGTGTATATTGTGGCCTAATTGTTCTCAATGGGCCTTAGATAAAGAACTATCAAATCATCGCCCTATCTTGTCAAGCGACGCTGCCCAAAATTGGGGTCCGAAATGTGAAATCAAGCTTCTCAAATAAGCTTTTATTTTGATGAAGACAAACCATGGCTAACAAAAGAAGGCAAAGACTTTGGTCAAGCATCTAAGCATCTAAGGATAATATCTTCAATCAAAGCTCTCAACAACCTTAAAGGTACAATAATATTATCTACTTTGATCTTAAGATATAGATGCTCAAAATTGAAAAAGAAATGTTTAAGAATCATTATTCAAGCTTTTCAAAGATAAAATTTCACTTTTCATATGCATGCAATCGATTTACATCTTAGTGCAATCGATTGCACTCTTCAAAAATTCCAAATCTTTTGCTTCTGTTTCTGCATGCAATCGATTACATTGTTTGTGCAATCGATTGCACACTTAAATTTTTCAAAATGTTTGATTTTGTCTTAGCATGAAATCAATTACATAGTTAGTGCAATCGATTGCACTCAGTTAAATTTTGCTACTGACTTAGCATGCAATCGACTACATTGTTGATGCAATCGATTGAACTCTTAAATTTTTTGAAAATATAGCTGTTGAAAACCTTGTGCAATCGATTACACTAGAGGTGCAATCGATTACACACTGCACGAATTTGAAAAATTACAGCTTTGTTCATGCCTTTTGATCATGCCTTTTCATTACATCTTTTCACTCAAACTTGGCATTTGTTCATGATACATTTCCAGATCTTCATGATGTTTCAAAAGGGTGTTATGAACATATAAATATTCAATTTCAAATTCATATCAAACACCTTCTTTCATAATATTTTTCTGAACTTTGAAAATACAAACTCAAGCATTCTTCATTTTCATGCATAAGTTTTCTGCATTTATTTTCATACTTTGGACAGAAAACTTTGAGCAAATATATCTTGAGTCTTTGTACAATATTATTATTGAAAGAATAAGATTATACATTGTCAAAATCACTCTTAAGTGATCAATATACTCTACTCACTCAAACTCACAAATTGATATTTACTTACTTAATTTCCAGGATTGTTGGAATTAAGTTTAAGTATTTTTGTTGAAATCTTGTCTTTCCAAGTTGTTGGATACAAGTGTAGTTACATTGAGAGGATTGTTCTCATAGGTAACTTAGTGAAAATCCAAGAGGATTGTTCTTGGTCCAAGAGGATTGTTCTTGGTTTGGTTGGTAGTTCTTATGTAAGTTTACCATAATAAGGAAATCTCTTTCATGTTGAAAGGAGACTGGAGTACTCTCGGACTGTGAGGGGAACCAGGATATATCGCCCGTGTCTCTTTATTTTTCTGCATTCTTAAGCTTTCCTAAACTCACTTATAACCAGAAAAATAAGAACCATCATCACTAAAAACCAGAATTTTTTAAAAGTACCTAATTCACCCCCCTCTTAGGCGCACTTCGTACTTACAATTGGTATCAGAGCAGGTTATAGGTAACCTGCTCCTAAAAGGTCCAGAATGGCTTCCGCAAATTATAATCCCATTTTTAGAGATGGTGGTAGTAACAACAAGCCTCCTCTATTCTGTGGTGAATATTTTGACTTCTGGAAAATTTGCATGAAGGCGCATCTAGAAGCGCAAGGAGAGGAAATATGGGATGCCGTCAAAAATGGTCCATTCATTCCGGTAACGATAATCAATGGTGTTGGCTCTTCAAAGCCTAAAACTGCAAGGGACGATGATGACAAGAAGAAAGTTCTCTATGAAAAAAAGGCAATAAACCTTCTTCAAGGTGCACTTAGTATGGACGAATTATTCTGTGTATCGACATGCAAAACATCAAAGGAAATATAGAACACCTTGGTACAAACTCATGAAGGAACGACTGAAGTAAAAAGATCAAGGCTAAATACCCTAAGTCAAGAATATGAACTATTTCGAATGCAGCCCGGAGAAACCATTCTTGACTTACAAAAGAGATTTGTGCACTTGACAAATCATCTAAGTGCTCTTGGTAAAACTTTGACAAATGATGAATTGAATCTGAAAGTACTTAGGTCCTTAACAAGGGAATGGCAACCAAAGGTTACGGAAATTTCAGAAAAAGAAAAGTCTCTCCAACATGACATCCGTAACTCTATTTGGAAAACTTCAGGAATACGAAATGGAACTCGGAATACTCGAAAAGCATGAAAATCAAGAGAAGAAATCCAAGAATATTGCTTTGAAGATAGACTCCAAGGAAGTTAAAAGGGAAAACAATCCAGAAGAAGATGAAAACTTCATGATTCTTGTTAAAAGGCTTGATAAGTTCTTCGGTAGAAATGACAAACCTTTTTCTCATGCAAAAGGAAAGAAACATTTTCAGAAAAAGGAAGGCTCCACATCAGCACAAGAAATCACATGTTATGAATGTGGTAAGCAATTTCATATCAAGCCGAATTGTCCAAAATTCTCTAAGAAAGGTGGCTTCAAAAGAAATAAGGGATTCAAGAACAAAAAGGCTTATGTAGCATAGGAGGACAATAAAATAAGTTCCTCATCCGATTCCGATAGTGATGAAAGTGCAAATCTAGCATTGATGGCCTCACACCATTCTGATGATGAAGACAATGAGGTTAGTAATGAATTTACTATTTTTGATAGTGATGCACAAGGTGCTATAGATGAACTATTGAATGAATGCAAAATTCTGTATAAAACCATTTCATCACAAAAGAAACCAATTTCATCCTTAGAAGAAAAATATGTTTCAATGGAAAAAGATTTCAAAGAAGAAAAACAAAAATCAAGTGATGAACAAAAACAAAATTTTGTGTGAAAAAATTGTGATTCACTCTCTTTCCAAATTGTCCAATTAAAAAGAGTCATTGAAAGATATGAAAAAGGGAAAATTGGATTGGAAGGTGTTCTTATCCAACAAAGATACTCCCATGATAAAAGTGGACTTGGATATTCAAAGTTCTCAAAACCAAGTTCTAACAAAACTATCTTTGTTAAAGCAAGTGATCAATCTTCCAAAGAAAAAGTGAACAAACCTAAAATAGTTCGTCACTATCCAAAAAAGAAAACATTTCCTAAGAAGAAATCTTATCCTTCTAGATATAGAAGTAAATTTGAACCTACTTGTTTTTATTGTGGTATTAAAGGCCATACTCCTAATGCTTGCTATGTTAGAAACTTCAGTGTGGCAAGTGGGCATTATGTATGGGTAAAGAAAGGCACTAATTATGAAGGACCCAAAGCAACTTGGGTACCTAACAAAACCTAATTTGTTTTCCAGGTATGCTTGAAGACCACATGCAATCTTTGGTATCTTGATAGTGGTTGTTCAAAGCATATGACAGGAGACATAAACCAATTTTCACATCTAGCACTAAAGGCCAAGGGTTTTGTCACTTATGGAGACAATAATAAGGGAAGAATCCTAGGAAAAGGAAAAGTTGGTGCTCCACCTTTCACATCCATTGAAGATGTTCTTTATGTTTAAGGACTAAAGCACAATCTTCTAAGTATTAGCCAACTTTGTGAAAAAGGCTTCAAAATCAAGTTCACCAAGGATGAATGTTTGATAGAAGACGAAGTCACTCATGAGGTTATACTTAAAGGTAAAAGAATCAATAATATATTTATGATTTCCCTTGATGATCCATCTTTGAAGGTTAAATGTCTCATGGAGAACAATGATGACTCATGGCTTTGGCACAAAAGAATTGCTCATATTCATATGGAACACTTGAATAAATTAATCAAGCATGATCTTGTCATTGGATTGCCTAAGAGAAATTTAGTCAAAGATAGACTATGTGATGCTTGTCAAAAGGGGAAACAAACTAGATCAACTTTCAAATCTAAGAATGTGGTGTCCACTACAAGGCCACTACAATTGTTACATATGGATCTATTTGGCACATCGAGAACAAGAAGTTTCGGAGGTAATGTATATGCTTTGGTTATTGTTGACGATTTCTCTAGATATACTTGGACATTATTTCTAGTGCAGAAATGTGATGCATTCAAGGCGTTCAAGAAGTATGCTAAACAAAGTCAGAATGAGAAGTCTTTAACAATTGCCTCAATAAGAAGTGACCATGGCGGAGAATTCCAAAATGCTCTATTTGAAGAATTCTGGGGAGAACATGGGATATCTCACAACTTCTCGGCACCAAGGACTCCACAACAAAATGGAGTGGTTGAAAGAAAGAATAGGTCTCTTGTGGAACTTGCTAGAACCATGCTTAGCGACTCAAATCTTCAAAAATACTTTTGGGCGGATGCGGTGAGCACGACATGTTTTGTTAGCAATAGAGTTAACATTAGACCAATCTTAAAGAAATCTCCATATGAACTTTTCAAAGGAAGAAAACCTAACATTGCTTTATTTCATATCTTTGGGTGCAAATGCTTTTTCCTAAACAATGACAAAGATAATTTGGGTAAGTTTGATGAGAAATCCGATGAAGTTATATTTCTTGGTTACTCACTCTCTAGTAAAGCATATAGAATATACAACAAAAGAACTTTGACTATTGAAGAATCTATGCATGTTTCTTTTGATGAAACTAACCCCTCCAAGGATGATAATATTGTTTGTGATAATGATGATGAAATTTTAGAAGGTCCTCAAGAAAATTCTTCCAAGGATCAATCCATTCAACTAGAAGAATCACCTCAACAAGAATCGAATCTCAATGATCTACCAAAAGAATGGAGAACTCATAGAGATAACCCTATTGATAAAGTTATTGGTGATTGTTATAACCCAAAATTTTCCCTCTAATTTTATCAAGATTTTCCCCACAAGACTCTCTGGACTCAAGACCAGATTAGGGTTTGCTCAGCTCAAGACATCTCCTTGCACTGATGACCTGAAATTAGGGTTTGAGTTTGCACAAGGAATTTTAGATTTCTAATGCCTCATGTGACTTTCATACACCATCTTGGACCTATAATATTGCTCATACCAAGTTTCAAGCCTTGAATCACATTTTTGCCCAGTCAATTGGACAATTGACCTAAAAATCAGTTGTATTGGGGAAAAAGTCAACTGTGGCCAATTTACAGTAAAACCTCATAATTTTTGATCCACATCAACATTATAGACTCATATGAACCATTTGATCAAGTTTGGACCACAACTCCTCAAGAAATTTGATCAGATCATCAAAAGGGCAAAATGGTCAAAATTAGGGTTTTGACTGTAGAAGGGTAATTTCTGATTTTTCACCTAGCCAATGGAAAATTGGGTTCAAGCATGGTTTCAAGGACTCAATGGAACCATCTTGACCTAATCACAAGTTTCAAAAGATCTCAAAAGCATTGGATTGACAGATGAATTTTCCAGTCAACTGATCAAAAATCAATTGTACACTAAAAAGTCAAACTTTGACTTTTTGGTTAAAATCAAGTACCAAGGGTCATTTTTCATCAAGGTGTGTCAAAACATGAAACTTGTTGACCAAGAAACCTAATTTTGAAAATTAGGGTTTAAGTTTGAAAAATTTCATAACTTAGAATTTTTCTAAGTTATGAAATTTTCTTTTTTTTCCCCAACTTTTCCCAAATTTTTCACCATGATGAAATTGGATTCAAAGAAAACGTCCAACATGAAAGTTGTAGTCCTCCACAAAATCTACAACTTTAATTCACAAAGTTTTCACAAAAGATGCTTGGATCTCAAGTTATGATTTTGTGAATAGGGGTCCATGAAACTTTTAACTTAGTGAAATTTTGCCCTAGTTTAGGCAGATTTTTTACCTAACTTCATGGCAACTTTTCACATAGTTACAAGTGGAATCCCAAAATTAATTTCAAATATGGATTGTAGATATTGTTACAAGCTTTCCAAAATGTCCAAGAACTCTCCAAGATCATTTATGGTTAGGGAGAATCGAAGGAATGAAAATGGTAATTTCTCACTTTTGTCCATGGCATTTTGCACATTGCTACAAGTTGCAAATCTGTCCTAAGCATGCTTGTACTTGTTTTACAGATCTTAAACCTTTCCACACTCCTTAATTTAATACAAATACAATGGATATTGGCTTTGTTCTGAGCTATGAAACTTTGCACAATGAATTAATCCATTTATGGCATAAAGGTAACATTACCATTTCCATAAAGCTTGCTTTTTTGCAACTTTGTATTCATTGAGAATTGAACCTGATCTTTGGCCACAAATAAGATCCACAAACTTGAGGTAAAGTACACCAACTATGTTCAGGCCTTAAGCTAGCCTGTACAGGTTGGGAGCTTTGTCAACTCACTTTTGCTTCAAAAGCAAGTAAGCTTGCATAAAGTCCACAACTCTTGTATCTGATAAAACCAAGTCTTGTGATCATTTCAAACAAGTTCAGCATATTGTAGCAAGCCAGAAACACGATTTTCCAAGCTCTCAAACACCCTAAAACACAAAATCACAAGTTCTTTCCCAAACAGGGCATCATCTGCAGAACCATTTCCAAAACCAAATTGGCTCGTGCGTTTTTCCTTGAACCACTTCAAACACATTCCATACAACCCACTTGAACTATCCAGGCACCTGTCCAGAAACTGTGAGCTCATTTTCACACTTCACCATTTTCATTTTGAAGCTTTGCAGGTTAACTTCTACAGGGAGATTCAGGCCAGTTCAAGGCAAGCTGAGCATTGGGAAAGCTTGAGGGAACTTCAAGCAAGCTCACGAGTACTTCAGGCCTCACTCAAAGTTGCTACATTGCCATAGCCAAACTCAACTGAACAAGTTAATTTTCAAAGTTCTATCTCCTTATTTAGGCATCATTAGGCTTAGGTTTGTGAAGCAAAAATGTAGTCCTTAAGTTCCTTGAGCTGTACATATGCATACATTTCATTTATATTAACTGAGCTAGGAGTATTTGATAGTTGAAGTTGCTGAAAAAACTAGGTTAGAATTTAGGGCCACTGAAATTCTCCCTGGTTTCTTAGAGTTAGATCATGTTTTTTATATCATTAAAATCGTGTGATCAAATGCTATAAGTTTCATGTTGTAAATTTTTGATTTCATGCAAGCAATAGAGAGAACAGGATTTGAATACAGGAAGCGCGCATTTTGGGACGAAGGCAGGAGGTTCGGGATGAAGTGGTTCTGGGCCAAGGCGCTTGGGCCTGCTTTCTTTTGACACCCCCGTTTTACTTTCTGCACCCCCTTTTGCATTTTCTTATATTTTTTTTATATTTTCTTGCATATTTATATTTTCTGACTTTATTTATGTTTACTAAATGTTAAAAAATCTCAAAAATATTTTCTTAATTTTTTGTATTTTATTTTATTATTTTTATTATTTTTTGGGCATAAAAATAGTTTACTAATAATAACATACTTTATTTTCTTAAATAAAAACTTGTAAATAATATAAAAATATTATATATTTTTTTTATTATTTATACATTTAAAATAATATTTTCACACATATTTCATTTTTTTAACATTTTGTATATTTTTTTTTATTATTTCTTTGTACATAATGAAATAAATAAATAATTAATAATAGAATATATATTTTCTTTTAAACCAAAAATTAGGGTTTTCACCCTTTCAAAAATAATCATTTTTATTTTTAGGACATAAATAAACTCATTTTCTCATACATAAAATAAATACAAAAAAACATTTTGCATGTTTACAATTTATTGTAAATTTAAATAATTGTTCATTTATTTATTGTATAAATTCAATTGAGTTGTAATAGTAAATTAGGGTTTTATTTTGTGCAAATATCCCCCTATTCAAACTTGTACCCCCTTCCCATAATAATGTTGTAATAATCTAGATTTACTTTACGCATTTTATTGCTTTCATATGCCATGATAGTAAATTAGGGTTTTGTATGCAAAGACCAAAAATCAAAACAAATAGCATGACTTAATACAAGACAAATATGCATGAAAAATGACAACACGTTGCACACAAGCACCCCTAAGGTTTCATCCACTTTGTTGCCTTAAAATGGCCATGGTATGCATGCTAGGTATCTTGGCAAGACAAAACAAAACAAAAGATCATAGTCCCTCGATGACGCTATCTTGGTTTCCTATACAAAGATGATCTTAGTCCCTAAAACTTGCTAAGATACTTGGAACCATTGCTATCATGGTCATACGATGACCCGCGCCCATCCCGTTTATCATCCAAAGATAGGGTTGTTTACCAAATACAATGGTAAAGCAACAATGTCAAAGGGTTAAAAATGTACAAGAAAGACTTTTGATTAGGTAGATGCTCCTAGTTACTTGATCAATTTGCAAACCATCCTTGCTAATTTCAAAACACACACACATTTCAAAATATTTTCAAACAACTTTCAAAACATTGAAACATTTTTCAAAAGACAAACATCTTTGTATACATTCTTCAAACAAGAATCATTACAAAGATTGCCAAAACGATGGCCTCTTTTCAAAATACTTTCAAAACCACACAAAGCACCATTTCAAACAATTGAAAAAGCAAGGCAAGTGATCTAAACAAGTAACTAAGAGCCCATGGAAAACCATGGATGAAAAGGGTGCTAGAACCTTCCCTTTTCATAATCTACCCCCCGAACTCAAGAAAACATCTCAAAGGTATTTCCTGTGCTTTTTGACCTTTCCTTTGGATAAAATAAAAAGTCGGTGGCGACTCTTGCTAAACCGAAACATTTGCAAACACAAACGCAAAACCTCAAGTCAATTCTCCCATTGTATCACAGTGATATAAGTCAAGGCGTGTCTACAAGATTAAATCTAAAGGATGCTTGCCTAAACATGGCGTTTGTCTCTCAAATTGAACCTTCCAAAGTTGATGAAGCTTTAGGCGATGACCAATGGATCATAGCTATGCAAGAAGAATTGAATCAATTTGAAAGGAATCAAGTTTGGGAACTCGTTCCTAGGCCAAGCAACAAACACATTATTGGAACAAGATGGGTGTTCAAAAACAAACTTGACGAAAATGGAATAATTGTTTGCAACAAAGCAAGATTGGTAGCACAAGGATATAATCAAGAAGAAGGAATAAACTTTGAAGAAACGTTCGCTCCAGTTGCAAGGTTAGAAGCTATTCGTCTCTTACTTGCCTATGCTTGTTCATTAAATTTTCAGCTTTTCCAAATGGACGTCAAAAGCGCATTCTTGAATGGATATATCACTAAAGAAGTATATGTCAAGCAACCCCCCGATTTCAAAGACTTCAAGAATCCATCTCATGTGTATAAACTAAGGAAAACTCTCTATGGACTGAAACAAGCACCAAGGGCATGGTATGATCGTTTAAGCAACTTCCTATGCGAAAAGGGTTTCGAAAAAGGCAAAGTGGACAAGACTCTATTTATCAAGAAAATCAAAGGCGACACTTTGCTAGCACAAGTCTATGTTGATGACATCATCTTCGGTTCTTCAAATCAAGAAATGTGTGAAGAGTTCTCATCAATGATGCAAGGAGAATTTGAAATGTCCATGATGGAAAAAATGAACTATTTTCTTGGACTTCAAATCAAACAACTTAAAGATGGCATCTTCATCAACCAATCCAAATATTGCAAGGAACTCCTAAAAAGGTTTGACATGGATAACTGCAAAGAAATGTCTACACCTATGGGTTCTGGTACTTATGTTGATCAAGATGAATCAGGAATTTCCATCGACATCACTAAATATCGAGGTATGATTGGCTCCTTATTATATTTGAAGGTAAGTCGTCCTGACATAATGTTCAGTGTTTGTCTCTGTGCTCGCTTTCAAGCTAACCCAAAGGAATCTCATCTCACGGCGGTAAAGAGGATCATGAAGTATCTCAAAGGGACAACCAATGTCAGATTATGGTATCCAAAAGGTAGTATCTGTAACTTGATTGGTTATTCTGACACGGATTATGCAGGATATAAAACAGATAGAAAAAGCACAAGTGGTACTTGTCACATTCTTGGTAATGAATTAGTGTCATGGACCTGCAAGAAACAAGCATGTGTTACTCTAAGCACGGCCGAAGCTGAATACATTGCAGCGGGTAGTAGTTGCGCTCAAATTTTGTGGCTAAAACAACAACTTCGTGACTACGGACTCGATCTAGGGTGCATTCCTCTAAGATGCGACAACACAAGTGCAATCAACATCACAAAGAATCCCGTCATGCATTCAAGGACCAAACATATAGACATTCGACATCATTTTCTCCGTGACCATGTTCTTCAAGGAGATGTCGAGGTGACCTTTGTCGATACCCATAATCAACTTGCCGATATCTTCACCAAACCTTTGGCGAAAGAACCTTTCTACCAATAGGTGCTGATCCAAAGAGAAAGGATACTTAGGTTCATGTGATAAACACATTAAAAGACAGGCTTTCTAATTGGAAGAATAAATTCCTTTCCATCAGGGATCCGATTGTTACCTTAAAATCTGTCTTGTATGCGATTCTAGTCTACTATCTCTCTTTCTTCAAGGCTCTGGAAGGTATCATTTCACACTTAGAATCTATATTCAAACAATTTATTTGGGGGGTAATGAGGAAGTAAGGAAAATTAATTGGGTTGGTTGGGATAAGGTTTGTAGACCTATCAAAGAAGGGGGGCTATGATTTAAAAATTTGAAAGTTTCCAATAATGCTTTACTAGGTAAATGGAAATGGAAAGTTTCTGCGGAAAAAATGGGGATTTGGTATGCTGCGTTGATAAATAGATATGGAGTAAATATGGTGAATTTGTCCTCGGGAGACCATGAATCTTCGAGGTGGTGGAAGGATATTAGTCATTTGGAATTAGGAGAGGTTGTGAGTGCAAGTGATTATTAGGTGAAAGAGGTGTATAAGGGGTTAATGGCGGAAGAAGTAGACCATCCAAAGTACAATTGGAAGAAAGTATGGCATAAAGCGATCCCGATAAAATTCTCTAGCCTGGTGTGGAAGGTATTGCACAATAAAATACCGACCAAAGATAATCTGGCTAAAAGGGGAGTGTCAGTTCAAGGGGGTTAGGTGTATCGAAGATTGTGGAAAAGAAGAATCGGTATCTCATCTTTTCTTTGAGTGTCATGTGTTTGCAGGTGTGTGGAACTCAATTTGTAAATGGATTGGAGTGATAACAGCATTTCACAATATCGGGTAGAAACACATCGAGCAATTTGAGTCCCTGCTAGGAGGCAGAAAATCGATATCAAAGAAGCTGGTCGTAATCTGGTTTGCAGGTATATGGTGCATATGGAAACCAAGGAATGATAAAAAAAAATTCGGAACATGGAAATCAACTTAGAAAAAATCATCCAAGAAATCAAGGTGGTGTCGTGGAAATGGCTAAAAATCAAAGCGAATTGGATTGAGGAGGATATTGGTCAATGGTTCACGCGTCCTAATGATTGTCTCAGATTGAATACAGACTGATCAGTTTGATTACACCAGAGGTTCGTTCCAGAACATTTCTCTTTGGTAGGAGATGTGTGGGCTGTTTTTCAGTTTAGTTTGTGTGATGCTTTGCCGTTTTCGGGATGGTTAGTTCAGCAGAGCCAGAGGAAACCACAGTTCTAGAAAATTTTTGCAGTATAGAATTTCATGATTTGCTTTGGATTTGAGTCTGTATGTATATGTTATCATCTCTATTCTATGTAATGTGGAGATGGGATCGTTGATTTTGTTCTTAAAGGGTGCTGGAGTTAGTAGCTAATTTTCTTTGTTTAGGCAGATGGGGTTTGTTGGTGTAACATGGTAATAATGTCTCTGTAATTCGGCACTGCTTGTTCTTTGGTTAATTCATTTGGCTTTTTTCAAAAAAATAACCAGTTTGCTTTTTTAGAAAAATATCTCATCATAAAAAAATACAATTTTTATATTTTAAATTATAAATAAAAAATTAACCTTTTTAAGATGAATTTAATTATAAACTGCATTAAATTTACTTTCTCTTTTTCTCCATAACCAATAGTCAATTAAAATATGTTTTGCATCTTTCTATGACTAAGTTGTATATTTGTTATAGCAGGCCAACTTGATTCCCTCAACTAATGATATTGGTTCTTATAGTCAAATAACTTCATTTGAAATGTTCCAGCTTGGTCATTCATCACCTGGACCAATCCCTTCCAATATAGTTAACATTTCAAATTCTAAGTTTGATGTTACTTCTTCTTCAAGTAAAAGTCTCATTTACAATTGTTGGCTCATTGATTCTGGAGTCAATGATCATATATGCTCACCATTGCATTTCTTTTATTCATTTTATAGAATTAAGCCTTTAAATATTCATTTACCAAATGGTAGTTCCGCTTAAGTGAATTATGCATGTAATGTACAAATATCCTCGTTTCTTTCTATTTTCAATGTTTTGTATTCAGAAGCATTCAAAATTAACTTGATATTTGTATCCAAACTATGTCAGCCCCTAACCTTATCAATCAAATTCATATTAACTCATTGTTGTTTTATAGGATATGAAGTCTATGAAGATGATTGGTTTGGCTATCAAGTAAATGGATTGTAAAAATTAATGATGGGTCCCAAACCTGCACAAGCACGACCTACCTTTTATTCACAAACATGTAAACCATATTGATAGTCTTTTATCTTTCCATACTATACCTCAAACCTCTATATGGCATTTTAGATTATGGCTTCTCTCTAATCATAGATTATCTGGTATGTCAAGATTGTATCCCTCTATTACCAATGACAATAAATTTGTATGTAATATTTGTCACTTTTTTCCAACAAAAGCAAAATCCATACAAAGTTAGTTTGTCTCAAGCTACTTTTAAATTTTCCATTTTATATTTTGACATTTTGAGACCTATATCCACATCTTCCATTCATGGTCACAAGTATTTTTTAGTAATTATGGATGAATTTAGTATATTTACATGGATCACACTAATGAAAACAAAAGTTGAAGTAGTTATATCTCATATCTCAAATTTGCCTCATCATTTCATCCAAATCATCTAGCTTATGCATCTCACATCCTTCATATACATATCCTCCATTAGGTCATCTAACACTGCATGCACTCATTAACAACAATGCTTGATATTCAAGATCAATGGTCATGAGATTAGAGTTTACATGGTACACTTGGGGTTTCATCTTTTTGCAGGTTTATCTCAACAAAAGGTTCAAGGATCAGGATTAGAGTTTTGACTATCATACAAGGCTATCAGGTGAATGTTCAAAGGCTTGATAATACATATTATAAGGATCTTATCTTCAACATTCTTTAGCATCTTTAGCACAACAATAATGTAATGGTTACTTGCAATACAAGCTACCTCACAAGTGACATCCAAAAGCTACAAGAAAGTATCAAATGCCATCTTCTTATACATGTCATCTCCACAAGAATTAAGGTTTATTTCCCTAATCATGTAGACTTCAAGGAAAGGGTTCATAGGAGCTATTTATCAAGTAACATTACAATCTCAAGGGACCTTATCCATGGGATTAAGGTTTTGATTCAGGAAGCTTTTCATCATGCAATACAAGGAGGCTATCATTAGAGAGTCTCATGCATGAAGCTAAGGTTTTGTTGATCATTCATCACTCAATAAGGAACCTGTTGTTTAAATCTCAAGTCATATGGATCTACGTTGTCAAATTAGGGTTCGTGGATACTTTATAGCATAGTATTTCATTTGATCATTTAGATTTCTTGTGATGTAAGATATACATCGTATGGATTCATTTCAGTCATATCAAGCTAGAGCTTAAAGTTCTTATGAAATAACAAGGTTTTAAGGAGCAAAGATAATGGAAGATTATTCAATCATTTGAGGAGATTTGGACATGGTCCATTCCAGAAAAAAGTGAGGATCTTGGAGCTTCAAATTCAAACAAAGGAAAGTGTTTCATTCTTTGAAGGTCATTATTTCAAAATCAATGGTTTGATTATTTTGGAAAATGTCTTATTGATTTTACACCATGGCCAATGGTTTACTTTGAATATTTGGAGAGTTATCATTTGAATTCAAAGTTAACAGGGTGGAAAATATCAACACATTTTTCATTAGAATTCATGAGTTTACAAGAAGTTTCATTACATTACAAACCCTTTACACCATTGCCTTTACATAGAAACAATTAAAAAAAACTATCCTAAACCTATGTTTCTTCATGAATCTCAAGCTTTCCTCAAATGTCCACCATGACTCCATTTGCCTTCATCTATTTTCACACATCAAGGCATCTTCACCCCATGATCAAAACTTATCCAAACCTGCATCAAGAAACTGATTCACACATAAATCATAAAACAAAGCAAATATTCAGCAACCTTACTTCAATCCATATCCAAACCTGCAAAATCACAAAGAAAACATTGTCCAACTCAACCATGCCCTGCATTCGTTAAAATAGAATTCAGAAAAAACCAAAATTGAAATTAAGTTGGCCATGAGTTCAAAATGCAGTCTTACATAAAAATTAAATCAGAAATAGAAAATCAGGAGCAGAAAGTTCTACCAGAAATAAGAGAAGCAATAGAAAAAAAAGAAAATCAGAAACTGAGCTAATCCACTAACTGATTCTAACAACTTTCTAACTGAATACTAATAAACTTTGCAACCAACCTCCTTCATCAACAACATATAAAACTCCATTCTTCACTCTCAATCAATTCTCCTCTGCCACTTTTCAGTTTCATACTCTTCACTCACCACCAATCTATTCCATAATCGTTCTTCATCCTCCATTCACTTCAATCACCCTCATCACCATTTTTCCACTCTGAAAAACTCTCTCATTCTCCCATAACCGAATGATGTGTTCACAAGTGCATGGAAATATCGAAGTAATATAAAATATTGTCGAACCCACAGAGTCCAATGCCAATCTACTGTAATCTATCATCGCTTTGTAAAGCTAAGGCTAATGAATAATTAATTTAGGAGAAACTAAGAACAAAAACAAAGACTAAAATAATATTAAAGAAATACATAATAAAAGAGAGGTCGGAATGTGAATTTCGCGTGCTTCAGGGACTTTGTAACTCGTTGCCTTTTAAGTATACTAAAGATGTATTTTATATAAAATGTTAATTTAAAGACAATACCTCACACTCGTGGTTTTGAATAAAGTCACTCTCCTTAACCGTAGGATTTTACTCTCGCTCGTCCACATGAATCAAGGAACACATTTTGAAAACTGAACAATTTATAATTAATCCTAAAGCGCTCTCGTTGTGTTTAGGACTAATACCTAGTTTCTACTATCTGGTTCGACTCCCACGCTCT
The DNA here is from genome assembly GCA_948472305.1 of Vicia faba. Lineage (NCBI taxonomy): Eukaryota > Viridiplantae > Streptophyta > Magnoliopsida > Fabales > Fabaceae > Vicia > Vicia faba. The sequence goes on along the minus strand of OX451737.1, from coordinate 824,893,592 downwards.
CGCAGTGTCGGCTCGAACCTTAGTTAATTTCTTACTCTCGTGGAAAAATTGTGTTAAGTAACCTCTCACTCTCATGACAAAGCTATTTAAATTGAGTTTAAAAACAAATACCAAAATGGAAAATTGAAATTAATTAATTAAGCCAACGTTGTTACTGAGTCCTGTCGGAAACAACAGTCTTCACATACCGGACTCAAAACAACTTAGCAGGACATATTGTTAAATGAAAGCGAATCAAACATAACAATTTCTATTAAGAACGACATGGTAATTAAATTAACAATGATAAATGATAATAATAATAATAATAATAATAATAATAATAATAATAATAATAAAGTAATAAAAGGAAACCTGTAAAAGTTGAGAATAAATTGTGAGATTTGAAATAAAGATGAAACTGGAATAACTTCTATTAAAGCGGCAAGATTTGATCCAAGCATTACATAAGTTGTAGGCCTAATATTAAAGGTGTGGTAGTTCTCTAATGTGAGAAACCACCACTTTTACAAAGTGATTTATGCCTAAAACTAAGAATAGTGCTTCTGTGCACAAACTTTGATGTTCAAACAATGAATGTTAGGTCCTTTATATAGTGAGAAATGTTGGAAGTTATCATGTGAGAGGTACTGGAGATCATGGTCGGATAAGTTGAGAAAATCATGGATGAGTGGGTGAAGTGGAGAAAACCAGTATGTGGCCTGCAGTATTAGAGCTATGGCGAGAGGCATGCGTTGTGTTCCATGGGGAACACAAGTCAAAGCTATGGCGACCGTAACACATGTGTGCCGAGGGGCACACATAATTCCAAGGCATGGGGACCGGCTGGAGGCTGTGACGAACGTCACAGTCCTCTGTCATGCAATTTCCTTCTGTTTTCTGCTACAAAGTCATTTTCAACTCATTCCTTTGTCAGTCCTTCCTCTTTTCTCATGCAAGTCTTATGGAATGCAAATACCTGAAATGAAATAGAAATACTGACATAACAAGATAAAAATGAAAGAAAATGAAACTAAAATGCATGTGAGTCAAGTCGAATATACGATATAATTTTGCATTATCAAATTCTCCCATACTTAAACCATTGCTTGTCCTCAAGCAATCGACCAACATGGTAAAATAAATGATTAAGCGTGATTTGAAACAAGGGCACGACACAACTCCTAATCATACACGACTGCTAGGCTAATGTCAGATTGATAGGTACTAAATGTACAATACCAAGGACACCATAGCGACACAATATTCAAAGACTCCCTGTGATACGGTGGCCAGAACCGGGACGTGTTTCCCTTTTTAAGGAATTGCTGGTTTGCATTTTGCGTTTGTGTTTGCAAAATGTCGCGGTAAGCAAGATTCGCCACCGTCTTTTATTTTATCCAACAAGGAAAGGAAAAAAGCACAGAAAAATTCCTTTTTTTCGAGATATTTCTGAGTACGGGGGGTAGATTATAGAAAGGGAAGGTATTAGCACCCTTTCTATCCGTAGTAATCTACGGGCTCTTAGGTACTTGCTCATCATTTTCAAAATTGTTTACTTTGTGTTTATGTGCTTTGAAAAGTTTTTGTTTTGACTTCGATTTAACTCTTGCTTCTGTCTTCAAGAGTGTAATGAAGTGTTTTGAAAACTTTGTTTGCAAAGGAGTGTAAGTGTGAAAAAAGTTTGTTTTGATTGAGCAAGTACTTAAGAACTAATCTACCTACTCGAAAAAAGAATCGTTCTATGTTTGTTTCCTTTAGACAGTGCTATCCCACTATTAGTGAGTAGGTAGCACCGTCGTTGGAGTTTTAAGGGTCAATTCGAAAGGGACGTATGGTCACCAAAGCAATGTTAGGACGTCTTAGTAATAACCCTAATGTATTAGATCAATTATCCAAGGCAACAATATCTGAGGCAACCTTTCCGAGGCAACTTTGATCTTTGGACAAAAGGACGACCACTAAAGCATCCTATACTCAATGACCGTTTACCGAAGGTAACCAAGTCGGAGTGTACCCTAGGAGTGCGCATGTGCGAGTGATTCAATTTAAGTTTATTTATCTTTGCACATGTTTATGGTTATCTAACTATTTTAAAGTTTTTCACATACATTCTTGTCATGCATCCTAATATCATACATCTAACAGTTAAATATTTGCGAAATTTAAAATGCGGAATTTAAACTACGCTATTACAAGGCTTCGGGTATTTACATAGCCAAAAACAAACCCTTTGAAAATAAAGCGATGAATGAAAAGTAAAAGTCTTAATTAAAACTATTACACCTTGTGAGCAGTTACAATAATAGGGTAAAAATAATAAAAGCGCGCGCGAAGAAAATTAGAACGAATGCGAACTAGGGTTTTGACCCTTCTATCCTAATTAAAAGAGAAAATGTTTTTGTTGTTTTTTAAAAAAGAATTAAGTTTTCTAAACTAAATACAAAAATTAATTAGTTAATTAAGTAATTAATGAAAATAATGACATGGCCTATTTTTGTGTTTTTGTTATTTTAAGAAAAAGAAAATAATTAAATTAGGGATAAAACCTATTTGTTCTAATTAATTTTAATTATGTGCAAAAAGAATTAAAGTTGTCTAAAATTAAAATCTAATTAAATTAACTAATTTTTAATAAAAATAAAATCTAGACCTAATTTATGAAAAGTAATATTTTTGTGATTTTTGATAAAAAAGAAAATAATTATTTGTTAGTAAATAAAAAATATAAATTAATTAAAACAAATAAATAAATAAAAAATAGAATAGAGAAAGAGATTTGGGCCTGAGCAATTATGGGGGGTGTGAGAAGCATTTCTGGGCCCAAGAAGAATGTCCACGTTTGACTTTCCAGATCACATGCTCTGCGTTTGACTTGGCTTATGATACTCCTCCATTGCTGGCTCTTGGATCTGGCCAATTGGCCACTTGGCATGTTAGATGGTGAGGCCATATGGTAGACCTTTAACTTACAAACGCATTGGATCCTGAAAAAGAAAATAATATGGAGAAATTGGTGGACCTGGGATTCGAACCCAGGTCCTGAAGCAATTACCAACGCCACACTCACCAACTGCGCCACTTGTTCTTTCTGTATATAAAATAAGTAATAATAATAATATGGAAAATAAAAGAATTTAGTGAGGCACAAAGAAAAAGCACGCCAGGATTCAAATACGCCAATGGAAAGGTGACACATAGGTCACCCCTGACCTCGCTCCGTGGGTAAAAGTTCCAAACTTTTACCTACGGACGTTTGTCCGTAGCTACAAGCCTGGTTCTTCTCAAAATTCTCCATGGGCACGATAAATGACTTCTAGTGTCATGGTTGGATTCGTCTTATCATTCTGAACATGATGGTACCATTCATGAAAGCTAATTTTACCTGCAAGCAAAAACCCCTAAACAGAATCCAAAAACCTAACAATGGCAGTTCTCAATTCAGTCTATGAAAATGCAATTGGGTATTATAGAAAGCTTGCAATTGTCATGGTGAACAAAAATCTATGATTATATTATGCTGAATGTGCAAGAATTATGCAAACAGAATTCAAGAAAAGGTGGGTGTCGTGAATGCCTTACAGTGCATTATAGGGCCTGGAAATGCTTGATTTCGATTGCTTTCGCTTGCTGGGGATCTAAGGAAGTGATTGAGATAGCTAGAATGCCTGGGACAATTTATTCGATCCATCACTTTTGTTGTGATTTTTCAAGTTTGGTTCTCCTTGTTGCGCCTCTTTCTCTCGCCTTTTTTGGTCTGCCTCGCCTCTATATGTATCAAGGAATGGATTAGGGTTGATAGAATGTACTCAATCTTCTTCCATTATTGAATTTGATTGTGATTTGATTCTCTTGAATGTCATTCCAAAATTGGCCTAAAATCAATATTTTTATGCACACCAAGCCTTTACACGAGTTTTATTTGATGCTAGCTGTAATTTCAAACCTGAAACAAGCACAAAATCTTTTGTTTTCAATATTTTGGATTTTCTATAATTTGTTTTGATTTAAAATGATTTAATTCAAATAAAAATCAAAATAAATAATAAAAATAAGATAATGACAAGTGGAAAAGGCTAGGGCTCGTGGACCATGTTTCCAACTCAAAACAAGTGAAAATGATTGGGCCCATTTGGCAAAAATTGAAGTTTTAGGCATAGTTGACTTTTGGCAATTTTGCAAAAAAGGTTAACTTCACCAATGCATAACTTCCTCAATTTTGACTCTTTGGAGGTGTTCTTGGACTTTTTAGAAATATTGAGATGTCCTCTAATCAACCCTTTTTGTCTCATATCAATTTGATATTCCATTCTCATGTATGAAGCTTTGACAAAAATGGTGTTTTTGTTGACTTTTCAAAATGACCTATAATATCCAAATTCATAACTTCTTATGAATGCATATTTTGAACTTGGGAGCTGAAGATGGATTGTAGAGCATGGAATCCTCTTCAAAGTGAGCTTTGGATGGGTCATTTCTCATAAATTATAAGAAAGTTATGCTTGGTGAAAGTTGAGTTGACTTTTCCTGCAAAACCCTAATTTAGCAACTTTTGACTGTATGTGGGCCACAATTGACTAATGCCCTAGCATAGTCGATTTCAGGCCTTTGAGCAATTGGCTGAGCAAACTTCCTCTGCAAGGCTTGAAACTTGAAATGGATGATCTTGATAACATATTAAGACATTGGTTAGAATTTGGGATCCCTTGGACTCAAGTATCTTGATGCAACATGAAACCCTAATTTGAGGTAGACTGCCTTAGGAGAGAGCTTGTCTGGCCAACCCTTGGACTACCTTGAGCAACTTGGGGATTTTTCTTGAAATGTTTTGAGAAATATGGGAGGGAAAATTATGGGGTACAACAGCTGCCCATGTTCAATCTTCTTAAACCCGAGGATGTAGATTGGCTTTCGTGCCTTTCGTGATCCGAGGGTGGAAGATGATTGAACACTAGAGTGCCCAGAAATTTGCACTCGTATGAAGTGGTGTCCGTCTTACGATGTCGGGAATGGGTTTAATGATGCCATTTGGAGACTGGTGACAGGAGATGGGCTTAAAGATACCATCCGAAGGAGTGTCGATCGCATAAGAGATTCCTTAGCGAGAGCTTGTATACCTGTCATTGAGGAAGATTCCGCTGGAGAAGGCTGATCTTTATTGAGAGAAGTAGAATTTTAGGAACTTCGGTCGTCCGTTATTCTGCTAGTGAGTCGTCTTTGTTTGAATTTTAGGAACTTCGGTCGTCCGTATTCTACTGAGGAATCATATCTGTTGAATTTTAGGAACTTCGGTCGTCCGTATTCTACTGAGGAATCATCTCTGTTGAGATTTAGGAACTTCGGTCGTCCGTATTCTACCGAGGAAACATCTCTGTTGAATTTTAGGAACTTTGGTGGTCCGTATTCTACCGAGGAATCATCTCTGGTGAATTTTAGGAACTTCGGTCGTCAGTATTCTACTGAGGAATCATCTCTGTTGAATTTTAGGAACTTCGGTCGTCCGTATTCTATTGAGGAATCATCTCTGTTGAATTTTAGGAACTTAGGTCATCCGTATTCTACTGAGGAAACATCTCTGTTGAATTTTAGGAACTTCAGTCGTCCGTATTCTACTGAGGAATTATCTCTATTGAAGAGGAAAGTTGAGAATGAACTACTATCCGGTCGTGGTTCAAGCTTTACAGTGACTTATTAGGGATTAAACTATTATCCAGTCGTACTCCAGACTTCATAGTTTGAATTTTGTGAGAATTTGATTGTATCCTTCCTGAAAGGTAAAGGTTATCGGTATGTAATGCATGATATGTATCAAGCAATGATGTTCTCAAAATAAATGAGATTGTGTTTGTATGATGCGTATATGCATGTGTCATGATGTATGGAAATGTGATGTTTTTAGTTGGGGAAAATAAATCCCTGATTGATGCTGGAGAAAAGAGTTGAATTCTTCGTTTTCGCTGGGATAGTGAGTGAAGATGATTGTCAGAATAAACCTGCAGGAGGGGATAACTCCGCTGGGGAATAAACTGATGAGGAAATTACTTTGGGGAGGACATATTCTGCTAGAGGACCTGTTGATTTGGAAGAATAACCTCAACCGGGGATGAATTTCCGTTGCTGGTGATAACGAAACCTGTTGGGGATTGAATTTCTGTTTGGGGATGATTTTCCAATTGAGACTTCACTGGGAATAATCTTTTAGACTCTACTGGGACAGTTTCCAGACTCTACTGGGGATAATATTCCTGTGTTGGTGATAGATAAAACTCTGTTTGGGGAGAATTTTACTGACTCATTTGCGGTTGCGAGCCTCAGCTGGGGATAGTTAACACTACTGTCTTTCTCTTACTCTGTGGGGAGTGAATGTTACTGGGACTCATGCGGAGGATATGACGATGATTCTGCATCGAAACTTTTCTGCCTCTGTTTCTGCGGGAGAAGGTGCCTGCGGAGGCCTTATAGATCGAGTGTTATCCTAACCTATGAGGTGCTTGATAACTTTCGATTGAAATGATAAGTCTTCTATTGACAGGAAAGTGACAAGATAACGGGACATAGTCGTACGATTTGATCCCTAATTTTTTCCTGGACCGTCCTTTCAGGTTTTTAGTCCACCGGGATACCCTTTTTTGCCCAAGCCACCCTTTCGGATTTTCGACTTTCCGGGTGTACAGATTTTTTCATTTTTTATCCCTAATTTTTGCCCGAACCCTTTTGGTTCGTCGGGATGCCCTTATTTTTGCCCGAATCCTTTTGGTTCACCGGGAAGCCCTTATTTTTGCCTAGGCCAGTCGACCTAGCGGGTCTTTGATTATGCGTAGTATTTTCTGACTATGTCCATGCTCTCAGAGTGTAGGGAGTTGTCACTGTCGGTAGTGTTGTGTTTCCATACTACCAGAAGATGTTCGTTTGACCATGCAAGATTCGTTGCTGGAATTTATGTCCAATGCCCCAAGTGATTCAGATAGAGATTTGCCCATGGCTGTTTGACATCTTTGAGAGATTCCTCGAATCTTGATTTGGCTGCCCCAGATAATGGACAATGATCATGCCGTGCCCTTTGATTGGGAGCATTTTTTCCACTTGAGGTGATCCTTTTTATTGAGAAGGCTTTTGTTCACTAGATATTCGTCGTGCGAATTTCTCTGCTGTTGAACAAATAGTCATATGCAAACAATGATATTTTAAGAATGCAAAGCTTATGTCTGTCTTGAAATTTTTGAAAATGCATTTTTCAGTAAAACAGGTAAATTTTGGAAAATGTGATGTCAACCCAGGATTCACAGCAAGTCCTACAGGAGTCAGGATACCTTTTGCAACAATATGCTTTCAAACTAACCCATGCTTCACCTAGGACTTTTAAGGGTTATAACGTGGCCTGGTTCACGGTTTAAGAAACAAAGGATAAAGGCTCAAAATGTATTTGTACCCACCCGTTCTTCGTGATGTTCTTCGATCCTAATCTCAGCTAATCGTGCATTAGATCCCGTTTGAGTCTTTGCTCGGATATTCCAATGATGGTTCGGATACTGACAGTTTATTTCGAACAGGCAGTCATTTCCTTTTTGTTGAGGGTTTGCAGGACCTCTTTCTTTTTGATTTTATTATCCATGTCTTTTGCCTGAACTGTTTCTTTTTGTGATTACAGTCAGCGGGATGCCCCAGTTTTTTTCTTAAGTCACCTTCATAGGTTTTGACTTAATGGGCTTTTATTTTTGAGAGATAATGACTTCCTGCCCTTACGACTATACGAACCATCACCGTCTTTTGTTTCGGAAGGACTTCTTTGATGCCATTCATTGTGCACCTGGATTAACTGAGAAAACTATCCTGCCCCAGGTTATAATTAAGGGTTTTAATTTGTGAAAATAAAAACTCCAACTTCTTTAGCTCAAAGGGGTTGACTAGGGATTATCTTCCTTATAACTCCACTGTTTAGGATTTGAAACAACGCCTGTACCTCGTCAGCGGGGTCTGTTCAAAAGCATACTGTAGAGATTTTGATATCATTTTCGTCATCCTCCCTCTAAAGGCTTAGAGTTTTTAAATTGAGAGTTGAACATCACAAAAAGGAAATAAATTTAAATATAGTGAATACGAATGAATTGATTTAAAACAGACATATGCAATGCATTGATAAAGTAACAAAATTTGACATGAATAAATATTCGAACAATCAAAAGAAAATTACAAATTGAAAATTCTAATGAACAAAAGCCTCTCTTGTCAGAACTTGTCACTTCAAATGGTGAACCTTGGAGGATTGACAAAAACATTCCAGTTGACCATCTTGTGTGAATTCCAATGCTCCTTCATCAATCAGGTTTTGAACTTTGTATTTCAACTTCCAACAGTCGTCAGTATCATGCCCCGGGCTGTTGGAATGATATGCACACCTTGCATTAGGATTGTAGTTAGGGGAATAAGTCTTGGGATTCAGATGAGGTCCTATCAATGTCACCAGGTTCATCCTCAACAGGTTTTGTAAAGCTTGACACAGCGGCATGTTGATCTTGGTAAACTGCCTCTTGGGTATATCTGGCTTACTTTGATTAACCCGTTGTTTTTGGCGAGGTTGTTGTTGGACCCGTGAGGTAGTAGTAACTTGGAGAGGTCTATTCTTCATCAAACCAAACCCTTGACTTCTCGGAAGTTCATCAATGACTTGGTCCCCGGCCTCGACCGTTTGCTTCATACTGTTGTGTCGGTCTTGATGAAGCTGGTTGATAATGGTTCTCAGCTCTTCTTGTTCCCGGGCTAAGCGTTGGATAAGAGCCGTCTGCCCCAGCATCTAGGTTCTTATTGCATCTACCTCAGCTTGCAGTTGTTTCAGCCGCTCGTCCTTATTGTCTTCAGGACTTTTCTTGACCAAGTTCCCTACGAGGAGTGTTTTCAACTCTTCCTGCCCCTTGGATAGGTTTAGGAAGATTTCCCTGAACTGTGCTTCTTGAGTATGAAGATATCTATTGTCTTGTTTGAGAGCCATTGCTGAAATAAACAGCGAGAACATGAGAGACCTGTATTGGAAGACCTGTTATGCAATGATATGTATGTATGCAATGTTTTAAAGGATCTCGCGGGGTAAACAAGAAATTGTTAGAATTTGAATTTTTTAGTTTTGATTGAAGAAACTTCGTGTCGTCAAGAGTCCTCCTTCAAGTGTCAAGCTCACCATATCGAGTGGGTTATAGCCCCTGACTCAAGTTATCGTGTTTTGATCTCTAGACGACATTGGCTAGAGGAAAATAAATACCCTTTTCCCCTTGCTAGACGTTTGACTTACCATAACCTGCATCACAAACCCTTGAGATTCTTGAAATGGTTAAGGAAATGTTAAGGCATGATGTTATGATGTGTATGCTATGTGTTTAAGCAAAAGTACGAGGTGATGTAAACACGTAAAATCGGCAAGAAATCCAAGTTACTGGATAAGGACTGTAAACAAAACCTGCAAGGAACTCATGTTGTCAGACGGTAAAAATGTGCAAGTAGTTCAAGTTGAAGGCACACAAGTCACACAAATAGCCTTAGGTTTAGGCCTGCATGGGGTCTGGGTATTACCCTCTTGAAGTTCAGTTGGTTCAACCTATCCTAGTAATAGTAACCGGGTTCTAGAGGTTCTCAATATCATTGACCATCCTCGATCGGTCATAATTCCAGTCACGCAATCTTTTCTTGCAGCCGGAACCATCTCGAGAGTATGGTCTCAATAAGTATAGATACTGCTACTTTCTATGGCCAAGTTGGTCAATTATAGGTTCTAAAGTCAGTTGATGCTTAATGACCCATTAGCAACCCCATACTCTCCTTGTTCCTCCACAAGGGATATCGGTACCAACTAATGTGCCACATCAACGTAGCTACTGCTTCAACCGTATCGGTCTACGCTGTACAGTTCCCTCACAGTCTATTGCTACTTACCTAAAAGGTGTCCCCAGATCCGGGTTAGGATCTATAGTAACTCCGATACAAAACCCACAAAGATAAAGCAACCAGATCAAACAATTGAAAACAATATGATGAACTAATCCTAAGGTACACCCCACTCATTCACTCCACAGCAGAGTCTCCAGTTCTGTGATACGGTGGCCAGAACTGGGACGTGTTTCCCTTTTTAAGGAATTGCTGGTTTGCGTTTTGCGTTTGTGTTCGCAAAATGTCGCGGTAAGCAAGAGTCGCCACCTTCTTTTATTTTATCCATCAAGGAAAGGAAAAAAGCACAGAAAATTCCTTTTTTTCGACATATTTCTGAGTACGGGGGGTAGATTATAGAAAAGGAAGGTATTATCACCCTTTCTATACGTAGTTATCTACGGGCTCTTAGGTACTTGCTCATCATTTTCAAAATTGTTTTCTTTGTGTTTGTGTGCTTTGAAAAGTTTTTGTTTTGACTTCGATTTAACTCTTGCTTCTGTCTTCAAGAGTGTAATGAAGTGTTTTGAAAACTTTTTTTGTAAAGGAGTGCAAGTGTGAAAAAGTTTGTTTTGATTGAGCAAGTACTTAAGAACTAATCTACCTACTCGAAAAAAGAATCATTCTATGTTTGTTTCCTTTAGACAATGCTATCCCACTATTAGTGAGTAGGTAGCACCGTCGTTGGAGTTTTAAGGGTCAATTCGAAAGGGACGTACGGTCACCAAAGCAATGTTAGGACGTCTTAGTAATAACCCTAATGTCTTAGATCAATTATCCGAGGCAACAATATCCGAGGTAACCTTTCTGAGGCAACTTTGATCTTTGGACAAAAGGACGACCGCTAAAGCATCCTATACTCAATGACCGTTTACAGAAGACAACCAAGTGGGAGTGTACCCTAAGAGTGCGCATGTGTGAGTGATTCAATTTCAGTTTATTTATCTTTGCACATGTTTATGGTTATCTAACTGTTTTAAAGTTTTTCACATACATTCTTGTCATGCATCCTAATATCATACATCTAACAGTTAAATATTTGCGGAATTTAAAATGCGGAAATTAAACTACGCTATTACAAGGCTTCGGGTATTTACATAGCCAAAAACAAATCCTTTGAAAATAAAGCGATGAATGAAAAGTAAAAGTCCTAATTAAAACTATTACACCTTGTGAGCAGTTACAATAATAGGGTAAAAATAATAAAAGCGCGTGCGAAGAAAATTAGAACGAATGCGAACTAGGGTTTTGACCCTTCTATCCTAATTAAAAGAGAAAATGTTTTTGTTGTTTTTAATAAAAGAATTAAGTTTTCTAAACTAAATACAAAAATTAATTAGTTAATTAATTAATTAATGAAAATAATGACATGGCCTATTTTTGTGTTTTTGTTATTTTTAAGAAAAAGAAAATAATTAAATTAGGGATAAAACCTATTTGTTCTAATTAAATTTAATTATGTGCAAAAAGAATTAAAGTTGTCTAAAATTAAAATCTAATTAAATTAACTAATTTTTTAATAAAAATAAAATCTAGACCTAATTTATAAAAAGTAATATTTTTGTGATTTTTGATAAAAAAGAAAATAATTATTTGTTAGTAAATAAAAATATAAATTAATTAAAACAAATAAATAAAAAAAATAGAATAGAGAAAGAGATTTGGGCCTGAGCAATTATGGGGGGTGTGAGAAGCATTTATGGGCCCAAGAAGAATGTCCACGTTTGACTTTCCAGATCACATGCTCTGCGTTTGACTTGGCTTATGATACTCCTCCATTGTTGGCTCTTGGATCTGGCCACTTGGCCACTTGGCATGTTAGATGGTGAGGCTATATGGTAGACCTTGAACTTACAAACGCATTGGATCCTGAAAAAGAAAATAATATGGAGAAATTGGTGGACCTGGGATTCGAACCCAGGTCCTAAAGCAATTACCAATGCCACACTCACCAACTGCGCCACTTGTTCTTTTTGTATATATAATAAGTAATAATAATAATATGGAAAATAAAAGAAGTTAGTGGGGCACAAAGAAAAAGCGCGCCAGGATTCAAATACGCCAATAGAAAGGTGACACATAGGTCATCCCTGACCTCGCTCCGTGGGTAAAAGTTCCAAACTTTTACCTACGGACGTTTGTCCGTAGCTACAAGTCAGGTTCTTCTCAAAATTCTCCATGGGCACGATAAATGACTTCTAGTGCCATGGTTGGATTCGTCTTGTCATTCTGGACATGATGGTACCATTCATGAAAGCTAATTTTACCTGCAAGCAAAAACCCCTAAACGGAATCCAAAAACCTAACAATGGCAGTTCTCAATTCAATCTATGAAAATGCAATTGGGTATTATAGAGAGCTTGCAATTGTCACGGTGAACAAAAATCTATGATTATATTATGCTGAATGTGTAAGAATTATGCAAATAGAATTCAAGAAAAGGTGGGTGTCATGAATGCCTTACAGTGCATTATAGTGCCTGGAAATGCTTGATTTCGATTGCTTTCGCTTGCTGGGGATCTCAGGAAGTGATTGAGATAGCTAGAATGCATTGAGGATGCCTGTGACAATGAATTCGATCCAGCACTTTTGTTGTGATTTTTCAAGTTTGGTTCTCCTTGCTGCGCCTCTTTCTCTCGCCTTTTTTGGTCTGCCTCGCCTCTATATGTATCAAGGAATGGATTAGGGTTGATAGAATGTACTCAATCTTCTTCCATTATTGAATTTGATTGTGATTTGATTCTCTTTAATATCATTCCAAAATTGGCCCAAAATCAATATTTTTATGCACACCAAGCCTTTACACGAGTTTGATTTGATGCTAGCTATAATTTCAAACCTGAAACAAGCACAAAATCTTTTGTTTTCAATATTTTGGATTTTCTATAATTTGTTTTGATTTATAATGATTTAATTCAAATAAAAATAAAAATAAATAATAAAAATAAGATAATGACAAGTGGCAAAGGCTAGGGCTCGTGGACCATGTTGCAAACTCAAAACAAGTGAAAAAGATTGGGCCTATTTGGCAAAAATTGAAGTTTTAGGCATAGTTGACTTTTGGCAATTTTGCAAAAAAGGTCAACTTCACCAATGCATAACTTCCTCAGTTTTGACTCTTTGGAGGTGTTCTTGGGCTTTTAAAAAGCTTTATATATCCTCTAATCAACCCTTTTGGTCTCATTTCAATTTGATATTCCATGCTCATGTATGAAGCTTTGACAAAAAAGGTGTTTTTGTTGACTTTTCCAAATGACCTATAATGTCCAAATTCATAACTTCTTGTGAATTCATATTTTGAACTTTGGATATGAATATGGATTGTATAGCATGTAATCCTCTTCAAAATGAGGTTTGGATGGGTCATTTCTCATAAAGTATGAGAAAGTTATGATTGGTCAAAGTTGAGTTTACTTTTCCTGCAAAACCCTAATTTAGCAACTTTTGAGTCTTGATGAATTATGAGCAATACTTGATGAATCATGATCAAACATTGATCAAATGATTAAATATCCTTCAAAATTAGAATGTTGGCTAAAAATCTTGAAGTTTGACTGTATGTGGGCCACAGTTGACTTTTGCCCTAGCACAGTCGATATTCAGGCCTTTGAGCAATTGACTGAGCAAATTTCCTCTGCAAGGCTTGAAACTTGACATGGATGATCTTGATAACATATTAAGACATTGGTTAGAATTTGGGATCCCTTGGACTCAAGTATCTTGATGCAACATGAAACCCTAATTTGAGGTAGACTGCCTTAGGAGAGAGCTTGTGTGGCCAACCCTTAGACTACCTTGAGCAACTTGGGGATTTTTCTTGAAATGTTTTTTGAAATATGGGAGGGCAAATTATGGGGTACAACAGCTGCCCCTGTTCAATCTTCTTAAACCCGAGGATGTAGATTGGCTTTCGTGCCTTTCGTGATCCGAGGGTGGAAGATGATTGAACACTAGAGTGCCCAGAAATTTGCACTCTTATGAAGTGGTGTCCGTCTTGCGATGTCGGGAATGGGTTTAATGATGCCATTTGGAGACTGGTGATAGGAGATGGGCTTAAAGATACCATCCGAAGGAGTGTCGATCGCATAAGAGATTCCTTAGCGAGAGCTTGTATACCTGTCATTGAGGAAGATTCCGCTGGAGAAGGCTGATCTTTGTTGAGAGAAGTAGAATTTTAGGAGCTTCGGTCGTCCGTTATTCTGCTGTTGAGTCGTCTCTGTTTGAATTTTAGGAACTTCGGTCGTCCGTATTCTACTGAAGAATCATCTCTGTTGAATTTTAGGAACTTCGGTCGTCCGTATTCTACTGAGGAATCATCTCTGTTGAATTTTAGGAACTTCGATCATCCGTATTCTACTGAGGAAACATCTCTGTTGAATTTTAGGAACTTCGGTCGTCCGTATTCTACTGAGGAATCATCTCTGGTGAATTTTAGGAACTTCGTCGTCCGTATTCTACTGAGGAATCATCTCTGTTGAATTTTAGGAACTTCGGTCGTCCGTATTCTACTGAGGAATCATCTCTGTTAAATTTTAGGAACTTCGGTCATCCGTATTCTACTGAGGAAACATCTCTGTTGAATTTTAGGAACTTCGGTCGTCCGTATTCTACTGAGGAATCATCTCTATTGAAGAGGAAAGTTGAGAATGAACTACTATCCAGTCGTGGTCCAAGCTTTACAGTGACTTACTAGGGATTAAACTATTATCCAGTCGTACTCCAGACTTCATAGTTTGAATTTTGTGAGAATTTGATTATGTCCTTCCTGAAAGGTAAAGGTTATCTGTATGTAATGCATGATATGTATCAAGCAATGATGTTCTCAAAATAAATGAGATTATGTTTGTATGATGCGTATATGCATGTGTCATGATGTATGGAAATGTGATGTTTTTAGCTGGGGAAAATAAATCCCGGATAGCTGCTGAAGAAAAGAGTTGAATTCTTTGTTTCCGTTGGGGATAATGAATGAAGATGATTGTGAGAATAAGCCTGCAGGAGAGGATAACTCCGCTGGGGAATAAACTGATAAGGAAATGACTCTGTGGGGAGGACATATTCTGCTAGAGGACCTGTTGATTTGGAAGAATAACCTCAGCCGGGGATGAATTACCGTTGTTGGTGATAACGAAACCTGTCGGGGATTGAATTTCTGTTTGGGGATGATTTTCCAGTTGCGACTTCACTGGGAATAATCTTTTAGACTCTACTGGGATAGTTTTCCAGACTCTATTGGGGATAATCTTCCAGTGTTGGTGATAGATAAAACTCTGTTTGGGGAGAATTTTATCGACTCATTCGCGGTTGCGAGCCTCAGCTGGGGAGAGTTAACACTACTGTCTTTCTCTTACTCTACGGGGAGTGAATGTTACTAGGATGCATGCAGAGGATATGATGATGACTCTGCATCGAGACTTTTCTGCCTCTGTTTCTGCGGGAGAAGGTGCCTGCGGAGGCCTTATGGATCGAGTGTTATCCTAACTTATGAGGTGCTTGGTAACTCTCGATTGAAATGATAAGTATTCTATTGACAGGAAAGTGACAAGATAACGGGACATAGTCGTACGCTTTGATCCCTAATTTTTTCCTGGACCGCCCTTTTGGGTTTTTAGTCCACCGGGATACCCTTTTTTGCCCAAGCCGTCCTTTTGGGTTTTCGACTTGCCGGGTGTATAGATTTTTTCATTTTTTATCCCTAATTTTTGCCCGAACCCTTTTGGTTCGTCGGGATGCCCTTATTTTTGCCCGAACCCTTTTGGTTCGCCGGGAAGCTCTTATTTTTGCCTAGGTAAGTCGACCTAGCGGGTCTTTGATTATGCGTAGTATTTTCTGACTATGTCCACGCTCTCAGAGTGTAGGGAGTTGTAACTGTCGGTAGTGTTGTGTTGCCATACTACCAGAAGATGTTCGTTTGACCATGCAAGATACGTTGCTGGAATTTATGTCCAATGCCCCAAGTGATTCAGATAGAGATTTGCCCCTGGCTGTTTGACATCTTTGAGAGATTCCTTGAATCTTGACTTGGCTGCCCCAGATAATGGACAATGATCACGCTGTTCCCTTTGGTTGGGAGCATTCTTTCCACTTGAGGTGATCCTTTTTATTGAGAAGGTTTTTGTTCACTAGATATTCGTCGTGCGAATTTCTCTGCTGTTGAACAAATAGTCATATGCAAACAATGTTATTTTAAGAATGCAAAGCTTATGTCTGTCTTGAAATTTTTGAAAATGCATTTTTCAGTAAAACAGGTAAATTTTGTAAAATGTGATGTTAACCCAGGATTCACAGCAAGTCCTACAGAAGTCAGGATACCTTTTATAACAGTATATTTTCAAACTAACCCATGCTTCAACTAGGACTTTTAAGGGTTATAACGTAGCCTGGTTCACGGTTTAAGAAACAAAGGATAAAGGCTCAAAATATATTTGTACCCACCCGTTATTCATTATGTTCTTCGATCCTAATCTCAACTAATCATGCATTAGATCCCGTTTGAGTCTTTGCTCGGATATTCCAGTGATGGTTTGGATACTGACAGTTTATTTCGAACAGGCAGTCATTTCCTTTTTGTTGAGGGTTTGCAGGACCTCTTTCTTTTTGATTTTATTATCCTTGTCTTTTTCCAGAACTGTTTCTTTTTGTGATTACAGTCAGCGGGATGCCCCCGTTTTTTTTCTCTTAAGTCTCCTTCATAGGTTTTGACTTAATGGGCTTTTATTTTTGAGAGATAATGACTTCCTGTCCTTACGATTATACGGACCATCACCGTCTTTTGTTTCGGAAGGACTTCTTTGATGCCATTAATTGTGTACCTGGATTAACTGAGAAAACTATCCTGCTCCAGGTTATAATTAAGGGTTTTAATTTATGAAAAGAAAAACTCCAACTTCTTTGGCTCAAAGGGGTTGACTAGGGATTATCTTCCTTATAACTCCACTGTTTAGGATTTAAAACAACGCCTGTACCTCATCAGCGGGGTCTATTCAAAAGCATATTGTAGAGATTTTGATATCATTTTTGTCATCCTCCCTCTAAAGGCTTAGAGTTTTTAAATCGAGAGTTGAACATCACAAAAAGGAAATCAATTTAAATATAGTGAATACGAATGAATTGATTTAAAACAGACATATGCAATGCATTGATAAAGTAACAAAATTTGACATGAATAAATATTCGAACAATCAAAAGAAAATTACAAATTGAAAATTCTAATGAACAAAAGCCTCTCTTGTCAGAACTTGTCACTTCAAATGGTGAACCTTGGAGGATGGACAGAAACATTCCAGTTGACCATCTTGTGTGAATTCCAATTCTCCTTCATCAATTAGGTTTTGAACTTTGTATTTCAACTTCCAACAGTCGTCAGTATCATGCCCCGGGCTGTTGGAATGATATGCACACCTTGCATTAGGATTATAGTTAGGGGAAGAATCTTGGGATTCAGATGAGGTCCTATCAATGCCACCAGGTTCATCCTCAACAGGTGTTGTAAAGCTTGAGACAACGGCATGTTGAGCTTGGTAAACTGCATCTTGGGTATATCTGGCTTACTCTGATTAACCCGTTGTTTTTGGAGAGGTTGTTGTTGGACCCGTGAGGTAGTAGCAACTTGGAGAGGTCTATTCTTCATCAAACCAAACGCTTGACTTCTCGGAAGTTGATCAATGACTTGGTCCCCGGCCTTGACCGTTTGCTTCATACTGTTGTGTCGGTCTTGATGAAGCTGGTTGATAATGGTTCTCAGCTCTTCTTGTTCCCGGGCTAAGCCTTGGATAAGAGCCATCTGCCCCAGCATCTGGGTTCTTATTGCATCTACCTCAGCTTGCAGTTGTTTCAGCCGCTCGTCCTTATTGTCTTCAGGACTTTTCTTGACCAAGTTCCCTACGAGGAGTGTTTTCAACTCTTCCTGCCCCTTGGATAGGTTTAAGAAGATTTCCCTGAACTGTGCTTCTTGAGTATGAAGATATCTATTGTCTTGTTTGAGAGCCATTACTGAAATAAACAACGAGAACATGAGAGACCTGTATTGGAAGACCTGTTATGCAATGATATGTATGTATGCAATGTTTTCAAGGATCTCGATGGGGTAAACAAGAAATTGTTAGAATTTGAATTTGTCAGTTTTGATTGAAGAAACTTCGTGTCGTCAAGAGTCCTCCTTCAAGAGTCAAGCTCACCATATCGAGTGGGTCATAGTTCCCGACTCAAGTTATCGTGTTTTGATCTCTAGACGACATTGGCTAGAGGAAAATAAATCCCCTTTGCCCCTTGCTAGACGTTTGACTTACCATAACCTGCATCACAAACCCTTGAGATCCTTGAAATGGTTAAGGAAATGTTAAGGCATGATGTTATGATGCGTATGCTATGCGTTTAAGCAAAAGTACAAGGTGATGTAAACACGTAAACTCGGCAAGAAATCCAAGTTACTGGATAAAGACTATAAACAAAACCTACAAGGAACTCATGTTGTCAGACGGTAAAAATGTGCAAGTAGTTCAAGTTGAAGGCACACAAGTCACACAAGTCACAAAAACAGCCTTAGGTTTAGGCTTGCATGGGGTCTGGGTATTACCCTCTTGAAGTTCAGTTGGTTCAACTTGTCCTAGTAATAGTAACCGGGTTCTAGAGGTTCTCAATATCACTGACCATCCTCGATCGGTCATAATTCCAGTCACGCAATCTTTTCTAGCAGCCGGAACCATCTCGAGAGTATGGTCTCAATGAGTGTATCATACTACTACTTTCTATGGCCAAGTTGGTCAATTATAGGTTCTAAGGTCAGTTGATTCTTAATGACCCATTAGCAGCCCCATACTCTCCTTGTTCCTCCACAAGGGATATCGGTACCAACTAATGTGCCACATCAACGTAGCTACTGCTTCAACCGTATCGGTCTACGTCGTACAATTCCCTCACAGTCTATTGCTACTTACCTAAAAGGTGTCCCCAGATCTGAGTTAGGATCTATAGTAACTCCGATACAAAACCCACAAAGATAAAGCAATCAGATCAAACAATTGAAAACAATATGACAAACTAATCCTAAGGTACACCCCACTCATTCACTCCCCAGCAGAGTCGCCAATTCTGTGATACACTGCCCAAAACCGGGACGTGTTTCCCTTTTTAAGGAATTGCTGGTTTGCGTTTTGCGTATGTGTTCGCAAAATGTCGCGGTAAGCAAGAGTCGCTGCCGTCTTTTATTTTATCCAACAAGGAAAGGAAAAAAGCACAGAAAAATTCCTTTTTTTCGAGATATTTTTGAGTACGGGGGGTAGATTATAGAAAGGGAATGTATTAGCACCCTTTCTATTTGTAGTTATCTACGGGCTCTTAGGTAGTTGCTCATCATTTTCATAATTGGTTTCTTTGTGTTTGTGTGCTTTGAAAAGTTTTTGTTTTGACTTCGATTTAACTCTTGCTTCTGTCTTCAAGAGTGTAATGAAGTGTTTTGAAAACTTTGTTTGTAAAGGAGTGTAAGTGTGAAAAAAGTTTGTTTTGATTGAGCAAGTACTTAAGAACTAATCTACCTACTCGAAAAAAGAATCATTTGATGTTTGTTTCCTTTAGACAGTGTTATCCCACTATTAGTGAGTAGGTAGCACCGTCGTTGGAGTTTTAAGGGTCAATTCGAAAGGGATGTACGGTCACCAAAGCAATGTTAGGACGTCTTAGTAATAACCCTAATGTCTTAGATCAATTATCCGAGGCAACAATATCCGAGGCAACCTTTCCGAGGCAACTTTGATCTTTGGACAAAAGGACAACCGCTAAAGCATCCTATACTCAATGATCGTATACCAAAGGCAACCAAGTGGGAGTGTACCCTAGGAGTGCGCATGTGTGAGTGATTCAATTTCAGTTTATTTATCTTTGCACATGTTTATGGTTATCTGACTTTTTAAAAGTTTTTCACATACATTCTTGTCATGCATCCTAATATCATACATCTAACATTTAAATATTTGTGGAATTTAAAATGCGGAAATTAAACTACGCTATTACAAGGCTTCAGGTATTTACATAGCCAAAAACAAACCCTTTGAAAATAAAGCGATGAATGAAAAGTAAAAGTCCTAATTAAAACTATTACACCTTGTGAGCAGTTACAATAATAGGGTAAAAATAATAAAAGCGCACGCGAAGAAAATTAGAACGAATGCGAACTAGGGTTTTGACCCTTCTATCCTAATTAAAAGAGAAAATTTTTTAGTTGTTTTTAATAAAAGAATTAAAATTTCTAAACTAAATATAAAAATTAATTAGTTAATTAATTAATTAATGAAAATAATGACATGGCCTATTTTTGTGTTTTTGTTATATTTAAGAAAAAGAAAATAATTAAATTAGGGATAAAACCTATTTGTTCTAATTAATTTTAATTATGTGCAAAAAGAATTAAAGTTGTCTAAAATTAAAATCTAATTAAATTAACTAATTTTTTAATAAAAATAAAATCTAGACCTAATTTATGAAAAGTAATATTTTGGAGATTTTTGATAAAAAAGAAAATAATTATTTGTTAGTAAATAAAAATATAAATTAATTAAAACAAATAAATAAATAAAAAATAGAATAGAGAAAGAGATTTGGGCCTGAGCAATTATGGAGGGTGTGAGATGCATTTCTGGGCCCAAGAAGAATGTCCACATTTGACTTTCCATATCACATGCTCTGCGTTTGACTTGGCTTATGATACTTCTCCATTGCTGGCTCTTGGATCTGGCCAATTGACCACTTGGCATGTTAGATGGTGAGGCCATATGGTAGACCTTGAACTTACAAACACATTGGATCCTGAAAAAGAAAATAATATGGAGAAATTGGTGGACCTGGGATTCGAACCCAGGTCCTGAAGCAATTACCAACGCCACACTCACCAACTGTGCCACTTGTTCTTTCTGATATAAAATAAGTAATAATAATAATATGGAAAATAAAAGAAGTTAGTGCAGCACAAAGAAAAAGAGCGCCAGGATTCAAATACGCCAATAGAAAGGTGACACATAGGTCATCCCTGACCTCGCTCCGTGGGTAAAAGTTCCAAACTTTTACCTACGGACGTTTGTCCGTAGCTACAAGCCTGGTTCTTCTAAAAAATTCTCCATGGGCACGATAAATGACTTCTAGTGCCATGGTTGGATTCGTCTTGTAATTCTGAACATTATGGTACCATTCATGAAAGCTAATTTTACCTGCAAGCAAAAACCCCTAAACGGAATCTAAAAACCTAACAATGGCAGTTCTCAATTCAGTCTATGAAAATGCAATTGGGTATTATAGAGAGCTTGCAATTGTCACGGTGAACAAAAATCTATGATTATATTATGCTGAATGTGTAAGAATTATGCAAACAGAATTCAAGAAAAAGGTGGGTGTCGTGAATGCCTTACAGTGCGTTATAGGGCCTGGAAACGCTTGATTTCGATTGCTTTCGCTTGCTGGGGATCTCAGGAAGTGATTGAGATAGCTAGAATGCCTTGAGGATGCCTGGGACAATGAATTCGATCCAACACTTTTGTTGTGATTTTTCAAGTTTGGTTCTCCTTGCTGCGCCTCTTTCTCTCACCTTTTTTGGTCTGCCTCGCCTCTATATGTATCAAGGAATGGATTAGGGTTGATAGAATGTACTCAATCTTCTTCCATTATTGAATTTGATTGTGATTTGATTCTATTGAATATCATTCCAAAATTGGCCCAAAATCAATATTTTTATGCACACCAAGCCTTTACACGAGTTTGATTTGATGCTAGCTATAATTTCAAACCTGAAACAAGCACAAAATCTTTTGTTTTCAATATTTTGGATTTTCTATAATTTGTTTTGATTTAAAATGATTTAATTCAAATAAAAATCAAAATAAATAATAAAAATAAGATAATGACAAGTGGAAAAGGATAGGGCTCGTGGACCATGTTTCCAACTCAAAACAAGTGAAAAAGATTGGGCCCATTTGGCAAAAACTGAAGTTTTAGGCATAGTTGACTTTTGGCAATTTTGCAAAAAAGGTCAACTTCACCAATGCATAACTTCCTCAATTTTGACTCTTTGGAGGTGTTCTTGGACTTTTTAGAAATCTTAATATGTCCTCTAATCAATCCTTTTGGTATCATCTCAAGTTGATATTCCATTCTCATGTATGGTGCTTTGAAAAAGAAGGTGTTTTTGTTGACTTTTCAAAATGACCTATAATGTCCAAATTCATAATTTATTGTGAATGCATATTTTGAACTTGGGAGATGGATATGGATTGTAGAGCATGGAATCATATTCAAAATGAGCTTTGGATGGGTCATTTCTCATAAAGTATGAGAAAGTTATGCTTGGTCAAAGTTGAGTTGACTTTTCCTACAAAACCCTAATTTAGCAACTTTTGAGTCTTGATGAATTATGAGCAATCCTTGATGAATCATGATCAACCCTTGATCAAATGATGAAATATCCTTAAAAATTAGAATGTTGGCTAAAAATCTTGAAGTTTGACTGTATGTGGGCCACAGTTGACTTTTGCTATAGCACAGTCGATTTTCAGGCCTGTGAGCAATTGACTAAGCAAACTTCCTCTGCAAGGCTTGAAACTTGACATGGATGATCTTGATAACATATTAAGAAATTTGTGATAATTTGGGATCCCTTGGACTCAAGTATCTTGATGCAACATGAAACCATAATTTGAGGTAGGCTGCCTTAGGAGAGAGCTTGTCTGGCCAACCCTTGGACTACCTTGAGCAACTTGGGGATTTTTCTTGAAATGTTTTGAGAAATATGAGAGGGAAAATTTTGGGGTACAACACTCCCTATTTGTGCAAACCAATTAGAATCATGCCATTATAACTTAACCTATATCTCTCGTTTTTATTTCACTCTATTCATTCAAGCGCAATCACATTAAGATCGTTATATGTACACGCACATAGTAGGGAAATCAGTTAACGACTATGATCCTTTGTCTCGAGGTTCTGGTACACAAGTTTGGTGAACCCTTTTATTTAACCAATCATAGTTGTGGGGGATCGGAATGTAGTCCTCCCTACCAAGTTTAGCACTAGACACCTCTGAACCAACTGACGACGGGATATTTTATTATATTACTGCTAATTCTTTCAGAATCTCAGTAATCATAAGATGTTTCGGTAAGAAATATCTTTGATTAGATGGAAATCTTTTGGTTTTCTAGAACTCTGAGGATATTAAATGTGTCACTTAATTAGATGTATTGATTAACATGTGTAACCCTTGGTTATGCTTAATCATCACACGCTACCTAAGCTACGCAATGAGCAGTGTGCGTATTTCTTAGAATTTGATTGATATCATAATCATTACTTTCATTTAATGCTCCTAATTATTATGTCTAGTTAAAATTCAATTCTATTTTATATTCTCTCACTTCTCAAACACTATAAATCACACACGTTCACTTCCCTTCCACACTTTAGAAACCCTAAACCTTCCTTATCTCTTAAATGTTTAACAAGTTCTTTGTGCTCATCATCTTCATCAAAGCTCTTCACTAAAAATCATTACCCTCGTCAACAACCTTCATCATCTTCAACATGATGAATGCTCAACAGCAAGAAGTTGTTCAGTTTGCCAAAGAAATGGACCGAGCCCTAAATCCTTATGGGCTATCTTCTTCAACTATTCTAACCAGTTCTTCTTCTCCTATGGTAACTGGTTCATCTTCTCTATCAATTATTGATAAACACCACATAACACAGAAATCTGTTCAAATTCACTGTAATCTAAAACCACATGTGTTGTACCACAAAATTTGTCCTCTCACTTGTCAAGAATTTTCTCACAAGATCTCCTTGGGCTCAAGACTGCACTAGGGTTTGATCAGCTCAAGACACCTCCTTAGGCACTGATGACCAAAATTAGGTGTTGCACCCCAAAATTTGCCCTCCCATATTCTCCAAGAAATTGCTAGGTCAAGCTGCAAAATTCCCCAAGGGTTGCACAGTGCAAAGGTCTCCTATACAGTCAAAACTAGGGTTTGTGTTCTGATCAGGAAAAAGAAGTTTTCAAGGGCCCAATCAAGTCTCACAGGCCTACAAATATGGTCAAGTATCCTCATATCAAGTTTCAAGGCATTCAGCTCAAAATTGCACAGTCAAAAACCCTAATTGCACTACGGTCAACTGTAGGGGCAAAATGGTCATTTGACAGTCAAAAGTTCAAATTTTTGGTCAACATATCATTTTGAAGCCACAAACATCATTTGATCAATGCTTGATCATGATTCTCAAAATTTGGCTCAGAAAATCATCAAGATGCAAAAGTTTCCTTATTTGGACAGCTGAAAAAGTCAACTGAAATTGACCAGGGCATAACTTTCACATGGATTATCAGAAAAATCCCATCCAAAGCTCATTTTGAATAGAAAGACATTTCCTACAACTCATCTTCATACTTCAAGCCCAAGAAATGCTCTCACAAAAAGTTATCAATTTCAACATTATAGGTCATTTTCAAAAGTCAACAAAAAGGGACTTTAAGTCAAAGGCCATAACTTGAGATTGGTAAATCAAAATGACATGGGACCAAAGGCATTATTTAGAGGACTCAAAGACCTTTCCAAAATGTCCAAGAACATGAGAAAAGCTTAAAAATTGAGCAAGTTATGCCTTGTGGAAGTTGGGAAAGTTTTGGATATTTTGAAAAGTCAACTTTGATCCAAATGACCTAAAAATGCTAATGGGCCCATTTTTCTTCCATGATTCATCATTCCAAGCATATGCACGACCACTTGGCCCAAAGGGAAGTATTTTCTCATTTTTTATTTATTTATTTGAATTATTATTTATATTAATTCATTTAAATTATTTAAATACATGAAAAATATCTAACTTGCCTTAACAAATCTTTTTATACATGTTTTGCCATCAAGATTTCGTGCACATGCTAATTAGGAAAGAATTGGATTGATTGGCATAATTTTGACACAAAGAACACTTGAAAAAGATTGAAAAAAGATCCTTAAAATCAAATTTCCAAAAATCATTATGGCAAGAGATTTGATTGAATTTTGTTAACCTAATAGCCTCACTACATATGCCTAATGAGAACCCTAATCACCATACACTCAAAGCTGCGCAGAAAAGCTCTCAAAAAACTTGAAATTTTGGCCAAAAAATTCAAAACTGTAAACCCCTTTACAGGTCGATTCACAGCACAAAAACCATCCCATTAGCTTCCTCAAGTCTCCCTGAATACATTCCAGTCATTAACATCGATTCAAACCCCAAGAATTGGTAATGAGAACCTTCCCTGTACAGAGAAAAAGTCAAGATCGTATTTTTAATTCTAGGCATTCTCATGGCATTCTAATTGTGGATTTATATTCATTATGATGTTTTAAAGCTAACCATGATGTTTAATTTGATTTTTATGCTGTATATACAATTGTACCATGCGCGATTTCTAGGGTTTACAGGTTTGTAAATTTGGGGCTTTTGAAACGAAGTAAAATTGGGACTCAAGACCATGACCACTAGCATCAGTGTATCTGGACGAACAGGAATCACCTATCGCGCCCAATTTATGGACATCATAGCGCTAGTCGCTATTTTCTTGAAACTAACCTTAAGCAACGCGTGGAAAACCGTTGCATATTACTTTTGTGTTTCAGGGATGGTGAAGACGATGAAGCTGTGTCACGCGTTGATTGGCACGTTTAAAATTCGCGCGCGTTTTCCAGCATTAATCCACTTTCTTTTTATATTATTTGTTTGCTTATTATATGACAAATACGTTGACATGGCTCAGCTGGCAAGCGATCAATGCATTGACGTCCAAGACCTGGGTTCGAGTCCCAGGTCTGTACAAGTTTCCATATTATTTTTCAAAAGCAGTTCCCATGTGCTTCAAGGCTGCAGACGCATCATGTTCCTTCATCATCAAGCCAGCCACGCGTCTTGAGAGATTAAATCAAGGGTATGGATCTCAAGAACATGCTACGCTCCAGTCAACACATCAACATGCTAGCCAGAAAAGTCAAAAAGATCAAAGCTTATTGGGCCAGAAACCTTGGGCTATACCTCCAAAATCAGGGGCAGACCCCCTTTGGTTTGCACTTTCTTTTCATTTTTTCTATTTTTTTTTCTATTCTTGTTTTAATTCTTTATTTTATTTGCTTTATTATTTTAATTTAATTAAGTATTTTTACAAAATATAAAATACATAAAAACTCAGAAAAGACAAAATATGCAATAAATATTTTAGTTTAATATTTTCTTGTAAATAAATGCTTGGAATTTAATTAGTTTAAAATAGGTTGCAATTTTAATTCTTTTCACAATAAAAATAAAAAATGTAGAACTAGGTTTAATTGTTAATTTTTATTCCTTTTTAATTTTCCTTTTTACCATAATATTATTTATTTATTTATTTTTTATAATTAAATTGTACATAAATCACTTAGGTTTAAATTAGGTCAAATTTCAACATTTTTCTTAAATAATCTTAAAAATAAATAGAATTAGGGTTTGCCTTCAATTTTAATTTTAATTAATTCTTTTTCTATTAGATCTTAAAAAACATAAAAATACCAAAAAACATTCTCTTTTAATTTTTAATTTTAATTCCTCATTAATTTTAATATTTTGCAAAAAGGGTCCAACGCCCTCGTTTCGATAATTCTTTTATTTCGCTTATTTCTTTTTCCGCTTAAATAATTATGTATCTCTCCCGAAGCCTTGTAATTACTTCTCGCATCCTTTTCAATTCTTTTAATTCTTTTACTTTCTTTATTTTCTGTCAAATCGGGTCCTGGTTAATTTTGGCGATGTGGACCCGCGCCATTTGTAATAGTTTTAGATTTACTTTTCCTCGCACCTTTTTAACTGTTAACAAAAAGCATGAAAGAATGAATGGCCATAATAAAATCAAGCGTAGATCACTTTAACATGACAAGACAAATACAAATGAAAACGACACACAAGTCACACACCACCCCTAGGGTACGCCTCACTGTTGCCTTGCCTCGAAAGGTGATCGTCGAGTAGAGGATGTCTTAGTAAGTCCTCATGATCCGGGAACCTGGCATGAGGGTAGCTTCTAAGGTGTCTTCCCATTACTCTGGTGATCACCATGTCCCTACAAACTCGAATTGACCCGAACACCTCCAACGGTGGTGCTACCTACCTCTCAATGGTGGGATGGCACTACTTTAAAGGACATTTACACAGACGAATTCCTTAGGGTAGGTAGGTTCTCATGGATACTTGCTCTCTTCAAAACAAACAAAAATCTTTTCACACCGACACCTTTTCAAAAAGCTTTCGAAAGCAATTTTTCAAACACTCTTGAGGACCGATACAAGAGTCGATCTGAAATCGTTCAAAGAAACTTTTTAAAACCCACAGTTGAAAAGCAAACAAACCATTTTTGAAAACACAATGAGCCAGTATCTAAGAGCCCATGGATAACCATGGATAGAAAGGGTGCTAACACCTTCCCTTTCTATAATCTACCTCCCGAACCGAGAGAAATCTCTATAAGGAATTTTTCTGTGCTTTTGTCCTTTCCATTTGGAGAAAATAAAAGACGGTGGCGACTCTTGCTTCCGCGCCATTTCGCGAACCAGCGTTAAACAGTCAGTTCCAGATCCACCGATCATAGAACTGGCGACTCTGCTGGGGACACCTTTATAAAGTGAGGTGTACCTTAGGGCTAGGTCATAACTGTGTTTTCACTTGTATTGATTTGCTTGCTTTACTATTGTGGGTTGCATCGGAGATACATAGATCCTAACCAGGATCTGGGGATACCCTGTTTAGGTAGCATAAGCTGTGAGGGACCTGTCCGGCGTAGACCGACACGGGTGAAACAGTGGCTACGTTGGTGTGGCACCTTGGTCTGTACCGATATCCCTTGTGTCGCAACGAGGAGAATATGGGTCTTCTAAGGAGTCATTAAGCACCAACAACCTTAGAACCTTAATTGACACAACTTGGCCTTTAGAACAGTAGCAGTATGCTACGCCCATTGAGGCTAAACTCTCGTGATGGTTCTGGCCGCAAGAAAAGATTGCGATGCTGGAGTTATGACCGATTGAGGGTAGTCAATGATATTGGGATCCTCTAAGAACCCGGTTACTTTTGATTAGGACAGGTGTGAACCAACAAACTGAAAGAGGGTAGTACCTAGACCTCATGCTGGCCTAAACTTTAGGGGCTTGCCTTGTGTGACTTGTGTGCCTTACCATGTTTGCCTTTGTATCTGTATGTGATGTGCTTTATCATAACATCATAGCATCATGAGCATTGCATGCATCCTGCATAAGGACTGACCATTTCAAAGACAAGAGAGTTTCATCTTTGCTCTGTTTTGTAGGACATTATGATACCTGTGCGAAGAAATACTATCCGGTTCAACTTTGTTCGTTCACCTGAGTTGCTTGATGAGTTGGTTAGCAGAATTCCAAATACCACTTCCTTCATTCAGAGGCATGGCTCCCTTCTCAGTTTAGTCACTGCAAAGCGGGATCAACAGTTGATGAGTGTTCTGACCCAGTTCTATGACCCTCTGTACCAGTGCTTCACCTTTCAAGACTTCCAGCTGGTCCCTACCCTGGAAGAGTTCTCTAATCTGCTTGGTATCCCTATCTTGGATCAGACTCCCTTTACTGGTTGGGAAAAGACCCTCAGGCTTGAGGATGTTGCTGCAGTCCTTCCGTTGACCCATCAAGAGGTAACAGACAACTGGGTGACTAGAAGCGGAGTTAAGGGTTTCTTGGCTAAGTTTCTAATTGGTAAAGCTAACAATTTCTGGAATGACCTGGACTTTAGGGCATATGAAGACATCTTGGCTCTCCTAATCTATGGGTTAGTCCTGTTTCCTAATCCTGACAACTTCATCAATGTCACTGCCATAAGGATCTTTATGTCTCAGAATCCTGTGCCCACTCTCTTGGGTGACATCTTGCAACAACTTCATGCTCGTACTACCCGAAGACGAGGAACCCTATGGTGTTGTATCCCTTTGTTGGTGAGGTGGTTTATTTCGCACCTCCCTAAGTTCGTACTGAAGAATCAAGAAGGAAGAGGTTGGGCTCATAGGTTAATGTCTCTCACCGATAAAGACATCATTTGGACTTGCAGAGGTTTGGATGAGATAGCTATTATTGATCGATGCGGGGAGTATCCTAATGGTCCTCTGATTGGTACTCAAGGAGGGATCTCTTACAATCCATGTCTAGCACTCCGTCAGTTTGGAAGAGCAAGAGGAGCAGGTCCCCATGAGATGTTGGTGCCTCACATCAGTTTCGAGTTTCAGGTGGATAGTGATGAGCTGCGTCGTAGGTTCATCAAGGCCTGGGACAAAGTTCATAAAGCTGACCCACAAGAGTTAGGGCCAAAGACTTCTTTACCTATGGAAGCCTACTACAAATGGGTCCGCATCCGTGCTCAGAAGTTAGGTATGCCGTATGAAGCTGTCAGACCCGTCATCCTAGAGTGTCCTGATAAAGATGGTGTTCCTCCAACTGTCCTTCCTCCTCAGATACCTACTGATTATGAGACATTGAAGAGATCTTGGTCGCAACTGCGAGAAGAGTGGGATTCTTACCGGGAAAAGTTCAACGAGCAGGAATCAAAGATCCAGAAGCTGACAAAGCAGTTGGAGAATGAGAGAGCTCTGAACGCCTACATCCGTACTGAGAAGAGGAAACCATGGGATCAATAAGGAGCTCCAGATGTGCTTTTACAGTTTTATTTCCTTTCCAGTATTTCCTTTCATGTAACGCCTAAGGGCAACTTGTTGAATAATTTCAATTGCAAAGTTGAACCTAATGAAGTGTGTTCTTTTTTGTTTACAAAGTTGATTCCCGATTGTCTTTGAAAACATAATTCATACGCATTTCATACATCATGTGCATAGCAGGTTCTTCCCCTTTTCAGGTTGCTTACAGTTCTTCGCTGTTTATTTCAGCATCATGAATCCCGAATCTGCATCAACCGAGACATCAATCAAGGCTCTTCAGGTGCAGAATGCACAATTCCAGGAATTAATCAAGGGTCTGGCTAAAGGCCAAGAAGAATTAAAGACTATGCTCCTGAAGAAGGAGAAGAAGAAGAAGAGAAGAACTGTTCTGTTCAACTCGGGCCGAAGGTTTGGCAATACTCTGCAGCATGAAGAGGCTGGTTCTTCTGTTGGCAAGAGTCCTTCTCAGGCAGAAGTAAAGGTCCCTAGCCCGGTAGTCTCCGACAACGAGACGGATTTTGATGAAGAGCAGTACCCTCCCGCAGACGACAGATACAAGCAATTGGAGGACAGGTTGAAAGCTATGGAGGTTCAACAGGTACCTGGGCTGGATTTCGGAGATCTGGGTTTGTCAACTGGTGTGATTATCCCGCATAAGTTCAAAGCACCATCCTTCTCTAAATATGACGGGGCGTCTTGTCCCAAGCTGCATCTAAGGTCCTATGTTCGGAAAATTCAGCCGTACTCTGCGGATAAGAATTTATGGATCCACTTCTTCCAGGAGAGTCTTTCAGGGACTCATCCCGAATGGTTCTATCAGCTGGATGGGACCAAGGTTCGTAACTGGGAGGAGTTGGCTACTGCTTTCTACAAGCAGTATCAATATAATGCCGACCTTGCCCCCACACGTACCCAACTCCAGGGTATGTCGTTAGGTGCAAGCGAAGGTTTTAAGGAGTACGCTCAGAAATGGAGAGACCTGGCTGGCAGGGTGCAGCCACCATTGACTGACCGGGAGCTGGTAGACATGTTCTTGGGGACCCTATCTGGGCCATTTTTCAACCATCTCATTGGGAATTCTTCTGCTGGGTTCACTGATTTGATTCTGACTGGAGAGAGAATTGAAGCTGGGCTGAAGTCTGGGAAGATTGCAAAGGGTGCATCATCTAGTTCGGAAAAGAAACCATTCAAGAAGGAGTCTAGTGCCGTATATGGTTCCAGGAAATCAGAGAGACCTGAGCACCACCAATTTGTCAGTGCGGTGATGATTGCTAAGCCTGCTGCCGCTCCTCGGCCAAACAATCCTCAAAGGGCTGAAAGACCCCGGCGAGAGTTTACCCGGTTAAGCATGACCCTATCACAGATCCTGCCACAGTTGCTATCCACTAACTTAGTGACTGTCAGGGAGGCCCTGAAGTTCCCCAATACTACATCTCCCAAGTACAACCCGAATGCTCGTTGTGCTTACCATTCAGACAGCCCGGGACACTCTACTGATGACTGTTGGGCGTTAAAGAATAAGTTGCAGGACCTCATTGACGCCAAGGAGGTACAGTTTGAGGCATCTGACAAGCCTAATGTGGTAACAGCTCCCCTACCTGCTCATGGGGTGAATGCTATTGGGGACGAAGACGAAGTGGACGATGCTGAGTTTGATAGCTGGATCTACCCGGCAACCGACGACGGATCTAACAATTGGAGCGTAAAAGACAACTTATCTGTTTCTCTTGTTACTAAGTAATAAATTTCTTTGTTTTGTTATTTTGTAATAAACAATGATAAACTCTATGGCCCGGTGTCTTACCCGAGGCACCGTGGTTCTATTTGTGAGGGCATACAAACTGTCATTTCATATATCATGAATGAAAATCTTGGACGTATTTTTCGCATTGCAAATATTGTGCTCCTTTTCTGTCTTTCTGTTCCTTTACATAATTTTCAAAACAACTGTATTTACACACACACTCACTCATACAGGTTTCAATCCACTCTGGATCTCACTGATAACAACTCTGCTACCGCCAATTATGACTTCGAAAATCCGATCAACTTAGCCGAAGACGAAGGTGAAGATGATTGCGAAGTGCCTGGCGAGCTTGCAAGAATGTTGCTTCAGGAAGAGAGGGCAATTCAACCCCATGAAGAGCCAGTGGAAACAATAAACTTGGGTACTGAGGCAGACAGGAAAGAGGTAAAGATTGGTGCCAACCTAGAGCTCAGCGTGAAGCAACGGTTAACCAAGATGTTACATGACTACATGGAGATCTTTGCCTGGTCCTACGAAGACATGCCCGGGTTGGATACCGACATTGTGGTCCATCACTTGCCGACTAAGGAAGACTGCCCTCCAGTTAAGCAAAAAGTCCGTCGGATGCGTCCAGAGATGTCTGAAAAGATTAAGGCCGAGGTTATGAAACAGTTTGATGTTGGGTTCCTTGCAGTGACTTCTTACCCTCAATGGGTTGCTAACGTGGTGCCGGTACCTAAGAAGGACGGTAAGGTCAGAATGTGTGTTGATTACAGGGATCTGAACAGGGCTAGCCCCAAGGATGACTTCCCCTTACCTCACATCGATGTCCTTGTTGATAATACAGCTCAGCACAAAGTATTCTCTTTCATGGATGGCTTTTCAGGTTACAATCAGATTAAGATGGCACCTGAAGACATGGAAAATACTACATTTGTCACTCAGTGGGGCACCTTCTGTTACAAGGTCATGCCATTCGGATTAAAGAACGCTGGGGCAACCTACCAACGTGCCATGGTCGCCTTGTTTCATGACATGATCCATCATGAGATAGAAGTATATGTGGACGACATGATCGCAAGGTCCCAAACTGAGGAAGAGCACCTAGATCATCTGCAGAAGTTGTTTGACCGGTTGAAACTGTACAAGCTAAGATTGAACCCGAACAAGTGCACCTTCGGGGTAAGATCTGGAAAGTTGCTAGGCTTCGTGGTCAGCGATAAGGGTATTCAAGTGGACCCTGCTAAGGTCAAAGCTATTCAAGAGATGCCAGTTCCTAAGACAGAGAAGGAAGTCAGAGGCTTTTTAGGACGCTTGAATTACATTGCTCGGTTCATTTCACATCTGACTGCTACCTGTGAGCCAATCTTCAAGTTGCTGAAGAAAGATCAGGTAGTACGTTGGAACGATGAATGTCAGGCTGCTTTTGACAAAATCAAAGAGTATCTCCAAGAACCACCTATCCTTATGCCACCGGTTGAAGGGAGACCTCTGATCCTATATCTGACAGTGCTTGACAACTCAATGGGGTGTGTGCTGGGGCAGCATGACGAGTCTGGCCGAAAAGAGCATGCCATTTATTACCTTAGCAAAAAGTTTACCGACTGTGAGACCCGATACTCACTGCTTGAGAAAACTTGCTGCGCTTTGGTATGGGCTGCTCGCCGGTTGAGACAGTATATGCTGACTCACACTACCTTGTTGATCTCAAAAATGGATCATATAAAGTACATATTCGAAAAGCCTGCTCTATCTGGAAGGATTGCAAGATGGCAAATGATCTTGACGGAATACGACATCCAGTACACAACCCAGAAAGCCATCAAGGGGAGTGTATTGGCAGACCACCTGGCACATCAAGCTGTAGAGGACTATCAGTCAATGAACTTCGAATTCCCGGATGAAAGCATCATGATTGTGACTGATTGTGAAGTACCTGGACCGGATGAAGGACCTGAACCAGGATCCCGATGGTCTATGCACTTTGACGGAGCCTCCAATGCTTTGGGAAACGGTATCGGCGCCATTATCATATCACCTCAAGGTACTCATACTCCACTCACTGCCCGGCTGTGTTTCAACTGTACCAACAACATGGCGGAGTATGAGGCGTGCATCATGGGTCTTCAAGCTGCGATCGACCTAAGGATCAAATTTCTAAGTGTCTTCGGAGATTCCGCTCTTGTGATCAATCAGATCAAAGGAGAGTGGGATACGAAACATCCAAACTTGATTCCTTACAGAGAATGTGTGTTGACCCTGATCCCCCACTTCACAGAGATAACCTTTGAGCACTTTCCAAGAGAAGAGAATCAGTTAGCGGACGCGTTAGCTACAATGTCTTCAATGTTCAAGGTCAAATGGGATAATGAGGCTCCCCGGATCATCATCTGGAAACTGGACGAACCGGCATACTGTTGTGATCTCGAAACTGAATTGGTGACTGAGAAGCCTTGGTACCATGAAGTGAAGAGATATCTGGAAGCTCAGGAATACCCTGAAGGTACATCTGTCAATGATAAGAAGTTCCTGAGAAGGTTCGCAGCCAAGTTCTTCCTTAGCAACGACATCTTGTACAAGCGAAACCATGATTCAACCTTACTGCGTTGTGTGGATAAGACTGAAGCGGAAAGAATCATGGAAGAGCTACATGAAGGGACCTTTGGTACGCATTCCAGTGGACATACAATGGCAAAGAAGATCCTACGGGCAGGATATTACTGGTCCACCATGGAAGCTGACTGCTACCAACACTCCAGGACATGCCACAAGTGCCAGATTTATGCAGACAAGGTGCATGTTCCTCCGGTTCCCCTGAATGTTCTGACTGCGCCTTGGCCGTTTGCAATGTGGGGCATAGACATGATCGGCGAGATTAAACCTACGGCATCCAATGGACATCGCTTCATCCTAGTGGCGATTGATTATTTCACGAAGTGGGTTGAGGCAGCATCCTATGCTACGGTAACCAAGACTGTTGTGGCACGGTTCATTCGGCATAACCTGATCTGTCGGTATGGCGTCCCTGAGCGGATTATTACAGACAACGGTACCAATCTGAACAACAAGATGATCGCTGAGCTCTGCGAACAGTTCAAGATACAGCACCACAATTCTTCTCCTTACAGACCAAAGATGAATGGGGCTGTAGAAGCAGCAAATAAAAACATCAAGAAAATCGTGCAGAAGATGACAGTGACCTATAAAGATTGGCACGAGATGTTACCGTTCGCTCTGCATGGGTACCGAACCTCAGCTAGGACGTCAACCGGGGCAACTCCTTTCTCTCTGGTTTATGGCATGGAGGCAGTCTTACCGATCGAAGTACAAATTCCCTCTCTCCGGATAATGAAGGATGCAAATCTGAACGAAGATGATTGGATCCAGACACGACTTGATCAGCTCAACCTCATTGACGAAAAGAGACTTGCTGCTATCTGTCATGGTCAGACGTATCAGAAACGGATGATCAGGGCATTTAACAAAAAGGTCAGACCACAGGAATATCGAGTTAGGGATCTGGTAATCAAGAGAATCATCCTTCCTCAGAGTGATCCAAGGGGCAAATGGACCCCTACGTACGAAGGGCCATTTGTGGTTAAGCATGTGTTCTCAGGAGGAGCAATGATATTGACCAACATGGATGGTGACGACCTTCCTCACCCCGCCAATGCAGACATAGTAAAAAGATACTACGCATGAAAAAAGACCCGCTAGGCTGACATGCCTAGGCAAAAGTTAGGGCTTCCCGTCGAACCAAAAGGGTTCGGGCAAAATGAAGGGATGAAAATAAAAAAATCTGTACACCCGGCAAGTCGAAAACCTGAAAAGGCGGCTTGGGCAAAAATGGGTATCCCGGTGGACTGAAAACCCGAAAGGGCGGTCCATGCAAAAATTAGGGATAAAAGCGTAATACTATTTCTCATTGATCACTTTGCATCCAGAATCCGGTATCTACATCAAGTTCAGACGGCATCGATCAGTCAGCTTCACCTTCAACCAAGGTCATCAAGTGATGAGACGCTCGGAGTTATAAAGACAATAGCAGAGTTGAAACCCAATGGATCATTCATTTCACACAGCTGTTTTATTTTATTTTGTACAAAATTTGTATAAACTCTCTTGTTCGGCGACGTTCCTCTTACTAGGACGTCAGCCTCTTGTACACAAAACGCCTATTTTCAGGCCATTCAAAAATCAATACAAACATATTTTCAGTTAAACGTGCCAAGTGTTTTTCTTTTTCTGTTTTGTTTTGCGAAGAACGTCCAAGGTTCAATTTGTGATATATGCATTGACAATAATTTGCTAACTCATAAATATTTGCATATGAAACAAAGGAATTAATTGCAGGTGACACTAGAAACAGGGGCAATAAAGAGTTGTCTGAGCAGTCTAATTGTTCTATCCTCCAAGGTACCAAGGTAGGTTCAGCTAAAAGACATGACCAGTATACCTGAATTCCCCAGAGAGTAGGTCAGCAGTCAGTGCCTTATTCTCCAAGCAGAATCATCAACATATCAAGGAAATTGAGTATCCTCCCGTAGATCTCAACATTTCCCCAGCAGCAATACAAGCATCCCCGGCAGTCTTGGTCTAAAGATTGTTCCCCGGCGGTATCTCAATATCCAAAGGGATCACTTCCCCAGCAGATCAAAACTCCCCAAAAAGAGTCCAATCCAGTTTCCCCAGGAAAGTTGGAATTTATCCCCAAGCAATAAGCTTATCCCCAGTAGATTCTGGAAGCTTATCCCCTCGCAGAACACGAACGCGTCGCCCGGCTTTATTCAAAGAGTTATTTCCTCAATAGGATATAACTGGGTTATCCTCAGCCAAAAGCCACGGAAAGGTCGTCGTCAACGTAGTTCTTTCCTATCCCCAACGAAGTCTATTCACACTTCCAATAACAAGACATCCTCAGCAAGCTATTATCAACATTTCAGCAAAGATAACTTTCTCCCCACAGAGTATTGCTTCCCAGCATGGTCGTCAAAGTATCTTTTCTCCCCGCAGAATCTTCCATTTGCCAAGTTTATTCCGCAACGGAGTCATCTTCTCCTACCGGTATTCTTGCAGCTATCATCCCCAGCGGAAGCAAAAATCTATTCTTCAACACCAGCCCAGGATATCGACTTCCCGGCACCCGTCAAGGATCTACTTTCCTAGACGAAAACATTCATAAAACATCACATACATCATTATAGCATGCATAGACGCATCATATCATACAAAACTCATTTATGTTGAGAACATCATTGCTTGATCCATATCATGCATTGTATATGACTGACCTTTACCTTTCAGGAAAGACGCAGTTAAAATGCTCAAACATATTTCAAAGCCTTCTCTAGTCCAACTAAATCGACTCCCAACAGATTTTTCTGATAAAGACTCAGCAGAAGTTATAGTCCCCTCTCCAACGGTGAGTGAGGTGGTAATTCCTTCTTCAGATGTTTCCCTCTCCGACGGTGAGTGTGAGGTGATAGTCTCTTATGGTCCCCTCTCCAACGGTGAGTGAGGTGGTAATTCCTTCTTCAGATGTTTCCCTCTCCGACGGTGAGTGTGAGGTGATAGTCTCTTATGGTCCCCTCTCCAACGGTGAGTGAGGTGGTAATTCCTTCTTCAGATGTTTCCCTCTCCGACGGTGAGTGTGAGGTGATAGTCTCCTATGGTTCCCTCTCCGACGGTGAGTGAGGTGGTAATTCCTTTTTCAGATGTTTCCCTCTCCGACGGTGAGTGTGAGGTGATAGTCTCCTATGGTTCCCTCTCCAACGGCGAGTGAGGTGGTAAGTCCTTTTTCAGATGTTTCCCTCTCTGACGGTGAGTGTGAGGTGATAGTCTCTTATGGTCCCCTCTCCAATGGTGAGTGAGGTGGTAATTCCTTCTTCAGATGTTTCCCTCTCCGACGGTGAGTGTGAGGTGATAGTCTCCTTATGGTTCCCTCTCCGACGGTGAGTGAGGTGACAATTCCTTTTCCTATGATTCCCTCTCCGACGGCGAGTGAGGTGATTCCCTTTCAGATTATAATGGCCTATGGTTCTCGTTCCGATCTTGCGAAGATGGTATTTCCCACCAAGATTTTCTCAACGAGCGTTGTTGAAGTTAAAATCACCCAAGGTTCTCTTACCATTCATGCTAAGGCAGTAACCATACCTGGTTCATTCATCATCTTTTGAAGCTCCATATCCAGCTCCTGTAACCAGTCAGGACACATCTATACCAAGCATCTGAAAACCAGCTCCTGCAACGTGTCAGGTACTCATTTGTTCTTTTGCAGGTATGCAGGTTCTCGCTAAGGAATCTCCTACGCGATCAACATCCAGATGGCATCTATAAGCCCATCATCCTATCCAGCAACCTCCCAATGGCATCTATAAGCCCATTCCACCATCACTGCTACTATGTGAGCGCAAATTTCTGGGCACTCTAGTGTTCAATCATCTTCTACCCTCGGATTACGAAAGGCACGTCAGCCAATCTGCATCCTCAGGTATAAGAAGATTGAACAGGGGCAACTGTTGCACCCCAAAATTTGCCCTCCCATATTCTCCAAGAAATTGCTAGGTCAAGCTGCAAAATTCCCCAAGGGTTGCACAGTGCAAAGGTCTCCTATACAGTCAAAACTAGGGTTTGTGTTCTGATCAGGAAAAAGAAGTTTTCAAGGGCCCAATCAAGTCTCACAGGCCTACAAATATGGTCAAGTATCCTCATATCAAGTTTCAAGGCATTCAGCTCAAAATTGCACAGTCAAAAACCCTAATTGCACTACGGTCAACTGTAGGGGCAAAATGGTCATTTGACAGTCAAAAGTTCAAATTTTTGGTCAACATATCATTTTGAAGCCACAAACATCATTTGATCAATGCTTGATCATGATTCTCAAAATTTGGCTCAGAAAATCATCAAGATGCAAAAGTTTCCTTATTTGGACAGCTGAAAAAGTCAACTGAAATTGACCAGGGCATAACTTTCACATGGATTATCAGAAAAATCCCATCCAAAGCTCATTTTGAAGAGAAAGACATTTCCTACAACTCATCTTCATACTTCAAGCCCAAGAAATGCTCTCACAAAAAGATATCAATTTCAACATTATAGGTCATTTTCAAAAGTCAACAAAAAGGGACTTTAAGTCAAAGGCCATAACTTGAGATTGGTAAATCAAAATGACATGGGACCAAAGGCATTAGTTAGAGGACTCAAAGACCTTTCCAAGATGTCCAAGAACATGAGAAAAGCTTAAAACTTGAGCAAGTTATGCCTTGTGGAAGTTGGGAAATTTTTGGATATTTTGAAAAGTCAACTTTGATCCAAATGACCTAAAAATGCTAATGGGCCCATTTTTCTTCCATGATTCATCATTCCAAGCATATGCACGACCACTTGGCCCAAAGGGAAGTATTTTCTCATTTTTTATTTATTTATTTGAATTATTATTTATATTAATTCATTTAAATTATTTAAATACATGAAAAATATCTAACTTGCCTTAACAAATCTTTTTATACATGTTTTGCCATCAAGATTTCGTGCACATGCTAATTAGGAAAGAATTGGATTGATTGGCATAATTTTGACACAAAGAACACTTGAAAAAGATTGAAAAAAGATCCTTAAAATCAAATTTCCAAAAATCATTATGGCAAGAGATTTGATTGAATTTTGTTAACCTAATAGCCTCACTACATATGCCTAATGAGAACCCTAATCACCATACACTCAAAGCTGCGCAGAAAAGCTCTCAAAAAACTTGAAATTTTGGCCAAAAAATTCAAAACTGTAAACCCCTTTACAGGTCGATTCACAGCACAAAAACCATCCCATTAGCTTCCTCAAGTCTCCCTGAATACATTCCAGTCATTAACATCGATTCAAACCCCAAGAATTGGTAATGAGAACCTTCCCTGTACAAAGAAAAGTCAAGATCGTATTTTTAATTCTAGGCATTCTCATGGCATTCTAATTGTGGATTTATATTCATTGTGATGTTTTAAAGCTAACCATGATATTTAATTTGATTTTTATGCTGTATATACAATTTTACCATGCGCGATTTCTAGGGTTTACAGGTTTGTAAATTTGGGGCTTTTGAAACGAAGTAAAATTGGGACTCAAGACCATGACCACTAGCATCAGTGTATCTGGACGAACAGGAATCACCTATCGCGCCCAATTTATGGACATCATAGCGCTAGTCGCTATTTTCTTGAAACTAACCTTAAGCAACGCGTGGAAAACCGTTGCATATTACTTTTGTGTTTCAGGGATGGTGAAGACGATGAAGCCGTGTCATGCGTTGATTGGCACGTTTAAAATTCGCGCGCGTTTTCCAGCATTAATCCACTTTCTTTTTATATTATTTGTTTGCTTATTATATGACAAATACGTTGACATGGCTCAGATGGCAAGCGATCAATGCATTGACGTCCAAGACCTGGGTTCGAGTCCCAGGTCTGTACAAGTTTCCATATTATTTTTCAAAAGCAGTTCCCATGTGCTTCAAGGCTGCAGACGCATCATGTTCCTTCATCATCAAGCCAGCCACGCGTCCTGAGAGATTAAATCAAGG
Source organism: Vicia faba (assembly GCA_948472305.1). Taxonomy (NCBI): domain Eukaryota; kingdom Viridiplantae; phylum Streptophyta; class Magnoliopsida; order Fabales; family Fabaceae; genus Vicia; species Vicia faba. Next base: position 824,853,674 of record OX451737.1, on the reverse strand, counting down.
GTATGGATCTCAAGAACATGCTACGCTCCAGTCAACACATCAACATGCTAGCCAGAAAAGTCAAAAAGATCAAAGCTTATTGGGCCAGAAACCTTGGGCTATACCTCCAAAATCAGGGGCAGACCCCCTTTGGTTTGCACTTTCTTTTCATTTTTTCTATTTTTTTTTCTATTCTTGTTTTAATTCTTTATTTTATTTGCTTTATTATTTTAATTTAATTAAGTATTTTTACAAAATATAAAATACATAAAAACTCAGAAAAGACAAAATATGCAATAAATATTTTAGTTTAATATTTTCTTGTAAATAAATGCTTGGAATTTAATTAGTTTAAAATAGGTTGCAATTTTAATTCTTTTCACAATAAAAATAAAAAATGTAGAACTAGGTTTAATTGTTAATTTTTATTCCTTTTTAATTTTCCTTTTTACCATAATATTATTTATTTATTTATTTTTTATAATTAAATTGTACATAAATCACTTAGGTTTAAATTAGGTCAAATTTCAACATTTTTCTTAAATAATCTTAAAAATAAATAGAATTAGGGTTTGCCTTCAATTTTAATTTTAATTAATTCTTTTTCTATTAGATCTTAAAAAACATAAAAATACCAAAAAACATTCTCTTTTAATTTTTAATTTTAATTCCTCATTAATTTTAATATTTTGCAAAAAGGGTCCAACGCCCTCGTTTCGATAATTCTTTTATTTCGCTTATTTCTTTTTCCGCTTAAATAATTATGTATCTCTCCCGAAGCCTTGTAATTACTTCTCGCATCCTTTTCAATTCTTTTAATTCTTTTACTTTCTTTATTTTCTGTCAAATCGGGTCCTGGTTAATTTTGGCAATGTGGACCCGCGCCATTTGTAATAGTTTTAGATTTACTTTTCCTCGCACCTTTTTAACTGTTAACAAAAAGCATGAAAGAATGAATGGCCATAATAAAATCAAGCGTAGATCACTTTAACATGACAAGACAAATACAAATGAAAACGACACACAAGTCACACACCACCCCTAGGGTACGCCTCACTGTTGCCTTGCCTCGAAAGGTGATCGTCGAGTAGAGGATGTCTTAGTAAGTCCTCATGATCCGGGAACCTGGCATGAGGGTAGCTTCTAAGGTGTCTTCCCATTACTCTGGTGATCACCATGTCCCTACAAACTCGAATTGACCCGAACACCTCCAACGGTGGTGCTACCTACCTCTCAATGGTGGGATGGCACTACTTTAAAGGACATTTACACAGACGAATTCCTTAGGGTAGGTAGGTTCTCATGGATACTTGCTCTCTTCAAAACAAACAAAAATCTTTTCACACCGACACCTTTTCAAAAAGCTTTCGAAAGCAATTTTTCAAACACTCTTGAGGACCGATACAAGAGTCGATCTGAAATCTTTCAAAGAAACTTTTTAAAACCCACAGTTGAAAAGCAAACAAACCATTTTTGAAAACACAATGAGCCAGTATCTAAGAGCCCATGGATAACCATGGATAGAAAGGGTGCTAACACCTTCCCTTTCTATAATCTACCTCCCGAACCGAGAGCAATCTCTATAAGGAATTTTTCTGTGCTTTTGTCCTTTCCATTTGGAGAAAATAAAAGACGGTGGCGACTCTTGCTTCCGCGACATTTCGCGAACCAGCGTTAAACAGTCAGTTCCAGATCCACCGATCACAGAACTGGCGACTCTGCTGGGGACACCTTTATAAAGTGAGGTGTACCTTAGGGCTAGGTCATAACTGTGTTTTCACTTGTATTGATTTGCTTGCTTTACTATTGTGGGTTGCATCGGAGATACATAGATCCTAACCAGGATCTGGGGATACCCTGTTTAGGTAGCATAAGCTGTGAGGGACCTGTCCGGCGTAGACCGACACGGGTGAAACAGTGGCTACGTTGGTGTGGCACCTTGGTCTGTACCGATATCCCTTGTGTCGCAACGAGGAGAATATGGGTCTTCTAAGGAGTCATTAAGCACCAACAACCTTAGAACCTTAATTGACACAACTTGGCCTTTAGAACAGTAGCAGTATGCTACGCCCATTGAGGCTAAACTCTCGTGATGGTTCTGGCCGCAAGAAAAGATTGCGATGCTGGAGTTATGACCGATTGAGGGTAGTCAATGATATTGGGATCCTCTAAGAACCCGGTTACTTTTGATTAGGACAGGTGTGAACCAACAAACTGAAAGAGGGTAGTACCTAATCTCAAAGGTCTTTCCTGTGCTTTTTCACCTTTCCTTTTGGATAAAAGAAAAGTTGGTGACGACTCTTGCTAACCGCAACATTTGCGATCAAATGCAAAACCTTCAAGTCAGTTCTCCCACCGTATTACAGAACTAGCGACTCTATTGGGGATAATTCTAAAAGTGGGGTTATCTTAGGGTTAAATCATATTTACTTGCTTTTATTGTTTGACTTGTTTGCTTTATATTATGGTTCTTTGTTTGGGTTTGAATCCTCTACCCAGATTTGGGATACCTTATAGGTAAGTAGCAATACGTTATGGAAACTGTGCAGGGAATACCGACATGGTCTAAGCAATAGCTATGTTAGTGCAACATATTTGTGGGTACCGATAGCCTTTGAGTTAATCAAAGAGAATACGAGGCCGCTGAGTGATGTCATGAAGCACTAATGAACTTTTAGAACCTTTACTTGACCAACTTGGCCTTTAGGTTATAGTGAGATGACTGGATTTGGTGCAGTCCGAAGTTGGTAGATACTCGATACTACACTCATTGAGGTTTGGTTTCTTGGGATATTTTGGTCACCATTAAAGAGGCTTGAGCTGAAACAATGACCAAGTAAACAATCCAGTGATATTGAGCTCCTTAGAACCTGGTTACTATTACTAGGAGAAGTTTAAGCCAACTAAACTTCAAGAGGGTACTTACCTATAAAACTCCATGCAAGCCTAAACCTAAGGATTTGTTTGCTTTGTTTGTATATACATACTTGTACATAACATCATGAACATCATAAACATTATATAAATTCACTAACCATTTCAAGGATTTTTGGGATTCATCTTTGTTCTTATTTTGTAGGATATGGATTCACTTCGTAGGAAAACTATTCAAGTCAATCTTGTAAGGATCTGTTGTACCCCAAAATTTGCCCTCTCATTTCTCAAGGAATCACCCTGGATCTTCAAGTTCGCTTCCATCCATTTCCAAGCCTTGAACTGCAATTTTTCAAGAAAATCATCCACAAGGGCAAAATGGTCATTTACACACTGAGAAGTCAAACTTTGACTTTTGGATCAAAATCAAATCTCAAAAATCATATTTTATCAAGACATGTTGGAATATGAAATTTGTTTCATCAAGAAATTCAAAAGTCAAATTTAATATGGAAAATCCAAATTCCTAAATACTTGGGATTTTTCTAAGTATTTAAGAAAAATGACCATTTCAGAACTTCTGACCATATTATCACCATAACACTCAACAAAATTTGGACACTTTCAAGGTAGAGTTTGGTCAGAACTTCTGGGCAAGTTTTCACAAAAGCTCAGTCAGAGTTTGCCAGGGTAATTCAAAGAAGGTTAAGAAGTGTGCTGCAAGCTTTCTAGAAAGTCTGAAAGCTCCTTCAAAACATGCTGGAGCCAGAAGATAAGAGGATCAGAAGATTGGATGCTACGCAAGCTCAGAACTTCTGATCCAGAACTAAGCCTTGGTGTAGAGTTTCCACGTTGCAGGATTTCTGTTTGTGATAAGTCTCATCATCATTTAATGCTCATTTAATGCTCACAACCACTTTCTGAGTCTTTATCCAATGGATTTTCATCACGTGTGCCTCTACTGTCTCGGGATAGCAACTGTGATACTAAGCCCATGCTTTGCTTTTTTCTTTTCCTTGATTCCAGCGACAACCACCATGCTTGCTGCAAAAACAAGACAGCTCTTCAGCACATGAAGGCTATATACAACGCTTTGGTCAGAACTTGACCAAATCCCAAAACCTTGTTTATACAACTTGCTGCAGACCTATAACCAACAACTAGCTCAGCCTACGCCTGCATCCCATGATTACACCAAACTAGAACATGAAAAACTGTGATGAAAAAGCAAAGGAACAGGATGCCAAAACATGTTCAAATCCCATTTGTTTTTTCCCCCAAAATCACAACAAATTCATCTATAAATACTTGGCTCCATCATACGTTGGCTAGAGGCGAGAGGCTGGCTTTGGGAGAGAGGTTAGCAAAATGGAGAGAAAACAAAGCTGTGAAATCTTCATAAAAATCCATATTTCTCATACACAAAACAAACCTTTGTTCTTCCCTTTGAATCAAAGAACTTGGATTTTCCTCTTCCGTTCTCTTGCTGACTCAGAACAACCAAAGGCAGCCACTCAAAGCTCCAAGCACGCTCCAGGTAAGTCTTTCTAACTTTATTTGCTTTTCATTTTGAACGTCATTAACATGTAAGTATCATAGTATTAATGTTGTACATATCACTGCATGAATAGAAAAACTATGGATCAGAACTTCTAGAATAATACTAGGCTCAGACTTAGGATTAGAACTTCTATGAACTGTTGGACTGTTATCATTCTGTTTTGCTGTTTAAAAAGAACTGAATAAATTAATGATGTGCTGATTGAGAGATGAAATATGGCATAAAACTTCTGATGTTTATTCATATTGTTAACACACAAAACTTCTGAGTTCTCCTCACTGTTAACACACAGAATTTCTAGGATTCACTCACTGTTTTAACACTTAGAACTTCTGATTTTTACATGCTGATAACGCACTGAACTGCTAATGTTCATTCTCTGGCTCAGCACAACATTGAATTTCTGATGACTCACTCACTATTCTAACACATCACAGAACTTCTGAGTTCTCCTTACATGTCAAATACACTGAACTTCTGATGTTTCCATCAGCTGTTTTAAAACACTCAGAGTTTTTGATTTTCACATGCTGACAATACTTGAAATGCTGACGTTTGCTCACTGTTTTAGTGTAATACAAAACTTTTGACTTTTGGTTCACTGGCTGAACACCACCCAGAACCTCTGTGTTTTCCCTCTAACGTGTCTTGTAGGACCTCAGAGTTTGCCAATCCAGAACTTCTGATTCCACTGACGTCTCCTGCTGAGTCACAACGTTCTTGGCTCCAGAACTTCTGATCTTAGTTGTTCTCCTTGCAGCAGCAAGCTGTTTTCTATCTTGCATTTATTTTTTTCATCATTTTTAATATTAACATAAAAAACATAAAAATATTTTCCTTTTAATTTATTTCCTTAAGACAAAAACATTTTCTAAACAAGTCCATTTATTTCTTGTATTGTACATTTCAATATGGTTGTAATAGTAACTTAGGACTTATTTTCACTTGCAATCCCCATTTGTAAATATGTACCCCCATCCCCTAAATATTGTAATAGCGTAGGACTTTACATTTCTGCAATTTATCGCTTTCAAATGTAAATGCTAGTAATTAGGCATGTATGGAAAGATAAAACCAACAAGTAGACCACCAAAAATCAAAGACAAATGCATGCAATCAAACACACTTTTCACACATGCACCCCTAGGGTAATCTCACTTGTTGCCTATCGAAAAATAGTCATGTCCCTCGAGCATGGGCGTTTTAGCAAAGACCCTCGATAAAAGATCGTAGTCCATCGATGACCCTCGATGTTTCCTTCGGTAAACGATCTAGTCCCTAAACGACATTGCTAAAACGTCCCATAAGTTGCCTTTTATGACTATACAAACGTCCCAATGCCCATCCCTTCACATCCAACGATGGGGTTTCTTACCAAATCAATAGTAAGATAGCCACATCTAAAGGAGAAGTAAAAACACACTTAAGACCTTTCGAGTAGGTAGGTTCGCTCTCAGTTACTCGCTTGCTCACAAAAAAAACATCTTGTACACCAACACTCTCATTTTGAAACATTTTCAAAAGACAACACTTTGTATGCGTTCTTTTAGAAACGAGAACCATTACAAAGACACCTTTTCAAAATCACTTTCAAAAACACATCTCACAAACACCTCTTTGAAATATTTTCGAAACAAACACTTTGTATGCGTTCTTATAGAAACGAGAACCATTACGTAGTTATATTTTCAAAATACTTTCAAAAACACACACCACAAGCACATTCAAACAAAATCAAGTGATCTAGCAAGTAACTAAGAGCCCATGAAAAACCATGGATGAAAAGGATTCTAATACCTTCCCTTTTCATAATCTACCCCCCGAACTCAAAAACATCTCTAAAGGTCTTTCCTGTGCTTTTCCACCTTTCCTTTTTAGATAAAAGAAAAGTCGGTGGCGACTCTTGCTAACCGTAACATTTTAGATAAAATGCAAAACCTTCAAGTCAGTTCTCCCACCGTATCACAGGATCCCTCCACAACTTAAGGAGCTAGCTTCAAGGATTCCTGAAAAGTCTCCGTTCACCGAAAGACACGGTCGCCTACTCAACTTGGTCACCTACAACACAGATGAGGACATGGTGAAGGTGCTCTTTCAGTTCTTTGATCCTTTACACTATTGCTTCACATTTCCCGACTATCAACTTGTGCCTACTTTGGAAGAATTCTCCCAACTCTTGAGGATTCCCATTCTCAATCAACTACCTTTCAACGGTACGAAAAGAGACCCCAAGCCAGAAGAAATTGCTCAAGCTCTACACTTGCGCTCATCTGATGTCACAACTCATTGGGAAACAAGGAGTGGTGTCAAAGGTTTCCTAGCAAAGTTCTTGTTTGAGAAAGCCCAAAGATGTTGGAACTCCTTGGATTTGCAAGCCTTTGAAGAGATTGTGGCTCTCCTCATCTATGGGATGGTTTTGTTTCCAAATCCTGACCAACTCATAGATGTCAACACCGTCAAAATCTTCATATCTTGCAACCCGGTGCTTACGTTGCTAGGAGACATCCTACACTCTTTTCACACTCACACTATGAGGAAAAGAGGTGTCCTTATGTGTTACACTCCTCTCTTGGCAAGATGGTTTATTTCACATCTTCCCCAATCTATACTAAAGAATGAGCAAGGTTCAAGATGGTCGCAAAGTTTAATGATGCTCAAGAATTCAAACATTCATTGGTGCTCCTGATCCATAGAGAATGTTATCATTGTCGACCGTTATGGAGAATTTCCTAATGTCCATTTGCTTGGCATTAGGGGAGGAATCACCTACAACCCCTGCTTAGCTTTACGACAGTTTGGTTATGCCCGAAGGGATGGCCCACATGATATGCTGATTCAAGGTTTGGTATTTGACTACGACAACGATGATCAAGGTCTTTGCCAGAGATTTATCCGAGCTTGGAGGATGATAAACAAGGTAGATAGCAAGACTTTGGAGCATAAAAATTCCATCCCTCTTGAGCCTTACCTCAAATGGGTAAGAGCTCGTGCTCAGAGTCTTATGATGCCTTACCCCTCCATTCTCTCGGTAATCATTGAGCCTGTCATGGAAGGAGATGTCCCATACAATATCCTCCATCCTGACATGCCCACCTCTCTTGATGACCTATAAAGGGATTGGATATAACTCAAGGGGGAGCGAGATACCTTCGAAGCCCATATCTACGCTAGCGAGAAGAAGGTTTTGGAACTCACTAGGCTACTTCATGAGGAGCAGACTCTGAATGCCTACATTGCACCAAAGAGGATACACACTACCTTTTTATCTTAGAGTTTCTTGTATTTGTTTTGCCCAAGAAGGCATTGATGTACTCAAAAGCTTTAATTTATTAATATAACGTGTGTTTTATTTTTGTCTAAAATGAATTCGAATCTTAAAATCCTTGAAATCATTGAATATGCATTCACCATTCATCATAACATAAGAAGGTTTCTTGCAATAAGTCTCCTCATCTCTCTACTGTTTATTTCAGTAAGATGGATCTCGAGCAAACAGTGAAAGACCTCCAAGCTCAGAATGCACAGTTCCAACAGTTGTTCTTGACCCTAGCTAAAGGACAAGAAGAGTTGAAGACGGTTCTGTCTGAGGAAAAGAAAAAGAAGACAAAGAAGGTAACCGGAGTCCTAAACATGGGAAGAAGATTTTATGGGCAAACAAGAAGGACCCTAGACTTTGCAACGACATTAGGTGAGAGAAACAATCAAGATGGGAAAGGAAAGGAAACGGTTGTCCCGTCAGAATCAGAAGAGGAAGAGGAAGAAGAAGACTATTCTGAAGAACCATACCCTCCAGCTGATGACAAGTATAAATATCTCGAAGAGCGGTTGAGTGCAATGGAAATCCAAAAAGTGCCTAGCTTGGACTTTGAGGAATTGGGTTTAGTATCGGGGATTGTCATTCCTCTGAAATTCAAAGCACCTGTGTTCGCCAAATATGATGGGGTCTCATGTCCCAAAATGCATCTTCGGTCCTATGTGAGAAAAATACAGCCTCATACCGCTGACAAGGACTTATGGGTACACTTCTTCCAAGACAGTCTGTCTGGAACTCAACTTGACTGGTTTTACCAACTAGAAAGAGCCAACGTTCACAATTGGAAAGATCTTCCTGCAACCTTATACAAACAATACCAATACAATGTTGATCTTGCGCCAACCCGTACTCAACTTCAGAGTATGGCCATGGCTTCAAATGAAGGCTTCAATGACTATGCATAAAAATGGAGAGATTTAGCTGGAAGAGTTCAACCTCCTCTATCTGAGAGAGAGTTGGTAGACATGTTCTTGGGCACCTTGTCCGGTCCTTTCTTCAATCACTTAATTGGAAGTTCATCAGCAGGTTTTACGAAGTTGATATTGACCGGAGAAAGGGTAGAAGCCGGGATAAAGAATGGAAAGATCCAAAAAGATACATCCTTTTCTGCAGCTGTAAGGAAGCCTTTCATCAGAAAGAAAGAGGTGGTTGTTGTATATTCGCAAAGAAACCAAGATAGGGCCGAGCACCGACCAATGGTGGGGGCTGTGATGATCCCTAAACCTGCGCCTGATCAACAAAGAAACAATCAACCGAGGATGGAAAGACCGGCCAGGAAGTTCACCAGAATTAACATGACCCTATCTCAGGTATGACCACATCTACTAAGATTTAATTTTGTGACCTTGAAAGAAGCTCCGAAAAACCCCAACACAACCTCTCCTCACTATCACCCCAATGCCCATTGTGCATATCACTCTGAAAGTCCTGGTCACGATACTAATAACTGTTGGGCTCTAAAGAACAAGGTACAAGACCTCCTTGAAGCTAAGGAGATTGAATTCGATGCGCCAGAAAAGCCCAATGTCATTTCTGCCTCTATGCTCAAACATGGCCATAATGCCAACGCCATTGAGGAAGATATGTTTGTTGCTTCAGTTGATGAACTTGTGACCCCACTCCTAACTATCAAAAAGAATTTGTTAATTGCCGGTTCTTTCCCAGGTTGTAATGAAAGCTGTCATTTCTGCTTGTCCTTACCAACCAGTTGTCCTTTGTTGAAAACAGGTGTTCAATGCCTAATAAATAACAAAGAAATTTTATTCGAGAAGACTTTTACTCTAACTATTCCTTATAATGATGTGTCCATCGTTACCATATCCACCAATTCTTCCAGAGTCTCCATTAAAAGACCTGTTAGAATTACATCAGTTCCAAAAGTAGCTCCTCTAATAATCACAATGCCTGGACCAATCCCGTATATGTCAGACAAAACCGTACCATGGAATTATGGAAGGGATGTCTACTACCACGGTATTAAGCAAGATTGGCCAGATGCCAAAGATTCAAGTTTTGAGAAAGTGGATTCCGACGTCAGTAATATTGCAGGGACTAGTAAGATTACCCGAAGTGGTAGGATCTTCTCTCCAGAAATTGCTCCCCCAAAGGCTGTTTCTGGACCTGTAATCATTCCTATTGTTGTTGCCCCTCCGAAGGTTACTCCCAATCCCATAATCACCTCCACTAATACTCCAACTGACAAAGCTGATACAATCCCTACTATCACTCCTACTGACATTCCTGCTGCCGAGTTAACCGAGACTCGAGATAAAAGTTTTCTGATTGAGCCTGTCCGGATGAAGGCTCAGTCATTGGTTGTCCCTAAGACCTCCCAGAAAGAGATGGAGGAGATTCTAAAGATCATAAAAAGAAGTGACTACGATGTAGTCGAGCAACTGGGGTAGACCCCATTAAAGATCTCTATCTTGGCTTTATTGCTGTGTTCTGAGGCGCATGCAAAGGCCTTGGTAAAGTTCTTAAAAACTGCCCATGTACCTCAAGAAACATCTGCCGATCAGTTACAAGACTGCATAGCCAGCTTGACTGCAGATAATGGCTTAGGTTTTTCAGATGCTGATTTAACACCAAGGGGAAGGAAGCATAATGAGGCATTGCATGTCTCAGTTGAATGTAGGGGCACGATGTTGGCTCATGTGTTAGTTGATACCGGTTCATCCCTGAATGTATTTCCTAAAACGGCTCTTGATAGGCTTGACTGCGAAGGATTGACAATGAAGCCAAGAAATATAATGGTGAGGGATTTTGACGGCTCGAAAAGGATGGTACATGGGGAGGTAGACATTCCCATAAAAGTTGGAACACAAACCTTTGATTCAACTTTTTACGTAATGGATATTCGCCCCTCATATTCTTGCTTGCTAGGTCGGCCATGGATTTACAATGCTGGCGCTGTCACTTCTACGTTGCACTAAATGCTTAAATATCTGATTCAAGGGAAGATTATCACCGTTCATGGAGAAGAAGAGTACATGATTAGCCATATCAATTCCTTCAGATATATGGAATTAGATGGTGAATTTATTGAAACTCCATTTCAACACTTTGAAGAAGTCCCCCAAGATATGGCAGTGACCAAGGCTGTGTCTCAGGTTCCCAAAATTACAAGGCCTCAACTCTGGATGTCATCTCTGAAGGATGCCAAAGCAGTGGTAGAAGAAGGTGGGTGCACTATCTGGGGACAACTCCCAGATATCCCATATAAGTCTGACAAATTTGGCATGGGTTTCACTTCAGGTGCCCAGAAGGCTGTGTGCCGCGCTCGTGCCGGAGGACCACCCCTGAAGATCAGCAACCGCGAGGTCAACACCGTAGAAGATGATAAAGATAGCTGTGACTTGGAGGACTGGATATTCCCAACTTTCAGTGGAGGGCTCAGAAACTGGGAGGCTAGATATTTTGTCCCAATCACTTTTATCCCACAGTAATCTGTCTTTACATTTTGTTGGATCTGTAATATTAAAACAGTTCGCACTCTTAAAACCTGGTGTCTTACCCGAGGCACAATGGTCCATTTGTAAGGGTTATTATCTCATTTTCATATGACATCAATAAATCATGGGCGTTTTTGCATACAAACTTTGTGCTCATTGTTTTTCTTTTTACATTTTCATTTCTTTCAAAGATAGCTATACCCTTACACACACTCAGACTCACGATGCCGGTATACATCCATTCGGGATCCCATGGGTAACGGTACTTCTATGGCCTTTTGTTACTCTGAGAATCTAATCTACCAATTCGAAGACGAAGGTGATGAAGATTGTGAAGTACCAGGGGAACTTGCCAGACTACTACAACAAGAAGAGAGAACCATTCAGCCTCACGAGGAACCCGTGGATACAATCAACCTAGGTACCGAAGATGACAAAAAATAGGTCAAGGTGGGTGCCAATTTGGAACCCAGTGTCAAGGAGCGTTTGATTCAGTTGTTACACGATTATGTTGAATTCTTTGCCCGGTCGTATGAAGACATGCCGAGACTTGATGCAGACATTGTGGTACATCATCTACCTACAAGAGAAGATTGTCCGCCAGTAAAGCAAAAGGTTCGCCGCATGAGGCCTGATTTGTTAGAAAAGATTAAAGCAGAAGTCATGAAGCAATTCAACGCTGGATTCTTGGCTGTAACCTCTTATCCCCAATGCGTTGCCAATGTTGTTCCCGTCCCCAAAAAAGACGGAAAAGGGCGAATGTGTGTGGACTACAGAGATTTGAATAGGGAAAGCCCTAAGGATGATTTTCCACTCCCCCACATTGATATTCTAGTTGACAATATGGCATAACACAAAGTGTTTTCCTTCATGGATGGATTCTCAGGTTACAACCAAATCAAAATGGCGTCTGAGGACATGGATAAAACAACGTTTGTCACGCAGTGGGGCACTTTCTGCTATAAGGTGATGCCATTCGGACTAAAGAATGCTAGGGCAACCTATCAGCGTGCCATGGTAGCTTTATTTCATGACATGATACATCACGAAATAGAGGTCTACATGGACGACATGATAGCCATATCTCAAACAGAAGAAGAGCATCTTGATCACTTAAAAAAACTATTTGAGAGGCTAAAGAAGTACAAGTTGAGGTTGAACCCAAATAAATGCACATTTGGAGTAAGGTCTGGTAAACTCTTAGGCTTTGTCGTCAACAACAAGGGTATTAAAGTAGATCCTGCCAAGGTGAAAGCAATACAAGAGATGCCTGCTCCTCGTGCCGAGAAGGAAGTCAGAGGATTCTTGGGGCATTTAAACTACATTGCCAGATTCATTTCTCACCTGATAGCTACTTGTGAACCAATCTTCAAACTATTGAAGAAAGATCAGGTAGTCAAATGGAATGATGAGTGCCAAACTTCTTTCGACAAGATCAAAGAATACCTGCAAGAGCCTCCTGTTTTAATGCCACCAATCGAGGGAAGACCATTAAGCATGTATCTAACTGTTTTAGAAAATTCAATGGGGTGTGTTCTAGGGAAGCATGACGAGTATGGCCGAAAAGAGCACGCTATTTATTACCTGAGAAAAAAGTTTACCGACTGTGAAACAAGATATTCACTGCTCGAGAAAACTTGCTGCACTTTGGCATGGGCTTCTCGCCGGCTAAGACAATATATGCTGACCCATACTACCTTGTTGATATCTAAAATGGATCCGATAAAATACATCTTCGAGAAGCCTTCTCTCTCTAGAAGAATAGCAAGATGACAGATGATCCTGACAGAATATGACATATAGTATACAACCCAGAAAGCAATAAAGGGCAGTGTATTAGCTAATCACCTTGCTCATCAAGCTGTAGAAGACTACCAGTCCATGAAGTTCGAATTTCCGGATGAAGACATCATGACGTTAGACAACTGTAATGAATTCAGGCCATATGATGGACCTGAACAAGGATCCCGATGGACCCTGTTATTTGATAGGGCATCCAACGCACTTGGCAATGGTATCAGTGTTGTACTCATATCTCTTGAAGGGTGTCATACTCCCTTTACCGCAAGACTCTGCTTCAATTGTACAAAAAACATGGTGGAATACGAAGCATGCATCTTTGGTCTCAGAGCTGCCATAGACTTGGGGATTAAATCCTTGAATGTATTTGGAGATTCAGCTTTGGTCATCAGTCAGATCAAAGGGGAATAGGACACCAAACACCCTAACCTTATCCCTTATAAAGAACATGTTTTGACATTGCTACCACATTTTGAGAAGATTACCTTCGAGCATTTTCCGCGAGAAGAAAATCAGCTAGCAGACGCACTAGCCACAATGTCATCTATGTTTAAACTTAATTGGGATAACGATGCTCCCTAGATCACCATCGAACGAACAGATGAACCAGCACACTATCACAAGATTAATACTGAAGAAGTAGTGGACCAGCCCTAGTTTCACGAAGTCAAGAGGTATCTCGAGGCTCAAGAATATCCGGAAGGAGCTTCAGTTAATGACAAGAAATTCTTAAGGAGATTCTCCGCTAAGTTCCTCCTTAGTAACTACATCCTGTACAAACGCAATCATGACTCTATGTTACTTTGGTGCGTAGATAAGGTTGAAGCTGAAAGGATCATGGCTGAATTGCATGAAGGCACTTTTGGCACCCATTCCAGTGGGCATACGATGGAAAAGAAAATCCTATGGGCAGGCTATTACTGGTCTACCATGGAAGAAGATTGTTATCAACACTCTCGAACCTGCCATAAGTGTCAGATTTATGCTGACAAGGTGCACGTACCACCGGTTCCTCTGAATTTCTTGACAGATCCTTGGCCCTTTGCTATGTGGGGGATTGATATGATTGGGGAAATCAAGCCAATAGCCTCCAACAGACACCGCTTCATCTTAGTGACCATTGACTATTTTACGAAGTGGGTTGAGGCAACCTCCTTCGCTTATGTTACCAAGAATGTTGTTGCCCGTTTCATCAAGAAAAATCTCATGTATCGATACGGTATCCCAGAAAGGATCATTACTGACAATGGTACAAATCTCAACAACACCATGATCATCGCCCTGTGCGAGCAATTCAAGATTCAGCATCCAAATTCTTCCCCTTATCGACCGAAGATGAATGGTGTTGTTGAAGCTGCAAATAAGAACATTAAAAAGATCATACATAAAATGACAGTCACATACAAAGATTGGCATGAGATGCTACCATTCTCTCTCCACGGGCATCGTACCATAACTCACACATCAACCGGGGCAACACCCTATTCTCTAGTTTACAACATGGAGGTTGTCTTGCCTATCGAGGTCCAGATCCCCTCTCTAAGAATTATGAAGGATGCAGGGTTGAACGAAGAAGATTGGATCCAGACTCGACTTGATCAATTGAACTTAATTGAGGAGAAAAGACTTACTGCTGTTTTCCATGGTCAAATGTGTCAAAAACGGATGATCAAGACTTTCAATAAGAAAGTCAGATGCCAAGTGTATCAAGTTGGGGATCTAGTGATCAAACGCATCATACTGCCGCAAGGTGATCCCAGGGGCAAATGGACTCCTACCTATGAAGGACTATTTGTAATAAAAAACATATTCTATGGTGGGGAAATGATCTTAACCACCATGGATGGAGACGACATGCCGCACCCTGCAAACACGGACATAGTCAAAAGATACTACACATAAGAGACCTGCTAGGTTGACATACCTAGGCAAAACAAGGGCATCCCGGCGAACCAAAAGGTTCAGGAAAAAATTAGGGATAAAACAAAAAATCTGTACACCCGGCAAGTTGAAAACCCGAAAGGGCGACTTGGGCAAAAAGGGGTATCCCGGTGGACTGAAAACCCGAAAGGGCGGTCCAGGCAAAAGTTAGGGAATTAAAAGATATGACTATGTCCCGATGGATCACCTTATGGAAAACTTGCAAACTCGACATTTCTGACCAATTCAATCATCTTTGAACAAGGCAACAAATAGACAAGATGCTCAGAAATACAAAGGCTATAGAAGAATGGGAACCCCATGGGATGATTACACATAGCTATCTTTTCTTTGTATTAAAATTTTCATTTTTTACGACGGCGCTCTCCTACTAGAATGTTTGTCTCACTGTACAAAAATACTTACTCAAAGTCAATACAAAGATATTCCTTTGAAAGTGCAAAACTATCTGTTTTTCTTTACTCTTGTATTTTGTTTACAAAAACGTCCAATGATTCATTGTGGAACATATGCATTTGAACATAATTACTGTTTACAAATAAACAAAATAAAAGACAATTACTGATGGCTTTAAGGGATAGGGAAATCTCTCCAAGTTATTTTCCATAAAACAAAAATTTCCCCAGCAGAACAAAGCTTCCAATTATCAATCCCCGGTAGAAATCATCCAATTTCTCCAGATTCCCTAAGCAGATTTTTCAAGCAGTACATGGCATTTCCCTTACAACATAGTTTATTTCTCTAAGCGGAAATTCATCAACACTTCAACTTCAAGACATAAAGACTTACATATCCTAAGAAATATTCAGGGATTTATTTTCCCCAATCTAACAAACAGTGCAGTAGACTAGCTCACATATGCATACATTGCATCCGTATATCATAAACATTGATAAAACGAATGCATTATATCATACATTTCATACAACACGACTTTGCATTTTAGCTAACATTTTACCCTTTTTCAGGATAAGATTAACAACTATCATTAACAATGTTCAAAGTTTTCAGATACAATTCAGATACGCTCCAAACATGGATGCCATTCTGATACTCATTCAGATTCAACTCTCAGATACAGTTCAGATACGCTCCAGACACTGATGCCATTTTGATACTCATTCAAAATCAGCCCCCAGATACAGTTCATATACACTCCAGACACAGATGCCATTCTGATACTCATTCAGATTCAAATTTCAGATGTAGTTCAGATATGCTCCAGACACGGATGCCATTCTGATACTCATTCAAAATCAGCCCCCCAGATACATTTCAGATACACTCTAGACAAAGACGCCATTCTGATACTCATTCTTTCAACTTACAAGTTACAATTCAACAACCACTCTTGGATGGCATCTACAAGCCCATCTCCAACAACTTTCTATCACCTTTCCAAATGGCATCTTTAAGCCCATTCCCTCAACCATCACATTGCCGAGTGCAAATTTCTGGGCACTCTAGTGTCCAATCATCTTCCACCTTCGAGTCACGAACGACAAAGCTTGCCAATCTAACTCTTCAGGCTTAAGAAGATTGAACAGGGGCAGTTGTTGTACCCCAAAATTTTCCCTCTCACTTGTCAAGAATTTCCTCACAAGATCTCCTTGGGCTCAAGACTACACTAGGGTTTGATCAGCTCAAGACACCTCCTTAGGCACTGATGACCAAAATTAGTGTTTGAGTTTGCACAAGGATTTTTGAACTATCAATGCTTCATATGACTTTCATGGACCATTATGGACCACCAAGATTACTCATGTCAAGTTTCAAGCCTTGGATCACACTTTTGATCAGTCAATTGAACAATTGACCTAAAAATCAACTGTATTGGGGAAAAGTCAACCATGGCCAAATTACAGTCAAACCTCATAATTTTTATCCACATCAAAAATTTTAACTCATATTAACCATTTGATTATGTTTGGACCACAACTCCTCAAGAAATTTGATCAAATCTCCAAAAGGGCAAAATGGTCAAAATTAGGGTTTTGACTGGGAAAGGGCAATTTCTGATTTTTAACCCAGCAATTGGTCAATTGGTTTAAGGCATGATCTCAAGAGTCCAATTGCACCATTTTGACCTAATGACATGGTTCAAAACATTGCAAGTCCATTAGATTGACAGATAAATTTTGCAGTCAATTGATCAAAAGTCAATTGTATACTGAAAAGTCAAACCTTGACTTTTTGGTCAAATTCAAGTTCCAAAGATCATAATTCATCAAAACATGTCAAAATACGAAACTTATTCATCAAGAAATCAAAAAGTCAAGGTTTCATTTTGAAAAGTCAAAATTTCTAAACTTAGAAATTTTTCTAAGTGTTAAAAATTCATGTTTTTTCATAACTTTGAGCCAATTTTTCACCATGATACAAGATGATTCAAGAGAAACCCCCAGTATTAAAGTTGTAGATCTCCATGAAATTTAAAACTTTGATTCACACAAATTCTTCCAAAAGTGTTTGGATATCAATTTATAATTTCAAGAACATAGGGTCATGAAACTAAACACTTAGTGAAATTTTGCCCTAATTTGGTCAGGATTTTGACCTAACTTCATGGCACTTTTTCATATAGTTCCAAGGGTAATATTCAAAAGCAATTCAAATATGGGTTGTATATAACATTGCAAGATTTCCAAAATTTCAATGAACTCCTTGAGATCATTCTTGAGTAGGGAGAATCGAAGAGATGAAGTTGGTGTTTTGTCACTTGAATTATAGGTCATTTTCATAATGAACACAAGTGAAATTTCAATGCTAGGCTGCGTAATATTGCTTTGCAGGCCTCCTAAATTGTGTACCTATCCATAATTAATGGATTACACAAACGTTTGAGCTTTAATCCAAGTGGTTTAAGCTTTATCCAATCCACATTTCCATTAATGGCACAAAGTGAACACTTCCATTTTAGAAAAGCAAGCTTTTGTGTAAAGTCAATTCTTGAGCCTCTAACTTGTTCCCTCTGATCACACTCCATCCACAAAGTCAGAATCAAGCTTTTTTAAAGCATAACCACTCTATCTTAGCAAGTACACAATGTTTCGAAACTTGAAATTATCAAAAATCACATGTTATGCATAAACTTGTGATTTTGAATTTTGATCAACAACAAGTCTCCAAACTTGTTGCTTATAAGTAGAGGCACTATTTGTGAGCTATAGGACGAGCTTGAGCACCCTGAAATACACCAAAGCTATCTCAAATTAGAAATAGTCCAAAAACTCCATTGTTGTATAATTTCTAACCTTGAACCTCAAACTCACATTTCCCTCGTGCGTTACTTGGCCTTTTAGTTTCTAAAGCTTCCTTGCATTGAGGGTAACTCATCCTTGTACCTGTTTCACTTCTGTAACACCATTTACCCGGTTTTCCATAACCAAAAACAGAGCATCACAGTTGGACTTCTCCAGACCATTCCAGCCACCCTCAGCTCAAGCCAGCCATTGCATTAGCTTTCTAGAGGTCCAAGGAAGCTAACCTGATCATCAGCACTGCCTAAAACAAGCTCAAATCCATTTCACGATTTCCAGTTTTGAGGTATTTTTCTTGAACTTCTATCTCATTAATTAGGCATTATTAGGCTTGCATTTGTGAAGATAAAATGTAGACATCATTGCCCTGAAGCTGTACATGTCCATAGATTTTATTTATTTTGATTGAGCTAGGAGAATTTTGAGTTTGAACTTTCTGAAATATTTAGGTCAGAATTTGGTACTTTTAAAAATTCTCATTCATCTTTGATTTATAGTTTATGATATTTATATGGTTGGATTCGTCTGACAAAATGGAGCAACTTTCATGTTTACATTTTTGCAAATGGTTGAGAAATGAGCAAGTTACAGATCCTTTGGCTGGAGGTTGAAGATGAAGTACAGTCAGAGCGCGTTTTGTGTTATGTATTTATCATTTCATACAAGTTAACAGATGTATAGCCACCCCAGTGGTAAAGCGCATGCCTATTCACCCCATGGTCCTGGGTTCAAGCCCCAGCGTGACCATTTTGTTATTTTTACATTTTTCTGACTCTTTTTTTATTCTTTTTGACAGCATTTGGGCTCTTCATTGGGCTTAGTTTATTTTTGCTCATGATACTCTTTTGTTTACTAATGAACTCCCCTGACTTTTTATTTATTTTATTTTTATTTTCTTTTTATTTTTATTTATTATTATTAATATTAATATTAATATTTATTTTATTGACAAAGAAGATAAGAAATATATTTTTATTTATACTATATACATTTATTTTATTTTCTAGACTAAAACATCAAAAATATTTTTGTTACAAACTTAACTTTTTTTAATTAAATAGATTTAGGCTTATTTTATTTTCTTAAAATAAACATAGAATTTATACTTTTCTTAATTTAATCAATTTTCATACTATTTAGTCTAATGTTAAAATCTTCTTCATAAAACTTAAAAATATTTTCTCCTTTAAATTAAATTAGTTTTTTCTTATTAAACTTTTTTTTAGTTCATTAGGGTTAAAAAAAAACCTTTTTTTTAACAAGGACAAAACCAAATAAAATTCATTCTTTTTTATTCATTACTTTATACATTATTCCTTTTCATATTTTGTACATTTATTTATTCAATTTAATATGGTTGTAATAGATTAATTAGGGTTTAATTTCTTGCAATCCCCATTTATACTTTGTACACCCCCTTCCCACAAATCATGTAATAGCTTAATATTTTTATTTTCCAAAATTTAAATGCTTTATATTCACATGCTAGTAATTAGAGTTTGTATGGAAAGAATAAAATCAATCAAATAGAAAACTATAATTCAAGATAAAACAAGCATGAAAATCAATACACTTGCACACAAGCACCCCTAGGGTAAAATCCACTTGGTTGCCTTACAAAATGGCCATATTACGCATGTGAGTTATCTTAGCAAAAACAAACGAATACAAGATCATAGTCCCTCGATGACGCTATCTAACTTGCCTTACAAATGATCTTAGTCCCTAAAATAGAATGCTAAGATGCCTTTTAACATTGCTAATCATGGTTATACGATGACCCACATCCGTCCCGTTTACATCCAAAGATAGGGTTACTTACCAAATCAATGGTAAGATAACAATGTCAACGGAAATAGAAAATGAACATAAAAGACTTTTGAGTAGGTAGAATGCTCCTAATTACTTGCTCAATTTCAAACAGACATCCTTGCTATTTTCAAAACAAACACCTACACATTTCAAAACATCTTACAAAACTTGAAAACATTTTCAAAAGATCAACATCTTTATATACATTCTTACGAACAAGAATCATTACAAAGATTGCCTAAGCAATGGCCTCTTTACAAAATACTTTCAAAAACCACACAAAGCACAATTTTCAAACAAAAGCAAGTGATCTAGCAAGTAACTAAGAGCCCATGGAAAACCATGGATGAAAAGGGTGATAATACCTTCCCTTTTCATAATCTACCCTCCAAACTCAAAAAATAATCTCAAAGGTCTTTCCTGTGCTTTTTCACCTTTCCTTTTGGATAAAAGAAAAGTCGGTGGCGTCTCTTGCTAACCACAACATTTGCAATCAAATGCAAAACCTTTAAGTCAGTTCTCCCACCGTATCACAAAATGAGTTAAATGTTCTTCGTGAATATATGGTGGGCTTCAATAACCTTTCTGCAAATGGTGCAAACCTAATTGATGACTTGAATGCTCAAGGATGGGAGCACTATTTCATGCGTCTTCATGGTCCTGTTTATGATTCTTTGGTTAAGGATTTCTGGATTCAAGAGGATTGTGATAATCTTCATGTAGTTGCTCATGTGTTGGGTATGAAAATTGTCATTACTGAAAAGTCTATTGCTGATCTTCTGGGCATACAACATCTTGAAGGAAAACAAATTTATAAGATGAATAGCAAATCCACATTTGTAAAGGAGAGGATTAAGAAATACCTCTTCAAGAACTACTTTCTTGATAAAAATGAGTATAAAAGTAAAGATCTCCATGACAAACTTAGAATCTGGCACAAAATCATTCTAAATTGTATCAACCCTAGACCTCCATCCAGTTCTTCTAACTACTTCAACGTCAATCAGAAGTACATGTTGTACTATTTGATGAGCCATTAAAATATGTGTCTTCCACCTCTTATGTTTCATTATTTGATAGATCCTATTTCAAAAGCCAGAACCACTGATGATCCCAAAAGAAGGTTTCCAACTATATTCCTTTTGGACGTCTCATCACTGACATCGTGGTAGAAAGTGGCTTGGTGAAAACTTTGGTAGAAGAAGCTAAGTTTACAAAGGACCTGGCTTCTAGTATTGGAGATTCCTTCAATGGACAAACTCTGAAAAATATGAGCCTGATAGAAGAAGTTGTTGCTAAACCTCTACTTGTTCCCTCTGAAAGTATCAAAATCATAAGAATTCCTGTGAATGACTACCCTTTGTTTACCAAGGGAGATAACATGTCTAGCATTGATATCTATGTCAAAATGATGGAAGCAGAAGGACATGATATGTCTAGTTTCAACTATTCTGATTTACCTCTTACTCAAGAGTATGTTGAATTTTCCAAAGGTAAAAGATAGAAGAGTTCAGAAGCTTCTAAACCCGGAAAGAAGAAGAAGAAGTCCAGATCTTCTAAGACTGAAACCCTATTTACTTTTTCAGAAACAACAAGTAAGTCTGCTACTGCTACATTTGTACCTATTTCTTTGTCTACATCTAATTTTGTTAATGAATGCTCATCCATAACCTCCACTGCACAAATTAGTCCTCTTCACCATCTACCACAATTATTCTTATTTCTGATCTTGTTCCCTTAACTATCGATATTTTGTTTCCAAAACTATATCTACAACTGTATCTGAAATAACAATTTCTTCTACTCAAAACATAACAACCACTTTCGACCTTGAAGCCTCATCAACCACACACGTTTCCAACTTACTTTCATTCATCTCTACACCCATACCATCTCAACCTATCTCTACCATCTCCTTCCCACATGTCTCATCGTTACCTCAAAACGTCTCATCTCAACCTTCAACAGAGATTCCTATTGCTTCAAATCCTATTTCATCTCTCACTACCTTCATTCCATCAGAACCAATACATACCTCTACATCTCCATTAGCCTCGTCTCAATTACTTACACATACTTCTCATTTATCAACTTTTGACACCAATCTTCACTTCACCTTCTTTAAAAAAGAAAACACTCTTCATGACTCACCCATTGTCCATCCTGATCAAATTTCTCCCTTTGTTCCTGAATTATATGAGATAATATTCTCTGATGATTTTAAAAACTTTACAAACCCAACAACTGAATCCTGCTCTATGTTTGATCTTTTCGATCTAACTAAACAACTTAATCAAACTGAACCTATCACCTCTGAAGTCATTCCTTCCAAAAAGACCTAGCCATAGTTGTCTATGAAAAATCTATTCCAAAAACCTTGGATGAATGCATTAATATCTTTAGAATCAAGGCTAAGAAAAGGATTTCTAAGTTAAAATAAAAGTCAAGTACAAGTACCGAGCCTTAAGACATGGATGGTTCTTGGAAGAAATTTCAGAAGTGGATGTCCTCTGAAGTTGAAAGAAGAAACTATTTTGTTGAAACATCCAGAATTGGGGATATTGAAATAGTTATTGAAAGAAAAGAAACAAGAGAAAAATCTAGATATATTGAACTAATTTCTGCAAAACAAAGAGAAAAGGGAAGAAAAGGGTAAGCAAAAGCTGCAAAGGTTGCTGAAGAAAAGGGTAAGCAGCAAGCTTTGACGGTTTCCAACTCTGAGTCTGACTATGATCTGAACACAACCATTAATGAAATAAGGGAAGAGCAGAAAATATTCAGGGAAAAATTTAAAGCTCAGGACAAAGTCAATGAATCTTTTCAAAGTATGCTCAAGATGATTTTGGAAAAAATATTTGAACCCTAATCATCTGCTTCTGCAACTTCTGAATCTTAGGCTCTAGGATTTTTCATGTTTGTTTCTAAAACCATAGGACTATACTTATTTGATGTCTGCAAGACTTTTCTTTGTGGATTTTGGTTTGTTCTACTTATTTTGACTTACCTATCATGTGGCCATTTAAATTTAATAAAGTTTTCTATTGACACATCAATGAAACTTCTTATCTTTTTTCCTTCGGGTTTTTATATTTTTCACACATAATTACCTTTTTGATTATGAAAAAAAGGGAGTGTAATTTAAATGAACGTAATTTTGATTTCAATAATAAAGTTATGGAAAATTTTCTCTGAAAAGAGCTGCTTACATTCTAACCCAGTTAAACTCCTGTTTCTTTTAGAATTATTTTTCTTTTTTTAGGAAATTAGAACTCTGTTTAAAAGACAAAGATCTAAAAGCACTATTCAAAGCTTATGTCTAACCTGTTATCTTCAAACTCTGAAGATTTTCTTCAATTTATAATCATACTTCAAGAAGTAAAACCTGGAATCAGACTCCAAAATTGAGAATCTATTGAGAATCTGGAAGATGTCTTAGTCATATTAAAGTTTCAAAGATTCAATAAAGAATTTGTGTGAAATCAAGATCTCAATTTATCTATTGGCATCTGTGATACGGTGGGAGATTTGACTTGGGTGTTTTGCGTTTTATCGCAAATGTTGCGGTTAGCAAGAGTCGCCATCGACTTTTATTTTATCCAAAAGGAAAGACTGAAAAGAACAAGAAAGACCTTTGAGATTATTTCTTGAGTTCTGGGGTTAGATTATGAAAAGGGAAGGTGTTAGCACCCTTTTCATCCATAGTTATCCATGGGCTCTTAGTTGCTTGCTAAATCACTTGCTTTTGTTTGAAAAATGTGCTTTGTGTGGTTTTTGAAAGTATTTTAAAAAGGCGCCTTCGTTTAGGAAAACTTTGTAATAGTTCTCGTTCGTAAGAACGTATGCAAAATGTTGATCTTTTGAAAATGTTTCATGTTTAGAAAATGTTTTTAAAGTGTTTTAAAAGTGTTTTTGAAAGTGTTGGTGTTTGTTTTTGAAAATAAGTAAGGATGTTTGATTTGAAAATGAGCAAGCAACTTAGGAACAATCTACCTACTCAAAAGTCTTAGTTCATTTCTTCCTTTCCTTTGATATTACTATCTTACCATTGATTGGTAAGAAGCCTTATCTTTGGATGTAGATGGATATGCATGGGTCATCGTATAGCCATGATAGCAATATTGTAAGATATCTTAGCATTTCTCTTTGAGGGACTAAGATCATTTGAAAGACAACATTTGTAGCGTCATCGAGGGACTTTTATCTTGTATTTTTTATTGCTTTTTGTTAAGATATCCCACATGCATAACATGGCCATTTTGGTAAGGCAAAAAAGTGGAATCACCCTAAGGGTGTAATTGTGCAAATGTGTTTTATTTACATGCTTGTTTATCTTGAATTAGGGTTTTCTAACTTGTTGATTTTAATCTTTCCATACAAACCCTAATTTGCTAGCATTTATATAAAGCGATAAATTGCGGAAAGTAAAATTACTATGTTATTACATCATTAGGGGAGGGGGTATACAAATTTACAAATGGGGATTTTCAAGAAAATTAAACCTAATTATCTGCTACAACCATATTGAATAATATACAGAAATTGAAAATAAAATGCAAGAATATAAATGGACAAAGAAATGATTTTTGTTAAGAAAAGAAGTAATTTTGCTTAAGAAAATATTTTGATCTTTTGGTTTTAAAAGAGATAAGACAAAGTATGTGATTATAAAAATATTTTTGGTATTTTGATTAATAAAGATAAAATAAACTAATAAGAGGAAAATGGGTCAGAATCAGCGCATGGCTAAAATGAGAGGGAACAAAAATTCTGGCTATGATGCACTACAAGAAAGAAAATGTTAGTAGGAAAATAGAAGGTCAGAAGTTCTGGGTCTGGGTACACCAAAATTCTGAGGTTGTTGGGAATCTAGAAGTTCTAATACCAAAATCAGAAATTCTGGTTGTTTGAGAGAGTGAGATAATAATACTGTTGGGTGAAGCTTATCTAGAAGTTCTGATCTAGGAACATTGTCTGACAGATAAATGGGTAAAAATATCAATAAGTGAACCTAAAAAAGATGCTTCTGGGACTAGAACCCGTGACCCTTAGCACTAATGTCTTATGCGCATGCTTTCTACCACTGGGGTGGCTGTACATCCGGTATTAGAAAAAAAGCATAAACATATAACACAAATTAAATTCTGATGATGAGCTTCATCTCTTTCTCCATACTAATCAGAACATCTGCAACTTAGTCATTTCTTAACAGAATAGAAAACACAAACATATCAATTATGGCAGGTTTCCATCATAGTTTCAGAGACATAAAAAAAAATCAAGATTGTAAATCAGAGATAGGCATGTATCTGCTAATCCTAATTTCCTTAAGAAGTTCTGAACTGATATTCTCCCTCATTAGGCAGAAAGTACATGAAACCTCAGAATGTATGCAACATCTGAATCAGGATGTCTACATTATATTTTGGACACACAAGTTTAACAATGCCTAAGTAATATGATGAGAGTCAGTATAAGCTTACCTTGCAGCTGAAAGATGTTTTGTTAGCTGGAACCTGATTCTGACTACTGTGATGTTCTAGCCAGTTTTCTCACGCGTTCAGCTGGTTGGGACAACCTTTAACATGAGTTATGAATGGCTGAAAATTCTGAAACAACCAAGAAATAAAGTTATGACTTTTTGAGATGGAGATTGATAGAGAACGTGTTACAGTCTGCAAACAGAAGTTAAGACAACTTCTAAATGTATATCAAGAACTGTATGGATGATTTGGCAAAGTTTCAAGGCTTTTTACTCTTCAATTTTTCGACCTCTTTACAATTGCCAATGAAGTTCAATTTATAGGCAATAATTTTGTACCTTGGAGAACTCAAGAGTACAACAATCATGCTAGGACGCTGACTTGTTCTTGAAGCAAGTTAAACAAGTATGGTGGTTAGCAGCTTATAGTCGTGCCTAAGCTGGATTTATAAGCATGAATTAAGGAAAAGTACCCCTCAAAAGCAAAAGCAAAGCACGATCCCATCATACTCTTGTACAAAAGTTTTCTTTTTCAAGGACAACAATGTACTTCTATGCCACACGTGGGGAAGTCCTTTGGATAAAAACTCAAAAGTGGTTGTGAGCATTAAATGATGATGATATTTATCAAACCAGAAATCCTGCAATATAAGATTATGCATCCTAGCTTAATTATGGGTCAGAAGATCAACATCAACGTGACTTAGAATAAATATTCAACTTCTGATCTTTGAATCTCTTTGCTCCAGCATGTTCTGAGCGAGTTCTTAGACTTTCCAGAAAGTTTATAACACGCTTTGTAAACCCTCTTTGAATTACTCTTGTAAATTCTGACTGGATTTACATGAAAATTGATCCAGAAGTTCTGGTCAAATCCTGATTTGAAAATGCTCAGAATTTACTAAGTGTTTAGGTTTCATAGACGTGTATTTGAAGACATATAACTTGAAATCCCAACATTTCTAGAAGAAGTTTTGTTCTACAATGTTTTAGATCTCATTGAGATCTATAACTCTTGTGTTAGAAATTCTTCAAGAATCAATTTGCATCATGGTGATAATCTGGCCAGAAGTTCTGAATTTATCATATTTCTTAAACACTTAGAAAAATTTCTAAGTATTTAGAAATTTGACTTTTTCAACATAATCTTGAGTTTTGATTTCCTTGATGAAAAAAACTCCATGCCTTGATGAAATATGATTCTTGAAACTTGATTTTGAGCTAAAAGTCAAAGTTTGACTTTTTAGTGTGCAATTGACCATTTTACCCTTGTGAATGACCTTCTTGGAAAATTGTCATCCAAGACTTGAAACTTGATAGAAGAAAACCCGTGGATCCAGGATGATCCTTTGAGAAATGAGAGGGAAAATTTTGGGGTACAACAGTTGCCCCTGTTCAATCTTCTTAAACCTGAAGAGTTAGATTGGTGGATTTGTCATTGTGACTTGAAGATGGAAGATGATTAAACACTAGAGTGCCCAGAAATTTGCACTCGAAGATGGATTATAAATGGGCTCATAGATGCCATTTGGAGGAATGATGGTAAATACTGGAAGAAGTGTCAGCCAAATCTTTGATCAATTTATGCTAGAACTTGATGTTTTACCTATGGAAAAAGGTTAGTTAAATGCAGATGTATGCATGATGTTCACAAGATGAATGAGATTATGCTAAATATATTTTGTATGTACACGCTACGATCTATGAATGTGGGATGCATGATTTGTCCGGAAAATAAATCTGTGACTGGTTCTGAGGAATTTTGGGAAGCTGAATCCCGGATTGCTGTTGGGGATGAAGAGTATACATATCTTCAAACTTTGTTGAAAGGATGCTTCCGCTGAGGAATATATCTTGTATGTCAGCTGTTATCTGGTCAGATTCCAGGTTTCATAACTTGCTGAGGATGAGGAAGTTAACTGCTATCTGGTCGGATCCAGGCTTCACGGTAACTTACTGGGGAAGAAAAAATGAACTGTTATCTGGTCGGATTCTAGGCTTTACAGAAAATTTCTTGAAATTGAATTGTTATCTGGTCGGATCCAGGCTTCACAACAACTTGCTGGGGATAAGGAAGTTAACTATTATCTGGTCAGATTTCGGGCTTTGCAGTAACTTACTAGAAAGGATGAAGTTGAACTGGCATCTGGTCAGGTCCAAGCTTCCTAGTAACTTGAAGTAGTAACTACTATCTGGTTGGGTCCAGGCTTCATGGCTTTTAAAAAGTTATAATATTATCTGTCGAGTCCAGGCTTCATAGTGTCTTGCTGGCATTATAGCTAGTTGTTATCTGGTCGGGCTCCAGGCTTCACAATAACTTTCTTGAATAGACGAAGTTGAACTAATATCTGGTCGGATCCAGGATTTGCAGTAACTTAATAACATTAAACCGCTATCTAGTCGGATTCTAGGCTTTGTAGATATCTGAGGTGGATGAGGTTAATTGCTATCTGGTCGGCTCCAGATTTCATAATAAACTTGTCTGAAGGGATAGAGTTGAACTGATATCTGGTCAGATCCAGGCTTTACAGTTACTTTCTTGGAGCTTAGTTGTTATCTGGTCGAATTCTAGGTTTCACAACAAACTTCTGAGGGGAATTGCTATCTGGTCGGATCCAGGCCTCACAATAACTTATCAAGTTGGAAACGGATATCTGGTCGGATCCAGGCTTCACAGTAACTTGTTGGGGTAGAGGCAAACTCTACCGGGGAAAAGAAGTTAAACCTTGGTTTGGCTGAGTCTAGGTGCTTCTATATCTTTGAAGATTTAAACTATTATCTGGTCGGGTCTAGGTTTCATAGTATTTAAAAGGTTTTCACTATTATCTGGTCGGGTCCAGGCTCTATAGTGACTTGAGAAGTTGACTAATATCTAGTCGGGTCCAGGCTTTATATCATTTTTTGGAGATAGTAAAGACTTTATTGACGAATTTACTGGGGATTAGGGGTTGTGGCCCTATGATTTTCAATAGGCTGAAAGGAAAACTCAAGCTGGGGAGTATGGACTCAGCTAGGGATAATAGGCTCAGCTTGGGAGGATAGACTCAGCTAGGGAAGACAGGCTCAGCTGGGGAGGATAAACTCAGCTGGGGAAGACAGGCTGAGTTGGGGAGGATAAACTCAGCTGGGGAAGATAGACTATGCCGGGGGAATACAAACTCAGCTGGGGAGTTATGATATTTGTTGTTTGTTGGGGAAATAAACCTTGTTGGGGAAATAAACCCTGTTGATGAATATTTGATGAACTGCTGACGAGGTGAGTTCTTTGAGAAAGAGATCCACAAGGCTTCTACTTGTAGGATCAACTTAGATATGGAGAGAGATCTGTCAAGAGATTGAGACTCTGGCTAGAGATCAACCTATGTAAAGAGACTTCATGAGTAAATTTGTTGAGGAATGATTTATTATAGTCGTCTTGTGGGGGTAATGCTAATGAAAGAACTATGTGGGGATATTCCATATACATTAAAGAAATGCTTACTGCTGCTTAGCAGGTCACATGTACCAAATAGTTTTAATTATGTTCATATGCATATTTTCGTTCAATTTTAGTCATTGGATAACTTTGCATTCAAAACAAAAACAAGAAGTTTGCACTTCAAAGTATATTTGTATTGATATTTTGCCCATGAATAGGCATTTTTTGTACAAAGAGACGGAGATCCTAGTAAGAGGAAATCGTTGAAAGGAAAACAAAGATTGAAAACAAAACAAAATAGCCATGTGAAATGATCTCATTGCACTCCAACTCTATTATTGCCCCAATGTCTTCAATGCCCCTTATCGTTGATAGAAGTTGACTGGATCAATCTTGGACCGTTTGAACTCGGACCTTGGTGATAAAGTTGACTGTGGTGATTCCACGGAACATAGTTATACACTTTCAATCCTTAATTTTTGCCTAGACCGCCCTTTCGGGTTTTCATCCCACCAGGATACCCATTTTTGCCCAAGTCACCCTTTCGGGTTTTCAACTTGCCGGGTGTACAATCTTTTGCATATATCCCTAGTTTTTGCCCAAACCTTTTGGTTTGCCGGGATGCCCTTATTTTGCCTAGGTGTGTCAACCTAACGAGTCTCTTATGCATAGTATTTTTTAACTATGTACGCGTTTACAGGATGTGGGAAATCTTCACCATCCATGGTAGTCAACATCATGGCACCGCCAGAGAACACTCTCTTGACAACAAATGGTCTTTCGTAGGTGAGAGTCCATTTGCCTCTAGGGTCTCCTTATGGCAGAATGATGCGTTTTATCACCAAGTCACCAACTTGATATACTCGAGGCTTGATATTTTTGTTGAAAGCCTTGATCATCCGTTTTTGGTACGTCTGACCATGACAACTAGTAGCCAGTCGTTTTTCATCGATCAAGTTCAGTTGATCCAATCTAGTCTAAATCCACTCGTCTTCGCCCAATCCTGCTTCATTCATGGTTCTTAGAGAGGGAATCTGAACTTCCACTGGCAAAGCAGCTTTCATGCCATAGACTAGAGAAAAGGGAGTTGCCCCAGTTGATGTTCTAGCTGAAGTGCGGTAGCCATGAAGAGCAAACAATAACATCTCATGCCAATCCTTATAGGTCACTACCATCTTCTGCATAATCTTCTTAATGTTTTTGTTGGCCGCTTCGACTGTGCCATTCATTTTAGGTCTATATGGAGAAGAATTATGATGCTTGATCTTGAATTGAGTGCAAAGCTCGATAATCATAGCATTATTGAGGTTAGTCCCATTGTCGGTGATGATCCTTTTGGGGATACCATAGCGGCAGAGGAGGTTGTGTTTGATGAATCTGGATACCATATTCTTGGTGACTGAGGCAAAAGAAGCGGCTTCAACCCATTTGGTGAAATAATCAATAGCGACCAAAATGAAGCGATGTCCATTGGAAGCAGTGGGCTTGATTTCTCCAATCATATCGATGCCCCACATTGCAAATGGCCATGGAGCAGTCATGAAATTCAGAGGGACATGAGGCACATGGACCTTGTCAGCATAGATTTGGCATTTGTGACAAGTCCTAGAGTGTTGATGGCAATCAGTCTCCATTGTTGACAAATAGTAACCGGCTCTTAAGATTATCTTGGCCATAGTATGTCCGCTTGAGTGGGTTCCAAAGAGACCACCGTGCATGTCTTCCATAATTTCCTCTGCCTCCTTATTGTCCATACATCAGAGTAGAGTAGAATCATGGTTGCGCTTGTACAAGATTTCGTTACTTAGGAAGAATTTGGCTGAAAATCTTTGTAAGAACTTTCTGTCATTGATGGATGCTCCCTCGGGGTACTCTTGTGCTTCAAGGTATCTCATCACCTCATGGTACCAAGGCTTTTCTGTTTCAGTGTCAAGCTCACAGTAATGTGCCGGTTCGTCGAATCTTTCAATTGTAATCATAGGGTCTTCGTTGTCCCATCTGACCTTGAACATAGAATACATTATGGACAAGGCGTCGACTAACTAATTTTCTTCCCTAGGGAAGTGTTCAAAGGTGATCTCTTCGAAGTAGGGAAACAGGGATAGCACAAGCTCCTTGTAAGGAATGAGATTAGGGTGCTTAGTGTCCCAATCTCCTTTTACTTGGCTAATCACTAGAGCGGAATCCCCAAACACATTCAAATGCTTGATCCTTAAATCAATGGCAGCTTTCAGACCCAAAATGCACGCTTCGTACTCAACCATATTGTTTGTGCAATAAAAGCATAGTCTGGCGGTGAAAGGAGTGTGGAAACCTTCAAGGGAGATAATCACAACACCAATTACGTTACCCAAGGCATTGGAAGCCCTATCGAAGACCATAGTCCATCGGGATCCTTGTTCAGGTCCGTCATACGGTCCAGGTTTCGCATAATCGATCACCAACATGATGTTCTCACCAGGGAAGTCGAAGTTCATAGACTGATAATCATCCACAGCTTGATGGACCAAATGATCTGCTAGTACACTTCCTTTGATGAACTTTTGTGTCGTGTATTGAATGTCGTACTCAGTCAAGATCATTTTCCATCTTGCTATTCTTCCGGAGAGAACAGGTTTCTCTAAGATGTACTTGATTGGGTCCATCTTAGAAATCAACAGAGTGGTATGAGTCAACATATACTATCTTAGTCGGCGAGCAGCCCATGCCAGAGCGCGGAAAGTTTTCTCGAGCAGTGAATATCTGGTTTCACAATCGGTAAACTTTTTGCTCAGGTAGTAAATAACATGCTCTTTTCGGCCAGACTCGTCATGTTGGGCCAAAACACACCCCATAGAGTTCTCTAGTACTGTCAAGTACATGATCAATGGTCTTCCTTCAACTGGAAGCATGAAAATAGGAGGTTCTTGTAGATATTCTTTGATTTTGTCAAAGGCAGTTTTGCATTCATCATTCCATCTGACTACCCGATCTTTCTTCAAGAGTTTAAAGATTGACTCACAAGTAGAAGTCAAGTGAGATATGAAGCGGGAAATGTAATTGAGACGACCCAAGAATCCTCTAACTTCCTTTTCAGAGTGGGGGACTTGCATTTCTTGGATGGCCTTTACCTTGGCAGGATCAACTTCAATGCCTTTATTGCTGACAACAAAACCTAGATCGTACTCCAACTGTGCACTTGTTAGGATTTAACCTCAACTTGTACTTTTTCAACCTTTCGAATAGTTTGTACAGGTGATCAAGATTTTCCTATTCAGTTTGTGACCTAGAAATCATATCATCCACATAGGCCTCTATTTCATGATGAATCATGTCATGAAACAAAGCCACCATAGCCCTTCGATATGTTGCCCCTGCATTCTTCAATCTGAACGACATGACTTTGTAGCAAAAGGTGCCCCATTGCATGATGAAAGTAGTCTTCTCCATGTCTTCGGGAGCCATCCTTATCTGATTATGATCGGAGAAGCCATCCATGAAAGAGAAGACTTTATGCTGAGCAGTATTGTCGACTAAGACGTTAATGTGTGGTAGAGGGAACTCATCCTTGGGTATTTCCCTATTCAGATCCCTATAGTCTACACACATGCGAACTTTTTTGTCTTTCTTTAGCACTGGAACCACATTGGAAACCCATTGGGGGTAGGATGTCACAGCTAATAATCCTGCATCAAATTGTTTCATCACCTCAGCTTTGATCTTTTCAGACATATCAGGCCTCATGTGACGAACCTTTTATTTGACAGGAGGGCAGTCTTCCTTTGTCGGCAGATGATGAACTACGATGTCAGTATCCAACCCTGGCATATCTTCATACGACCAAGCAAACATTTCCACATAGTCACGCAACATTTGAACCAACCTGCTCTTGACATTGTCTTCTAAGTTAACACCGATCTTGATTTCCTTCTTATTTGCCTCAGTACCCAGATTGATGACTTCAACTGACTCTTCGTGCGGTTGAATAGATTTTTCCTCTTGTAATAGAAGTCTGGCTAGTTCTCCTGGTATATCACAATTTTCCTCGCCTTCATCTTCGGCTTGGTTAATTGGACATTCAAAGTCATAGTCGGCAATAGTAGAGTCATTGGCAATAAGATCCAGAGTGGATGAGGACCTGCAAGAGTGTGTCTTGTGCATGTAAGATACATGGCTATTTTGAAAAATGTATTTGAAAGAAAGACAATGAACACAAAGATTTGAATGCAAAAGAGTCCAATGATTTATATTGAATGATCATATGATTAGATGAACATTGTGATACGGTGGGAGAACTGACTTGTGGTTTTGCGTTTGTGTTCGCAAATGTTTCGGTTTAGCAAAAGTCTCCACCGACTTTTTATTTTATCCAAAGGAAAGGTCAAAAAGCACAGGAAAGACCTTTGAGATGTTTTCTTTGATTCGGGGGGTAGATTATGAAAAGGGAAGGTGCTAGCACCCTTTTCATCCATGGTTTTCCATGGGCTCTTAGTTACTTGTTTAGATCACTTGCTTTTGCTTTTCAATTTTTTGAAGTGGTGCTTTTGTGTGTGGTTTTGAAAGTATTTTGAAAAGAGGCCTTTGTTTAGGCAACCTTTGTAATGATACTTGTTTGAAAGTATACAAAGGTGTTTGTCTTTTGAAAAATGTTTCAATGTTTCGAAAGTTTGTTTTGGGAAATTGTTCTGAAATGTGTTGTGTATTTTTGAAAATAGCAAGGATGATTTGCAAGTTTGATCAAGTAACTAGGAGTTGTCTACCCTACTCAAAGATCTTTCCTACACATTTTTAACCCTTTGACATTGTTGTTTTACCATTGTATTTGGTAAACAACCTTGTGTTTTGATGTTAAACGGGACGGGCGCGGGTCATCGTATGACCATGATAACAATATTGCCAAGTATCTTAGCAAATTTTTGAGGGACTAGATCATTTTTGTATAGGCAACCATGATAGCGTCATCGAGGGACTATGATCTTTTTGTTTGATTGATTTTGCTAAGATACCTAGCATGCATACCATGGCCATGTTTTTTAAGGCAACAAGTGGATGAAACCCTAGGGATGCTTGTGTGCATTGTGTTGTCATTTTTCATGCATTTTTGTCTTGTGTTTAATCAAGCTATTTGTTTTGATTTTGGTCTTTTGCATACAAACCCTAGTTTTACTATCATGGCATTTGAAAGCGATAAATGCGTATAATAAATCTAAGCTATTACAACATTATTATGGGGAGGGGGATACAAGTTTGAATAAGGGGATATTGCTAAAAAATAAACCCTAAAAACTATTACAACTATATTGAATTTAATTGTACCAATAAATAAAATAGGAAAATATTTAAATGGACAATTAAATATAAATATGCAAAATGTTTTTTTATTATTTTTATGTATGTAAAAATAAATTATTTATGTATGTAAAATAAATTATTTAATGTCTCAAAAATAATAAAAAATGTTAATGATATTTTTGAAAGGGTAGAAACCCTAGTTTTTGTTTTAAGAAAATATATATATTATATTATTTATTTATGTACAAGAAAATAAATAAAAATATATACAAAAGTGTTAAAAAATTAAAATATGTGAGAAAATATTATTTAAGTGTATAAATAATAAATAAAAATATATGATATTTTTTGTATTATTTACAAATTTTAATTAAGAAAATAAATTAACATTAACCTAATAATTATTTATTATGCAAATAAAAATAAAATATAAATATAATAAAATGCCAAAAATAAAGAAAATAATTTTTGTGATTTTAAATGTTCAAGAAAAAAATAATAAAGTCTGAAAATAAAAATAGAAAAGAAAAATATGCAAAAATAAATCAAATGGGCCAAGGGGTGCAGAAAGCAAGCATGGGGGTGTCAAAAATAGAAACAAGCCAGGCCCAGCCCAACTCACTTCATCCCTAACCTCCAGAAACAAAAAACGCGCACCTTGTGTTCAAACTTGTATCTCCTGCATTTGTGCTTAAAAACTAAAACTTGCAACGTGAAAGTTATAGAGCTTGAAACCACGATTTCAACCATGTAAAAAACTTAATCTAACTCTAAGAAACCAGGGAGAATTTCAGTAAGTTCAACTATCAAATACTCCTAGCTCAGTTAACATAAATAAATTCTAAGCATATGTATAGTTCAAGGACAATGAGGACTACATTTTTGCTTCACAAACCTAAGCCTAATGATTCCTAAATAAGGAGATAGAAGTTTGAAATTTACCTGTTTCAGTCAAGCTCGAGTATGGCAATGTAGCAACTTTTCATGAGGCCTGAAGGACTTTTGAGCTTGCTTGATGTTCCCTTAACCTTCCCCAATGCTTAGTTTGCTTTGAAATGGCCTGAATGTCTCTATAGAACTCAACCTGCAAACTCAGAATTTAAAAATGGTGAAGCTTGAAAATGCAGTTACAGTTACTTGAGAATGGTCTAGACAACTTAGGTGTATTGTTTAGAATGTGTTTGAAGTGGTTTGGGACAAAACGCGCGAGTGGATTTGGTTTTGGCTTATGATTTGCAGAACTTGCCCTGTTTTGGGAAGAAATGAAGTTTTTGTGTTTTTGGGTGTTTGAGAGCTTATGGAATCGTGTTCTAGGCTTGGTGTGATATGCTGAAGTCGTTTGAAATATGCACAAAGTTTGGTTTTATCAGATTGAAGAGTTATGGACCTTTTGCACAATGACTTTTTTTTGAAGCCAAAGTTGAAGTTGACAATGCCAAGGCCTGTACAGGCCTGTATTCTAGCTGCACATAGTTGGTGAGCTTTGCCTGATATTAGGGAACTTTGTTTGCAGCAAAAGGCTTGGTCCAATGCTCAAGATAAACAAAATTGCAAAAGTTCTGCTTTATGGAAATGGTATTGTTGCCTTTTTGCCAAAAATGGATTAATTCAATGTGTAATGTTCTAAAGCTCAGAACAAAGCCTCTAACCAATATGTTTGCATTTAATTAAGGAGTGTGGAAAGGTTTAAGGCCTTTAAAACAAGTACAAGCATGCTTTGGACAAAATTGCAAGTTGTAGCAATGTGCAAAATGCCTTGGACAAAAGTGATGATTTTCCATTTTCAATCCTTCGATTCTCCCTAACCATAAATGATCTTGGAGAGTTCTTGGACATTTTGGAAAGCTTGTAACATGCTCTACAATCCATCTTTGAAATGAATTTTGAGATTCCAATTGGAACTATGTGAAAAATTGCCATGAAGATAGGTCAAAATCCTGCCTAAACTAGGGCAAAATTTCACTAAGTTAAAAGTTTCATGAACCCTTGTTCACAAAATCATAACTTGAGATCCAAGAATCTTTTGGGAAAACTTTGTGAATCAAAGTTGTAGATTTTGTGGAGGACTACAACTTTCATGTTGGAAGTTTTCTTTGAATCCAAACTTGATCAAGTAGTTCATATGAGTCTATAATGTTGATGTGGATAAAAAATTATGAGGTTTGACTGTAAATTGGCCACAATTGACTTTTCCCCCAATACAACTGATTTTTAGATCAACTGTCCAATTGACTGGGCAAAAAAGTGATTCAAGGCTTGAAACTTGGTATGAGCAATCTTAGAGGTCCAACATGAAGTATGAAATTCACATGGGGCATTGGAAGTCCAAAAATCCTTGTGCAAACTCAAACCCTAATTTCAGGTCAACAGTGCAAGGAGATATCCTGAGCTGAGCAAACCCTAATTCTGGTCTTGAGTTCAAAGAGTCTTGTGAGGGAAAATCTTGATAAAATGAGAGGGAAAATTTTGGGGTACAACAGCTGCCCCTGTTCAATCTTCTTGAACCTGGAGAGTTAGATTGGCGAGTTTGTCGTTCGTGACTCGAAGGTAAAAGATGATTGGACACTAGAGTGCCCGTAAATTTTCACTCGTCAAAATGTAATTGAGGGAATAGGCTTAAAGATGCCACCAAAGATGTGATAGAATCTTGTTGGAGATGGGTTTAAAGATGCCATCCAAAGAAGTGTCGATCGCATAAGAGATTCCTTTGCCAGAGCCCGTATACCTATTGTTGAGAAGGACTATGCCGAGGAATACTGGTCTCTGTCGTGGTAGAAATAGAATTTTAGGAGCTTCAGTCGTTCGTTACTCTATTGGGGAATCATCTCTTGGTTGAAGAGGTGAAAATGAACTGCTATCTGGTCGTGCTCCAGGCTTCATAGTGATAAGATTGACTGCTATCTGGTCGATTCCAGGCTTCACAGTGATTTAACGGGGAGATGAGATTAAACTTGCTATCCGGTTGTTCTTCAGGCTTCGCAATTTCTCAATTCTTATCTGGTCGTACTCCAGGCTTTAGAAGGAATTAAGTTGTTATCCGATCGTATCCGGGCTTCAACTTGAATTTAAGGCACACTAATATCCGGTCGATTCCGGTCTTCTTAGTAATTAGCCAAGTAAACTGCTTTTTTGGTCGAAATCCAAGTTTCACAGTATACCTCACTGTTATCTGGTCAAAATCCAGGCTTCACAGTCTTGTATTGCTATCTGGTCGAAATCCAGGCTTCACGATACCTTACTTCCTATCTGGTCAAAATCCAGGCTTCAGAAGAAAAACAAATGGTTATCTGGTCGCCTCCGGGCTTCCCTTTAATTTTGGGGCCTACTAATATCCGGTTGAATCCGGGCTTCAAAATAATTGGCCGAGTAAACTTGCTTTTTTGGTCAAAATCCACGGTTCACAGTATACCTCACTGTTATCTGGTCAAAATCCAGGCTTTACAGTGTTTTGTAGAGATCAAGATACTATTCGGTCGAACCCGAGGTTCATAGCTTGAATTTAAGGTGTACCACAATCTGGTCGATTCCAGGCTTCATGGTGCTTTGTATTTCTATCTGGTCGATTCCAGGTTTCACAATAACTTGCCGGGGATTCAACTATTTTTCCGGTCGATCTCCGGGCTTCATAGTATGATGGAGAAAAATCAATATATTATCCGGTCGAATCCGGGCTTCATAACTTGAACTGGAACAGGAATCTGAGCATTAATTTGAATAAGCAATAGAATAACATCCGTGTCTGGAGCATCTCTAAGCTGTATTTGAGCTTTGAATATTTGTTAAAGATATCTGTTAATTTTATCCTGAAAAGGGTAAAGTGTTAGCTGAAACACAAAGTTATATTGCATGAAATGTATGATGCAATAAATGTATTTTATCAATGTTTATGATATATGAATGTAGTGTATGCGCATGTAAGTTGATTTTCTACATCGCTGAGGAAAATAAATCCTTGATAGCTGGAGATAATAAAATCTTTGACTGTTGCTGGGGAAAAAAATCCTTGACCGCGGCTGGAGATTCAAAACCTTTGACAACTTCTATGGGGATGTGGGAATCCTTCACGACTTTCCTGGGGATATAGGGATCCTGCTTTGGGGAGCCCCGAGAACCTTGATGACTGTGGCTGGGGATTGAGAATCTTCAATCTGTTGGGAAATAAGAATAACTCTGCGGGGAGAAAGTTTATTCTGTTGGAGAGTAGAACAAAACTCTGTGGGGAACAGCTCATTCCTGTTATGGAGAGAGTTCAAAAATTTGGGTTGTATGCCAATCTATTGGGAAATTATCCGAAACTGTCGTCTGGTTAGTTGTCAGGCTTCAAAGCATACTGTTGGGAAATTATCAGGTTCTAAGATAACTTGCAGGGGAATTATCCGATTTTAAGACAACTCTTTGGGGAATTGGAGGAAACTGAAGGGTTTTCCACCGGGGTTTAAAGGTTGAAGTTTTGGACTCCGTTGGGGAAGAAAGTTTCATCTTTGTTGAGGACTGTGGCTCAAAGTTTTTGGCTCCACTGGGGATTGGGAGTTTGGAAAACTTAGCTCTGATGGGGATATGTATTTCAAGGTTTTAGCTCCGCTGGGGGATCTAGATGATATAATGTAGGGGATTTCTCTTGGAATAGCCTAAAGACGTCTTCCTATACTTTCAACCCATCTGTAATTATTCTTTCCCATTTTGTTTATTTGTAAGTAGTGATTATATTCAAATGCATATGCTCATTTAATAAATCATTGGACGTTTTCAAATAAAACACGTGTAAAAAGAAAGAAAAGGCAAATAGTTTTCTGCACTTTGAAGTATCTTTGTATTAACTTTGTGTAATTATTTTGTACAAAGAAAACAGACATCCTAGTAAGAGAATGTTGACGTAAAAAATGAGAAAAATTTATACAAAGAAAGATGGCTATGTGTAAAAACTCCATGGGGTTCCAATTCTGTTATAGCCTTCGTAACTCTGGGTATCTTGTCCATTCATTGCTTCGTCCGAAGATGATTGGATTGATCAGAAGCCAGGAGCTTGTTTGTGAAGAGATTGTCCTTAAAGTGACCCGACGAGACATAGTCATACGCTTTAATTCCCTAACTTTTTCCTGGACTTCCCTTTCGGGTTTTCGATCCACCGGGAAACCCTTTTTTGCCCAAGTCGCCCTTTCGGGTTTTCAACTTGCCGGGTGTACAGATTTTTTTATTTATCCCTAATTTTTTCCTGAACCAGCCTTTCGGGTTTTCGATTCACCGGGATGCACTTTTTTGCCCAAGTCTCCCTTTCGGGTTTTCAACTTGTCGGGTCGTTTATGCGTAGTATCTTTTGACTATGTCTGCATTCGCAGGGTGCGGCAGATCATCGTTCTCCATGGTGGTTAATATCATTGCCCCACCAGAAAAGATGTTCTTGAACACAAATGGTCCTTCGTAAGTAGGAGTCCATTTGCCCCTGGGATCACTTTGCGGCAAAATGATCCACTTGATTACAAGATCTCCGACTTGATACACTTGTCGTCTGACTTTCTTATTGAAAGCCTTGATCATCCGTTTTTGATACGTCTGACCATGGCAAACAGCAATTAGTCGCTTTTTGTCAATCAAGTTAAGTTGATCAAGCCGGGTCTGAATCCAATCGTCTTCACTCAAACCAACATCCTTCATGATTCTCAAGGAGGGAATCTGAACCTCAATAGGTAAAACAACTTCCATGCCGTATACCAAAGAATAGGGTGTTGTCCCTGTCGATGTACGTGCTGTGGTACAGTACCCGTGAAGAGCAAACAGTAACATCTCATGCCAGTCCTTGTAGGTGACTGTCATCTTTTGTATGATCTTCTTGATATTTTTGTTCGCAGCTTCGACAACACCGTTCATCTTTGGCCGATAGGGAGATGAATTATGATGTTGAATCTAGAACTGCTCGCACAAGGCGGTGATCATAGTATTGTTCAGGTTTGTACCGTTGTCAGTGATGATCCTGTCGGGGATACCGTACCGGCAAATGAGGTTCTGCTTGATGAAGCAGGCAACCATATTCTTTGTAACAGATGCGAAGGAAGCTGCTTCGACCCACTTGGTAAAATAATCAATGGCCACCAGAATGAAGCGGTGTCCATTGGATGTTGTAGGCCTTATCTCTCCAATCATGTTGATTCCCCACATAGCGAATGGCCAAGGAGTTGTTAAGACATTGAGAGGAACTGGAGGTATGTGTACCTTATCCACATAGATTTGACATTTGTGACAAGTCCTGGAATGTTGATGGCAGTCAGCTTCCATGGTAGACCAGTAATAGCCTGCCCGTAGAATCTTCTTAGCCATCGTATGTCCGCTAGAGGGAGTGCCGAAGGTACCATTGTGCAGTTCAGCCATGATCTGTTCAACTTCGATTTTGTCCATATAACGGAGCAGGATGCAATCATGATTGCGTTTGTATAGGATACTATTTCTCAGGAAGAACTTGGCAGAGAATCTCCTTAAGAACTTTTTGTCGTTGACTGAAGCTCCTTCAGGGTATTCTTGCGCCTCGAGATACCTTTTGACTTCGCGAAACCAAGGTCGGTCCACTACTTCTTCGGTATTAATCTCGTGACAATGTGTAGGTTCGTCCATCCGTTCAATGGTGATCTGGGGAGCCTCATTATCCCAGTTAAGTTTAAACATGGAAGACATTGTAGCTAGAGCATCTGCTAGCTGATTTTCCTCTCGCGGGAAGTGCTCGAAGGTAATCTGCTCGAAATGAGGGAGCAATGTCAAGACATGTTCTTTGTAAGGGATGAGGTTTGGATGTTTAGTATCCCACTCTCCTTTGATCTGACTGATGACCAAAGCTGAGTCCCCAAACACAACCAACGATTTGATTCCCAAGTCTATTGCAGCCTTGAGTCCAAAGATGCAAGCTTCATACTCGGCCATGTTGTTGGTGCAGCTGAAGCAGAGTCTGACGGTGAAAGGTGTATGGCAACCTTCCGGGGAGATGAGTACCGCGCCGATACCGTTGACAAGTGCATTTGAGGCACCATTAAAGTACAGGGTCCATCGGGATCCTTGCTCAGGTCCGTCATACGGTCCGTTATCTTCAATGTTGTCCAAGGTCATAATGTCTTCGTCGGGGAAGTCAAACCTCATGGATTGGTAATCTTCGACAGCTTGATGAGCTAGATGGTCAGCTAGTACACTTCCCTTTATAGCTTTTTGGGTCGTGTACTGTATATCGTATTCAGTCAGGATCATATGCCATCTAGCGATTATTCCAGATAAAGCAGGCTTCTCAAAGATGTACTTGATCAGATCCATCTTAGATATCAGCAGAGTGGTATGCGTCAACATATACTACCTTAGCCGGCGAGCAACCCATACCAAAGTGCAACAATTTTTCTCGAGCAGTGAGTATCGGGCCTCACAGTCGGTAAACTTTATGCTAAGGTAATAATTAGCATGCTCTTTTCGGCCAAACTCGTCATGTCGGACCAATACGCACCCTATTGAGTTATCAAAAATAGTCAGATACATGATTCGCGGTCTTCCTTCGACAGAAGGCATCAAGATAGGAGGTTCTAGCAAATACTCCTTGATTTTATCGAAAGCAACTTGACAGTCATCATTCCATTTAACCACCTGATCTTTCTTAAACAGCTTGAAGATTGGTTCACAGGTAGATGTCAGGTGAGAAATGAACCTTGCAATGTAGTTTAGGCGTCCCAAGAAACCTCTGACCTCCTTCTCAGTGTGAGGGGCAGGCATTTCTCGTATAGCTTTGACTTTGGCAGGATCAACCTCAATTCCTTTGTTGCTGACAATGAAACCCAAGAGTTTATCGGACCTGACTCCGAAAGTGCACTTGTTAGGGTTCAGTCTGAGCTTGTACTCCTTCAACCTGACAAACAGCTTTTGTAAATGGTCGAGGTGTTCTTCTTCTGTCTGTGACCGGGCTATCATGTCGTCTACGTAGACCTCTATCTCATGATGTATCATATCATGAAACAAAGCTACCATGACGCGTTGATAGGTTGCCCCAACATTCTTCAGTCCGAATGGCATCACTTTATAGCAAAACGTACCCTATTGTGTAACAAAAGTAGTTTTCTCCATGTCTTCAGGTGCTATTTTGATCTGGTTGTAACCTGAAAATCCATCCATGAAAGAAAATACCTTATGCTGAGCTGTATTGTTAACCAAGATGTCAATGTGCGGTAGTGGAAAGTCATTTTTAGGGATAGCCCTGTTTAAGTCTCTGTAATCCACGCACATTCTGACTTTGCCATCCTTCTTAGGCACGGGCACAATGTTAGCAACCCATTATGGATAGGAAGTAACAGCAAGAAATCCAGCATTGAACTGCTTCATAACTTCAGCTTTGATCTTTTCAGACATGGCGGGCCTCATGCGGCAGACTTTCTGTTTAACTGGTGGACAATCTTCTCTTGTAGGGAGACGGTGAACCACAATATCTGTATCAAGTCCCGACATATCTTCATATGACCAGGCAAAGATCTCAACATATTCATTCAACAGCTGAACTGAGCGTTCTTTGACACTTGGCTCTAGGTTGGCACCGACTCTAACTTCTTGTCTGTCTTCCTCAGTTCCCAAGTTAATTGTCTCTAACAACTCCTCATGAGGTAGAATAGCCCTTTCCTCCTGTTGTAATAATCTAGCCAATTCTCCGGGAACTTCACAGTGT
Source organism: Vicia faba (assembly GCA_948472305.1). Classification (NCBI taxonomy): domain Eukaryota; kingdom Viridiplantae; phylum Streptophyta; class Magnoliopsida; order Fabales; family Fabaceae; genus Vicia; species Vicia faba. Next base: position 824,810,840 of record OX451737.1, on the reverse strand, counting down.
TCATCACCTTCGTATTCGACATGGTAGACCAGATCTTCAGAGTCACTGAAGGCCATAGCAGAATTGTTACCCATGGAATCCAGAATGGAAGGGTACCTGCATTTGTGAGTGTGGGTGTGTGTAAGGGATAGCCACCTTTAAACAAATCAAATGTAAAAAAGAAAGAAAATGAACACAAAAGTTTATATGTGAAAACATCCACGATTCATTAAAATGGCATATGAAGATGAAAAATCAAACCCTTACAAATGGACCTATGTACCTCGGGTAAGGCACATAGGTTAAAAGTGTGAGAATTGTTCAAGAATTATTACAAACCAACAGAAATGTTTGAAAGATAAATTACTGATTTATGAAAGTAATGGGAACAAAGTCTTTTGCCTCCCAGTTGTTCAGTCCTCCGTCAACAGTAGGGAAAATCCAGTCTTCCAGGTTGCTCTCCTCTTCACTATCCTCCAAAGCATTGACTCCATGATGGGTGATCTTCACTGGTGGTCCTCCAGCCCAAGAGTGACGCACAACCTTATGAGAAGAAGCAGTGAAACCTAAGCCGAATTTATCAGATTTGGAAGGAAAATCGGGAAGCTGCCCCCAGATTGTGCTTCCTCCTTCAATCACAGCCTTTACATCTTTGAGAGACGACATCCGCGGCGGAGGCCTGGTAACCATGGGTACAGAAGACACTGTCTTGGTTGCTGCAATCTCTTCATAAACTTCCTCAAAGTGTTGGAAAGGGGTTTCTATGAATTCTCCATCTAATTCCACATAGCGGAAAGAATTAAGGTGGCTTATCATATATTCCTCTTCGCCGTGAACAGTTACAATTTTCCCTTAGACAGGGTACTTGAGTTTTTGATGCAGAGTAGAAGTAACGGCTCCAGCATGATGAATCCAGGGTCTTCCCAACAAGTAAGAATAGGAAGGACGGATGTCCATCACGTAGAACATGGAGTTGAAGGTTTCAGTTCACACTTTAATCGGGATGTCCACCTCCCCGTGGACCATCCTTTTTGAACCATCAAAGGCTCTGACGATGATATTACTGGGCTTCAGGGTTAATCCTTCACAGTCTAATCTGTCCAATGCTTTCTTCGGCAAGACATTCAGCGAAGAACCAGTGTCTACCAAGACATGTGCTAGGGTAGTTCCTCTGTATTCCACCGAGACATGCAGAGCGTCATTATGTTTTCTCCCTTTAGATGTTAAATCAGCATTGGAGAATCCTAGACCATTGTCAGCTATTAGGCTAGCTACACATTCCTGGAACTGATCCGCGGAGGTTTCCTGTGGTACGTGGGCCGTCTTCAAAAATCTGATCAAAGCTTTAGCATGAGCTTCTGAACAGAGCAACAGGGCCAACATAGAGATCTTTGAGGGGGTTTTCCCCAGTTGTTCCACAACATTATAATCGCTTTTCTTGATTATTTTCAAAATCTCTTCCATTTACTTTTGAGAGGTCTCGGGGATGACCAATGGCTGAGCCCTCGTCCTGACGGGCTCTTCTTGGATCCCTTTCCCTCTATCATCATCAGCAACAGAGGGGATAACCACAGGGGTAACAACTTCTTCAATAACTGGAGTTCTCGCAGATATGTTGACCGATACAGGGGTAACCTTAGGAGCAATTGAGGGTCCAAAGACTACCCTTGGAGGAGCAATCTCCGGAGAGAAAATTCTTCCGCTGCGGGTGATTTTACTCGTTCCAGCAATATTTCCAATGTCAGAAGTCTCTTCATCAGAACTTTCTTCAGTTGATTCAATTTGTTTAATACCGTGGTAGACGATCTCTCCCCCATAGTTCCACGGTATTGATTTGTTAGACTTGTACGGGATGGGCCCCGACATGGTTATCTTCAAAGGTGCAATCTTCGGATCGGATGTAATCTTAACAGGTCTTTTGGAGACCTTGGAAAGATTGGCGGATATGGTAATTATTGAAATATCATTGACAGGAGTCGGTGTAACAGGAGTCTTCTCAAAAAGGATTTCTTGGTTATCCATTAGGCGTTGAATGCCTAATTTCAACAACAGATAGTCGGTTAGTAAGGATGAACAAAGGCAGCAGTCTTCTTCACAACCTGGGCAACATACAGATCCTCTTCAACAGCATGGGCATTATGGCCATGCTTTGGAATTGGAGCAGAGATCACATTCGGCTTTTCATGGGCGTCGAATTCAACTTCTTTAGCATCTATTAAATCCTGAATCTTATTCTTAAGGGCCCAACAATGGTTGGTGTCGTGCCCCAGGCTGTCTGAATGATAATCACATTTGGCGTTGGCATGGTAGTAAGGAGAAGTTGTATTCGGATCCTTCGGGGCCTCTCTCAAACTGGTAAGGTTTAACTTCAGGAGATGGGGTAAAACTTGGGCAGGAGTCATGTTTATCCGAGTGAATTGTCGTTTGTTGGTTGGTTCTGGGTTGATTGTTTCTGGGCTGACCAGCTGCAGACTCCTGAATCATTAAGGCCCCCACCACTGGCCGACGCTTAACTCTTCTTTGACCTCTTTGGGAGTAGGCAGCTGATACTTCTTTCTTTGCTGGAAAAGGATTTTTGATGGCAGCAGAAGTAGATGTATCTTTTTGAATTTTACCGCTCTTAATTCCGGCTTCAACTCTTTCACCAGTTAGAATCAACTCGGTGAATCCCGCAGACGAACTTCCAATCAGGTGATGGAAAAAGGGGCCTGACAGTGTACCCAAGAACATATCTACCAGCTCCCTCTCAGATAGAGGTGGTTGTACTCGTCCCGCCAAGTCTCCATTTCTGGGCATACTCCTTAAAGCCTTCATTAGAGACCATGCCCACACTATGTAATTGAGTACAGGTTGGTGCTAAGTCCGCATTATATTGATACTATCTGTAAAAGGCAGCAGCCAAATCCTCCCAATTATGTACATCAGACCTCTCTAGCTGGTAAAACCAATCCAACTGCGTCCCCGAAAGACTGTCCTGGAAGAAATGGACCCACAGATCCTTGTCAGAAGAATGTGGTTGGATTTTCCTGACATAAGACCGCAGGTGCATCTTTGGGCAAGACAACCCATCGTACTTAGAAAAAAGAGGCACTTTGAATTTGAGAGGGATTACAATTCCAGAAACCAACCCTAACTCTTCGAAATCTAGCCCAGGCACCCTCTGCACATCCATGGCTGCCAGACGTTCTTCCAGATTCTTGTACTTGTCATCTGCAGGAGGGTACTGCTGTTCAGAATAGTCTTCATCCTCCTCCTCTTCTTCTTCCTCAGATTCAGATGGCACTGCAGCTCCCTTTCCTTTTCCTACCCCTTCATCATATGTTGAGGGGAAATCCATGACTCTTTTAGCTTGACCTTCAAATCTTCTACCCATGGTAGCCACACCAACCCTCTTCTTTTTATTTTTCACTTTTTCCTTTTCCAGCAAAGTTTTGAGCTCCTCCTAACCCTTTGCCAAAGTCATGAGTAACTGCTGGAACTGTGAATTCTGCGCTTGCAAATCTTTGACCGTCTGCTCTATATCCATCTTGCTGAAATAAACAACAGAGAGATAAGGAAACCTGGTGTAAGACCTGTTTATGCATATGATGAATGATATGTATTCATGTAATGCATTCAAGGATTTAGAAATTCAAATTTGTTGTAAACAAAAAGGAACACACGTCATATTAATAAGATAGAATTTGTTAGTACATTAATGCCCCATGGGCAAAATAATACAAAATTCTAATGTAAAAAGACGTTGCGCATCCTCTTTGGTGCAATGCAGGTGTTAAGAGTCAGCTCTTCGTGAAGTTGACGAGTAAGTTCTAAAACCTTCTTCTCACTTACGTAGAATTGGGCTTCAAAAGTATCGCGTTCTCCCTTGAGCTGTATTCAACTCCTTTGTAAATCTTCTAGTGATGTTGGCATGTCCGGATGTAGGAGGGTGTATGGAACCTCTCCTTCCATAACAGGCTTTTTGATCACAGGAAGAATGTAGGGGTAAGACATCATAAGACTTTGGGCGCAGGTTCGTACCCACTTGAGGTAAGGCTCAAGGGGGATGGAATTCTTGTGTCCCAAGGTCTTATTGTCCACTTTGTTGGGCATCCTCCAAGCTCGGATAAACCTTTGTCGAAGTCCTTGATCATCATTGTCGAAGTCAAAAACCAAGTCTGAAATCAGCATGTCATGTGGGCCATCCCTTCGGGCATACCCAAATTGTCTCAGAGCCAAGCAAGGGTTGTAGGTGATGCCTCCCCTAATGCCTAGTAGAGGGACATTAGGGAATTCCCCACAACGGTCAATGATGATAACATTTTCTCTGGATCGAGAACACCAATGAACATCTGAATGTGTAAGAGTCATCAACCGTTGTGACCACCTCAAGCCTTGCTCATTCTTCAAAACTGATTGGGGAAGGTGAGAAATAAACCACCTTGCTAGTAGAGGAGTACAGCACATGAGAACACCTCTTTTCCTCATTGTTCGAGTGTGAAATGAGTGGAGGATATCCCCAAGCAAAGTAGGCACATGATTCCGAGATATGAAGATCTTGACAACATTCACATCTATAAGCTAGTCAGGGTTTGGGAATAAGACCAACCCATAGATGAGAAGAGCTACAATCTCCTCAAAAGCTTGTAAGTCCAATGAATTCCAGCATTCTTGAGCTTTCTCAAACAGAAACTTTGCCAAGAAACCCTTGACACCAATTCTGGTTTCCCAATGACCTTTGACATCAGATGGTTGCAAGTGTAGGGCTTGAGCAACATCTTTAGGCTTTGGATCTCTTTCCGTACCGTTGTAGGGTAGTTGATGGAGAATAGGAATCTTCAGGAGTTGAGAAAATTCCTCCAAAGTAGGCACTAACTGGTAATTAGGAAATGTGAAGCAGTGGTGTAGGGGGTCAAAGAACTGGAAGAGAACTTTCACCATGTTTTCCTCTATGTTGGAGTTGACCAAGTTGAGAAGTCTACCATATCTTTCAGTGAATGAAGAATTCTATGGAATCTTGGAAGCAAGTTCTTTGAGTTGAGGAAGGATTCTCACAAGGTTGACCTGAATAGTTTTCCGGCGGAGTGAATCCATTACCTACAAAACAGGAACAAAGATGAAGATCCAAAATCCTTGAAATGGTTAGCGGATGCAAATGATGCTTCATGATGCTCATGATGTTATGCACAAGTATATATGTACAAACAAATCACACAAGTTCCTAGTTTCAGGCTTGCATGGGGTTTCATAGGTAAGTACCCTCTTGAAGTTTAGTTGGCTCAACCTGTCCTATAAATAGTAACCGGGTTCTAAGGAGCTCAATATCACCGGATTATTTTCTGTGTTCATTGTTTCAGTTTAGCCACTTTACTGGCGACCGAAATATTCCAAGAAAACAACCCTCAATGAGTGTAGTATCGAGTATCTACCAACTTCGGACTGCACCAAAGCCGGTCATCTCACTACCCCTAAAAAGGACAAGTTGGTCAAGTAAAGGTTCTCCATTAGTGCTTCATGACATCACTCAGCGGCCCCGTATTCTCTTTGATTAACTCAAAGGCTACCGGTACCCACAAATATGCCGCACTAATATAGTTATTGCTTCAACCATGTTGGTATACCCCGCACAATTTCCACAACGTATTGCTATTTACCTATGAATGTTTCCTAAATCTGGGTAGAGGATTCAAACCCAAACAATAGAACCAAATGTAAAGCAATCAAAGCAAATAAGGTAAGCATGTAAATGTGATCTAAACCCTAAGGTAACCCCAATTTTAGATTTATTCCCCAGCAGAGTCGCCAGTTCTGTGATACGGTGGGAGAACTGACTTGAGGTTTTGTGTTTGTGTTCGCAAATGTTTCGGTTTAGCAAGAGTCGCCACCGACTTTTTATTTTATCCAAAGGAAAGGTCAAAAAGAACAGGAAAGACCTTTGAGATATTTTCTTGGATTCAGGGGGTAGATTATGAAAAGGGAAGGTGCTAGCACCCTTTTCATCCATGGTTTTCCATGGGCTCTTAGTTACTTGTTTAGATCACTTGCTTTTTCTTTTCAATTGTTTGAAATGGTGCTTTTGTGTGTGGTTTTGAAAGTATTTTGAAAAGAGGCCTTTGTTTAGGCAACCTTTGTAATGATTCTTGTTTGAATGTATACAAAGGTGTTTGTATTTTGAAAAATGTTTCAATGTTTTGAAAGTTTATTTTGGGAAATTGTTTTGAAATGTGTTGTGTATTTTTGAAAATAGCAAGGATGGTTTGCAAGTTTGATCAAGTAACTAGGAGTTGTCTACCCTACTCAAAGATCTTTCCTACATATTTTTAACCCTTTGACATTGTTGTTTTACCATTGTATTTGGTAAACAACCTTGTGTTTGGATGTTAAACGGGACGGGCGTGGGTCATCGTATGACCATGATAACAATATTGCCAAGTATCTTAGCAAATTTTTGAGGGACTAGATCATTTTTGTATAGGCAACCAAGATATCGTCATCGAGGGACTATGATCTTTTTGTTTGATTGATTTTACCAAGATACCTAGCATGCATACCATGGCCATGTTTTTTAAGGCAACAAGTGGATGAAACCCTAGGGATGCTTGTGTGCATTGTGTTGTCATTTTTCATGTATTTTTGTCTTGTGTTTAGTCAAGCTATTTGTTTTGATTTTGGTCTTTTGCATACAAACCCTAGTTTTACTATCATGGCATTTGAAAGCGATAAATGCGTAAAATAAATCTAAGCTATTACAACATTATTATGGGGAGGGGGATACAAGTTTGAATAAGGGGATATTGCTCAAAAATAAACCCTAAAAACTATTACAACCATATTGAATTTAATTGTACCAATAAATAAAATAGGCAAATATTTAAATGGATAATTAAATATAAATATGCAAAATGTTTTTGTATTATTTTTATGTATGTAAAAATAAATTATTTATGTATGTAAAATAAATTATTTAATGTCTCAAAAATAAGAAAAAATGTTAATGATATTTTTGAAAGGGTAGAAACCCTAGTTTTTGTTTTAAGAAAATATATATATTATATTATTTATTTATGTACAAGAAAATAAATAAAAATATATACAAAAGTGTTAAAAAATTAAAATGTGTGAGAAAATATTATTTAAGTGTATAAATAATAAAATAAAAATATATGATATTTTTTGTATTACTTACAAATTTTAATTAAGAAAATAAAGTAACATTAACCTAATAATTATTTATTATGCAAATAAAAATAAAATAGAAATACCATAAAATTCCAAAAATAAAGAAAATAATTTTTGTGATTTTAAATGTTCAAGAAAAAAATAATAAAGTCAGAAAATAAAAATAGAAAAGAAAAATATGCAAAAATAAATCAAATGGGCCAAGGGGTGCAGAAAGCAAGCATGGGGGTGTCAAAAATAGAAACAAGCCAGGCCCAGCCCAACTCACTTCATCCCTAACCTCCAGAAACAAAAAATTCGCGCCTTGTGTTCAAACTTATATCTCCTGCATTTGTGCTTAAAAACAAAAACTTACAACGTGAAAGTTATAGAGCTTGAAACCACGATTTCAACCATGTAAAAAACTTAATCTAACTCTAAGAAACCAGGGAGAATTTCAGTGCCCCTAATTTATAATCTAATTTTTTTCCAGTAAGTTCAACTATTAAATACTCCTAGCTCAGTTAACATAAATGAATTCTAAGCATATGTACAGTTCAAGGACAATGAGGACTACATTTTTGCTTCACAAACCTAAGCCTAATGATTCCTAAATAAGGAGATAGAAGTTTGAAATTTACCTGTTTCAGTCAGGCTCGAGTATGGCAATGTATCACCTTTTGGTGAGGCCTGAAGGACTTTTGAGCTTGCTTGATGTTCCCTTAACCTTCCCCAATGCTTAGTTTGCTTTGAAATAGCCTGAATGTCTCTATAGAACTCAACCTGCAAACTCAAAATTTAAAAATGGTGAAGCTTGAAAATGCAGTTACAGTTACTTGAGAATGGTCTAGACATCTTAGGTGTATTGTTTAGAATGTGTTTGAAGTGGTTTGGGACAAAACGCACGAGTGGATTTGGTTTTGGCTTATGATTTGCAGAACATGCCCTGTTTTGGGTAGAAATGAAGTTTTTGTGTATTTGGGTGTTTGAGATCTTATGGAATCGTGTTCTAGGCATGGTGTGATATGCTGAAGTCGTTTGAAATGTGTACAAAGTTTGGTTTTATCAGATTGAAGAGTTATGGACCTTTTGCACAATGACTTGTTTTTGAAGCCAAAGTAGAAGTTGACAATGCCAAGGCATGTACATGCCTGTATTCTAGCTGCACATAGTTGGTGAGCTTTGCCTGATATTAAGGAACTTTGTTTGCAGCAAAAGGCTTGGTCCAATGCTCAAGATAAACGAAATTGCAAAAGTTGTGCTTTATGAAAATGGTATTCATGCCTTTTTGCCAAAAACGGATTAATTCAATGTGTAATGTTCTAAAGCTCAGAACAAAGCCTCTAACCAATATGTTTGCATTTAATTAAGGAGTGTGGAAAGGTTTAAGGCCTGTAAAACAAGTGCAAGCATGCTTTGGACAGAATTGCAAGTTGTAGCAATGTGCAAAATGCCTTGGACAAAAGTGATTATTTGCCACATTCAATCCTTTGATTCTCCCTAACCACAAATGATCTTGGAGAGTTCTTGGACATTTTGGAAAGATTGGAACATGATCTACAATCCATATTTGAAATGCATTTTGAGATTCCAATTGGAACTATGTGAAAAATTTCCATGAAGATAGGTCAAAATCCTGCCTAAACTAGGGCAAAATTTCACTAAGTTAAAAGTTTCATGGATCCTTGTTCACAAAATCATAACTTGAGACCCAAGCATCTTTTGGGAAAACTTTGTGAATAAAAGTTTTAGATTTTATGGAGGACTACAACTTTCTTGTTGGAAGTTTTCTTTGAATCCAATAGCATCATGGTGAAAAAGTTGGGAAAATTTGGGAAAAAATAAGAAATTTTCATAACTTAGAAAATTTCTAAGTTATGAAAATTTTCCATTTTAAACCTTAATTTTCAATTTTAGGTTTCTTGGTGAACAAGTTTCATGTTTTGACACATCTTGATGAAAAATGACCCTTGGCACTTGATTTTGACCAAAAAGTCAAAGTTTGACTTTTCAGTGTACAGTTGATTTTTGATCAGTCGACTGGAAAATTCATCTGTCAATCCAATGCATTTGAGATCTTTTGAACCTTGTGATTAGGTAAAGATGATGCCATTAAGTCCTTGAATCCATGCTTGAACACAATTTGCCATTGGCTAGGTTAAAAAATCAGAAATTTCCATTCTGCAGTCAAAACCCTAAAAATGACCATTTTGCCCTTTTGATGATCTGATTAAATTTCTTGAGGAGTTGTGGTCCAAACTTGATCAAGTGGTTCATATGGGTCTATAATGTTGATGTGGATAAAAAATTATGAGGTTTGACTGTAAATTGGCCACATTTGACTTTTTCCCCAATACAGCTGATTTTTAAATCAACTGTCCAATTGACTGGGCAAAAAAGTGATTCAAGGCTTGAAACTTGGTATGAGCAATCTTAGAGGTCAAAAATGAAGTATGAAAGTCACATGGGGCATTGGAAGTCCAAAAATCCTTGTGCAAACTCAAACCCTAATTTCAGGTCAACAGGGCAAGGAGATATCCTGAGCTGAGCAAACCATAATTCTGGTCTTGAGTTCAAAGAGTCTTGTGAGGGAAAATCTTGATAAAATGAGAGGGAAAATTTTGGGGTACAACAAACATAAATAAAACCCTTGACAAATGGACCAAAATGCCCTGGGCCAGGCACATGACATAAAAGTCATTGTTTAAATATTACAGACAAAATGTTCTCGAATTGAAAAAGCAATAAACAAGTAGATTACTCCTCAATGAAGGAGATGGGCATGAAGTCCTTTTCATGCCAATTCTTCATATCTGTTGTAGTAGGATACACCCAATCTTCAAATGCAGCTTCTTCATCAGAATCACCTACAACATTGACCTCATGGCTTCCAATACGGAGAGGTGGCTTTCCTGCACGAGCACGCCTCACTTCCCTCTGAGCCTTGACGGTGAAACCCAAACCAAACTTGTCCGCTTTTAATGGGATATCGAGGAGTTGTCCCCAATTATCACAACTTCCTTCTTTAATTGCATCACGAGCATCTTTGACTGAAACCATCTTTGATACGACTTTAATAGCTTTGGACTCATCAGAGGAACATTTGGCAGCAACAACCATTGGTGGTACCACTTCAAAGGCTTGACATGGGGTCTCAATGAATTCTCCATCCATCTCTACGTACTTGAAAGAGTTGAGGTGGCTTACCATAAACTCTTCCTCTCCACAGACGGTGATAATTCTTCCCTTGAACGGATATTTGAGTTTTTGATGAAGAGTTGAGGTTACTGCCCCAGATTTGTTGATCCAAGGACGACCCAGTAAACAAGAATAGGCAGGACGGATATCCATGATGTAGAAGGTGGTGTTGAAGATTTAGGAGCCCACCTTGATTAGAATATCTACCTCCCTATAAACTGTCCTCTTTGATCCATCGGACGCCCTTATAATGATATCACTTGGCTTCAAGATTAAACCTTCACAGTCTAGACGGTCTAACTCCCCCTTGGGTAGCACGTTTAGAGAAGAACCAGTGTTGACCAACACATGTGCTAAGGTAGTCCCTTTGCACTCGACAGAAACATGTAGAGCTTTATTATGGTTCTTCCCAAGTGGTGTTAGGTCAGCATCTTAAAATCCCAAGCTATTATCAGCCGCCAAGCTAGCTACGCAATTCTCAAATTGGTCCGTTGTGGTCTCATGGGGGACATGAGCCTTTTTCAGGAATTTGATTAATGTCCGAGCATGGGCATCGGAACAGAGCAACAATGACAACATTGAAATCTTAAAAGGGGTTTGCCCCAACTGTTCCACAATCTTGAAGTCTCTCCTTTTTATTATCTTCAAGATCTCGTCCATCTCACGAGTGGAAGGTTCTCCATCAAAAACATCTTTTGCGGGTATTTCAGTCACGACAGGCTCAACAACCTTCTCTTTTCCTCTTATATCAGTACTTGGATTGGCAGCAGTAATGCGAACGGATGTCTTTGTAACAAGTGGGGGAAGCTGTTGTACCCCAAAATTTTCCCTCTCACTTATCAATAATTTACTCAAAAAGATCTCTCTTGATTCAAGATTGCACTAGGGTTGATCAGCTCAAGACACATCCTTAAGCATTGATGACCAAAATTAGGGTTTGAGATTGTACAAGTATAATGGAACTTTAAATGCCTCATATGACTTTAATGCATAATTATGGACCCCCAGGATTACTCATGTCAAGTTTCAAGCCTTGGATCACACTTTTGCTCAGTCAATTGAGCAGTTGACCTAAAAATCAACACTATTGGGGAAAAGTCAACTGTGGTCAATTTACAGTCAAACTTCATAATTTTTTATCCACATCAACATTATAAACTCATATGTATCATTTGATCAAGTTTGGACCACAATTCCTAAAGAATTTTGATCAAATCATCAAAAGGGCAAAATGGTCAAAATTAGGGTTTTGATTGAGAAGGGGCAATTTCTGATTTTTTACCTAGCAAATGATCAATTGGTTTGAAGCATGATCTCAAGAGTTAAATTGCATCATTTTTACCTAATGGCATGACCTAAAACATTGCTCGAGATCAATTGGATTGATAGTGAATTTTTAGTCAACTGATCAAAAGTCAACTGTACACTGAAAAGTCAAACTTTGACTTTTTGGACAAAATCCAATGTCAAAGATCACAATTTATCAAAACATGTCAAAATATGAAACTTATTCATCAATAAATCAAAAAGTCAAGATTTCATTTTGAAAAGTCAAAGTTTTCTAACTTAGAAATTTTTCTAAATGTTTTAAACTTCATGTTTTTTTATAACTTTGAGCCAATTTTTCACCATGATGCAAGTTGATTCAAAAGAAACTTTCAACATGAAATTTGTAGATATCCATGATATCTACAACATTTATTTACACAACTTCTCCTAAAAATGCTTGGATCTCAAGTTATTGATTCATGAAGTCATGGTCTTGAAACTAAACACTTAGTGAAATTTTGCCCTAGTTTAGGCAGGATTTTGACCTAACTTTAAGGCACTTTTTCATATAGTTCCAGTGGGAATTTTCAAAAGTGATTCAAAGAGGTGTTGTATAGAACATTACAAGCTTTCCATAATGTCCAGGAACTCCTTGAGATCATTTGTGAGCAAGGAGAATCGAAAAGATGAAGTTAGGGTTTTCAAACTTAAAGTACAAGCCATTTCATGATGAACAAAAATTCAAATCCAAGCCTAGGCTGCATAATATTTGCTTTGAAGGCCTCAAACTTGTTTGTCACTCCATAATTAAATGTTTATACAGCTGATAGAGCTTTAATCCAACCACTTGAGCCTTTATCCAAGTTACATTTCCATTTATAGCACAAAGTTGACATTTCCGTTTTGATAAAGCATCACTTTTGCAATTGTCAACTCCTTGAGCTTTGCACTTGTTCTTTCTGCACACACAACCCCTATAAACAAAAAGTAATGTGTCTAAAGCCTCTTTGAACTCGGAACATGCTTGTACAACACTTTGAGATTTGTCTTCTCACTTTTCTTCAAAAGCAAGTCATAAAGCCAAAAGGCTAGAACTCAGAAACCTTGAGTGTATTTGATCTCTAACCTTTTCGATACATATACACAAGTCTATTGCAACATAACACACGAATTCTAAGACCCCAAAACACTCCCAAGCACTCTGCAACTCAGAATCTGCCATAACTTGACAGTTTTGAACCTCACATAGCCATCTCCAAATCCACTCGTGCGTATTGAGTTTTAACCATCCAAACACTTAATATACATCATATCAAAGTGATCCAGACCCCTATTTCTTGACTGTAACTCCTCCATCACTATCCACCATTTCCAAATTTGAAGCTTGCAACTTGACTTGATTTGGGAGTTTCAGCCATCCTCAAAGAAAAGTAGGAGTTGCAACACATTCAAGGAGGTCCAAGCAAGCTACATAAATCATCAGGCCATCACAAAGGTTGCTCAAACTCCATACACGACTACAGATGCAAGATGTAAGTTTTCAAACTTCTATCTCTTCATACATGCATCATTTTATTCTGATTTATGAAGATAAAATGTAGATACCATTGCCACGAAGCTGTATATATCCATAGTTTGCATTTATATGGCCTGAGCTTAGAGAATTTTAGAGTTGAAGTTTTCTGAAATTTTTAGGTTTTAAATTAGGGCCAGAAAAATTCTCATTAATCTTTGACTGTTAGCTTAAGTTATTTACATGGTTGGATTCGTGGGAAGAAATGCCACAACTTTCATGTTTGAACTTTTCATTTTTGTTGAGAGATGAAGAAGATACAGGTCCTTTGGCTGGAGGTTAAAGATGAAGTGTAATTAGAGCGCGTTTTGTGTTATGCATTTATCCTTTCACACAAGTTAACGGATGTATCACCACCCCAGTGGTTAAAGCGCGCGACTGTCACCCTTAGGTCCTGGGTTCAAGCCCTAGCATGACCTTTTGTTATTTTTAACTATTTTCTGACTTTTTTGTGTTTTTTGGCAGCGCCTGGGCTTATTGTGGGCCTAGTCTTTTTTTTCACAACACCCCTTGCATTACTAATCCACCTCCCTGGCTTATTTTTATTTTATTTTATTTTCCTTCATTATTATTATTATTATTATTATTATTATTATTATTATTATTATTATTATTATTATTATTATTCCTATTATTATTTTCATAAATCATAAAAAATCCAAATTTATTTTTATTTATTATTTATATTTATATATTTTATTTTCTCTATAAAACAAAAAAAGACTAAAAAACATTTTTCTAAAACAAATTAATTTCTTTTTTGTTCTTTTTCTTAAATAAATAATTTTTAGACTTAGGTTAAATTATTATATTATTTTATCTTCTTAATTAAAATTAATTTAGAACTTAGGTTTATTTTAATTAATTAATCTTCATTTTATTTTCTTTAATTTAAAACTTTTTCACAAAAAACCCTAAAAAATCCTTTTTAAGTTAATTTCTTTTCTTAATTAGTTTAAGTTAATTTTATTTAATTTTAATTAATCATTCCCTTTATTTAGGTCAAGACAAAACCCTTTCATAAAAACAACAAAAATCATTTCTTTTTCCATTCATATTCTTGCATTTTATTTTCAATTTTGTACAATATTCAATATGGTTGTAATAGATAATTAGGTTTAATTTTCTTGCAATCCCCATTTGTAAATTTGTATACCCCCTCCGCTAATGATGTAATAGCGTAGTAATTTTACTTTTCGCAATTTATCGCTTTATACAAATGTTAGTAATTAGGGTTTGTATGAGAAGATAAAATTAACAAGTAGCAAAACCTAATCAAAGACTAAACAAAGCATGAAAATTAATACACTTGCACACAAGCACCCCTTGGGTAAAACCCACTTGGTTGCCTTACAAAAATGGCCATATTATGCATGTGAGGTATCTTAGCAAAAACAAGCAAAAATACAAGATCATAGTCCCTCGATGATGCTATCAAAAGTTGCCTTTCAAAATGATCTTAGTCCCTAAAGAAAAATGCTAAGATACCTTGCAACATTGTTAATCATGGTTATACGATGACCCACGCCCGTCCCGTTTACATCCAAAGATAGGGTTACTTACCAAATCAATGGTAAGATAACAATGTCAAAGGAAAGAGGAAATGAACATGAAATACTTTTGAGTAGGTAGAATTCCCCTAGTTACTTGCTCACTTTCAAAACAAAACATCCTTGCTATTTTCAAAAACAAACACCTACACTTTCAAAACATCTTAAAAACTTGAAAGCATTTTCAAAAGATCAACATCTTTGTATATATTCTTACGAACGATAACTATTACAAAGTTTGCCTAAACAATGACCTCTTTAGAAAATACTTTCAAAAACCACACAAAGCATAATTTCAAACAAAAGCAAGTGATCTAGCAAGTAACTAAGAGCTCATGGAAAACCATGGATGAAAAGGGTGCTAATACCTTCCCTTTTCTTAATCTACCCCCAGAACTCAAGAAATAATCTCAAATGTCTTTCCTGTGCTTTGTCACCTTTCCTTTTGGATAAAAGAAAAGTTGATGACGACTCTTGCTATCCGCAACATTTGCGATCAAACACAAAGCACCCAAGTCAGTTCTCCCACCGTATCACAGTGAGATATTGGGTGAAAAGATCCTCCCAGTTTAGGTTATCTTACTTGAGCCAGTTATGTTTCCAACATCATCAGCTTTGTCTTCTTCGATCCAAGCGTCCTGTTTTATCCCATGGTAAAACACCTCGGCACCATAGTTCCATGGTACTGCTTTGTTTGAAGAGTAGGGGATTGGTCCGGGATTGGTAATTATTAAGGGAGCAATAGTAGGTTCATTTGAAATCCTGATAGGACTTTTGGAGGAGATCCTAAGAGGCTTGTTTAAGATGGTGATAATGGAGAGATCTTCATATTTATTAGTCAAACTTTTGGCAAATGGAGTTTTCTCAAATATAATTTCGTGGCTATGCATCAGGCGTTGAATGCCTTCCTTCAGCCCTTCGCATCCATTCAGTTATTTGGCACAACAAACACAACCTTTTACACAGCCAGGGAAAATCCCGGCTTTCAACAGGTTCTTTTTTATGATATTCAGCGGAGTAGTCAAGTCTTCAACAGAGGCAACAAAAATTGTATCTTCAACAACATTAACACCCTTGCCATGATTTGGCATAGGCGCGGTGATTACATTCGGAGTTGGAGGAGGATCTATCTCGATAGTCTTGTTATCAATCAAATCCTGAATTTTATTCTTCAAGGCCCAACATTGGTCAGTCTCATGCCCGGGGCTACTTGAGTGGTAAGCACATTTGGCGGTCGGATTATACTTTAGGGAAGAGGTATCTAGGTTGGCAGGAGGATCGCGTAATGTCACCATATTAGCCTTGAGTAAGTGTTGTAAGGCTTGAGACAGTGACATGCCTAACCTCGCAAATTGTCTTCTCGGAGTTTCAAAACATTGATGATTAGTAGATGGTCTTTGAGTAGGAGTTGGATTGGAGATTCAGACAACATTAACAGACGGATGATCATTCTTCTTGCTACGGGCCCTTGCCCCATACACAAAATTGATTTCCTTCTTTGCGGCAAAAGGTTTCTTGACAAGATTGGAAGTGGAGGCAGATACCACAGAGATCTTCCAACTTTTGATGCCGCTTTCAACTCTTTCACCGGTTAAGATTAACTCGGTGAATCCGAAAGAGGAACAGTCAACCAACAAGTTAAAGAATGGATCAGATAAAGTGCCCATAAACATGTCAATGTGCTCTCTATCAGTCAAAGGTGGTTAAACCCTACTGGCGAGGTCTCTCCACTTTTGTGCATATTCTTTAAATCCTTCATTCTTCCCCATTGTCATATCTTGCAACTGAACCCTTGTCGGCACCAAGTCAACGTTATACTGGTACTGATGGTAGAAGGTGGTAGCTAAATCCTCCCAATTATTGATACAGGAACCATCTAACTAGTAGAACCATTCTAGTTGCGTTCTGGTCAAGCTCTCTTTGAAAAAGTGAACCCAGAGCTTCTTATCAGCAGTGTGCGGTTATATCTTGCGCACATAAGATTTCAGGTGAAGTTTTGGACAATAAAATCCATCGTACTTTGCAAACACTGGTATTTTGAATTTGTAGGGAATAACAACCCCAGAGATCAAACCCAAATCATCAAAATCTAAATCGGGGACATCTTGGATTTCAACAACCTTCAATCTGTCTTCTAACTGCTTGTATTTGACATCAGCGAGTGGATACTACTCGTCAAAATAATCATCATCAGATGCTTGATCATTAACACAGTCATCCTGGGTACTCTTAACCTCACCAATCTGATTCTCGTCCTATTCAGATGAGTCTTCCACTACCGGGATCTGACGAACCGACTCTTTGAACCTTCTATCCATGTTGAGCAGAGCTTTCTTCTTAACTTCCAGCAATGCCATCATATCCTACTGCCCCTTGGCTAGGGCCAGTAGAGTCTCTTAGAATTGAGAGTTTTGTGCATGAAGATCCTTCACATTTTTCTCTAGATCCATCTTGCTGAAATAAACAGCAGAAAGATAAGGAAACCTGTTATGTGAAAACCTGTCATGTTATGATGCATGGAGGATGTATATGCAAATGAATTCAAGGATTAATGAAATTTAAATTTGTATAGACAAAAGAATGAACAAACGTCACTTTTCATTAATTAGTTCAAAAGATTAGAACATGCATCTTGGGCTTACAAAATAACTTTCTAAGATAAAAAGACTGAACGCATCCTTTTCAGCGTAAGGTAGGCGTTCACCCTTTGCTCTTCTTGTAGCTGTTTCATAAGCTCCAAGACCCTCTTTTCGCTAGCATAGAATTAAGCTTCGAAAGTATCTCGTTCTTCCTTCAGCTGAATCCAACCTTTTTGCAAGTCTTCGAGAGAAGTAGGCATGTTGGGATAGAGGATAATGTATGGGACATCTCTTTAAACCATAATTTCCATGATAATTGGTAAGATGGAGGGATAAGGCATTACAAGTTTATGAGCACAAGATCATACCCACTTAAGGTAAGGCTCGAGCGGAATGGAATTCCTGTGTCCCAACGTCTTATTGTCCACTTTGCTTACCATTCTCCAAGTTCAGATAAACCTCTGACCGTAGCTTTGATTGTCACTCTCATAGTCGAATACCACTCCTTGGATGAGCATCTCATGTGGGCCATCCCTTCGGGAATAACCAAACTATCGCAAGGCTAAACAAGGGTTATATATGATGCCTCCCTTAATGCCAAGTGTTGTACCCAAAAATTTTCCCTCCCACTTTATCAAGATTCTCCTCACAAGACTCTTTGGACTCAAGACCAGATTAGGGTTTGCTCAGCTCAAGACATCTCCTTGCACTGATAACCTGAAATTAGGGTTTGAGTTTGCCCAAGGATTTTTGGACCATCAATGCTTCATGTGACTTTCATACTTCATGTTGGACTCCTAAGATTGCTCATACCAAGTTTCAAGCCTTGAATCACTTTTTTGCCCAGTCAATTGGACAGTTGACCTAAAAATTAACTGTATTGGGGAAAAAGTCAACCATGGCCAATTTACAGTCAAAACTCATAATTTTTACCCACATCAACATTATAGACTCATATGAACCATTTGATCAAGTTTGGACCACAACTCCTCAAGACATTTGATCAAATCATCAAAAGGGCAAAATGGTCAAAATTAGGGTTTTGACTAGAGAAAGGCAATTTATGATTTTTGACCTAACCAATGACCAATTGGGTTCAAGCATGCTTTCAAGGACTCAATGGCATCATCTTGACCTAATCACGTAGTTCAAAAGATCTCAAGTACATAGGATTGACAGATGAACATTCCAGTCAACTGATCAAAAATCAACTGTACACTGAAAAATCAAACTTTGACTTTTTGGTCAAAATCAAGTGCCAAGGGTCATAATTCATCAAGATGTGTCAAAACATGAAACTTGTTCACCAAGAAACTTAATTTTGAAAATTAGTGTTTTAATTTGAAATTTTTCATAACTTAGAATTTTTCTAAGTTATGAAAATTTCTTAGTTTTTTCCCAACTTTTCCTAACTTTTTCACCATGATGCAATTGGATTCAAACAAAACTTCTAACATGAAAGTTGTAGTCCTCCATGAAATCTACAACTTTGATTCACAAGGTTTTCCCAAAATATGCTTGGATCTGAAGTTATGACAATGTTCTCTTACTAGGATGTATGTCTCCTTTGTACAAAATACTTACACAAAGTTAATACAAAGATACTTCAAAGTGCAGAAAATTATTTGTATTTTCTTTTTTTCACTTGTGTTTAATTTGAAAACTTCCAATGATTTATTAATGAGCATATGCATTTGAATATAATCACTTTTTACAAATAAACGATTTGGAAAAGATTAATTACTGACAGGTTGAAAGTATAGGAAAACGTCTTTAGGCTATTCCAGGGGCAATCCCTACAGTATATCATTAAGGTCCCTAGCGGAGCTAAAACTTCAACCTTTAAACCCCAGTGGAAATACTCCAGTTTCCTCAAATTCCCCTGCGAGTTATCTTAAAACCTGATAATTTCCCAACAAGTTGCTTTGAACCCTGACAGCTAACTAGACGTCAACTTCGGATAATTCCCCAGTAGATTGGCATACAACCCAAACTCCTGATCTCCCCAACAGGATAGCTACTCCCTAGCATGATAGCTACTCCCCACAGAGTTTTCACTACTCCCCAATAGGATAAACTTCTTCCCCGCAGAGTTTTTATCAATTCTCAACAGAGTGAAGTCTGCCATCCCCAGCCATAGTCTTCAAAGTTCTCGGGATTCCCCAAGCAGGTTTCTCAAGCAACACTTGGCATTATTCTCACAACTGAATGTTTATCATCCTCCAATTCAAAGACATGAAGAATCTCTATATCCCTAAAGAAGTCAGGATTTCTCTTAATCCCCAGCAGTCTCCAAGGATTTCTCATCCTCAATAGTCAAGGATTTATCTTCCCCGGCAGCAGTCAAGGATTTTATTATCCCCAACTATGAAGGATTTACCTTCCTCAGCAGTACAGCGAATCATCTTACATGCACATACATTACACTCATATATCATAAACATTGATAAAAACACATTTTATTGCATCATACATTTCATGCAACATAACTTTGTGTTTCAGCTAACATTTTACCCTTGTCAGGATAAGATTAACAGCTATCTTTAACAAATATTCAAAGATTTTAGATAAAGTACGGATACACTCCATACACGGAAGTCATTCTGTTACTCATTCAGATCTCTTATTCAGATACAGTACGGATACACTCCGGACACGAAAGTCATTCTGTTACTCATTCAGATCTCTTATTCATGATACAGTACAGATACACTCCAGATACGAAAGTCATTTTGTTACTCATTCAGATCTCCTATTCATGATACAGTACAGATACACTCCAGATATGGAAGTCATTCTGTTACTCATTCAGATCTCTTATTCATGATACAATATGGATACACTCCAGACACGGAAGTCATTATGCTACTTATTCAGATTACAATACAGATACACTCCAGACACGGAAGTCATTCTTCTACTTATTCAGATTCCAGTCCAGATACGCCCCAGACAAGGTTGCCATTCTGTCACTTATTCTGACTTTTTCCCCAGCTCAGAGACGCTCCAGACACGGATGCTATTCTGTCGCTTATTCAGATTTCAGATTCAAATACAATACAGAAACACTCCAGACACGGAATTCATTCTGTTATTCATTCAGATTCAAGTACAGTTACATCTCGGATACGCTCCAGACACAGACGCCATTCCATTGCTCATACAGACTCAGTCCCCCAACTTTTCCTAACTTTTTCACCATGATGCAATTGGATTCACACAAAACTTCCAACATGGAAGTTGTAGTACTCCATGAAATCTACAACTTTGATTCACAAAGTTTTCCCAAAAGATGCTTGGATCTCAAGTTATAACTTTGTGAATAAGGGTCCAAAAACTTTTTAACTTAGTGAAAATTTGCCCTAGTTTAGGCAGATTTTTTACCTAACTTCATGGCAACATTTCACCTAGTTCCAAGAGGAATATCAAAATTCATTTCAAATATGGATTGTAGATAATGTTACAAGCTTTCCAAAATATCCAAGAACTCTCCAAGATCATTTATGGTTAGGGAGAATCGAAGAAATGAAAATGGCAATTTATCACTTTTGTACAAG
The DNA here is from genome assembly GCA_948472305.1 of Vicia faba. Taxonomy (NCBI): domain Eukaryota; kingdom Viridiplantae; phylum Streptophyta; class Magnoliopsida; order Fabales; family Fabaceae; genus Vicia; species Vicia faba. The sequence continues at coordinate 824,789,998 of OX451737.1, read as the reverse complement.
GCACTTTCACAATGTTACAAGTTGCAAATCAGTTTCAAACATGCTTGTACTTGGTATTAAAGGTCCTAATCCTTTCTACACTCCATAATTTAATGCAAAAACAATGTATAATGGTCTTATTTTGATCTTTGAAGCTTTGTACATTGAATTAATCCAAAAATGGCATAAAGTGTACAATACTACTTTCATAAAGCTAGCTTTTTACAACTTTGTTTATCTTGAGCCTTGGTCCTAATATCTTGCTGCAAACAATATCCACAAGTATCAGGCAACTTTTACCAACTATGTGCAGTCCATAAGCTAGCCTGTACAGGCCTTTGGCTTTGTCACTTCACCTTTTCTTCAAAAGCAAGCAAACTTGCAAAAGTCAAGTAAGCTTGTGTATCTGATAAAGGCAAGGCTTTATATCATTTCAAACACCCTCAGAACATTGTAACAAGCCTAAAGCACGAATTGTTAAGATCTCAAACACTCCAAAACACAAAAAACACCATTTTTTGCCCAAACAGGGCATCATCTGCAGAACTCAAGCCATTTTGAAATTGGCTCGTGCGTTTTGCCTTTCAACCTTTCAAACACATTCCATACCTCCTACCTAAACTATCCAGGCCCTTGTCTTGAAATTGTGTGTCCTGTTTCAAGCTTCACCATTTCCATTTTGAAGGTTTGCAGGTTGACTCGTGCAGCAAGATTCAGGCATCTACAAGGCAAGCTGAGCATTGGAAAAGGTTGAGGGAACTTCAAGCAAGCTCACACGACCTTCAGGCCTCACTCAAAGTTCCCACATTGCCATATCCAAACTCAACTGAATAAGGTATTTGTCAAGTTTCTATCTCTCTATTTAGGCAACTTTAAGCTTAGGTTTGTGAAGCAAAAATGTAGTCCCTAACTTGCTTAAGCTGTACATATGCATAGTTTGTATTTATATTAACTGAGCTAGGAGTATTTGGTTGTTGAAGTTCATGAAAAAATTAGGTCAGGAATTAGGGCCACTGAAATTCTCCTTGGTCTTTTAGAGTTAGGTCATGTTCTTTATATCATTGGAATCATGAGTTCATGAGCTACATTTTTCATGTTATAAGTTTTTTATTTTATGCAAAGAATAGCAAGAACAGGATTTGAAGGCAAGCGCGCGCGAAGTTGCTGTCTGGAGGTCAGGGACGAAGATGTTCTGGGCCAGGGCCTTGGGCCTGCTACTATTCACCCCCCGATTTTACTTTTGCACCCCCCTGATTCATATTTTGTTATTTTTCATATTTTCTTGTTATTTTTATATTTTTGACTTTTATTATTTTTTTCTGAACATTAAAAAATCCAAAAAACATTTTCTTAATTTTTTGCATTTTATTTTATTATTTTTTATGGCATAAAAATAGTTTATTAGGTTTAATAGAATTTATTTTCTTAAATAAACTTGTAAATAATATTAAAATACTTAAATATTTTATTTTATTATATTATACACATAAAATGTTATTTTCTCACATATTTTAATTTTTAATATTTATACATAATATTATTAATATTTTTCCTAAACAAAAATGGACAAGAATATTAGAAAACATATTTTTTTTCTTTTAAACAAAAATTAGGGTTTTCACGCTTTCAAAAATAGTCAATATTTTTTCTCATTTTAGACTTAAATAATTTTATTTTACATACATAAAATTAATACAAAAACATTTTTGCATATTTACATTTTATTGCATATTTAAATATTTGTTTATTTATTTATTTGTACAATAAATTCAATTGGGTTGTAATAGTGAATTAGGGTTTTATTTTGTGCAAATATATCCATTCAAAACTTCTATCCCCCCTCCCATAATAATTATTGTAATAGTTTAGGTTTACTTTACGCAATTTATCGCATTATATACATGTTTAGTAAATTAAGGTTTGTATGATAAGACAAAATCAAAACAAATAGCATGACCTAAATACAAGACAAAAATGCATGAAAAATGAAAATACCTTGCACACAAGCACCCCTAGGGTTTCATCCACTTTGTTTCCTAAAAATGGTCATGGTATGCATGCTAGGTATCTTGGCAAAATCAAACAAAACAAAAGATCATAGTCCCTCGATGACGCTATCAAAAGGTTGCCTAAAAACAAATGATCTTGGTCCCTAAATCATGCTAAGATACTTGGAACCATTTCTATCATGGTCATACGATGACCCACGCCCGTCCAGTTTAACATCCAAAGATAGGGTTGTTTACCAAATGCAATGGTAAAACAACAATGTCAAAGGAATAAAAATGTGTAGGAAAGACTTTTGAGTAGGTAGAATGCTTCTAGTTACTTGATCAATTTGCAAAACAATCCTTGCTATTTTCAACAAACACACACATTTCAAAAACATTTTCAAACACCTTTCAAAACATTGAAACATTTTTCAAAAGACAAACATCTTTGTATACATTCTTACGAATGAGAATCATTACAAAGATTGCCAAAACGATGGACTCTTTTCAAAATACTTTCAAAACCACACAAAGCACCATTTCAAACAATTGGAAAAGCAAAGCAAGTGATCTAAACAAATAACTAAGAGCCCATGGAAAACCATGGATGAAAAGGGTGCTAGCACCTTCCCTTTTCATAATCTACCCCCCGAACTCAAGAAAACATCTCAAAGGTCTTTCCTGTGCTTTTTTCCTTTCCTTTTGGATAAAATAAAAGTCGGTGGCGACTCTTGCTAAACCGAAACATTTGCGAACACAAACGCAAAACCTCAAGTCAGTTCTCCCACCGTATCACAGAACTGGCGACTTTGCTGGGGAAAAATTCTAAAAGTGGGGTTACCTTAGGGTTTTAGATCACCTTTACATGCTTATCTTGCTTGACTTGTTTGCTTTACAATTTGGTTCTATTATTTGGGTTTGAATCCTCTACCCGGATTTGGGAAACATTCATAGGTAAATAGCAATAGGTTGTGGAAACTGTGCGGGGTATACCGACATGGTCTAAGAAATATCTATATTAGTGCGACATATTTATGGGTACCGGTAGCCTTTGAGTCAATCAAAGAGAATACGGGGCCGCTGAGTGATGTCATGAAGCACTAATGGACTTTTAGAACCTTTACTTGACCATCTTGGCCTTTTAGGATGTAGTGAGATGGCCGGCTTTGGTGCAGTCCGAAGTTGGTAGATACTCGATACTACACTCATTGAGGGTTGTTTTATTGGAATATTTCGGTCGCCAGTAAAGAGGCTAAACTGAAACAATAAACACAGAAAACAATCCAGTGATATTGAGCTCCTTAGAACCCGGTTACTATTTCTAGGACAGGTTGAGCCAACTAAACTTCAAGAGGGTACTTACCTATGAAACCCCATGCAAGCCTAAAATAGGAACTTGTGTGGTTTGCTTGTACATATATACTTGTGCATAACATCATGGACATCATGAAGCATCATATGCATCCACTAACCATTTTAAGGATTTTGGAAATTCATCTTTGTTCCTATTTTGTAGGTTATGGAATCACTTCCCAGAAAAAAAATCCAAGTCAACCTTGTAAGAATTCCTCCGCAACTTAAGGAGCTAGCTTCAAGGATTCCTGAAAACTCTCCGTTCACTAAGAGGAATGGCCGTCTTCTCAACTTAGTCACTTCCAACATAGAGGAAGAGATGATGAAAGTTCTTTTCCAGTTCTTTGACCCTTTGCATCACTGCTTCACATTTCCTGATTACCAACTTGTGCCCACTTTGGAGGAATTTTCTCAACTCTTGAGGATTCCTATTCTCAATAAACTACCCTTCAACGGTACGGAAAGAGATCCAAAGCCAGAAGAGATTGCTCAAGCCCTGCACTTGCACTCATTTGAGGTCACAACCCATTGGGAAACTAGAAGTGGTGTCAGAGGCTTCTTGGCAAAGTTCCTGTTTGAGAAAGCTCAAGAATGCTGGAATTCTCTAGACCTGCCATCTTTTGAGGAGATTGTAGCTCTTCTCATCTATGGGTTGGTCTTGTTCCCAAACCCTGACCAGCTTATAGATGTGAATGCTGTCAAAATCTTCATGGCTCGCAACCCGGTGCCTACATTGCTTGGAGATATCTTACACTCTTTTCACACTCGAACAATGAGGAAAATAGGTGTTCTCATGTGTTGCACTCCTCTACTGGAAAGATGGTTTATTTCTCATCTTCCCCAATCAGTCTTGAAGAATGAGCAAGGTTTGAGGTGGTCACAATGATTGATGACTCTTACACATTCAGATATCCATTGGTGTTCTCGATCCAAAGAGAATGTTATCATCGTCGACCATTATGGGGAATTCCCTAATGTACATCTACTTGGCATTAGGGGAGGCATTACCTACAACCACTGCTTGGCTCTGAGACAGTTTGGGTATGCCCGAAGGGATGGCCCACATGACATGCTGATTCCAGACTTGGTTTTTGACTTCGATAACGACGATCAAGGACTTCGACAAAGGTTTATCCGAGCTTGGAGGATTCCCAACAAGGTAGACAGTAAGACCTTGGGACACAAGAATTCCATCCCCCTTGAGCCTTACCTCAAGTGGGTACGAACCCGCGCCCAAAGTCTTATGATTCCTTACCCCTCCGTTCTCCCAGTGATTATAGAGCCTGTTATGGAAGGAGAGGTTCCATACACCCTCCTACATCCTGACATGCCAACATCACTCGAAGATTTACAAAGGAGTTGGATACAGCTCAAGGGAGAACGCGATACTTTTGAAGCCCAATTCTACGCCAGCGAGAAGAAGGTTTTGGAACTTACTCGTCAACTTCACGAAGAGCAGACTCTCAACACCTACATTGCACCAAAGAGGATGTGCAACGTCTTTTTACCTTAGAATTTTGTATTATTTTGCCCATGGGGCATTGATGTACTAACAATTCTATCTTATTAATATGACATATGTTTCTTTTTTGTTTAAAACAAATTTGAATTTCTGAATCCTTGAAAGCATTACATGAATACATATCATTCATCGTATGCATAAACAGGTCTTCACACCAAGTTTCCTCATCTCTCTACTGTTTATTTCAGCAAGATGGATATTGAACAAACGGTCAAAGACTTGCAAGCTCAGAATTCATAATTCCAACAGCTACTCTTGACCTTGTCCATGGGGCAGGAGGAGCTCAAGACTTTGCTAGAGAAAGAAAAAGAGAAAAAGAAAAAGAAGAGAGCTGGTGTGGCTACCATGGGCAGAAGGTTTGAAGGTCAAGCCAGAAGGGTCCTAGATTTTCCATCAACCTCTGAGGAAGGGGAGAGAAAGGGTAAGGAGACTGCAGTGCCTTCAGATTCGGAAGCTGAAGAAGAGGAAGATGAGGACTACTCAGAATAATAGTACCCTCCGGCAGATGACAAATACAAAAATCTGGAAGAGCGTCTAGCTGCCATGGAGATACAGAGAGTGCCTGGGCTGGACTTTGAAGAGTTAGGGTTGGTATCTGGAATTGTAATCCCTCCTAAGTTTAAGGTGCCTCTATTTGCTAAGTACGATGGGTTGTCTTGTTCCAAGATGCACCTACGATCTTATGTCACGAAAATTCAACCACATTCTTCTGACAAAGACCTGTGGATCCACTTTTTCCAGGACAGTTTGTCAGGGAGGCAGTTGGATTGGTTCTACCAGTTGGAGAGGTCTGATGTGCATAATTGGGAAGACTTGGCAGCCGCCTTCTACAAACAGTATCAATACAATGCGGACTTAGCACCAACCCGTACTCAATTACAGAGTATGGGCATGGTCTCAAATGAAGGTTTCAAAGAGTATGCCCAGAAATGGAGAGACTTGGCAGGACGAGTACAACCACCTATATCTGAGAGAGAGCTAGTAGACATGTTCTTGGGAACTCTGTCAGGGCCTTTCTTTAATCATCGATTGGAAGTTCCTCTACGGGGTTCACTGAGTTGATTCTAACTGGTGAGAGAGTTGAAGCCGACATAAAAAGTGGGAAAATTCAAAAAGATGCATCTGCTTCCGCTGCCATCAAAAAGACTTTTCCGGCAAAGAAAGAAGTATCAGCTATCTACTCCCAAAGAGGTCAAGGAAGAGTTGAGCGTCGGCCAACGGTGGGGGCCGTAATGATTTAGAAGTCTGCAGCTGATCAGCCTAGAAATAATCAACCCAGAACCAACCAAACAAGGGTGGAAAGGCCTGTACGGAAATTCACCCGGATAAACATGACTCCTGCTCAGGTTCTACCCCATCTCTTGAAGTTAAACCTTGCGAGTTTGAAAGAGTCCCCGAAGAACCCGAATACTGCTTCTCCGTACTACCATTCGAACGCCAAGTGTGCTTATCATTCAGAGAGCCCGGGGCACGACACCTACAATTGTTGGGCCCTCAAGAATAAGATTCAGTATTTGATAGATGCTAAAGAAGTTGAATTCGACGCCCCTGAAAAGCCGAATGTAATCTGCTCCAATGCCAAAGCATAGCCACAATGCCCATGCTGTTGAAGAGGATCTGTTTGTTGCTACATTTGATGATTTGATAACTCCGCTACCGATAATCAAGTTGAATTTGCTGAAGGCTGGGATTTTCCCAGGTTGTGAAGAAGATTGTTGCCTTTGTTCATCCTTACCAACCGACTGTCCATCGTTGATGTTAGGCATCCAACGCCTAATGGATAACCAAGAAATCCTTTTTGAAAAGACTCCTGTTACACCAACTCCTGTTAATGATGTTTCAATAATAACCATATCTGCCAATCTTTCCAAGGTCTCCAAAAGACCTGTTAAGATTACATCCGCTCCAAAGACTGCACCTTTGAAGATAACCATGCCCGGGCCCGTCCCGTACAAGTCCGACAGATCAGTACTGTGGAACTATGTTGGAGAAATCTACTACCACGGTATTAAGCAAATTAAATCAAATAAAGAGAGTTCTGATGAAGAGACTTCTGACATTGGAAACATTGCTGGAACGAGCAAAATCACCCGTAGTGGAAGAATTTTCTCTTCAGAGATTGCCCCTCCAAAGGCAATCTTTGGACCCTCAGCTGCTCCTAAGGTTACCCCTGTACCGGTCAACATATTTGTGAGAACTCCAATTATTGAAGAAGTTATAACCCCTGTGGTTGTCCCCTCTGCTGCTGCTGATGATAGAGTGAAAGGGATCCAAGAAGAGCCTGTCAGGACGAGGGCTGAGCCATTGGTCATCCCTGAAACCTCTCAAAAAGAAATGGACGAGATTTTGAAAATAATCAACAAAAGCGATTATGATGTTGTGGAACAACTGGGGCAAACCCCCTCAAAGATCTCTATGTTGGCCCTACTGCTTTGTTCAGAGGCTCATGCTAAATCTTTGATAAGATTCTTGAAGACGGCCCACGTGCCACGGGAAACCTCCGCGGATCAGTTCCAGGAATGTGTAGCTAGCTTAACAGCTGACAATGGTCTAGGATTCTCCGATGTTGATTTAACATCCAAAGGGAGAAAACATAATGACGCTTTGCATGTCTTGGTGGAATGCAGAGGGACTACCCTAGCACACGTACTGGTAGACAATGGTTCATCGCTGAACGTCTTGCCGAAGAAAGCCTTGGATAGACTGGATTGTGAAGGTTTAACCTTGAAGCCCAGCAATATAATTGTCAGAGCCTTTGATGGTTCTAAAAGGATGGTCCACATGGAGGTGGACATCGCGATTAAAGTGGGAACTGAAACCTTCAACTCCATATTCTATGTGATGGACATTCGTCCTTCCTATTCTTGCTTGTTGGGAAGACCCTGGATTCACAATGCTGGAGCCGTCACTTCTACTCTGCATCAAATGCTCAAGTACCCTATCCAGGGGAAAATTATAACTGTTCACGGCGAAGAGGAATACATGATAAGCCATCTAAATTCTTTCCGCTATGTAGAATTGGATGGCGAATTCATCGAAACCCCTTTTCAGCCTTTTGAAGAGGTAGCTCAGGAGATTGCAGTAACCAAGACAGTGTCTTTTGTACCCATGATTACCAGACCTCCGCCTCGGATGTCGTCTCTCAAAGATGCAAAGGTTGTGATTGGAGAAGGAGGAAGCATAATCTGGGGGCAGCTTCCATACTTTCCTTACAAATCAGATAAATTCGGCTTGGGGTTCACTTCTTCTGCTCAAAAGACTGAATGTCGCGCCCGTGCTGGAGGGCCACCAGTGAGGATCACCCATCATGGAGTCAATGCTTTGGAGGATAGTGAAGAGGAGAGCAACTTGGAAGACTGGATTTTCCCTATTGTTGGCGGAGGACTGTGCAACTGGGAAGCAAAAGACTTTGTTCCGATTACTTTCATACCGCAGTAATTTATCTTTCAAACATTTTTGTTGGTTTGTAATAATTCTCAAACAATTCGTACACTTTTAACCTTGTGCCTTACCCGAGGCACATAGGTCCATTTGTAAGGGTTTGATTTTTCATCTTCATATGCCATTTTAATGAATCATGGACGTTTTCACATATGAACTTTTGTGTTCATTGTCTTTCTTTTTACATTTTATTTGTTTAAAGGTGGTTATCCCTTACACACACCCACACTTACAAATGCAGGTACCCTTCCATTCCGGATTCCATGGGTAACAATTCTTCTATGGCCTTCAGTGACTCTGAAGATCTGGTCTACCATGCCGAATACGAAGGTGAGGGAGATTGTGAGGTGCCGGGGGAATTGGCTAGACTGCTACAACAGGAAGAAAGAGCAATTCTGCCTCATGAGGAGCTGTTAGAGACAATCAACTTAGGTACTGAGGAAGACATAAAAGAAGTCAGAGTGGGTGCCAACCTAGAGTCAAGTGTCAAAGAGCGCCTAATTCAGCTGTTACATGAATATGTTGAAATCTTCGCCTGGTCATACGAAGACATGCCAGGACTCGATACGGACATTGTAGTACACCGTCTACCCACAAGAGAAGACTGTCCACCAGTCAAACAAAAAGTCCGCCGCATGAAGCCCGACATGTCAGAAAAGATCAAAGCAGAAGTTATGAAGCAGTTCAATGCTGGATTTCTTGCTGTTACTTCCTATCCATAATGGGTTGCTAACATTGTGCATGTGCCTAAGAAGGACGGCAAAGTGAGAATGTGCATGGATTATAGAGACTTAAACAGGGCCAGCCCTAAAGATGACTTTCCACTTCCGCACATTGACATCTTGGTTGACAACACAGCTCAGCACAAGGTATTTTCTTTCATGGACGGATTTTCAGGTTACAACCAGATCAAAATGGCACCTGAAGACATGGAGAAAACTACTTTTGTTACACAGTGGGGTACGTTCTTCTACAAAATGATGCCATTCGGACTGAAGAATGTCGGGGCAACCTATCAACGCGCCATGGTAGCTTTGTTTCATGATATGATACATCATGAGATAGAGGTCTACGTAGATGACATGATAGCCCGATCACAAACGGGAGAAGAACACCTCGATCACTTGCAAAAGATGTTTGTCAGGTTGAAGGAGTACAAGCTAAGGTTAAACCTTAACAAGTGCACATTCAGAGTCTGGTCCGGTAAACTCTTGGGTTTCATTGTCAGCAACAAAGGCATCGAGGTTGATCCTGCCAAAGTCAAAGCTATACAAGAAATGCCTGCTCCTCGCACTGAGAAGGAGGTCAATGGTTTCTTGGACGCCTAAACTACATTGCAAGGTTCATTTCTCACCTAACATCTACTTGTGAGCCAATCTTCAAGCCGTTGAAGAAAGATCAGGTAGTTAAATGGAATGATGACTGTCAAGTTGCTTTCGATAAAATCAAGGAGTATTTGCTGGAACCTCCTATCTTGATGCCACCCGTCGAAGGAAGACCGCTAATCATGTATCTGACCGTCCTAGAGAATTCAATGGGGTGCATACTGGGGCAGCATGACGAGTCTGGCCGAAAAGAGCATGCCATTTATTACCTTAGCAAAAAGTTTACCGACTGTGAGATCCGATACTCACTGCTCGAGAAAACTTGTTGTGCTTTGGTATGGGCTGCTCGCCGGCTAAGGCAGTATATGTTGACTCATACCACTTTGCTGATATCTAAGATGGATCCGATAAAGTACATCTTCGAGAAGCCTGCTTTGTCTGGAAGGATAGCTAGATGGTAGATGATCCTGACGGAATACGATATACAGTACACGACCCAAAAAGCTATAAAGGGAAGTGTGCTAGCTGATCATCTGGCTCATCAAGCTGTCGAAGATTACCGATCCATGATGTTTGACTTCCCTGGCGAAGACATCATGACACTGGACAATGTTGAAGATTTCAGACCATATGACGGACCTGAACAAGGATCCCGATGGACCCTGTACTTTGATGGTGCCTCCAATGCACTTGGCAACAGTATCGGCGCGGTACTCATCTCCCCGAAGGTTGCCATACTCCTTTCACAGCCAGACTTTGCTTCAACTGTACTAATAACATGGCAGAGTATGAAGCTTGCATCTTTGGACTCAAGGATGCAATAGACCTGGGAATCAAATATTTAGTTGTGTTTGGAGACTCAGCTTTGGTCATCAGTCAGATCAAAGGAGAGTGGGACACTAAGCATCCAAACCTCATCCCTTACAAAGAACATGTCTTGAAATTATTTCCACATTTCGAGCAGATTACCTTCAAGCACTTCCCGCGAGAAGAAAATCAGCTAGCGGATGCTCTAGCTACAATGTCATCCATGTTCAAACTTAACTGGGATAATGAGGCTCCCCAGATCACCATCGAGCGAATGAATGAACCTGCACATTGTCACGAGATTAATACCGAAGAAGTAGTGGACCGACCTTGGTTTCATGAAGTCAAAAGGTATCTCGAGGCTCAAGAATACCCAGAAGGAGCTTCAGTCAATGACAAAAAGTTCTTGAGGAGATTATCTGCCAAGTTCTTCCTGAGCAATGGTATCCTGTACAAGCACAATCACGATTGCATTCTGCTCCGTTGCGTGGACAAGATTGAAGTTGAACAGATCATGGTTGAACTGCACAATGGTACCTTTGGCACTCACTCTAGCGGGCATACGATGGCTAAGAAGATTCTACGGGAAGGCTATTACTGGTCTACCATGGAAGCTGACTGCTATCAACATTCCAGGACTTTTCACAAATGTCAAATCTATGCGGACAAGGTACATATACCTCCAGTTCCTCTCAATGTCTTAACAGCTCCTTGGCCCTTTTCTATGTGGGGAATCGACATGATTGGAGAGATCAAGCCTACAGCATCCAATGGACACCGCTTCATCCTAGTGGCCATTGATTACTTTACCAAGTGGGTCGAAGCAGCTTCCTTCGCATCCATCACAAAGAATGTTGTTACCCGCTTCATCAAGCATAACCTTATTTGCCGGTACAGCATCTCTGAAAGGATCATCACTAACAATGGTACAAACCTTAACAACACTATGATCACCGCCTTGTGCGAGTAGTTCCAGATTCAAAATCACAATTCATCTCCCTATCGGCCAAAGATGAACGGTGTTGTTGAAGCTGCGAACAAAAATATCAAGAAGATCATACAGAAGATGACAGTTACCTACAAAGACTGGCATGAGATGCTACCATTTGCTCTCCACAGGTATCGTACCACGGCGCATACATCAACTGGGGCAACACCATATTCTTTGGTTTACAGCATGGAAGCTGTTTTGCTTATCGAGGTTCAGATTCCCTCCTTGAGAATCATGAAGGATGCAGGTCTGAGTGAAGACGATTGGATCCAGACCCGACTTGATCAATTGAACTTAATTGACGAGAAGAGACTTACTGTTGTTTGCCACGGTCAGGCGTATCAAAAACGTATGATCAAGGCTTTCAACAAGAAAGTCAGGCGCCAGGTATATCAAGTTGGAGATCTTGTGATCAAGCGCATCATCTTGCCACAAAGTGATCCCAGGGGCAAATGGACTCCTACCTACGAAGGACCATTTATGATCAAGAACATCTTTTCTGGTGGGACAATGATATTAACCACCATGGACAGCGATGACTTGCCGCACCCTGCGAATGCAGACATAGTCAAAAGATACTACGCATAAATGACCTGCTAGGTTGACACACCTAGGCAAAAAAGGGCATCCCGGTGAATCGAAAACCCGAAAGGACTGTTCAGGCAAAAATTAGGGATAAATAAAAAAATATGTACACCCGGCAAGTTGAAAACCAGAAAGGGCGACTTGGGAAAAAAGGGTTTCCTGGTGGATCGAAAACCCGAAAGGGCGGTCCAGGCAAAAGTTAGGGAATTAAAGCGTATGACTATGTCTCGTCGGATCACTTTAAGGATAATCTCTTAACAGACAAGCTCCGGGCTTCTGATCAACTCAATCATCTTCGGACGAAGCAACAAATGGACAAGATATTCAGAGTTACGAATGCTATAGCAGAATGGGAACCCCATGGAATTTTTACACATAGCCAACTTTCTTTGTATAAATTTTTCTAATTTTTAGGACAACGTTCTCTTACTAGGATGTCTGTCTCCTTTGTACAAAATACTTACACAAAGATACTTCAAAGTGCAGAAAATTATTTGTCTTTTCTTTTTTTCACTTGTGTTTTATTTGAAAACGTCCAATGATTTATTAATGAGAATATGCATTTGAATATAATCACTATTTACAAATAAATGATTTGGAAAAGATTAATTACTGACAGGTTGAAAGTACAGGAAAACATCTTTAGGCTATTCCATGGGAAATCCCTACAGTATATCAATAAGGTCCCCAGCGGAGCTAAAACTTCAACCTTTAAACCCCAGTGGAAATCCTCCAGTTTCCTCAAATTCCCCTGCGAGTTATCTTAAAACCTGATAATTTCCCAACAAGTTGCTTTGAAGCCTGACAGCTAACCAGACGACAACTTCAGATAATTCCCCAGTAGATTGGCATACAACCCAAACTCCTGATCTCCCCAGCAGGATAGCTACTCCCTAGCATGATAGCTACTCCCCACAGAGTTTTCACTACTCCCCAACAGGATAAACTTCTTCCCTGCGGAGTTTTTATCAATTCTCAACAGAGTGAAGTCTGCCATCCCCAGCCATAGTCTTCAAAGTTCTCGGGATTCCCCAAGCAGGTCTCTCAAGCAACACTTGGCATTATTCTCACAACTGAATGTTTATCATCCTCCAATTTCAAAGACATGAAGGATCTCTATATCCCTGAAGAAGTCAGGATTTCTCTTAATCCCCAGCAGTCTCCAAGGATTTCTCATCCTCAACAGCCAAGGATTAATCTTCCCCGGCAGTAGTCAAGAATTTTATTATCCCCAACTATCAAGGATTTACCTTCCTCAACAGTACAACGAATCAGCTTACATGCACATACATTACACTCATATATCATAAACATTGATAAAAAACATTTTATTGCATCATACATTTCATGCAACATAACTTTGTGTTTCAGCTAACATTTTACCCTTGTAAGGATAAGATTAACAGCTATCTTTAACAAATATTCAAAGATTTTAGATACTGTACAGATACACTCCAGACACGGAAGCCATTCTATTACTCATTCAGATCTCTTATTCAAATACAGTACGGATACACTCCAGACACGGAAGTCATTATGTTACTCATTCAGATCTCTTATTCATGATACAATACGGATACACTCCAGATACAGAAGTCATTTTGTTACTCATTCAAATCTCTTATTCATGATACAGTACGGATACACTCTCGATACGAAAGTCATTATGTTACTCATTCATATCTCTTATTCATGATACAGTACGGATACACTCCAGACACGGAAGTCATTATGCTACTTATTCAGATTACAGTACAGATACACTCCAGACACGGAAGTCATTCTGCTACTTATTCAGATTGCAGTCCAGATACGTCCCAGACACGGATGTCATTCTGTCACTTATTCTGACTTTTTCCCCAGCTCAGAGACGCTCCAGACACGGATGCTATTCTGTCGCTTATTCAGATTTCAGATTCAGATACAATACAGATACACTCCAGACACAGAAGTCATTCTGTTATTCATTCAGATTCAAGTACAGTTATATCTCAGATACGCTCCAGACACGGACGCCATTTCATTGCTCATACAGACCCAGTCTCCGGATACACTTCAGATACGTTCCAAATACGGACACCATTCTGATACTCATTATTTTGACTTATAACTTGAAGTTCAACAAACATTCTTGGATGGCATCTACAAGCCCATCTCCAACAAGATTCTGTCACCTCTCCAAATGGCATCTTTAAGCTCATTCCCTCAACTACTTCATCAAGTGCAAATTTATGGGCACTCTAGTGTCCAGTCATCTTTTACCTTCGAGTAACGAACGACAAAACTCGCCAATCTAAATCTTCAGGTTCAAGAAGATTGAACAGGGGCAGCTGTTGTACCCCAAAATTTTCCCTCTCATTTTATCAAGATTCTCCTCACAAGACTCTTTGGACTCAAGACCAAATTAGGGTTTGCTCAGCTCAAGACATCTCCTTGCACTGATAACCTGAAATTAGGGTTTGAGTTTGCACAAGGATTTTTGGACCATCAATGCTTCATGTGACTTTCATACTTCATGTTGGACTCCTAAGATTGCTCATACCAAGTTTCAAGCCTTGAATCACTTTTTTGCCCAGTCAATTGGACAGTTGACCTAAAAATCAGTTGTATTGGGGAAAAAGTCAACCATGGCCAATTTACAGTCAAAACTCATAATTGTTGACCCACATCAACATTATAGACTCATATGAACCATTTGATCAAGTTTGGACCATAACTCCTCAAGAAATTTGATCAAATCATCAAAAGGGCAAAATGGTCAAAATTAGGGTTTTGACTGGAGAAAGGCAATTTCTGATTTTTGACCTAACCAATGACCAATTGGGTTCAAGAATGGTTTCAAGGACTTAATGGCATCATCTTGACCTAATCACGTAGTTCAAAAGATCTCAAGTACATAGGATTGACAGATGAATTTTCCAGTCAACTGATCAAAAATCAACCGTACACTGAAAAGTCAAACTTTGACTTTTTGGTCAAAATCAAGTGCCATGGGTCATAATTCATCAAGATGTGTCAAAACATGAAACTTGTTCACCAAGAAACTTAATTTTGAAAATTAGTGTTTTAATTTGAAATTTTTCATAACTTAGAATTTTTCTAAGTTATGAAAATTTCTTATTTTTCCTAACTTTTTCACCATGATGCAATTGGATTCAAACAAAACTTCCAACATGAAAGTTGTAGTCCTCCATGAAATCTACAACTTTGATTCACAAAGTTTTCCAAAAATATGTTTGGATCTCAAGTTTTGATTTTGTGAATAAGGGTCCATAAACTTTTTAACTTAGTAAAAATTTGCCCTAGTTTAGGCAGATTTTTGACCTAACTTCATGGCAACTTTTCACCTAGTTCCAAGAGGAATCTCAAAATGAATTTAAAAGATGGATTGTAGAGCATGTTACAAGATTTCCAAAATGTCCAAGAACTCTCCAAGATCATTTATGGTTAGGGAGAATCGAAGAAATGAAAATGGCAATTTATCACTTTTGTACAAGGCATTTTCACAATGTTATAAGTTGCAAATCAGTTTCAAACATGCTTGTACTTGGTATTACAGGTCCTAATCCTTTCTACACTCCATAATTTAATGCAAACACAATGGATAATGGTCTTATTTTAATCTTTGAAGCTTTGTACATTGAATTAATCCAAAAATGGCATAAAGTGTACAATACTACGTTCATAAAGCTAGCTTTTTACAACTTTGTTTATCTTGAGCCTTGGACCTAATCTCTTGTTGAAAACAATATCCACAAATATCAGGCAACTTGTACCAACTATGTGCAGTCCATAAGCTAGCTTGTACAGGCCTTTGGCTTTGTCACTTCACCTTTTCTTCAAAAGCAAGCAAACTTGCAAAAGTCAAGTAAGCTTGTGTATCTGATAAAGGCAAGGATTTGTATCATTTCAAACAACCTCAGAACATTGTAACAAGCCTAAAGCACGAATTACTAAGATCTCAAACACTCCAAAACACAAAAAACACCATTTTCTGCCCAAACAGGGCATCATCTGCAGAACTCAAGCCATTTTGAAATTGGCTCGTGCGTTTTGCCTTTCAACCCTTCAAACACATTCCATACCTCCTACCTAGACTATCCAGGCCCTTGTCTTGCAACTGTGTGCCCTGTTTCATGCTTCACCATTTCCATTTTGAAGGTTTGCAGGTTAACTCGTGCAGCAAGATTCAGGCATCTACAAGGCAAGCTGAGCATTGGAAAAGGTTGAGAGAACTTCAAGCAAGCTCACACGACCTTCAGGTCTCACTCAAAGTTCCCACATTGCCATATCCAAACTCAACTGAACAAGGTATTTGTCAAGTTTCTATCTCTCTATTTAGGCATCCTTAAGCTTAGGTTTGTGAAGCAAAAATGTAGTCCCTAACTTGCTTAAGTTGTACATATGCATAGTTTGTATTTATATTAACTGAGCTAGGAGTATTTGGTTGTTGAAGTTCATGAAATAATTAGGTCAGGAATTAGGGCCACTGAAATTCTCTTTGGTCTTTTAGAGTTAGGTCATGTTCTTTATATCATTGGAATCGTGAGTTCATGAGCTACATTTTTCATGTTATAAGTTTTTGATTTTATGCAAAGAATAGCAAGAACAGGATTTAAAGGCAAGCGCGCGCGAAGTTGCTGTCTGGAGGTCAGGGACGAAGCTGTCCTGGGCCAGGGCCTTGGGCCTGCTACTATTCACACCCCTCATTTTACTTTTGCACCTCCCTGATTCATATTTTGTTATTTTTCATATTTTCTTGTTATTTTTATATTTTTGACTTTTATTATTTTTTTCTGAACATTTAAAAATCCCAAAAATATTTTCTTAATTTTTTGCATTTTATTTTATTATTTTTATTATTTTTTATGGCATAAAAATAGTTTATTAGGTTTAATAGAATTTATTTTCTTAAATAAACTTGTAAATAATATTGAAATACTTAAATATTTTATTTTATTATATTATACACATAAAATGTTATTTTCTCACATATTTTAATTTTTAATATTTATACATAATATTATTATTATTTTTCCTAAACAAAAATGGACAAGAATATTAGAAAACATATATTTTTTTCTTTTAAACAAAAATTAGGGTTTTCACCCTTTCAAAAATAGTCAATATTTTTTCTCATTTTAGACTTAAATAATTTTATTTTACATACATAAAATTAATACAAAAACATTTTTGCATATTTACATTTTATTGCATATTTAAATATTTGCTTATTTATTTATACAATAAATTCAATTGGGTTGTAATAGTAAATTAGGGTTTTATTTTGTGCAAATATCCGTATTCAAAACTTGTATCCCCCCTCCCATAATAATTGTTGTAATAGTTTAGGTTTACTTTACACAATTTATCACATTATATACATGTTTAGTAAATTAGGGTTTGTATGATAAGACAAAATCAAAACAAATAGCATGACCTAAATACAAGACAAAAATGCATGAAAAATGAAAATACCTTGCACACAAGCACCCCTAGGGTTTCATCCACTTTGTTGCCTAAAAATGGCCATGGTATGCATGCTAGGTATCTCGGCAAAATTAAATAAAACAAAAGATCATAGTCCCTCGATGACACTATCAAAAGGTTGCCTAAAAACAAATGATCTTGGTCCCTAAAGCATGCTAAGATACTTGTCACCATTGCTATCATGGTCATACGATGACCCACGCCCGTCCCGTTTAACATCCAAAGATAGGGTTGTTTACCAAATGCAATGGTAAAACAACAATGTCAAAGGAATAAAAATGTGTAGGAAAGACTTTTGAGTAGGTAGAATGCTTCTAGTTACTTGATAAATTTGCAAAACAATCCTTGCTATTTTTCAACAAACACACACATTTCAAAAACATTTTCAAACACCTTTCAAAACATTGAAACATTTTTCAAAATACAAACATCTTTGTACACATTCTTACGAACGAGAATCATTACAAAGATTGCCAAAATGATGGCCTCTTTTCAAAATACTTTCAAAACCACACAAAGCACTATTTCAAACAATTGGAAAAGCAAAGAAAGTGATCTAAACAAGTAACTAAGAGCCCATGGAAAACCATGGATGAAAAGGGTGCTAGCACCTTCCCTTTTCATAATCTACCTCCCGAACTCAAGAAAACATCTCAAAGGTCTTTCCTGTGCTTTTTGACCTTTCCTTTTGGATAAAATAAATATCGGTGGCGACTCTTGCTAAACCGAAACATTTACGAACACAAACGCAAAACCTCAAGTCAGTTCTCCCACCGTATCACACCAAGTAAGGGGACATTAGGGAATTCACCACAACGGTCGATGATAGTAACGTTCTCCAAGGATCGGGAACACCAATGAACATCTGAATGTATGAGCGTCATTAGCCTATGGGACCACCTCAATCCTTGCTCAAACCTGTCCTAGAAATAGTAACCGGGTTATAAGGGATCTCAATATCATTGATCTGTCTTCTCGAGCATTGTTTCAGTGCAAGCCTCTTTCACGACGACCAAAATATCCCGAAAAGTCAAACCTCAATATGTGTAGTATCGAGTATTAACCAACTTCGGACTGCACCAAAGCTGGTTATCTCACTATGTCTTAATGGCCAAGTTGGTCAAGTAAAGGTTCTAAAGTCAGTTAGTTCTTTATGACATCACTCAGAGGCCCCGTATTCTCCTTGACTACTCAAGGGCTACCGTTACCCACAAATATGTCACACTAACATAGCTATTGCTTAGACCATATTGGTATACCCCGCTATTGTACCACAAACTTTTCCCTCTCATTTATCAAGGAATCACCCTGGATCCTCAAGCTTGCTTTCATCCAATTCCAAGCCTTGAATTATCAATTTTTCCAAGCAAACCATTCACAAGGGCAAAATGGTCATTTGCACACTAAGAAGTCTAACTTTGACTTTTGGATCAAAATCAAATCTTAAAAATCATATTTCATCAAGACATGTTGGAATATGAAGTTTGTTTCATCAAGAATTTCAAAAGTCAAATTTTACATTGGAAAAGTCAAATTCTAAATACTTAGAAATTTTTCTAAGTGTTTAAGAAATATGACAACTTCAGAACTTCTGACCAGATTATCACCATAACGCTCAGTAAATTCTGGATATTCTTAAGATAGAGTTTGGTCTGAACTTCTAGGCAAGTTTTCACAAAAGCTCAGTCAGAGTTTGCCAGGGTAATTCAAAGAAGGTTAAGAAGCGTGCTGCAAGCTTTCTAGAAAGTATGAAAGTTCCTTCAGAACATGCTGGAGCCAGAAGATAAGAGGATCAGAAGATTGGATGCTACGCAAACTCAGAACTTCTGATCCAGAACTAAGCCTTGGTGTAGAGTTTCATGTTGCAGGATTTCTGATTGTGATAAGTCTCATAATCATTTAATGCTCACAACCACTTTCTGAGTCTTTATCCAAAGGATTTTCACCACGTGTACCTCTACTGTCTTGGGATAGCAACTCTGATACTAAACCCATGCTTTGCTTTTTGCTTTTCCTTAATTCCTGCTGACAACCACCATGCTTGCTTCAAAACAAGGCAGCGCTTCAGCATATGAAGGCTATATTCAACGCTTTGGTCAGAACTTGACCAAATCCCAAAACCTTGTTTATACAACTTGCTGCAGACCTATAACCAACTGCTAGTTCATCCTACTCCTGCATCCCATGATTACACCAAACTAGCATATGAAAACTGTGATGAAAAAAGCAAAGAAGCAGGATGCCAAAAAGGTTCAAAATCCCACTTGTTCTTCCCCCCAAAAACACAGAAAATTCATCTATAAATACTTTGCTCTATCACACCTTCAAGAGGCTGGCTTTTGAAGAGAGAGATTGGCCAAAAAAAGAGACAAAAGGAAGTTGTGAAACCTTCATAAAAATCCAGATTTCTCATACACAAAAACAAACCTTTGTTCTTCCCTTTGAACCAAAGAACACAACTAATCTTCTGTTTCTCTTGCTGACTCAGAATATCCAAAGGCAGCCACTCAAAGCTCCAAACCCACGCTCCAGGTAAGTCTTTCTGACTTTACTTGTTTTTCATTCTGAACATCATTAAACATGTAAATATCATAGTATTAATGTTGTCCATATCATTGCATAAGTAGGAAAACTATGGATCAGAACTTCTAGAATAATGCTAGCCTCAAACTTAGGATCAGAACTTCTATAAACTGTTGTGCTGATTTGTTGTTTGTTAAAAGATAAATAAGTTATTGTTGTGCTGATTAAAAGTCAAAATGTAACACAGAACTTCTGTTTTTCACTCACCATTCTAACACACAGAACTTCTAGGATTTTCTCACTGTTTAAGCACGCAGAACTTTTGAGTTCTCTTCACTATTTTAACACACAGAACTTCTATGATTTTTCTCACTGTTAACACACACTGAACTTTTGATGTTCATCCACTGACTCAGCACAATACAGAACTTCTGATGATTCACTCACTATTCTGACACAACACAGAACTTCCGAGTTCTCCTTACATGTCAAATACACTGAACTTCTGATGGTTTCACTCGCTGTTTTCAAACACTCATAGTTTCTGATTTTTACATGTTGACAATACAGAACTTCTGACTTTTGGTTCACCGTCTGGATATTACCCAGAACTTCTGTGTTTTCCCTCTAACGTGTCTTGCAGGACCTCAGAGTTTACCATCCAGAACTTCTGATTCCACGGACGTCTCCTGCTGAGTCACAGCACTCTTGGCTTCAGAACTTCTGATCCTAGTTATTCTTCTTGCAGCAACACACTGTTTCTATCTTGCATTTATTTTCATTTTCATCATTTTTAATATTAACATAAAAAAACATAAAAATATTTTCCTTTTAATTTATTTCCTTAAGACAAAAAAACCATTTTCTAAACAAATTTTTTTCTTTCTTATATTGTACATTTCAATATGGTTGTAATAGTAACTTAGGACTTATTTTTACTTGCAACCCCCATTCATAAATTTGTACACCCCATCCCCTAAATATTGTAATAGCGTAGGACTTTACATTTCCGCACTTTTATTGCTTTCGTACATTGTTAGTAACTAGGGTGTGTATGGAAAGATAAAACCAACAAGTAGACAACCAAAAATCAAAGACAAATGCATGTAATTAAACAAACTTGCACACATGCACCCTTAGGGTAATCTCACTTGTTGCCTTACAAAAATGGCCATGTTATGCATGTGGGATGTCTTAGCACAAACAAATCAGAAAATACAAGATCATAGTCCCTCGATGACACTATCAAAGTTGTCTTTCAAAATGATCTTAGTCCCTAAAGAAAAATGCTAAGTCATCTCACAACATTTCTATCATGGTCATACGATGACCCAATGCCCGTCCCTTCACATCCAATGATGGGGCTTCTTAATAAAACAATGGTAAGATAGCAACATCTAAAGGAGGAGGAAAAGCACATCTAAGACCTTTTGAGTAGGTAAATTGCTCCTTGTTACTTGCTCACTCTCAAAACAAATATCCTTGCTATTTTCAAAACAATCACATACACTTTCCAAACATCTTCCAAACATTTTTCAAAAATTGAAAACATTTTCAAAAGATCAACACTTTGTATACATTCTTATGAACGAGAATCATTACAAAGTTTGCCTAAACGATGGCGCCTTTTCAAAATACTTTCAAAAACCACAAGCATATTGTGATCGGTGGAAATAGAACTGACTGTTTTTTAAGATGGTTCGCGAAATGTCGCGGTAAGCAAAAGTCGCCACCGTCTTTTATGTTCTCCAATATGGAAAGGACAAAAGCACATCAAAATTCCTTTTCGAGAATGTTTCTCGGTTCGAGAGGTAGATTTATAGAAAGGGAAGGTGTTAGCACCCTTTCTATCCGTGTTTATCCACGGGCTCTTAGGTACTTGCTCACTATATTTTCAAAAATTGTTTGCTTTTCAAGTGTTTGTGGGTTTTGAAAAAGTTTAGATTGAAAAACTTCTAGGTAACTCTTGTATCAGTCCTCAAGAGTGTATGAAGTGTTTGTTTGAAAACTTTTTGAAAGTGTAAGTGCGAAAAGATGTTTTTGTTTTTTGAAAGAGCAAGTACCCAGGAGAAATCTACCTACTCTAAGGAATTAGGCTGTGTAAGAGTCCTTAAGACAGTATTATCCCACTATTGAGAAGTAGGTAGCACCGTCATTGGAGTTATTCGGGTCAATTCGATTATTAGGGACAATGGGGTCACCAAATCAATAGTAGGACGCCTTAGCGGTAACCCTAATGTCCTAGATCCTTTTTATCCGAGGCAATCGTTTCGAGGCAACTGGATCTTTAGACAGGAGGGCGACCTCTAAAACACCCTATACTAGATGACCACGTCGAGGCAACCAGTGAGGCGTACCCTAGGAGTGGCATGTGCATGTGTGTTGTTTCAGTTTATATTTATCTTGTACATGTTATTTGTGAGCTACAGATTGATTTTATTTGTCAGACAATCTTGTCATGCATAATTAACAGTTTAATAGTTTGCGGGAAATAAAGTGCGGAAAGTTAAATCTACGCTATTACAAGGCGCGGGTATATACATCGCCAAAAACAAACCCGTTTGGAAAATAAATGCAGGAAAATAAAAGAAAGCGATAAAAGCCTAATTAACTATTACATCCTCGGAAACAGTTACATCAATATAATCAAATAAATAATAGAATGCGAAAGAAATTGAATCGGGACGTCTTTAGGGTTTTAACCCTTTTTGAGAAAAGAATTGAACTTTGGTCCTTTTTTGCAATTTAAATTAAATATTAACCCTAAAACTAATTAATTAATTATTTAAAGGAAAAAAAGTATTTTTGTGTTTTTTATGTTTTAATGAAAATAAAAATAAAAGGTCAAAAGTTAGTAAAAAAACTCCTAAATATAATTTATTTTATTTATTAAGAAAAATTAAAGTTGACCTAATTTTAAAAAGCTAGATTAATTAATTTACATATTATTTACAAAAATAATTATTAAGGTGAACGTTAATAATAATAATAATAATATAAATATCTACTGGATTTATTATGAAAATAATATTAATTATGTTAGTTAAATAAATAATAGTAATAATAGTTAGAAATTAGTAAAAGAAAAATAAAAGAGAAAATATTTAACCAGGGGGGGTGATGGCCCAAATGGAGTTTTTGTTTGTAAGTTTTCAGCCCATTAAGCTTAAGCCTTTGTTGACTTCTGGGATTGTCCAGGTACGCGTTGACCAGGGAACATGGTGTTCAGCGTCTCATAGCCATCATATATATGCTTCAAGACACATGGCACCTGGGATTGGAACGTGCATGGTGGAATTCATTCACCATCCTGCATATGAACACATTGGAAAAAAGAGAAATAATTATTTGGGTGGACTTGGGAATCGAACCCAGGTCCCAATGGTTGCATGCCATATCATCATCCACTGAGCCAAGCACTTGTATTTGTTAATAGAATAAGCAACAATCATAATATATCAAAAATAATAATTATGCTGGAAATCATAAAAAGCGTGCGCTCGTTTGAACCGTCCAATGGCACGCTTCCACGTCCTTCGTCTTCCTCCCTGAATACCTGTAAAATAAATCAAATAGCGGGGGGTTTTTAACCCCCACAAAGTAGCTTGAGGAATAATAGCGATTAGAATTCTATGCTATATAAATATGGCGCGATATGTCCAGTATGTTCGTCTTGATCAGACGGTTTCAACCATGTGCATCATTAGTCCTGATTTTGCTTGGTCAAGAAAGCCCTAATTCCAGAACTCATAAACCCTAGAACCCTTCAATGGCAACCTGCGATCCTGTACACTATAATGCAATTAACCAATTCCATTAGCTTTGTAAAGGTTTAAGCAATGTAAAACGATGATTAGAACATGTTAATGATGCATAAAATGTAAGTTTCGATTATGGAAAAGTCAAGCAAACCGTATCACTGTTCTTGCGTGTTCTTTGAGTGTTAAGGCTTGTTTTTTATTGCTACACGCTTCTGGGAATGCTAGCAATGTATTAGAATCCTTAAATCGCTTTGAAAGGGCCTGGAAGGTGGAATTCAGTTTTGAGTTTTCTTGGCTTTTTTTCAATATTGCATGTGGTTTTCTGCAGCAGCTTTCACGTGTTAGGAATTAGGTTTAGCTTATGCATATATAGTAGAACTGAATTAGGGTAAATCTTGGTCCAAAAATCCATGGCATTATGATTTGTATATTTGATTTTCAATCAAATATTTTTGCATCTTTTTGATTGAAAAACCTTGCCAAATTGGGAGATTTTGTTGTCCTTGATTGATACACGAATTTGCCAGCTTGCCCTGAGCTTATTTTCTTCACAAAAGATTTGAAAAAACATATCTTTGAATTTCCTACATTTTAAATTAATTAAAGGAATTAAAACCAATTAAAAATCCAATTAATTAATAAAAAATAAAAAAAATAATTTCAAATAGGCTTAATGGGTCGTGCATAAGCTTTGGGTAAAGATTCAAGAAGGAATTTGAGGCCCATTAGCAAAAATGAGGTGTTTTGGACAAAGTTGACTTTTGCAAATTCATGAAAATTTCCCAACTTCTCCAATGCATATCTTGCTCAATTTTGATCATATGAACATGTTCTTGGACATTTTGGAAAGGTCTTGAAGTCCTCTAACTAATGCCTTTGGTCCCATGTCATTTGGATTTACCAATCTCAAGTTATGGTCTTTGACTTAAAGTTCCTTTTTGTTGACTTTTAAAATTGACCTATAATGTAGAAATTGATAACTTTTTGTGGGAGCATTTCTTGGACTTGGAATGTGAAGATTAGTTGTAGGAAATTTCATCCCCTTCAAAATGAACTTTGGATGGGATTTTTCTGATGAACCATGAAAAATTTATGCCTTGGTCAAGTTACAGTTGACTTTTCTACTGTCCAAAAATAGCAACTTTTGCATCTTTGATGATTTTTGAGCCATTCTTGTGGAATCCTGATCAAGTGATGATTGTGGCCTCAAAATAAGATGTTGACCAAAAATTTTGACTTTTGACTGTAAAATGACCATTTTACCCCTACAGTTGATTGTGAAGCAAATAAGGCTTTTGACTGTGTAATTTGACTCTGTGTGTCTTGAGACTTGGCATGTTGATGCTTGGCAATGCATATAGGTCTATGGGACTTGATTGGACCATTGAAAACCTCAAATTCATTGAAGGAGCCAAAACCCTAATTTGACTGGCTTAGGAGGTATTTGGACTGTGCAACCCTTGAGAAGTCTTGAACCATTTGAAGATGATTCTTGATAAACCTTGAAGAATATGGGAGGGCAAATTTTGGGGTACAACAGTTGCCCCTGTTCAATCTTCTTAGACCTGAGGATGTAGATTGGCTTGCGTGCCTTTCGTGATCCGAAGGTGGAGGATGATTGAACACTAGAGTGCCCAGAAATTTGCACTCACATAGTGGAGTATCAACAATATGATGTCGGGAATGGGCTTACAGATGCCATTTGGAGGTATGATGGATATGAGGATGGGCTTATAGATGCCATCTGGAGGTGTGACAGAATCTGGTCGTGAATGGGCTTATGGATGCCATTTGGAGACTGTTGGTAGGTGGATGGGCTTATAAATGCCATTTAGAGGTGTCGATTGCGTAAGAGATTCCTTAGCGAGAACTTGTATATTTGAGAAAGAAAGATAATTTCCTGGCCTGTTACAAGGGTTGATCTTCAAAATCCTTATGCAGATATGCCCTGGCTAGATACAGGTATCGATTCTACAATCAATTGCTCACAGATATGCCCTGGCTAGATACAGGTATCGAATCTAGAACTTCAAAAGGTTGATGGCTTGTCTCTACTGACAGGTTATCTCAGAAAATCTTCAGGAATCGATTTAACTGAACCGGGGGAGGTATTGTCTTCTTTGACGAGTTGTCTCTTTTAACGGGTTGTCTTCATGGACGGGTGGTCTTTATTGACAGGTTGTCTATAACGACGGGTGTCTATAACGACGGGTGTCTATAACAACGGGTGTCTATAACGACGGGTGTCTATAACGACGGGTGTCTATATTGACGGGTGTCTATAACGACGGGTGTCTATAACGACGGGTGTCTATAACGACGGGTGTCTATAACGACGGGTGTCTATAACGACGGGTGTCTATAATGACGGGTGTCTATAATTACAGGTTGTCTATAATGACAGATTGTCTATAACGACGGGTTGTCTATAACGACGGGTTGTCTATAATGACGGATGTCTATAATGACGGGTTGTCTATAATGACGGATGTCTATAATGACGGGTGTCTATAATGACGGGTTGTCTATAATGACGGGTTGTCTATAATGACGGGTTGTCTATAACGACGGGTTGTCTATAATGACGGGTTGTCTATAATGACGGGTTGTCTATAATGATGGATGTCTATAATGACGGGTGTCTATAATGACAGGTTTATATTTAGAAAGATCTTTAAGAATTGATTCAACTGGATTTGTCTTCTTTGACGGGATTTGTCTTTACTGACTAAATTTAGAGTTTAACTGCATCTTTCCTGAAAGGTAAAGGTCAGTCATATGCAGTGCATGATATGGATCAAGCAATGATATTCTCAACACACATGAGATTGTATGATATGATGCGTATATGCATGTATCATGATATATGACAATGTGATGTTTATGAATGTATCTCCTGTCTAGGAAATAAATCCTTGACGAATGCCAGGAGTTTCTTGAATCCTGGGCTGATGTTGAAGAGTAGAGTTCTTCATTTCTGCTGAGGATGATGGTTGCAAGAATAAACCGGTAGGAGAAGATGACTCCGTCGGGGAATAAACCTGTTGGAGAGATTACTTTGCGGGGAATTACTCTGTGGGAAGAGATACTTCGCTGAGAGTTTTAATAATAACTCCGCTGGGGATACCGTTGATAAGCTTGTTGGGGAATTTGATGAACTCTGCTGGGGGATAGGAAGAACTTCGCCGAGGACGATCTTTCCGTGGTAACTAGCTGAGGATAACCCAGTTATAAGCTCTGGTGGGGGAATAACCTTTGAATATGGTCGGGGAGAGGTGCATGTACTCTGCAGGGGACAAGCTTCCAGACTCTACCGGGGATAAGCTTCCAGAATCTACTGGGGATAAGCTTCCAGAATCTACTGGGGAGGATGATTCAACTCTCCTGGGGACACTTTTGGACTGTACCGGGGAAGTGGCTCCACTGGGGTGTCTGTATTCTGCCGGGGAACAATCTTATACTAAGACTGCCGGGGATGCTTGCTTAGGAACATCTGTATACTCTGTTGGGGAATATTGGGATCTTCTGGGGGATACCCAACTTCCTTAGGGATGACAGTAGCCTAACTCTGCTTGGGGAGAGTGCTGCTAACTTGCTAGGGATGCTGTGCCTTTCCGGGGCTGATGGGAGACCACCTCTGCCTGGGGAGAGTATGGCTGAAACCTGTCTTACTCTGCGGGGAATGAAGGTATCTTGGTCAAATTCTTCAGCTGAATCTACCTTTGTACCTGGTGGACCGAGCAGCTTGTACAGTTTGGACAATTCTTATTGCCCCAGTTTCTGTGGGAGAAGAAGGCCTATGAGGAGCTTGATAACTGCCGATTGACACATCTTCTTCTGGTAGGCAAGTGACGAGATGACGGGACATAGTCGTACGCTTTGATCCCTAATTTTTTCCTGGACCGCTCTTTCAGGTTTTCAGTCAACCGGGGTACCCATTTTTGCCCAAGCCGCCTTTTCAGGTTTTCGACTTGCCGGGTGTACAAATTTTCCATTTTCGTCCCTTATTTTGCCCGAACCCTTTTGGTTCGCCGGGAAGCCCTTATTTTTTCCTAGGTGTGTCAACCTAGCGGGTCTTTAATTATGCGTAGTATTTTTTCGACTATGTCCGTGCTCTTAGGATACAGGAAGTTGTCACTGTCAGTAGTGGAGTGTTACCATACCACCAGAAGATCTTCGTTTGATCATCCAATGCCCCAAGTGATCCAGATGGAGATTTGCCCCAAGCTGGTTGGCCTTTTGAGAGATTCTCCGAATCTTGACTTAACTGCCCCAGATGATGGACAATGATCATGCCATTCCCCTTGATTGGAGGTGCTTTTGTTCATTAGACATTCGTCGTGCGAACTTCTATGTTGTTCAAACAAATAGTCATATGCAAGCAATGTTATATTAAAAATGCAAAGCTTATGTCTGTCTTGAAGTTTTTGAAGATGCAGTTTTTTTTCATAAAAAACAGGTGAATTTTTGTAAAATGTGATGTCAACTCGTTATTTTACCGCAAGCCTTAAGGAGTCAGGATACCTTTCGTAACAGTATGCTTTCGAACTAACCCATGCTTCAGCTAGGACTTTTAAGGGTTGTAGCGTGGCTTGGTTCACAGTTTAAGAAACAAAGGCTAAAGGCTCAAATTTTATTTGTACCCACCCGCTCTTCGTGATGTTCTTCAATCCCGAACTCAGCTAATCGTGCGTTAGACCTTATTGAGTCTTTGCTTTGATATACCAGTGATGGTTCGGATATTGACAATTTATTTTGAATAGGCAGTCATTTCTTTCTTTTTTTTGTTGAGGGTTTGTAGGACCTCTTTCTTTTTTTTGATTTTGTTATCCCTGTTTTTTGCCTGAACTGTTTCTTTTGTGATTACAGTCAGCGGGATGCCCCAGTTTTGTAAGTCTCCTTCATAGGTTTTGACTTATTGGGTTTTTATTTTTGAAAGATAACGACTGCCTGTTTTTTATGATTATTCGGAACCATCACTGTCTTTTGCTTTGGAAGGACTCCTTTGATGCCATTCATTGTGTACCTGGATCAACTGAGAAGACTACCCTGCCCCAGGTTATGATTAAGGGTTTTAATATTTTGTGAAAAGAAAAAACTCCTACTTCTTTGGCTCGAAGGGGTTGACGAGGGATTATCTTCCTTATAACTCCAGTGTTTAGGAATTGAAACAATGCATGTACCTCATCAGCAGGTTCTGTTCAAAAGCATACTATAGATTGTGGTATCGTTTTCGTCATCCTCCCTCAAGAAGCTTAGAATTATTAATTGAGAGTTTGAACATCACAAAAATGAAAGCAGTTTTAAGCATAGTGAACATAATTACTTCAAAAGAGACACGTGTAATGCATTAATGAAATAACAACGTTTGACATGAATAAAATGTTTGAACAATCAAAGAAAAATACAACTTGAATATTCGAATGAACAAAAGTTTTTTTTTTAGCTTGAACCAGTCATCTCAGATGGAAGATTCTCAGCAGAAGATTTTCATTTTTCCACCCGGCATGAACTCCAGCACCCTTCCGTCGATCAAGTCCTGGATCTTGTTCTTCAAGCTCCAACAGTCGTCGGTGTCATGTCCAGGACTGTCAGAATGGTAGGCACACCTTTCATCAGGATTGTACTTTAGGGAGGTTATGTTGAGATTCTTAGGATGATCCTTTAGAGCTACCAGATTGGTCTCCAGCAATTGTGGCAATATCTGGGACAAGGTCATGCTGAGGAGAGTGAATTGCCTTTTAGGTCTCTCTTCCCTTTGTTGGTTGCGATGTTGAGGAGCACTGGCCGGTTTTGAAATAACCACCGCGTTGACAGCTTGGTGGTGTTCGGACCTATTCTGCCCTCTTGAACCATAGACAACACTGGATTCTTTCTTGGATGGTTTCTTCTCAGTGTTCGAGGAGTTGCCCTTTTGTATCTTCCCAGACTTGATACCAGCTTCTATTCTTTCACCAGTCAGAATGAGGTCTGTAAACCCTAGAAAAGAATTACCAATCAGATGGTTGAAGAACAGACCAGACAGGGTCCCCAAGAACATATCAACGAGCTCATGGTCAGTCAAAGGTGGCTGCACCCTTCCAGCCAGGTCTCTCCACTTTTGAGCGTACTCCTTAAATCCTTCACCCGTCCCTAGTGACATACCATGGAGTTGGGTACGCGTGGGAGCGAGGTCGGAATTATACTGATACTGCTTGTAGAACGCAATAGCCAAGTCCTCCCAGTTACGAATGCTGGCTCCATCTAGCTGATAGAACCATTCGAGTTGAGTCTCTGAAAGACTTTCCTGGAAGAAATGGATCCATAAATTCTTGTCTGCAGTGTACGGTTGGATCTTCCTTACATATGATCTGAGATGCAGCTTAGGACAGAATGCCCCGTCGTATTTTGCAAAAACAGGTGCTTTGAACTTGTGAGGGATCACCACCCCAGAAGATAAGCCTAGATCTCCAAAATCTAATCCAGGCACATGCTGAATCTCCATAGCACTTGGGAGGTCCTCCAGTTGTTTGTACTTGTCCTCAGCAGGAGGGTACTATTCATCATTGTAATCCGTCTCATTGTCGGAGACCACGGGACTAGGAACCCTTCCCCCTTGGGGACTATCTTTCCCTACAGAGGAAGTAGCCAGATCAGCCTCATTTTGTGATCCACTCCCAGATCTGCGTCTAGTGTTGAACAATACAGTCCTCTTCTTCTTCTTCTTCAATAGCAGAGTCTTTAATTCCTGTTGACCCTGGGCTAAGCTCATGACCAGCTCTTGAAACTGGGCGTTCTGAGCCTGGAGGGCCTTGATATCTTGTTCAGTGGATGGTGCAGGATTCATGATGATTGCTGAAATAAACAACGAAGAAGGTAAGTGACCTGTAAAAAGGGTACCTGTAATGCAATGATATGTATGTATGCATGCAATGTTTTCAAGGATCTCGCGGGGTAAACAAGAAAGTTGTTAGAATTTGAATTTCGTAGCTTGATTGAAGGAACTTCATGTTGTTGAGAGTCCTTCTTCAAGAGTCAGGCTCACCATATCGAGTGGGTCATAGCCCCTGACTCAAGTTATCAACCTTGGCTAGAGGAAAATAAATCCCCTTTGCCCCTTGCTAGACAGTTGGTTCATCATGACCTACATCACAGACCCTTGAGATCCTTGAAATGGGTTAGTCCTTATGCAGGATGTATGCAATGGCATGATGGTATGATGTTATGCTATGCGTGGAGTGAGGTAAGTAAACCCTGTTATAAGTCCCGATCAAGGACTGTAAACAAGACCTTCAAGAAACTCATGTGTCAGATAACAAGAATGCGCAAATAGTTCAAGTTTGAAGGCACACAAGTCACGCAAAAGAGCTTAAAGTTTAGGCCAGCATGAAGTTTAGGTACTACCCTCTTTCAGTTTCGTTGGTTAAAACCTGTCCTAGAAAATAGTAATCGGGTTCTAGGGGATCTCAATATCATCGACTACCCTCAATCGGTCATAACTCCAGCGTCGCAATCTTTTCTTGCGGCCAGAACCATCGCGAGAGTTTAGCCTTAATGAGTGTAGCATACTGCTACTGTTCTATGGCCAAGTTGGGTCAATTTAGGGTTCTAAGGTCGGTTGGTGCTTAATGACTCCTCAGAAGACCCATATTCTCCTCGTTGCAACACAAGGGATATCGGTACAGACCAAGGTGTCACACCAACGTAGCCACTGCTTCACCCGTGTCGGTCTACGCCGGACAGGTCCCTCACAGCTTATGCTACCTAAAAGGGTATTCCCCAGATCCGGGTTAGGATCTATGAAACTCTTATGCAACCCACAGTTATAAAAGCAATCAAGAAAAGCAATTGAAAACATAAGAGTGGTCTAATCCTAAGGTGCACCTCACTTATTAACGTCCCTAGCAGAGTCGCCAGTTCTGTGATCGGTGGAAATAGAACTGACTGTTTTTTAAGCTGGTTCGTGAAATGTCGCGGTAAGCAAGAGTCGCCACCGTCTTTTATGTTCTCCAATATGGAAAGGACAAAAGCACAACAAAATTCCTTTTCGAGAATGTTTCTCGGTTCGGGAGGTAGATTTATAGAAAGGGAAGGTGTTAGCACCCTTTCAATCCGTGGTTATCCATGGGCTCTTAGGTACTTGCTCACTATGTTTTCAAAAATTGTTTGCTTTTCATGTGTTTGTGGGTTTTGAAAAAGTTTAGATTGAAAAACTTCTAGGTAACTCTTGTATCAGTCCTCAAGAGTGTATGAAGTGTTTGTTTGAAAACTTTTTGAAAGTGTAAGTGCGAAAAGATGTTTTTGTTTTTTGAAAGAGCAAGTACCTAGGAGAAATCTACCTACTCTAAGGAATTAGGCTGTGTAAGAGTCCTTAAGACAGTATTATCCCACTATTGAGAAGTAGGTAGCACCATCATTGGAGTTATTCGGGTCAATTCGATTATTAGGGACAATGTGGTCACCAAAGCAATAGTAGGACGCCTTAGCGGTAACCCTAATGTCCTAGATCCTTTTTATCCGAGGCAACCGTTTCGAGGCAACTGGATCTTTAGACAGGAGGGCGACCTCTAAAACACCCTATACTAGATGACCACGTCGAGGCAACCAGTGAGGCGTACCATAGGAGTGGCATGTGCATGTGTGTTGTTTCAGTTTATATTTATCTTGTACATGTTATTTGTGAGCTACGGATTGATTTTATTTGTCAGGCAATCTTGTCATGCATAATTAACAGTTTAATAGTTTGCGGGAAATAAAGTGAGGAAAGTTAAATCTACGCTATTACAAGGCGCGGGTATATACATCGCCAAAAACAAACCCGTTTGGAAAATAAATGCAAGAAAATAAAAGAAAGCGATAAAAGCCTAATTAACTATTACATCCTCGGAAACAGTTACATCAATATAATCAAATAAATAATAGAATGCGAAAGAAATTGAATCGGGACGTCTTTAGGGTTTTGACCCTTTTTGAGAAAAGAATTGAACTTTGGTCCTTTTTTGCAATTTAAATTAAATATTAACCCTAAAACTAATTAATTAATTATTTAAAGGAAAAAAAGTTTTTTTGTGTTTTTTATGTTTTAATGAAAATAAAAATAAAAGGTCAAAAGTTAGTAAAAAAACTCCTAAGTCTAATTTATTTTATTTATTAAGAAAAATTAAAGTTGACCTAATTTTAAAAAGCTAGATTAATTAATTTACATTTTATTTACAAAAATAATTATTAAGGTGAAATTTAATAATAATAATAATATAAATATCTACTGGATTTATTATGAAAATAATATTAATTATGTTAGTTAAATAAATAATAATAATAGTTAGAAATTAGTAAAAGAAAAATAAAAGAGAAAATATTTAACCAGGGGGGGTGATGGCCCAAATGGAGGTTTTGTTTGTAAGTTTTCAGCCCATTAAGCTTAAGCCTTTGTTGACTTCTGGGATTATCCATGTACGCGTTGACCAGGGAACATGGTGTTCAGCGTCTCATAGCCATCAGATCTATGCTTCAAGACACATGGCACCTGGGATTGGAACGTGCATGGTGGAATTCATTCAGCGTCCTGCATATGAACACAATGGAAAAAAGAGAAATAATTATTTGGGTGGACCTGGGAATCGAACCCAGGTCCCAATGGTTGCATGCCATATCATCATCCACTGAGCCAAGCGCTTGTATTTGTTAATAGAATAAGCAACAATCATAATATATCAAAAATAATAATTATGCTGGAAATCATAAAAAGCGCGCGCTCGTTTGAACCGTCCAATGGCACGCTTCCACGTCCTTCGTCTTCCTCCCTGAATACCTGTAAAATAAATCAAATAGCGGGGGTTTTTAACCCCCACAAAGTAGCTTGAGGAATAATAGCGATTAGAATTCTATGCTATATAAATATGGCGCGATATGTCCAGTATGTTCGTCTTGATCAGACGGTTTCAACCATGGGCATCATTAGTCCTGATTTTGCTTGGTCAAGAAAGCCCTAATTCCAGAACTGATAAACCCTAGAACCCTTCAATGGCAACCTGCGATCCTGTACACTATAATCCAATTAACCAATTCCATTAGCTTTGTAAAGGTTCAAGCAATGTAAAATGATGATTAGAACATGTTAATGATGCATAAAATGTGAGTTTCGATTATGGAAAAGTCAAGCAAACCGTATCATTGTTCTTGCGTGTTCTTTGAGTGTTAAGGCTTGTTTTTGATTTCTACACGCTTCTGGGAATGCTAGCAATGTATTAGAATCCTTAAATCGCTTTGAAAGGGCCTGGAAGGTGGAATTCAGTTTTGAGTTTTCTTGGCTTTTTTTCAATATTGCATATGGTTTTCTGCAGCAGCTTTCACGTGTTAGGAATTAGGTTTAGCTTATGCATATATAGTAGAACTGAATTAGGGTAAATGTTGGTCCAAAAATCCATGGCATTATGATTTGTATATTTGATTTTCAATCAAATATTTTTGCATCTTTTTGATTGAAAAACCTTGCCAATTGGGAGATTTTGTTGTCCTTTATTGATACACGAATTTTCCAGCTTGCCCTGAGCTTATTTGCTTCACAAAAGATTTGAAAAAACATATCTTTGAATTTCCTACATTTTAAATTAATTAAAGGAATTAAAACCAATTAAAAATCCAATTAATTAATAAAAAAATAAGAAAATAATTTCAAATAGGCTTAATGGGTCGTGCATAAGCTTTGGGTAAAGATTCAAGAAGGAATTTGAGGCCCATTAGCAAAAATGAGGTGTTTTGGACAAAGTTGACTTTTGCAAATTCATGAAAATTTCCCAACTTCTCCAATGCATATCTTGCTCAATTTTGATCATATGAACATGTTCTTGGACATTTTGGAAAGGTCTTGAAGTCCTCTAACCAATGCATTTGGTCCCATGTCATTTGGATTTACCAATCTCAAGTTATTGTCTTTGACTTAAAGTGCCTTTTTGTTGACTTTTGAAATTGACCTATAATGTAGAAATTGATACCTTTTTGTGGGAGCATTTCATGGACTTGGAATGTGAAGATGAGTTGTAGGAAATGTCATCCCCTTCAAAATGAGCATTGGATGGGATTTTTATGATGAACCATGAAAAAGTTATGCCTTGGTCAAGTTACAGTTGACTTTTCTGCTGTCCAAAAATAGCAACTTTTGCATCTTTGATGATTTTTGAGCCATTCTTGTGGAATCCTGATCAAGACTTGATCAAATGATGATTGTGGCCTCAAAATAATATGTTGACCAAATTTTTTGACTTTTGACTGTAAAATGACCATTTTACCCATGCAGTTGATTGTGAAGCAAATAAGGCTTTTGACTGTGCAATTTGCCTCTGTGAGTCTTGAGACTTGGCATGTAGATGCTTGGCAATGCATATAGGTCTATGGGACTTGATTGTACCATTTAAAACCTCAAATTCATTGAAGGAACCAAAACCCTAATTTGACTGGCTTAGGAGGTATTTGGACTGTGCAACCCTTGAGAAGTCTTGAACCATTTGAAGATGATTCTTGATAAACCTTGAAGAATATGGGAGGGCAAATTTTGGGGTATAACACATATTCAAACAAAAGCAAGTGATCTAGCAAGTAACTAAGAGCCCATGGAAAACCATGGATGAAAAGGGTGCTAATACCTTCCCTTTTCATAATATACCCCCCGAACTTAAAAACATCTCTAAAGGTCTTTCTGTGCTTTTTTCACCTTTCCTTTTTGGATAAAAGAAAAGTCAGTGGCGACTCTTGATAAACTGCAACATTTGCGAACACAAACACAAAACCTCAAGTCAGTTCTCCCACCGTATCACAGAACTGGCGACTCTGCTGGCGAAAATATTCTAAAAGTGGGGTTACCTTAGGGTTAGATCATATTTACTTGCTTACATTATTTGATTTTCATGTTTTACATTATGGTTCCTTGTTTGGGTTTGTTTTAAATCCTACACCTGGATTTGGGGACACCTTTTAGGTAAGTAGCAATAAACTGTGAGAGAACTGTGCAGGGTATACCGACACGGTTGAAGCAGTAGCTACGTTGGTGTGGCACTTTGGTTTGTACTGGTAACCCTTGAGTCAGTCAAGGAGAGTACAGGACCGCCGCATGGTGTTGTGAAGCATCAATTGACCTTAGAATCCTACTTGACCAACATGGACATTAGGAAGTAGCGAGATAACCGACTTTGGTGCAGTCCGAAGTTGGTTGATACTCGATGCTACACTCATTGAGGTTTGACTCTTGAGTTTTATTTGGTTGCGAGTCAATCGCCTATTGAATGAAACTTGGGGGAAAGATCATTGATATTGAGATCCCTTAGAACCCGGTTACTATTAACTAGGACCAGTTGAGCCAACTAAACTTCAAGAGGGTGTAACTCCATGCAAGCCTAAACCCAAGGACTTGTCTGCTTTGTGTGAATATGATCATTTGTATATAAACTTGCTTACCCCGCATACCTGTACATAACATCATAACATCATACCATAATATTTTCAATAACCATTTCAAGGATCTCGAGGGTCTTTGATACATGGTCACGTTGAACCATACGTTTATCAAGGGGCAAGGGGATTTATTTTCCTCTAACCAAACACCGTCAAAAATCAAGTACAACAAACTTGAGTCAAGGGCTATGACCCACTTGACATGGTGAGCTTAATTCTCGTGGAAAGACATCCACCGATACAAAGTTCTCCAATCCAAAGCTGTAAGTGGCTACTAACATTTACCCCATGAGATCCTTGAAAACATGCATCCACATATCATGCATCATATCATGACAGGTTTCTCCCATACAGGTCTGCTTATCTTCCTACTGTTTATTTAAGTAAGATGGATATGGAACAAACGGTGAAAGATCTCCAAGCTCAAAATGCTCAGTTCCAACAAATGTTCCTGGCTATGGCTAGGGGGCAAGAGGACCTGAAAACTCTCCTTCTCAAAGACAAAAAGAAGAAGTCCAAGAAGTTAGTAGGTGTCCTGAACTCGAGAAGAAGACCTAGAGGACCAGTCAAGAGAGCTCTAGATCTTTCAAATCCATCCAACACGGGGGATAGTCATGAAGAAGACCACAGTCTGGAGATTGGTGAAGTCGAAGCTGACTACTCTGAGGAACAATATCCTCCCACTGATGATAAGTACAAACAGTTGGAGGATCGCCTCAGTGCTATGGAGATTCAACAGATACCTGGCTTGGATTTAGGAGACATGGGTTTGGTTTCTGGAGTGGTCATCCCGCCAAAGTTCAAAATCCCTACCTTTGCCCTGTACGATGGAGTCTCTTGCCCTAATATGCACTTAAAGTCTTATATCCGCAAGATTCAACCATACACAACTGATTCGAAGCTTTGGATCCATTTCTTCCAAGAGCGCCTAGTAGGGACTCTTGTGCAACTGTAGAACATGACCATGGGTTCCAACGAGAGCTTCAAAGGGTACGCCCAAAAATAGAGAGATTTGGCTGGTAGGGTGCAGCCCCCTTTAACTAACAGGGAGCTGATTGACATCTTTATGGGAACTTTAACAGGGTCTTTCTTCAATCACTTGATCGGAAGCTCCTTAGCCGGGTTCACCGAGCTAATACTGACTAGCGAAAGAGTCGAAGCTGGCATCAAAAGTGGAAAGATTCAAGAAGCTACACCTTCTGATGCTCAGAAAAATCCATATAATGGGAAGAAAGAGTCCAATGCTGTGTACAGTCAAAAGAGTCGTCATGACCAACACGTGGGGGCAGTCTTGATCTCTGGTTCTACGTCACACCGACAATAGCAAAGGGGAAATCAACGAAGGCCAAATGAGCCCAAAAGATAGTTCACCAACCTCAACATGCCATTGTCTCAAGCATTACAACACTTGTTGAAGATGAATTTGATTGCATTAATAGGACCTCATCCAAACCCCAAGACTTCTTATCCTAATGACACTAATGATTGCTAGGCATTGAAGTACAAGATTCAGAATTTGATTGACGCCAAGGAGATCGAGTTCGACCCTCCGGAGACTCCAAACGTGATCACTACTCCTTTGCCAAATCATTGAGAGCAACTTGTTTCATTTTGAATTTTCAATTGTAATTTCTTTTGTTATTAAAACAATTATCTATTAATGTCAAACTTTGTTTCATTAATGCACTGCATATGTTTGTCTTGATTTGATCCACTCATTTTCATTACATTTAAACTATGCTTTTTACTCACTTTATGACATTTAACTCTTGCTAAAAGTTAGAAGCCTTTAGAGGGAGGATGACGAAAACAATGCCATAATCTTATACAGTATGCTTTTGAACGGACCTTGCTGACGATGTACATGCGTTTTTTTTCAAATCCTAAACACTGGAGTTATAAGGAAGATAATCCCTAGTCAACCCCTTCGAGCCAAAGAAGTAGAAGTTTTCTGTTTTAACACAAATTGAAACCTTTAATCAAAACCTGGGGCATGGTAGTCTCTCAGTTAATTCAAATGCGCGTTTAAATTGCAAACTCTCATCTCATAATACAACGAATGACATCAAAAACATTCCTCTGGAATCAAAAGACAGTGATGGTTCCCTATCACATAGGCAGTCATTATCTCTCAAAAAGAAAAGCCCTCTAAGTCAAAACCTACGAAGGAGACTTAAAGAAAACTGGGGCATCCCGCTGACTGTAATCTCAAAACAAGAATAGTCAGACAAAAATTAGGGATAACAAATCAAAGAAAGAGGTCACTATAAATCCTCTACAACATGAAAAAAATTGAAAAAATGATTGCCTTCTGACAAAACTTAACCTGTCTGAACCATCACTAAAACGTCATTCCAGACTCAATTGGAGTTCAAACGTACAATTAACCGATTTTATGACTGAAGAACATCACGAGGAGCGGGTGGGTACAAATATACTTTGAGCCTTTGATCCTTTGTTTCTTAAACCGTGAACCAAGCCACGTTACAACCCTTTAAAAGTCCTAATTGAAGCATGGGTTAGTTCGAAAGCATACTGTTATAAAAGGTATCCTGACTCCTGTAAGGCTTTACTCAAAATCCTGAGTTGAATTAAAAACTTCTTTACTTGCTAAAAACGCATTTTTCAAAACTTCAAGACAAGCATAAACTTTGAATTACTTGAATATCGCTGTTTGCATGTGGCTATTTGTTTGACAGCGGAGAAATTCACACAACGAATATCCAGTGAACGAAAGCTCTCTTAGTGAACAAAATCAATTCAAGAAGGATGATACTTTCATTGACAAAACTCCTATCAACAAGGGGGCATGACATGTCACTATCCATTACACCTGGGACACTTCAGTCAAGATTCCAGGAAATCTCTCAAGAAGTGCAGAGTAACCAGGGGCAGGTCTCCATCTCCGTTACTTGGGGCATTGAACGTCGATCTCAACAAAGGGTTACGTACAATCAAACATTTTTTGGCAATGCCACAAACATTTGCTACTAGGGGCAATGGCAAATCTCCCCAAATTCCTTCTCATAGGATAATTCCCCAACAAGAGTTCAATCTTTGAAAACCTTTCCCCAGTCGAGACAACCTCAAGAATCCTCAAGGACTTTCCCCAACGAAGTCGTCACCTCTCTAGCAGATCGGCAACATGGTTTATTTCCCCAACAAAAGGTAGGATTCCCCAACTTGAGTTTGCCTCTCCGACTACTACAAATCAAAGGACCACAACTCCTCTTCCCCCGTAGACTACTCTACAATCCCCAGCAAGTTACTGTGAAACCTGGACCCGACCAGATACCAGTTCAACTTCGATTCCCCAATAAAGCAACAGACGACTAAAACTCCTGAACTCTTTTCCCAAGCAGGAATAAACATTCTCCCTACAGAGTTTTCAATATTCCCCAGCGGAGTTCTCCTCAAGAAACAAAACAGGAATCCCCGGTGGAAACATTCTAAGCAAAGTTTGAAGACACACCAACTCTTCAACAGCAATCCAGGGTTTAACGACTCCCCGGGATTTGTCAAGGATTTATTTCCCAGACAAAGACACACTTCAATAAACATGTCACATTTTATACATCCTATTTGCATACATGATAAGTGCATACGACACAATCTCATTTATTTTGAGAACATCATGACATCATGCATTTCATGCATCACGACATTGCATACAACTAACGTCCTACCTCTTTCAGGAAAGGTCAATCAACAAATGGTTATCACCAACCTTTTCAAGTTCCAGATTAATACTTGTAACAAGCCATGAAAACTATCTGTGGACGACTCATTGTAGACTAATACCTGAAACCAGACAGGACAACTATCTACTTGACCAGCTGAAGCAACCCTACACAGGTTCCTTCCAAGATGTAGTTTAACACGGACTCATCATCAGGCAACCCTACACAGGTCCCTTCTCTCTACAATAGATGATTTTACATGAACTCATCATCAAGCAACCCCACACCGGTTCCTTCTCTTTCCAAGATGACGTTTTACACGGACTCATCATGAAGTAACCCTACACAAGTTCCTTCTCATGAAATTTCAGATGCAGTTTTACACTGACTCATCATGAAGTAACCCTACACAGGTTCCTTCTTTCCAAGATGCAGTTTTACACAGACTCATCATGAAGCAACCCTACACAGGTTCCTTCTTTCTAGATGCAGTTTTACACGGACTCATCATCAGGCAACCTTACACCAGTTCCTTCTCTCTACAATAGATAAATTTTTACACGGACTCATCATGAAGCAACCCTACACAGGTTCCTTCTTTCCAAGATGCAGTTTTACAATAACTCATCATGAGGCAACCCTACACAGGTTCCTTCTTTCCAGATGCAGTTTTACACAGACTCATCATCAGGCAACCCTACACTGGTTCCTTCTCTTTCCAAGATGAAATTTTACACTGACTCATCATGAAGCAACCCTACACCGGTTCCTTCTCTTTCCAAGATGAAGTTTTACAAGGACTCATCATCAGACAACCCTACACCGGTTCCTTCTTTCCAAGATGCAGTTTTACACGGACTCATCATGAAGCAACCCTACACAGGTTCCTTCTCAGGAAATTTCAGATGCAGTTTTACACGGACTCATCATGAAGCAACCCTACACAGGTTCCTTCCTTCCAAGATGCAGTGTTACATAGACTCATCATGAAGCAACCCTACATTGGTTCCTTCTTTCCAAGATGCAGTTTTACACGGGCTCATCATCAGGAAACCCCACACTGGTTCCTTCTCTTTCCAAGATGCAGTTTTACACTGAGTCATCATGAAGCAACCCTACACAGGTTCCTTCTCAGTAAAATT
The DNA here is from genome assembly GCA_948472305.1 of Vicia faba. Classification (NCBI taxonomy): domain Eukaryota; kingdom Viridiplantae; phylum Streptophyta; class Magnoliopsida; order Fabales; family Fabaceae; genus Vicia; species Vicia faba. The sequence goes on along the minus strand of OX451737.1, from coordinate 824,748,982 downwards.
CAGATGCAGTTTCACACGGACTCATCATCAAGCAACCCTACACAGGTTCCTTCCATTTAAAAGATGAAGTTTTACATTGACTCATCATCAAACAACCCAACCTTCAAATACAGTCCAGAAATCATTTCTGGACGGTATCTTTAATCTCATCTCCAACAACTATCCATTATCTCTCCAAATGGCATCTTTAAGCCCATTCCCTACATAATAAACTAACACATCTTTGAGTGCAAATTTTCTGGGCACTCTAGTGTTCAATCATCTTTAACCTTCAAGTCACGAATGGCAGACTCACCAATCTAACTCTTCAGGTGTAAGAAGATTGAACAGGGGCAGCTGTTGTACCCTAAAAATTTCCCTCTCATTTCTCAAGGAATCACCCTGGATCCTCAAGCTTGCTTTCATCCAATTCCAAGCCTTGAATTATCATTTTTTCCAAGCAAACCATTCACAAGGGAAAAATGGTCACTTGCACACTGAAAAGTCTAACTTTGACTTTTGGATCAAAATCAAATCTCAAAAAACATATTTCATCAAGACATGTTGGAATATGAAGTTTGTTTCATCAAGAATTTCAAAAGTCAAATTTTACTTTGGAAAAGTCAAATTCTAAATACTTAGAAATTTTTCTAAGTGTTTAAGAAATATGACAATTTCAGAACTTCTGACCAGATTATCACCATAACGCTCAGCAAATTCGGGATATTCTCAAGACAGAGTTTGATCAGAACTTCTGGGCAAGTTTTCATAAAAGCTCAGTCAGAGTTTTCCAGGGTAATTCAAAGAAGGTTAAGAAGCGTGCTGCAAGCTTTCTAGAAAGTATGAAAGTTCCTTCAGAACATGCTGGAGCCATAAGATAAGAAGATCGGAAGATTGGATGCTACGCAAGCTCAGAACTTCTGATCCAAAACTAATCCTTGGTGTAGAGTTTCACATTGCAGGATTTCTGGTTGTGATAAGTCTCGTCATCATTTAATGCTCACAACCACTTTATGAGTCTTTATCCAAAGGATTTTCACCACGTGTACCTCTACTGTCTTGGGATAACAACTCTGATACTAAACCCATGCTTTGATTTTTTCTTTTCCTTAATTCCTGCTGACAACCACCATGCTTGCTTCAAAACAAGGCAGCACTTCAACATATGAAGGCTATATTCAACGCTTTGGTCAGAACTTGACCAAATCCCAAAACCTTGTTTATACAACTTGCTGCACACCTATAACCAACAGCTAGTTCAGCCTACGCCTGCATCCCATAATTACACCAAACTAGCATACAAAAACTGTGATGAAAAAGCAAAGGAGCAGGATGCCAAAAAGGTTCAAAATCCCAATTGTTCTTCCCCCAAAAAACACAGAAAAATCATCTATAAATACTTTGCTCCATCACACATTCAAGAGGCCGGCTTTTGAAGAGAGAGATTGGCCAAAAAAAGAGAGAAAAGGAAGTTGTGAAACCTTCATAAAAATTTAGATTTCTCATACACAAAAACAAAACTTTGTTCTACCCTTTCAAACAAAGAACATAACCACTCTTCTGTTTCTCTTGCTGACTCAGAACATCCAAAGGCAGCCACTCAAAGCTCCAAACCCACGCTCCAGGTAAGTCTTTCTGACTTTACTTGTTTTTCATTCTGAACATCATTAAACATGTAAATATCATAGTATTAATGTTGTCCATATCATTGCATAAGTAGGAAAACTGTGGATCAGAACTTCTAGAATAATGCTAACCTCAGACTTAGGATCAGAACTTCTATAAACTATTGTGCTGATTTGTTGTTTGTTAAAATATGAATAAGTTATTGTTGTGCTGATTAAAAGTCAAAATGTAACACAAAACTTCTGTTTTTCACTCACCATTTTAACACACAACTTCTAGGATTTTCTCACTGTTTAAGCACGCATAACTTCTGAGTTCTCTTCATTGTTTTAAAACACATAACTTCTATGATTTTTCTCACTGTTAATACACACTGAACTTCTGATGTTCATCCACTGGCTCAGCATAATACAGAACTTCTGATGATTAACTCACTGTTTTGACACAGCACAGAACTTCTGAGTTCTCCTTACATGTCAAATACACTGATTTTCTGATGTTTTCACTCGTTGTTTTCAAACACTCAGAGTTTCTTATTTTTACATGCTGACAATACAGAACTTCTGACTTTTGGTTCACTGTCTGGATATTACCAAGAACTTATGTGTTTTCCCTCTAACGTGTCTTGCAGGACCTCAGAGTTTACCAATCCAGAACTTCCGATTCCACTGATGTCTCCTGCTGAGTCACGACGCTCTTGGCTTTAGAACTTCTGATCCTAGTTGTTCTTCTTGCAGCAGCACGCTGTTTCTATCTTGCATTTATTTTCATTTTCATCATTTTTAATATTAACATAAAAAAACATAAAAATGTTTTCCTTTTAATTTATTTCCTTAAGACAAAAAAACCATTTTCTAAACAAATTCTTTTTCCTTCTTATATTGTACATTTCAATATGGTTATAATAGTAACTTAGGACTTATTTTTACTTGCAACCCCCATTCATAAATTTGTACACCCCATCCCCTAAATATTGTAATAGCGTAGGACTTTACATTTCCGCACTTTTATTACTTTCGTACATTGTTAGTATATAGGGTGTGTATGGCAAGATAAAACCAACAAGTAGACCACCAAAAATCAAAGACAAATGCATGCAATCAAACACACTGGCACAAATTCACCCTTAGGGTAATCTCACTTGTTGCCTTACAAAAATGGCCATGTTATGAATGTGGGATGTCTTAACACAAACAAATCGAAAAATACAAGATCATAGTCCCTCGATGACGCTATCAAATTTGCCTTTCAAAATGATCTTAGTCCCTAAAGAAAAGTGCTAAGTCGTCTCACAAAATTGCTATCATGGTCATACGATGACCCAATGCCCGTCCCTTCACATCCAACGATGCGGCTTCTTACCAAAACAATAGTAAGATAGCAACATCTAAAGGAGGAGGAAAATAAAATCTAAGACCTTTTGAGTAGGTAGATTGCTCTTTGTTACTTGCTCACTCTCAAAAAAAATATCCTTGCTATTCTCAAAACAATCACATACACTTCCCAAACATCTTCCAAACATTTTTCAAACATTGAAAACATTTTCAAAAGATCAACACTTTGTATACATTCTTACGAACGAGAATCATTACAAAGTTTTCCTAAACGATGGCGCCTTTTCAAAATAATTTCAAAAACCACTAGCACATTCAAACAAAATCAAGTGATCTAGCAAGTAACTAAGAGCCCATAGAAAACCATGGATGAAAAGGGTGCTAATACCTTCCCTTTTCATAATCTACCCCTCGAACTTAAAAACATCTCTAAAGGTCTTTCCTGTGCTTTTTTCACCTTTCCTTTTTGGATAAAAGAAAAGTCGGTGGCGACTCTTGCTAAACCGCAACATTTGCTTACATAAACGCAAAACCTCAAGTCAGTTCTCCCACCGTATCACACCCAAACAGTTTCCATAATGTATTGCTACTTACCTATAAGGTATCCCTAAATCTGGGTAGAGGATTAGAACAAGCCCAAACAAGGAACCAAAATGTAAAGCAAACAAATCAAACAATGAAAGCAAGTAAAGGTGATCTATCCCTAAGTTAACCTCACTTTTAAGTTTGTCCCCAGCAGAGTCGCCAGTTATGTGATACGGTGGGAGAACTGACTTGGGTTTTTTGCGTTTTATCACAAATGTTGTGGTTAGCAAGAGTCGCCACCGACTTTTCTTTTATCCAAAAGGAAAGGCTGAAAAGAATAGGAAATACCTTTGAGATTATTTCTTGAGTTCGGGGGGTAGATTATGAAAAGGGAAGGTGTTAGCACCCTTTTCATCCATAGTTTTCTATGGGCTCTTAGTTGCTTGCTAGATCACTTGCTTTTGTTTGAAAAATGTGCTTTGTTTGGTTTTTGAAAGAATTTTGAAAAGGCTCCTTCGTTTAGGCAAACTTTGTAATAGTTCTCGTTCGTAAGAACTTATACAAAGTGTTGATCTTTTGAAAATGTTTCATGTTTGGAAAATATTTTGAAAGTGTTTTTGAAAGTGATGGTGTTTGTTTTTGAAAATAAGCAAGGATGTTTGATTTGAAAATGAGCAAGCAACTTAGGAACAATCTACCTACTCAAAATTCTTAGTTCATTTCTTCCTTTCCTTTGATATTGCTATATTACCATTAATTGGTAAGAAGCCTTATCTTTGGATGAAGAGGGACGGGCGTGGGTCATCGTATAGCCATGATAGCAATATTGTAATATATCTTATAATTTTTCTTTGAGGGACTAAGATCATTTAAAAGGCAACATTTGTAGCGTCATTGAGGGACTATGATCTTGTATTTTTGATTGCTTTTTGTTAAGATATCCCACATGCATAACATGGCCATTTTGGTAAGGCAACAAAGTGGAATTACCCTAAGGGTGTAAGTGTGCAAGTGTGTTTGATTTACATCCTTTTTTATCTTGAATTAGGGTTTGCTAACTTGTTAATTTTAATCTTTCCATACAAACCCTAATTTACTAGCATTTATATAAAGCGATAAATTACGGAAAGTAAAATTACTACAATATTACATCATTAGGGGAGGGGGTATACAAATTTACAAATGGGTATTTTCAAGAAAATTAAACCTAATTATCTACTACAACCATATTGAATAATATACAAAAATTAAAAATAAAATGCAAGAATATAAATGGACAAAGAAATGATTTTTGTTAAGAAAAGAAGTAGTTTTGCTTAAGAAAATATTTTGATCTTTTGGTTTTAAAAGAGATAAGACAAAGTATGTGATTATAAAAATATTTTTGGTATTTTTATTATTAAAGATAAAATAAAATAATAAGAGGAAAAGGGGTTAGAATCAGCACATGGCTGAAATGAGAGGGAACAAATTTTTTGGCTATGATGCGCTGCAAGAAAGAAAATGTTAGTAGGAAAATAGAAGGTTAGAAGTTATGGGTCTGACTACACAAAACTTTTGAGGTTGCTGGGAATCTAGAAGTTTTAATACCATTGGCAAATCATAAATTCTGGTTGTTTGAGAGAGTGAGATGATAATACTGTTGGGTGAAGCATATCTAGAAGATCTGATCTAAGAACATTATCTGACAGATAAATGGGTAAAAATATTAATAAGTGAACCTAAAAAAGATGCTTCTGGGACTAGAACCAAGGACCCTTAGCACTAATGTCTAATGCACACACTTTCTACCACCGGTGTGGCTATACATCTGGTATTAGAAACAAAAGCATAAACATATAACACAAATTAAATTCTGATGATGAGCTTCATCTCTTTCTCCATGCTAATAAGAACATCTGCAACTTAGCCATTTCTTAACAGAATAGAAAACAAAAACATAGCAATTGTGGCAGGTTTCCATCATGGTTTCAGAGACATAAAAAAATATCAAGATTGTAAATCAGAGACAGGCATGTATCTGCTAATCCTAATTTCCTTAAGAAGTTCTGAACTGATATTCTCCCTCATTAGGCAGAAAGTACATGAAACCTCAAAATGTATACAACATCAGAATCAGGATGTTTACATTGTATTTTGGACATGCAAGTTTAACAATGCCTAAGTAATATGATGAGAGTCAGTAGAAGCTTACCTTGCAGATGAAAGATGTTCTGTGAGCTGGAACTTGATTCTGACAGTTGTGATGTTCTGACCAGTTTCCTCACGCGTTCCTCTGGTTAAGAAAACCTATAACTTGAGTTATGAATGGATGAAAAATTCTGAAACAGCCAAGAAACAAAGTTCTGACTTTTTGAGATGGAGATTGATGGAGAACGTGTTACAATCTGCAAACAGAAGTTAAGACAACTTCTAAATGTATATCAGGAGTGTTGTACCCCAATTTTTGCTCCTAAGATCCCTTCATCATACCATATTATTTCAATTACAACAAGATCACATTAGGGCTTTTGGTTCTTCTCCTTATCTTTAGCCTTGCTCTTTTGAGGTGTTACCAAGCACCTTAACTTGTTTTCTTTTGTGATCATGGATATTTTGCTTTGATTTTCTCTCTAATTAACAAAATGCAACTTTGGTTTGTCTTACTTGTTAATAATGTAGGTAAAGGCAATGAGGTCTAGCAAGTTGCATCATGGGTTCATGAGTTTATTTCCATGGCCTAGTCAATAGCTTGAGAAATTCAAACCTCGCCATTGAAGTTTTTTTGGAAGAATTGGTATGGAAGTGGTTTTGGTTGGCCATGAATCCTCAATAATTTCTATTCATAAAGGAATAATATTGGCACAAAAAGTTTGTTCAAACTTGGCAAAGTTCCACAAAGCATTCTCTTGATCTAGAGGCTAGGGTTTTGGACTTCAAAGGGGCATATCTTGCTCATCTTTTGGTATTTTTTTAGTGATTCCAAAAACATACTTCTCTTCAAGGAGTTACCAACAAATCACTTCAAAAGTTCCAAGGAGTTTTCATGTGGAAGGAACTTGGTGAAGAGAAAAGATTACAAGTCATCCAGATGAATCCCCAATTCTCCATATGTGACTTCAAATGGTCATAACTGGGTCAATTTTTATCACCTTGAGCCCATTCTTTTTTCATGATGATCTTAAAGATGTGTACTTCATGCCTTCTTTTATGTGCAAAGTGATAAAATGGATGAAAGTTTCCTTAAGAATGAAAAAGATTATAGGTCATTTCATGATTTTTGGCCAACTTCAACAAGTCATAACTTGCTCAATTTTTGGAGATTTTGAGTGGTTCAAATTGAAAAATGTCATTCAAGAGATCTACTTCATTCCATATTTTTTGTCAAGATAAAATTCTAAGTGGAAAGCGATGTTTGGATACAAAAGATTATAGGTCATTTTTGAAGAAGAATTTGTAATATTTCTAAGTATGGAAAGCCAACTCTTTTTCTTCAACTTTGACTCCATGTAATTTTCAGCTCAAGCATCCATTTTATTCCATTCTTTTTCCATTGTAAAGCTTATTACCTCATCTTTCCAAAGCATCAAGAATTTTTCCCTAAGGCCCCTTGAGGTGGAAATGCCATTGGATTGAACTTGGTAACTTGGAACTGAAGTTTCTCCATAAGTCAGAATTTGAAATTCATGTTTTGACCTTTAAACATCAAATTAGCACGCGTTTGTGATTTAAACATGTTTAACCAAGTTGTCAAAGTGGATTAGAGCCTTGAAACGCAAGAATTAGATGAGTTTTGATGCAAATCAGATCACACTTTGCTCGTGCAACAAGTTCACACGATTTCCCTCCAAACTTCATCATTTCACACGCTTGAACATTCCATTTGATTCCCTATAAATAGAGGGTCATCCCCCATTCAATTTCCCAAGCTTAGATAGCCAGGATCACACTGCCAAACTTGCTTCACAACTCAGAATTCAGCTACTTCGAATCTTATTCTCAAGCCTTTTTCAATCCATTTTTTCCATCAATTTACCTTCCTTGATCTTCCCTGAAGCTAACCATATAATTACATTCAAGAATCGTGCCCTATATTGCTCCATAGAAGTCCAGTTTCAGAATTCTGCAACTCAACTTCAATAGGTAGATTCCTTCATTAATTCTTCAAAACTTTGGTATCACTGTGTTGCTCTCATTGCCCTGGTTCTAGTCGCAACACTTACATTCATCTGGAAGCACGTTTTGACCATGAATTTTCAAATCCCTTTTCAAAACTTTCTTTCCAAATTGCTTGAGCTACAGTTTATATAAATTTGGCGCGAGGGTGTGGTTGTCTTCGTCTTGAAGAGACAAAGCGAATGGCATAGGTCTGAGCTTATGATTTTACAGTTTGAGAGACCTGCAATTCGTGAGGGCTGGAGGTTGAAGATGACCAACGTGTCATCTTCTAACCAATGAAAGTGTGACATTTGTTATTTTTAAATTCTGATTTTATTAATGATTATGTACATTATTCATTAAAGACCATGATATGCACAGTGCGCCAGATCCCTTGGATTTGATTACTAACGCATTTTGACTCTCATCCAATGGTCCACATCTTTTTCTCTTATTTTCTTTTTCTGATTTTTATATTTTTATTAATTTAAATTTCAAAAAATCATAGAAAATTCATTTTTAGTCCAAAAAAAATGAAAAAATCATGAAAAATATTTTTGATTATTCTCTTTCTGATTTTTATTTTTTCACAATTTAATTTTGTGTTTTGGTATTTTTTATGAATTTTACACTTATTTGATTTTTTAAAATGTTTAAAAATACTTTTACACATTTTTAAATTCTGAAAAAATTATGGAATGATCCAATAGTATTGTGACAAATATTGGTGACCTTATTTTATTTTTGTTTCTGAATTTACTATTTTTTTTATACTATTTTTGTTTATTTTACCCATTTTTTTTAATTTTTTAAAATAGTTTCTAACTTTTAAAATTTCCCAAAAATTTTATAAAATTACTTGGCCTCTTTTCTGATTTTTCTATGGTCTTATTTGTCATTTCTTGATTAATTTGAATATAATTGACATTTTCCTCATTATTTTCCATTTTCTAAACATTTTTAAACCCTTTTAATGTATATATTAATTATATTATTATTTTGTGAATATTTTATGGCTGTCTTGAGTTGATTTTTTGATCATGGCTTTATTAACATCATTGGATCCATGGTATTGAGTTTAACTCTACAAAAAATGGATGAATGATTTTAATAATAGTTTGATTAAATATTAATTCAAATGTGGTTTCTCTTTTTACCCTAATTCCTCTTCATCTCATCCCCTTCTCATTGCACTAAATGTTGTTGGAGCATGATCTCTATATCATGTCTCAAAATAAATGGTGCATAGATTGCTATTGACCGGTCTCAAAATAGGTGCGACTTCTATATAAGTCCACTTACGATTGCTTAACATCGCTAAATTTTATCCCGATTCGAATAAATGATCATTCGTGGCCCAAACTTATGATTGCAAGCCCAAGTATGTTAATTTGATCTCTTTGATCCAATAACCTTGAGATTCATTGTGTGGAGGCTTTGGTTCTACCAATCCTCTAATGGATCTACAATACCTTTGGTCAACGCAGATCACTTAAACATCGTTGATCATTAAATGGTACTTATGATAATTCCAAATGGATGATATACTTGACAAAAAGCAAATGCAAATTGTTGTGTGGAGGCTTTAATTCTACCAATCCTCTAATGAGTTCCAAATGCAAGTTTCAAGATGGTCATCCAACTAATCACTAATTATTGACTTGTTTTATTTTATGCTTTTGTTCTTTTATGCTTTACACACTATTTATTTTTTAGCATTTTTCATTTCATGCCATTTTCATCTTTGCTCATTTGAGCATTTATTTTCTTGTAATTTTTTTACTTTGCTCACTTGAGCTTTTTTTTTTCTTTTCTTAAGATACTTAATAATCAACATAAACCCTAAAAAACTCTTAATGGTACTTGGACTATTTGGTTACTATCCTTGGCATTATGGAGCAGTGGACTTTTTCTTGGACTTAGGATTAGAAACCTTGGCCTATCTTGGAGACCTTGTGATCTTATCTGGTTATTTTTTCTGGAGTTCTTGATGTTTAGATCAAGACATTGGGTTGCTTGTTTGTTTATTGTGTGCAGGTTTTTGTGATTACATTCTCTGTTTGTAATCTGGAATTCACCCGTATACAGCCGTTACTCTGCCCAATTTTTGTGAAGACTAAATACACTTGAAGTTTGGTTCTCTCAAGAGGTCTAGTATCTTTGCTTGCTTGGTTTTAAATCCAAAGAATGTGAATTCTATCTTGGCTCATAATGTCAAGTTTTGGCTTCTTGTTGGTTAGATGATCCGTATCCTTAGCTTTTACCTTATGCTTTAGGATAGCCTCTTCTACTCCTCCCCATCTTCTTCAATTTCAAAAATCTTCTCCCTCCTTTTTTAAACTCTTCTTGTTTTGAAACTTAAACTACTTTCATAATAAACTTGGACTTAAGTCCATGCATTTTCAAAAACATTTTCATAAAAAAAAACTTCAATCAATTTAATAATACTTTGACATTTTTGTGAGAAGACTAAAAGTCGATCAATCTCATTTCAAACCATTTTGCCACCACCCATTTTATATACAACACTTTTTTTTATAGCCAAAATATACAGATTTTTCAAAGAGGTTCTTGCGGAGTACCGTAGATGTTTAGGGTGCTAATACCTTCCCTTTGCATAACCAACCCTCTTACCTTGAATCTTTCCCCCTTTTTGGGTTATTCTCTCTTTTACCATTCCTTTGGAAACAATAAAGCACGGTGGCGATTTTTATTTTGATTTGTATAAAGTCTAGTCAATCCAATGGCTTAGTCTTGAACATTTCTACCGCTACAAGGAGCTGTATGGATGATTTGGTCAAGAAACACTTGAGGGAAATTGGAGTTTGAATGCAAGAATAAAAAACTAGTAGGTTTCGAATTTGTGTTTGCAGTTCTGGATTCTTGGAATTTTTGGTAAAGTTTCAAGGCTTTTTGCTCTTCAGTTTTTCGACCTCTTTACAGTTGCCAATGAAGTTCAATTTATAGGCAAGAACTTTGTAGCTTGGAGAAGTCAATAGTACAACCATCATGCTAGGGCGCATACTTATTCTTGAAGCAAGTTAAACAAGTATGGTGGTTAGCAGCCTTTAGCCGTGCCTAAGCTGGATTTGTAAGCTGGACTTGTACAAAAGTTTGCTTTTTCAAGGACAACAATGTACTTCTATGCCACATGTGGGGAAGTCCTTTGGATAAAAACTCAAAAGTGGTTGTGAGCATTAAATGATGATGAGATTTATCAAACCAGAAATCCTGCAATATAAGATTATGCATCCTAGCTTAATTCTGGGTCAGAAGATCAACATCAACGTGACTTAGAATAAACATTCAACTTCTAATCTTTGAATCTCTTTGCTCCAGCATGTTTTGAGCGAGTTCTCAAACTTTCCATAAAGTTTATAACAAGCTTTGTAAACCCTCTTTGAATTTCTCTTGTAAATTCTGACTGGATCTACATGAAAATTGATCCAGAAGTTCTGGCCAAATCCTGATTTGAAAATGCTCAGAATTTACTAAGTGTTTAAGGTTCATGGACGTGTCTTTGAAGACTTATAACTTGAAATCCCAGCATTTCTAGAAGAAGTTATGTTCTACAATGTTTTATATCTCATTGATATCTACAACTCTTGTGTTAGAAGTTCTTCCATAATCAACTTGCATCATGGTGATAATCTGGCCAAAAGTTCTGAATTTATCATATTTCTTAAACACTTAGAAAAATTTCTAAGTATTTAGAATTTTGACTTTTTCAACATAATCTTGACTTTTGATTTCCTTGATGAAACAAACTTCATGCCTTGATGAAATATGATTCTTGAAACTTGATTTTGATCCAAAATTCAAAGTTTGACTTTTCAGTGTGCAATTGACCATTTTCCCCTTGTGAATGACCTTCTTGGAAAATTGTCATCCAAGATTTGAAACTTGATAGAAGCAAACCTATGGATCCAAGATGATCCTTTAAGAAATGAGAGGGAACATTTTGGGGTACAACAGCATCCAAAGTCATGACTCTCAAGATCTCGATATATGATCTATTGGAACCAAGGGAGTTTTTACTCAAATGGTTTAAAGTCGGGATATTCGATCTTCATCAAGTCATTGACTCAGAGGGAGTATCGGAAAAAGGATAAGTATTTCTTACCCTTATAATTTCACTGATTATGATTATATGTACAAAATTGTGTCATCAAAATACATAATTTTATCATCATAAAAAAGGGGGAGATTGTAAGAATAAGTTTTGGTTCTACAATATCATCTCTGAGTTTTGATGATAACAAATGAGTATGATTGTATGAACAATTATGTTGCACTAATGTTTATTATTGTTGAGTACTAAACAAACGGGTTGTGCTTATGATGAATGGTGTGGCCAAGACATTAGAAGAGAATTGATTCCGCTTCTATGCTACACAAGTTCTGTTGAACAGTAGCAAGACACTCCATAAGGCTCTGAAGTGTAAACTGCAATATTTGTCTGAAGGAACCAGTAAAAAAATCTTAATACAGAATTTGATACTTATGTACAGATGCTGAAGACTCAGGCTTCTAAAGACAACATGTTCCAAGGAAACAAAGTTAGAAGATCTGAAGACAAAGTTTCTGTAATACGGTGCGAGAATTGACTTGGTTGTTTTGCGTTTATTCACAATTGTTGCGGATAGCAAGAGTCGCACTGACTTTTCTTTTATCCAATAAGGAAAGGGTGAAAAGAACAGGAAAAACCTTTGAGATTATTTCTTGAGTTCGGGGGGTAGATTATGAAAAAGGAAGGTGTTAGAACCCATTTCATCCATAGTTATCTATGGGATCTTAGTTGCTTGCTAGATCACTTGCTTTTGTTTAAAAAATGTACTTCGTGGTGTGGTTTTGAAAGTATTTTGAAAAACGTCTTTGTAATGATTCTCGTCTCTATAAGAATGCGTACAAAGTGTTGGTTTTGATAAATAGTTCAAAGAGGTATTTGTGGAAGATGTTTTTGAAAGGGATTTTGAAAAGTGCCTCTGTAATGATTCTCGTCTTTATAAGAATGCATACAAAGAGCTTTGTCTTTTGAGAATGTTTCAATTAAATGTGTTAGTGTGGAAAAATGTTTTTGTTGTGAGCAAGAGAGAAACTATGAGCATCCTACCTACTCAAAAGGTCTTTGTTCTTTTCCTCCTCCTTTAGATGTTGCTATCTTACCATTAATTTGGTAAAAAGCCCCATCGTTGGATGTGAAGGGACGATCGTGGGTCGTTTGTATAGTCATAGAAGGAAACCTATGAGACGTTTTAACAATTTCGTAAAAGGACTAGATCGTTTACCGAAGGCAACATCGAGGGTCATTGAGGGACTACGATATTTTATTGAGGGTCTTTGCTAAAATGCCCATATTCAAGGGACATGACTATTTTTTGAGGCAACAAGTGAGATTACCCTAGAGGTGCATGTGTGCAAAGTGTGTTTGATTGCATGCATTTTTGTCTTTAATTTTTGGGTTGTCTACTCGTTGGTCTTATCTTGCCATACATCCTAATTACTAATATTTGTATAAAGAAATAAAAATGCAGAAAATAAATATTCTACACTATTACAACCATATTGAATAACAACAAAATGTAAAGACAAAACAAAATACAAAGAAGGGAAAATAAGCTTTTCGATCCAGGAAGGATGCACCCTTCGATTCTGCTTTTCTGGCTCCTTTCAATTTGGGCATAGCAGCCAGCGTGATATGGAACCTTTGATTCTACCTTTCTGCTTCCTTCGATTGCATGAATGTTAGGGAGAGCAAGTAACCTTCGACCATGCCCTTTATCCTTCTTTCTATTGAGGCCTGGAAGTCAGTGTGGTCACCTTTCGTTTCTCCCTTATTTCTCCTTTGTTTGGAATTGTGAAACTATAAGGGAGCGAAGCCTGAGGCTTTGTTTCACACACAACTTCTTCTTTCGTTTGGGGTCTGTATAGGTTAGTTTTAACGTATACTTGGGCAGGAAAACCATGTAATCGAAAGGACAGAAATAAAAAGTGAACAAATGTTATTTACATGCTTAAAACAAAAAGTTTAAGGTCAGGGGACTTAGCTTACTTCTGAAGTTGGTGCTTCTGGACCTTGAGTGATTGGAATGGATGTTCCTAGATTCGAAGGAAAAAATAGGTGTGGTGTCTCTTTGACTGGATTCGAAGGTCAAGAAGAGTGGGATGGTATTTGTTGTTTCTGGATTCGAAGGAAAGAAGAGGTGCAGTGTTCCTTCTACTGGATTCGAAAGAAAAACAAAGCATAGGGTTGCTCTTGGATTCGAAAGGGAAAAGAAACATGTGTTTGTGTTTCTAGTGTGAGATTCTAAAGGGACAGGAACAAAGGTATGGTCTTCTGATTCTGGGTTTGAGAATGTGTTAAGTGTTTGATGATTTTCACACACTCAAAGTTTCTCCCGCTATCAAAAGCCTATGGATGTGTTGTCCAGCCCCTTAGACATATTATGGAGCCTCTTATTTATAGATCAAGTTGGTTGAGGTTTAAGAAGGAAAACAAAAGAAATTTTAACAAATTGGGTATACTGTTTTTGTAGCTTTCGAGGGGAAGTATTTGTATGCCAAATTGGTGCAAATATAGGAGTAGTGTAGCAGGACTACTGTGCAGCAGTTTTGGAGCGTTGTGGCCAGTGCAGCAGGTCTGAACTTGGCAGCAAGCATCTTTGAATATTTCATATCCTTCGATTTGACTTCATAAGTCCAACCTTTGACCAGATCCTCTCTTTAGACAACAATATTTGTTCCCAACCAATGTGTCTTCCGAGTGGGTCTTTTGTGCATCCTTCGAATGGGCCACCAATATTTGTCTTTCGAATAGGCCTTTTGTATGTTCCTTCGAATATGCCAGTTGTGAGTGTCATAGGGCAAAAATTGTGTGTGTCGAAACAAACAATTTTCAAAGGAGATACTGCCCAGTCGAAAGTAGCATGAAAGTAGCCAATGCATGAGGGAAGTTCATGTCTTGTGATTTGAAACAAGCAGGAAAGAAGGCTTTGCTTGCTGGATCAAAACAAACACTGTAAGGGGCCATTGCTTTGTGAATCAAAGAAAACATGTAAGGGGTCATTGCTTCAATCGAAGATTGCATGCAGGAGGACACTTGCTTCATGGGAGCTAGCATGAATGGAAGCCATTTCCTTGTGCGAGCAGGCATGCAGGAGGCCCTTGCCTTGTACCTCATGTAGGAGGCCAATGCTGAAGGTGGATTCGAAGCAAGCATGGAAGGATTTATTTGTCCAATCGAAGCTTGTCCAATTAAAACAGGTATGTAGGCATCAAATGTCCAATCGAAACAGGTATGTAGCAACCATTGCAATGTGAACCAAGCAAACATGTAAGGCCAATAGTGCAATCGAAGCTTGCATGCAAGAGGTTATTTCCATGGGCACCAACATAATTATATAGGATGAAAAGGGTGCAATCGAAGGATGTATGCAGGGAGCCTAAATTCCTAAACGAGGCTTGTATAAAGATAGGTGTTGCCTGCCCTGGATCGAAGCTAGTTGCTTCAAAGGAAACCTTTTTCCTTGTGGATCGAAGCATGCAGAAGGAAGGAGTTGCCTTATGGATCGAAGGAGGCACAAAGGATGCTATTGTCTTATGGATCGAAGGAGGCATGAAGGAGACCAAAGTCCAATCGAAGCCTTGTGAGTCGAAGTAAACTTGTTTTTTCTCCAATTTTGTCAAAAAGATTATTTTTATCTGCTTTGCCCTTTTTTAATAGTTTCCTCTTTAACTTGATGCTGGAAAATCCAATTGTACTTGTTCATTCTTGAATTTTCGAGAATTCTTGTGAGAAATGCCTTGAGAAATGAGAGGGCAAATTTTGGGGTACAACAGCTGCCCCTGTTCAATCTTCTTAAACCTAAAAAGCAAGTATGACACGTTACTGTTTGTAGCTTGAAGGTAGAAGATGATTGAACACTAGAGTGCCCAGAAATTTGCACTCGATGATGTGGTTATTGAATGTGTAGGGAATGGGCTTAAAGATTCCATTTGGAGAGATGATGGAGAGTTTGTCAGAGATGGGATTATAGATGCCATCCAAAGGTGATTGTTGACAGAAATTAGACTAAGTCTAAGTTTGACAGTAACTGGGAGGAGTGTCAGAATAAATCTTTGGTTGATTTAACTCTGAATGATATGCTAGAATAGACCCGTGTTAAGCCATGTCTGTAAATGTATTAGAAGGAATTTGTGTAAGATTGCTTTATGATGAGCCTGTGTAGGGTTGTTTTAGGAGATATATGAGAGGGAAGTTTGGGTAGGACTGATGAGTCCGTGTGAAACTACATCTGGAAATAAGAAGGAACCTGGGTAGGGTTGCTTCATGATGAGTCCGTGTAAAACTTCATCTGGAAATGTATGAGAAGGAACCTGGGTAAGGTTGCTTCATGATGAGGCAGTGTAAAACTTCATTTGGAAATGTATGAGAAGGAACCTGGGTAGGGTTGCTTCATGATGAGTCCGTGTAAAACTTCATCTGGAAATGTATGAGAAGGAACCTGGGTAGGGTTGCTTCATG
This sequence comes from Vicia faba, assembly GCA_948472305.1. NCBI lineage: Eukaryota > Viridiplantae > Streptophyta > Magnoliopsida > Fabales > Fabaceae > Vicia > Vicia faba. The sequence continues at coordinate 824,732,857 of OX451737.1, read as the reverse complement.
ACGAGTCTGTGTAAAACTTCATCTGGAAATGTATGAGAAGGAACCTGGGTAGGGTTGCTTTATGATTAGTCTATGTAAAACTTCATCTAGAAATGTATGAGAAGGAACCTGGGTAGGGTTGCTTCATGATGAGTCGGTGTAAAACTTCATCTGGAAATGTATGAGAAGGAACCTGGGTAGGGTTTCTTCATAATGAGTCAGTGTAAAACTTCATCTGGAAATATGAAGGAACCCAGGTAGGGTTGCTTCATGATGAGTCAGTGTAAAACTTCATCTGGAAATGAGAAGGAACCTGGGTAGGGTTGCTTCATGATGAGTCTGTGTAAAACTTCATTTGGAAATGATAAGGAATCTGGGTAGGGTTGCTTCATGATGAGTCTGTGTAAAACTTCACCTGGAAACGAGAAGGAATCTGGATAGGGTTACTTCATGATGAGTCTGTGTAAAACTTCATCTAGAAATGTATGAGAAGGAACCTGGGCAAGGTTGCTTCAGCTGGTCGTGTAGATAGTTGTCCTATCTGGTTTCAGGTATTAATCTCTGACCTTAGAAAGAAATATAGTTTTTCTGGCTTGTTACAGGTTGTGATCGGTGGATCTGGAACTGACTGTTTAACGCTGGTTCGTGAAATGTCGCGGAAGCAAGAGTCGCCATCGTCTTTTATTTTCTCCAACATGGACAGGACAAAAGCACAGCAAAATTCCTTATGAGATAGTTTCTCGGTTCGGGAGGTAGATTTATAGAAAGGGAAGGTGTTAGCACCCTTTCTATCCATGGTTATCCATGGGCTCTTAGATACTTGCTCATTTGTGTTTTCAAAATGTTTGCTTTTCAAAATGTGAGTGGGCTTTGAAAAAGTTTCTTTGAAAGATTTCTGAATAACTCTTGTATCTGTCCTCAAGAGTGTTTGAAAAATTTGTTTTGAAAGCTTTTGAAAGTGTAAGGTGTGAAAAGTATTTTGTTTGTTTTTGAAAAGAGCAAGTATCCATGAGTCATCTACCTACCCTAAGGAATTAAGTTGTGTAAGTGTCCTTTAGGTAGTGCCATCCCACCATTGAGGGGTAGGTAGCACCACCGTTGGAGGTGTTCAGGTCAATTCGATTTTAGGGACAGTGTGGTCACCGAAGCAACAATTAGGACACCTTAGAAGCTACCCTTATGTCCTTGATCATTTTTTAATCTGAGGCAACTGTTTCGAGGCAACTGTTTCGAGGCAACTGTTTCGAGGCAACTGGATCATGGACATAAGGACCGCTAAGACGTCCTATACTTGACGACCACAATTCGAGCTTGTAGGGACAGTGTGGTCACCAGAGCAACAGTAGGACACCTTAGAAGCTACCCTTATGCCATGTTCATGGACATAAGGACTTACTAAAATGTCCTGTACTCGACGACCACGTTTCGAGGGGCAAGGCAACAGTGAGGCGTACCCTAGAAGTGGTGTGTGAATTCTTGTGTTATTTTCAGTTTATGTTATATCTTGTCATGCATTTGGTGAGCTACGCTTTGTTTTTAATTGTCATGCATTCTTTCATACAAGTTAACAGTTAAAGGGGGTGCGGAAAATAAATTGCGGAAACGTAAATCCTACGCTATTACAAGGCGCGGGTCTATACATCGCCAAATTTTTACAAAGACCCGTTTTAAGTAAATAAGTGCGGAAAATAAAAAAACAGTAAAAGGTCATATTTACTATTACATATCCGGAGCAATTACATAATAATCGGACAAATTAAATACGCATGAATAAAGAAAAGGGAATTAACCTCTTTTTTTGTCTTTTTTTTGGTAATTAAATGAAATTGAAAACTAATTAATTATTTTAATTACAAGAAAATATTTTTTTGATTTTTTTATATTTTTTATGAAATAAAATAGAAATAAAAAGAAACAAAGTTAAAGATTAACCTAAGTCTAAATCTATTTTAATTATTAAAATGTTCAAATGGCCTAATTAAAAACTAGTTCAATTATGATTTATTTACAAAATAAAAATAATAATAAAAGTGTTAATTATATTTTTTGTTTTTTATGAAAATGATTAATTAAATTAATTACTAATAACCAATAAAATAAAAGGGGTTAGAAATTAAATTGAAGAAATAAAATGAAAAGAAAGAAAAATGAACCCAAATGGAGGGGGTATTGGGCCAGGAATGGGGGTGTGTTGTTGAAACTGGAATCAAGTGTGCAAGCATTGACTGGGAACACCATGGTCCACGCCTCATAGCCATCAGATTGGCGTTAGTGGCCACTTGGCAGGATGATCACTTGAGATGCATGATGGACGTTGTTTGGAAGCCTGCATAGGAATACCTTAGAAAAAATAATATTGAGTTTTGGGGCATCTCAAAGCAATTGAACCATACCATTATTTTCCTGTGGACTCATACAACACAAAACAAGCAACAAATTATGTTAATGATGCATGAACAAATGAAATTCGATTCCAAGAAAATTGTGCAAACCGTGAGTTCGTGTGGGGCGATTCCTTAGGCCTGAGCGCTTGGTTTTGATTCCAAAAGACTCCTGAGAGTTCCTGCAAAGTGTTAGAAATGAGAAAAGGCTTTGAATTGCCTTGGAAGGTGGATTTCAGCTTTGACTTTTTGCTTGATTTTTTTGAATATGGTTTTTTTCGTTTTAGAGATGCTTAGCCCTTGTAAATGGTATGAGAGGCTTGCATATATGTCTTTGAATGAGAATCAAGCAATAATGTGAGCCATTAACCCTTGCAATGAAGTTTGAGATTATGCCATGAACACCATTTAAACAACTTGCCATTCTTGTGAAAATTTGAATTTTTATGCCCATAATAGGTCTTGAACGAATTTGGTATATGTTTTATGGTGTATCAAAGCTATTCAAACCACAAAATATCCCTCCATTAATTTCTTTGATTTTTATTTGAATTTTAAAGATTTAAAATGCATTAAATCAAATAAAATTAAATAAAAATGGGAAAATTAATTTTTAATCTTGAAATAAATTGTGGGACACGTGGGAGGCATGGCCAAGCTGAAACAAGTGGAAAAAGTGGGCCCCTTTTGTCAAAAATGAAATTTCAAGGATAATTGACTTTGGCCATTTCACAAAAATTTTCCAACTTCTCCAATGCATATCTTGCTCAATTTTGAAGCTATGAACATGTTCTTGGACATTTTGGAAAGGTCTTGAAGTCCTCTAACCAATATCTTTGGTCCCGTGTCATTTTTATTTACCAATCTCAAGTTATGGTCTTTGACTTAAAGTGCCTTTTTGTTGACTTTTGAAAATGACTTATAATGTTGAAATTGATAACTTTTTGTGAGAGCATTTCTTGGAATTAGAATGTGAAGATGAGTTGTAGGAAATGTCTTCCCCTTCAAGATGAGCATTGGATGGGATTTTTCTGATGAACCATGAAAAAGTTATGCCTTGGTCAAGTTACAGTTGACTTTTCAACTGTCCAAAAATAGAAACTTTTGACACCTTGATGATTTTTGAGCCATTCTTGAGGAATCATGATCAAGAATTTATCAAATGATGTTTGTGGCTTAAAAATAAGATGTTGACCAAAAAATTTGACTTTTGACTGCCAAATGACCATTTTGCCCCTGCAGTTGACTGTGGAGCAATTAGGGTTTTTGACTGTGCAACTTGACTTTGTGAGCCTTGAAACTTGACATGTAGGTGCTTGACAAAGTGTATGAGCATGTGGTACTTGATTGAGCCCTTGAAAACCTCAACTTTCTTTGCAAGAACCAAAACCCTAGTTTGACTGGCTTAGGAGAGTGGTTGACTGTGTAGCCCTTGAGAAGACTTGAGCAAATTGAGATGATGCTTGTCAAAACTTTGAAGAATATGGGAGGGCAAATTTTGGGGTACAACAGTTTCCCCTGTTCAATCTTCTTAGACCTGAGGATGTAGATTGGCGTGTGTGCCTTTCGTGATCCGAAGGTGGAAGATGATTGAACACTAGAGTGCCTAGAAATTTGCACTCACATAGTTGAGGAGCAGCAGTGTGACAGCGGGAATGGGCTTACAGATGCCATTTAGAGAGATGGTGGATAGGAGGATGGGCTTGTAGATGCCATCTGGAGATGTGACAGAACCTTGTCGGGAATGGGCTTATAGATGCCATTTGGAACTGTTGGTAAGTGGATGGGCTTATAGATGCCATCTAGGTGTCGATCGCGTAAGAGATTCCTTAGCGAGAACTTGCGTACCTGAGAAAGAAAGATAATTACCTGGCCCATTACAGGTGTTGATCTTCAAACTCTTTATGTAGATGTGCCCTGGCCGGATACAAGTATCGAATCTTTAAACTCTTCAGACGTGCCCTGGCAAGATACAGGAATCGATTCCGGAGAATAGTTGTCAACAGATACACCCTGGCAAGATACAGGAATCGAATCTGGAACTTTAAAAGGTTTTTGTTGATAATGATGTGATGAATGAATCAGGGACGGTTACTATCTCAACAGGACGATGAGAGAACCTTGAACGATTTCTACCTCAACGGAACGATGAGAGAACCTTGGACGATTACTACCTCAACGGGACGATGAGAGAACCTTGGACAATTACTACCTCAACGGGACGACGAGAGAACCTTGGACGATTACTACCTCAACGGGACGATGAGAGAACCTTGGACGATTACTACCTCAACGGGACGATGAGAGAACCTTGGACGATTACTACCTCAACGGGACGATGAGAGAACCTTGGGCGATTACTACCTCAACGGGACGATGAGAGAACCTTGGACGATTACTACCTCAACGGGACGATGAGAGAACCTTGGGCGATTACTACCTCAATGGGACGATGAGAGAACCTTGGGAGATTACTACCTCAACGGGACGATGAGAGAACCTTGGGCGATTACTACCTCAACGGGACGATGAGAGAACCTTGGACGATTACTACCTCAACGGGACGATGAGATAACCTTGGACGATTACTACCTCAACGGGACGATGAGAGAACCTTGGGCGATTACTACCTCAACGGGACGATGAGAGAACCTTGGGCGATTACTACCTCAACGGGACGATGAGAGAACCTTGGGCGATTACTACCTCAACGGGACGATGAGAGAACCTTTTGGCGGTTACTACCTCAACGGGACGATGAGAGAACCTTGGACGATTACTACCTCAACGGGACGATGAGAGAACCTTGGGCGATTACTACCTCAACGGGACGATGAGAGAACCTTGGGCGATTACTACCTCAACGGGACGATGAGAGAACCTTTGGGCGATTTCTACCTCAACGGGACGATGAGAGAACCTTGGACGATTACTACCTCAACGGGACGATGAGAGAACCTTGGACGATTACTACCTCAACGGGACGATGAGAGAACCTTGGGCGATTACTACCTCAACGGAACGATGAGAGAACCTTGGACGATTACTACCTCAACGGGACGATGAGAGAACCTTGGGCGATTACTACCTCAACGGGACGATGAGAGAACCTTGGGCGATTACTACCTCAGCAGAATGATGAAGGAATCTTGGACGTCTTCTACCTCAAACGGTAAAGACTTTTATCTATTGATCGTTCTTTCCTGAAAAAGTAACGAGTTAGTTGTATGCAATGTCATAATGTATGACATGCATGATGTCATGACGTTCTGAAAAATAGATGAGATTGGGGTGATATGATGCGTGTATGCATGTATTATGATGTATGACAATGTGATGTTTATGAATGTATTTTCGTCTGGGAAAATGAATCCTTTGACGAATGCCGGGAAGTTTGTTGAATCCTGGGCTGATGTTGAAGAGAGTTCTTCGTTTCCGCTGGGGACGATGATTGCAAGAATAAACCGGTAGGAGAAGATGACTCCGTTGGGGAATAAACTTGTTGGAGAGATTACTCTGCGGGGAATCTACTCTGTAGGAAGAGATACTTTGCTGAGATGTTGAGGATAACTCCGCTGGGGATACCGTTGATAAGCTTTGTTGGAAGTTTTGATGAACTCCGCTAGGGATAGGAAGAATTTCGCCGAGGAGGATCTTTCCGTGGTAATTAGCTGAGGATAACCCAGTTATAAGCTCTGGTGAGGAGTAACCTTCTGAATAAAGCCGGGGAGACGCGTTTGCTCGGCAGGGGATAAGCTTCCAGAATCTACTGGGGATAAGCTTCAAGAATCTACTGGGGAGACGGTTCAACTCTCCTGGGGAGACTTTTGAGACTGTACTGGGGAATGGCTCCACTGGGGTGTCTGGTATTCCGCCGGGGAACAATCTTATATTAAGACTGTCGGGGATGCTTGCTGAGGAATATCTGTACTCCGCTGGGGAATGTTGGGATTTTCTGGGGATACCCAACTTCCTTAAGGCTGACAGTAGATTAACGCTGCTTGGGGAGAGTGTTGATGACTTGCTGGAGATACTGTGCCTTTTCAGGGCTGATGGGAGACCAACTCTGCTCGGGGAGAGTATTGCTGAAACTTGTCTTACTCTGTGGGGGAGTGGAGGTAACTTGGTCATGTTCTTCAGCTGAACTTACCTTGGTACCTCGGTGGACAGAGCAGCTTGTACCGTTCGGACAATTCCCATTGCCCCAGTTTCTGCGGGAGAAGAAGGTACCTGTAGAGGTGCTTGATGACTGTCGACTTGACAAATCTTCTTCTGGCAGGCAAGTGATGAGATGCCAGGACATAGTCGTACGCTGTGATCCCTAACTTTTGCCTGGACCGCACTTTCGGGTTTTCAGTCCACCGGGATAACCCTTTTTTGCCCAAGCCGCCTTTTCAGGTTTTCGACTTGTCGGGTGTACAGATTTTTTCATTTCATCCCTTAGTTTTGCCCGAACCCTTTTGGTTCGCCGGGAAGCCCTTATTTTTGCCTAGGTGTGTCAACCTAGCGGGTCTTTGATTAGGCGTAGTATTTTTTCGACTATGTCCGTGTTCTCAGAGAGCAGGGAGTTGTCACTGTTAGTAGTGTCGTGTCGCCGTACCACTAGAAGATGCCTGATCAGGCAAGATTCATTGTCGGAATTCCCCAGGTGATCCAGATGGAGATTTGCCCCAAGCTGGTTGGCCTTTTGAGAGATTCTCCGAATCTTGACTGGACTGCCCCAGATGATGGACACTGATCATGCCATGCCCCTTGATTGGAAGTGTTTCTTCCACTGGAGGTGACTCTTTTGTTGAGAAGATTTTTGTTCATAGGATATTCGTCGTGCGAATTTCTCTGCTGTTCAAATAACTAGTCATATGTAAACAATGTTATTTTAAGAATGCAAAAGCTTATGTCTGTCTTGAAATTTTGAAAAATGCATTTTTTGTAAAAGCAAGTGAGTTTTGTAAAGATATGATGTCAACTCAGTATTTTACAGTAAGCCTTAAGGAGTCAGGATACCTTTCGTAACAGTATGCTTTCGAACTAACCCATGCTTCAGCTAGGACTTTTAAGGGTTATAATGTGGCCTGGTTCACGGTTTAAGAAACAAAGGATAAAGGCTCAAATTTATTTGTACCCACCCGCTCTTCGTGATGTTCTTCGACCCTAAACTCAGCCGATCGTACGTTAGACCTTGTCTGAGTCTTTGCTCTGATATTCCAGTGATGGTTCGGATATTGATAGTTTATTGGGAATAGGCAGTCATTTCCTTTTTTTGTCGAGGGTTTGTAGGACTTCTTTCTTTTTTGATTTTGTTATCCCTGTTTTTTGCCTGAACTGTTTCTTTTGTGATTACAGTCAGCGGGATGCCCCAGCTTCGTAAGTCTCCTTTATAGGTTTTTTGACTTATTGGGCTTTTTATTTTGAGAGATAATGACTGCCTGTCTTTATGATTATTCGGAACCATCACTGTCTTTTGTTTTGTAAGAACTCCGTTGGTGCTATTCGTTGTGCACTTGGATCAACTGAGAGGACTACCCTGCCCCAGGTTATGATTAAAGGGTTTTAATTTTTTTTGAAAAGAGAAACTCCTACTTCTTTGGCTCAAAGGGGTTGACTAGGGATTATATTCCTTATAACTCCAGTGTTTAGGAATGGAAACAATGCCTGTACCTCATCAGCGGGGTCTGTTCAAAAGCATATTGTAGATCGTGGTATCGTTTTCGTCATCCTCCCTCAAGAGGCTTAGAATTATTAATTGAGAGTTGAGCATCAATAAAAGCAATTTTAAGCATAGTAAACACAATTACTTCAAAACAGACACGTCTAATGCATTAATGAAATAATAAAGTTTAACATGAATAAATGTTTGAACAATCAAAAGAAAATTACAAATTGAAAATTCTAATGAACAAAAGACATTCTCGATGATTTGGTGTAGGATCAGTGTTCAAACTTGACCTCCTTGGCATCAATCAAGTCTTGGATCTTGTTCTTCAAGGTCCAACAGTCGTCGGTGTCATGTCCAGGAATGTCAGAATGGTAGGCACATCTCACACCCGGGTTGTACTTGGAAGAGGAAGTATCGGGATTTTGAGGAGGATCCTTTAGTGTGATCAGTTTTGCCTTCAGCAATTGTTGTAATGCCTGAGACAAAGACATGTTGATGTCAGTATACTTCCTATCTTGATACTTTATCCTACGCCTATTGCTCTTTCTTAGTTGAACGGGCGTGGGATCAGAGATCTGGATTGCCCCTACATCATGACGACCCCTTTTACCATGTATAGCATTGGACTCTTTCTTCCCACTGTGGGGATTTTTCTGAGCATCAGCAGGTGCAGTTTCTTGAATCTTCCCCGACTTGATACCAGCTTCAATTCTCTCCCCAGTCAAGATAAGATCTGTGAACCCAGCAGAAGAATTCCCAATCAGATGGTTGTAGAATGGACCAGACAAAGTTCCGAAGAACATGTCAACGAGCTCACGGTCAGTCAGAGGTGGTTGTACCCTTCCAGCAAGGTCTCTTCATTTTTGGGCGTACTCCTTAAAACCTTCACCCGTCCCCAGTGACATACCCTGGAGTTGGGTACGCGTAGGAGCGAGGTCGGCATTATACTGATACTGCTTATAAAAAGCAGTTGCCAAGTCCTCCCAATTACGAATACTGGTTCCATCCAGCTGATAGAACCATTCGAGCTGAGTCCCTGAAAGACTCTCCTGGAAGAAATGGATCCATAGATTCTTGTCTGCCGTGTAGGGCTGGATCTTCCTTGCGTATGAACGGAGGTGCAACTTAGGACAAGAGTCCCCGTCGTATTTTGAAAAGGCAGGTGCCTTGAACTTGTGAGGGATCACCACCCCAGAAGATAAGCCTAGGTCTCTGAAGTCCAACCCGGGCACCTGTTGAATCTCCATGGCATTTAGATGGTCCTCTAGTTGCTTATACCTGTCCCCAGCTGGAGGGTACTGCTCATCATTGTAATCCGTCTCGGTGTCGGAGACCAATGGACTAGGAACCCTTCCCTCTTGGTGACTGCCTTCCCCAACAGATGGAGTAGTCCGCTCAACTTCATTCTGCAGTATATTCCCAGATTTGCGTCTAGGGTTGAACAAAACAGTCCTCTTCTTCTTCTTTTTCAAGAGCAGAGTCTTCAATTCCTGTTGTCCTTGTGCTAAGCTCATGACCAGCTCCTGGAACTGGGCGTTCTAGGCCTTGAGGGCCTTGATAGCTTGTCCATTGGATGATTCAGGATTCATGATGACTGCTGAAATAAACAGCGAAGAAGGTAAGTGACCTGTACCAAGGGTACCTGTAATGCAATGATATGTATGTATGCATGCGATGTTTTCAAGGATCTCGCAGGGTAAACAAGAAGATGGTTAGAACTTGGGTAGCTTGATTGGGGGAACTTCATGTTGTTGAGAGTCCTTCTTCAAGAGTCAAGGCTCACCATATCCAGTGGGTCATAGCCCCTGACTCGAGTTATCAACCTTGTTTTGATTTCCAGACAACCTTGGCTAGGGGAACCTTCTTCAAGAGTCAAAGCTCACCATATCAAGTGGGTCATAGCCCCTGACTCGGGTCATCAACCTGGCTAGAGGAAAATAAATCCCCTTTTGCCCCTTGCTAGGCATCATGACCTGCATCACAAACCCTTGAGATCCTTGAAATGGATTAGTCCTTATGCAGGATGTATGCAATGGTATGATGGTATGCTATGCATGGAGTAATATGGATGAACCCTGTTATGAGTCCAGATTAAGGACTGTAAACAAAACCTGCAAGAAACTCAAGTGTCAGATAACAAGTATGCAAATAGTCAAGTTGGAAGGCACACAAGTCACACAAGAGAAGCCCTTAGAGCTTAGGCCAGCATGGGGTCTAGGTATTACCCTCTTTCAGTTTGTTGGTTAGGACATGTCCTATCAGAAGTAACCGGGTTCTAGAGGATCCCAATATCACTGACTACCCTCAATCGGTCATAACTCCAGCATCGCAACCTTTTCTTGCGGCCAGAACCATCACGAGAGTTTAGCCTCAATGGGCGTAGCATACTGCTACCGTTCTATTGGCCAAGTTGGGTCATTTAAGGTTCTAAGGTCGGTTGGTGTTTAATGACTCCTCAGAAGACCCATATTCTCCTCGTTGCAACACAAGGGATATCGGTACAGACCAAGGTGCCACACCAACGTAGCCACTGTTTCACCCATGTCGGTCTACGCCGGACAGGTCCCTCACAGCTTATGCTACCTAACAGGGTATCCCCGGATCCGGGTTAGGATCTATGTAACTCCGATGCAACCTACAATAATAAAGCAAACAAAGCACAACAATTGAAAACACAGTTATGAACTATCCTAAGGTACACCTCACTTTATAAGAGTTTCCCCAGCAGAGTCGCCAGTTCTGTGATCGGTGTATCTAGAACTGACTGTTTAACGCTGGTTCGCGAAATGTCGCGGAAGCAAGAGTCGCCACTGTCTTTTATTTTCTCCAGCATGGACAGGACAAAAACATAGCAAAATTCCTTATGAGATAGTTTCTCGGTTCGGGAGGTAGATTTATAGAAAGGGAAGGTGTTAGCACCCTTTCTATCCATGGTTATCCATGGGCTCTTAGATACTTGCTCATTTGTGTTTTCAAAATGTTTGCTTTTCAAAATGTGAGTGGGCTTTGAAAAAGTTTCTTTGAAAGATTTCTGAATAACTCTTGTATCTGTCCTCAAGAGTGTTTGAAAAATTTGTTTTGAAAGCTTTTGAAAGTGTAAGGTGTGAAAAGTATTTTGTTTGTTTTTGAAAAGAGCAAGTATCCATGAGTCATCTACCTACCCTAAGGAATTAAGCTGTGTAAGTGTCCTTTAGGTAGTGCCATCCCACCATTGAGGGGTAGTTAGCACCACCGTTGGAGGTGTTCGGGTCAATTCGATTTTAGGGACAGTGTGGTCACCGAAGCAACAGTTAGGACACCTTAGAAGCTACCCTTATGTCCTTGATCCTTTTTTAATCCGAGGCAACCGTTTCGAGGCAACTGTTTCGAGGCAACTGTTTCGAGGCAACTGGATCATGGACATAAGGACCGCTAAGACGTCCTATACTTGACGACCACAATTCGAGCTTGTAGGGACAGTGTGGTCACCAGAGCAACAATAGGACACCTTAGAAGCTACCCTTATGCCATGTTCATGGACATAAGGACTTACTAAAACGTCCTGTACTCGACGACCACGTTTCGAGGGGCAAGGCAACAGTGAGGCGTACCCTAGAAGTGGTGTGTGAATTCTTGTGTTATTTTCAGTTTATGTTATATCTTGTCATGCATTTGGTGAGCTACGCTTTGTTTTTAATTGTCATGCATTCTTTCATACAAGTTAACAGTTAAAGGGAGTGCGGAAAATAAATTGCGGAAACGTAAATCCTACGATATTACAAGGCGCGGGTCTATACATCGCCAAATTTTTACAAAGACCCGTTTTAAGTAAATAAGTGCGGAAAATAAAAAAACAGTAAAAGGTCCTATTTACTATTACATATCCGGAGCAATTACATAATAATCAGACAAATTAAATACGCATGAATAAAGAAAAGGGAATTAACCTCTTTTTTTGTCTTTTTTTTGGTAATTAAATGAAATTGAAAACTAATTAATTATTTTAATTACAAGAAAATATTTTTTTGATTTTTTTATATTTTTTATGAAATAAAATAGAAATAAAAAGAAACAAAGTTAAAGATTAACCTAAGTCTAAATCTATTTTAATTATTAAAATGTTCAAATGGCCTAATTAAAAACTAGTTCAATTATGATTTATTTACAAAATAAAAATAATAATAAAAGTGTTAATTATATTTTTTGTTTTTTATGAAAATGATTAATTAAATTAATTACTAATAACCAATAAAATAAAAGGGGTTAGAAATTAAATTGAAGAAATAAAATGAAAAGAAAGAAAAATGAACCCAAATGGAGGGGGTATTGGGCCAGGAATGGGGGTGTGTTGTTGAAACTGGAATCAAGTGTGCAAGCATTGACTGGGAACACCATGGTCCACGCCTCATAGCCATCAGATTGGCGTTAGTGGCCACTTGGCAGGATGATCACTTGAGATGCATGATGGACGCTGTTTGGAAGCCTGCATAGGAATACCTTAGAAAAAATAATATTGAGTTTTGGGGCATCTCAAAGCAATTGAACCATACCATTAGTTTCCTGTGGACTCATACAACACAAAACAAGCAACAAATTATGTTAATGATGCATGAACAAATGAAATTCGATTCCAAGAAAATTGTGCAAACCGTGAGTTCGTGTGGGGCGATTCCTTAGGCCTGAGCGCTTGGTTTTGATTCCAAAAGACTCCTGAGAGTTCTTGCAAAGTGTTAGAAACGAGAAAAGGCTTTGAATTGCCTTGGAAGGTGGATTTCAGCTTTGACTTTTTGCTTGATTTTTTTGAATATGGTTTTTTTCGTTTTAGAGATGCTTAGCCCTTGTAAATGGTATGAGAGGCTTGCATATATGTCTTTGAATGAGAATCAAGCAATAATGTGAGCCATTAACCCTTGCAATGAAGTTTGAGATTATGCCATGAACACCATTTAAACAACTTGCCATTCTTGTGAAAATTTGAATTTTTATGCCCATAATAGGTCTTGAACGAATTTGGTATATGTTTTATGGTGTATCAAAGCTATTCAAACCACAAAATATCCCTCCATTAATTTCTTTGATTTTTATTTGAATTTTAAAGATTTAAAATGCATTAAATCAAATAAAATTAAATAAAAATGGGAAAATTAATTTTTAATCTTGAAATAAATTGTGGGACACGTGGGAGGCATGGCCAAGCTGAAACAAGTGGAAAAAGTGGGCCCCTTTTGTCAAAAATGAAATTTCAAGGATAATTGACTTTGGCCATTTCACAAAAATTTCCCAACTTCTCCAATGCATATCTTGCTCAATTTTGAAGCTATGAACATGTTCTTGGACATTTTGGAAAGGTCTTGAAGTCCTCTAACCAATGTCTTTGGTCCCATGTCATTTTCATGTACCAATCTCAAGTTATGGTCTTTGACTTAAAGTGCCTTTTTGTTGACTTTTGAAAATGACCTATAATGTTGAAATTGATAACTTTTTGTGAGAGCATTTCTTGGAATTGGAATGTGAAGATGAGTTGTAGGAAATGTCTTCCCCTTCAAGATGAGCATTGGATGGGATTTTTCTGATGAACCATGAAAAAGTTATGCCTTGGTCAAGTTACAGTTGACTTTTCAACTGTCCAAAAATAGAAACTTTTGACACCTTGATGATTTTTGAGCCATTCTTGAGGAATCATGATCAAGAATTGATCAAATGATGATTGTGGCTTCAAAATAAGATGTTGACCAAAAAAATTGACTTTTGACTGCCAAATGACCATTTTGCCCCTGCAGTTGACTATGGAGCAATTAGGGTTTTTGACTGTGCAACTTGACTTTATGAGCCTTGAAACTTGACATGTAGGTGCTTGACAAAGTGTATGAGCATGTGGGACTTGATTGAGCCCTTGAAAACCTCAACTTTCTTTGCAAGAACCAAAACCCTAGTTTGACTAGCTTAGGAGAGTGGTTGACTGTGTAGCCCTTGAGAAGACTTGAGCAAATTGAGATGATGCTTGTCAAAACTTTGAAGAATATGGGAGGGAAAATTTTGGGGTACAACACAGGTATTAATCTTCAATTTTCTCATGTAAATATCTTTCCTGGCTTGTTACAGGTATTAATCTACAATCGGTCGTCCACAGATAGTTGTCTTGGCTTGTTACAAGTATTAATTTGGAACTTATTTTTGTTGGTTGTTGAGATAGTTGACCTGGCTTGTTTCAGGTATTAATCTCAGACCTTTTGAAAATGGTTGTGGTATTTTCCAAAAAGGACTTTTCTTGATTGACTTTTCCCTACAAGGAAGAGGGTTAGTTGTATGCAATGTCATGATGTATGAGATGCATGGCGTAAAGATATTCTCAAAATAAATGAGATTGTGTTATATGTGTTTCGTATGCATATGCTATAACATGTGAAATGTTATTGAAGTGTATTTTTTTGTCTGGGAAAATAAATCCTTGACAGGTGTTAGGGAGCCTTAGGAAGTTAAATCCCGGACTGCTGTTGGGGATGAAGAGTATGCTCTTCTTCAGACCTTGTTTTAGGATGTTTCCGCTGGGGATTCACGCTTTGTTGTTTGAGGAGAAATCTACCGGGGAATATTGTCTTTGGCTTGAGAAATCTTTGTGGAGAATGTTGATTTCTGCTTGGGGAAAAGAGTTCAGGAGTCTTAGTTGTCCGTTGCTCTACCATGGAGCTATCTCTTGATGGAAAAGAAAGAGAGTTAACAACTTGTTGGGGACAAAGAAGTTAACTGTTATCTGGTTGTCTCCCAGGTTTTGCAGTAATTCACTGAGGATTGTAGGAAAGCCTACTGGGGAATAGGGATTGTGGTCCCTTGATTTGGAGAGGCAAACTCAAGTTGGGGAATCTGTAGTTTGTTGGGGAAATAAACCATATTTCCAATCTAATGGAGAGGCGTCTTCTTTTAGCAGAAATCCTCGAGGATTCTTCTTGAGACCAAACTTAGCTGGGAAGAATGGTTTTCCAGAGATTGAAACTCTGGCTGGGAATTGCCTGGATCTAACTTTATGGGGATATCCATGAATTTGGCCTGGAGGGGTTTGTACCCTTATCTGTGAAGATGACTTTGTGGGGACTTGACTGGGGGTCATCCTATGAAAAGGACTTTGTGGGAATTTGTCATTGCCCCTAGTAACAAGTGTTTGTAGCACTTCCAGGAAATGTTTGCTTGACCATACACAACCCTTTGCTGGAATTCATGTTCAATGCCCCAAGTGATTCAGATATAGACCTGCCCCTCGTATATTCAGCATTTCTTAAGAGATTTCTTGGAATCTCGACTTGACTGCCCCTAGATGAGTTGGACAGTGACATGCCATGCCCCTTGCTTATAGGAGATTTGCCATTGGAAGTGTCATCCCATTTGAAGTGATTTTGTCCACTGAGAGAGTTTTTGTTCGTTGGATATTCGTCGTGTGAATTTCTCCGTTGTCAAACAATTAGCCATATGCAAATAGAGATATTCAAATAATGCAAAGTTTATGCTTGTCTTGATGTTTTGAAAATGCATTTTAGCAGATAAAAGAATTTTTGTAAGAATGTGAATTCAACTCAGGATTTAGAGTAACGCCTTACAGGAGTCAGGATACCTTTTGTAACAGTATGCTTTCGAACTAACCCATGCTTCAATTAGGACTTTTGAAAGGTGGTAGCGTGGTCTGGTTCACGGTTTAAGAAACAAAGGATAAGGCTCAAAGTGCATTTATACTCCCCCGTTCTTCGTGATGTTCTTCAGTCCTAAACTCAGCTAATTGTACGTTTGAACTCCAATTGAGTCTGGAATGACGTTTTGGTGATGGTTCAGACAAGTTAATTTTGTTGGAAGGCAGTCATTTTTGCAACATTTTTCATGTCATTGAGGATTTGTAATGTCCTCTTTTTTAATTTATTATCCCTGATTTTTTCCTGGCTGTTTCGAGATTACAACCAACGGGATGCCCCCAGTTTTCTTATGTCTTCTTCGTAGATTTTGACTTAGTGGGATTTTTCCTTTGGAGAGGTAATGACTACCTAGTTTATGGGATGAACCATCACCGTCTTTTGATTCAAAAGGATGTTTTTGGTGTCATTTGTTGTGTACGAAATGAAAGCTTACGAATGAACGCGCATTTGAATTAACTGAGAGACTACCCTGCCCCAGGTTTTGATTAAAGGTTTCAATTTGCGTGAAAAAGAAAACTCCTACTTCTTTGGCTCAAAAGGGTTTGACTAGGGATTATCCTCCTTATAACTCCAGTGTTTAGGGATTAAAATAACACTTGTACATCGTCAGCAAGGTCTGTTCAAAAGCATACTGTATGAGATTATGGCATTGTTTTTGTCATCCTCCCTCTAAAGGCTTGCAACTTTTAAAACAAGAGTTGAATATCATAAAGGGAGTAAAAAGCATAGTTTAAATGAAAACTAATGGATTAATTCAAGACAAACATATGCAATACATTAATGAAACAAAGTTTGACATTAATAGATAAGTGTTTGACCAACAAAAGAGATTACAAATGAAAATTCAAAAATGAAATAAACGCTCTCAATTTTGGCCATGATTTGGCATGGGAGCAGTGATCACATTGGGAGCCTCTAGAGGGTCGAACTCAATCTCCTTGGCGTAAATTATGTTTTTAATCTTGTATTTCAGCGCCCAACAATCGTTAGTATCATTCCCGGGACTGCCGGAATGATAAGCACATATTGCATTAGAATTGTAGTTAGGAGAAGAAGTTTCAGGGTTTAGACGAGGTCCTATCAACGTAATTAGATTCATCCTTAACATGTGTTGCAATGCTTGAGATAGGGGCATGTTGATGTTGGTAAACTGTCTTTTGGGTTCATCTTGCCTTCGCTGATTTCCCCGTTGTTATTGTCGCCATGATGCAGGACCAGAGATCAGGACTGCCCCCACATGTTGATCGTGGTTACTCTGGTTACGACCTTTTTGACCGTACGCAGCATAAGAATCTTTCTTCCCATTGAAAGGTTGTTTCCCTGCACTTGAAGATGCACCCTTTTGGATTTTACCACTTTTGATGCCAACTTCGACTCTTTCGCCAGTCAGTATTAGCTCGGTGAACCCGACCGAGGAGCTTCCGATTAGGTGATTGAAGAAAGTTCCCGTCAAAGTTCCCATAAAGATGTCAACCAGCTCCCTATTAGTTAAGGGTGGCTTCACCATGTGATCCAGGTCTCTCCACTTTTGGGCATATTCTTTGAAGCCCTCGTTGGAACTCATGGTCATATTCTATAACTGCACGCGAGTTGGTGCCAAATCAGCATTGTATTGGTACTGCTTGTAGAAAGCAGCAGCTAGATCCTCCTAGGTATGGATGCGAGAACCTTCCAATTGATAGAACCATTCAAGTTGAGTCCCAACTAGGCTCTCTTGGAAGAAATGGACCCAGAATTTCTGATCAATAGTGTATGGTTGAATCTTGCGGACATAAGATCGCAGATGCATCTTAGGACAAGAGAACCCATCATACTTGGAAAAAGCAGGACTCTTAAATTTCGGCGGGATGGCCACTCCAGAAACCAATCCCATTTCTTCAAAGTCCTTACCAAGTACTCTCTGGATTTCCGTGGCGTTGAGGCGATCCTCCAGCTGTTTGTATTTGTCGTCCGCAGGAGGATACTGTTCTTCAGCGTAGCCATCATCTTCTTCATTAGACCCCATACTGTGATCCCCTTCTTTTGTCTGGTTGCCTCCCTCAGTTGACGGAGTTGTGAATTCTAGAGATCGCTCTGTTGATCTTTTGAAACTTCTTCCCAAATTCAGGACGCCTACTGACTTCTTTGTCTTTTTCTTCTTGTCTTTCATAAGAAGAGTATTCAAGTCCTCTTTCCCTTTAGCCAAAGTCAAGAACATCTGTTGGAATTGAGCATTTTGTGCTTGATGATCCTTCACTAATTATTCCATCTTACTGAAATAAACAGTAGGAAGATAAGGAAACATGTGTAGGAGAAACCTGTCATGATATGATGTGTGGTATGTGGATGCATGTTTTCAAGGATCTCGCGGGGTAAACACAAGAAGATGTTAGAAGTTGAATTTTGATCAACAACATTGATTGGAGAACTTTGTATCGGTGGATGTCCTTCCACGAGAATCAAGCTCACCATGTCAAGTGGGTCATAGCCCTTGAATCAAGTTACCGTGCTTTGGTCTTTGACGGTGCTTGATTAGAGAATGAATCCTCTTTCCCCTTGATAGGCGTCTGGTTCAACACGACCCTGCATCACAGGCCCTTGAGATCCTTGAAATGGTTATTGAAAATGATATGGTATGATGTCATGATGTTATGTACAAGTATTCAAAGCAAGCAAGTTGTTATATACAAATAGTCATATACATACAAAGCAAACAAGTCCTTAGGTTCAGGCTTGCATGGAGTTTGTAGGTAAGTATCCTCTTGAAGTTTAGTTGGCTCAACCTGTCCTAGAAAGTAACCGGGTTCTAGGGGATCTCAATATCACTAACCTTTCTTTTAGGCATTGTCTCAGCATAATCAATCTTTTCTTGCGGCCGAGATATCCCAAAAGTCCGATCTTAATGAGTGTAGTATCGAGTATCAATCAATTTTTAGCTTTCCACCGAAACCGATTATCTCACTACTTCCTAATGGCCAAGTTGTTCAATTAAGGTTCTAAGGTCAGTTAGTGCTTTATGATGCCACTCAGTGGCCCCGTATTCTCCTCGATTCAACACAAGGGATACCGGTACCAACAAATGTGTCACGCTAACGTAGCCATTACTTCAACCATATCGGTCTACGCCGTATAATTTACACAAACTATTGCTACTTACCTAAAAGGTGCCACATATCCGGGTGGAGGATAAAAAATAAAGCCCAAACAAGGAACCACAATGTAAAGCATGCAAGTCAAACAAGGAAAGCAAGTAAAGGTGATCTAGCCCTAAGGTAACCCCACTTTTAAGTAAATATTCCCCAACAGAGTCTCCAGTTCTATAATACGGTGGGAGAACTGACTTGGTTGTTTTGCGTTTGTTCGCAATTGTTTTGGATAGCAAGAGTCGCCACCGACTTTTCTTTTATCCAATAAGGAAAGGGTGAAAAGAACAGGAAAGACCTTTGAGATTATTTCTTGAGTTCAGGGGGTAGATTATGAAAAGGGAAGGTGTTAGCACCCATTTCATCCATAGTTATCTATGGGATCTTAGTTTCTTTCTAGATCACTTGCTTTTGTTTGAAAAATGTGCTTTGTGGTGTGGTTTTGAAAGTATTTTGAAAAATGTCTTTGTAATGATTCTCGTCTCTATAAGAATGCGTACAAAGTGTTGGTTTTGAAAAATAGTTCAAAGAGATGTTTGTGGAAGATGTTTTTGAAATTGATTTTGAAAAGTGCCTTTGTAATGATTCTCGTCTCTATAAGAATGCGTACAAAGAGCTTTGTCTTTTGAAAATGTTTCAATTAAAGGTGTTAGTGTGGAAAAATGTTTTTATTGTGAGCAAGCGAGCAACTATGAGCATCCTACCTACTCAAAAGGTCTTTTTTCTTTTCCTCCTCCTTTATATGTTGCTATCTTACCATTTATTTGGTAAGAAGCACCATTATTGGATGTGAAGGGACGGGAGTGGGTCGTTTGTATAGTCATAGAAGGAAACCTATGAGACATTTTAGCAATTTTAAATAGGGACTAGATCGTTTATCGAAGATAACATCGAGGGTCATCGAGGGACTATGATCTTTTATCGAGGGTCTTTGCTAAAACCCCCATATTTGAGGGACATGACTATTTTTTCGTGGCAACAAGTTAGATTACCCTAGAGGTGTATGTGTGCAAAGTGTGTTTGATTGCATGCATTTTTGTCTGATTTTTGGGTTGTCTACTTATTGGTCTTTTCTTGCCATACATCCTAATTACTAACATTTGTATAAAGCAATAAAAATGCAAAAAATAAATATCCTACACTATTACAACCATATTTAATAGCCTGAAAATCTAAAGACAAAACAAAATAAAAAGAAGGGAAAATAAGCTTTTCGATCCAGGAAGGATGCACCCTTCAATTCTGCTTTTCTGGCTCCTTTCAATTGGGGCCTAGCGGCCAGCATGGGATGGAGCCTTTGATTCTGCCTTTCTGCTTCCTTCGATTATAGGGATGTTAGGGAGAGCAAGTAACCTCCGACCATGCCTTTTATCCTTCTTTCGATTGAGGCCTGGAAGTCAGTGCCGTTACCTTTCGTTTCTCCCTGCTTGCTCCTTCGTTTGGAATTGTGAAACTATAAGGGAGCGAAGCCTGAGGCTTCGTTTCATACACAACTTCTTCTTTCATTTGGGGTCTATATAGGTTAGTTTTAACATATACTTGGGAAGGAAAAGCATGTAATCGAAAGGACAAAAATAAAAAGTGAACAAATGTTATTTACATGCTTAAAACAAAAATTTTAAGGTCAGGGGACTTACCTTGCTTCTGAAGTTGGTGCTTTTGGACCTTAAGTGATTGGACTAGATGTTTCTGGACTCGAAGGAAAAAATAGGTGTGGTATCTCTTTGATTGGATTCGAAGGTCAAGAAGAGTGGGATGGTATTTGTTGTTTCTGGATTCGAAGGAAAGAACAGGTGCGGTGTTCCTTCTGCTGGATTCGAAAGAAAAACAAAGCGTGGGGTTGCTCCTAGATTCGAAAGGAAAAAATAGGTGTTTGTGTTTCTAGTGTGAGATTCTAAAGGGACAGGAACAAATGTATGGTCTTCTGATTCTGGGTTTGAGAATGTGTTAAGTGTTTGATGATTTTCACACACTCAAAGTTTATCCAGCTATCAAAAGCCTCTGGATGTGTTGTCCAGCCCCTTAGACATATTATGGAGTCTCTTATTTATAGATGAAGTTAGCTGAGGTTTAGGAGGGAAGATAAAAGAAAATTGAACAAATTGGGTATACTGCTTTTGTAGCTTTTGAGGGGCAGTATTTGTATTCCAAGTTGGTGCAAATACAAGAGCAGTATAGCAGGAATGTTGTGCAGCAGTTTTGGAGCGTTATGGCCAGTGCAGCAGGTCTGGAATTAGCAGCAAGCATCTTTGAATATTTCATATCCTTCGATTTGACTTCATAAGTCCAACCTTCGACCATATCCTCTCTTTAGACAACAATATTTGTTCCCAACCAATGTGTCTTTCGAGTGGGTCTTTTGTGCATCCTTCGAAGGGCCCACCAATATTTTTCTTTCGAATATGCCTTTTGTATGTTCCTTCGAGTGTGCCAGTTGTGAGTGTCATAGCGCAAAAAATGTGTGTGTCGGAACAAACTATTTCCAAAGGAGACACTGCCCAGTCGAAACTAGCGTGAAAGTAGCCAATGCATGAGGGAAGTTCCTGTCTTGTGATTTGAAACAAGCAGGATAGAAGCCTTTGCTTGCTGGATCGAAATAAACACTATAAGGGTCCATTGCTTTGTGAATCAAAGAAAACATATAAGGGGTCATTGCTTCAATCGAAGCTTGCATGCAGGAGGTCACTTGCTTCATGGGTGCTAGCATGAAGGGAAGCCATTGCCTTGTGCAGGCATGCATGCAGGAGGCCCTTGCCTTGTACCTCATGTAGGAGGCCAATGCTGAAGGTGGATTTGAAGCAAGCATTGAGGAGTTATTTGTCCAATCGAAGTTTGCCCAATCGAAAAAGGTATGCATGCATCAAATATCCAATCGAAATAGGCATGCAAGCTACCATTGCAATGTGTACCAAGCAAACATGTAAGGCCAATAGTGCAATCGAAACTTGCACGCAGGAGGTTATTTCCATGGGCACCAACACAATTATATAGGATGCAAAGGGTGCAATCGAAGGATGTATGCAGGGAGCCTAAATGCCAAAACGAGGCTTGTATAAAGATAGATGTTGCCAGCCCTGGATCAAAGCTAGTTGCTTCAAAGGAAATTTTTTTCCTTGTGGATCGAAGCATGCAGAAGGAAGGATTTGTCTTATGGATCGAAGGAGGCAAAAAGGATGCTATTGTCTTATGGATCGAAGGAGGTGTGAAGGAGACCAAAGTCCAATCGAAGCCTTGTGAATCAAAGTAAACTAGTTTTTTCTCCAATTGTTTCAAAAATATTATTTTTATCTACTTTGCCCTTTTTTAACAGTTTCCTATTTAACTTGATGGTGGAAAATCCAATTGTACTTGTGCAAGCTTGAATTTTTGAGAATCCTTGTGAGAAATGCCTTGAGAAATGAGAGGGTAAATTTTCGGGTACAACAGTTTCTACTAAAGTCTAGATGTTGAAAGCTTGTGTTTCTATTAATGAAGTTCTAAAGATAAGGGTTTTGAAGACCAAGTGCTAAAGACTCTAAAAGACAAAAGGTCTAAAGACTGTAAATACTTGAAGTTCTAAAGACCCAAGGTTCCAAGAAAAGGTTCTCACGACCAAGTACTGAAGACTCTGAAGACGCAGTTCTGAAGACTCTAAAGACTTGAAGTTCTGAAGACCTGATGTTATGTTCTCGCTTCTAAACTCATGCTCGCAGAAGCCTCTGAAGTGCAGAAGGAAAGCAGATAATGTTAACATGGCACAAATAGTACATGGTACAATCAACGTTTCATTCCACTACCATGAAAGGACGGACGCATCGCACGATCTTGTCCTCCACGTTACTGTTAAAGCTGCCAATGTTTCTGGAAATTTCAAGAGTATCCCTTAACGGATACATTATGCTAATGGCTATATAAAAGGCTTGAAGACTAATAAAGAAAACAGTCAACTAACGACATATTCACGTGCAAACGTTGTTCATTGCTTTCACATTCTTAAGTCCGCTATTCATAAAATAGTTTACATACTTAGTTTTTTAGAAGCAACATTCTTTTAAATAAAACTTGTATTCAAACTGTTGTTTGATATTCCTTAAAGAACCAGGTAGGTCTGAATCCTTAAGAAGTCTAGAGCTTGTGAGTTGTAGAAGTTGTTAGTCACTTGCGGGTAGCTTGTGCATTGTAATAATCAGGTTGATTATTAGTTGATATTCCTTAAGGGGCCGGGTAGGTCTGAATCCTTAAGAAGTCTGGGGCTTGCGAGTCTAGAGGTTGTTAGTCACTTTCGGGTAGCTTGTGCAAATTATAATCAGTTTGGTTATGGTGAATTAAATTCTCGATTGAGTGAGGCGAAATCACCTTGGCGGGTGGACTAGACTAGCTTGATAATTTTCAAGTGAACTAATATAAACATACATTGTTCTTTATTTCTTGTTCTTACTTATTATTATTATTATCAATAGTGAAAGAAAATGCATTTTAACTCTCTTCCTTTCTTGTGTTTTTCCCACCTTCAAACCCTATTGGTCATATACCATTAACCATGCTATATTTCTGATTAACATTTACCATTTCTTTTCTCTCAAACAAATAACCTTACTTCACTTTATTTGATAAAGAACCTGACCTACAATGTTTTAAAGTGTTTGGTTGTCTTGCTTTTGCATCAACCTTACAAGGCAGGTTTCTCTTGGATCTACATACAAATGAAGTGTTCATTTTCATAAATGTAACTTTTCATGAACATGTTATCCTATTTCTATCAAAAGATAAAAATCCCAATAGAAATTGAGAAATCTATCCAAGCCACCCAAACACTGATAATTTATCCTCTCCACGCCTCATATCCATTGATTCTCCTACAACTTATATAGATCCAATCCTTACACATCAGTCACCCATGCCACAAACCATTGCATCACCACCCCCACCTACATATCCACCCCTATATCTTGTTGATGATGACACAAATCCACTATCCATCCCAACTATTCCACCATCCCTCCCAAACTTAGCAGAACCAAAAATCCACCCACCCACCTCAAAGATTATATTTGCAATTCATTCATTAATGCACCTAATCATTCATCTTTAGGTATAACTTATCCTTTCTCTCATTTCCTGACTTATTATCAGTTATCCTTATTACATTATCATTATGTCATGTTTCTCAATACTTTAACTGAACCGAAATCATTTACTGAGGCATACAAGAATGAATGATGGAAACAAGCAAACTGAGGAATCTAAATCAACATAATAATGTATATCGTAAATAGAATGCCGTCAAGTTTTGGCTAATAGTTTTGTTACCATGTTGTCGGTCAAGTTCGCTAATCATTTCTACAATATGGGATCAATGCTAATTAGCTCGCATTTTTATTTTTTTTTGTAATTTGGTTTCGTTCTCGTACACATATTCGTTAGATTATGTGATTATGTGCGTGAAATGTGTCTTATACCTCAAATTTCGATACTATTTTTTATTTTATATATTTATGATGCTGATATAAAAATAATTAAATCAATTATCTTAAACAAAGTCCTTTAATTCCTCAAGATTAGGAGTTAAATTATTAATGTAACATCTTAATCAATGAATTGCATGTTGAACACCAAAAAGACAAAAATATTTTTGGAAGGTTAGCATGAAATAATAAACTTCTAGTAACATTAAAAATATGTTTGTGTTTCCTTTCTAAAAAGAGAGTTTTGTTAAGATGTTTCAATGCAAGATGTTTAATAAAAATCAAGATATGTAAACTCTCAAATTTAATATTTTTAATGTTATTGTTAAATTGAGTCTT
Source organism: Vicia faba (assembly GCA_948472305.1). Classification (NCBI taxonomy): domain Eukaryota; kingdom Viridiplantae; phylum Streptophyta; class Magnoliopsida; order Fabales; family Fabaceae; genus Vicia; species Vicia faba. The sequence continues at coordinate 824,708,281 of OX451737.1, read as the reverse complement.
ATCAGAAATAACAAAATCATGCATTAAATTTCTAAGTTCAAACTTTTTTTTATAAGATAATTTTTATAAGAAACTTTTTTTATTAAACTTAGCATTGGCTAAAAATAACAACTCAATATGAGAGTGAAGCAACAAAAGATTATGACTATCTATATTTAAAGTTTTGTTGGTGATATCACGTATGATTCTTGATTCCTATGCCAATTTCCTTTAACTTTCCTCACTATCTATCTATGATTCTTTCGACAATGATTAAACGAATCTAAGAGTGACACAAGCAACTCATGATTGGAAGAGCAATCACTTCATCTTGGACTTTGAGTCACCCAATACTACCTAACTTTACTCACAAATTGGTTTAAGTGCCATCCATCATCCATTTGGTGCAATTGCCTCATTGACACCTATCCTATCTTTAAAAGCAAGAGGACCCCTCACGGCCGTAAAATTTTAATAGCTTGACGTTTACATGAAGACCAAATTGTGAGATAAATTCGTCATACTTGCCCAAACGGAAAGCAAGACTAATCATGGCCGTTTGAGGACAAAATTGGTGTCGTTTTCATAAAGAAATGAATAAAATTTTGGCATGGATGGTGAATGCATTATGCATCTAGCTACTATCTATCCCCACGAAGTTTCTATAGCATTATACAATATTTCACACTGTCTGGTTTTACAAGTATAGATAAATACTCTTTAAATTTAATTAGATATCAACACTCTTATCTAATCAAATATAAGTGACACTTTACTTTTTATAATTATTTTATTTTAAAATAAATTTAAATTTTAAATTAATTTATACTAAAGATACTGATCCTCAATTATTTATTATGGATATTTAAGAATTTAAAACTGTTTTTATTTTAAAATATGAGTTAAAAATAAAATAATTTATGTTTAAATTTTATTTACTATAGAGATTTGTTTTTAAAAAAACTACTTCATAGTAGCTTTTTATTTTTCATGTTAGCATGGCCACTATACACACGTTTAATAAAAATAAATAAATTAAATATAAAAATTATAAATTATAACTTTTAATTATTAGATAAAATTAGTTAAACACATCAAAGTATAATGAACGAATTTGCTATAAAGTTGACAGCATGGAGAGTTTATATCTGGAAATTGTTCTATGAGAAATACAAATAATGTTACCGTTTTTTTAAATCCAAAAAATCAATTTTAATCAAAAACAATTAAACACATCAAAATATAATGAAAGAATTTGTCATAGCATGAACAGCAAGAGAGAATCTATATCTTAGAATTATTTTATGAGAAATAAAAACAATGATACAGTTTCTCCAAGCCCACAAAATTTCAGTAGGAAAGAGACTATGTGGTACATGTATCTCGTTTTTTATTTAAGAATGACTATCTTGGATCAAGAAAAAATTTAAATGATTAAATCCAAGGTACAATCAAAAGTTTCTGAAATTCATACAGTCAGAAATACAGCGAAGAAAAGTCTCATCTTCAAGACTACATCTTGAACATATAGCTAAATGTGTCATGTTCTAATGGTGAAGTACATAGAGTGTGCGAACAGAGTTGTCACAAGCAAGACAAAAGAGGAATTTTATATTTTTCTAAGAAACATACTTTCCATACCAAATTCTAAGATTTATTGGCATTGATAGAATCGTGAAACTCTTCTTTGTTTTGGAGGATCCAAGAGTAGCCATTTTTAGTAGTGTAATTACCATTTATGCGATCGGGCCAAATGAAGACATATTTTATTTTGGGGTTGAATTTGAGCCCTGTGATGGTGAGCAATGGCGGCGCAATAAGGGAGTTGAGTATACAAGTGTCGAATGTGGGTAGGTGATGTAAAGTAAAAATATTAGACAATTAGAGCAATGTCATGTACGCGAACATAATCAACAAGAGTAGCCACAAGACGAGAGAAGACTAGTGAGAGTACTAAAAAGTTAAGGATCTTAATCCATGCCTCCATTCAAAATCATATTTTAAAATTAGGTCTATGATTTTATGATTGACAACAATTTTGGTAAAACATGTTTCATTTGGTAAAACATGTATCATAGTCAAATGTTAAGTAAGATGTCATAACATTTTGACCAACTGTCACAACAGGTGTTGATGTTGCTTCTCGAAGGTTCTGATTTGATTTTGTGAAATTCTCTATGGATATATCTCACATACTTGTGCAGGCCCAGAACGATATATTTGGAACAAGTGACTTTATCTCCAATTGTGCATAAGTTTCTAAAATTGGATGTTGAGACAATTTAAGAAATTTGTGATTTTTTTGTTCCATAATTCAAGGAGATTTTTCTGCATAATTGGTGCATCCCCCCGCTTGTGGATCAACAACAAATTGGGTGAAAATTTCAAAGCCCATGGACTACTGAGGAGTTTATAAAGAAAAATCTAAACCTAATGTTATGATGAACTTAAGAAAAATAAGGGGAGCTTAGTTTTCAAGAGTCTTAGGGTTTGATAATTTTTCAAGTGTCTTTGGTTTTTGTATGTCACTCATGTATCTTGTTTGATGCACATGGTTTGACTGATTGTTAATTGTTCATTGCCAATCACTCATGAGCTTTTAAGTAAAGAGTGTATTATGTTTAATTAGAAGTGTGTTCTTCTATTTTGGTCTTTTGTTATTATCACTGAAGTGATTGTGAGAAGTGAGAGGGAGTTCTCATATCTAGGAGGTTCCTAGGTAGAAGTTGCATATATAGTGATTATGTGATAAGTTATAAATTAGGGTTGTTTAGTTTTGAATTAATACTATCATAGTGGATTTCCTTCCTGGCTTGGATACCCCTAGACTAGGTGCACTAAACTGGGTTACAATTGACTGTGTATTTATATTCAGCAATTTACCTTTAACATAATTCATAATTTCTGTAAATTATTGTATCAGGAAGATGATGTATTAACATTTGTTCTGACATTATGTTTTGGTGTTGACATTTATCTCAATATCTATTTGAAAGTGTCAAAATTTCAATTAGTATCAGAGCAGACACATTGTTCTATTTTTGAGTGAGCTCCAGGAGAATATTTTCTAGTACTATGGACAAGGAAGGATGATACAATAACAGCCCACCTCTGTTAGATGGTGTAAACTATAAATATCGGAAGGTTTCTATGGTGGATTTTCTAAAATCTATAGACAACAAATCTTGGAAGGTTGTTTTGAAAGGAAGAAATCATCCTGTTATGAAGGACAAAGATTATAATGAGTCTTTGAAGGTAGAAGAAGACTGGTCTAAAGAGGAAGATGAATTAGCTCTTGGAAATTCCAAAGCTTTGAATTCTTTATTCAATGGAGGGGGCAAGAATATTTTCAGGTTAATAAATACATATATTGTAGCTAAAGATGCTTGGAAAATCCTAGATACAACTCATGAAAGCATATCTAAAGTGAAGATGTCCAGACTTCAGATTCTCACTACCATATTTGAAAATCTAAAGATGAATGATGGCGAAAGCATTCAGGACATTTACATGAATGTTCTTGAAATAGAAAATGTATCTAGTGCCTTGGGGGAGAAGATGTCAGAAGAAAAGTTGGTTAAAAAAATTCTCAAGTCTTTACCTAAGAAATTTGACATGAAGGTAACTGTCATTGAATAAGTCCAAGACATCGGCAACTTGAGAGTTGATGAACTTGTTGGGTCACTTTAAACATTTGAATTAGTTAATAGTGACAAGTTTGAGAAAAAAACAAGAGCGTAGCTTTTGTTTCTAATGCTGAAGATGAAGATGGCCAGGTTGATCTAGATACTAAGGAAGGATTATCAAATACCATTGTATTACTTGGCAAGCAATTTAATAGAACTCTGAAGAGAATGGACAGAAGAGGAAGACCAAATGTCAAGAACATCTCATCTAACATCAGTAATAAATATGATTCTCAGAAGAATACCAGAACTGAATAGAAGTATAATCAAAGCAAAGGCATCCAATGTTTTGAGTGTGAATGTTTTGGTCACATTAGGATAGAATGTCCCACCTTTCTCAAGAAACAGAAAAAGGGTTTTTTCTGTATCTTGGTCTGATGATGATGATTTAGAAGAGGAACCTAACACTGAGATTGTAAAACTTGTGACTGCTCTCACTGGAAGATGGGAAGATGAGGTAGAATCTTGTGATGAAAATGTTATATATGAAGATATAGATGTATCCTACAAAGAAACTCGCTACGAGTGTGAAGAAAGTATTAAGACAGAGGAAAATCAGAAAAATATCATAGCTAAAATAGAGAATGAAAATAAGGAACTTCTATGTATTGTATCTCATCTTCAAAGTGAGATAACTCTCTTAAATTCCAAGCTTGACAACATGACAAATTCCTTGAAAATTATGAAAAATGGAACTGATATGATGAAAGAGGCTGAAGATACATGAGTTAATTATTCATTTGATAATTAAAAAAAGAAAAGGTTTGTAGAAAAGTTCATTCCTTCTAAAAAGAAGAAGATGATCACCATGTCCACCCACATGTTACAACATCCTGGAAAATATAATGAAACTCCAACTAAAACCAATTCTTTAACTTGGATATGTCATTATTGTAGTGAGTATGATCATATAAAGCATTTTTGTTACATATCGTATGGAGTTCAAAAGCTTCTCATTCAAGGGTTAATAAAGTGAGTAAAAATAGAAGTTCTAAAGATAGAGATGTTAACCTTATAGCTCACACTTCTTTAAGAGCTTCAACCAGAGAAGACTTGTATTTTGACAGTGGATGTTCTATAAATATGACAGGGGTTCAGAAGTTGCTGATGGACATCAAATCCCAGCCCATAGGTTCTATCAGATTTGGTGATGGGTTTAAAGGTTAAATTAATGGAGTTGGAAAACTGGTGTGTGTTGGCTCTCCTAGTCTAGAAGATGTTCTTATTGTGAAAGGACTAACTGATAATCTTATCAACATTAGTATGTTGTGTGACCAAGTATTGTTAGTCAATTTCTTAAAGTCAGAATGTTTGGCCAAATATGGGAAAGATGATATTCTAGTGAAGGGGATAAGGTCTAAATACAATTGTTATATGTGGGAACCTCAAATAAATGCTTATTCTTCCATATGTTTGATAACCAAGGAGGATGATGTGAAGTTATGGCACCAAAAGATTAGACACCTTCATCTCAAAATAATGAAGGAAATCATATACGAATGATCCATTAGAGGAATTCTACAACTCAAGGTTGAGGAAAGAAAAGTTTGTGGTGAGTGTAAGATTAGGAAGCAAACCAAGATGTCACATCCAATGCTGGAACTTCTTCATATGGATTTAATGGGACCAATGAGGTAGAAATATTGGGTGGAAAGATGTATGTCTATGTGTTTGTAGATGATTTTCAGGGTTTACATGGGTGAACTTTCTTAGAGAAAAATCAGACACCTTTGAAGTCTTCAAAGATCTGTGTCAAAGTATTCAAAAGAAGCAAAATAGTGTGATTGTCAAGATTATAAGTGATCATGATAAGGAGTTTGAGAATACAAAACTCTTTGAATTTTGTGCTTTAAAGGTATTAGTCATGAATTTTCTTGTTTCCTCACTTCCCAACAAAATGGAATTCTTGAGCAAAAGACTAGTGTTATACAAGAATCAGCTAGAGTCATACTTCAAGCTAAGTAGTTGCCATATCATTTTTGAGCTGAAGCTATGAATACTGCATGAAATATTCACAATAGGTTCACTTTGAGGGAAAACACTTTATCCACTCTCTATGATCTATGGAAAGGAAGGAAGCCTACTGTCAAATACTTTCATGTCTTTGGAAGTAAATGCTATATATTGAATGTCAAAGAACAAAAGGGTAAGATGGATCCCATAAGTGATGAAGATATATTTATGGGTTACTCTTCAAACACCAGAGCTTATAGATTCATTAACTCTAAAACTAGAGTTACAATGGAATTCATAAGTGTGGTGGTTGATGGTTCAATCATTGAAAAGGAGAGTGATATCGAAGGCAATGTTGGAACATCTCCTGTGTTGACTGATGAGGCAGGAAGAGGTGTAATTTGTGAATTCACAAGCATTGAATCAGTGAGTTCTTAAGCCAACAAAGGCCTCTCTATTAGATTTCATACATAACATTCCAAGAAACTCATTACATGACAGATTGAAGAAGTGGACACCACTGGATCTAATTAAGAGATATCAAATTCATGTTTTGTCTCTAAACATGAACTTAAGACGAGCCCTATTATTCAAGAAAATAAAATCTTGAAATGCATCATTGATACAAGTTTTTATGGTGTCCTATATTCTCACAGCACAAATGTCATGTTGGAAGAGTTTTGTAATCCAAATTACATAAAAGGAACTTCTGGTGGATGTTTCTTCTTAAGAAACATTCTGATTTTTTGTTCCATTAAGAAGCAAATATGTGCTTCTTGGTTTACTGCTGAAGATGAATTTGGTGGAACAAGAAATAAATGTTCTCAACTAATTTAGATGAAACAGATAATAAAGGAATATAATGTCAAGTTGGATGTCATGACATTACATTATGAACATCTGAATTCTATCAAATATCTCATTTAACATAGCTGGAACAAGAACTTGAACACTCATAATCAACTTATTAGGAATTTTGTTGAAGCCAAGATTGTTACTCTGGAACATGTGGACACTGAGAAACAACAGATTGTTATATTTCCCAAAGACTTATATGCAAATCATTTTGAGAACATAAGAAGTGAGCCAGCACTACTACAAAACGCACAAACAACAACACCCAGCTTATCACTCCCAAAGAATTCACCATGGTAAAATCTATTCAATTAAGTGCTTTTATTTTTTATATTTTATTAAAAGACGTACAACAACAGTTTTTTAATACAATTGTTGTTGTATTTAGCACATGGTCATGAGTTTGAATCTTGTTGTTGTTATTCTACTGCAGATTTTTTTATATTTTATTAAAAGATATACGATAATGGTTGTTTAATACAACCGTTGTTATATGTATCGCATGATCATGGGTTCAGATCTTATTGTTGTTGTTGTTGTTATACTGCGTCATTTTTAATATTTTATTAAAATACATACAATAAAGGTTGTTTAATACAAATGTTGTTGTATGTAGCGTGCTATTGAGTTTATTGAATTTTTTATAAGTGTGTTTCTTGAGATTCTTCACATTTCTTAAAAAATTCTCTCTCGTCCATTTAGTGTTTATCAATGCTCAAGAATCTACCATTAGTGATCCACGTGAAACCTAAAACTTAAACAAACTTCCAATTTGGACGAATTTCATCTTCTACCTCCAAACGTCATCTTTCATTTTCAACACTCTATTTCTCCACTAAACCAAACCCGAAAATATCATTTCTTCCATAAACAAAACTCGAAAACATAATATCTTTCATTAACAAATCTACAAACTCCATCATCTCTTCTTCAACTTGAAAGAGACAAGGAAAGTATGGATTCAAGTTAGCAATGTTAGTTGTTCTTTTTTTATTATTGTCCTTGCTGTTCTTTTTTTGTTATTATTATTGTCGTTCTTCTTTCTTTTGTTATTATTGTTGTTGTTATTGTTGTTCTTGTTTTTATTATTGTTGTTCTTGTTGTTGTTATGTTGGTGTTCTTCTTGATGTTTTTATTGTTCTTCTTCTTATTCTTCTTCTTCTTCTTCTTCTTCTTCTTCTTTTTCTTCTTCTTCTTCTTATTATTATTGTTATTGTTGTTGTTCTCCTTGTTTGTGTTGTTTTTGTTGTTTTTCTTTTTATTGTTATTGTTCTTGATGTTCTTGTTCTTGTTCTTATTGTTCTTGTTTATGTTGTTGTGCTACTGCTACATTTTTTTATTTATTAAAACACATACAACAAAAAAAATTAAATTCAAATGTGGTTGTATGTAATGCATACAACAACAGTTATTTAATTCAACTGTGGTTGTATGTAGCACGCTATTCAGTTTACTACCACAGGCAATAGAATGTGATTATAAATAACTCATACAATGACCCCTATATAACAATGTATGGTCCTGCTTGGTTATATATCTTTTCCAACCATTGTTAAATTGCTTTTCCATAGTAGTGTGTAGGAACCCGCACCGTAGAGGAGTTATAGCAATTACATGTGTGGAGGAATGCAACATATACTATATATTTCCTCTATTTTCTAATGCATGATATGCCTAAGCAAATTGCTAGTGTTAAACTTGTCAAAGGATGGAACAAAAGATCTATGCGAGAACAAAATGATGGTTTGAAGAAGACATGTTTAAAGGTGGTGGAAAGGAACTTTAGTGTCAACACTCCTAAAACATGTGACAGCAGCAAGAGGTGCAGGAAGATTTTTGACAGGGGTAAAAGATGAAAAATCACCGGAAGATGATACAAGATTGTGCATTTCTGTCCTTCTAGTTGTGTTTCCATCAAGTTGTTATGTTTCGATCTGTTGTTTATGCTTGTATACACGTGTGATTCCATGTTTACTGTGTATTTACTCTATTTTTGTTAATTTTTTGCTAAAAATGGGGAGTAAATTATGTGTTTAGCTTGGTGGTCTGGTGTGTTGTGGTTGTCCTGATGTCATGTTAAATGTCTTGACATGTTGATTGACATTCTGATAGGACTGTACTACTGCTTAGGAGAGAGTAGTATTTGTTGTTGCTTGCCATGTATGCAACTATTTAGGGGGAGCATGATTTCCTGTCATGCTTAATTTGGTGCTTGGGGAATTGTTTCTGCTGCTACTGGTGATGTGAGTGTGTGTGCATGATGTCAAACCAAATGTCCTGACATATTTCCTGAAGTGTTTTGTGGAGAACTATGTTTTCTCTTAAGTGTTTGTGAGGCTTATTTTTCTTCTACTGCAAGTGCCTCTAATGTGTGAACTTGGACATTTCATGTTTGTTTAGAAGTTCCCTTGAGGGGGAGTATTGATTATGTGTGACCTGGGTGTTGCACCCCAAAATGTTCCCTCCTCTTTTTCACAAGAAATCACAGCTTCGGGCTTCTCCTGATTTTTCAGATTAGCCTAAGAATCGGTCAAAACAGACTTTTCTTGCCAGGAAGACAAAATTAGGGTTTTCATGGCTCTGGAACAGTTCAAGCAGATTATTAGGGTTTGGTTGAGTTTGGCTCAGGGTTTGATCAGGCAGGCGCTTCTTCGACATTAAATCAAGAATCAGGGTTTTGTGCGCGCATTCTCAGAAATAATTAATTCTACAGTTCTTTTCAATTTACTCTGAGATTTGGATTGAGGCATTTGAATTGAGAGCTTGCAGGGTTTGGTATGATCAGTAAAAGAAAAGACATGTGGACGTTTGTTTGATTAACTGTGCATTGTTATGGTTAATTGGAGCGCCGGATTTATTATTGATTAATGCTAAGTGGCGAGACTACAGTGTTTATTAATTATTTATTTATTCTAAGTTAGAATAGTTGGGATTTATTTCCATTTATTATAATTTAAGAATTATAAATAATTAAATAAACAATTGAAGAAGAATTAAAAAGGATTAATTGACAAAAGAGTTTTTATTTACTTTTAATTATTAAGTACAAATGTTATTTGAATACATTTACAGTATTTACAAATAATGTTATTACAAATAATTAAAATGAAATAAAGCTACATCCTAAAATTTCCTAAGTCTTCATCTTCTACTGATGCTCCTTTGCTCAACTGATTTTTACCTGCAAAAAGAAAAAGAAAGAAGTCAAATGCAGATGAAATAAAAACAAAAACAAAACAAATGATCATAGTCCCTCGATGACGCTTTCGAAGTTGCCTAAACAAAATGATCATAGTCCCTTCAAGCAAAATTTCCAAAGACACTTGGCACCATTGCATTCATGGTCTATACGATGACCCGCGCCTGTCCCGTTAACATCCTAACACAAGATTGTCCACCAAATACAATGGTGGAACAAAACTGTTAAAAGGGTTAAAACATGAGAAAAATATTTGAGTAAATTTAGGGGTAGACAACTCTTAGTTACTTGATCAAACTTGAAAAACACACTTGCCTACTTTTCAAAACCACACTCCACAACACAACTTTCAAAACAACTTTCAAAAACATTGAAACATCTTTTCGAAAAGACACACACCTTTGTAAAACATTCGAGTAAAGGATTGTTACAAGGGTTGCCTAGACAAGGAATCTTTTTCAAAGCATTTTCAAAACACACACACACACCACCATTTCAAGCAATTGAAAATCAAGGCAAGTGATCTAAAACAAGTAACTAAGAGCCCATGGATAACCATGGATGAAAAGGGTGCTAATACCTTCCCTTTTCATAATCTACCCCCCGAACCCACAAAACATCTCAAAAGGTTTTTCCTGTGCTTTTTAACCTTTCCTTTAGGATAAAATAAAAAGTCGGTGGCGACTCTTGCTAAACCGAACAAGTGCGAAAACAAACACAAACCTCAAGTCAGTTCTCCCACCGTATCACAGAACTGGCGACTCTGCTGGGGAATTTTTTTTTAAAGTGGGGTTACCTTAGGGTTTTAGATCACCTTTAAATTCTTGCTTTGATTGCTTTTATTGCTTTACTCTTGGGTCCTTGTTTGGGTTTGTTGTAAATCCTACACCCGGATTTTGGGGGGCACCTTTTTAGGTAAATAGCAATAAAACTGTGAGGGGAACTGTGCGGGGTATACCGACATGGTTGAAGCAGTAAGCTATGTTAGTGTGACATATTTGTGAGTACCGGTAACCCTTGAGTTCAATAAAGGAGAGTACGGGGCCGCTGAGTGATGTCGTGAAGCACTAACGAACTCTTAGAACCTTAATTGACCATCTTAGCCTTTTTAGGGGTAGTGAGATGACCGACTTTGGTGCAGTCCGAAGTTAGTAGATACTCGATACTACACTCATTGAGGGTTGTTTTCTTGGAATACTTTGGTCTCCAATTAAGTGGCTAAACCAAAACAATGAACACAGAAAACAATCCAATGATGTTGAGCTCCTTAGAACCCAGTTTCTATTTTAGGACAGGATGAGCCAACTAACTTCAAGAGGGTACTTACCTACAACCCCATGCAAGCCTAAACCTAAGGACTTGTTTGCTTTGTGTGAATATGATTACCTGTATATACACTTACTTGCTTTTGCATACATGTACATAACATCATGACATCATACCATAGCATTTTTCACTAACCATTTCAAGGATCTCGAGGGTCCGTTGATGCAGGGTCACGTTGAACCAGACGTCTACCAAAGGGCAAGAGGATTCTCCTCTAAACAAATGCCATCAAAGATCAAGTGCAACAACTTGAATCAGGAGCTACGACCCACTTGACATGGTGAGCTTGATTCTTGTGGAAAGACATCCACCGGTGCAAAGTTCACCAATCAAAGATCAAAGTTCAACCTCTAACATTTTCTTGTATTTACCCCAAGAGATCCTTGAAAACATGCATCCACATATCATGCATTGCATCATGACAGTTTTTCCTTTTCAGGTTTCCTTATTCTCCTACTGTTTATTTCAGTAAGAGATGGCTCTAGAAAGGACTGTCAAGGACATCCAGGATCAAAATGTTCAGCTTCAGGAGATGTTCTTGAACCTATCCCTGGGGCAAGAAGAAGTGAAAGCTCTCCTCACAACAGGCCTGGTCCAGGGGAATTCAAGCAATGCCAGGAGTGATCAGTTGGAGGCACTACAGTCGGAGCTGACAACAATGAGGATCCAAATGATGGGACAACTGGTGGGCCAGATGGCTCTCATCCAGGACTTGGCTCAAAGACAAGAGGAACTCAGAGTTCTCGTCAACCAACTGCTTCGGGACCACCGAGTGGGGCAAACATCTGAGGTTGAAGATCAAGCCATCATTCAACCCCCTTCCAGACAAGAAGACAAGGGGAAGGCTCCTCTACTTGCTTCAGGGTCACAATCCCACCAACAACCTCGTCAACATCAACGGGGTAATCGTCGTAAGCAAAATACGTCAGGAAGACAGTTCACTGAGACTGACATACCGTCACCTCTAATACTGGAGCGCTTGTTGGAGGTCAATCTGACTGCTTTGAGGGATCCTATTCGGAAGCCCAATACCTCTGCTCCTAACTATCATCCCGATGCATTTTGTGTATACCACTCCTATAGCCCGGGACATGACATCGACGACTGTTGGGCCTTGAAGAACAAGATTCAAGATCTGATTGACATTGGAGTGTTGAGGTTCATGCCAGATGGCGAGATGAAAATCTTCCGTTAAGGGTTTCTCCACCTGAAGTGACAAAGCTCAAACGGAGAGACTTTTGTTTCATTTGAATTTCCAAGTTGTAATCTCTTTGTCATTCGAACAATTTATCTATTAATGTCAAACTCTGTTTCATTAATGCATTGCATATGTTTGTCTTGAATTCATCCATTCGTTTTCACTACTCTTATGCTTTCTTTATAATATTTAACTCTTGATAAAAAGCTGCAAGCCTTTAGAGGGAGGATGACGAAACAATACCATAATCTCATACAGTATGCTTTTGAACAGACCTTGCTGATGATGTACAGGCATTTCTTTCAATTCCCAAACACTGGAGTTATAAGGAAGATAATCCCTAGTCAACCCCTTTGAGCCAAAGAAGTAGGAGTTTTCTGTTCTAAACAAATTGAAACCTTTGATATAAACCTGGGGCAGGGTAGTATCTCAGTTAATTCAAAAAAAGATGCGCATTGAAGTCGCAAACTATCAGTTCGTAATACAACGAATGACATCAAAAACATTCCTTTGGAATCAAAAGACAGTGATGGTTCCTTATCTCATAGGAAGTCAATCTCTCAAAAGAGAAAAGCCCACTGAGCCAAAACCTACAAAGGAGGCTTAAGAAAGCTGGGGCATCCCGCTGACTGTAATCTCGAAAACAGGAACAGTCAGGCAAAAGTTAGGGATAACAAATCAAAAGAACGAGGTCATGAAAAATGTTGCAAAAGAAAAAAGGAGAGGATGAGTGCCCTCCAAATTCAACTTGTGAGAACCATCACCCAAAAAGTCGTTCCAAATTCGAATGGAGTTCGACGCACAAATTAACTGAGCTTAGGATTGAAGAACATCACGAAGAGCGGGTGGGTACAAATATACTTTGAGCCTTTATCCTTTGTTTCTTAAACCGTGAACCAAGCCACGTTACAAACCTTCAAAAGTCCTAATTGAAGCATGGGTTAGTTCGAAAGCATACTGTTACAAAAGGTATCCTAACTCTTGTAAGGCTTTACTCTAAAATCTTGTGCTGAATCTGTCTTATGAAAAGTTTTCTGCTAAAAAACGCATTTTTCAAAACTTCGAGACAAGCATAAACTTTGCATTATTTGAATATCGTTGTTTGCACATGGTTATTTGTTTAACAGCAAAGAAATTCATACAGTGAATGTTCGGAGGAACGAAAACCATCTCAGTGAGTAAAATCACTTCAAGAAGGATGACACTTCCATTGACAAATCTCCTATCAACAAGGGGGCATGACATGTCACTATCCAATTCACCTGGGGCAGTCCAGTCAAGGTTTCAACAGATCTTTCAAAGTTCAGTTAACCTGGGGCAGTCCAGTCAAGGTTTCAACAGATCTTTCAAAGTTCAGTTAACCTGGGGCAGTCCAGTCAAGATTTCAACAAAATCTCTCAAAAGTTCAGTAAACATGGGGCAAGTCTCCTTCATCATCACTTGGGGCATTCGAATGTCAAAAGTGTTCAACAATTCCTTCATCACCTGTTGGAAGATACAATTTCAGATACGCTTCAGACACGGTAGCCATTCTGTCACTCATTCAGATCTCAGTTACAGTTTCAGATACTCTCCGGACACGGAAGTCATTCTGCTACTCATACAGATCTCTACTCAAAGATACAGTTTTAGATACGCTCCAGACACGGTAGCCATTCTGTCACTCATTCAGATCCCAGTTACAATTTCAGATACACTCCAGACAAGGAAGTCATTCTGCTACTCATACAGATCTCAGCTCCAAGATACAGTTTCAGATACGCTCCAGACACGGTAGCCATTCTGTCACTCATTCAGATCCTAGTTACAGTTTCAGATACACTCCAAACAAGGAAGTCATTCTGATACTCATACAGATCTCAACTCCAAGATACAGTTTCAGATACGCTCCATACACGGTAGCCATTATGTCACTCATTCAGATCTTAGTTACAGTTTCAGATACACTCCAGACACGGAAGTCATTATGCTACTCATACAGATCTCAACTCCAAGATACAGTTTCAGATATGCTCCAGACACGGTAGCCATTTTGTCACTCATTCAGATCCCAGTTACAGTTTCAGATACACTCCAGACAAGGAAGTCATTCTGCTACTCATACAGATCTCAACTCCAAGATATAGTTTCAGATACGCTCCAGACACGGTAGCCATTCTGTCACTCATTCAGATCCTAGTTACAGTTTCAGATACACTCCAAACAAGGAAGTCATTCTGCTACTCATACAGATCTCAACTCCAAGATACAGTTTCAGATACGCTCCAGACACGGTAGCCATTCTGTCACTCATTCAGATCTTAGTTACAGTTTCAGATACACTCCAGACACGGAAGTCATTCTGCTACTCATACAGATCTCAACTCCAAGATACAGTTTCAGATACGCTCCAGACACGGTAGCCATTCTGTCACTCATTCAGATCCCAGTTACAGTTTCAGATACACTCCAGACAAGGAAGTCATTCTGCTACTCATACAGATCTCAACTCCAAGATACAGTTTCAGATACGCTCCAGACACGGTAGCCATTCTGTCACTCATTCAGATCCTAGTTACAGTTTCAAATACACTCCAAACATGGAAGTCATCCTGCTACTCATACAGATCTCAACTCCAAGATACAGTTTCAGATACGCTCCAGACACGGTAGCCATTCTCTCACTCATTCAGATCTTAGTTACAGTTTCAGATATACACCAGACACGAAAGTCATTCTGCTACTCATACAGATCTCAACTCCAAGATACAGTTTCAGATACGCTCCAGACACGGTAGCCATTCTGTCACTCATTCAGATCCAGTTACAGTTTCAGATACACTCCAAACACGGAAGTCATTCTACTACTCATATAGATCTCAAGTCCAAGATACAGTTTCAGATACGCTTCAAACACGGTATCCATTATGTCACTCATTCAGATCCTAGTTACAGTTTCAGATACACTCCAGACACGGAAGTCATTCTGCTACTCATATAGATCTCAAGTCCAAGATACAGTTTCAGATACGCTCTAGACACGGTAGCCATTCTGTCACTCATTCAGATCCTAGTTACAGTTTCAAATACACTCCAGACAAGGAAGTCATTCTGCTACTCATACAGATCTCAACTCAAAGATACAGTTTCAGATACGCTCCAAACACGGTAGCCATTCTGTCACTCATTCAATATATCAGACTACCGCGAAGCCCGGATTACGACCAGATAGTGGTATCTCCTAAGAGCAAGCTATGAAGCCCGGATTCGACCGGATAATAGTCTTATTCCCAACAAGTTATTGCGAAGCCTGGAGATCGACCAGATAACAGTTAACGGTTAACAGAATGAAGATTCTCATCCTTAAAACTTCAGAAGATTGGTATACTCCCAATTTCTGACCGTTAACAGAATGAAGATTCTCATCCTTAAAACCTCAGAAGATTGGTATACTCCCAGTTTCTGACCGTTAACAGAATGAAGATTCTCATCACCCCATAAGATTGGTATACTCCCGATTTCTGACCCCCAACAGAATGAAGATTCTCATTCTCAAAGTGGCGTATAACCCAAGTTCCAGATTAATACCTGTAGCAAGCCAGGAAAATATTTGTGGACGACTAATTATGGATCAACACCTGTAACAAGCCAGGAAACTATCTACATGAAGAGATTTAAGATTAATACCTGTAACAAGCCAGGAAAACTATCTTTCTTTCTCAAGGTCAGAGATCAATACCTGAAACCAGCCAGGACAGTATCTCCTTGACCAACCTTTTCAAATACCTGCAGCAATCAAAAGATTCTTGCAATCCCCAGCAGAGCTAAAACTTCCAACTATCAATCCCCAAGCAGAGTGAAGACTCTCATTCTCAGTTTCCTCACAGGATATGCAGATATTCCCCAGTGAAGATCTCCTCAAGACAGGAATCCCCAGTAGATTGGAATACAACCCAAGCTCCTGATTCCCCAACAGTGGTCCCAGGACTTCTCATTTTCAACGATCAAAGGATTTTCAATCCCCTGCAGCAGTCGAGGTATTACTTTCCCCGACAGCAGTCAAGATTCTTTTATCTCCAGCCATCCAGGATTCATCTATCCTCAGCAAGACAGCTCATCAGCTTACATGCGCATTCATCACATTCATATCATAAACATTGATATAACATACATTGCATCATGCATCATGACATTGCATACAACTAACTCTTTACCTTTGCAGGAAAGATCAATTGACAGACAAAGATATTCATCTTCCGAGATTCTTTCTAGAAATAGTTCAGATGTGATCCAGACATGGCGACATTCTGATACTTATTCCAGATTCACCCAGAGATAGTTCAGATGTGACCCAGACATGGCGACATTCTGATACTTATTCCAGATTCACCCAGAGATAGTTCAGATGTGACCCAGATATGGTGACATTCTGATACTTATTCCAGATTCATCCAGATGCAGTTTTACACGGACTCATCATCAGGAAACCCCACACCGGTTCCTACTCAATTTTTGAAAACAGTTTACAGACGCTTCCCAACAACGGATGCTGCTCTATTGCTTATTCAACTTCAACTTTTGAAAACAGTTTATGGGTTCTCCAGACACGGATGTTAACCTATCGCTTGTTCAGACTCTTCAACTTCTGAAAACAGTTTACGGATTCTCCAAACATGGATGTTAATCTATTGCTTGTTCAGACTCAACTTTTGAAAATAGGTTACGGACGCTTCCCAACAACGGATGCTGCTCTATTGCTTATTCAACTTCAAGACTTCTGAAAACAGTTCACGGGTTCTCCAGTAACGGGTGTTAACCTATCGCTTGTTCAGATTCTTCTCAACTTTTGAAAACAGTTTACGGACGCTTCCCAACAAGGATGCTGCTCTATTGCTTATTCAACTCCAAGACTTCTGAAAATAGTTTACGGGTTCTCCAGTAGCGGATGTTAACCTATCGCTTGTTCAGATTCTTCTCAACTTTTGAAAATAGTTTACGGACGCTTCCCAACATGGATGTTGCTCTATTGCTTATTCATCTCCAAGACTTCTGAAAACAGTTTACGGATGTTAATCTATCGCTTGTTCAGATGCAACTTTTGAAAACAACTTACGGATGCTTCCAGATACGGATGTCAATCTATTGCTTATTCAGACCCTCCAGTTCAGATATGTTCCAAAACAGGGATACCTTTCTGATACTCACTCACTCATCAACGACCTACAGTTTAACAATCACCTTCAGATGGCATCTCTAAGCCCATCCTCCTACCAGCAACTTCCAGATGGAATCTCTAAGCCCATCCCCCGACAAGATTCTGTCACATCCCTAGATGGCATCTCTAAGCCCATCACCAAATGGCATCTTTAAGCCCATTCTCTCTACCATCACATCACCGAGTGCAAATTTTTTGGGCACTCTAGTGTCCAATCTCCTTTTACCCTCGAGTCGCGAAAGGAAAGCTTGCCAATCTAACTCTTCAGGTTCAAGAAGATTGAACAGGGGCAACTGTTGCACCCCAAAATTTGCCCTCCTCTTTTTCACAAGAAATCACAGCTTCGGGCTTCTCCTGATTTTTCAGATTAGCCTAAGAATCGGTCAAAACAGACTTTTCTCGCCAGGCAGACAAAATTAGGGTTTTCATGGCTCTGGAACAGTTCAAGCAGATTATTAGGGTTTGGTTGAGTTTGGCTCTGGGTTTGATCAGGCAGGCGCTTCTTCGACATTAAATCAAGAATCAGGGTTTTGCGCGCGCATTCTCAGAAAGAATTAATTCTACAGTTCTTTTCAATTTACTCTGAGATTTGGATTGAGGCATTTGAATTGAGAGCTTGCAGTGTTTGGTATGATCAGTAAAAGAAAAGACATGTGGACGTTTGTTTGATTAACTGTGCATTGCTATGGTTAATTGGAGCGCCGAGTTTATTATTGATTAATGCTAAGTGGCGAGACTACAATGTTTATTAATTAATTATTTATTCTAAGTTAGAATAGTTGGGATTTATTTCCATTTATTATAATTTAAGAATTATAAATAATTAAATAAACAATTGAAGAAGAATTAAAAAGGATTAATTGACAAAAGAGCTTTTATTTACTTTTAATTATTAAGTACAAATGTTATTTGAATACATTTACAGTATTTACAAATAATGTTATTACAAATAATTAAAATGAAATAAAGCTACATCCTAAAATTTCCTAAGTCTTCATCTTCTATTGATGCTCCTTTGCTCAACTGATTTTTACCTGCAAAAAGAAAAAGAAAGAAGTCAAATGCAGATGAAATAAAAACAAAAACAAAACAAATGATCATAGTCCCTCGATGACGCTTTCGAAGTTGCCTAAACAAAATGATCATAGTCCCTTCAAGCAAAATTGCCAAAGACACTTGGCACCATTGCATTCATGGTCTATACGATGACCCGCGCCTGTCCCGTTAACATCCTAACACAAGATTGTCCACTAAATACAATGGTGGAACAAAACTGTTAAAAGGGTTAAAACATGAGAAAAATCTTTGAGTAAATTTAGGGGTAGACAACTCTTAGTTACTTGATCAAACTTGAAAAACACACTTGCCTACTTTTCAAAACCACACTCCACAACACAACTTTCAAAAACATTGAAACATCTTTTCGAAAAGACACACACCTTTGTAAAACATTCGAGTAAAGGATTGTTACAAGGGTTGCCTAGACAAGGCATTTTTTTCAAAGCATTTTCAAAACACACACACACACCACCATTTCAAGCAATTGAAAATCAAGGCAAGTGATCTAAAACAAGTAACTAAGAGCCCATGGATAACCATGGATGAAAAGGGTGCTAATACCTTCCCTTTTCATAATCTACCCCCCGAACCCACGAAACATCTCAAAAGGTTTTTCCTGTGCTTTTTAACCTTTCCTTTAGGATAAAATAAAAAGTCGGTGGCGACTCTTGCTAAATCGAACAAGTGCGAAAACAAACGCAAACCTCAAGTCAGTTCTCCCACCGTATCACACTGGGGAGTAATGGTCTTGTCTGAAGCTATTAAGCATGGTTCTTTTGTGTTGAGCATTTGTGTTGTGCTGGAGTTGTTTTTGGTTGTGTTGATGTGATGTTATACCACGTGTCCTTATATCTCATCTATGGAGATTTCTGGAGTTTGAAGGAGTTTTAATCTTTGGTGTTTTGTGTGTGAAGTTGGGTCTCTCTGTAGCTGCATTTATCTCTGATGTTTTCTATTTGAAGGTTGTACAAAGTTTAGTATTTCATGTAGCTTGTGTTTTGTGATTTATTTTGTGGTTTTATTCCTCTTCTCCAAATTTATTGTGTAAATGTTGTTTTAGTCAAAATTTTCCAAAAGAGGGATTGTTAGGTCTGTCATTTTATGGTTGACAACAATTTTGGTAAAAACATGTTTCATTTGGTAAAACATGTATCACAGTCATATGTTGAGCAAGATATCATGACATTTTGACCAACTATCACAACAGGTGTTGTTGCTGCTTCTAGAAGGTTCTAATTTGATTTTGTGAGATTCCTTATGGATATATCTCACATACTTGCACATGCCCAGAATGATATATTTGAAATAAGTGATTTTATCTCCAACTGTGCATAAGCTTCTAAAATTAGATGTTGAGACAATTTAGGAAACTTGTGATTTTTTGTTTCATAATTCAAAGAGATTTTTCTGCATAATTGGTGTAGCCCTCAGCTTGTGGATCAACAAAAAATTGGATGAAGATTTCGAAGCCCATGGACGGCTGAAGAGTTTATAAAGAAAAACCTAAACCTAATGTTATGAAGAATTTATGAAAAAAATAAGGGGAGCTTAGTTTTCAAGAGTCTTAGGGTTTGAGAGTTTTTCAAGTGTGTTTTGTTTTTGTATGTCCCTCATATATCTTGTTTGATGCATAAAGTTTGATTGATTGTTAATTGTTCATTGTCAATCACTCATGAGCTTTTAAGCAAAGAGTGTATTGTGTTTAATTGGAAGTGTGTTCTTCTATTTTTGGTCTTTTGTTATTAGTACTGTAGTACGGTGGGAGAACTAACTTTTGGTTTTGCGTTTTATCGCAAATGTTGCGGATAACAAGAGTCGCCATCGACTTTTCTTTTATCCAATAAGGAAAGGGTGAAAAGAATAGGAAAGACCTTGATAGATTTTGAGTTCAGGGGGTAGATTATGAAAAGGAAAGGTGTTAGCACCCTTTGTTCTGTTTTGCAGATCATGGCTTCCGTGCGTAGAAATACTATCTGAATCAGCTTTGTGAAGATACCTTCCAAACTTAAAGAGCTAGTATCAAGAGTTTCTGAAACTTCTACTTTCATTAAGAGACACGGTCAACTTCTCAGCCTGGTTACTTCAAACTTTGATGAATAGATGATGAGCGTACTTTTTCAGTTCTTCGATCCCAAGCATCACTACTTCACCTTTCCAGATTATCAGTTGGTACCCACCTTGGAAGAATTCTCTCAGCTATTGGGAATACCCATTCTTGAACAGGTACCCTTCATAGGTATAAAAGAAGTTCCTAAGCCAGAAGTCATTTCCTCAGCTTTGCATTTGAAATGGCCCAACGTGGTATCCAATTGGGAAACTCGAAGCGGAGTTAGGGGTTTTCTAGCCAAATTTCTGATAGACAAGGCTCATCTATTTTGGGAGGATATGGCTTTTCAGACTTTTGAAGAGGTCTTGGCTCTTCTTATCTATGGTGTAGTTCTCTTCCCTAATTCGGACTCCTTCGTAGATGTGAATGCTATCAAGATTTTCCTTTCTCGCAACCCTGTGCCTACCTTGCTTGGAGATATTTTGCACACTCTCCATACTCGTACCATGAAGAAAAGAGGGACTCTTATGTGCTGCATGTCGTTGCTGTCGAGGTGGTTTATTTTTCACCTCCCTAAGTCTGTACCGAAGAACGAAGAAGGTTTGGGTTAGTCGCAAAGGATAATGTCACTCGCTCATACGGATATTCTTTGGTGTTCCCGATCTATGGAAAACATTGCTATTATTGACCGCTGTGGGGAGTACCCTAATGTCCCATTACTTGGTATCAGAGGGGGTATAACTTACAATCCTTGTCTAGCTTTGCGACAATTTGGTCATGCTCGAAGGGATGGCCCCCATGAGTTACTTATTGAGGGCATTGTATTCAACTATGAGGATGATGTTAATGAGTATCGCCGGAGGTTCATATGAGCTTAGGGCATGGTAAATAGATCTGACACCAAAGATTTGAGACCTAAGACTTCCATTCCTATGGAGCCTTACCTCCAATGGGTACGAGCTCGTGCCCAGAAGCTTATGATGCCTTATATGTCCGTATTACCAGTGATTGTGGAGCCCACTATTGAAGAAGGCATTCCTTACACGGTTCTCTATCCTTACATGCCCACTGATCTTGGGGAGTTACAGAGGTCTTGGATTCAGCTGAAGAATGAGCGGGATACTTACAGGGAACAGTTCCACAATTAAGAGAGGAAGGTTTTAAAGCTCACCAGGCAACTCCAAGAGGAAAGAGTGCTCAATGATTATATCAGCATAAAGAGAAAGCGTCCATGGGACTTTTGATTTTTCTTTTCTAGTTTTAGATTTGTAACGCCTTAAAAGGCATTTTGAACCTTCAAATTTAAGATAATAAAGTTTTTGTTTATTTTGGTTTGCAAATTTAAATTTCCCGAAGTCTTTGAAATCATTACATGCGCATCCCATTATCATACACATCATTACAGGTACCACTACAGGTTTCTCATCTTCTTCGCTGTTTATTTCAGCAGAAATGTCTTCCGATCAAGCCATCAAAGATCTTCAGGCACTGAACGCCCAGTTCCAACAAATGTTCATAAGTCTGGCAAAAGGGTAGGAGGATCTGAAAGCCCTCATTCTGAAAGAGAAGAAGAAGAAGAAGAAGAAGGTTGTCGGTATTCTGAATATGGGCAAAAGGTTTGGAGAAAGGTTAAACCAACAAACTGATCTGACTTCTTCATCTAAGGAAGGGGAGAACCAAGAAGGGGAAAAGGACCCTAGTCCTGCAGTCTCTGAAAATGATACTGATTATAACGATGAGCAATATCCTCCTGCTGAGGATAGATACAAACAGTTAGAGGATCGTCTGAGTGCCATGGAAGTTCAGAGGATACCTGGGTTGGATTTTGAAGAATTGGGTTTGGTGTCGGGAGTGGTCATCCCGCAAAAGTTCAAAGCTCCAGTTTTTGCCAAATATGATAGGGTGTCCTGCCTAAAGCTCCATCTCCGCTCTTATGTCAGGAAGATTCAGCCCCACACAGATGATAGAAATCTGTGGGTACACTTCTTTCAAGATAGTCTGTCAGGGACTCAGCTTGAATGGTTCTACCAGTTGGAGGGAGCCAGTGTCCGAATCTGGGAAGATCTTGCTGATGCTTTCTACAAGCAGTATCAGTACAATCTCGACCTTGCTCCCACTCGTACTCAACTGCAGAGTATGTCCATGGGTGCAGGTGAAGGTTTTAAAGATTATGCTAAAAAATGGAGAGACTTGGCTGGGAGAGTTCAACCCCATTTGTCTGATAAAGAGTTGGTTGATATGTTTCTAGGAACACTATTAAGTCCATTTTTCAATCACTTAATCGGCAACTCGTCATCTAGTTTCACCGAGCTGATTTTAACTAGAGAAAGAGTAGAAGCTGGAATTTGGAGTGGTAAAATACAGAAGGATGCCTCCTAGAGTTCAGAAAAGAAGCCTTTCGCTGGTAAGAAGGAAGCCAGTGCGGTCTATAGCCCGAGGGGACAAAGCAGATCTGAACACCGTCAACCGGTAAATGTTGTAGTGATACCAAGACCCGCAGTTGCTCTACAACGCAACAATCAACAAAGGGTGGAAAGATCACAATGACAGTTTACCCGCATCAACATGACTTTGGCTGAATTTCTACCTCATTTATTAAAATCAAACTTGGTAACCTTGAAAGAGGCTTCCTAGAATCCAAACACTACCTCTCCCAGATACAATCCCAACGCGCGGTGCGCCTACCATTCTGAGAGTCCTGGCCACAATATAAATATTTCTGGTGTTGTACCCCAAAATTTGCCCTCCCATTTCTCATTGATTTCTCACCACAAAGCCCTTGAAGCTCAAGATCCAGTTAGGGTTTCATCTGCTCAAGACCTCTCCTTGCGCTGTTGACTCAAATTAGGGTTTGTGCTTACACAAGGATATTTTGACCTAGAATGCCTAAGATGACTTTCATGCTTCATTTTGACTCCCAAGTTTATCCATACCAAGTTTCAAGTCTTGATTCCAAGTTTTGCCCAGTCAATTGGACAGTTGATCTAGAAATCAGTTGTATTGGAGAAAAAGTCAATTGTGGCCAATTGACATTCAAATCTCATGAAAATTGACCCACATCAACATTATGAACTCATATGGACCATTGGATCAAGTTTGGATCACAATTCCATAAGAAATTTGATCAGATCACCCAAAGGGCAAAATGGTCATTTTTAGGGTTTTGACTACACAAAGGCAATTTTTGACTGTTTGACCCAACCAATGGCAAACCAAGCTCACATATGGACTCAAGGACCCCATGGAATTATCTTGACATGCTCAACAAGCTCAAAAGATCCAAAGTACACAAGATTGACAATTGAATTTCCCAGTCAATTGATCAATTTTGACTGTATACTGAAAAGTCAAACTTTGACTTTTTGGTCAAAATCAAGAGTCAAGATTCATTTTTCATCAAAACATGCCAAATCATGAAACTTGTTCACCAAGAAATCACAAAATGCAAATTAGGGTTAGAAATTTGAATTTTTCATAACTTAGAATTTTTCTAAGTTATAAAAAACCCTAATTTTTTCCCAACTTTGCCCCACTTTTTCACCAAGATCCATTTGGATTCAAACAAAAGTCAAAACATGAAAGTTGTAGCTTGTTGCATAATCTACAACTTTGATGCACAAAGATTTCCAATTTTAGGCTTGTATCTCAAGTTACAAATTTTTGAATAAGGGCACTAAACCATTCTTAACTTAGTGAATTTTTGACCTATTTTGACAAGGTTTTCTACCCAACTTTAAGACCATTTTCCATACACTTCCACTTGGAATTTCAATTTGAATTTCAAAGATGGACTGTAGTACACATTCCAAGCTTTCCAAAATGTCCAAGAACTCATCAAACAACCTCATGGTTAGGGAGAATCGAATTTCACAATATGGCAAAAATCCACTTTTGTTCTTGACCAAAGCATGTTCATAACTTATGCCATTTGCAAGTCAACTTGGTTTGTGCTGCATTACTGGTCTTTAAACCATCCAACACTCAATAATTTAATGCATGTTAATTGTGTTAAAGTGTTGTTCTACGAGTTCAAGCATTACATACAAGTTTAATCCATTTTTAGATAAAGCAAAATAGCCATTTTTAAAAAGTTATGCTTTATGTCAATTGGTAAATCAAGAAGGTACATATCAAATCTCTTTAGCACAAGATTATGAACAAATCACACTGATCAAGGAGGGATTATGCAGCACATTAGGGGGCCCTATACATGCCTAGAACACAAGTTGGCTTTTTGTTGCTTAAGAAAGAAGAAAAGTGTCATAACATCACACAACTCTGATATCAGTGAACTAGAGCTTAGAGAAAGTTATCAAACACCTTTCAAACATTGATCTTAAGCAAAAGCACAAGAATTTCCCTTCCAATACCTTCAAGAACTCAGAACCACCATATAAGTGTCAAAAACAAAAAAAAAAACAGTTTTTCAATACAACTTCCACTGGTGGAAGTATAGTGTAAAAAGTGTCAAAAACCAGAAAAAACAGTTTTTCAATACAACTTCCACTGGTGGAAGTATAGTGTAAAAAGTGTCAAAAACCAGAAAAAACAGTTTTTCAATACAACTTCCACTGGTGGAAGTATAGTGTAAAAAGTGTCAAAAACCAGAAAACCAGTTTTTCAATACAACTTCCATCTCAGCTTACACACACTTAGACAAAGTTATCAAACACATTCCAAAGATCAGAACCAAGCTTTTACACGACCCTTGCACCTCTCAAACACTCCCCTTGCCATAATCACTCTCAAACTGCAAAAACAGGGCAGGCCCTGCAGTTTGAGTACCATCTATCATTTCTCTCAAGCTTTCTTGCCCAAACCAGTTCACACACCTTCCATACCATCTATGCAAGCTAACCAAAAGCAAAAGCACGACCTGTAATCACTCTAACCACTTCCACCATTTTCACATTTCTGACTTGCAGGTGAAGTTCTCTAGCTCGATTCAGAAGCTTTCAAGACAAAGTAAACATTGGAATAACATCCCTGGACCTCAAGGAAGCTTTTCCAATCATCACTTTGCACTGAAAGTTCCTACATT
This sequence comes from Vicia faba, assembly GCA_948472305.1. NCBI lineage: Eukaryota > Viridiplantae > Streptophyta > Magnoliopsida > Fabales > Fabaceae > Vicia > Vicia faba. The sequence continues at coordinate 824,682,744 of OX451737.1, read as the reverse complement.
TCCAGATAGAACTTCAACTGAACAGGTAAGTTTTTGAATTCGTATCTCTCTTATTAGGCATCATTAGCTTTAAGTTTGTGAATAAACAATGTTCTACTCATGCCACTGAACATGTACATTCTTTTACTTTTCATTTCTTTTACCTGAGCTGTGAGAATTTAAAGTTTGAAAATGGTAGAAAACTTAGGTCAGGATTTGGGATTTTTAAAATTCTCTCTCATTTCTGAGAGTTAGGAGATGTTCTTTATATATTTGGAATCGTGGTTTCATGATTAACATTTTTTGTGTTGGAAGTTTGTTCAAAAAAAATCAAAGAATCAGGATCTTGATGTTGAAGCAAGAGGCGCGCGTATTTTTCAAACATTGTTTGCTGGAGGTTGAAGACAGGTCTTCTGGGCTGGGCCTGGAATATTTTTCTTATTTGCACCACATAATTGCTTTTACACCCCCAAGGCCTATTTGCTTATTTCTTTGACTTTTTGACTTTTTTCTTTTTTGATTGACTTTGTTTATTTTTTCTCATGACATTAAAAATATAAAAATATTTTTTCTCACCATTTTTTATTTTATTAGGCATTTATTTTACTATCTTTTAGTTTACACATAAATATATATATATATATATATATATATATATATATATATATATATATATATATATATATATATATATATATATATATATATATATATATATATATATATATATATTTTGTTTAAAATACTAAAAAATAGCACAAATGCATTTCTATACATTTTTATTTTTATTTTACTTTCTGAAAATATTTTATAGAAAAATTACTTTTTTTATTAAATATTAAATATTATTATTTTTTATATATAATACATATTTAGAACTTAGTACATAAATATATATATATTTATTAATATACTTAGAATAAAATACTAAAAATATACATATTTTATTTTATTAATATTAAACACTAGAAAATCATTTTTTGCAAATATACTTTATCTTTATTTTATTTGTATATAATAAATAAATACTTGTGTTAAATTAAATAATAATACATTTCATTTAATAAAAATTAGGGTTTTGCCCTAAATTCAAAAATACTCCAAAAAATAATATCTTTTTATTTTCTTTTTATTTTACATAAATAATACTTTTTTTCATACATATAAAAAACCTTTGTGCATTCTTGCATGTTTGTTCTATTTCTATTTTATTTATGCAATTAAATTATCCTGTAAATAATCACATATACATATACATCTCACACTTACACAATGCAAATACATTCACATTGCCCTATACACATTTGTTTATCTTATATTTGTATATTCGTCATTTACATTTGATCGCAAATTCGATTTGGTTGTAACTTATTGATACTATAAGTCTCATCCCCATTCATACACATGTACCCCCACTCCCGGATACTAACTTTGTAATAGCGTAGATTTTACATTTCGCAATTTACTGTTTTCAATTATACCATGGTTAGACCTAGGGTTTGCATGTACATGAAATCAAACGCTAGATAACCTAATACAAGACAAATACATGAAATCAATACACAATCACACTTGCACCCTCTAAGGTAATCCCACATGTTGCCTTCCAAAATGGGCCATGCTTGCACGTCGAGAATCTTTGGCAAAACAAAATCAAAATGATCATAAGTCCCTCAAAGTGTTGCCTAAACGGAATGATCATAATCCCTTCAAAGCAAATTGCCAAAGACACTTGGCACCATTGCATTCATGGTCCATACGATGACCCGCGCCCGTCTCGAATAAACTTCCTGAACGCAAGATTGTCCACCAAATTCAATGGTGGAACAAAATTGTTAAAAAGGGTTAAAACATGACAAAAACCTTTGAGTACAATAGGGTAGACAAAACTCTTAGTTACTTGAGATCAACTTGCAAAAAACACTTGCCTTCTTTTCAAAAACCACAATCCACGACACTTTCAAACAAACTCTCAAAACATTTTGAAACATCTTTTCGAAAAGATACACGCCTTTGTAAAATATTCGAGTAAAGAATTGTTACAAGGTTAGCCTAAGACAAGGCATCTTCTTCCAAAACATTTTCAAAAAACACTCACACATGCACACCTTTTTCAAGCAATCAAAAATCAAGGCAAGTGATCTAAAAAACAAAGTAACTAAGAGTCCATGGATAACCATGGATGAAGAGGGTGCTAATACCTTCCCTTTTCATAATCTACCCCCCGAACCCACGAAATATCTCAAAAGGTTTTTGCTGTGCTTTTTTAACCTTTCCTTTAGGATAAAATAAAAAGTCGGTGGCGACTCTTGCTCAACCGAAACATTTGCGAAAACAAACGCAAAACACTAGTCAGTTCTCCCACCGTATCACAGAACTGGCGACTCTGCTGGGGATAATTATTTTAGAAGTGGGGTTACCTTTGGGTTTAGATCACCTTTACTTTCTTGCTTTGATTGACTTGATTGATTTATCTTTTGGGTCCTTGTTTGGGTTTGTTATAAATCCTCCACCCGGATTTGGGGCACCTTCTTAGGTAAATAGCAAAAAAACTGCGAGGGAACTGTGTGGGGTATACCGACATGGTTGAAGTAGTAAGCTATGTTAGTGTGACATATTTGTGAGTACCGGTAACCCTTGAGTAGTCAAGGAGAGTACGGGGCCGCTGTGTGATGTCGTGAAGCACTAACGAACTCTTAGAACCTTAATTGACCATCTTAGCCTTTTTAGGGGTAGTGAGATGACCGACTTTGGTGCAGTCCGAAGTTGGTAGATCCTCGATACTACACTCTTTTGAGGATTGTTTTCTTGGAATATTTTGGTCGCCAGTAAGTGGCTAAACCGAAACAATGAACACAGAATACAATCCAATGATATTGAGCTCCTTAGAACCCGGTTTCTATTTTTAGTACAGGATGAGCCAACTAACTTCAAGAGGGTACTTACCTAAACCTCATGCAAGCCTAAACCTAAGGACTTGTTTGCTTTGTGTGAATATTGTTTGTCTGTATATACACTCACTTGCTTTTTGCATACATGTACGTAACATCATGACATCATACCATAGCATTTTCAATAACCATTTCAAAGATCTCGAGGGTTCTTTTGATGCAGGGTTACGTTGAACCAGACGTCTACCAAGGGGCAAGAGGTTTTCTCCTCTAACCAATCCAGTCAAAGATCAAGTGCAACAACTTGAATCAGTGGCTATGACCCACTTGACATGGTGAGCTTGATTCTCGTGGAAAGACGTCCACCGATACAAAGTTCCCCAATCAAAGTTCAAGTACAACAGCTTGAATCAGTGGCTATAACCCACTTGACATGGTGAGCTTGATTCTCGTGGAAGGACGTCCACCGGTGCAGAGATCCCCAATCCAAGAGCAGAGTTCAACCTCTAACATTTGCTTGTGTTTACCCCAAGGGATCCTTGAAAGCATGCATCCACATATCATGCATTGCATCTTGACAATCTTTCCTTTTTCAGGTTTCCTTACTCTCCTACTGTTTATTTCAGTAAGAGATGGCTCTAGAAAGGTATGTCAAAGACATTCAAGACCAGACGGCTCAGCTGCAGGAGATGTTCCTGAACTTGTCTCTGGGGCAAGATGAGATGAAAGCTCTCCTCACCAAGGGCTTGGAGAATTCCAACAATGCCGGGAGTGACCAGCTGGCGGAACTGCAGTTTGATCTGACAACATTGAGGACCCAAGTGATGGGACAATTGGTGGGCCAGATGGCTCTCATCCAAGACCTATCCCAAAGACAAGAGGAACTCAGAGTTCTTGTCCGCCAACTGCTTCCAAACAACCAACTGGGGCAAGCATCTGAGGCCGAAGAGCAAGTCACCGCTCAACCTCCATCCATTCAAGAAGACAAAGGGAAGGCTCCTTTACTTGCTTCAGGGTCACAAACCCATCAACAACCTCGCCAGCGTCAGCGGGGCAATCGACGTAAGCAAGAAAAGTCGGGAAGACAGTTTACGGAGACTGAAATACCATCATTCTTTATACTGAAGCGCCTGATGGAGGTCAACTTGCTTACCTTAAAGGACCCTCCTCAGAAGCTCAATACTTCCTCTCCTAACTATCATCCCGACGCATTCTGTGTTTACCACTCCTACAGCCCGAGACACGACACCAACGACTGTTGGGCCTTGAAGAACAAGATTCAAGATCTGATCGACATTGGGGTGCTGGAGTTTATGCCAGACGGTGAGATGAAGATCTTCCGTTAAAGGGTTCTCCACTTAAAGTGACGAAGCTCAAACTGAAAGACTTTTGCTTCTTTTTGAATTTTCAAAGTTGTAATTTCTTTTGTTGTCAAACAATTATCTGTTGATGTTAAACTCTGTTTTCATTAATGCATTGCATATGTTTGTCTTGAATTCATCCATGCGTTTCACTACTCTTATGCTTTTCTTTATGATATTTAAACTCTTGATAAAAAGCTGCAAGCCTTTAGAGGGAGGATGACGAAACAATACCATGATCTTATACAGTATGCTTCTGAACAGACCTTGCTGATGATGTACAAGCATTTCGTTCAAATCCCAAACACTGGAGTTATAAGGAAGTTAATCCCTAGTCAACCCCTTCGAGCCAAAGAAGTAGGAGTTTTCTGTTCTGAACAATCAAAACCTTTGATATAAACCTGGGGCAGGGTAGTATCTCAGTTAATTCAAAGAAAATGCGCATTGAAGTCGAAAACTCTCAGTTCGTAATACAACGAACGATGTCAAAAAAGAAAGCATTCCTTTGGAATCAAAAGACAGGGGTGGTTCCCTATCACATAGACAGTCAATCTCTCAAAAGAGAAAAAGCCCACTAAGCCAAAACCTATAAAGGAGGCTTAAGAAAGCTGGAGCATCCCGCTGACAGTAATCCCGAAAATGGGAACAGTCAGGCAAAAGTTAGGGATAACAAATCAAAATCAAAATAGTGAGGTCATTACAAAATCCTCAACAACATGAAAAAATGTTGAAAAAAGAAAAAAGGAGATGATGACTGTCTCCCCAAATTCAACTGGTGAACCATCACCCAAAAAGTCGTTCAAAACTCGAAACAGAGTGTGACGCACAATTAACTGAGCTTAGGTTGGAGAACATCACGAAGAGCGGGTGGGTATTAATATACTTTGAGCCTTTATCCTTTGTTTTTTAAACCGTGAACCAAGCCACGTTACAACCCTTCAAAAGTCCTAATTGAAGCATGGGTTAATTCGAAAGCATACTGTTACAAAAGGTATCCTGACTCCTGTAAGGCTTTGCTCTAAATCTTGTGTTGATCTGTCTTATAAAAAGTTTTCTGCTAAAAAACGCATTTTGCAAAACTTCTAGACAAACATAAACTTTGCATTGTTTGAATATCACTGTCTGCATTTGGCTTTTTGTTTGACAGCGAATAATTTCACACGACGAATGTTCGGAGGAACGAAAACTCTCTCAGTGAGCAAAATCACTTCAAAAGGATGACACTTCCATTACAAATCTCCTATCAACAAGGGGCATTACATGGGGCAGTCCAGTCAAGGTTTCAACAGATCTTTCGAAGTTCAGTTAACCTGGGGCAGTCCAGTCAAGATTTCAAGAAATCTCTCAATTCGCAGAGTAATCTAATTCAAGACTCCTTAATCACCACTTGGGGCATTCGAATGTCAAAAGTGTTCAACAATTTCCTTATCACCTCAGAAGATTGATATAGTTCAGATGTGACCCTGATTTGGCGACATTCTATAACTCATTCAGACTTTCAAGATATAGTTCAGATGTGACCCAAGATTTGGCGACATTCTGCAACTCATTCAGAGATTCCTTCAAGATATAGTTCAAGATGTGACCCAGAGATGGCGACATTCTATAACTCATTCAGACTTTCAAGATATAGTTCAGATGTGACCCTGATTTAGCGACATTCTATAACTCACTCAGACTTTCAAGATATAGTTCAGATGTGACCCAAGATTTGGTGACATTCTGCAACTCATTCAGACTTTCAAGATATAGTTCAAGATGTGACCCAGAGATGGCGACATTCTATAACTCATTCAGACTTTCAAGATATAGTTCAAGATGTGACCCAGAGATGGCGACATTCTATAACTCATTCAGACTTTCAAGATATAGTTCAAGATGTGACCCAGAGATGGCGACATTCTATAACTCATTCAGACTTTCAAGATATAGTTCAGATGTGACCCTGATTTGGCGACATTCTATAACTCATTCAGACTTTCAAGATATAGTTCAAGATGTGACCCAGAGATGGCGACATTCTATAACTCATTCAGACTTTCAAGATATAGTTCAAGATGTGACCCAGAGATGGCGACATTCTATAACTCATTCAAACTTTCAAGATATAGTTCAAGATGTGACCCAGAGATGGCGACATTCTATAACTCATTCAAACTTCCTTCAAGATATAGTTCAAGATGGGACCCAGAGATGGCGACATTCTATAACTCATTCAAACTTGCATCCAGACATAGTTCAAGATGTGACCCAGATTTGGCGACATTCTATAACTTATTCAGATCTTCTTCCAGATATAGTTCAAGATGTGACCCAGAGATGGAGACATTCTATAACTCATTCAAACTTGCATCCAGACATAGTTCAAGATGTGACCCAGATTTGGCGACATTCTATAACTTATTCAGACTTTCAAGATGTAGTTCAAGATGTGACCCAGAGATGGCGACATTCTATAACTCATTCAAACTTGCATCCAGATATAGTTCAAGATGTGACCCAGATTTGGCGACATTCTATAACTTATTCAGATCTTCTTCCAGATATAGTTCAAGATGTGACCCAGAGATGGCGACATTCTATAACTCATTCAGACTTTCAAGATGTAGTTCAAGATGTGACCCAGAGATGGCGACATTCTATAACTCATTCAAACTTGCTTCCAGATATAGTTCAAGATGTGACCCAGATTTTTGCTGACATTCTATAACTTATTCAGATCTTCTTCCAGATATAGTTCAAGATGTGACCCAGAGATGGCGACATTCTATAACTCATTCAGACTTCCTTCAAGATATAGTTCAAGATGTGACCCAGAGATGGCGACATTCTATAACTCATTCAAACTTGCATCCAGATATAGTTCAAGATGTGACCCAGATTTGGCGACATTCTATAACTTATTCAGATCTTCTTCCAGATATAGTTCAAGATGTGACCCAGAGATGGCGACATTCTATAACTCATTCAGACTTCAGACATGATATAGTTCAAGATGTGACCCAGAGATGGCGACATTCTATAACTCATTCAAACTTGCATCCAGATATAGTTCAAGATGTGACCCAGATTTGGCGACATTCTATAACTTATTCAGATCTTCTTCCAGATATAGTTCAAGATGTGACCCAGAGATGGCGACATTCTATAACTCATTCAGACTTTCAAGATATAGTTCAAGATGTGACCCAGAGATGGCGACATTCTATAACTCATTCAGACTTTCAAGATATAGTTCAAGATGTGACCCAGAGATGGCGACATTCTATAACTCATTCAAACTTCCTTCAAGATATAGTTCAAGATGTGACCCAAAGATGGCGACATTCTATAACTCATTCAAACTTGCATCCAGACATAGTTCAAGATGTGACCCAGATTTGGCGACATTCTATAACTTATTCAGATCTTCTTCCAGATATAGTTCAAGATGTGACCCAGAGATGGCGACATTCTATAACTCATTCAAACTTGCATCCAGACATAGTTCAAGATGTGACCCAGATTTGGAGACATTCTATAACTTATTCAGACTTTCAAGATGTAGTTCAAGATGTGACCCAGAGATGGCGACATTCTATAACTCATTCAAACTTGCATCCAGATATAGTTCAAGATGTGACCCAGATTTGGCGACATTCATTAACTTATTCAGATCTTCTTCCAGATATAGTTCAAGATGTGACCCAGAGATGGCGACATTCTATAACTCATTAAGACTTTCAAGATGTAGTTTAAGATGTGACCCAGAGATGGCGACATTCTATAACTCATTCAAACTTGCATCCAGATATAGTTCAAGATGTGACCCAGATTTGGCGACATTCTATAACTTATTCAGATCTTCTTCCAGATATAGTTCAAGATGTGACCCAGAGATGGCGACATTCTATAACTCATTCAGACTTTCTTCAAGATATAGTTCAAGATGTGACCCAGAGATGGCGACATTCTATAACTCATTCAAACTTGCATCCAGATATAGTTCAAGATGTGACCCAGATTTGGCGACATTCTATAACTTATTCAGATCTTCTTCCAGATATAGTTCAAGATGTGACCCAGAGATGGCGACATTCTATAACTCATTCAGACTTCAGACATGATATAGTTCAAGATGTGACCCAGAGATGGCGACATTCTATAACTCATTCAAACTTACATCCAGATATAGTTCAAGATGTGACCCAGATTTGGCGACATTCTATAACTTATTCAGATCTTCTTCCAGATATAGTTCAAGATGTGACCCAGAGATGGCGACATTCTATAACTCATTCAGACTTCAGACATGATATAGTTCAAGATGTGACCCAGAGATGGCGACATTCTATAACTCATTCAGACTTCCTTCAAGATATAGTTCAAGATGTGACCCAAGATTTTGGCGACATTCTATAACTTATCCGAACCTGGTTCCAGAGATAGTTCAGATGTGACCCAGAGATGGCGACATTCTATAACTCATTCAGACTTCCTTCAAGATATAGTTCAAGATGTGACCCAAGATTTTGGCGACATTCTATAACTTATCCAAACCTGCTTCCAGAGATAGTTCAGATGTGACCCAGAGATGGCGACGTTCAGTAACTTATTCCAGACCAACACCTGCAGCAATCAGAGGACTCTCGCAATCCCCAGCCAGAGAACCTTCCAGAAGCTAACTCCCCTCAGAGTCAAGTTTCATTATCCCCAGTAAAGCTAAAACTTCCAACTATCAATCCCCAAGCAGACTGAAGGTCTCCTCAAGACAGGAATTCCCCAGTAGTTTGACATACAACCCAAGCTTCTGATTTCCCCAACAGTGGTCCCAAGACTTCTCATTTTTAACAGTCAAAGATTCTTGCCCTCCACAGCAGCAGCCGAGGAATTGTTCTCCCCGGCAGCAGTCAAGATTCTTTTATCTTCGGCCATCCAGGATTCATTTATCCTCAGCAAGATAGCTCATCAGCTTACATGCGCATCCATTACATTCATATCATAAACATTGATGTCACATACATTGCATCATACATCATAACATTGCATACAACTAACCCTTTACCTTTTCAGGTAAGATCAGTCGACAGACAAAGATCATCTCCCGAGATTCATCCAGAAATAGTTCAGATGTGACCCAGACATGGCGACATTCTGATACTTATTCCAGATTCACTCAGAAGTAGTTCAGATGTGACCCAGACATGGCGACATTCTGATACTTATTCCAGATTCACTCAGAGGCAGTTCAGATGTGACCCAGACACGGCGACATTCTGATACTTGTTCCAGATTCACCCAGATGCAGTTTCACACGGACTCATCATCAGGAAACCCTACACCGGTTCCTCCTTCTCAACTTTTGAAAATAGTTTACGGACGCTTCCCAACAACGGATGCTGATCTATTGCTTATTCAATCTCAAGACTTCTGAAAACAGTTTACAGATTCTTCCCTACAACGGATGTCAATCTACCAACTTGTTCAGACTCTTCTCAACTTTTGAAAACAGTTTACAGATTCTTCCCTACAACGGATGTCAATCTACCGACTTGTTCAGACTCTTCTCAACTTTCGAAAACAATTTATGGACGCTTCCCAACAACGGACGTTGCTCTATTGCTTATTCAATCCCAACTCCTGAAAATAGTTTACGGATTCTCCAGACATGGACGTCAATCTGTTGCTTATTCGGACCCCTAATTCAGAGATGTTCCAAAACACGGATGCCCTTCTGATACTTGCCCACTCACTTTTGACATACAGTTCAACATGTCCAGATGGCATCTATAAGCCCATCCTCCTACCAGCAGTCACCAGATGGCATCTTTAAGCCCATCACCAAATGGCATCTGTAAGCCCATTCACCTCTACCATCACATCGCCGAGTGCAAATTTTCTGGGCACTTTAGTGTCCAATCTTCTTTTACCTTCAAGTCGCGAAAGGCAAACTTGCCAATCTAACTCTTCAGGTCCAAGAAGATTGAACAGGGGCAACTGTTGTACCCCAAAATTTGCCCTCCCATTTCTCATTGATTTCTCACCACAAAGCCCTTGAAGCTCAAGATCCAGTTAGGGTTTCATCTGCTCAAGACCTCTCCTTGCGCTGTTGACTCAAATTAGGGTTTGTGCTTACACAAGGATATTTTGACCTAGAATGCCTAAGATGACTTTCATGCTTCATTTTGACTCCCAAGTTCATCCATACCAAGTTTCAAGTCTTGATTCCAAGTTTTGCCCAGTCAATTGGACAGTTGATCTAGAAATCAGTTGTATTGGAGAAAAAGTCAACTGTGGCCAATTGACAGTCAAATCTCATGAAAATTGACCCACATCAACATTATGAACTCATATGGACCATTGGATCAAGTTTGGATCACAATTCCATAAGAAATTTGATCAGATCACCCAAAGGGCAAAATGGTCATTTTTAGGGTTTTGATTGCACAAAGGCAATTTTTGACTGTTTGACCCAACCAATGGCAAACCAAGCTCACATATGGACTCAAGGAACCCATGGAATTATCTTGACATGCTCAACAAGCTCAAAAGATCCAAAGTACACAAGATTGACAGTTGAATTTCCCAGTCAATTGATCAATTTTGACTGTATACTGAAAAGTCAAACTTTGACTTTTTGGTCAAAATCAAGAGTCAAGATTCATTTTTCATCAAAACATGCCAAATCATGAAACTTGTTCACCAAGAAATCACAAAATGCAAATTAGGGTTAGAAATTTGAATTTTTCATAACTTAGAATATTTCTAAGTTATAAAAAACCCTAATTTTTTCCCAACTTTGCCCCACTTTTTCACCAAGATCCATTTGGATTCAAACAAAAGTCAAAACATGAAAGTTGTAGCTTGTTGCATAATCTACAACTTTGATGCACAAAGTTTTCCAATTTTAGGCTTGTATCTCAAGTTACAAATTTTTGAATAAGGGCACTAAACCATTCTTAACTTAGTGAATTTTTGACCTATTTTGACAAGGTTTTCTACCCAACTTTAAGACCATTTTCCATACACTTCCACTTGGAATTTCAATTTTCATTTCAAAGATGGATTGTAGTACACATTCCAAGCTTTCCAAAATGTCCAAGAACTCATCAAACAACCTCATGGTTAGGGAGAATCGAATTTCACAATATGGCAAAAATCCACTTTTGTTCTTGACCAAAGCATGTTCATAACTTATGCCATTTGCAAGTCAACTTGGTTTGTGCTGCATTACAGGTATTTAAACTATCCAACACTCAATAATTTAATGCATGTTCATTGTGTTAAAGTGTTGTTCTATGAGTTCAAGCATTACATACAAGTTTAATCCATTTTTAGATAAAGCAAAACAGCCATTTTTGAAAAGTTATGCTTTATGTCAATTGGTAAATCAAGAAGGTACAGATCAAATCTCTTTAGCACAAGATTATGAATAAATCACACTGATCAAGGAGGGATTATGCAGCACATTAGGGGGCCCTCTACATGCCTAGAACACAAGTTGGCTTTTTGTTGCTTAAGAAAGAAGAAAAGTGTCATAACATCACACAACTCTGATATCAGTGAACTAGAGCTTAGAGAAAGTTATCAAACACCTTTCAAACATTGATCTTAAGCAAAAGCACAAGCCTTTCCCTTCCAATACCTTCAAGAACTCAGAACCACCATATAAGTGTCAAAAACAAAAAAAAAACAGTTTTTCAATACAACTTCCACTGGTGGAAGTATAGTGTAAAAAGTGTCAAAAACCAGAAAAAACAGTTTTTCAATACAACTTCCACTGGTGGAAGTATAGTGTAAAAAGTGTCAAAAACCAGAAAAAACAATTTTTCAATACAACTTCCACTGGTGGAAGTATAGTGTAAAAAGTGTCAAAAACCAGAAAACCAGTTTTTCAATACAACTTCCATCTCAGCTTACACACACTTAGACAAAGTTATCAAACACATTCCAAAGATCAGAACCAAGCTTTTACACGACCCTTGCACCTCTCAAACACCCCCCTTGCCATAATCACTCTCAAACTGCAAAAACAGGGTAGGCCCTGCAGTTTGAGTACCATCTCTCATTTCTCTCAAGCTTTCTTGCCCAAACCAGTTCACACACCTTCCATACCATCTATGCAAGCTAACCAAAAGCAAAAGCACGACCTGTAATCACTCTAACCACTTCCACCATTTTCACATTTCTGACTTGCAGGTGAAGTTCTCTAGCTCGATTCAGAAGCTTTCAAGACAAAGTAAACATTGGAATAGCATCCCTGGACCTCAAGGAAGCTTTTCCAATCATCACTTTGCACTGAAAGTTCCTACATTTCCATATAGAACTTCAACTGAACAGGTAAGTTTTTGAATTCGTATCTCTCTTATTAGGCATCATTAGCTTTAAGTTTGTGAATAAACAATGTTCTACTCATGCCACTAAACATGTACATTCTTTTACTTTTCATTTCTTTTACCTGAGCTGTGAGAATTTAAGGTTTGAAAATGGTAGAAAACTTAGGTCAGGATTTGGGATTGTTAAAATTCTCTCTCATTTCTGAGAGTTAGGAGATGTTCTTTATATATTTGGAATCGTGGTTTCATGATTAACATTTTTTGTGTTGGAAGTTTGTTCAAAAAAATCAAAGAATCAGGATCTTGATGTTGAAGCAAGAGGCGCGCGTATTTTTCAAACATTGTTTGCTGGAGGTTGAAGACAGGTCTTCTGGGCTGGGCCTGGAATATTTTTCTTATTTGCACCACATAATTGCTTTTACACCCCCAAGGCCTATTTGCTTATTTCTTTGACTTTTTGACTTTTTTCTTTTTTGATTGACTTTGTTTATTTTTTCTCATGACATTAAAAATATAAAAATATATTTCTCACCATTTTTGATTTTGTTAGACATTTATTTTACTATCTTTTAGTTTACACATAAATATATATATATATATATATATATATATATATATATATATATATATATATATATATATATATATAATATATATATATATATATATATATATATATATATATATATATATATATATATATATATATATATATATATATATATATATATATATATATATATATATATATATATATATATATATATATATATATATATATATATTTTGTTTAAAATACTAAAAAATAGCACAAATGCATTTCTATACATTTTTATTTTTATTTTACTTTCTGAAAATATTTTATAGAAAAATTACTTTTTTTATTAAATATTAAATATTATTATTTTTTATATATAATACATATTTAGAACTTAGTACATAAATATATATATTTATTAATATACTTAGAATAAAATACTAAAAATATACATATTTTATTTTATTAATATTAAACACTAAAAAATCATTTTTTGCAAATATACTTTATCTTTATTTTATTTGTATATAATAAATAAATACTTGTGTTAAATTAAATAATAATACATTTCATTTAATAAAAATTAGGGTTTTGCCCTAAATTCAAAAATACTCCAAAAAATAATATCTTTTTATTTTCTTTTTATTTTACATAAATAATACTTTTTTTCATACATATAAAAAACCTTTGTGCATTCTTGCATGTTTGTTCTATTTCTATTTTATTTATACAATTAAATTATCCTGTAAATAATCACATATACATATACATCTCACACTTACACAATGCAAATACATTCACATTGCCCTATACACATTTGTTTATCTTATATTTGTATATTCGTCATTTACATTTGATCGCAAATTCGATTTGGTTGTAACTTATTGATACTATAAGTCTCATCCCCATTCATACATATGTACCCCCACTCCCGGATACTAACTTTGTAATAGCGTAGATTTTACATTTCGCAATTTACTGTTTTCAATTATACCATGGTTAGACCTAGGGTTTGCATGTACATGAAATCAAACGCTAGATAACCTAATACAAGACAAATACATGAAATCAATACACAATCACATTTGCACCCTCTAAGGTAATCCCACATGTTGCCTTCCAAAATGGGCCATGCTTGCACGTCGAGAATCTTTGGCAAAACAAAATCAAAATGATCATAAGTCCCTCAAAGTGTTGCCTAAACGGAATGATCATAGTCCCTTCAAAGCAAATTGCCAAAGACACTTGGCACCATTGCATTCATGGTCCATACGATGACCCGCGCCCGTCCCGAATAAACTTCCTGAACGCAAGATTGTCCACCAAATTCAATGGTGGAACAAAATTGTTAAAAAGGGTTAAAACATGACAAAAACCTTTGAGTACAATAGGGTAGACAAAACTCTTAGTTACTTGAGATCAACTTGCAAAAAACACTTGCCTTCTTTTCAAAAACCACAATCCACGACACTTTCAAACAAACTCTCAAAACATTTTGAAACATCTTTTCGAAAAGATACACGCCTTTGTAAAATATTCGAGTAAAGAATTGTTACAAGGTTAGCCTAAGACAAGGCATCTTCTTCCAAAACATTTTCAAAAAACACTCACACATGCACACCTTTTTCAAGCAATCAAAAATCAAGGCAAGTGATCTAAAAAACCAAGTAACTAAGAGCCCATGGATAACCATGGATGAAGAGGGTGCTAATACCTTCCCTTTTCATAATCTACCCCCCGAACCCACGAAATATCTCAAAAGGTTTTTGCTGTGCTTTTTTAACCTTTCCTTTAGGATAAAATAAAAAGTCGATGGCGACTCTTACTCAACCGAAACATTTGCGAAAACAAACGCAAAACACTAGTCAGTTCTCCCACCGTATCACAGCTGGGCTCTGAGAAACAAAGTACAAGACTTTCTTGAAGCCAAGGAGATAGAGTTCGATGCTCCAGAAAAGCCGAATGTTATAACTTCTCCCATGGCCAAACATGGTCGTGGAGTTAATGTCGTTGACACTGATTTGTTTGTGAACTATGTTGAAGAAATTTCTACTCCTCTTATGAATGTTAAGAAGAATTTGCTGTTGGCCGGTTTATTTCTGGGTTATGGTGAAGGTTGCCACATGTGTTCGATTCTAACTTCTGGTTGCCGTTTCTTGAAGTCAGGTGTTCAGCGCCTGATGGATAATAAAGAGATTTTGTTCGAGAACACTGTGATCCCTGTTGTTCCCATTGAAGACGTTGCTATTATAACCATTTCCGCTAATCCTTCCAAGGTTTCCTCGAGAAGACCTGTTAGGATTACACCTGTTCAAAGAATTGCTCCACTGATAATCACTGTTCCTGGTCCCATCCCGTACACCTCAAACAAAGCTGTCCCATGGAATTATGGTGCTGATGTGTACTATCATGGCATTAAACAAGATCTGAAGAATGAAGAAGCTGATACTGATGTCAGTAATATTGTTGGGACTAGTAAGGTTACCCGAAGTGGAAGGGTTTTCTCTCCTGAGATTGCTCTGAAGATCATCAATCCTATTGTTACTCCAACTGCTGCTCCAACCAGCACTCTTGACATTTCTCATGTTCCTACTCCGGTTATTACCCCTGCTACTGAGCCATCAGGGACTCGGGGAAAGGAAATTTTAGGTGAGCCTTCCCGGATGGAGGCACCTAAGAAAATCGTTATGAAAGCCTCTAAACAAGAAATAGAGGAGATACTGAAAATCATTAAGAAGAGCGACTACAATATGGTCGAGCAGTTGGGGCATACCCCATCAAATATATCCATGTTGTCTCTGCTGTTGTGTTCTGAAGACCATGCGAATGCTTTGATTGCATTTATAAATATTGTGCATGTGCCGCAGGAAACTTCAGCAGATCAGTTCAAAGATTGTGTGGCCAGCCTGACTGCTGACAATGAGCTGGGTTTTTTAGATGTAGATCTGACACCGAAAGGAAGGAAGCATAATGATGCTCTGCATGTCTCGATTGAGTGCATGGGCACCACTATGGCTCATGTACTGGTAGATATCGGGTCTTCATCGAATGTTCTACTGAAGAAAGCGTTGGACCGTTTGGATTGTAAGGGTTTGACTCTAAAGCCTAGTAACATTGTGGTAAGGGCTTTTGACGGATCGAAGAGAATGGTGCACGGGGAGGTGGACATCCCTGTCAAAGTGGGTTCTCATACTTTTGGGTCCACCTTCTACGTAATGGATATCAGGCCGTCGTATTCTTGCTTGCTGGGTCGTCCTTGGATCCATGAGACTAGGGCAGTTACTTCCAC
This sequence comes from Vicia faba, assembly GCA_948472305.1. Lineage (NCBI taxonomy): Eukaryota > Viridiplantae > Streptophyta > Magnoliopsida > Fabales > Fabaceae > Vicia > Vicia faba. Next base: position 824,666,371 of record OX451737.1, on the reverse strand, counting down.
AATCCATCAAATGCTGAAGTATCCGGTGAAGGGAAAGATTGTCACAGTGCAAGGTGAAGAAGAATATATGGTGAGTCACCTCAATTCCTTCCTCTACGTAGAGATGGACGGGGAATTCATAGAAACTCCTTATCAGAATTTCAAAGAGGTCCCTCAGATCTTAGCATCAACTGAAGTTACTACCAACAAACCTCCGTTGAAGATGGCTTCTCTCAAGGACGCCATGTGGTTGTAGAAGGTGGGTGTACCAATTGGGGTCAGCTCCCTGATTTCACTCACAAAACTGACAAATTTGGTTTGGGCTTTACTACAGGGGCTCAAAGGGCTGTTAGGCGCGCTCTGGCTGGAAGACCTCCTCTACACATCAGCAATCGGGGAATTAATGCAATTGAAGACAATGAAGAGGATTCAGACATTGACAGTTGGATCTACCCAATAACTGATGGTGGACCGAATAACTGGACGGCTAGGGACTTCATACCTGTTTCTTTTATTCCGTAGTAATTGACTCATTTGTTTTAAGATTTGTAATAAACAATTTGAAACTTTACAGCTCGGTGCCTTGCCCGAGGCACCTTGGCTTTGCTTGTAAGGGCTATTACTTGTCATTTCATATATCATTAATAAAGCATTGGACGTTTCTTGCAAAAAAATTTTGCGCTCCTTGTTTTTATTTTCTGTCTCTCACTTTATCAAAACAACTATTCTCTTACACACACTCACGTATCATACTGCAGATCCATATCCACTCTGGATCCCATTGATAACAGCTCTGCTACTGCCAGTTATGACTTCAAAAATCCGATCAACCAAGCCGAGGACAAAGGTGAGGATGATTGTGAGGTTCCTGGAGAACTTGCTAGACTATTACAGCAGGAAGAAAGGGCCATACAGCCTCATGAAGATCCAGTTGAGTCAGTGAATTTGGGTACAGAAGAAGACAGGAAAGAGGTTAAAATAGGTGCGAATCTGGAGCCTAGTGTCAAACAATGATTAATACAGATGCTACACGACTATGTTGAGATCTTCGCCTGGTCCTATGAAGACATGATTGCTTTGGACACTGATATTATGGTACATCGACTGCCGACTAAAGAATACTGCCCTCCGGTAAAGCAGAAGGTCCGCCGTATGTGCCCTGAAATGTCAGAGAAAATCAAGGCAGAGGTCATGAAACAGTTCGACGCAGGATTCTTAGTTGTCACTTCTTATCCGCAGTGGGTTTCCAACCTCGTTCCGGTACCTAAGAAGGACGGTAAGGTACGGATATGTGTGGACTACAGAGATCTGAACAGGGCAAGCCCCAATGATGACTTCTCACTTCCTCATATTGATGTTCTAGTCGATAACACCGCGCAGCACAAGATCTTCTCCTTCATGGATGGTTTTTCTGGCTACAACTAGATCAAGATGGCTCCTGAGGATATGGAGAAGACAACCTTCGTTTCAGTGGGGCACCTTCTGTTACAAGGTAATGCCTTTTGGGTTAAAGAATGCTGGGGCAACTTATCAGCGCGCCATGGTCGCTTTGTTCCACAATTTGATTCACCACGAGATCGAGGTTTATGTTGATGATATGATAGCTAGGTCCCAGACTGAGGAAGAGCACCTTGATCATCTCTAGAAACTGTTTGACAGGTTGAAGACGTACAAGCTGAGGTTGAATCTGAATAAGTGTACCTTCGGGGTAAGGTCTGGTAAGCTTATGGGTTTCTTCGTCAGTGATAAGGGTATTCAGGTGGACCCTGCAAAGGTAAAAGCCATACAAGAGATACCAGATCCCCACACAGAAAAAGAAGTTAGAGGTTTCTTGGGACGTCTGAATTACATCGCCAGTTTCATTTCACATCTGACTTATACTTGTGAGCCAATCTTCAAGCTGCTGAAGAAAGATCAAGTGGTAAAGTGGAATGATGAACGCCAGACCACTTTCGAAAGAATCAAGGAATACCTTCAAGAACCACCAATTTTGATGCCTCCAGTTGAAGTAAGACCTTTGATATTATACTTGATAGTGCTAGACAATTCAATGGGGTATGTGCTGGGGCAGTATGACGAGTCTGGTCGAAAGGAGCACACCATTTATTACCTTAGCAAAAAGTTTACCGACTATGAGACCCGATACTCATTGCTCGAGAAAACTTGCTGCGCTTTGGCATGGGCTGCTCGCTGACTGAGACAATATATGCTGACTCACAATACCTTATTGATATCAAAGATGGATCCAATCAAATATATTTTCGAGAAGCCCGCCTTATCCGGAAGAATAGCAAGATGGAAAATGATCTTAACCGAGTACGACATATAATACACAACCCAAAAAGCAATCAAGGGGAGTGTATTGGCGGATCATTTGGCGCATCAGGCCGTGGATGATTACCAGTCCATGAATTTCGAGTTCCCGGATGAGAATATCATGTTGGTAACCAACTGCGAAGAACCTGTACTGGATGAAGGACCCAAGAAGGGATTCCGATGGTCTATGTATTTTGATGGAGCCTCGAACGCATTGGGTAATGGCATTGGCGCTGTAATTATATCTCATGAGGGCTGTCATACTCCGTTCACCGCCCGATTATGTTTTAACTGCACCAACAATATGGAGGAGTATGAAGCATGTATCATGGGTCTTCGAGCTGCTATTGACCTGAGGATAAAGTTCTTGAGTGTATTCGGAGATTCTGCTATGGTAATAAGTCAGATCAAAGGCGAGTGGGATACGAAGCACCCGAATCTTATTCCTTACAAAGAGTATGTACTGACATTGCTCCCACACTTTGAGGAGGTAACCTTTGAACATTTCCCAAGAGAGGAGAATAAGTTAGCGGATGCGCTAGCTACTATGTCTTCTATGTTCAAAGTCAGGTGGGACATTGAAGCTCCCCGGATCACTATCGAGAGGTTGGAAGAACCCACACATTGCTGTGACATTGAGACTGAAGAGGTAGCAGATAAACCCTGGTTTCACGAGGTAAAGAGGTATCTTGAGACTCAAGAATACCCCGAGGAGACATCTGTTAATGATAAGAAGTTTCTGAGAAGGTTCGCTGCAAAGTTCTTTCTTAGCAATGGGATCCTCTATAAGCGTAACCATGCTTCAACCTTACTGCGGTGTGTAGACAAGAGCGAGGCAGAAAGGATCATGGCAGAGTTACATGAAGGTACCTTCAGAACTCATTCTAGTGGACATACCATGGCGAAGAAAATCCTACAGGAAGGATATTAGTGGTCCACTATGGAAGCCGATTGTTATCAGCACTCTCGAACCTGTCATAAGTGCCAAGTCTATGCTGATAAGGTGCATGTACCTCCGGTTCCCCTGAATGTTTTGACGGCTCCCTGGCCTTTTGCGATGTGGGGTGTTGATATGATCGGCAGAATCAGACCTACCGCGTCTAACATGCATCGCTTCATTCTGGTAGCTATTGATTACTTTACGAAGTGGGTTGAGGCAACTTCCTTTGCTATAGTAACCAAGAACATCGTGGCGCGGTTCATCCGACACAATCTGATCTGTCGATATGGTGTCCCGGAAAGAATTATTACTGACAATGGTACAAATCTCAATAACACAATGATCACCAAGCTCTGCAAACAGTTCAAGATTCAGCATCATAACTCTTCTCCCTACCGGCCGAAGATGAATGGGGCTGTTGAAGCAACTAACAAGAACATCAAAAAAATTGTGCAGAAGATGATGATGACATACAAAGACTGGCACGAGATGTTACCATTCTCTCTTCATGGGTACCATACCTCAGCACAAACGTCGACAGGGGAAACACCCTACTCTTTGGTGTATGGCATGGAGGTAGTCCTACCCATCGAAGTCCAGATACCCTCTCTCAGGATTATAAAGGATGCAGGTTTGAACGAAGACGACTGGATCCAAACCCGACTTGATCAGCTGAATCTAATCAATGAAAAGAGACTTACTACTATCTGTCATGGTCAGACGTATCAAAATCGAATGATCAAGGATTTTAACAAGAAAGTCAGACATCAAGAATATCAAGTCGGGGATCTAGTGATCAAACGCATCATACTACCGCAAGGTGATCCCAGGGGAAAATGGACCCCCACATACGAAGGGCCATTTGTGGTTAAGAACATTTTCTCGGGAGGAGCTATGATTCTAACCACTAGGGGTGTTCGCGGTTCGGTTTGGATCAGTTTTAAAGCAAAAACTCATCCGATCCAAAGATTAATTCACTTAAGGTTCGGTTCGGTTTTGGATGATATATTTAAAAAAAATCCAATCTGATCCGATCCAATTTTATGCGGTTTAATTTGGATCGGTTTTTGGATATCCAAATTACACATTATATTTTTATTAATATTATAAAACTACTAATAAATCATAGATTTGATATAATATATAACATATAGTATATTAAAAGTTAATATTACAAAATGAGAGTGATTGATTATGCTTGAAATAATAAAAATAAATAGATTATACCAAACTAATAAATATTATTAAAAAAATTATTATAATCTAATAATAAATTCACATAACATGTCATACTAATAAAAAGTAAATAAGTATCAAAATATATTTATGCGGTTCGGTTTGGTTTGGATCGGTTTTGAAAAATTCATCTGAAATCTAATCCGAATCAATCGGTTTTCATAAAATAACATCCAAACACAACCAATAACTTTCGGTTTTTTATGGTTTTCAGTTTTTTGGATCGGTTTTCGGTTTTTTATTTAGATTGGTTTGGATTTGAACACCCCTACTAACCACCATGGATGGTGACGACCTTCCTCACCCCGTCAATGCAGATATAGTGAAACGATACTACGCATAATCAAAGACCCGCTAGGTTGACTGACCTAGGCAAAAATAAGGGCTTCCCGGCGAACCAAAAGGGTTCGGGCAAAATTAAGGGATGAAAATAAAAAACTGTACACCCGGCAAGTCGAAAACTTGAAAGGGCGACTTGGGCAAAAAAGGGTATCCCGGTGGACTGAAAACCCGAAAAGGCGGTCCAGGCAAAAATTAGGGATCGAAGCGTAACACTATGTCTCATTGGATCATCTCGTAACCAGACTTCGGTATCAACTATCAAGCTCGAATAGTGCCAATCAATTTGATCAACCTTCGACCAACTAGCAAGGTGATGAGACGCTTGAAGACATAAAGGCAAAAGTAGAGTTGGAACCCGATGGGAATGTTTCACATAACTGTTTTCTTTGTTTTTTTTTAGAAATTGTAATTTCTTTCGGCGGCGTTCTCTTACTAGGACGTCAACCTCTTTGTACAAAAATGCCTATTACGGGCCAATTGCAAAAATCAATACAATTCATTTTCACAAAAAATTTCAATTTGTTTTTCTTTTTCTGTTTTGTTTTGCAAGAACGTCCAGTGATTCATTTTTGATATATGCATTTGAAAATAATGGCTGCTCATAAATATTTACACAAGAAACAAAAGACGATTACTCGTAATGCCAGAAATAGGGAAAACAAGAAGTGCCCAAACCTTACAGTTACTCTGCCCATCAGGTACAGGGATAGAGCCAGCTTGAGAACATGAGTAGTGGTGCATACACTCCCCACAGAGTAAAAAGTATCCAAAGACAGTGATGTTAGCTTTCCCGAACAAGACATAACTCTCTCCAGCTGAGGTTCACAATCGCGAGTGAGTCAGTAAACTTTTCCCCAAGCAGATTTTATTTCTCTCACAAGCAGAAATTCAATCTCCAACAGAATTCATTATCACCAGCAACGGAAATTCATCCCCAGCTGAGTTTAGCAGATCTATCAACAAAGTATCTCCTCTCCAACAAAGTTATTCCCCGCAGAGTTATCCTCAGATAGGGTCTCTTCCGACAGAATATTCACCAGCCGAATGGATGTGAATCCCCAGCTAGTCATCTTTGTGCACCATCCCCAACAGAAGTAGAGGAACTATGGTTTTTACAGCAGTCAAGAATACCATTTCTCATATTCTCCAAACAGCAGTCAGGGATTTATTTTCCCAGACTCAGATTATTACGTCAGCATTTCATGAACATACATCATGACAGACGCATACATATCATACACAACATAATCTCATTTATTTTGAGAACATCATATCACCCTGCATTTCATGCATCACATACAACTAACCCTGATATCTTTTCAGGAAGAGACGATTAGCTTTAACAAATCCAACAGTTATACAAATCACATCTACAGACAACTAACGGAAACTCAGTTCCCGAAATCAAACGGGTCAACTAATCTACATTATCAGATCAAAATAACCTTACCCCGGTTCATCCTGAAATTTTACACAAACTTATAACCTTACCCCGGTTAATTCTGAAGTTTTGCACGAACGTATCCCAAAGTAACCTTACACCGGTTCCTCCTGAAGTTTTACACAAACTTATCACGAAATAACCTTACCCGGGCTGTCATATCACAAAGTAACCTTACCCGGGTTCCTTTTGAAGTTTTATACGAACTTATCTCGAAGTAACCCTACGACCCGGGTTCCTTCTCAAGCCCTACTATCCAGGCTTTCATCTCGAAGTAACCCTACGACCCAGGTTCCTTCTCAAGCCCTACTATCCAGGCTTTCATCTTGAAGTAACCCTACGACCCAGGTTCCTTCTCAAGCCCTACTATCCAGGATTTCATCTGGAAGTAACCCTACGACCCAGGTTCGTTCTCAATCCCTACTATCCAAGCTTTCATATTGAAGTAACCCTATGACCCAGGTTCCTTCCCAAGACCTAGTATCCAGGCTTTCATCTCGAAATAACCCTATGACTCAGGTTCCTTCCCAAGCCCTACTATCCAGGCTTTCATGTCGAAGTAACCCTACGACCCAGGTTCCTTCCCAAGCCCTACTATCCAGGCTTTCATGTCGAAGTAACCCTACGACCCAGGTTCCTTCCCAAGCCCTACTATCCAGGATTTCATGTCGAAGTAATCCTACTATCCAAGTTCCTTCTCACAGCCCTACTATCCAGGTTTTCATGTCGAAGTAACCCTACTATCCAGGTTCCTTCTCACAGCCCTACTATCCAGGCTTTCATGTTGAAGTAACCCTACTATCCAAGTTCCTTCTCAAGCCCTACTATCCAGGCTTTCATCTCGAAGTAACCTTACTATCCAGGTTCCTTCTTATAACCTTACTATCCGGGTTCCTCCTCTCTTATCCCCAGACAGCAGTCCACAACACTATAAGACCTGGATCCGATCAGACACGATTGGTTTCGCATCTCTCCATTAAGTCGCGGTGCAGCATATACCCCGACCAAATACGAAGTTCACTTCTGCTTCCTTAAACCGAAGTTATTCCCCAGTAAAGTAACGAACAACTGAAGTTCCTAAAACTCTATTTCTCCCAAGACAGAGACCAGCATTCCTTGGAGAAGTCCTCCTCAACAACAGGTATACGGGTTCTCGCAAAGGAATCTCTTATGAGATCGACACCTCTTCGGATGGCATCTTTAAGCCCATATCCGACAATCTTCAATCCTCAACTTCTAAATGGCATCTATAAGCCCATTCCCGATATTGCAAATCAAGTGTCACTTCATGCGAGTGCAAATTTATGGGCACTCTAGTGTTCAATCCTCTTCCACCTTCAGATCACGAAAGGCAAAACAGCCAATCTACATCCTCAGGTTTAAGAAGATTGAACAGGGGCAGCTATTGTACCCGAAAATTTTCCCTCTCATTTTACTCAACAAATGTCAAGTGAGGTCCTCAATTTGCTCAAGGTTGCCCAAGAGTTGACCAGACAAACTCTCTCCTAAGGCAGTATACCTCAAATTAGGGTTCCCATCTTCATCAAGATGTGTGAACCACAAAGGACTCAAATTCTCACCATTGTCCTAATATGTTCTCAAGATCATCCATGTCAAGTTTCAAGCCTTGCAGAAGAAGTTTGCTCAGTCAATTGCTCAAATGCCTGAAAATCAACTATACTAGGTCAAAAGTCAACTGTGGCTCACATACAGTCAAACTTCAAGGTTTTTGGTCAACATCATCATTTTGAAGTGTTATCCATCATTTGATCAATGGTTGATCATGATTCCTCAAGGATTGCTCACAATTCATCAAAACCCAAAAGTTGTAAATTAGGGTTTTACAAGAAAAGTCAACTCAACTTTGACCAAGCATAACTTTCTCATACCTTATCAGATATGACCCATCCAAAGCTCATTTTGAAGAAGATGCAATTCCATACAACTCATATTCAGCTCCCAAGTCCAGAATATGCACTCACAAAAAGATATGAATTTTGACATTATAGGACCTTTTGAAAAGTCAACAAAAACACCTTTTGGGTCAAAGCTTCATACTAAGAGTCCAAGAACACCTCTCTAGGGTCAAAATTGAGAGAGTTATGCATTGGCCAAGTTGACCATTTTTACAAAATTGCCAAAAGTCAAATGTGCTCAAATTTGCATTTTTTGCTAAATGGGCCCAACTTTTTATGCTTGCACCTCAATTATAATGTGGTCCACGACTCAAATGTTCACTCACCCATTATGTGCTTCATTTTTAAATTTATTTTGATTTTTCATTAATTTAAAAGTTAATTAAATCAAATAAATGATGAAAATTAGCAAAGATATGATTTGATTTGTTTTTTTTGACAGATTGGCAATCAAGATATGCTGAGTTAACAAGATCAAATCGAATTAAGGTCAATTGGTACAAGAAAGGCATGGTTTGGCTCAAAATAGAAACATATATATAACTTGCAAATCAAATCAAATCTTGGATAAATGCAAAGATTTAGTCCAAGTTTGTTAACCTAATTCACTCTAGGCTATATAGTGAACAATTCCGGATCAAAAACAGGGGTTGAGCAGTCGTGAAAACACCAAACCAAATTCCAAAAAAGTGACAAAAAGTGTTGGATCGTTTTAGCATCTAGAGATCAATTCAGACCATTCCAACGCTGCTAATCGATTCTTGGACCTTCCCAGAAGCCAATTGGATCAATTGCAAGGTTTAAAGCACCCAGAAACACCAACTGTAACTCACACAGTTTGCGTTTTTTCAGAATTGATTATCCCAATTCTTGCATCATTAGCAATTTTAATTGTCATATTTGTGATTATCATCATGTTTGCAAGCTAACCAGGTCATTTAATTGCGTTTTTTAAGCCTGTACACGATGTTGCCATTGCTAGGGTTTTTGTGTTGTTTTTAAGGTCTTTTTGTACAGGAACAATTGGGCCTTGAATCAGGTACCATGATGCTCGTGAGGATGAGACGAGTTGATTGGTACCATTACCTTTCATTTATCTTGCGTGTACAACATTTTTGAAATATGCAGGGTTATACCTACAGTGGATGTCTGTAGGTAAAAGTCTTTTGTTTTTCTAAAACGACGGATGAGGAAGAAGAAGATAACATGTCCCAGCATCATTGGACCATTTGAAAACTGGCGCGTTTTTTTGTTTATTCAGTAATCTATTTATTTATTATATAATATGTTTTATTTTCCTTACACTAACAATAAAAGCGTGTAACACAGTTCGCAATGGGCATTGGTATTGATCATAAGGATCTGGGTTCGATCCCCAGGTCCCAACGCTTCATTTATATTGTTTTCATTCAATAGATCCAGCTCGTTGCTCTTCTTGGTGACCACCATGCTCCATCAACATCCATCCATTTGATCCAGTGTGTCATCAGATCTAACGCCCCATCCATAAGGGACCATGGTACATGTGCAAGTCAATGCTACACAGAATCAGGCAGGTCAACCTGGGCTTAGCTTTTTGGGCTTGGAAATTCATATGTGCACCCCTCTCCAGCCAGCAACACATGCCAAATTCTCAACTTCTTTTTATTTTTATTTTTTATTTTTAGTTTGTTTAATTAGTTTATTTTTAAAATCAGTTTTAATTAAATCATAAAAAATAAAAAAAAGTCATAAAAAATTAGGTTTAGTTGTTTTCTTATTAAATTTAATTATGTTAATTAATTAGACTAATATTTAAATTAGGGTAACTTTAATTTGTTTTTCACAATTAAAATTAAATTAGAAAATTAGGTTAACTCTTGATTTAATTTTTCTCTTTTTTCTCAAATAAAACAAAAATACAAAAATAGGTTGTTTAGAATTAATTAATTTATTTTCAAAAAAATTAACATTAATTATAACTTAGGATTTTCTTTGCAATTTAATTCTCCATTATTTTCTCAAATAACAAAACATGACAAAAAACATTTCTTTTTTTAATCAATCGCAAGTAAGATTAGTCAAAGGGTCAAAACTCTAATCGCCTCGCATTTAACTTACCACGCACATTTAATTCTTTTATTATTTTTGTAACTGTTTTGAGGATGTAATAGTTTTAACTAGGGTTTTTACTTATCGCTTTTCCCCGATTTTTGGTTATGTAATTAATCCCCCTCCCTGAAGCCTTGTAATAGTTAGGTTTTATATTTTCGCACTTATAAATTTCCGCAATTATTAACTGCTAGATGAATGCTAATAGGATTGTATGGCAAGAATGCATGAAAAATTAAAACAGTTAGAAAACCCTAATGTGCAAAGATTAAATAACTAAAACAAATCACTCGCACATATTCACTCTTAGGGTATACTCTCACTTCGGTTGCCTTCGGTAAACGATCATTAAGCATATGGTGTCTTAGTGGTTGCCCTCCCGTCTAAAAAGATCAAATGTCTCATTCGAATGTTGCCTCAGAAATGTTGCCTCGAAAAAGATCTTAAGACTCTAGGGTTACTACTAAGGTGTCCTACTATTGCTTTAGTGACCGTACGTCCCTTTCGAATTGACCCTTACAAATTCAAACGACGGTGCTACCTATTTCTCAATAGTGGGATAATGTTGTCTAAAGGAAACAAGAATAGAAACGATCTTTTTTTGAGTAGGTAGATGCTAGTAGGTACTTGCTCAAATCAAAACTTTTCACACTTACAATTTTTAAACAAATGTTCAAAATAACTTCGTCACATCCTTGAGGACTGATACAAGGGTTATCACGAAGTAAAACATTTTTCAAGCAAGCACACAAACACAAGCAATTTAAAAATGAGCAAGTACCTAAGAGCCCATGGAAAACCATGGATAGAAAGGGTGCTAACACCTTCCCTTGCTATAATCTACCCCCCGTACTCAAAATCTTGAAAAAGGATTTTTTCTGTACTTTTTTCCTTTTCGATTGGATGAAATAAAAGTCGGCGGCAACTCTTGCTTACCGCGACATTTTGCGAATAAAAATGCAAAACGCAAACCAGTAAAAACAGTCGGTTCTGCCACCGTATCACAAATATCTGTGTTTATAATGTTTGCTTTTGAAGACTTTATCTTGATGTAAGTTGCCTTGACAAAAAGCGTCTTTTTGTTGACTTTTGAAATGACATGTAATGTATTAGCTTATATCTCTCAAATGAAGCATTTTTTGGACTTGAGCTTAGAGAGGAAAAGCTGTAATGTATTGAATTTAATTCAAAATGAGCTTTATTTGGGGAAAGGATGATGAAGCATGTGAAAGTTATGCTTGGTCAAAATTCAGTTGACTTCTCCTAAGGAAACCCTAATTTGGAAACTTTTGACTTTTGATGATTTGAGGGCTTTCCTTGAGGAATCATGATCAACCCTTGATCAAATGATGAATATGACTTCAAAATGTTGATGTTGACCAAAAATCTTAAAGTTTGATTGTATGTTGGCCACAATTGACTTTTTACCAAATATAGTTAATTTTCAATCATCTGAGCAGTTGGCTGAGCAAACTTGTGATACAAGGCTTGAAACTTGACATAAGCATTATTAGGGACATATGAATAACCATGGAAACTAATTGATACCTTGGAAACTTAATATTCCTTGATAAATACAAAAATATAGTTGTGAGTTCATTGCTTAGGAGGAGAATTTGTCTGATCAATTCTTAGGAAACTTTGAGCAAATGAGAACCTTGGGAGAATGTCTTGAAGAAAAATGGGAGTGAAAATTTTAGGGTACAATAGCTGCCCGTGTTAAATCTTCTTAAACCTGACGAGTTAGGTTGGCATGTCCGCCATTCGTAACTTGAAGGTATAAGAGGATTAAACACTTAAGTGCCTAGAAATTTGCTTGATTGAGCTTAAAATTGACATTTAGAGAGGTGACAGAGATTCGTCAGAGATGGGATTATAGATGCCATCCAAAGTAACTGTTTATAGAAGTATCAGAAGGAGTCTACGCTTGACTTCATCTGAAGAATGCTTTCTAGAATGAACCTATGGGGAAGGTGTTTGAGTAGCTGCTTGTCAGATTTAGTCTCTGAGGGAAATGCTTATCATAATGAATTTCCGATGGAAATTCTTTTTAGGATAGACCTATGGAGGAAGATGCTTTTCAGAATGATGCTCTGAAGGAAAGTGTTTGTCATGTAGATAGTCGCCCCGTCCTGTTTCGGGAATTGATCTACAATCTGTTTTTGTTGGTAAACCCGTCCTATTTCGGGAATTCATACCACCTGGTGATAAAGATAGTCACCCCGTCTTGTTTTGGGAATTGATCTTCACCTGGTCATAAAGATAGAAAGATAGTTTCCCCGTCTTATTTCTGGAGTTAATCTTTCCTCGGTTGTATAGATAGTTTCCCCGCCCGGTTTCAGGAGTTAATCTTCAACTTGTACATGTAGATAGTCGCCCTGTCCTGTTTCAGGAATTGATCTACAATTTGCTTTCACGGATAGTTACCCTGTATTGTTTCAGGAATTAATCTGTGTCTGGTTATCCAAATAGTTGCCCCATCTTGTTTCGGGAATTAACCTGGGACCTGCTTTTTGTTGGCCGTAGTGATAATTGCCTCGTCTTGTTTTGGGAAATAATATCTAACCTGGTCACATAGATAGTTGCCCCATCTTATTTCGAGAATTAATCTTGGACCTGTTTGAGAATTGTTGATGACATTCGTCTGTTCGTAGACTTTACCTGAAAAGATAGAGAAGTTAGTTGTATGCAATTTCATGATGTATGAAATGCATTGCATAATGATGTTCTCAAAGTAAACGAGAGTTCTATATGCATTTTGTATGCATATGCTATGATATTTTGTAAATGATGTATGAATGTGAAATGACGTGGAAACATATCAGCAGCTTTGTATAACATCTCTGACTGGAGAAAATAAATCCCTGACTATTACTGGGGATGAAGAATACGTGTAATCTTCAATCTTGTCTAGAATGTCTCTGTCGGGAATTCCTTATTTCTGTTTGAAGAAACTCCGCTGGGAAATTTGATTTCTGCTTGGGAGAAGAGTTCAAGAACGTTGGTCGCTCATCGCCCTACCTGGGAATTTAATTCTTTATATACCATGACTGGGGATAAAAGAGATGGATATCCTTCCGGTTGTCTGACCAAGTTTCTGATATAGATGTCGACTCGCCTAGGGAAGATAATATTAACTGGTATCTAGTATGGTTTCAGATTCATAAACGACTCTCTGGGGATGGCAATATGGATTACCCTTTAATGGGGAGAGGAATCTTGCCAGTGATTTGTAGTAGTCAAAGTGATAGATTCAAGCTGGGGAGACTGTATCATATTTGGAAAATAAACCCTATTGGGGAAATAAACCCTGCTAGAGAAATACTCTACTGAGGAAACGAGCCTGCTGGAGGAATATATTCTGCTGAGGAATATGCTCTGCTGGGGATTTTACAGTGTTGGAGATATAAACTCAACTGGGGAAGAGAATTCCTATGAACTGTGATGATGCCATAATTTGGGACTCTATAGGTTGGCGATATTATCGTGGAAAAGATCATACTCCTTTGTTCTCTAGGGCGTCCGCTGGTGAGTATGATTAGGGTATTTTCAGACTTACAGGGAATTATATTTGTTGAAGACAAGCTTATGAAGCTGACTCCGCGGGGGATAATCTTATGGAAACTGCTCTGTGGGGATTCGTGGACGACTTGAATGTTATCTTGTCTCCTGGAGTCTTGAGTAAATACTTATTCCTATTTTTATGCATATATTTGTTAACAGTAGTCATATTCATATGCATATGTTCATTCAATTTAGTCATTGGACGTTTTTGCAAACAAAACAGAAAAAGTAAAAATTTGAATTTTGAAATTGTGTTATATTGATAGTTTTCCTATAAAGGCGATTGTTGAACAAAGAGACAGAAATCCTAGTAAGAGGAAATCATCATAAAAGGGAAGGAGTACAAAGTAAAACACAACATATAGCTATGTGTAAATGATCTCGTCAGATTTTAACTCTTCTATTTCCCCCATGTCCTCGAGCATCTCATCCCTTGCTGTTGGAAGAAGTTGATTGAATTGATCGACACCATTCGAACTTGATATTGGTAATAAAGCTGGATGTAAGTGATCCAACGGGACATAGTCGTACGCTTTAATCCCTAAATTTTTCCTGGACTGCCCTTTCAGGTTTTCAGTCCACCGGGATACCCTTTTTATCTCGAGCCGCCTTTTCAGGTTTTCGACTTATCGGGTGTACAGTCTTTTATATATATCCCTACTTTTTGCCCGAACCCTTTTGGTTCGCCGGGATGCCTTTATTTTTTCCTAGGCCAGTCAACCTAGCAGATCGTTTTCATGCATAGTATCTTTTAATTATGTCTATGTTTACAGGGTGTGGAAGATCTTTACCGTCCATGGTGGTAAGTATCATAGCGCCGCCCAAAAATATCTTCTTGATTACAAATGACCCTTCATAGGTGGGATTCCATTTTCCTCTAGGATCACCCTATGGTAAAATGATGCACTTTATTACCAAGTCACCAGCCTAATATACCCGATGCTTGATTTTCTTGTTAAAAGCTTTAATCATATGCTTCTGATACATCTGACCATGACAGACAGCCGCAAGCCTCTTCTCGTCAATCAAATTCAACTGGTCCAGCCTAGTCTGAATCCATTCGTCTTCATCTAAGTCTGCATCTTTCATAATTCTCAGAGAAGGAATTTGAACTTCGACAGGTAGGACAGCCTCCATACTGTAGACTAGAGAGAATGGGGTTTCCCCAGTTGATGTTTGTGCCGAGATACGATAGACATGAAGAGCAAATGGAAACATCTCATGCCAATCTTTATACGTCACCACCATCTTCTGTATAATCTTCTCGATGTTCTTGTTGGCGGCTTCCACTGCGCCATTCATCTTCGGTCAATACGGAGAATAATTGTGGTGCTTGATCTTGAACTGCGTGTAGAGTTCTGTGATCATAGTGTTGTTGAGATTTGTACCATTGTCTGTGATAATTCTTTCGGGGATACCATACCAACATACAAGGTTATGCTTAATGAATCGGGCGACCACATTCTTAGTAATAGAGGCAAACGAGGCCATTAGAAGTAGTGGGCTTGATTTCTTCAATCATGTCAATGCCCCACATTATAAACAACCAAGGAGCAGTCAAGACATTCAAAGGTATTAGAGGTATATGTACTTTATCAACATAGATTTGACACATATGACAAGTTCTTGAGTGGTGATGGAAATCATTTTCCATAGTCGACCAATAGTAACCTGCTATCAGAATCTTCTTAGCCATAGCATGCCCACTGGAATAAGTACCAAAGATACCTCCATGCATAACTTCCATAATTTTCTCTACTTCCTTCTTACCCATAAAACATAGCAGAGTCAAAACATGGTTGCGCCTGTACAGAATTCCGTTACTCAAGAAGAACTTAGCAGAGAACCTCTGTAGGAATTTCCTGTCATTGATAGATGCCCCCTCGGGTTACTCTTGAGCCTTAAGATATCTTTTCAATTCACAAAACCAAGGCTTCTCTTATGCTCCGTTAGTGTCAACTTTGTAGCATTGTGTCGGTTCGTCAACCCTTCAATAGTAATTATGGGAGCCTCGTTGTCTCATCTGACTTTAAACATAGATGACATGGTTGCTAATGCGCCTGCCAGCTGATTCTCTTCTCTTGGGATGTGCTCAAAAGTGATCTCCTCGAAGTACGGGATTAAAGTAAGCACATCCTCTCTATAAGGAATGAGATTCAGGTGCTTCGTATCCCATTCTTCCTTAATTTGACTGATTACCAAGGCTGAGTCCCCGTATACATTCAAGAACTTAACCCTTAAGTCAATAGCAACTTTAATACCCATGATGCACGCTTCATATTCAGCCATGTTGTTGGTACAATCAAAGCATAATCTGGTGGTGAAGGGTGTATGTAAACCCTGAGGAGAAATTACAACACCAATTATGTTTCCAAGTGCATTAGAAGCTCCTTCAAAAACCATAGTCCATCGGGATCCTGGCTCAGGTCCTTCATACGGTCCGGGTTCTTCATAATTTGTAACCAACATAATGTTCTCGTCCGGGAATTCGAAGTTCATAGATTAGTAGTCGTCTATGACTTGATGAGCCAAATGATCTGCCAGTACACTTCTTTTGATTTCTTTCTGAGTGGTGTAATGAATGTTGTATTTTATCAAGACCATTTTCCATCTGGCTATTCTTCCGGAGAGTGCGTGCTTCTCGAATATGTATTTGATGGGATCCATTTTAGAGATCAACAAGGTAGTATGAGTCAACATATATTGTCTTAGTCGGAGAGCCGCCCATGCCAAAGCACAACAAGTTTTCTCGAGCAGTGAGTGTTTTGTTTCACAGTCGATAAACTTTTTGCTATGGTAGTATATTGCATGCTCCTTTCGACGAGACTCGTCATGCTGGCCAAATACACACCCCATTGAATTCTCTAGCAATATTAGGTACATGATTAGAGGTCTTCCTTAAACTTGTGGCATCAAAATTGGAGGTTCTTTGAGGTACTCCTTGAGATTGTTGAAAGCTGTCTGGCAATCGTCGTTCCATTTTACTACATGATCTTTCTTCAGTAGCTTGAAAATTGGCTCACAAGTAGAAGTCAAATGGGAGATGAATCAGACAATATAATTCAGCCGTCCAAAGAAACCTCAGACTTTTTTCTCTGTACGGAGAGTGGGTATTTCTTTAATATCTTTGACTTTAGCGGGATCAACCTCAATACCTTTACCGCTAATGACAAAACCCAGGAGTTTACCGGATCTCACCCCAAAGGTGCACTTGTTTGGATTCAATCTCAGCTTGTACTTCTTCATTCTCTCAAACAACTTGTATAGATGATCAAGATGCTCTTCTTCAGTCTAAGATCTGGATATCATATCATCAACATATACCTCTATCTCGTGATGAATCATGCCATAGAACAAAGCTACCATATCACGCAGATATGTTGCGCCAGTGTTCTTCAACCCAAAAGACATAACCTTTTAGCAGAAAGTGCCCCACTGTGCGACGAAGGTAGTTTTCTCCATATCTTTCGGCGCCATCTTGATCTGATTATATATCGAGAAACCATCTATAAAGGAGAATACCTTGTGCTGAGCAGTGTTGTCGACCAACAAATCAATGTGTGGGAGCGGGAAGTCATCTTTGGGGCTCGCCCTGTTCATATCCCTGTAGTCTACACACATACGTACTTTGCCATCTTTCTTTGGTACCGGAATAACATTTACAACCCATTAAGGATACGATGTAACAACCAAGAACCTTGCGTTGAATTGCTTTATAAACTCGGCCTTGATCTTCTCTGAAATTTCAGGACGCATACGACAGACCTTCTGTTTTATCGGAGCACAACCCTCTTTCAACGGCAGACGGTGAACCACAATATCAGTATCAAGCCCTGACATGTCTCCATACGACTAAGCAAAGATTTCAACATATTCATGTAACATCTGGATCAACCTGTTCTTGACACTGTCCTCTAAGTTGGCGCCTGTGATACGGTAGGAGAACTGACTTGAGGTTTTTCGTTTGTGTTCGCAAATGTTCGGTTTAGCAAGAGTCGCCATCGACTTTTTATTTTATCCTAAGGAAAGGCCAAAAAGCACAGGAAAGACATTTGAGATATTTTCTTGGGTTCGGGGGGTAGATTATGAAAAGGGAAGGTGCTAACACCCTTTTCATCCATGGTTATCCATGGGCTCTTAGTTACTTGTTTTAGATCACTTGCCTTTGCTTTTCAATTGTTTGAAATGGTGCTTTGTGTGTGTGGTTTTGAAAATGGTTTGAAAAAGATGCCTTGTATAGGCAACCTTTGTAACAATTCTTGTTTGAATGTTTTACAAAGGTGTTTGTCTTTTTGAAAAGATGTTTCAATGTTTTTGAAAGTTGTTTTGAAATTGTATTGTGAAATGTGTTTTTAAAAAGTAGCAAGGATGTTTTTTTTTTGCAAGTTTGATCAAGTAACTAAGAGTTGTCTACCCTATTTTACTCAAAGATCTTTCTTATGTTTTTAACCCTTTTAACAGTGTTGTTTCACCATTGTATTTGGTGAACAACCTTGTGTTAGGATGTTAACGGGACAGGCGCGGGTCATCGTATAGACCATGAAAGCAATTGTGTCAAGTATTTTGGCAATTTTCTTGAGGGACTTGATCATTTTGTTTAGGCAACTCCGATAGCGTCATCGAGGGACTATGATCATTTTGTTGGTTTTTTTGTTTTGCCAAAGTACTCAACATGCAACCATGGTCCACTTTGAAGGCAACAAGTGGATGAAACCCTAGGGGTGTAAGTGTGCATTTGTGTTTGTTTTTCATGCATGTTTATTATTTGGATTAGGTCAAGCTATTTGTTGATTGATTTTGCATACAAACCCTAGGTCTAAGCATGGCATAATTGAAAGCTTTTAAACGTGCGAGAATTTAAAGTCCTAGATTATTACAACATGATTATGGGGATGGGGATACAAATTTGAATTGGGGATATTTGGCAAGAAATAAAATCTAAGTTATTACAACCATATCGAATGTACAAGTCCATATTTAATATTTAAATAAATACATTTAAATAAATATCAAAATGAAACGTATTATGCAAAAAGGATTGTTTATGTATGTGAAAAGGGTATTTTTAATGTGAAATAAAAAATAAAAATAAAAAAAGTCAAGTTTTAATTATTTTGGTCATTTAGGGCAAAACCCTAATTTTGGAATAAATAGTAGTATTTATTAATTATATACAACAAATATTAATTTATGCAAAAATAGAAGTATATTGTTAAGAAAAAGTATTTTTAGTGTCAACAAATAAAAATGTATTATTTCTATATTTTCGTCCTAATTATCTAATAAAATAAAATATACAAGTATATATATATATATATATATATATATATATATATATATATATATATATATATATATATATATATTAAACCTATTAAATATAAAAAGATAAAAAATAATTATTTATATAAAAAATGTATATTCAATAAATTTTTTCAAAGTGTAAATAAAAATAATAACTGAAAAATAAATATATTTTTTATATTATTTTTTAGGGTTTTAATAAAAAAAGGATTTATATTATTTACATACATATGCTAATAAAATGAAATAAATATCAAATAAATATGAAAAATTATGGAAAATTATTTTTGGTATTTTTTATGTTTGAACAAAAAATATAAAGTCAGAATAAAAAGGAAAAACATAAAAATGACAAATACTTAATCAAATGGGCCAGGGGGGTGCAAATTAAAAAAAGGGTGCAAAAAGCAAGAGTGACTCAGGCCCAGCCCAAGCCACCACCTTCTTCAACCTCCAACTTCTGTTTGAAAACGCGCGCCTCTTTGTACAAAATGCCAACTCTTGATTCTTTGATTTTTTGACAAAACTCATAACATAAACATTGTAGAGCATCAAATAACGAATTCAAACATGTAAAAAACTTGGATTAATTCTCAAAGACCAGAGAGAATTTCTCTGGCCCTAATTTTTAACCTAACTTTTTTCAAATGTTCATGACTGAAATTCTCACAGCACGCTTAACATAAATAAAAACTGATCACGTGTATGGCTTCAGGGCTATGAGTAGGACATGTTTCATTCACAAACCTAAGCCTAACCATTCCTAGATAGAGAGATAGAAGTCCATGGATTACCTGTTTCAGCTTGAATCGAGTAGAGCAATGTGGCAACCTTCAATGGAGTTTGAGCTTCTCTTGAGCTTGCCTGAGGTCCAAGGAAGCTTCTCCAATACCTGGTTTGCTTTGAAACACCCTGTATCGTGATGTAGAAGTCCACCTGCAAAGCTTTGAAATAAAAATGGAAAATGGGGTTAGAGGTGTTACAGCTGGTGTTTAAGGCTTGAAACAGGTTGGATGGATGAAATGGAAAGTGTTTGCACTGGTTTTGGCAAAAACGCATGAGTGGATTATTCTATAGAGGTCAAGTTGCAGAACTTGCCCTGTTTTGTAGCAAAATAGGGATTCTGAGTATTGGGAGGTATGAGGGATCAATGAATCATGCTTTAGGCTTGTTTTTATGTATGGAAAATGTGTACAAAGTTTGCTTAAGCTTTTGTTTGCAGAAATGAGAGTTGGTATGTGTTTTGCCAAGTTTCTTCTACTTGAAGCAAGAAAGTGCAAGTTTCAATACAGGCCTGTACAATGCCCTCAAGTATGATGCCACTTTGGCTCTTGGTAACTGGAATTTGTGGACTCAATCTTGCCTCAAAGATCTGGCCCCATGTCTCAAGGATTCATTTTTTACATAAAGTGACATTAGGCCAAAAATGGGAACTTTGCTTTTTCAAATTAGGGATTAGTTTAGCATGTAATGCCCAAATGGCCAAGATAACATCTTAATTCAATGGTTAAGTATTAAATTATGAAGTGTAAATTGGTTTTGAGGCCTGCAAGCTAGCATAAACCAAGCTGATTTGAAAATGCCATTTGCTATGAACATGTATTGGTCATGAACAAAAGTGAGTTTTGGCCAACTTTGTAAATTCGATTGTCTCTAACCACAAGGGTGTTTGAGGTGTTCTTGGACAATTTGGAAATCTTGGAACATATACTACAATCCGTCTTTGTAATGAAACTTGAAATTCCAAGTGGAATTATGTGAAAAATGGCCAAGAAGATGGGTCAAAATCCTGCCTAGATTAGGGAAAATCATAACTTGAGATGCAAGCTTCCTTTGAGAAAACTTTGTGAATCAAAGTTGTAGACTTTGCAATGGACTACAAATTTCATGTTGCAAGTTTTGTTTGAATCCATTTGCATCTTGATAACAAAATGGGACAAAGTTAGGAAAAAATAAGAAAATTTCATAACTTAGAAAATTTCTAAGTTATGAAATTTTTCCATCTTAAACCCTAATTTGCATTTTTGGGTTTCTTGATGAAAAAGTTTCATAAATTTACATGTCTTGATGAAAAATAACTCTTGGAACTTGATTTTGACTAAAAAGTCAAAGTTTGACTTTTTAGTGTACAATCAAATTTTGATCAGTTGACTGAAAAATTCATCTGTCAATCTTATGCAATTGAGATCTTCTGAACTTGTTGAATGGGTCAAGACAATGTCATTGAGTCCTTGAGTCCATGTGTGAGCTTGATTTGCCAATGGTTAGGTCAAACAGTCAAAAATTGCCTTTGTGCGGTCAAAACCCTAAAAATGACCATTTTGCCCTTTTGATGATCTGATCAAATTTCTTGTGGAATTGTGATCCAAACTTGATCAAATGATTAACATGAGTTCATAATGTTGATGTGGGTCAAATTTTATGAGGTTTGGCTGTCAATTGGCTACAATTGACTTTTTCCCCAATACAGCTGATTTCTAGGTCAACTATCCAATTGACTGGGCAAAAATTTGAATCAAGGCTTGAGACTTGGTAAGGACAAACTTGTGAGTCCAACATGAAGTATGAAAGTCACTTTGGGCATTTTAGGTTAAAACATCCCTGTGCAAACTCAAACCCTAATTTAGGTCAACAGTGCAAGGAGGGGTCTTGAGCAGAACAAACCCTAGCTTGATCTTGAGTTTCAAGAGTCTTGTGATGAGAAAGTGTTGATAAAATGAGAGGGAAAATTTTTGGGTACAACAGTTTCCCCTGTTCAATCTTCTTGAACCTGAAGAGTTAGATTGGCAAGTTTGCCTTTCGCGTCTCGAAGGTAAAAGGAGATTGGACACTAGAGTGCCCGTAAATTTGCACTCGTCAAAACATAGGTGCGGGAATGGTCTTAAAGATGCCATTTGGAGATGGTGGAATCTTGCTGGAGATGGGCTTAGAGATGCCATCTGGAGATATGACAGAATCTTATCGGGGATGGGCTTAAAGATGCCATCTGGAGATTGTTTGTTGAACTGTATGTCGTAGGTGAGTGAGTGAGTATCAGAAAGGTATACATGTTTGGAACATCTCTGGACTGGGGGTCTGAATAAGCAATAGATTGACATCCATGTTTGGAGAATCCGTAAACTGTTTTCAGAAGTTGAATCTGAACAAGCGATAGATTAACATCCGTATCTGGAGAACCTGTGAACTGTTTTCAGAAGTTGAGTCTGAACAAGCGATAAATTGACATCCGTTTTTGGAGAATCCGTAAACTGTTTTCAGAAGTCTTGGATCTAAACAAGCGACAGGTTAACATTCGTATCTGGAGAACCCGTAAACTGTTTTCAGAAGTCTTGAAGTTGAATAAGCAATAGATCAGCATCCATGTTGGGAAGCGTCCGTAAACTGTTTTCAAAAGTCTTGGATCTGAACAACCGATAGATTAACATCCGTATTTGGAGAACCCGTAAACTGTTTTCAGAAGTCTTGAAGTTGAATAAGCAATAGATCAGCATCCATGTTTGGAAGCGTCCGTAAACTATTTTCAAAAGTTGAGTCTGAACTAGCGATAGATTAACATCCATATTTGGAGAACCCGTAAACTGTTTTCAGAGGTCTTGGATCTGAACAAGCGATAGGTTAACATCCGTATCTGGAGAACCCGTAAACTGTTTTCAGAAGTCTTGAAGTTGAATAAGCATGAGTTGGTCAAGTAGATATTTGTCCTGGCTGGTTTCAGGTGTTGATCTCTGACCTGAGAAAGAAAGATAGCTTCCTGGCTTGTTACAGGTGTTAATCTTCAATCTTTCATGTAGATAGTTTCCTGGCTTGCTAAAGGTATTGTAATGTCGGGAATGGGCTTACAGATGCCATTTAGAGATATGATGGATAGTTGTTGGAGATGGGCTTAAAGATGCCATCCATAAATGATTGTTGAATTGTTTGAGCTGGTCGAGTAGATAGTTGTCCTGGCTGGTTTCAGGTGTTGATCTCTGACCTGAGAAAGAAAGATAGTTTTCCTGGCTTGTTACAGGTATTGATCTTCAATCCCTCGTCCACAGATGGTTTTCCTGGCTTGCGACAGGTATTAATCTGGAACTCGAAAAGGTTGGTCGATGAGATAGTTGTCCTGGCTGGTTTAAGGTATTAATCTCTGACCTGAGAAAGAAAGATAGTTTCCTGGCTTGTTACAGGTGTTAATCTTCAATCTTTTCATGTAGATAGTTTTCCTGGCTTGTTTCAAGTATTAATCTACAATCAGTCGTCAACAGATGGTTTTCCTGGCTTGCTACAGGTATTAACCTGGAACTTGAAAAGGTTGGTCGACGAGATAGTTGTCCTGTCTGGTTTCAAGTATTAATCTCTGACCTGAGAAAGAAAGTCTTCCTGGCTTGTTACAGGTATTAATTTTCAATCTCTTCATGTAGATAATTTTCCTGGCTGGTTTCAGGTATTAACCTACAATCAGTCGTCCACATACATTTTTCCTGGCTTGCTACAGGTATTGATCTGGAACTTGAAAATGGTTGATGGTAATCATTTGTTGATCGATCTTTCCTGAAAAAGATAGAACGTTAATTGTATGCAATGCCATGATGTATGCATTGCATAATGATGTTCTCAAAATAAATGAGATATGTATTTTGTATGCATATGTTATGAATGAGAACAAGATGTATGAAAATGTGAAATGTTTAATGAAGTGTATCTTGTCTGGAAAATAAATCCTTGACAAAAGATGGGGAGTCGTTAAATCCTGGGCTGCTGTTGAAGAGTATGTGTGTCTTCAAACTTTGCTTAGAATGTCTCCATTGGGGATTCCCGTTTTGTTGTTTGAGGAGAACTCCGCTGGGGGAAGTTGAAAACTATGTGGGGATAATGTCTATTCTTGCTTGGGAAAAGAGTTCAGGAGTCTCGGTTGTATGTTGCTCTACTGGGAAGTCAAAGTTGAACTGATATCTGGTCGGGTCCAGGTTTCACAGTAACTTGCTGGGGATTGTAGAGTAGTCTACTGGGGAAGAGGAGTTGTGGTCCTTTGATTTGTAGTAGTCGGAGAGGCAAACTCAAGCTGGGGAAGCCTGGTGTTGTTGGGGAAATAAACCCTGTCGTCAGTCCGCTAGAGAGGTGACATCTTTGTTGGGGAAGTCCTCGAGGATTCTTGAGGTTGATTCTGCTGGGGAAAGGGGATCAGAGATTATACTCTTGCTGGGAGTCATCCTATGAGGAGGATTTTGGGGAGATTTGTCATTGCCCCTAGTGGCGAATGTTTGTGGCATTGCCAAAAAGTTTGATTGTACGCAACCCTTTGTTGGGATTGATGTTCAATGTCCCAAGTGACAGAGATGGAGACCTGCCCCTGGTTACTCTGCACTTCTTTGAGAGATTTCCTGGAATCTTGACTGGACTGCCCCAGGTGTGCTGGATAGTGACATGTCATGTCCCCTTGTTGATAGGAGATTTGCCAATGGAAGTGTCATCCTTTTTGAAGTGATTTTGTTCACTGAGAGGGCTTTCGTTCATCGGATATTCGTTGTGTGAATTTCTCCGTTGTCAAAAAAATAGCCAAATGCAAACAGTGATATTCAAGTAATGCAAAGTTTATGTTTGTCTCGAAGTTTTGAAAAAATGCGTTTTTTAGCAGAAAACTTTTTATAAGACAAATTCAACACAAGATTTAGGGCAAAGCCTTACAGGAGTCAGGATACCTTTTGTAACAGTATGCTTTTGAACTAACCCATGCTTCAATTAGGACTTTTGAAGGGTTGTAATGTGGCTTGGTTCACGGTTTAAGAAACAAAGGATAAAGGCTCAAAGTGTATTTGTACTCACCCGCTCTTCGTGATGTTCTTCAATCCTAAACTCAGTTAATCGTGCGTTTGAACTCCAAATGAGTCTGGAACGACGTTTTTGGTGATGGTTCAGACAAGTTAAGTTTGTTGGAAGGCAGTCATTTTTGCAACATTTTTTCATGTTGTTTGAGGATTTGTAGTGACCTCTTTCTTTTGATTCATTATCCCTGATTTTTGCCTGACTGTTCCTATTTTCGAGATTACAGTCAGCGGGATACCCCAGCTTTCTTAAGCCTCCTTTATAGGTTTTGGCTCAGTGGGCTTTTTATCTTTTGAGAGCTAATGACTGCCTATGAGATAAGTAACCACCACTGTCTTTTGATTCCAGAGGAATGCTTTTGATGTCATTCGTTGTATTACGAACTAAGAGTTTGCGACTTTAATGCGCGTCTTTTGAATTAACTGAGAGACTACCCTGCCCCAGGTTTAATCAAAGGTTTCAATCTTGTGTTTAAAACAGAAAACTTCTACTTCTTTGGCTCGAAGGGGTTGACTAGGGATTATCTTCCTTATAACTCCGGTGTTTAGGATTCAAAAGAAATGCCTGTACATCATCAGCAAGGTCTGTTCAAAAGCATAATGTATGAGATTATGGTATTGTTTCGTCATCCTCCCTCTAAAGGCTTGTAACTTTTAGCAAGAGTTAAATGTCATAAAGAGAGTAAAAAGCACAGTTTAAATGTAATGAAAATGAGTGGATCAAATCAAGACAAACATATGCAATGCATTAATGAAACAAAGTTTGACATTAATAAATAGTTGTTTGAATAACAAAGAGATTACAACTTGAAAATTCAAATGAAACAAAGATGCTCTCAATGATTCGTCAAAGGAGCAGTGATTATGCTAGAGTCTCCGGAGGGTCGAACTCGATCTCCTTGGCATCAATCATGTCTTGGACCTTGTTCTTCAGAGCCCAACAGTTGTTTGTGTCATGCCCTGGGCTACCAAAATGATAAGCACATCTTGCATCCGGGTTGTAGTTAGGAGAAGAAGTCTTAGGGTTCGGATGAGGAGCCTTTAATGTAATCAGCTCTTTCTCCAACATGTGTTGTAGCGCTTGAGCTAGTGACATGTTGATCTTAGTATATTGTCTTTTAGGCGCGTCTGGCCTTTGTTGATTTCCCCTTTGCTGTTGTCGGTGTGGCGCAGAACCAGAGATCAGGACTGCCCCTACGTGTTGGTAACGGTGACTCTTTTGACTGTTCACAGCATTGGACTCTTTCTTTCCATTGTAGGAAATTTTCTGGGCATCAGAGGGTGTAGCTCCTTGGATCTTTCCACTTTTGATGCCAACTTCGACCCTTTCGCCGGTCAGTATTAGCTCGGTGAACCCGGCTAAGGAGCTTCCAATTAAGTGATTGAAGAAAGGCCCTGTCAAAGTTCCCATGAAGATGTCAATCAGCTCCCTATCAGTTAAAGGGGGTTGTACCCTACCAGCCAAATCTCTCCACTTTTGAGCGTATCCTTTGAAGTTCTCGTCAGAACCCATGGTCATGTTCTGCAATTGCACACGAGTTGGTGCAAGATCAGCATTGTACTGATACTGTTTATAAAAAGCAGCAGCTAAGTCCTCCCTGGTGTGGATGCGAGAACTCTCCAATTGATAAAACCACCCGAGTTGAGTCCCTACCAGGCTTTCTTGGAAGAAATGGATCCAAAGCTTTGGGTCAGTTGTGTATGGTTGAATCTTGCGGACATAAGACTTTAAGTGCATCTTAGGGCAAAAAACTCCATCGTACAGGGCAAAGGTAGGGACTTTGAACTTTGGCGGGATGACCAATCCAGAAACCAAACCCATGTCTCCTAAATCCAGGCCAGGTATTTGTTGAATCTCCATAGCACTGAGGCGATCCTCCAACTGTTTGTACTTGTCATCAGCGAGAGGATATTGTTCCTCGGAGTAGTCAGCTTCAACTTCATCAATCTCCAAATTATGGTCTTCTTCAAGACTATCCCCTATGTCGGATGGAGTTGAAAGGTCTAGGGTTTTAGGTCTTCTTCTCAAGTTCAGGATGCTTGCTGCCTTCTTGGACTTCTTCTTCTTGTCTTTGAGAAGGAGAGCTTTCAGATCCTCTTGCCCTTTACCCATAGCCAGAAGCATTTGATGGAATTAAGCGTTTTGATCTTGGAGAGCTTTCATCGTTTGTTCCATATCCATCTTACTGAAATAAACAATAGGAAGATAAGGAGACCTGTATAGGAGAAACCTGTTATGCAATGATATGTATGATATATGTATGCAATGTTTTCAAGGATCTCTCGGGGTAAACACAAGAAAATGTTAGAGATTGAACTTTGATCAACATATTTGATTGGATAACTTTGTATCGGTGGATGTCTTTCCACGAGAATCAAGCTCACCATGTCAAGTGGTTCATAGCTCCCGATTCAAGTTGTTGCACTTTATTTTTGACGGCGTTTGTTTAGAAGAAAATCCTCTTGCCTTTTGGTAGACGTCTGGTTCAACGTGACCCTGCATCAAAAGACTCTCGAGATCCTTGGAATGGTTATTGAAAATGCTATGGTATGATGTTATGATGTTATGTACATGTATGCAGAAGTAAGCAAGTGTATATACAGATAATCACATTCACACAAAGCAGACAAGTCCTTAGGTTTAGGCTTGTATGGGGTTTTTAGGTAAGTACCCTCTTGAAGTTAGTTGGCTCAACCTGTCCTAAAATAGAAACCGGGTTCTAAGGAGCTCAATATCACTGGATTATTTTTTGTTCATTATTTTGGTTTAGCCACTTAACTGGCGACCAAAATATTCCAAGAAAACAATCCTCAATGAGTGTAGTATCGAGTATCTACCAACTTCGGACTGCACCAAAGTCGGTCATCTCACTACCCCTAAAAAGGCCAAGATGGTCAAGTAAGGTTCTAAGAGTTCGTTAGTGCTTTGTGACATCGCTCAGCGGCCCCGTATTCTCCTTGACTACTCAAGGGATACCGGTAACCACAAATATGTCACACTAACATAGCTACTGCTTCAACCATGTCAGTATACCCCACACAGTTCCCTCACAGTTTATTGCTATTTACCTAAAAAGGTGCCCCCAAATCCGGGTGTAGGATTAAACAAACCCAAACAAGGAAACCAAAAAGTAAAGCAATCAAAGAAATCAAAGTAAGCATGTAAAGGTGATCTAAAACCCTAAGTTAACCCCACTTTTAGAAATTTCCCCAGCAGAGTCGCCAGTTCTGTGATACGGTGGGAGAACTGACTTGAGGTTTTGCGTTTGTGTTCGCAAATGTTCGGTTTAGCAAGAGTCGCCACCGACTTTTTATTTTATCCTAAGGAAAGGCCAAAAAGCACAGGAAAGACCTTTGAGATGTTTTCTTGGGTTCGGGGGGTAGATTATGAAAAGGGAAGGTGCTAGTACCCTTTTCATCCATGGTTATCCATGGGCTCTTAGTTACTTGTTTTAGATCACTTGCCTTTGCTTTTCAATTGTTTGAAATGGTGCTTTGTGTGTGTGGTTTTGAAAATGTTTTGAAAAAGATGCCTTGTATAGGCAACCTTTGTAACAATTCTTGTTTGAATGTTTTACAAAGGTGTTTGTCTTTTTGAAAAGATGTTTCAATGTTTTTGAAAGTTGTTTTGAAATTTTGTTGTGAAATGTGTTTTTGAAAAGTAGCAAGGATGTTTTTTTTTGCAAGTTTGATCAAGTAACTAAGAGTTGTCTACCCTATTTTACTCAAAGATCTTTCTTATGTTTTTAACCCTTTTAACAGTGTTGTTTCACCATTGTATTTGGTGAACAACCTTGTGTTAGGATGTTAACGGGACAGACGCGGGTCATCGTATAGACCATGAAAGCAATTGTGTCAAGTATTTTGGCAATTTTCTTGAGGGACTTGATCATTTGGTTTAGGCAACTCCGATAGCGTCATCGAGGGACTATGATCATTTTGTTGGTTTTTTTGTTTTGCCAAAGTACTCAACATGTAACCATGGCCCACTTTGAAGGCAACAAGTGGATGAAACCCTAGGGGTGTAAGTGTGCATTTGTGTTTGTTTTTCATGCATGTTTATTCTTTGGATTAGGTCAAGCTATTTGTTGATTGATTTTGCATACAAACCCTAGGTCTAAGCATGGCATAATTGAAAGCTTTTAAACGTGCGAGAATTTAAAGTCCTAGATTATTACAACATGATTATGGGGATGGGGATACAAATTTGAATTGGGGATATTTGACAAGAAATAAAATCTAAATTATTACAACCATATCGAATGTACAAGTCCATATTTAATATTTAATTAAATACAATTAAATAAATATCAAAATGAAACGTATTATGCAAAAAGGATTGTTTATGTATGTGAAAAGGGTATTTTTAATGTGAAATAAGAAATAAAAATAAAAAAAGTCAAGTTTTAATTATTTTGGTCATTTAGGGCAAAACCCTAATTTTGGAATAAATAGTAGTATTTATTAATTATATACAATAAATATTAATTTATGCAATAAGTATATTGTTAAGAAAAAGTATTTTTAGTGTCAACAAATAAAAATATATTATTTCTATATCTTCGTCCTAATTATCTAATAAAATAAAATATACAAGTATATATATATATATATATATATATATATATATATATATATATATATATATATATATATATATATATATATATATATATATATATATATATATATATATATATATATATATATATATATATATATATATATATATATATATATATATATATATATATATATATATATATATATATATATATATATATATTTATTAAACCTATTAAATATAAAAAGATAAAAAATAATTATTTATATAAAAAATGTATATTCAATAAATTTTTTCAAAATGTAAATAAAAATAATAACTGAAAAATAAATATATTTTTTATATTATTTTTTAGGGTTTTAATAAAAAAGGATTTATATTATTTACATACATATGCTAATAAAATGAAATAAATATGAAAAATTATGGAAAATTATTTTTGGTATTTTTTATGTTTGAACAAAAAATATAAAGTCAGAATAAAAAGGAAAAACATAAAAATGACAAATACTTAATCAAACGGGCCAGGGGGGTGCAAACTAAAAAAAGGGTGCAAAAAGCAAGAGTGACTCAGGCCCAGCCCAAGCCACCACCTTCTTCAACCTGCAGCTTCTGTTTGAAAACACGCGCCTCTTTGTACAAAATGCCAACTCCTGATTCTTTGATTTTTTGACAAAACTCATAACATAAACATTGTAGAGCATCAAATAACGAATTCAAACATGTAAAAAACTTGGATTAATTCCCAAAGACCAGAGAGAATTTCTCTGGCCCTAATTTTTAACCTATCTTTTTTCACATGTTCATGACTGAAATTCTCACAGCACGCTTAACATAAATAAAAACTGATCACATGTATGGCTTCAGGGCTATGAGTAGGACATGTTTCATTCATAAACCTAAGCCTAACCATTCCTAGATAGAGAGATATAAGTCCATGGATTACCTGTTTCATCTTGAATCGAGTAGAGCAATGTGGCAACCTTCAATGGAGTTTGAGCTTCTGTTGAGCTTGCCTGAGGTCCAAGGAAGCTTCTCCAATACCTGGCTTGCTTTAAAACACCCTGTATCGTGCTGTAGAAGTCCACCTGCAAAGCTTTGAAATAAAAATGGCAAATGGGGTTAGAGGTGTTACAGCTGGTGTTTAAGGCTTGAAACAGTTTGGATGGATGAAATGGAAAGTGTTTGCACTGGTTTTGGCAAAAACGCACGAGTGGATTGTTATATAGAGGTCAAGTTGCAGAACTTGCCCTGTTTTGCAACAAAACAGGGATTCTGAGTATTGGGAGGTATGAGGGATCAATGAATCGTGCTTTAGGCTAGTTTTTGTGTATGGAAAATGTGTACAAAGTTTGCTTAAGCTTTTGTTTGCAGAAATGAGAGTTGGTATGTGTTTTGCCAAGTTTCTTCTACTTGAAGCAAGAAAGTGCAAGTTTCAATACAGGCCTATACAATGCCCTCAAGTATGCTGCCACTCTGGCTCTTGATAACTGGAATTTATGGACTCAATCTTGCCTCAAAGATCTGGCCCCATGTCTCAAGGATTCATTTTTGACATAAAGTGACATTAGGCCAAAAATGGGAACTTTGCTTTTTCTAATTAGGGATTAGTTTAGCATGTAATGCCCAAATGGCCAAGATAACATCTTAATTCAATGGTTAAGCATTAAATTATGAAGTGTAAATTGGTTTTGAGGCCTGCAAGCTAGCATAAACCAAGCTGATTTGAAAATGCCATTTTCTATGAACATGTATTGGTCATGAACAAAAGTGAGTTTTGGCCAACTTTGTAAATTCGATTCTCTCTAACCACAAGGGTGTTTGAGGAGTTCTTGGACAATTTAGAAACCTTGGAACATATACTACAATCCATCTTTATAATGCAACTTGAAACTCCAAGTGGAATTATGTGAAAAATGGCCAAGAAGATGGGTCAAAATCCTGCCTAGATTAGGGCAAATTTCTTCTAAGTTAAAAGTTTTTGGTACCCTTGTTCCAAAAATCATAACTTGAGATGCAAGCTTCCTTTGAGAAAACTTTGTGAATCAAAGTTGTAGACTTTGCGATGGAATACAACTTTCATGTTACAAGTTTTGTTTGAATCCATTTGCATCTTGATAAAAAATGGGACAAAGTTAGGAAAAAATAAGAAAATTTCATAACTTAGAAAATTTCTAAGTTATGAAATTTTTCCATCTTAAACCCTAATTTGCATTTTTGGGTTTCTTGATGAACAAGTTTCATAAATTGACATGTCTTGATGAAAAATAACTCTTGGCACTTGATTTTGACCAAAAAGTCAAAGTTTGACTTTTCAATGTACAGTCAAATTTTGATCAGTTGACTGAAAAATTCATCTGTCAATCCTATGCAATTGAGATCTTCTGAACTTGTTGAATGGGTCAAGACAATGTCATTGAGTCCTTGAGTCCATGTGTGATCTTGATTTGCCAATGGTTAGGTCAAACAGTCAAAAATTGCCTTTGTACGGTCAAAACCCTAAAAATGACCATTTTGCCCTTTTGATGATCTGATCAAATTTCTTGTGGAATTGTGATCCAAACTTGATCAAATGATTCACATGAGTTCATAATGTTGATGTGGGTCAAATTTTATGAGGTTTGGCTGTCAATTGGCTACAGTTGACTTTTTCCCCAATACAGCTGATTTCTAGGTCAACTGTCCAATTGACTGGGCAAAAATTTGAATCAAGGCTTGAGACTTGGTAAGGACAAACTTGTGAGTCCAACATGAATTATGAAAGTCACTTTGGGCATTTTAGGTTAAAACATCCCTGTGCAAACTCAAACCCTAATTTAGGTCAACAGTGCAAGGAGGAGTCTTGAGCAGAACAAACCCTAGCTTGATCTTGAGTTTCAAGAGTCTTGTGATGAGAAAGTGTTGATAAAATGAGAGGGAAAATTTTTGGGTACAACAGCGCCTATCTTGACTTCCTTTCTATCTGCTTCAGTACCCAAGTTTACAACCTCAACTGGATCTTTATGTGGTTGAATAGCTTTCTCTTCTTCCACTAACAATCTGGAAAGTTCTCCAGGTATTTTACAATCTTCCTCACCTCCGTCCTCGGCTTGGTAGATCGGATTTTTAAAGTCATAAGTGGCAATAGCAGAGTCGTTATCAACAGGATCCAAAGTGGACGTGGATCTGCAATGTCTTGTATGGATGTGTGTAAGAACACATAGCTATTTGAACAAAGTAAAAAAGAAAGAAAGAGAGCATAAAATTTGAATACAAAACGTCCAATGCTTTTATTAAATGAACCTATGTTTAGGAAATGACAACCCTTAACAAACAAACCGTTGTACCCCAGGTAAGGCACAAGGCTTAAAGTCATTGTTTAAATATTACAAAGCCAAAACTTGAAAGCAATAAAAAATAAAAATGTAGTTATTACTCCTGAATAAAGGAGATAGAGATAATGTCTTTCGCCTTCCAATTGTTGAGCCCTTTGCCAATGGTAGGAAAGATCCAACTGTCGAGGTCATGATCACTGTCAGCATCTTCTAAAGTGTTGACTCTGTTATTGCTGTTGCCGAATGGTGGTCTTCCAGCACGGGCGCAACAAACAGCTCTTTGACCCTCTGCAGTGAAACCCAAACCAAATTTGTCAGATTTATAGGAAATGTCAAGAAGTCGACCCCAAATAGTACAACCACGTTCTTCTATAGCAGCTTTAGAATCTTTCAGTGAAGCCATTTTGGGCGGAACCCTGGTAACCTTGGGAATGGCAGAAACATCAATTGAGGCTAGAGGGATGACTTCAAAAGTCTGACAGGGGGTTTCGATGAATTCACCGTCTATATCTACATACCGGAATGAGTTCAAGTGGCTAACCATATAATCTTCTTCGCCACAGACAATAACAATCTTTCCGTTCACAGGATATTTTAACTTTTGGTGTAGGGTCGAGGTGAGAGCGCCCGCCCCATGGATCTAGAGGCGTCCCAGTAAGAAAGAATAAGCCGACCGAATATCCATCATGTAGAAGGTATATTCGAAGATCTGGGAACCTACCTTGATCTGGAGATCCACTTCTCCGTGTACCATCCTCTTTGACCCGTCAAAGGCTCGAACTATAATATCACTGGGTTTTAGTGTAACTCCTCCACAATCAAGTCTGTCCAGAGCGCCCTTTGGTAGGACATTTAACGAGGAACCCGTATCAACCAATACATGAGCCAAAGTAGTGATCCTGCATTCAATGGAGACATACAGGGCTTTATTGTGATTTCTCCCTTTCGGAGTCAGATCAACATCAAAGAAACCTAATCCATTGTCGGTCGTTAAGCTAGTAACATAAATTCCGAATTGATTGGTAGAAAACTCTTGTGGCACGTGAGTAGTCTTTAAAAATTTCACTAGAGCCTGTGCATGGGCTTCAAAACACAATAACAGGGATAACATAGAGATCTTGGATGGAGTCTGCCCCAGCTGTTCGAAAATCTTGTAATCGCTCTTACGTATTATCTTCAATACCTCTTCCAACTCTTGTCTAGATGTTTCTTCAACTGCAAATTCTTTAGGCGCCTCCGTCCGAGCAGACTCTATTATTTTCTCTTTTCCCCAAGTCTCAGTAGTTGACTCGGTAGTAGTAACTCGAATAGGTGTAGCAACAGTCATTGGAGAGATTTCTGGGGCGAAAACCCTTCCGCTTCTAGTAACCTTACTGGTTCCTGTAATATTGTCTATGTTGGGTTCAACAACCTCAGTGACTTCATCTTCAACAGTCGATTGTTCTTTCTTGATGCCATGGTAGTAGATGTCGGATCCATAGTTCCAAGGAATATCTTTATCCGAAGAATATGGGATAGGTTCAGGTGTAGTGATGATCAAAGGAGCAACTTTTGAATTGGAGGTAATCCTTACAGGATCTTTGGAGGTGATCCTAACAGAAGGACCGGATATTACATATAAGTCATGAAACAGGTTCTTAGTAGACGAAACCTTCTCAACCAGAATGATATAATTGCCCATTAGGCGTTGAACGCCTTCTTTCAGTAACTTGCAGCCATTGGGTTGGGCCGCGCAACAGTAACATTTTTCAACACAGCCCAGAAATAAATCGTCCTGCAACAGATTCTTCTTGATGATTGGTAGGGGAGTAACCAATTCACTTATAGTAGCCACATAAAGAACATTGTCGATAGCACTTATGCCTTTGTCATGCTTCGGTATAGGTGCAGTAATCACGTTTGGAGTTTCCGGAGGATCAAACTCAATTTCTTTGTTGTTAATCATATCCAGAATCTTGTTTTTCAGGGCCCAACAATTGTTGGTATCGTGCCCAGGACTATTGGAATGGTAGGCACACTTCGCATTCGGATTGTATCAAGGAGATGAGGTGTTGGGATTTTGAGGAGGCTCCCTCATTGTTATCAGTTCCTCTTTCAACAGATGTCGTAATGCCTGAGATAACGACATGTTAATCTTTGCAAACTGTCTTCTTGGAGAGTCTGACCTACGCTGACTTCCCTATTGTTGTTGTTGAACAGGCGTAGGATTAGAAATTAATACCGCTCTTACAGACTGATTGCGGTCACTTTTAACACAGCCCTTCGGTCCATAAAAAATGTTGGTCTCCTTCTTACCGCAGAATGTCTTCTTTACAGCACTAGAAGATGCAACCACCAGAATCTTTCCACTCTTGATACCATTTTCAACTCGTTCCCTAGTTAGAATAAGCTCAATGAAACCAGATGAAGAACTCCCAATCAGATGATTAAAGAATAGACCTGTCAGAGTGCCCATGAACATATCAACTAGCTCCCAGTCAGATAAGAGAGGTTGCACTCTTCCGGCCAGATCTCTCCACTTTTGAGCATACTCTTTGAACCATTCATTTGAGCCTATAGTCATGTTTTGTAACTACATGCGAGTTGGTGCAAGGTCAGCATTATATTGATACTGCTTGTAAAAAGCAGCAGCCAAGTCTTCCCAAGTGCGGATGTTGGTTCCTTCCATTTGATAGAACCACTCGAGTTGTGTACCAGACAAACTTTCCTAAAAGAAGTGAACCCATAACTTTCTGTCAGCAGTATGGGGTTGGATCTTCCGAACATAGGACCTCAAATGATGTTTGGGACAAGAAACACCATCATATTTAGAAAAAGAGGGGACCTTTAACTTGTGAGGGATAACTACCCTCAGAATAAGACCCAGCTCTTTAAAATCCAATCCAGACACTTTCTGGATTTCAATGGCCTTGAGGCGATCTTCCAACTTTTTATATCTATCATCAGCGGGAGGATACTGTTCATCAGAATAGTCTCCGTCCTCAGAAATTTTCCCAGAGCCTTGATTGCTTCCACCTTCAGCCTTAACATTTCTACCATCTTCCTCTTGATTGTCATCTTCATCAGAGGAGATATCAGTAGTTTGAACCAGTTTAGCAGGACCTTTGAACCTTCTCCCCGTATTGAGGATATAAACTGGCTTCTGAGTCTTCTTCTTTTTGGCGATGAGTGCCATCATATATTTCTGTCTGTGAGCTAAGTTCAAGAGCATTTCCTGGAATTGGGCATTCTGTGCTTGGAGTTCCTTGAAAGTCTATTCTAGATCCATCTTTTACTGAAATAAACAGTAATAAGATGAGAAAATATGCTTATAGAGTACATGTTATATGATGATATGCATGATATACAAATGAAGATGCAATGTTTTCAAGGACCGTTATGGGATTTAAATTTGATTATACAAAAGGAAACAAAAGAAGTTTTAGTAACAAGCTCAAATCATAATTTCTTTTAATAATTTTTTTTTACAAAACAACAAAATATAATTTCAAATCTCCCATGGAGTCTTCCTCTTTGTGCTGATATATGCATTAAGGCTTTGTTCTTCATGGAGTCATTTTGTCAGTTCTATTACTTTCTTCTCACTAGCATAGAACTGAGCCTCGAAGGTATCTCATTCTTCCTTGAGTTGAATCCAGGATTTATGTAGTTCTTCGAAGTCAGTAGGCATATCGGGATGAAGAACGGTATGAGAAACATCTCCTTCAACAACAAGCTCTACAATCACTGGTAAGATAGCAAGATATGACATTTTAAGATTCTGAGCACGAGACCGCACCCATCTGAGGTAAGGCTCTAGAGGAATGAAATTCTTGTGTCCCAAAGTCTTGCTTTAAATCTTGTTGATTGTACCCCAAGAACGTATAATCCTTTGATGGTAGTTTTGAGGATCATTCTCATAGTAGAACATAATACCATGGATGATCATATCA
This sequence comes from Vicia faba, assembly GCA_948472305.1. Lineage (NCBI taxonomy): Eukaryota > Viridiplantae > Streptophyta > Magnoliopsida > Fabales > Fabaceae > Vicia > Vicia faba. The sequence continues at coordinate 824,629,628 of OX451737.1, read as the reverse complement.
TGAGGACCGTCCCTTCGAGCATAACCAAACTGACGTAGAGCTACATAAGGGTTGTAAGTGATGCCCCCTCTTATACCAAGGAGTGGTACATTAGGAAATTTCCCACAGTGATTAATAATAGTGCATCTTCCTGAGATCGAGAACACCAATGGATATCTGCATGAGTGAGTGACATCAACCTTTGAGACTACCTCAAACCTTGTTCGTTCTTTATCACTGGTCGGGGCGGATGCGAAATAAACCACCTGGACAGTAGAGGTATGCAACACATAAGAGTTCCTCGCTTCTTCATAGTACGAGTGTAGAGGGAATGCATGATATCTCCAAGTAAAGTAGGTACCAGATTATGGGTGAAGAATATTTTGATGGCATTCACATCTACGAATTGGTCTAGATTAGGGAAAAGTACCAAACCATAGATCAACAAAGCCAAAATATCCTCAAAAAGCACAGAAACTCATGGCATCCAGAAACCACTGAGCCTTCTCTATCATAAGTTTAGGAGAAAACCCCTTGACTCCATTCCTGGTTTCCTAATTAGATACGATGTCTGATTGTTTCAGATGTACGGCTACTGCAACATCTTCAGGTTTTATAACTTGCTCTAAACTGGTGAAGGGTATCTGGTCAAGAATAGGCACCTCGAGCAACTTAGAGAACTCTTCCATTATGGACACCAACTGATAATCCGGGAAGGTAAAATAGTTATGCTTAGGATCAAAAAACTGGAAAAGAACGCTCATCATGTCTTCCTGGAAGCCAATAGTAACCAAACTGAGTAGATGACCATGTATATTGGTGAATTGAGAATTTTTGGGAACCTTTGAGACTAATTCCTTAAGCTTGGAAGGTATCCTTACAAAGTTGATCCAAATGGTTTTCATATGACTAGAAGCCATGACCCTGCAACACAGAACAAAGATAAATCCGCTAGATCCTTGAAATGGTTAGTCATGATGTTATGGTGTTATGATGTCATGATGTCATGATGTCATGTTCGAACATATAATAAAACACAAGAAAAGAACACAAGGCCTTAGGTTTAAGGATTTCATGGAGTTTGTAAGTAAGTACCCTCTTAAAGCTTAGTTGGATCAACCTGTCCTAAAGAAGTAATCGGGTTCTAGGGATCTCAATATCACTGATTTTTCCCACAAGTTTTGTCTAGAACGACAACTGACTTTCCACTAAACAAAACCCGAGAGTAGAATCTCAATGAGTTTAGTATCGAGTATCAACCAACTTCGAACTGCACCAAAGCCGGCTATCTCACTACCTTCTAGTGGCTAAGTTGGGTCAATTAAAGTTCTAAGGCCAGTTAATGCTTATGACACCATGCGACAACCTAGTATTCTCCCTGACTGACTCGAGGGACACCAATACCAACTAATGTGTTGCACTAACGTAGCCATCACTTCAAACATATCGGTATATGTCGTATAGTTTCCATGATCTATTTCTACTTACCTAAAATGCCCCAGATCCGGGTGTAGGATGTTTGCAAGAAAATAAACCCGAGCAAGCTCCAAAATGTAAATCAATCAAAGAAAACAAGTAAAGCATTAAAAGTGATCTAACTTTAAAGGTAACCCCACTTTTAGTATTTTCCTAACAAAGTCGCCAGTTCTGTAATACGATGAGAGAACTGACTTTTGGTTTTGCGTTTTATCATAAGTGTTGCGGATAGCAAGAGTCACCACCGACTTTTCTTTTATCCAATAAGGAAAGGGTTAAAAGAATAGAAAAGACCTTGATATATTTTGAGTTCAGGGGGTAGGTTATGAAAAGGGAAGGTGTTAGCACCCTTTTCATCCGTAGTTATCCATGGTCTCTTAATCGCTTAACTCACTTTAAAAATTTGATTTTTATGAGTGTTTGAAAATATTTTGAAAAATGCCTAAGTACGACAACCTTGTAATGATTCTTGTATCAGTTAAGAATGCGTACAAAGTGTTTGTTTTTTGAAAATATTCCAGAAGAAGTGTTTGTGTGAAAAAGATTTTTTTGTGAGCAAGCGATTACGAGCAATTTACCTACTCAAAAGTCTTTCGTGTTTATTTTCCTCCTCCTTTAGATAGTATTATCCTACCATTAGTTAGTAGGAAACCCTATTGTTGGATGTGAAGGGATAGGCGCGGGATCATTGTTATGGTCATAGAAGGCAACATATAGAGATACCTTAGCAATTCGAAGGGACCGCCATCATATATTCGTAGGAAACATCGAGGTACAAGATCATTTCTCGTATGCAACTCGAGGGACATCGCGGGACTAGGATCTTTATGATGATTTTAACCGAGGGTCTTCGCTAAGGGTATCCCTATATTCGAGGGACATAACCACTTTTCGAGACAACGAGTGAGGTTACCCTAGATGCGCGTGTGTGAAAAGTGATTAAATTAAGTTATTTTATCTTTGAAAATTAGGGTTTTCTAAGTTAAATTATTAGTCTTTCTATACAAACCCTAATTACTAGCAACAATATAGTAAAATAATAGCAGGAAAAGTAAAGCGCGGAAAATAAAGTTCTATGCTATTACAAGGCTTCAGGAGTGGGGGTACAAACCATTAAATCGGGGGAAAAAGAAAGCAAAATCCTAATTAAACTATTACATAATGTAGTAGATACATAATTGGAAAAATAAGTTTGATAATTAACCTAAAAACTAGTTAATTTTAATTAATTAAGAAAAAGAATTGATTAATTAAGCAAACCCTAAATTAATTTTGATTAAAAGAAAGTTTAGTGAAAAACCTAAAAAAACCTAAATTGATAGATTAAATATAAAAACCTAAAAAATTTAATTAGGTTTAATTAAAAAACTAAAATTAGGTTAGGGTTTGTTAAGAAAAATATTTTTGAAAGAAAATGTTTTGTAAAGGATGTTAGGTTTTAAGAAAAAAGGAAAAGTGTTAAAACAATAACCATATGGTAGGGATGGGTGTTGAACCCACACCCTCAAGAATTTCCAGCAACAATCTCACCACTAGGCCAAGCGCGCCTTGGTGTTAGGATATGCATCCAACGTGTTTTGTACTCTATCCTGCAAAAATATGAAAATAAGAGAATTTTGGCAAAACCAGGGATCGAACTCGTGACCTGGGAGATCAATGTCTTAGCGCACGCGTTTCTGCCACTGGGTTGGCTATACATCCATTTACTTAGATGAAACAAATAATATATAATATAAACATGGATATATTGACCGGAGAGGCGCCGAAGCCCTAGCTCTGGTCGTCTTCTCCGACGACCTTCTTTTGTCCAACCTGCAAAATAGACAAGATTAGTAATAAAAAATAACATACCCCCTAAATCAAGGGCTTCAAATCCAATGGCAAGGTTATTTTTGTCTAAAAACCCATGGTTTTTGAGTTATGAAGCAAACAAGCCGGGTCAGTGCAAACACAGTACTTTGCGATTTAGCATGCATGGGACATCCACGATTGTTCAAACCTGTACTAATGACACTCAGGAGTAAGTTAGTAGTGTTAATACATGTTAAAGAAATAAGACAATCAAGGTATGAATATATGCATATTATGAAACCGGCGATGCCATGTAATGCGATTTCACATGTTTTGGACCATCCAATTTGGTCCAAACTTACTCTATGGGCTTGCTTGAAGAGAATGGAATGAAGGTTTTGTAGTGAAAGAGTTTGTAACAAGGGTTTTGATATTTAGGGTTCTTGAGAAAAGTTTGGAAATTTTGACAAGTTGAGGTAAGGTTTTTTTCCCTTATCTTGTATGAAGAGAATGAGATAAATATAGTGGAAATTAGGTCAAAGAAAATATGGGCATGGTCTTTGTAAGAAAGGCATGTGTATTTTATTTTATTTATTTTGCATTATTAATGAATAAATAAAAAATGATTAACATAATTAAAATAAAAAATTTCAAAGGGTGTAAGAACAAGGTTTGAGGTGTATGAAGAGTGTACTACACGTTTGGACTCTTAAATCATGGCCCAATAGCCCAAAATATCAAGCTTGCTCAATTTGAACTTCATGCATTTGCTCAAAATTTCCCAACATGCAATTGTCATAACTCTATCAATTTTCATCTTTTGAAGGTGATCTTTGAATTTTTGGAAAGCTCAAGATGTCCTATACAGTCTCTATGTTGATTATCTTTGCTTTTGAAGAATTTATCTTGATGTAACTCGCCTTGACAAAAAGTGTCTTTATGTTGACTTTTGAAATGACCTGTAATGTATTGGCTTATATCTCTCAAATGAAGCATTTTTTGGACTTGAGCTTAAATAAAAAGTTGTAGAGAATTTAATTTCCTTAAAAATGAGCTTTGGTTGGGGAAAAGATGATGAAGCATGTGAAAGTTGTGCTTGGTCAAAGTTCAGTTGACTTCTCCTAAGGAAACCCTAATTTGGCAACTTTTGACTTTTGATGATTTGAGGGCTTTCCTTGAGGAATCATGGTCAAACCTTGATCAAATAATGAATATGACTTCAAAATGTTGATGTTGATCAAAAATCTTGAAGTTTGTTTGTATGTTGACCATAATTTACTTTTTATCCAATACATTTGATTTTCAATCATCTGAGCAATTGACTGAGCAAACTTGTGATGCAAAGCTTTAAACTTGACATAAGCATTCTTAGGGTCATATTAAGAACCATGAAAACCACTTTATACCTTGGAAACCTAATACTCCTCTAGACATGAAAAACGCTAGTTGTGAGTCCATTGTTTAGGAGGAGAATTTGTCTGATCAATTCTTAGGCAACTGTAGGTGTTTAGGTATTGGCTTGTATTTTTGGTAAATTCCAAGTGTATGTGTGAATGTCATGACTGATGTCATAACATTCTAGTTCAGGTTGTACTAACTCTTTAGGTACATATGCAGAAAAATATTGTAACTCAAATACTGATGTTCATAAGTGTGTATCTGAGCATGTTTGCAAAATGATCACATTTAGCTAATCAGTAGACAGGTTTTCTCAGATGTCATAACAGATGTTGTGACATCCTGTTCTGAACTAGCAGGATTACAGGATTGGATAAGTCTGAGTTTTTTCAGGAAATAACTCAGTCCTTCCTAAACAGAATCCTGCGTTTTCTGAGGAATAACCTCGCTCAATCCTAACCTGATCAACAAAGTACTGTGACCTGGACTTTAGGTCAAACGGAATCAACCCTAGGTTTTTGGAAACCCTAACTGAAGTTGCAGCTGCTATATATTCAACAGAGCTGCGGTTTTTTGAAGTCATCCCTGCTGATTAATTAGAAGATCAAGTTTGTAATCTGTATAGATTTGTTTAATTGTACTCCAAGCAATTATCATTGTGATAAGTGTCTTGGAATAGGTTTCAATTGTAAGGGTTGTGTAGCACTCAAAGCTTTGAAGCAAGAGTGTTTGAATGTTACTTGACTAAAGCTGTGAAGCAGAGTCAAGTTAGTTGTGTACATCACTCAAAGCTGTGAAGCACGAGTGATTGTGTTACTTGATTAAAAAGCTGTGAAGCATAATCAAGAGTGTGTTTTGAAGAGTGTCTTCATCAATTCTCAAGTCAAATTGGTTTATGTATCACTGCTGTGATTGAGGGGGAGTGAGTAGGAACTCAGGTTTAAGTTGTACTTAGATTAGAATTGCATTGGGTAGGTCTTAAGTGAAGGAGATAAACTGGTTGGTTTATTCCTGAATTAACATCTCTTATAGTGGATTCTCTCCCTGGCTTGGTAGCCCCCAGAGTAGGTGTTGTTGCACACTGAACTGGGTAAACAATTGACTGTGTTATTTACTGCTTTTGTATTTACTGTCATATAGTAAGTCAGATACAGTGTCATAACATTGGACGTGACATTGAGTATCTGTAGCCAGAATTTTCAATTGGCATCAGAGCAGGCACCCTGCCTGTATTACTGGGTGAGATCTAGGGATATCACTTTCTGGCACTATGGACAAAGAAGGAGTTTTTGGAAATAGACCACCCATTCTGGATGGAACTAATTATGACTACTGGAAACCTCGTATGATTGCCTTCCTAAAATCTCTGGACAAAAAGGCTTGGAGAGCTGCTGACAAAGGATGGATTCATCCCACCATAACTGAGGAAGATGGGACAATCAGTCTGAAGCCTGAGGAAGATTGGAGTAAAGAAGAAGATGAGCTAGCCCTGGGAAATTCCAAAGCTCTAAATGCCTTGTTCAATGGGATTGATAGAAATATTTTCAGATTAGTTCATCAATATGAACTGGCCAAGGAAGTTTGGGACACTCTCAAAACTACTCATGAGGGAACTTCCAAAGTAAAAATGTCAAGGCTTCAGATGTTGACCACTAAGTTTGAGAATCTAAAAATGATGGAAGATGAAACCATTCATGAGTTTCACATGAACATCTTGGAGATTGCCAACACCTCAGGAGCACTGGGAAAAAAAATGTCAGAAGAAAAACTGGTGAGGAAGATTCTCAGATCCTTGCCTAAAAGATTTGCAATGAAGGTGACTGCCATAGAGGAAGCCCAGGACATTAGCAAGTTGAAAGTAGATGAACTTATTGGGTCTCTTCAGACTTTTGAGATGGGAATCACTAATGATGATGTCAAAAAGAACAAGAGCATAGCACTTATGTCCAACACTGATGCTGAAGAAAACATTTCAGAAGCTATAGCCATGCTAGGAAGACAATTCAACAAACTCATCAAAAGAATAGATCCAAAGTCAAGGTCTAATGTTCATAACATCTCCTCTGACATTGACAGTTCCAGCAAAAGATCAAGGTCAGATGGGAAGGGAGTTCAAGGCAGAGGAATTCAATGTCATGGTTGTGAAGGATATGGGCATATTCGAGCTGAATGTCCTACCTTTCTTAAGAAACAAAAAGGAATGACAGTTACTTGGTCCGACTGTGATTCAGAAAGTAATTCTGAAGAAGAGACTGCCAAACGAGTTACTGCTTTAACTGGTGTTTGTACCTCTGAAAGTGATGAAGAGGTGACTTTTGAAGAACTGGCTGAAACGTACAAGGAATTGTGTATCAGAAGTACTGAAGTCTGTGTGCAGAATAAGAAACAATCAAAACTCATCATAAAGATGGAGGCTGAAAAAAGGGAAAACCTTGAAACTATAAGTCTTCTAGAAGGAGAAGTTCAATTGCTGAATTCACAACTGGATCAAATGACAAAATCTGTCAAGATGTTGACAAATGGAACTGACAAATTGGAAGAGATCCTACAGATTGGACAAAATGTGGGAAATAAATCTGGTCTAGGATTTATGAAAGCAACGAAATCTGGTTCTGGTAGGCAAATGCCAAAACAGATGTCTCAACACAACTCTCGACATCAGGAACAGAAACATATGAGGAAAAGGTACCAAAGATGGAAATGTCATCATTGTGGTAGATATGGCCACATAAAGCGTTTTTGCTTCAGATTACATGGATACCCTAATCAGAATTCAGGTGTCAAACCTAAGTCTAAAAAGGTACCACATGCTCCTCAATGGAAGAAAAAGGCTACTGCACTGATAGCTCACACTTCCCTGAGGGTCTCTGCAAAAGAAGACTGGTATTTTGACAGTGGATGTTCCAGACATATGACTGGAATCAAGAACCTCCTCAATAATGTTAAGCCTCACACCACCAGTTTTGTGACCTTTGGAGATGGGGCTAAAGGTGAAATCAAAGGAGTTGGTGATTTGAACTGCCCTGGAGTTCCAAGTCTAAATGAAGTACTGCTGGTGAAAGGACTGACTGCTAATCTCATTAGTATCAGTCAACTGTGTGATCTAGGATTCAAGGTCAATTTCTCAAAATCTGAATGCCTTGTAATCAATGACAAACAAGAGACAGTAATGAAAGGAGTCAGATCCAAAGACAACTGTTACTTATGGGAGGCTGAGAATACTAATTTCTCATCTGTGTGTTGCATTGCAAAAGAAGAGAAAGAGGTGAAACTGTGGCACCAAAAACTTGGCCATCTCCACCTAAGGGGTATGAAGAGGATCATCTCCTTGGAAGCAGTCAGAGGAATTCCAAAACTGCTAATTGATGAAGGAAGAGTTTGCGGTGAATGTCAGGTGGGCAAGCAGACAAGGATGTCACATCCAAAGTCAAGACATCTGACCACCACTAAGGTTCTAGAACTCCTCCATATGGATCTGATGGGACCAATGCAAGTAGAAAGTCTTGGTGGTAAAAGATATGCCTATGTGGTTGTGGATGATTTTTCCAGATTCACCTGGATTAATTTCATTAGAGAAAAATCAGATGCATTTGAAGTCTTTAGAGAACTGTGCAAAAGAATTCAAAGAGAGAAGGAAGTATGTATTGTCAGAATCAGAAGTGATCATGGCAAGGAATTTGAAAACAGCAGGTTTGATGACTTCTGTGCTTCAGAAGGAATCAGTCATGAGTTTTCTTCTCCCATAACACCTCAGCAAAATGGAGTTGTGGAAAGAAAAAACAGGACCATACAAGAATCTGCCAGAGCAATGTTACATGCCAAAAAACTTCCTATGTATTTCTGGGCTGAAGCTATGAATACAGCCTGTTATGTTCATAACAGGGTCACCTTGAGAAAGGGAACCTCATCCACCATATATGAACTCTGGAAAGGAAGAAAACCAACTGTGAAGTACTTCCATGTGTTTGGCAGCAAATGCTATATCCTGTCTGATCGGGAACAGAGAAGAAAACTGGACTCCAAAAGTGATGAAGGCATATTTCTAGGATACTCCTCAAACAGCAGAGCTTATAGAGTATTCAACTCCAGAACCAAAACCATGATGGAATCAATAAATGTCATAATTGATGACTATCATGAAGAAACAGATGTTCCTTGTACTGTTGAGACATTCTTTGAGACTTCAACCCAACAGGATGATCTACCCAACTCCACCACAACAGAATCAGAATCAAAGGAAGCTAGCAAGACTCCTTCCATCAGAATTCAGAAGGATCATCCAAAAGAGCTCATCATAGGAGATCCTAATAGTGGAGTCATCACAAGATCAAGAGAAATCATCTCAAATTCTTGTTTTGTGTCCAAAATAGAACCAAAAAATGTCAAGGAAGCCTTGACTGATGAATATTGGATTGGTGCAATGCAAGATGAACTGAACCAATTCAAGCAGCATGAAGTTTGGGAACTGGTTCCTAGACCTGAAGGAACTAACATCATTGGGACAAAATGGATATTCAAGAACAAGTCAGATGCTGAAGGAGTTGTCACCAGAAATAAGGCGAGACTTGTTGCTCAAGGATACACCCAAGTTGAAGGGGTTGACTTTGATGAAACCTTTGCACCTGTAGCCAGGTTGGAATCAATCAGACTCTTGTTGTCAATTGCTTGTCTTCTGAAGTTCAAGTTATTTCAGATGGATGTGAAAAGTGCCTTTCTAAATGGGTACTTAAATGAGGAAGCTTATGTGGAACAACCTAAAGGTTTTGTGGATCCAACCCATCCTGATCATGTCTACAAATTGAGAAAAGCTCTATATGGGCTGAAACAAGCTCCTAGAGCATGGTATGACAGGTTAACAAAGTTTCTCTCAGACAAAGGCTACAGAAAAGGAGGCTTGGACAAAACTCTATTTATCAAAACTGAAGGAGGGAAGTTGATGGTTGCCCAAATATATGTTGATGATATAGTGTTTGGCGGAATGTCAGAACATATGGTTAAACACTTTGCTGACCAGATGCAGGCTGAATTTGAAATGAGTCTCATGGGAGAACTAACTTATTTTCTTGGACTACAAGTCTCACAGATGGAGGACTCAATCTTCTTATCTCAAAGCAAGTATGCTAAGAATATTGTAAAGAAGTTTGGAATGGAAAATGCAAGTCACAAAAGGACTCCTGCTCCTACTCATCTAAAGCTCTCCAAAGATTCAAGTGGGGTTAAGGTGGATCAAAGTCTGTACAGAAGCATGATAGGAAGCCTGTTGTACTTAACTGCCAGCAGACCTGATATTGCCTTTGCAGTTGGAGTTTGTGCTAGATACCAAGCTGATCCCAAAGTCAGTCATCTCAATCAAGTGAAGAGAATTTTGAAGTATGTAAGTGGTACTTACAACTATGGATTGCTGTATACTCATGGCTGTGAACCGACTCTGACTGGCTACTGTGATGCTGATTGGGCTGGTAGTGCTGATGATAGAAAAAGCACTTCTGGAGGATGTTTCTTTTTGGGAAGTAATCTGGTTTCCTGGTTCAGCAAGAAACAGAATTGTGTGTCTCTTTCCACTGCTGAAGCTGAATATATTGCAGCTGGCAGTAGCTGCTCTCAAATGTTATGGATGAAACAGATGCTCACTGAGTATAACGTCACACAAGATGTTATGACATTATACTGTGACAATCTGAGTACAATCAACATATCCAAGAATCCCATTCAGCATAGCAGGACCAAACATATTGACATACGACATCACTTTATTAGAGACCTTGTAGAAGAAAAGACCATCAAATTGGAACATGTTACCACTGAGCTACAGCTGGCTGACATTTTTACCAAGGCTTTGGATGCAAATCAATTTGAAAACTTAAGGGGTAAGTTGGGTATTTGCCAACATGAGGAATTGTAGCAATTAATTTTGCTTAAAACAAAGACCAAAGGACTTCTGCCTGTTCTGATTGGTTTAAAATTGTATTTTCTCATTTCCTACCACTGTTTTGAGAAGTTGAATAGGCACTCCTTTGCTTTGTTCCTCTCTCGTCTTTCAGAAATTCTTCTCATTTGCTGTTTGTCCTTCAAAACTGACAAAATGTCTCAAACGCCATCATCATCCAATACGACCATCTCAACCTCTTCATCTGATCAAGATTCTGGGACAATCTCTTCCTGTCTGGACTCTGATGTTCTGGAGATCTGTTCTCATAGAATTAACTCCACCAAGGCCAAAGAGGTGCGAACAAGACATACAGGTAATCCATCTCATCCTTCCTCTTCAGTACCCCCTGAAATTACAAATAGGGAAGGGACAGCCTATGTTAATCAAGCAATAGCAAAAATTGTTTCCCGAATTCTGAACGAGAACCACTCAGTTCCTGGCATTTCTGTTCCTCTGCACCAAGAAAACTCAAATGCTGAAACAAATCCAAATGTCTCTAAGAATGTTGAGACATCAAACAAAGAGAGAAATGCTGACAAGAAAAGAAAGAAGCCTGACTCCTCTGAGTCTGATGACAGTACTTGAAGGATGATTGCTGCGTGGTGGTGGAGTTTGGAAGTATGTCCTGCTGTTGTCTACTGCTGTTGTCTGGTGTTCTGCTGCTGATCTCATTATTTTGTCTTGGATAACTGTATTACTTTATAAACATGTAATCTTTGGCCCATTTGTGGCTAAAGTGGGGGAGAATATTTGGTACTGCTTAATTAGTACTTAACACTATATTTTTCTGCTGTCATCATTTATTTCTGCTGCTATCTCTGATTGTTTTGTTTAGGGACTTTAGCCAAAAATCTGCCAAAGGGGGAGTTTGTAGGTGTTTAGGTATTGGCTTGTATTTTTGGTAAATTCCAAGTGTATGTGTGAATGTCATGACTGATGTCATAACATTCTAGTTCAGGTTGTACTAACTCTTTAGGTACATATGCAGAAAAATATTGTAACTCAAATACTGATGTTCATAAGTGTGTATCTGAGCATGTTTGCAAAATGATCACATTTAGCTAATCAGTAGACAGGTTTTCTCAGATGTCATAACAGATGTTGTGACATCCTGTTCTGAACTAGCAGGATTACAGGATTGGATAAGTCTGAGTTTTTTCAGGAAATAACTCAGTCCTTCCTAAACAGAATCCTGCGTTTTCTGAGGAATAACCTCGCTCAATCCTAACCTGATCAACAAAGTACTGTGACCTGGACTTTAGGTCAAACGGAATCAACCCTAGGTTTTTGGAAACCCTAACTGAAGTTGCAGCTGCTATATATTCAACAGAGCTGCGGTTTTTTGAAGTCATCCCTGCTGATTAATTAGAAGATCAAGTTTGTAATCTGTATAGATTTGTTTAATTGTACTCCAAGCAATTATCATTGTGATAAGTGTCTTGGAATAGGTTTCAATTGTAAGGGTTGTGTAGCACTCAAAGCTTTGAAGCAAGAGTGTTTGAATGTTACTTGACTAAAGCTGTGAAGCAGAGTCAAGTTAGTTGTGTACATCACTCAAAGCTGTGAAGCACGAGTGATTGTGTTACTTGATTAAAAAGCTGTGAAGCATAATCAAGAGTGTGTTTTGAAGAGTGTCTTCATCAATTCTCAAGTCAAATTGGTTTATGTATCACTGCTGTGATTGAGGGGGAGTGAGTAGGAACTCAGGTTTAAGTTGTACTTAGATTAGAATTGCATTGGGTAGGTCTTAAGTGAAGGAGATAAACTGGTTGGTTTATTCCTGAATTAACATCTCTTATAGTGGATTCTCTCCCTGGCTTGGTAGCCCCCAGAGTAGGTGTTGTTGCACACTGAACTGGGTAAACAATTGACTGTGTTATTTACTGCTTTTGTATTTACTGTCATATAGTAAGTCAGATACAGTGTCATAACATTGGACGTGACATTGAGTATCTGTAGCCAGAATTTTCAGCAACTTTGAGCAAATGAGGACCTTGGGAGAATTTCTTGAAGAAAAATGGGAGGGAAAATTTTTGGGTACAACAATCACTAAGGTGATTGTAGTAAGTGAAGGGGGGTTTTCATATCTAGGGCGTTCCTATGTAGAAGTTGCATAGGTAGTGATTAGGTCATAAGTTGTAAACTAGGATTGTTTAGCTTTGAACTAATATTATTATAGTGGATTTCCTTCTTTGCTTGGATAACCCCAGAGTAGGTTATGTTGCATTGAACTTGTTTAACAATTGATTGTATTATTTATGTTCAGCAATTTACTTTGAGCATAATTCATAATTTCTATAAATTGTTGTATCGGGAAGATGATGTCTTAACATATGTCCTAACATTATGTTTTGGTGTTGTGACATCTCTCTCAACATCTATTTGAAAGTGCTAAAATTTCACACATTATTATGGATCTACGTGCTTGCAGGTATACATGTTTGTGACCTTTAGGTGATATTGGTTTTCTTGATGATGACAACACCTAACGTAAAATGATGTTTGGTGAACCTTTGATGATGGTGTCAGATAAAAGAAGTTATCTCAAGCCTCATAAATTAGAAGATTTAAGTTTCAAATGAAATTTTAAATCAATGTTGAATCAAACAAGAGAACTTGAAGCTTTAAAATTGTGAAAGAAATTAAGTTTGAAAGCTCTCCTGGTCCTACGATTAGCTCTTATATGAGTGATTAGTTTAATTTAAAGGTATACGAGTAACTCTCGAGACGCTAAGGAAACTCTCTCTCTCTCTCTCTCTCTCTCTCTCTCTCTCTCTCTCTCTCTCTCTCTCTCTCTCTCTCTCTCTCTCTCTTCTATCTCTCTATCTATCTATCTAGCTATGTTAAAAGCTTTGTTTCTTTGGGGATCAATTTGTATAAAATCTCTCATTTATTGTAAGAAGGTTTGTGAGCATATCCTTAAATTTCAATACTTATTATTGGTGGAAATATCAAGAGAAAACTCTTGGGGATAAGAGTAGGCCAAACATGTATAAATATTTGGTGTAATCTCTCTATCTCTTTACTTTTTGTCATTTTTTCCTCTATAGTTCCTTATTCTCTATTTCTTTATCTATGTTGTAATAATATAAATTTATTTCTAATAAAGGTTTTATTTTTTATGTCTAAATATTATAATTTACCCCCACCCCTCCCCTTATTATGTTTGGAGTCACTTGGTCAACAAGTGCCAACAAAGCCTAACTCCTATTTTAAGACTAATCATCCCAGAAGGAAGAAATGACTTCAAATGATTCTCTAAACAAATCCTCGTCCTTTATTTGATAAAGATATGCTTTGTGGAAAGATAATATGAGAATATTTATAAAGAGGGTGGATTTTGATACTTAAAAAGCTGTAAAAAATAATCCTTTTGTTCTCACACATCAAGTTGACATTGTTGTGTTAAAAAAAGAGTAATACCATTGAACCTAAGTAGAAAGAGAAAAAATGAAGAACATTTTAAAAGCTAAGAATAACATCACTATTGTTTTTGGTCTTGAATAGTTTTTATGTGTTTCTCACCGCGAGACTGCAAAAGAAAAGTAGGAAATCCTCTTAATTATCCTTTAAGGAACAACTAGAGTAAAAGGGAAAGGATGAAAACATTAATCCATGAGTATGAACTCTTATGAATGAAACCCGGAGAAAACATTTATGATATATGAAAATGATTCATCTGCATTTCAAAATGAAGACTTAGTTGTAAAAGTCCTTAGATGCTTAAATTGTATTTGCAATCCAAAGTCACTGCAATTTATGAATTTAGAGATTTGCTATCCATGTATTTGGCTAATATTTTTTGTAAGTTACATGAACATAAGATGGAGCTGAAAAGACTTGCCGATGATGATGAAAGTAACAAAAAAAAGAAAACTCTAGCACTCAAGACCAATGAAGAAAAATATTCTAAGTCTAGTGAAGTAATGGCGCTAATAGTTAAAGACCTCAGGAAATTTATGAAAAACAAAAAGAAGAAAAAGGAGATACAAAAGAACAAAGGATAATCCTCATTTACTTCTACATTCTTTCAATGCAGAAAGAAGGGACACATAAGACCGAATTTCCCTCCGAACCAAAAAAAGGAACTAGAATCATAGAAAATTCAAGGAACCTTAAAAAAAGCTAAAAATGCCTATATCAAATGACAACGAAATGGATTCCTCTGATGATGGATAAGATAACATGTGTCTCATGGCAGAGAAGAAGACGAGGTAAACACACATTTCTCTTATCATGATCTATTTCTTCTCTTATGATGATTTATTTCGTATTTATAAGAAATTAAATATAAAAAAATAGTTAAGTTAAATCATCTTATATCCACCTCTAAAAGTACTACTCCTTCCCTTGAATATGAAAATAAAAATATCGTTGAAGAAATAGAAAGTCTTAAAGAGAGACAAAATGTTATAATTCATAACTCTTGTAAGTTCTCTAGTTTTAAGGATTGTCATTAATTTTTGTAAAACAAATAATACAACAATATGTTAGATATGATGTTTTAACTTGCTAACAGGAGCAAATTGATTAAGAAGTCCTATCTTATGTTAGGACATGCTGATTTGAAGAGTTTCAACATCTGAAACTACATGTCGGGTAAGATGTCCTATGAATGAGCATGTGACATCGCTCCTGAGCTGAAGTGGACAGTTAAATTCTATTGTGATTTAACTGATGCATAATATTTTGGGAGATATTATGCAACATTATATGGCTCTTATTTAAAGGTCAAGAAGAATCAATCAGAATATTCAAGAATATACAGTTTTTAAATTTGGAGACAATTTAGGAAGATTTGATTGAAGACATTGTCTGTAGTAGAAGTTATTGATGTTTGTTACAGCTAGTATGATGTACTTTGGAGGCCCCAATCCAGTTGGGTATAGGTTATAAATAGAAGTGTTTGTAACCTAGGAAGGCATGGGTTCAAGATGTATAAGTCTAGGGCTTTGTCTTTTTGCCGCTCTCTAGGAGAGTTGGTGTAAGTGAACCACTCGGATTGTGAGATGGTCATTGTTGTTCTCACTCAGAAGCTGTAAAGTAATGAGATAGTATTGTTATTCGAGTAAGATTTGAAGAAACTCCAAGTTGTGATCTTAGTCAAGAGCCTTGTGTTGCATCCCAAAATTTTTCCTCTCATTTATCAAATATTTTCTCACAAGATCTCCTTTGGTTCAAGACTGCACTAGGGTTGATTAGCTCAAGACACCTTCTTAAGCATCGATGACTGAAATTAGTGTTTGAGATTGCACAAGGATATTTGAAATTTCAATTCCTCATATTACTTTCATGGATAATTATGGACTCCCAAGATTACTCATGTCAAGTTTCAAGTCTTGGATCACATTTTTGCTCAATCAATTGAGCAGTTGACCTAAAAGTCAGATGTATTGGGCAAAAAGTCAACTATGGCCAATTTACAGTAAAACTTCATAACTTTTTATCCAAATCAACATTATAAACTCATATGTATCATTTTATCAAGTTTGGACCATAATTCCTCAAGAAATTTGATTAGATCATCAAAAGGACAAAATGGTCAAAATTAGAGTTTTGGCTCAGAAAGGGCAATTTCTGATTTTTTTACCTAGAAAATGGTTATTTGGTTTGAGGCATGATATTAATATTTCATTGCATAATTTTTACCTAATGGCGTGACTCAAAACATTGATCAAGATCAATTGATTGATAGTTGATTTTCAGTCAATTGATCAAAAATCAAATGTATACTGAAAAGTCAAACTTTGACTTTTTGGTCAAAATCAAGTGTCAAAGATCACAATTCATCAAAACATGTCACAATATGAAACTTTTTCATCAAGAAATCAAAAAGTCAAGATTTCATTTTGAAAAGTCAAAGTTTTCAAACTTAGAAATGTTTGTGTTGAAAACTTCTTGTTTTTTCACAACTTTGAGCCAATTTTTCACCATGATGCAAGATGATTCAAAATAAACTTTCAACATGAAAGTTGTAGATCTCCATGATATCTACAACATTGCTTTACACAACTTGTCCTAGAAATTCTTGGATCTCAAGTTATTAATCCATGAAGTCATGGTCTTGAAACTAAACACTTAGTGAAATTTTGAGCATTTTAGGTCAGGATTTTGACCTAACTTCTGACCCAAGTTTCACATAGTTCAATTTGGATTTTGAAAAAGTGATTCAAAGATGGGTTGTATAGAACATTACAAGATTTTTAGAAAGTCTAAGAACTCCTTGAGATCATTTGTGAGCAAGGAGAATCGAAGGTCAGAAGTTAGGGTTTCAAGTTGTTTTACAAGGCAAATTTTGTGATGAACAAAATTCAAATCTCAAACCTATGCTGCATAATATTTGCTTTGCAGGACTCAAACTTGTTAGGCACTCCATAATTAAATGCTTGCACAGCTGTTAGAGGCTTCAACTCAAACATTCAATGCAATGCCCATGCTTTATGTCCATTTTAGGAAGAAAGTGCACAATGCCATTTTGAAAAAGTAGCTTTATACACAAAACTTGTTCTCGAGCCTTGAAATTGTTTTCTTCTAATCATACATGACCTATGACTCAAAAGAAGTTTGTCTTAAGCTTCACAATCACTCAGCCCATGCTTGTACTTCATCTTGGAACCATACTTTCACTTTTCTTCAAAATCAACTAACATAGCAATCAACCTAGATCTTGTACTTCTGACCCTCTCAAGCACTCAAGCCTTCTCCTTACTTATGTACAAGTTATTTGCATCAAAACACACGCATACACAAGCCCAAAAAACTCACAAGAACTCAGAGTTGCAACACATACTTCCATTCTTACATAACCTGACCAAAAACTTGAAACTCACATCTCCCTCGTGCGTTTCAAGCCTTTTGGTTCCTAAAACTTCTAAACATCATTTAGAACTCATCCCACACCCTGTTACAAGACTGTAACACCATTAACACCATATTCCATTTTCAAAAACAAAGCTTTGCACTTGGACTTCTCAAGTACGATTCAACCATCTCTAGTACAAATTAAACATTGCATTAGCTTCCTGGGACCTCAGTGGAGCTATTCTGATCATCACAACACCTTGAGGAGTGCTCAAACTCAGAATAGATTTCCAGTTTTGAGGTAAGTTTCCTTAACTTGGAACTCTTCATACAAGCATCAT
Source organism: Vicia faba (assembly GCA_948472305.1). NCBI lineage: Eukaryota > Viridiplantae > Streptophyta > Magnoliopsida > Fabales > Fabaceae > Vicia > Vicia faba. The sequence goes on along the minus strand of OX451737.1, from coordinate 824,611,913 downwards.
TAATAGTTTATTTGTGAATAAGAAATGTAGATATCATTGTCCTGAAGCTAACCATGTCCTTAGATTTCATTATTATTGCTTGAGTAGTTAGAATTTTGAAATTGAACCTCTGAAAATAATTAGTCACGATTTGGTACTTTCAAAAATTCTCATTCGTCTTTGATTTATAGTTTATGATATTTATATGGGTGGATTTGTATGAAAAAATGGAACAACTTTCATGTTTGAATTTTCCATTTTTGTTGAGAAATGGTGAAGTTACAGGTGGTCTGGCTGGAGGTTGAAGATGAAGTGTGTTGAAGACTCGTTTTGCCTCATATATTTATCATTTCAGTTATATTAACGGATGTATAGCCACCCCAGTGGTAAGGCAGCACGTTGGTAATCAAGAGGTCATGGGTTCGAACCTCAGCGCGGTGCCTTTTGCATTTTTCACATTTTCTCACATTTTTTTGACTCTTGCAGCGCCTGGGCCTCCATTTGTTTGGGCCTTATTTTTTTTGCTATGTTCTGACCCCTACCTTGCTGTTTACACTCCTGGCCCATTTATTTTTCTTTTGTTATTTTATTTTCTTTTTTTTTTTTAATTTTATTTTAATTTTACATTTTCTTTATTATTAATATTATTATTATTATTATTATTATTATTATTATTTTCATTAATATAAAAAAATCCAGAAATATTTATATTTTATTATTTATATTTATTTAGTTCATTTTTCTTCATAAAATAAAAGAATAAAAAAACATTTTTCTTTAATAAATTAATTTCTTTTTGTTTAAATATTTAGATGATTAATTTTAATTATTATTGTATTATTTTCTTGTGAATGAAATTAATTTAGAATTAGGGTTTCTTTTAATTAATTAATATACATTTTATTTTTACTAATTTAAAACCTTTTCATAAATAAAAATCCTAAAAATTTGTTTTCCTTAATTTCTTTTATTAACTTAAATATTAATTTTCTTATTCTTAGTTAATTATTTTATTAATTAGATCAAAAAATCCTTTTCATAAAAAACCAAACAAAAATCACCTTGATTTTTACATTTACATTCTTGCATTTTTTACTTATTTAATTTTGTACATTTATTCAAATTCAATATGGTTGTAATAATTATTTAGATTTAATTTCTTACAATTCCCCATTTGTAATTTGTACACCCCTCCCATAAATCATGTAATAGCTTAATATTTTTATTTTCCGCAATTTAAATGCTTTATATACAAATGCTAGTAATTAGGGTTTTGTATGGAAAGATTAAAACCAATAATTAGCAAACCCTAATCAAGACAAAACAAAGCATGTAAATCAATGCACTTGCACACATACACCCCTAGGGTAAATCCACTTTGTTGCCTTACAAAAATGGCCATATTATGCATGTGAGGTATCTTAAAAAAACAAGCAAAAAATATAAGATCATAGCCCCTCGATGACGCTATCCATGTTGCCTTTCAAAATGATCTTAGCCCCTTAAAGAAAATGCTAAGATATCTTACAGCATTGCCAATCATGGCTATACGATGACCCACGCCGTCCCTTTTACATCCAAAGATAGGGTTACTTACCAAATCAATGGCAAGATAACAATGTCAAAGGAACGAGGAATTGAACATGAAATACTTTTGAGTAGGTAGAATGTTCCTAGTTACTTGCTCAATTTCAAAACAAAAAAATCATTGCTAGGTAAGTAGCAATACATTGTGGAAACTGTGCGGGGTATACCGACATGGTCTAAGCAATAGCTACGTTAGTGTGACATATTTGTTGGTACCGGTAGCCCTTGAGTAGTCAAGGAGAATACGGGGCCGCTGAGTGATGTCATGAAGCACTAACTAACTTCTAGAACCTTTACTTGACCAACTTGGCCATTAGGACGTAGCGAGATGACCGACTTTGGTGCAGTACGAAGTTGGTAGATACTCGATACTACACTCATTGAGGTTTGGTTTTTTGGGATATTTCGGTCGCCATTAAAGAGGCTTATGCTGAAACAATGCCCAAGAAAACAAACTAGTGATATTGAGCTCCCTTAGAACCCGATTACTATTGCTAGGACAGGTTTGAGCCAACTAAACTTCAAGAGGGTACTTACCTATGAGACTCCATACAAGCCTAAACCTGAGGACTTGTTTGTTTTGTTTGTATATATTTACTTGTACATAACATCATAAACATCATAACATCATACTCATACTTACTAACCATTTCAAGGATTTTGGGGATTTATCTTTGTTCTGTTTTGTAGGACATAGATTCTATTTATAGGAAAACCATTCAAGTCAATCTTGTAAGGATCTCTCCTCAACTTAAAGAGCTATCATCAAGAATTCCTGAAAATTCTCCATTTATCGAAAGACATGGTCGCCTCCTAAACTTGGTCACCTTCAACACTTATGAGGACATGATGAAGGTGCTCTTCCAGTTCTTTGATTCTCTACACCATTGCTTCACATTTCCTGATTATCAACTTGTGCCAACATTGGAAGAATTCTCCCATCTCTTAAGGATTCCCATTCTCAATTAACTACCTTTAAACAGTACGAAAAGAGATCCAAAGCCAGAAGAGACTGATCAAGCTCTACACTTGCAACCATCTGATATCACAACTAATTGGGAGACAAGGATTGGTGTCAAAGGTTTCCTAGAAAAGTTCTTGTTTGAGAAAGCCCAAAACTGTTGGAACTCTTTGGATTTGCAAGCTTTTAAGGAAATTACGGCTCTCCTCATCTATGGGATGGTTTAGTTTCCAAATCCTGACCAACTCATAGATGTGAACACCGTCAAAATCTTCATGTCTCGTAACCCGTTGACTACTTTGCTAGGAGACACCCTACATTATTTTCACACTCACACTATGAGGAAAATAAGTATCCTTATGTGTTGTACTCCTCTTTTGGCAAGATGGTTTTTTTCGCATCATCCCCAATCTTTATTGAAGAACGAGCAAGGTTCAAGGTGGTCACATAGGTTGATGACACTCAAACATTCAGACATTCATTGGTGTTCCCGATCTATAGAGAATGTTACTATCATCGACGATTATGGAGAATTCCCTATTGTCCCCTTACTTGGCATTAGGCGAGGTATCACCTATAACCCTTGCTTAGTGTAGCAGTAGAAATGTTCAAGACTAAACCATTGGATTGACTAGACTTTATACAAATCAAAATAAAAATCGCCACCGCGCTTTATTGTTTCCAAAGGAATGGGAAAAGAGTGAATAACCCAAAAAAAGGGGGGAAAGATTCAAGGTAAGGGGGTTGGTTATGCAAAGGGAAGGTATTAGCACCCTAAACATTTATGGTACTCCGCAGGAACCTATTTGTAAAATCTGTATATTTTGGCTATAAAAATGTGTTATATATAAAATGGATGGTGGAGGTGAGAAAAGAAATATTAATTTTATGATTTTTGCACCCGCCGCGGTTACGGATCTTTAGTGCCTACGTACCACCTTTCGTGCAATAGGGGACCAGGGTACACGTATTTCCTCTTTTAAAAATTTGAAACACAAGTGTGTTGGTTAATTTTATGAGATAAGACATCATCGTCATTGTCCGTGTGGAAAAACATACTTACTACCCACAATCATGAGAAAGGATAATTTGCATCATCTCAAAGTGGAGGGTATGGCTTGGATTTTAAAATCAACAATGCCTCACTAAACACCCAAGTGGAAAATATCTCACTTCACTACATATTGTAGAAGTATAGTTGTTTGCATCACTACAAGGATTGATAAGAGTCTAATCTTTTGAGAAAAGTTTTAAAGATAAATGTCAAAGTGGCAAAATGGTTTAAAATGAGATTGATTGACTTTTATCTTCTCACACAAAATGTCAAGCTATTATTAAATTGATTGAAGTTTATTCATGAAAATGATTTTTGAAAATGCATGGACATAAGTCCAAGTTTATTATGAAAGTGGTTTAAGTTTCAAAACAAGAAGAGTTTTCAAAAGGAGGGAGAAGATTTTTGAAATTAAAGAAGATGGGAGGAGAAGAAAAGACTATCCTAAAGCATAAGGTAAAAGCTAGGGATAAGAACCATCTAACCAACAAGAAGCCAAAAATTGACATTATGAGCCAAGATAGAATTCCCATTCTTTGGATTGGAACCAAGCAAGCAAGGATACTAGACCTCTTCAAATGTATTAAGTCTTCACAAAAATTGGCCAGAGTAACGGTTGTATACGGGTGAATTCCAAATTACAAACAAAGGATTCAATCACAAAAAATAGCACAAAAAAAAACAAGCAACCCAATGTCTTGAGGTAAACCTCAAGAGCTCCAGATAAAATAATCAGATAAGATCACAAGGTCTCCAAGATAGGCCAAGGTTTCTAATCCTAAGTCCAAGAAAAGTCCACTGCTTCATAATGCCAAGGATAGTAACCAAATAGTCCAAGTACCATTAAGAGATTTTTAGGGTTTAAGTTGATTATTAAGTATCTTAGGAAAAGAAAAAAAAAAGAAAAGCTCAAGTGAGCAAAGTAAAAGTGACAAGAATATAAATTCTCAAATGAGCAAAGATGAATATAGCATAAAATGAAAAATGCTAAAAAATTAATAGTGCATAAAGCATAAAAGAATAAAAGCATAAGAATAAAACAAGTCAATAATTAGTGGTTAGTTGGATGACCATCTTGAAACTTGTATTTGGAACTCATTAGAGGATTGGTAGAACCAAAGCCTCCACACAACAAGTTGCATTTGCTTTTTGTCAAGTATATCATCCATTTGAAATTCTCATAAGTATAATTTAATGATCAACGATGTTTAAGTGATCCGCGTTGACCAAAGGTGTTGTAGATCCATTAGAGGATTGGTAGAACGAAATCCTCCACACAATGAATCTCAAGGTTATTTGATCAAAGAGATCAAATCAACATACTTGGGCTTGCAATCATAAGTTTGGGCCACAAATGATCATTTATTCGAATCGGGACAAAATTTAGCACTATGTTAAGCAATCGTAAGTGGACTTATATAGAAGGGCGCACCTATTTTGAGGCCGGTCAATAGCAATCTATGCACCATTTGTTTTGAGACATGATATAGAGATCATGCTCCAACAACATTTAGTGCAATGAGAAGGGGATGGGATGAAGAGGAATTAGGGTAAAAAAGAAAAAACCACATTTGAATTAATATTTAATCAAACTATTATTAAAATCATTCATCCATCTTTTGTAGAGTTAAACTCAACACCATGGATCCAATGATGTTAATAAAGCCATGATAAAAAAAATCAACCCAAGACAGCCAGAAAATATTCACAAAATAATAATATATTTAATATATACATTAAAGGGTTTTAAAAAGGTTTAAAAAATGGATAAATAATAAGGAAAGTGTCAATTATATTAAAATTAATCAAGAAATGAAAGATAAGACCATAGAAAAATCAGAAAATAGGTCAAGTAATTATACAAATTTTTTGGGAATTTTTAAAAGTCAGAAACTATTTTTAAAAATTAAAATAAATGGGTAAAATAAAAAAAATAGTAAAAAATAGTAAAGTCAGAAACAAAAATAAAATAAGGTCACCAATATTTGTCACAATATTATTGGATCATTCCATAATTTTTTTAGAATTTAAAAATGTGTAAAAGTATTTTTAAACATTTTAAATAAATCGAATAAGTGTAAAATTCATAAAAAATACCAAAACACAAAATTAAATTATGAAAAAATAAAAATCAGAAAGAGAATAATCAAAAATATTTTTCATAATTTTTTTTGGATATTTTGGACTAAAAATGAATTTTCTATGATTTTTTGAAATTTAAAATAATTAAAATATAAAAATCAGAAAAAGAAAATAAAAGAAAAAGATGCAGACCATTGGATGAGAGTCAAAACACGTTAGTAATCAAATCCAAATGATCTGGCGCACTCTGCATATCATGGTCTTTAGTGAATAATGTACAGAATCATTAATAAATCGGATTTAAAAAAAAACAAATGGCACGCTTTCATTGGTTAGAAGATGACACGTTGGTCATCTTCAACCTCCAGCCCTCACGAATTGCAGGTCTCTCAAACTGTAAAATCAGAAACTCAGACCTATGTCATTCACTTCATCTCTTCAAGAAGAAGACAACTAAACCCTCGCGCCAAATTTATATAAACTGTAACTCAAGCAATTTGGAAAGAAAGTTTTGAAAAGGGATTTGAAAATTCATGGTCAAAACGTGCTTCAAGATAAAAGTAAGTGTTGCGACTAGAACCAGGGAAATGAGAGCAACACAATGATACCAAAGTTTTAAAGAATTGATGAAGGAATCTACCTATTGAAGTTGAGTTGCAGAGCTATGAAACTGGACTTCTATGGAGCAATATAGGGCACGATTCTTGAATGTGATTATATGGTTAGCTTCAGGGAAGATCAAGGAAGGTGAATTGATGAAGAAAATGGATTGAAAAAGGCTTGAGAATAGGATTCGAAGTAGCTGAATTCCGAGTTATGAAGCAAGTTTGGCAGGGTAATTCTGGCTATCTAAGCTTGGGAAATTGAATAGGGGATGACCCTCTATTTATAGAGAATCAAATGGGATGCTCAAGCGTGTGGAATGATGCAAATTGGAGGGAAATCGTGTGAACCTGGTGCACGAGCAAAGTGTGATCTGATTTTCATCAAAACTCATCTAATACTTGCGTTTCAAGGCTCTAATCCACTTTGGAAACTTGGTTAAACATGTTTAGATTACAAACGCATGCTAATTTGATGTTTAAAGGCCAAAACATGGATTTCAAATTCTGACTTATGGAGAAACTTTAGTTCCAAGTTACAAAGTTCAATCCAATGGCATTTCCACCTCAGGGGGTCTTAGGGAAAAATTCTTAATGCTTTGGAAAGATGAGGTAACAAGCTTTGTAATGGATAAATAATGGAATCAAATGGAGGCTTGAGCTGAAAATTACATGAAGTCAAAGTTGAAGAAAAAGAGTTGACTTTCCATACTTGGAAATATTTCAAATTCTTCTTTAAAAATGACCTATAATCTCTTGCATCCAAACATGGCCTTCCACTTAGAATTTCCTCTTGACCAAAAAAGATGGAATGAAGTAGATCTCTTGAATGAAATTTTGAAATTTGAATCACTCAAAATCTCCAAAAATTGAGCAAATTATGACTTGTTGAAATTGGCCAAAAATCATGAGATGACCTATAATCTTTTGCATTCTTAAGTAAACTTGCATCCATTTTCTTACTTTGCACATAAAAGAAGGCATGAAGTACACATCCTTAGGATCATCATGAAAAATAATGGGCTCAAGATGATAAAAATTGACCAAGTTATGACCATTTGAAGTCACATATGGAAAATTGGGGATTCATCTGGATGACTTGTAATCTTCCCTCTTCACCAAGTTCCTTCCACATGAAAACTCCTTGGAACTTTTGAAGTGATTTGTTGGTGACTCTTTAAAGAGAATAATGTTTTTGTAATCACTCAAAAATACCAAAAGATGAGCAAGATATGCCCCTCTGAAGTCCAAAACCCTAGCCTCTAGATCAAGAGAAAGCTTGGTGGAACTTTGTCAAGTTTGAATAAACTTTTTGTGCCAATATTCTTCCTTTGTGAATAGAGATTGCTGAGGATGATGATGAGGACTCATGGCCACCAAAACCATTTTCATACCAACTCTTCCAAAAAAACTTCAATGGTGAGGTTTGAATCTCTCAAGCTTTTGACTAGGGCATGGAAATAAACTCATGAACCCATGAAGCCACTTTCTAAACCTCATTGCCTTTACCTACATTATTAACAAGTAAGACAAACCAATATTGCATTTTGTTAATTAGAGAGAAAAATCAAAGCAAAATATCTATGATCACAAAAGAAAACAAGTCAAGGTGTTTGGTAACTCCTCAAAGAGCAAAGCTAAAGATAGGGAGAAGAACCAACATCCCTAATGTGATTTTGTGGTGATTGAAACAATATGGTATGATGAAGGGATCTTAGGGGAAAAAATTGGGGTACAACAACTGCCCTTATTTAAGTTTTTTCTATCCGGAGATACGAAGGTTGAAAATCTTCGTGTCGCCATGATCGAAGACACTTAAATATAAAACAAACCCTATTTTTGGCCCTAAGATGCCATGCAAATGTTTATGAATTTGAATTCATATGAATGGAATAGAAGAGACGCAAAGTAGCATTGGGGAGACAACACAAAATGCAGAAACAAAGGAGCAATCCCACGAGGAAAATAAATCACTGGTAAACCACGAGAATAAAATCAGAGAGGAGGATAACAAGCATCGACGTTCAGTGCCGATGTACCACCGTCGTTCACTGAATATATCATACTGTCGCCGTTCACTGATGATGAACTATCAACGTTCACTGAAGATAGCAAAAAGATAAGAAACACCGACATTCACTGCCAATGTACTACCAACGTTCACTGAAGGTAGAAAGAGAAAATATCATACCACCGCCGTTCACTGACGATGAACTATCAACATTCACTGAAGATAGCAAAAAGATAAGAAACACCGACGTTCACTGCTGATATACTACCAACGTTCACTTAAGGTAGAAAGAGAAAATATCATGCCACCTCTGTTCACTATTGATGAACTATCAACGTTCACTGAAGATAGCAAAAAGATAAGAAACACCGACGTTCACTGCCGATGTACTACCAACATTCACTGAAGGTAGAAAGAGAAAATATCAAGCTTCCCCAAGATTCTGTTGTTTTTCCAAGAACGGGTCTCAACTTCTTCTTTAACCAAGGACATCTGCCTGGAAAGGGTAATACGTAACCCGTCTCAAATAAAGAGACTTCCACTTATTGTCAAAAGGAATTGCAAAGAGAAATGACTTTCCAGGGATAGGAATATGACTTCCCGGGGAAATACCACAATATTCCTACTGAGGAGATAAAGTCTTCCTGTGCAAAATAAATGCACAAACCAAAACTCAAAGTTGTCATAAATCCATAATAAATGATATCGTCATGCAATCACAAATCCAATTCAGAAATATACTGGAGCAAGTCGGCCAATGCATATTCATCCTTTGAGAAATAAACTTAGGAGGGAAAACCAAATTCAACGAAGCAAAGAGCGCTGCAGGAAAGGTCAGAACACAATGTCAATGATCAATGATTTTTAGCAATGCATGATGTATGTATGAATGTATGAGTGCTATTGTGCATATGTTGAAAAAAAGGATACATAATCAGCGCAGACAAACGAAACCACCTCGGGTACTAAAAACATTGGGCTACGCTTCAACCAGAAAGATCAATCCAAGAAAGGTAAAAGCGACTGCGGAAACCAAACCTATTGCCTTAACTTCACTGAGGAGAAACAGTTTTCCAAAAACAACATGCCTATTGGAGATTACAAGATCAACCTCAAATAAAGCAGACTGACGTCGAAACAACCAAACCTCACTGGGGGATTCAAGCCCACCTCCCTGGAGAAAAACTGCGGATTGAAAATTTTCATCACGAACCCTCATTCTAACAAGAGATACCCTGGGATAACCTTCCCGAGAAATCAAGAAGTCAACACTAGTGCCGATACTGTAAAAAAAGAGACATCTCAGCACACCAAGGGAATAAAACCTTTCATCATATGAGGGAAGACTTTGCTGGGGAATCTGGGACGGAGGCTTCTGACCATACAAGCCCAAAATCAAAAAAGAACCAAGAATTGACTAGGGATAATGGGATCACAAACCCAATATTGTACCTTGCACCCACTGATATCGTCTTTAACTATCTGGGAAATACACAAAGATTATGCACATACCAGAAAAATGACCTGAGAAAACCTTCATGAAGGAAGTAAATCTTCTTAAAACAACCAGAGTTTGTTCATTCTTGGGATCACCATTTTTGTTGTCATTGTTTCATCACAAATCCCAAAGTAAATTGAATTGTAAAGATCTCTTCTTTTTTTAATAGTCAAAATTTCTTTTTAATCTCTTTGCTTTAAAAGTTATTATCAATAATAAATGAAGTCTTTGCAAGCTAAATAAAAATAAGAACACAAAGAGTTGGGCAAAAGCTCGAATTTCATTAATAAAATGGTAGTCTGCGAATGGCGAGACTCCATGGATGATTACAAAGTTTGGGAAATGGTAATACATAATGGAAAGATACATTGAGATACAATGACCACTATCCCCCTAGCAACTTTTGAAATCCTGAGCAGCAGATTCCGTTGAGGTATGGTGAGGATCCGAGAAGATTGTTGCTTTGACGATCAAGTCTCGTCTGACGTAGTTACTTGACAAGAAAATACCTAACTTTTGCCTAAGCTGCCCTTGCGGGTTTTCAATTTAACGGGAAATTTATTCTGTTTATGTCTCTAATTTTTGCCTAGACCACCCTTTCGGGTTTTCGGCCTACCGAGACGCTCCTTTTTTCCTAAGCCGACCTTTCAGGTTTTCAACTTAGCGAGCTATTCTTTTATTTCTTTAGGAGAAGTATTTCTTGACTGCGTCAGCATTCATGGGACATGGGAACTCCTCGCCATCCATAGTTTCAAGAATTAATGCACCACCAGAGAAGGCTTTCTTGACAACATACGGGCCTTCAAAATTGGGAGTCCACTTGCCCCTATAATCAGTGTTGAAAGACATGATCTTCCTGAGCACGAGGTCGTCTTCTCTGAATTAACGAGGTTTGACCTTTTTATCAAATGCTTTCTTCATTCTTTTCTAATATAACTGCCCATGACACAAAGTTGTCATTCTATTCTCTTCAATCAAATTAAATTGGTCAAACCTGTTCTGAACCCATTCAGCCTCTGTTAATTTGGCTTCCATTATCACACGCAACGAGGGAATCTCTACCTTGACAGGGAGTACAACTTCCATTCCATACACTAGGGAAAACGGGGTTGCTCCTGTTAAAGTGCAAACAAATGTTCGATATCCATGCAGAGAAAAAGGGAGCATTTTATGCCAATCCTTATAAGTGACAACCATTTTCTGGATAATTCTCTTGATATTCTTATTAGCAGCTTCAACAGCCCCATTCATCTTTGGCCTGTACGGAGATGAATTGTGATGGATACTCTTGAATTCTTCGCACAGTTCAGTCATCATCTTGTTGTTCAAATTTGAGCCATTGTCAGTGATGATTCTGCTTGGCATACCATATCGGTATATAAGATTGTTTTTTGATGAAACGCACAACCACCTGTTTGGTAACATTGGCATATGAAGTAGCCTCTACCCATTTGGTAAAGTAGTCAATTGCTACCAAGATGAAACGGTGTCCATTTGAAGCTTTGGGTTCTATCATCCCGATCTAACAATACCCCACATAGAGAAAGGCCATGGGGAGGAAATCACATTGAGAAGTGTCGGAGGCACATGGATCTTATCTGCATAAATCTGGCATTTATGGTACTTCTTTGCCAATTTGTAACAATCGGATTCCATTGTCAACCAATAATAACTTGCCCTTAGCATCTTTTTAGCCATAGAATGTCCATTAGCATGAGTGATAAATGAACCTTCATGGATATCATGCATCAACATGTCTGCTTCGTGTCTATCCACGCATCTGAGCAAGACCATGTCAAAATTCCTCTTGTATAACACATTTTCACTGTGGAAGAAATTGCCTGCCAATCTTCTCAGTATCTTTCTATCTTTCTTTGATGCACCAAACGAGTATTCCTGAGTCTGAGGAAAATGCTTGATATCATAATACCAAGGTTTTTCATCTGCTACCTCCTTTGTCGCAAACACATGAGCGGGCCTATCAAGCCGTCGAACCGTAATTCGGGGTATATCATTCCAAACATTTACTTGGTACATGGAAGCCAGAGTTTCCAGAGCATCTGCCATTTGATTTTCATCCCTAGGAATGTGATGGAATTCAATTTTATTGAAGAAGGGTAGTAATCTTCTAGCATAATCTTTGTAAGGGATCAAGCCAGGGTGACGAGTGTCCCAATCTCCTTTAGTCTGATTTATTACCAAAGCTGAATCACCATACAAATCTAGAATCTTGATTCTGAGATCAATAGCTTCTTCAAGACCCTAGATGCAAGCCTCATATTCCGCCATATTATTAGTGCAATCAAATGTTAACCTCACGGTAAAAGGAATATGCGATCCATGAGGAGTAACAATCACAACACCAATTCCTTTACCATAAGCATTCACAGCTTCTTCAAATACCATACTCCAACTAGATCTAGGGTCGGGGCCCTCCTCCGCAATGGTTCATCACAATCTTTCACTTTCAAGAACATCACATCTTCATCGGGGAATTCATATTCTGCAGACTGATGATCTTCCACCGGCTGGTGATCAAGGTGATCTTCCAACACACTACTTTTGATAGCCTTTTGAGTGCGATACTCGATATCATATTCAGATGACAACATCTGCCAGCAGGCAATTCTCCCAGTAAGAGAAGGCTTTTCAAAAATGTACTTGATTGGATCCATTTTGGAGATCAACCAAGTGGTATGATTCAACATATACTGCCACAAACGCTTTTCCTCCCAGACCAAAGCACAACATGTTTTTTCTAGCATAGAATACCGCAACTCACAATCAGTGAACTTCTTGCTGAGATAATAAATGGCGAACTCTTTCTTTCCTATTTCATCATGTTGTCCCAGAATACAACCCATGGATTTATCTAACACTGTCAGATACATAATCAACGGTGTTCCTCCGACAGGAGGGAGCAGGATAGGAGGTTCAAGCCGATATTCTTTAATACTTTCAAATGCCCTTTGGCAGTCATCTGTCCATACACAACCTTGATCTTTCTTTAACAACTTAAAGATCGGTTCACACGTTGCAGTCATGTGGGAAATGAATCTGGAAATATAATTCAAATGCCCGAGGAAACCCCTGACTTGCTTTTCAGTTCTTGGTGCTGGAATTTCTTGAATTGCTTTGATTTTGTCAGGGTCAACTTCAATTCCTTTCTGGCTAACAATAAAACCCAACAACTTCCCCAATCGAACACCGAAGGTGCATTTATTTGGATTCAAGCGGAGACGATACTTCCTCAAATGCTGAAACAACTTCAACAAATCTTCTATATGCCCTTCTTCAGTCTGGGATTTGGAAATCATATCATCAACATATACTTCAATTTCCTTGTGCATCAGATCATGGAATAGGGTTGTCATATCCCTCTGGTACATTGCACCATCGTTCTTCAACCCGAAGGGCATCACTCTATAACAGAATGTTCCCCAGGGTGTGATAAACGTTGTTTTTTCCATGTCCTCTGGAGCCATTCTTATTTGATTATACCTGGAAAATCCGTCCATGAACGAGAATACCGTGAATTTTTCTGTGCTATCCATTAACATGTCAATGTGAGGCAATGGAAAAACATCTTTTGGACTAGCTTTATTTAGATCTCTGTAATCTACACACATGCGGACTTTTCCGTCTTTTTTCGGTACTAGGACAATGTTGGCAATCCATTGAGGATACACTGACGTCACAAGAAAACTAGTATTAATATGATTTATGACCTCCTCTTTGATCTTTACTTCCATATCCGGGTGGGTTCTTCTCAACTTTTGTTTAACTGGCGGACACTCTGGCTTCAACGGCAAATGATGCTTGACAATTTCTGTATCTAGACCAGGAATATCTTGATAAGACCAAGAAAAAATATCCACATACTCTTTCAACAGCTCAATAAACCCGCTCTTTACATCAGGACACAACGATGCTCCAATCTTGACTTCCTTAAGATCTTCTTCTGAACCCAAATTAACCACTTCCAAAGGTTCTTTATATGGCTGAATGGTATGCTTCTCTCGCTCAAGCAACCGTGAGACCTCTTCTGGAATCTCATCATAATCTTCTTCTTCGGCCCTAAACACATAACAATCAAAATTGGGAGAGGGTGCAGGGTCATTGTATTCAACAGGTTTTTTAATTAATCTGCACATGTGATTTTATGATTGCTTTTAGAAACTGATACATATAACAAGTGATCATGTAGATTAATTTTCAGTTATTATTTATTTTGAAAGGTTTTTTTTTGTTTTGATTATTACCATTTCCCAAAAAAAGGAAGAAAATAAAAGACATATATTTGGAAGCAAAGACAACTTTTATTAATGATCTTAACAGTTATAGAAAACAGATAAGCCCTATCCATTGACAACATAAGGAAGAATGAGAATTATGTGGTCTCACTAAAGGATGCGCAGCAGGTTATGCGCAATGGTCATAATGCAGTTTGGGGACGACTTGTGGATCCACCTTTGAACAAAAACATAGATGGTTTGGGTTTCTCTTCGAGGAATGGCAACAACGAAAGTTTGAAGTCAAAGTCTTATGTGAACAGTTATCATGATGTTTTCCGCAGCAGAGGCTACCTCTATCCGATTTATTTTGTTTATGTCTCTAATTTTTGCCTAGACCGCCCTTTCAGGTTTTTAGCCTACCGAGACGCTCCTTTTTGCCTAAGCCACCCTTTCGAGTTTTCAACTTAGCGAGCTATTCTTTTATTTCTTTAGGTGAAGTACTTCTTGACTGCGTCAGCATTCATGGGACGTGGGAACTCCTCACCATCCATAGTTTCAAGAATTAATGCACCACCAAAGATTCAAGGTAAGGGGGTTGGTTATGAAAAGGGAATGTATTAGCACCCTAAACATCTACAGTACTCCGCAGGAACCTCTTTGTAAAATATGTATATTTTGACAATAAAAATGTGTTATATATAAAATGGACGGTGGAGGTGAGAAAAGAAATACATTTTTTTTTATGATTTTTGCACCTACCGCGGTTGCGAACCTTTAGTGCCTATGTACCACCTTTCGTGCAATAGAGGATCAGGGTACACGTAGTTCCTCTTTTAAAAATTTGAAACACAAGTGTGTTGGTTAATTTTATGAGATAAGACATCATCGTCATTGTCCGTGCGGAAAAACATACTTACTACCCACAATCATGAGAAAGGAGAATTTGCATCATCTCAAAGTGGAGGGTATGGCTTGGATTTTAAAATCAACAATGCCTCACTCAACACCCAAGTGGAAAATATCTCACACACTACATATTGTAGAAGTATAGTTGTTTGTATCACTACAAGGATTGACAAGAGTCTAATCTTTTGAGGAAAGTTTTAAAGATAAATGCCAAAGTGGCAAAATGGTTTGAAATGCGATTGACTGACTTTTAGTCTTCTCACAAAAAATGTCAAGGTATTATTAAATTAATTGAAGTTTATTCATGAAAATGATTTTTGAAAATGCATGGACATAAGTCCAAGTTTATTATGAAAGTGGTTTAAGTTTCAAAACAAGAAGAGTTTTAAAAAGGAGGGAGAAGATTTTTGAAATTAAAGAAGATGGGAGGAGAAGAAAAGACTATCCTAAAGCATAAGGTAAAAGCTAGGGATAAGAACCATCTAACCAACAAGAAGCCAAAAATTGAAATTATGAGCCAAGATAGAATTCCCATTCTTTGGATTGGAACCAAGCAAGCAGGGATACTAGACCTCTTCAAATGTATTAAGTCTTCACAAAAATTGGGCAGAGTAACGGTTATATACGGGTGAATTCCAGATTACAAACAAAGGATGCAATCACAAAAACCTGCACACAAAAAAATAAACAAGCAACCCAATGTCTTGAGGTAAACCTCAAGAGCTCTAGAAAAAATAATCAGATAAGATCACAAGGTCTCCAAGATAGGCCAAGGTTTCTAATCCTAAGTCCAAGAAAAAGTCCACAGCTCCATAATGCCAAGGATAGTAACCAAATAGTCTAAGTACCATTAAGAGTTTTTTAGGGTTTAAGTTGATTATTAAGTATATTAGGAAGAAAGAAAAAAAAAGCTCAAGTGAGCAAAGTAAAAATGACAAGAATATAAATGCTCAAATGAGCAAAGATGAAAATAGCATGAAATGAAAAATGCTAAAAAATAAATAGTGCATAAAGCATAAAAGAATAAAAGCATAAGAATAAAACAAGTTAATAATTAGTGGTTAGTTGGATGACCAACTTGAAACTTGCATTTGGAACTCATTAGAGGATTGGTAGAACCAAAGCCTCCACACAACAAGTTGCATTTGCTTTTTGTCAAGTATATCATCCATTTGAAATTCTCATAAGTACCATTTAATGATCAACGATGTTTAAGTGATCCGCGTTGACCAAAGGTGTTGTAGATCCATTAGAGGATTGGTAGAACCAAAGTCTCCACACAATAAATCTCAAGGTTATTGAATCAAAGAGATCAAATTAACATACTTGGGCTTGCAATCATAAGTTTGGGCCACGAATGATCATTTATTTGAATCGGGACAAACTTTAGCGCTATGTTAAGCAATCGTAAGTGGACTTATATAGAAGTTACACCTATTTTGAGGCCGGTCAATAGCAATCTATGCACCATTTGTGTTGAGACATGGTATAGAGATCATGATCCAACAACATTTAGTGCAATGAGAAGGGGATGAGATAAAGAGGAATTAGGGTAAAAAAGAAAAAACCACATTTGAATTAATATTTAATCAAACTATTATTAAAATCATTCATCCATCTTTTGTGGAGTTAAACTCAACACCATGGATCCAATGATGTTAATAAAGCCATGATCAAAAAATCAACCCAAGACAGCCAGAAAATATTCACAAAATAATAATATATTTAATATATACATTAAAGGGTTTTAAAAAGGTTTAAAAAATGGAAAAATAATAAGGAAAGTTTCAATTATATTCAAATTAATCAAGAAATGAAAGATAAGACCATAGAAAAATTAGAAAATAGGTCAAGTAATTATACAAATTTTTTGGGAATTTTTAAAAGTCAGAAACTATTTTTAAAAATTAAAATAAATGGGTAAAATAAACAAAAATAGTAAAAAATAGTAAAGTCAGAAACAAAAATAAAATAAGGTCACCAATATTTGTTACAATATCATTGGATCATTCCATAATTTTTTTCAGAATTTAAAAATGTGTAAAAGTATTTTTAAACATTTTAAATAAATCAAATAAGTGTAAAATTCATAAAAAATACCAAAACACAAAATTAAATTGTGGAAAAATATAAATCAGAAAGAGAATAATCAAAAATATTTTTCATATTTTTTTTTGGATTTTTTGGACTAAAAATGAATTTTCTATGATTTTTTGAAATTTAAAACAATTAAAATATAAAAATTAGAAAAAGGAAATAAAAGAAAAAGATGTGGACCATTGGATGAGAGTCAAAACGCGTTAGTAATCAAATCTAAAGGATCTAGCGCGCTGTGCATATCATGGTCTTTAGTGAATAATGTACAAAATCATTAATAAATCAGATTTTTGAAAAAAATAAATGGCACGCTTTCATTGGTTAGAAGATGACACGTTGGTCATCTTAAACCTCCAGCCCTCACGAATTGCAGGTCTCTCAAACTGTAAAATCAGAAGCTCATACCTATGCCATTCGCTTTGTCTCTTCAAGATGAAGACAACCAAACCCTCGCGCTAAATTTATATAAACTGTAACCCAAGCAATTTGGAAAGAAAGTTTTGAAAAGGGATTTGAAAATTCATGCTCAAAACGTGCTTCCAAATAAAAGTAAGTGTTGCGATTAGAACCAGGGCAATGAGAGCAACACAATGATACAAAAGTTTTGAAAAATTGATGAAGAAATCTAGCTATTGAAGTTGAGTTGCAGAGCTCTGAAACTGGACTTCTATGGAGTAATATAGGGCACGATTATTGAATGTGATTATATGGTTAGCTTCAGGGAAGATCAAGGAAGGTGAATTGATGAAGAAAATGGATTGAAAAAGTCTTGAGAGTAGGATTCAAAGTAGTTGAATTCTGAGTTATGAAGCAAGTTTGGCAGGATGATTCTGGCTATATAAGCTTGGGAAATTGAATGGGGGATGACCCTCTATTTATATGGAATCAAATGGGATGCTCAAGCGTGTAGAATGATGCAAATTGGATGGAAATCGTGTGAACCTGATGCACGAGCAAAGTGTGATCTGATTTGCATCAAAACTCATATAATCCTTGCGTTTCAAGGCTCTAATCCACTTTGGCAACTTGGTTAAACATGTTTAAATCATAAACGCGTGCTAATTTGATGTTTAAAGGCCAAAACATGGATTTCAAATTCGGACTTATGGAGAAACTTCAGTTCCAAGTTACCAAGTTCAATCTAATGGCATTTCCACCTCATGGGGTCTTAGGGCAAAATTCTTAATGCTTTGGAAAGATGACATAACAAGCTTTGTAATGGAAAAAGAATGGAATCAAATGGAGGCTTGAGCTAAAACTTACATGGAGTCAAAGTTGAAGAAAAAGAGTTGACTTTCCATACTTAGAAATATTTCAAATTCTTCTTTAAAAATGATCTATAATCTCTTGCATCCAAACATGGCCTTCCACTTAGAATTTGATCTTAACCAAAAAAGATGGAATGAAGTAGATCTATTGAATGACATTTTACAATTTGAATCACTCAATATCTCCAAAAATTGAGCAACTTATGACTTGTTGAAATTGGCCAAAAATCATGAAATGACCTATAATCTTTTGCATTCGTAAGGCAACTTGCATCCATTTTCTTACTTTGCACATAAAACAAGGCATGAAGTACACATCCTTAGGATCGTCATGAAAAAAATGGGCTCAAGATGATAAAAATTGACCAAGTTATGACTATTTGAAGTCACATATGGAAAATTGGGGATTCATCTGGATGACTTGTAATCTTCCCTCTTCACCAAGTTCCTTCCACATGAAAACTCCTTGGAACTTTTGAAGTGATTTGTTGGTGACTCTTTGAAGAGAAGAATGTTTTTGGAATCACTCAAAAATACCAAAAGATGAGCAAGATATTCCCCTCTGAAGTCCAAAACCCTGGCCTCTAGATCAAGAGAAAGCTTGGTGGAACTTTGTCAAGTTTGAATAAACTTTTTGTGCCAATATTCTTCCTTTGTGAATAGAGATTGCTGAGGATGATGATGAGGAATCATGGCCACCAAAACCATTTTCATACCAACTCTTCCAAAACAACTTCAATGGTGAGGTTTGAATCTCTCAAGGTTTTGACTAGGGCATGGAAATAAACTCATGAACCCATGAAGCAACTTGCTAAACCTCATTGCCTTTACCTACATTATTAACAAGTAAGACAAACCAATATTGCATTTTGTTAATTAGAGAGAAAAATCAAAGCAAAATATCTATGATCACAAAAGAAAACAAGTCAAGGTGTTTGGTAACTCCTCAAAGAGCAAAGCTAAAGATAGGGAGAAGAACCAACATCCCTAATGTGATTTTGTGGTGATTGAAACAATATGGTATGATGAAGGGATCTTAGGGGGAAAATTGGGGTGCAACACTTAGCCTTAAGATAGTTTGGTTATGCCCAAAGGGATGGCCCACATGAGATGCTTATTCAAGGTTTGGTATTTGACTATGAGAACGACGATCAAGGTCACCGCCAGAGGTTTATCCGAGCTTGGAGGATGTTGAACAAGGTAGATAGCAAGACATTGGGGCATACAAATTCCATCCCTCTTGAGCCTTACCTCAAATGGGTACGAACTCGTGCTCAAAGTCTTATGATGCCTTACCCCTCCATTCTCCCGGTTATCAAAGAGCCTGTTGTAGAAGGAGATGTTCCATACACTATCCTGCATCCTGACATACCCACCTCTCTCGAATACTTACAAAGGGATTGGATACAGCTTAAGGGGGGAGAGATACTTTCGAGGCCCAATTCTACGCCAGTGAGAAGAAGGTTTTAGAACTCACCAAGCAGCTTCATGAGGAGCAGAGTCTGAACGCCTACATCGCACCAAAAAGGATGCGTACAAATTTTTTATGTTAGAGTTTTGGTATTTCTTTGTAAGCCCAAAGAAGGCATGATGTACTCAAACTTAGATTTATTAATATAACGTGTGTTCCTTTTTGGTCTAAAGCAAATTTAAATATCTAATTTCCTTGAAATCATTACATATGCATCTACCATTCATCATAAAATAAGCATGTTTCTTACAACAAGTCTCCTCATCTTTCTACTGTTTATTTCAGTAAGATGGATCTCGAGAAGACAGTAAAAGACCTCCAGGCACAATGCTCAGTTTCAACAGATGTTCTTGACTCTAGCCAAAGGACAAGAGGATTTGAAAAATTTGCTGATTGAAGACAAGAAGAAGAAAGCAAAGAAAGAAACCAGTGTTCTAAATCTAGGAAGAAGGTTCCCAGGGGAAGCCAGAAATATCTTCGACTTCACAACATTATCTGGTGAAAAAGACAATCAAGAAGGGAAAGGAAAGGAAGCAACTGCCCAGCTAGAATCTGAAGAGGAAGAAGAAGATGATGATTACTCTGAAGAGAAGTATCCCCAGGCCGACGACAAATACAAACATATGGAAGAACGACTAAGTGCAATGGAGATTCAGAAAGTGCTTGGGCTGGACTTTGAAGAGTTGGGTTTAGTGTCTGGGATTGTTATTCCACCAAAATTCAAGGCACCAGTATTTGCTAAGTACGACGGGGTTTCATGTACCAAGATGCACCTCTGATCTTATGTGAGGAAGATACAACCTCATATTGCCGACAGAGATTTGTGGGTCCACTTCTTTCAAGATAGTCTATCCGGGACTCAGCTAGATTGGTTCTATCAACTGGAAAAAGCCAATATCCATAATTGGGAAGTCCTTGTCACTGCTTTCTATAAAAAGTATCAGTACAACACATACCTTGCTCCCACCCGTACTCAACTCCAGAGTATGGCTATGGTTTCAAGCGAAGGTTTCAAAGAATATGCTCAGAAATGGAGGGACCTAGCAGGAAGAGTCCAACCTCCCCTATCCGAAAGAGAACTAGTGGGTATGTTTCTAGGGACCTTGTATGGTCCATTTTTCAATCATATAATTGGAAGATCCTCAGGAGGCTTCACTGGATTAATCTTGACCAGGGAAAGAGTGGAAGCTGGGATTAAGAGTGGGAAGATCCAAAAAGACGCATCCTCCGCTGCTGTAAGAAAACCATTTATTGGGAAGAAAGAAGTTGGTATTGTGTATCCTCAAAGGAATCAAGATAGATATGAACACCGTCCAATGGTGGGGGCTATCATGATCCCTATGCCTGCACCTACTCAACAAAGAAGTAACCAGCCAAGAATAGAAAGACCGGTAAGACAGTTTACCCAGATAAATATGACACTATCTCAAGTCCTGCCACATTTGTTGAGATCTAATCTGGTAACTTTGAAAGAAGCCCCGAATAATCCCAACACCGCATCTCCTCATTACAATCCTAATGCTCGTTGTGCTTACCATTCAGAATGTCCAGGCCATGATACCAACAACTGTTGGGCTTTGAAAAATAAGGTGCAAGACCTTCTTAAAGCAAAAGAAATTGAATTTGATGCTCCTTAAATCCCAAATGTTATCACCGCTCCTATGCCCAAGCATGGTCGTGATGTTAACATTGTTGAAGATGATATGTTTGTTACTGATGTTGATGAACTTGTTACTCCTCTCCTGACTGTCAAGAAGAACCTGTTGAAAGTCGGTTTATTTTCGGGCTGTGATGAAGACTGCCACCTCTGTTTATCCCTACCAACTGGTTGTTATTTATTAAAAGCAGGTGTCCAACGCCTAATGGATGACAAGATATTTTGTTTGAGAAGACTCCCGTTCCAACCATTTCTTACAATGATGTTTCATTAGTAACCATTTCCGCCAATCCTTCTAGGGTCTCCACCAAAAGACCCGTTAGGATTACATCAGTTCCTAAAGTGGCTCCACTGATAATTACTATGCCAGGGACGATCCCGTACTCCTTAGATAAAATTATCCCATGGAACTATGGGGGCGACGTCTACAATCACGGCATCAAGCAAGATTGTCTGGCTGATGAAGACTCAATTTTTGAGAAGGCAGACCCCAACATCAGCAATAATGCAGGAACCAGCAAGATAATCCGAAGTGGCAGAGTATTCTCCCCAAATATTTCTCCTCCAAAAACTATTACCGGTTCTGTGATCATCCCTGCCTCTGTTCCTGTTGACACTACTACTACAATCCCTATAGTTACCCCTACTGATATCCCTACCACCGAGTCAACCGAGACTCGGGGCAAAGGCATTCTGGTTGAGCCTGTCCAGATGAAGGCACAATCAGTATCTATCCTTGAAGTCTCCCAAAAGGAGATGGAAGAAATTCTGAAATTCTGAAATTCTTAAAACTGCCCATGTACCACAAGAAACCTCTGTTGATCAGTTCCAAGACTGCGTGGCCAGTTTAACCGCTGGCAATGGTTTAGGATTTTCAGATGCTGACTTGACACCTAGAGGTAGGAAGCACAACCAGGCATTGCATGTCTCTGTCGAATACCGGGGCACAACTTTGGCCCGTGCCTTGATTGATACCGGTTTGTCTTTGAATCTGCTGCCTAAGAAAGCTCTTGATAGACTCGACTGTGAAGGTTTGACCTTAAAACCCAACAACATAGTGGTAAGGGCCTTCGAAGGTTCAAAGAGAATGGTGCGTGGGGAGGTGGACATCCCCATAAAAGTTGGAACTCAAACCTTTGATTCAACTTTTTATGCGATGGACATTCGCCCTTCCTATTCCTGTTTATTGGGCCGACCTTGGATTCACAACGCTGGTGCCGTCACCTCTACATTACATCAAATGCTGAAATACCCAACCAAGGGGAAAATCATTACTGTCCATGGAGAAGAGGAATATATGGTCAATCACTTAAACTATTTCGGATACGTGGAATTGGATGGTGAATTCATTGAAACTCCATTTCAGCACTTTGAGGAAGTTCCACAAACCGTGGCAGTAACCAAGGTTGTTTCCTAAGTCTCGAAGATTACAAGACCTCCGCTAAAGATGTCTTCACTGAAAGATTCCAAGGCCATAATCGAAGAAGGTGGGTGTACTATTTGGGGCCAACTCCCGGATATCCCTTACAAATCTGACAAATTTGGTTTGGGTTTCACTCCAGGAGCCCAGAAAGTTATTCGTCATGCTCGTACCTGGGGACCACCTTTGAAGATCAGCAACCACGGAGTCAACGCAGTGGAGGATGATGATGATGACAGTTGTGACCTAGAAGAGTGGATTTTCCCAACCATCAACGGAGGACTCAGCAACTGGGAAGCTAACGATTTTGTTCCAATTACTTTTATCCAACAATAATTGTCTTTAAATTTTTGCCGGATCTGTAATAATTAAACAATTCCGACTTTTAAAACCTTGTGTCTTACCCGAGGCACAATGGTCCATTTGTAAGGGATGTTACCTCATTTTCATATGTCATCAATGAATCATGGACGTTTTTGCATACAAACTTTGTGCTCTTTGTCTTTCTTTTTCTACATTTTTATTTCTTTCAAATATAGATATACTCTTACACACACTCACATTCAAAATGTAGATCTACATCCATTCGGGATCCCATGGGTAACAATTCTGCTATGGCCTTTTGTGACTCTGAAATTCTAATCTACCAAGCCGAAGACGAAGGTGAGGAAGATTGTGAAGTTCCAGGGGAACTAGCCAGGTTACTACAACAAGAAGAAAGGACCATACAACCCCATAAAGAACCAGTGGACACACTTAACCTAGGTACCGAAGAGGATAAGAAAGAAGTCAAGGTGGGTGCCAATCTGGAACCCAGTGTCAAGAAGTGTCTGACTCAGTTGCTACATGATTATGTTGAGGTTTTTCTTGGTCGTTTGAAGACATGCCAGGACTAGATTCTGATATCATGGTCCATCGTCTACCGACAAAAGAAGACTTCCCTCTGGTAAAACAGAAAGT
Organism: Vicia faba; assembly: GCA_948472305.1. Lineage (NCBI taxonomy): Eukaryota > Viridiplantae > Streptophyta > Magnoliopsida > Fabales > Fabaceae > Vicia > Vicia faba. The sequence goes on along the minus strand of OX451737.1, from coordinate 824,588,125 downwards.
CTGTCGCATGCGACCAGACATGTCAGAGAAGATCAAGGCTGAATTCATGAAACAATTCAACACCAGATTCTTAGCCGTTACCTCCTATCCATAATGGATCGCCAATTTTGTTCCAATTCCTAAAAAGGACGGCAAATTACGCATGTTCCTCGACTATAGAGATTTGAATAGGGCAAGCCCCAAGGATGATTTCCCGCTAACCCACTTCGATATTCTGGTTAACAATACCGCATAACATAAAGTGTTCTCATTTATGGATGGTTTCTCAGGCTACAATCAAATCAAAATGGCACCTGAGGATATGGAAAAAACAACCTTCGTCACACAGTGGGGCATTTTCTATTACAAGGTTATGCCATTCGGGCCGAAGAACGCTGGAGCAACTTATCAACGTGCCATGGTAGCTCTATTTCACGACAGGATCCATCACGAAATAGAGGTCTATGTGGAAGACATGATATCCATATCTTAAACTTAAGAGGAACACCTTGACCATTTGCAAAAATTGTTTGAGAGACTAAAGAAATACAAGCTAAGGTTGAACCCGAATAAATGCACATTTGGAGTGAGGTCCGGTAAACTCATAGGCTTTTTCGTCAGCGGTAAAGGTACCGAAGTGGATCCTGCTAAGGTGAAAGTTTTGTACCCCAAAATTTGCCCTCTCATTTATCAAATATTTTCTCACAAGATCTCCTTTGGTTCAAGACTGCACAAGGTTAGATCAGCTCAAGACACCTCCTTAAGCACTGATGACTAAAATTAGGGTTTGAGATTGCACAAGGATAATTGAACTTTCAATGCCTCATATGACTTTCATGGAACAATATGGACTCCCAAGTTTGTTCATGTCAAGTTTCAAGCCTTGGATCATATTTTTGCTCAGTCAATTGAGCAGTTGACCTAAAAATCAGCTGTATTGGGGAAAAAGTCAACTGTGGCCAATTTATAGTCAAAATTCATAATTTTTTATCCATATCAACATTATAAACTCATATGTATCACTTTATCCAGTTTGGACCACAATTCCTAAAGGAATTTGATCAAATCATCAAAAGGGCAAAATGGTCAAAATTAGGGTTTTGATTGAGAAAAGGCAATTTCTGATTTTTGATCTAGCAAATGGTAATTTGGTTTGAGGCATGATATTAAGAGGTCAATTTCACCATTTTGAACTAATGGCATGACTCAAAACATTGCTCAAGATCAATTGGAGTGATAGTGAATTTTCAGTCAACTGATCAAAAGTCAACTGTACACTGAAAAGTCAAACTTTGACTTTTTGGTCAAAATCAAGTGTCAAAGATCACAATTCATCAAAACATGTCAAAATATGAAAATTATTCATCAAGAAATCAAAAAGGCAAGATTTCATTTTAAAAAGTCAAAGTTTTCAAACCTAGAAATTTATTGAAGTGTTGAAAACTTCATGTTTTTTCACCACTTCGAGTACATTTTTCACCGTGATGTAAGATGATTCAAAAGAAACTTTCAACATGAAAGTTGTAGATATCCATTATTTCTATAACATTTCTTTACACAACTTATCCTATAAGTGCTTGGATTTCAAGTTATTAATTCATGAAGTCATGGTCTTGAAATTAAACACTTGGAGAAATTTTGCCCCAGTTTAGGCAGGATTTTGACCTAACTTCATGGAACTTTTTCATATAGTTCCAAGGGAAATTTTCAAAAGTGATTAAAAGAGTGGTTGTATAAAACATTACAAGCTTTCAAAAATGTCCCAGAACTCCTTGAGATCATTCTTGAGCAAGGAGAATCGAAGAGAGGAAGTTAGGGTTTCATACTAAAATTATAGGTCATTTCGTGATGAACAAAGATTCAAATCTCAAACCTATGCTGCATAATATCTACTTTACAGGCCTCAAACTTGTTAGGCACTCTATAATTAAATGCTTGCACAACTGTTAGAGGCCTCAACTCAAGCATTCAATGCAATGCCATGCTTTATATCCATTTTAGGAAGAAAGTGCACAATGCCATTTTGAAAAAGTAGCTTTATGCACAAAACTTGTTCTTGAGCCTTACAATGGTTTTCTTCTGATCATACACATCCTATAACTCAAGAGAAGTTTGTCTCAAGCCTTACAATCGCTCATCCCATGCTTGTACTTCATCTTTGAACCATACATTCACTTTTCTTCAAAATCAAGCAACCTAGTCATAACTCTATAACTTAGAAATCCTTTGTGCAAAACCTCTCGAACCTTTTGTTTATACATACACAAGTCCTTTGCAAGAAAACACACGCATGCTTGAGCCCCAAAAACACCAAGAACTCAGAACTGTATCACATACCTCCATTCTTGCATAACCTGACCAAAGTTTTGAAACTCACATCTCCCTCGTGCATTTTCAAGCCTTTTTGTTCCTAAAGCTTCTAAACATCATTTAGAACTCATCCCATACCCCGTTACAAGACTGTAACACCATTAACACCATCCTCCATTTTCAAAAACATAGCCTTGCACCTTGACTTCTCCAGAACTCCCCAGGAACTTTCAGTTCAAGCTAAGCATCACATTAGCTTCCTGGGAACTTGAGGAAGCTAATCCAATCATTGGAACTCACTAAAAGCTGCTCAAACTCAAAACACGATACCCTATTGCAAGGTGAGTTTTCTGACTTTTGAACTCTTCATACATGCATCATTAATGGTTCATTTGTGAATAAGAAATGTAGGTATCATTGTCCTGAAGCTAACCATGTCTTTAGATTTCATTTATATTGCTTAAGTAGTTAGAATTTTGAATCTGAACATCCTGGAAAAGTTTGGTCAGAATTTGGTACCATTTAAAATTCATCCTCATTTTTTAGAATTAGTTTAAGTTGTTTACATTTCTGGAATCGTGAACAAATTTGCCACAAGTTTCATGTATACATTTTTGCAAATGGATGAGAAATGAACAAGATGCAGGTGGTCTGGCCAGAGGTTGAAGATGAAGTTGTTTCCATGAAGAAGTTTCTAATATATAATTATGGTTTGACATAAGTTAACGGATATATCACCACCCCAGTGGTTAAAGCGCGCGCCTGTCACCCTTAGATCCTGGGTTTAAGTCCCACCGTGACCTTTTTTTTCTTCATTTTTTGACATTTTCTGACCCTTTTTTACAGCGCTGGGCCTTCCCCCCTCTGGGCTTTACTTTTTTGCTGCTTCTGACCCCCCTGCCTTGTTATTCACACCCGTGGCCCATTATTTTATTTTCCATTTTTTTATTTATTTTCCCTTCATTTTTTTTTATTTCATTTTTTTCTTTTATTATTTTTATTACTATTATTATCATTATTATCATTTTTTTTATTAATGAAAAAATCCAAAAATATTTTATTCATCTATTTGCATATTTAAAAGAAAATACTTATACATTTTATTTTTCTTTATAAAAAACTAAAAGAACAAAAACATTTTATTTAATAATTAAATTCACCTTTTTTACTTATATTATTTTGTAAATTAAAATCACTTTAGAACTTAGGATCTTTTATTTAATCATTTTTTATTTATTAGTTTAATTAAGTTTACAAAAAACCCTAAAAAATACTTTTCTTTAAATTAATTATTTTTACTAACTTAATCTTAATTTTCCTTTTTTTAATTAATTATTTTATTTTAGTTAATTAGGTTAAAAAACCATTTTCATAAAAAACCAAAAAAAAATCACATTCCTTTTCACATTTACATTCTTGTATTTTATTTGTTCATTTTGTACATTTATTCAAAAATTCAATATGGTTGTAATAGTTATTTAGATTTAAATTCTTGCAATATTCCCCATTTGTAATTTGTACACCCCTTCCCCTAAATGATGTAATATCGTAGTAACTTTAAATTCCGCAATTTATCGCTTTATATACAAATGCTAATAATTAGGGTTTTGTATGGAAACACTAAAACCAACAAATAGCAAACCCTAATCAAAGATAAATCAAGCATGAAAATCAATCCACTTGCACACAAGCACCCCTAGGGTAAATCCACTTGGTTTCCTTACAAAAATGGCCATATTATGCATGTGAGGCATCTTAGAAAGAAACAAACAAAATACAAGATCATAGTCTCTCGATGACGCTATCAAAAGTTGCCTTTCAAAATGATCTTAGTTCCTAAAGAAAAATGCTAAGATATTTACAACATTGCTAATCATGGTTATACGATGACCCACGCCCGTCCCGTTTACATCCAAAGATAGGGTTACTTACCAAATCAATGGTAAGATAACAATGTCAAAGGAAAGAGGAGATGAACATGAAAGACTTTTGAGTAGGTAGAATGTTCCTAGTTACTTGCTCAATTTCAAAATAAAAACATCCTTGCTATTTTCAAAACAAACACCAACACTTTCAAAAACATATTTCAAACTTGAAAATATTTTCAAAAGATCAAACACTTTGCATACATTCTTACGAATGAGAATCATTACAAAGTTTGCCTAAACGATGGCGCCTTTACAAAATACTTTCAAAAACCACACAAAGAACATTTTTAAATAAAAGAAAGTGATCTAACAAGTAACTAAGAGCCCATGGAAAACCATGGATGAAAAGGGTGCTAATACCTTCCCTTTTCATAATCTACCCCCCGAACTCAAGAAATAATCTCAAAGGTTATTCCTATGCTTTTTCACCTTTCCTTTTGGATAAAAGAAAATTCGGTGGCGACTCTTGCTAACCGCAACATTTGCGATCAAACACAAAACACCCAAGTCAGTTCTCCCACCGTATCACATAAATCAATACAAGAAATTCCCGCTCCTCACACCGAGAAGGAAGTCAGAGGATTCTTAGGACGGCTAAACTACATTGCCAGATTCATTTCTCACTTAACAGCTACTTGTGAACCAATCTTCAAATTACTGAAGAAAGATCAAGTAGTCCAATGGAATGATGAATGCCAAGCTGCCTTCGGCAAGATCAAAGAGTAACTACAAGAGCCTCCTATTTTGATGCCACCAGTCGAGGGAAGACCCTTGATCATGTATCAATCTGTCTTGGAAATTCAATAGGGTGTGTGCTGTGGCAGCATGACGAGTATGGCCAAAAAGAGTATGCTATTTATCACCTGAGCAAAAAGTTTACCGACTGTGAAACAAGATATTCACTGCTCGAGAAAACTTGTTGCGCTCTGGCATGGGCTGCTCGCCTTCTAAGACAGTATATGTTGACCCATACTACCTTATTGATATCCAAGATGGATCTAATTAAATTCATATTTGGGAAGCCTGCCCCCTCTGGGAGAATAGCAAGATGGAAGATGATCCTAACAGAATACGACATTCAGTACACTACCCAAAAAGCAATAAAGGGCATTGTATTAGCCGTTCACCTTGCTCATCAAGCTGTGAATGACTATCAGTCCATGAAATTCGAATTCCCAGATGAAGACATCATGATGGTAAACAGGTGTGAAGAACTCAGATCATATGACGAACCTGAACAAGGATCCCGATGGACCTTGGTTTTTGATGGAGCCTCCAACGCGCTCGGAAATGGAATAGGTGTTGTAATTATATCCCCTGAAGGATGTCATACTCCATTTATGGTAAGGCTTTGCTTCAACTGTACTAATAATATGGCAGAATACAAAGCATGTATTTTTGGTCTCAAAGCTGCCTTAGATTTGGGAATCATGTCTTTAAGTGTATTTGGAGATTCAGCCTTAGTCATCATCCAGATCAAAGGAGCATGGGACACGAAGCACCCTAACCTCATTCCCTACAAAGAACATGTGTTGACATTAATCCCACATTTCGAGGAAATTACCTTTGAGCATTTTTCACGAGAGGAAAATTAACTAGCAGACGCGCTAGCCATAATTTCATCCATGTTTAAACTCAAGTGGGGTAACGAGAGGCTCCCCAGTTCACCATTGAATAGATGGACGAACCAACTTACTGTTACAAGATCGATAATGAAGAAGTAGTGGACCAACCTTGATTCCATGAATTTAAGAGGTATCTCGAGGCTCAAGAGTATCTGAAAGGAGCTTCAGTTAATGATAAGAAGTTCTTAAGGAGATTCTCTGCTAAGTTCTTCATCAGTAATGACATTCTCTACAAACGCAACCATGACTCTGTTTTGCTTTGTTGTGTAGACAAGGTTGAGGAAGAAAAGATCATGGTTGATCTACATGAAGGCACTTTTGGCACCCATTCCAGTGGGCATACGATGTCTAAGAAAATCCTACGGGAAGGTTATTACTGGTCTACCATGGAAGAAGATTGCTATCAGCATTCACAGACCTGTCACAAGTGTTAGATCTACACTGACAAAGTACATGTGCCTCCAGTCCCTCTAAATGTCCTGACTGCTCCCTGGCCATTCACGATGTAGGGCATCAATATGATTGGAGAAATCAAACCTACGGCTTCTAATGGACACCGCTTCATCTTGGTGGCCATTGACTACTTCACGAAATGGGTTGATGCAGCTTCTTTCACTTCCGTTACCAAGAATGTTCTGGCCCGGTTCATCAAACAGAATCTCATCTGTCGGACGACATCCCAGAGAGAATCATCACAGACAATGGTACGAATCTCAACAACACTATAATCACCGCACTGTGTGTGCAATTCAAAATCCAGCACCATAATTCATCTCCTTATCGACCGAAGATGAATAGCGTTGTCGAATCTGCAAATAAGAACATTAAAAAGATCATACAAAAAATGACAGTAACCTACAAAGACTGGCATGAAGTGCTACCATTCTCTCTCCACTGTTACCGTACCACGACGCGCACATCAACATGGGCAACTCCCTTCTCCTTGGTATACAGCATGGAAGTTGTTCTACTAATCAAAGTCCAAATACCTTCTCTGAGAATCATAAAGGATGCAGGGATGAGTGAAGATGATTGGATCCAAACTCAACTTGACCATTTGAACCTAATTGATGAGAAGAGGCTTACGACTGTCTGTCACGGCCAGATGTACCAAAAATGTATGATCAAAGCTTTTAATAAAAAGGTCAGACGACATGTATATCAGGTTGGTGACTTGGTAATCAAGCGTACCATATTACCATAAGGTGATCCCAGGAGAAAATAGACTCTTACATACGAAGGACCGTTTGTGATAAAAAGCATATTCTCTGGTGGAGGAATGATCCTAACCAATATGGATGGCGACGACCTCCCACACTCTGCGAATGCAGACATAGTCAAAAGATACTACGCATAAGAGACCCGCTAGGTTGACACACCTAGGCAAAACAAGGGTATCCCGACGAACCAAAAAGGTTCGGGAAAAATTTAGGGATAAAACCAAAAAAATTTGTACACCCAGCGAGTTGAAAACCTGAAAGGGAGACTTGGGTAAAAAGGAGTATCCCGGTGGACTGAAAACCCGAAAGGGCGGTCCAGGCAAAATTTAGGGAATTAAAGCGTGTGACTATGTCCCGTTGGATCACCTTACAAACAACTGTGATACGGTGGGAGAACTGACTTGAGGTTTTGCTTTTGTGTTCGCAAATGTTTCGGTTTAGCAAGAGTCGCCACCGACTTTTTATTTTATCCAAAGGAAAGGTCAAAAAGCACATGAAATACCTTTGAGATGTTTTCTTGAGTTCGGGGGGTAGATTATGAAAAGGGAAGGTGTTAGCACCCTTTTCATCCATGGTTTTCCATGGGCTCTTAGTTACTTGTTTAGATCACTTGCTTTGCTTTTTCAATTGTTTGAAATGGTGCTATGTGTGGTTTTGAAAGTATTTTGAAAAGAGGTCATCGTTTTGGCAATCTTTGTAATGATTCTTGTTTGAAGAATGTATACAAAGATGTTTGTCTTTTGAAAAATGTTTCAATGTTTGAAAGTTTGTTTTGGAAATTGTTTTGAAATTGTGTGTGTGTTTTTGAAAATAGCAAGGATAGTTTTCAAATTGATCAAGTAACTAGGAGTTGTCTACCCAATCAAAAGTCTTTCCTACACATTTTTAACCCTTGGACATTGTTGTTTTACCATTGTATTTGGTAAACAACCCTATCTTTGGATGTTAAACGGGACGGGCGTGGGTTATCGTATGACCATGATAACAATAATGCCAAGTATCTTTAGCAAGTTTTTGAGGGACTTAAGATCATTTTTGTTTAGGCAACCAAGATAGCGTCATCGAGGGACTATGATCTTTTGTTTTGATTGATTTTTCCAAGATACCTAGCATGCATACCATGATCATTTTAAGGCAACAAAGTGGATGAAACCCTAGGGGTGCTTGTGTGCAAGGTGTTGTCATTTTCATGCCTTTTGTCTTGTGTTAAGTCATGTTATTTGTTTGATTTTTGGTCTTTGCATACAAAACCCTAATTTACCAAACATGCATATAAAAGCAATAAAATGCGAAAAGTAAATCTAGACTATTACAACAATATTATGGGAGGGGGGTACAAGTTTGAATAGGGGGTATTTGCACAAAAATAAAACCCTAATTTACTATTACATCCCAATTGACTTTATACAATAAATAAATGAACAATTATTTAAATGTACAATAAAATGTAAATATGCAAAAATGTTTTTGTAATTGTTTTATGTATGTAAAAATGAATTTATTTAATGTCTTAAAAAAATAAGAAAATAAAATGATTATTTTTGAAAGGGTGAAAACCCTAATTTTTTGTTTTAAGAAAATAATGTTTCCTAATTATTTATTTATCCTTTTATTTAAGAAAAATAATAATAATATATTCAAAAATGTTAAAAATTGAAATAGGTATGAAAATATGATTTTAAGTGTATAAATAATAAAAATAAAAATATATAATATTTTTATATTATTTACAATTTTTATTCAAGAAAATAAAGTATATTATTATTAATAAACTATTTTTATGCCAAAAATAATAATAAAAATAATAAAATAAAATGCAAAAATTAAGAAAATATTTTTGGTTTTTTAATGTTCAAGAAAAAAAAATAAAGTCAGAAAATATAAAAGAAATGAAAAATAATACAAAATATAGCAAATGGGCCAAGGGGTGCAAAAAGCAAAAAGGGGTGCAGAAAGAAACAAGCCCAAGCGCGTCAGGCCCACTTCACTTCATCCCTGTCCTTTGAACAAACACGCACGCGCCCTGTACTTCAAAATCTGTTCTTGCTCATGCTTGCATGAAATCCAAAACTTACAACATGAAACTTGTAGCATTTTTAGTCACGATTTCAATGATATAAAAAACTTGACCTAACTCTCAAAGATCAGAGAGAATTTTAATGGCCCTAAATTCTGACCTAGTTTTTTAGCATGTTCATCATCCAAATTCTCCTAGCTTAGTTAATATAAATGGAAGCTATGCATATGTACAGCTCAAGCACATTAAAGACTACATTTTTGCTTCACAAACCTAAGCCTAAGGATGTCTAAATAGAGAGATAGAAACTTAGAAAATACCTTGTTCAATTGAGTTTGGCTATGGCAATGTAGCAACTTTGAGTGAGGCCTGAAGGTCGTGTGAACTTGCTTCAAGTTCCCTCAACCTTTCCCAATGCTTAGCTTGCCTTGAACTTGCCTGAATGTCCCTGTAGAAGTCAACCTGCATAGCTTCAAAATGAAAATGGTGAAGTGTGAAAATGAGGTTACAGTTGCTGGATAGGGGCTTGGATAGTTCAGGTGGGTTGTAGGGAATGTGTTTGAAGTGGTTCAAGGCAAAACGCACGAGGCAATTTGGTTTTGGAAATGGTTCTGCAGATGATGCCCTGTTTGGGCAAGAACTTGGTGTTTTAGTGTTTTAGGGTGTTTGAGAGCTTGGAAAATCGTGTTTCTTGCTTGGTACAATATGCTGAGGTTGTTTGAAATGAGTCCAAGGCTTGGTTTTATTAGATGCACATGTTGTGGACTTTTTGCAAGCTTACTTGCTTTTGAAGCAAAAGTTGAAGTGACAAAGGCAAAGGCTGTACTAGCTAGCTCAAGGCCTGAGGAGAGTTGGTACAAATTGCCTGGTATTTGTGGACTTTGTTTGCAGAAAAAGGTTAGGTCCATGGCTCAAGATAAACAAAGTTGCTAAAAGTATGCTTTATCAAAGTAGCATTGTTACCTTTATGCCATTTTTGGATTAAACCCTTGTACAAAGCTTCAAAGATCAAAACAATGCCTTTAACCATTGTATTTGCATTCAATTTTGGAGTGTAAAAAGGATTAGAACCTGTAATGCAATTACAAGCATGATTCAAACTGATTTGCAAGTTGTAACATGGTGCAAAATGCCTTGGACAAAAGTGATAATTTGCCATTTTCTTTTCTTCAATTCTCCCTAACCATAAATGATCTTGGAGAGTTCTTGGACATTTTGGAAAGCTTGTAACATGCTCTAAAATCCATATTTGAAATGAATTTTGAGATTCCAATTTTAACTATATGAAAAGTTGCCATGAAGTTAGGTCAAAAATCTGCCTAAACTAGGGCAAAATTTCACTAAGTTAAAAAGTTTATGGACCCCTATTCACAAAATCATAACTTGAGATCCAAGCATCTTTTGGGAAAAATTTGTGAATCAAAGTTTTATATTTTGTGGAGTAATACAACTTTCATGTTGGAAGTTTTCTTTGAATCCAATTTCATCATGGTGAAAAAGTTGGGCAAAGTTGGGAAAAAATAAGAAATTTTCATAACTTAGAAAATTTCTAAGTTATGAAAATTTTCAAACTTAAACCCTAATTTCCAATTTTAGGTTTCTTGGTGAACAAGTTTCATTTTTTGACACATCTTGATGAAAAATTACCCTTGGCACTTGATTTTGACAAAAAAGTCAAAGTTTGACTTTTCAGTGTACAGTTGATTTTTGATCAGTTGATTGGAAAATTCATCTGTCAATCCAATGCAATTGAGATCTTTTGAACCTTGTGATTAGGTCAAGATGATGCTATTGAGTCTTGAAACCATGCTTGAACCCAATTTGCCCTTGGCTAGGTGAAAAATCATAAATTTCCCTTCTACAGTCAAAACCCTAAAAATGACCATTTTGCCCTTTTGATAATCTTATCAAAATTCTTGAGGAGCTGTGGTCCAAACTTGATAAAATGGTTCATATGAGTCTATAATATTGATGTGGATAAAAAATTATGAGGTTTGACTGTAAATTGGCCACAGTTGACTTTTTCCTCAATACAACTGATTTTTAGGTCAACTGTCCAATTGATTGGGCAAAAATTTGATTCAAGGCTTGAAACTTGCTATGAGCAATCTTAGAGGTCCAATATGAAGTATGAAAGTCACATGAGGCATTGGAAGTCCAAAAATCCTTGTGCAAACTCAAACCCTAATTTCAGGTTATTAGTGTAAGGAGAGGTCTTGAGCTGAGCAAACCCTAATCTGGTGTTGAATCCAAGAAGTCTTGTGAGGGGAAATCTTGATAAAATGAGAGGGTAAATTTTGGGGTACAACAGCTGCCCCTGTTCAATCTTCTTGAACCTGAAGACTTAGATTGGCGAGTTTTTCGTTCGTGACTCGAAGGTAAAAGATGATTGGACACTAGAGTGCCTGTAAATTTGCACTCATCAAAATGTAGTTGAGGGGATGGGCTTAAAGATGCCATTTGGTGATGTGACAGAATCTTGTCGGAGATGGGCTTATATATGCCATCAATAATGTTTGATTAACTGCATGTTGTAAGTCAAAAGAATGAGTGTTAGAATGGTATCCGCGTTTGGAACATATCTGAAATGTATCTGGAGACTGAATCTGTATGAGCAATGGAATGGAGTCCGTGTCTGGAGCGTATCCAAGCTGTATCTGAATGCTAAATCTGAATGAATAACATAATGACTTTCGTGTCTAGAGTGTATCCGTATTGTATCTGAATCTGAAATTTGAATGGGCGACAGAATGGCATCCGTGTCTGGAGCATTTCTGGGCTGGGGATAAAGTCAGAATGAGTGACAGAATGGAAACCGTGTCTGGAGCGTATCTGGACTGTATCCGAAGTTGAGATCTGTATGAGTAGCAGAATGACTTCCGTGTCTGGAGTGTATCCGTACTGTAACTGGGATCTGGATAAGTGACAGAATGACTTCCGTGTCTGGAGTGTATCTGAACTTGAAATTGATAGTTGAATCTATATGAGAAATAGAATGGCTTCCGTGTCTGGAGCATATCTAATTTGTATCTGATTGTTGAAGTCTGAATGAGTAACAAAATGACTTATGTGTCTAGAGTGTATTTGTACTGTATCTTGACTTTGAATTCTGAATGAGTAATAGAATGACCTCCGTGTCTGGGGTGTATTCGTATTGTACCTGAATAAGAGATCTGAATGAGTAATAGAATGACTTCCGTGTTTGGAGTGTATCCGTACTGTATCTGAAATATTTGAATATTTGTTAAAGATAGCTGTTAATCTTATCCTGAAAAGGGTAAAATGTTAGCTGAAATACAAAGTTATGTTGCATGACATGTATGATGCAATAAAACGTGTCTTATCAATGTTTATGATATATGAATGTAATGTATGCGCATGTAAGCTGATTTGCTGAGGAAGATAAATCCTTGGTAGCTGGAGATAATAAAATCCTTGACTGCTGTCGGGGAAGATAAATCCTTGACTGCTGAAGATGAGAAATCCTTGGTGACTGTCGGGGATGGAAAATCCTGACAACTTCTGTGGGGATGTGAGAATCCTTCATGTCTTGAAGTTGGAGTATTGACAAAAATTCTGCTTGGGGAAGTAATGTCATGCTGCTTGAGAAATCTTCTTGGGAAATCCAGAGAACTTTGAAGACTTCTACTGGGGGTTAAATAATGGGAATCCTTACTCGGCTGGGGAATAGGGAAAATTCTGATGATTTCTGCGGGGAACTAAGAATGAGAATCTTCATTCTGTTGAGGAGTAATGAAAACTTTGGTAACTTCATGCTGGGGAGTAAAGAAGGCTCTAGCAACTTTACTGGGGAAAAGAGAATGAGAATCTTCAATCTGCTAGGGGATGAAAAACTCTGTGGGGAGTAGCTATACTGCTGGAGAGTAAGTTCAGGACTTTGGGGAAAAAGCTTATTCCTGTTTGGAAAAAGTTCATGAGTTTGGTTTGTATGCCAATCTACTGGGGAGTTGTCCTAGGTTGGGGATAAGACAAAAGTTAACTGTTATCTGGTTGATTCTCAGATTTTAAGACAACTTGCTGGGGAATCTGGGGAAACTGAATGGTTTCTGCTGGGGATTGATAGTTGAAAATTTGACTCGACTGGGGAAGAAGGTTTCATCTCCGCTGAGGGTTTGTGGTTCAAAGTTTTTGCTCCGCTGGGAATTGGGAGTTTGAAGTTTTAACTCTGATGGGAATTAAGGATTTGAAATTATAACTCCGCTGGGGAATGTATTTCAAGGTTTTAGCTCCGTTGGGGATCTAGATGATGTACTGCAGGGGTTTTCTCTTGGAATAGCCTAAAGACGTTTTCCTATACTTTCAACCTGTCAGTAATTATTCTTTCCCATTTCGTTTATTTGTAAACAGTGATTATATTCAAATGCATATGCTCATTAATAAATCATTGGACGTTTTCAAATAAAACACAAGTTTAAAAAAGAAGAAAAGGCAAATAGTTTTCTGCACTTTGAAGTATCTTTGTATTAACTTTGTGTAAGTATTTTGTACAAAGGAGACAAAAATCCTAGTAAGAGAACATTGTCATAAAAAATGAGAAAAATTTATACAAAGAAAGATGGCTATGTGTGGAAATTCCATGGGGTTCCCATTCTGCTATAGCCTTTGTAACTCTGAATATCTTGTCTATTCGTTGCTTCGTCCGAAGATGATTGAGTTGATCAGAAGCCTAGAGCTTGTCTGTGAAGAGATTATCCTTAAAGTGATCCGACGAGACATAGTCATACGCTTTAATTCCCTAACTTTTTCCTGGACCACCCTTTCGGGTTTTTGATCCACTGGGAAACCCTTTTTTGCCCAAGTTGCCCTTTCGGGTTTTCAACTTGCCGGGTGTACATATTTTTTTGTTTATCCCTAACTTTTGCCTGAACCGCCCTTTCGGGTTTTCGATTCACCGGGATGCCCTTTTTTGCCTAAGTGTGTCAACCTAGCGGGTCATTTATGCGTAGTATCTTTTGACTATGTCTGCATTCACAGGGTGCGGCAGGTCATCACCGTCCATGGTGGTTAATATCATATCCCCACCAGAAAAGATGTTTTTGATCACAAATGGTCCTTCGTAGGTAGGAGTCTATTTGCCCATGGGATCACTTTGCGGGAAGATAATCTGCTTGATTACAAGATCCCCGACTTGATATACCTGGCGCCTGACTTTCTTGTTGAAAGCCTTGATCATCTGCTTTTGATACGTCTGACCATGGAAAACAGCAGTAAGCCTCTTTTCGTCAATCAAGTTAAGTTGATCAAGCCAGGTCTAAATCCAATCGTCTTCACTCAAACCAGCATCTTTTATGATTCTCAAGGAGGGAATCTGAACCTCGATAGGTAAAACAGCTTCCATGCCGTATACCAAAGAATAGGGTGTTGCCCCAGTTGACGTACGCACCGTGGTACGGTACCCGTGTAGAGAAAATGGTAACATTTCATGCCAGTCTTTGTAGGTGACTGTCATCTTTTGTATGATCTTCTTGATATTTTTGTTCGTAGCTTCGACAAAACCGTTCATCTTTGGCCGATAGGGAGATGAATTATGATGTTGAATCTGGAACTGCTCGCACAAGGCGGGGATCATAGTGTTATTCAGGTTTGTACCATTGTCGGTGATGATCCTTTCGGGGATTCCGTACCGACAAATGAGTTTCTGTTTGATGAAGCGGGCAACCACATTCTTTGTAACGATGGCGAAGGAAGCTGCTTCGACCCACTTGGTAAAGTAATCAATGGCCACCAGAATGAAGTGGTGTCCATTGGATGTCGTAGGCTTGATATCTCCAATCATGTCGATTCCCCACATAGCGAATGGCCAAGGAGCTGTTAAGACATTGAGAGGAACTAGAGGTATATGTACCTTGTCCGCATAAATTTGGCATTTGTGACAAGTCCTGGAATGTTGATGGCAGTCAGCTTCCATGGTAGACCAGTAATAGCCTTCCCGTAGAATCTTCTTAGCCATTATATGCCCGCTAGAGTGAGTGCCAAAGGTACCATTGTGCAATTCAGCCATGATCTGTTCAGCTTCAATCTTGTCCACACAACAGAGCAGAATGCAATCATGATTGTGCTTGTATAGGATACCATTGCTCAGGAAGAACTTAGCTGAGAATCTCTTTAAGAACTTTTTGTCGTTGACTAAAGCTCCTTCAGGGTATTCTTGAGCCTCGAGATATCTTTTGACTTCGTGAAACCATGGTAGGTCCACTACTTCTTCGGTATTAATCTCGTGACAGTGTGCAGGTTCGTACATCCGTTCAATGGTGATTTGGGGAGCCTCATTATCCCAGTTAAGTTTAAACATGGAGGACATTGTAGCTAGAGCATCTGCTAGCTGATTTTCTTCTCGCGGGAAATGCTCGAAGGTAATCTGCTCGAAATATGGTAGCAATGTCAGGACATGTTCTTTGTAAGGGATGAGGTTATGATGTTTAGTGTCCCACTCTCCTTTGATCTGACTGATGACCAAATATGAGTCCCCAAACACAATCAAAGATTTGATTCCCAGGTCTATTGCAACCTTGAGACCAAAGATGCAAGCTTCATACTCGGCCATGTTGTTGGTGCAGTTGAAGCAAAGTCTGGCGGTGAAAGGTGTATGGAAACCTTCTGGGGAGATGAGTACCGTGCCAATACCGTTGCCAAGTACATTGGAGGCACCATCAAAGTACAGGGTCCATCGGGATCCTTATTCAGGTCCGTCATACGGTCTGAAATCTTCAATGTTGTCCAAGGTCATAATGTCTTTGTCGGGGAAGTCGAACCTCATGGATTGGTAATATTTGACAGCTTGATGAGCCATATGGTCAGCTAGCACACTCCCCTTTATAGCTTTTCGGGTCGTGTATTGTATATCGTATTCAGTCAGGATCATCTGCCATCTAGCTATTCTTCCAGATAAAGCTGGTTTCTCAAAGATGTACTTGATCGGATCCATCTTAGATATCAGCAAAGTGGTATGAGTCAACATATACTGCCTTAGCCGGTGAGCCGCCCATACCAAAGCTCAGCAAGTTTTCTTGAGCAGTGAGTATCGGGTCTCACAGTCGGTAAACTTTTTTCTAAGGTAATAAATGGTATGCTCTTTTCGGCCAGACTCGTCATGTTGGCCCAGTACGCACCTGTGATACGGTGGGAGAACTGACTTGAGGTTTTGCGTTTGTGTTCGCAAATGTTCGATTTAGCAAGAGTCGCCACCGACTTTTTATTTTATCCTAAGGAAAGGCCAAAAAGCACAGGAAAGACCTTTGAGATGTTTTCTTGGGTTCGGGGAGTAGATTATAGAAAGGGAAGGTATTAGCACCCTTTCTATCCATGGTTATCCATGGGCTCTTAGTTACTTGCTTAGATCACTTGCCTTTTGCTTTTTAATTGTTTTAAATGGTGCTTTGTGTGTGTGGTTTTGAAAATGCTTTGGAAAAGATATTTCAATGTTTTTGAAAGTTGTTTTTGAAGTTGTGTTGTGGAGTGTGTTTGAAAAATGGCAAGGATGTTTTGCAAGTTTGATCAAGTAACTTAAGAGCAATCTACCCTAATTTTACTCAAAGATCTTTCTCATGCTTTTTAACCCTTTTAACAGTGTTGTTTCACCATTGTATTTGGTGAACAACCTTGTGTTAGGATGTTTAAACGGGACAGGCGCGGGTCATCGTATGCAATCATTGAAGGCAACTCGTGAGACGCTCTAGAAATTTCGTAAGGGACGAGATCGTTTCATCGAAGGCAACATCGAGGGTCATCGAGGGACTAACGATCTTTGTTTATTGAAGGGACAATTTCTAGAGTGTCTCATACTCGAGGGACATGATTGCATTTTCCGAGGCAACAAGTGGAATTACCCTAAGGAATGCATGTGTGAAATATGTGTTTGATTTGCATGCATTTAGTCTTTGATTAGGGGTTATCTACTTGTTGTTTTCATCTTTCCATACATCCTAATTACTAGCATTTGTGCGAAAGTAATAAAAAATGCAGAAAATAAATCCTACGCTATTACAACCATATTGGAAAGCAAGAAATGTAAAGACAAAACAAAAATAAAAGGAATAAAAATGATCCTTTAGATCTGGACAGAGACACCCTTCGATTCTGCCCTTCCTGACTTTCTTCGATTTGGGCCTGGAGTCAGTAAGGTCGTGTCTTTCGATTTCACCCTTCTCCTGCTTCTTTCGATTGAGACTTGGCAGTCAGTGTTGACATCCTCCTGGCTACTTCTTTCGTTTGAGGCCTGGAGTCAGTAAGGTCGTGTCTTTCAATTTCACCCTTCTCCTGCTTCTTTCGACCGCAGGAGTGCTAGGCCCTTAGGTTGAGGTTCAAAAGGCTTGAATACTTAGCCAATCGAAGGATACAGAGAACCTGTTTTAAACTTTTAAAACACAACACTCAAATGTAACTTTCAAAACTACAGGCCATGGGTTAGCACAAGATTAACGGGTCTCAAAAGTCCAAAGTCTAAACAGTCAGGGTCAAAACTTTCAACATATAGGCATTCAGGATCGAAGATTGAAACATGGTCAAACTCCCTAGATGAAGTATCTACATTTTTATTGGTATGCACACATAATATAAAAATGAAATGGTTCGAAGTTTATAGTGAACTTACCTCTTGAAGCGCTTAAATCAAAGGAAACTGTAAGTGACCTCCTTGGTGATGAATAGAAGTTCGTTGGGGGTCTTCCTAAGGTTAGTTCAATCATCGCCTTGTTTGAACAGTCACTGAATCGAGGGAGGGAGTTTTATAGTGGTGAGTGAATGGAAGGTTATTATATAAGTCTAAAGGATGAATCGAAGGCTGGTTATCTGGCTGTTGGAGAGTGAATCGAAGGATCCACCAAGGTATGAAAGGGTCTGAGTTTTTCTTAAGAGTGTTAGGAAAAAAACGTTGGGAAGTGTCTAAGAGTTTTTTTTGAAATTTCGCTAGAGTTTTCTTGCTTGAGGATTTCTTGTGATTTTTTCTCTTAGTCAAAAATCTGGCCCTTTTCTTTGTCAATGATTCCTCTATTTTTATAGGAAAGGTTTGGGAGTTAAAAAACAAGGATGTAGCCTGGCTGACGCTTTGAGAGGGAAAACAAAAAAATTCAAACAGAAGGGGTATGCTGTATTTGTAGCTTTCGAGGGGCAGTATTTTATTGCCATTTCGGTGCAAGGAATTTGGACAGTGTTTCAGAACTGCTGTGCAGCAGTCCTGGCGTTTTATGGCCAGTGAATCAGGCCCCTGCCTGGCAGCGTATGAGACTTAGTCAACAAATGCCTTTGGCCTCTCATCCTTTTGTTTTGACTCCCTGACCTCACCTTTCGACCAGACTTTCAGAAACCATCTTCTTTTTTCAATCGAAGTGACATTCGAATGACTCCCTTAGACAATCCTTCGAATGGGCCAAATTAATGCTCTTGGGATGGAAAGCTCAATCGAAACTTGCAACGTTGGAGAAGTTACTCCCCTAAACGAAAGAGGCGTGCAAGGGTAGGATGTGTGATCGAAAGAGGGCAAAAGAGAGCCTTTTTCCTCCTGGATCGAAGGACATCCAAAGGGAACTTTTTTCCTTGGAATCGAAGGAAGCCTTTGCCTCAGTCGAAGCTTGTAACAAGTTATTTTAAAAGGTGATTTTGGCTTTGTGCATGCTAGCATGGTAAGAAATTCTGCCTTGTAAATCTTGGTTAACACGCAGGAGAGAGGCTATATGGCCAAGTGAAATATTTGTACTAAGAGCATATAACATTCAAACGAAGTTCAAAGTCCCAATGAAACAAGAAATGAACTTGCCCAAAAGGAGTCCAGCACCCAATCGAAGGATGCAACCAAACCTACATCGAAAGAACCAAAGTTCCCAATCGAAGGATGCAAGTCAAGCTTGTGTCAAAAGAGGCCAAAAGGCCACTCGAAGGAAGCTGATCGAAGAGCACTTGTATTTCTCCAATTTTGTCAAAATAATGTTTTTATCTATTTTCTCCCTTTTTGATAGTTTCCTTTTAACTTTGGTACTGGAAAATCCCAATGCATTTGTTCAAGCTTGAACTTTGAGAATCATTGTGAGAGAGACCTTGAAGAATGAGAGGGCAAATTTTGGGGTACAACAGTTGCCCCTGTTCAATTTTCTTAAATCTGAGGATATAGATTGGCTTTCGAGCCTTTCATGATCCGAAGGTGGAAGATAATTGAACACTAGAGTGCCCAAAAAAATTTGCACTCGCATGGTGTAGTATCAGCATTGTGATGTCGGGAATGGGCTTACAGATGCCATTTGGAGATGGTATAATCTTGCTGGAGATGGGCTTAAAGATGCCATCCGAGAATCTTTGTTGAATTGCAATGTGGTAGGTCAGAAGAATGAGGATCAAAATGGTATCCGTGTCTGGAATGCATTTGAACTGTATCTGGAGACTGAGTTTGCATGAGCAAAAGAATGGCCTCCGCGTCTGGGGCGTATCTGAGTTGTGACTGTATTTGAATGTAGAATGAATATCAGAATGACTGCCGTGTCTGGAGTGTATCTGTATTGTATCTGGGTAACAGAGAAATATCTGTGTATGGAGCCACTGTGTGCTGGGAATAAATTCTGAATGAGTGACAGAATGGGAACCATGTCTGGAGCGTATCTGGACTGTATCTGAAGTTGAGATCTGCATGAGTAACAAAATGACTTTCGTGTCTAGAGTGTATCTGAAACTGTAACTGGGATCTGAATAAGTGACAGAATGGCAACCGTGTCTGGAGCATATCTAGACTGTATCTGAAGTTGAGATCTGTATGAGTAACAAAATGACTTCCGTGTCTGGAGTGTATCTGAAACTGTAACTGGGATCTGAATAAGTGACAGAATGGAAACCGTGTCTGGAGCGTATTTGGACTGTATCTGAAGTTGAGATCTGTATGAGTAGCAGAATAACTTCCGTGTCTGGAGTGTATCTGAAATTGAGATCTGTATGAGTAGCAGAATAACTTCCGTGTCTGGATTGTATCTGAAATTGAGATCTGTATGAGTAGCAGAATAACTTTCGTGTCTGGAGTGTATCTGAAACTGTATCTGGGATCTGAATAAGTGATAGAATGGCAACCGTGTCTGGAGCGTATCTGGACTGTATCTGAAGTTGAGATCTGTATGAGTAACAAAATGACTTCCGTGTCTGGAGTGTATCTGAAACTGTAACTGGGATCTGAATAAGTGACAGAATGGCAACCGTGTCTGGAGCGTATCTGGACTGTATCTGAAGAATCAAACTGTTGATGTAAGGGTCAGAATGGTATCCGTGTTTGGAATGCATTGGACCTTGAGGTTGATAAATGAATCTGAATGAGAGATAGAATGGCTGCCCTGTCTGGAGCGTATCTAGTCTGTATCTGATTGCTGTAGTATGAATGAGTAGTAGAATGACCGCCGTGTCTGGGGTGTATCTGTACTGTAACTGACTTGAAGTTCTGAATGAGTAATAGAATGACCGCCGTGTTTGGGGTGTATCCATACTGTATCTGAATAATTGTTAATGATAGCCTTTTGATCTTATCCTGAAAAGGGTAAAATGTTAGCTGAACACAAAGTTATGCTGCATGATATGTATGATGCAATGAACTGTATTTCATCAATGTTTATGATATATGAATGTAACGGTTATGCATGTAAGCTGAGTAGTCGCCTTGCTGATGAAGATAAATCCTGGTAGCTGGAGATAACGGAATCTTTGACTGCTGCCGAGGAAAATAAATCCATGACCGAAGCTGGGGATTTCAAGGATCTTTGATTACTGAAGATGAGAAATCCTTGCTGACTACTGACTGCTTGGGGGATAAGGAAAACTTTGAAAATCTCTACTGGGAAGTTAAAACCTGGGAGACTTATGCTGGAGAAGTGAGACTGAGAATCTTCAATCTGATGGGAAGTATCTTTGTGGGGAGAATGTTCACTATTCCGGTTCCGCTGGGGATTGGATTTTCAGGTTTTTTGAGCTCCACTGGGGGTCTTGAAACTTGACTCTGAGGGGAATTAAATTCTGGTATGCTCTTTAGCTGGGGAATTCAGCTTTTAGAAAGCTTTCGCTTTGCTGAGGATCCTGAAGCTTAACTCTGTTGGGGAAATATATTCTGAACTTTAACTCTGTTGAGGAACTTGGAGTTTAATTCAGCTGGGGATTTCTTCTGAAAGGGCATTAAGATATCTACCTATACCTTCAACCTATCAGCAATCATCTTTTCTTAATTTTTGTTTTATTTGTAAGCAATGATTATTGTTCAAATGCATATGCCTATTTAACAAAACATTGGACGTTTTTCAAATAAAACATAAGTGTAAAAAGAAAAGAAAGACAAAGCAAATTTCTGCATTTGGAAGGGTATTTGTATTAACTTTTTATGAGTATCTTTGTACAAAGGAGACAGACATCCTAGTAAGAGAATGTTGTCGTAAACATTGAAAAATTGTATACAAAAGAAAGATGGCTATGTGTAACAATTCCATGGGATTCCCATTCTGCTATAGCCTTCACAACTCTGAATATCTCGTTCATTCACTGCTTCGTCCGCCGGTGATTGGATTGATCAGAAGCTCGGAATTTGTTGATGAAAAGTTTGTTCTTTAAAGTGATCCGACGAGACACAGTCATACGCTTTTAATTCCTTAACTTTTGCCTGAATCGCCCTTTCGGGTTTTCGATCCACCGGGAAACCCTTTTTTGCCCAAGTCGCCCTTTCGGGTTTTCAACTTGCCGGGTGTACATATTTTTTTTTGTTTTATCCCTAATTTTTGCCTGAACCGCCCTTTCGGGTTTTCGGTTCACTGGGATGCCCATTTTTTCCCAAGTCACCCTTTCAGGTTTTCGACTTGTCGGGTTGTTTCATGCGTAATATCTTTTGACTATGTCCGCATTCGCAGGGTGTGGAAAATCATCGCCGTCCATGGTGGTCAGAATCATTACACCACCAGAAAAGATGCTCTTGATCACAAACGGTCCTTCGTAAGTAGGAGTCCATTTGCCCCTGGGATCACTTTGCGGCAAGATGATCCGCTTGATTACAAGATCTCCGACTTGATATACCTGACATCTTACTTTCTTATTAAAAGCCTTGATCATCCGTTTTTGGTATGTCTGACCATGGCAAACAGCAGTGAGTCGCTTCTCATTGATCAAATTGAGTTGATCAAAGTCGGGTATGAATCCAATCGTCTTCACTCAAACCAGCGTCTTTCATAATCCTTAAAGAAGGAATCTGAACTTCCATAGGTAGGACAGCTTCCATGCCATACACCAAAGAAAATGGGGTTGCCCCTGTTGAAGTACATGTTGTGGTACGATATCCATGCAGAGCAAATGGTAACATCTCATGCCAGTCCTTGTAGGTAACTGTCATTTTATGAATGATCTTCTTGATGTTTTTGTTTGCAGCTTCAACAACACCGTTCATCTTCGGCCGATAGGGAGATGAATTATGATGATAAATCTTGAACTGTTCGCATAGAGCGGTAATCATAGTATTGTTCAGATTTGTACCGTTGTCTGTGATGATTCTGTCGGGGACACCATACCGGCATATGAGGTTCTGCTTGATGAAGCGGACAACCACATTCTTCATAACAGAGGCAAAGGAAGCTGCTTCGACCCATTTGGTGAAATAGTCAATAGCGACCAAGATGAAGCGATGTCCATTGGACGCTGTGGGCTTGATCTCTCCAATCATGTCAATGCCCCACATTGCGAACGACCAAGGAGCTGTCAGAATGTTGAGAGGAACAGGAGGAATATGTACTTTGTCGGCATAGACTTGGAATTTGTGGCAAGTGCAGGAATGTTGATGACAATCAGCTTCCATGGTAGACCAATAATAGCCTGCCCTTAAAATCTTCTTAGCCATAGTATGTCCGCTCAAGTGGGTGCCGAATGTGCCGCTATGTATCTCAGTTATGATCAACTCTGCTCCAGCTTTGTCCACACATCAAAGTAAAACACAATCATGGCTGCGCTTATAAAGGATGTCGTTGCTTAGGAAGAACTTGGCCGCAAATCTCCTTAAGAATTTCTTGTCATTTACGGAAGCTCCTTTGGGGTATTCTCTAGTCTGGAGATACCTTTTGATTTCATGAAACCAAGGTCGTTCCACTACTTCTTCGGTATTAATCTCATGACAATGCACAGGTTCATCCATTCGCTCGATGGTGATTTGGGGAGCCTCGTTATCCCAGTTGAGTTTAAACATGGAAGACATTGTAGCCAGAGCATCTGCTAGCTAATTTTCTTCTCGCGGGAAATGCTCGAAAGTAACCTGCTCGAAATGAGGCAACAATGTCAGGACATGTTCTTTGTATGGGATGAGATTAGGATGTTTGGTGTCCCACTCTCCTTTGATTTGACTGATAACCAAAGCCGAGTCCCCAAGTACGACCAAAGATTTGATCCCCAGGTCTATAGCAGCTTTGAGACCAAAGATGCAAGCTTCATATTCGGCCATGTTGTTGGTACAACTGAAACAAAGTCGGGCAGTGAATGGTGTATGGCAACCTTCCGGAGAAATGATTACCGCGTCGATACTGTTTCCAAGTGCGTTTGAAGCACCATCAAAGTACAGGGTCCATCGGGATCCATTTTCAGGTCCGTCATACGGTCCGTTACCTTCGACGTTGTCTAATGTCATGATATCCTCGTCTGGGAAGTCGAATCTCATAGACTGATAATCTTTGACGGCTTGATGAGCTAGATGGTCAGCTAGTACACTCCCTTTTATAGCTTTTTGGGTAGTATACTGGATGTCATACTCAGTCAGGATAATCTTCCATCTAGCGATTCTTCCAGATAAAGCAGGCTTCTCGAAGATATACTTGATTGGATCCATTTTGGAAATCAGCAAAGTGGTATGAGTCAACATATACTGCCTTAGCCGGCAAGCAGCCCATACCAAAGCGCAACAAGTTTTCTCGAGCAGTGAGTAGTGAGTCTCACAGTCGGTAAACTTTTTGCTAAGGTAATAAATGGCATGCTCTTTTCGACCAGACTCGTCATGTTGGCCCAATACGCACCCCATTGAGTTATCCAAAACAGTCAGATACATGATTAATGGCCTTCCTTCGATGGGTGGCATCAGAATAGGAGGTTCCAGCAAATACTCCTTGATCTTATCAAAAGCAAATTGACAATCGTCGTTCCATTCAACTACCTGATCCTTCTTCAATAGTTTGAAAATTGGCTCACAGGTAGACGTCAGGTGAGAGATGAACCTTGCAATATAGTTCAAGCGTCCCAAGAATCCTCTAACCTCCTTTTCAGTACGGGGGGCAGGCATTTCTTGTATAGCCTTAACTTTAACAGGATCAACCTCAATACCCTTGTTGCTGACAATAAATCCCAGAAGTTTACCAAACCTAACTCCAAAAGTGCACTTACTTGGATTCAGTCTGAGTTTGTATTCCTTCAACCTGGCAAACAACTTTTGAAAATGTTCAAGGTGTTCTTCTTCTGTTTGTGATCTAGCTATCATGTCGTCTACGTAAACTTCAATCTCGTGATGTATCATATCATGAAACAAAGCTACCATGGCGCGTTGATAGGTTGCCCCTGCGTTCTTCAGTCCGAACGACATCACTTTGTAGCAGAAGGTACCCCATTGTGTAACAAAGGTAGTTTTCTCCATGTCCTCGGGGGCCATTTTAATCTGGTTGTAACCCGAGAATCCATCCATGAAGGAAAAAACCTTGTGCTGAGCTGTGTTGTCAACCAAGATGTCGATATGTGGTAGCGGAAAATCATCTTTAGGGCTAGCCCTGTTCAAATCCCGATAGTCCACACACATTCTGACCTTGCCGTCTTTTTTGGGTACGAGCACAATGTTAGCAACCCATTGTGGATAGGATGTAACAGCCAGAAAGCCGGTGTTGAATTGCTTCATTGCTTCAGCCTTAATTTTCTCAGACATGTCAGGCCTCATTCGACGAACCTTTTGCTTGATCGGTGGACAATCTTCTCTTGTGGGGAGACGGTGAACCACGATATCTGTGTCTAACCCTGGCATGTCTTCATAAGACCAAGCGAATATTTCAACGTATTCATTCAACAACTGTACTAAGCGCTCCTTGACACTTTGTTCCAGATTGGCACCCACTTTTACTTCCTTCCTATCTTCCTCTGTTCCTAAGTTGATGGTTTCTAGCAACTCTTCATGAGGCAAGATGGCCCTCTCTTCTTGTTGTAGAAGTCTGGCTAACTCTCCCGGTACTTCACAATCTTCGTCAACTTCGTACTCAGCCTGATTGACCAAATCTTCAGAGTTATTGAAGGATAAAACAGAATAGTCACCCATGGAATCCGGAGTGGATGGGTACCTGCATTTGTGAGTGTAGGTGTGTGTAAGGGATAGCCATCCTTAAACAAGCAAAAATGCAAAAGGAAAGAAAATGAACACAACAGTTTATAAATTAAAAACGTCCAATGATTCGTTAAAACATGGCATATGATTATGAAGAGAATCAAGCCCTTATAAATGGACCTACATGCCCCGGGCAAGGCATGAGGTGAAAAATAGTGTGTGAATTGTTTAATAATTATTACAGACCAAACAGGAAATGTTCAAAAGATAAATTACTGATTGATGAAAGTAATGGGAACGAAGTCTTTCGCCTCCCAGTTGTTCAGTACTCCTTCAATGGTTGGAAAGATCCAATCTTCAAAGTTTCCCTCTTCATCATCATCTCTTAAAGCATTGATTCCATGATGAGAAATCTTGACGGGTGTTTTTTCAATTTTGGAGCGACGCATAGCCTTTTGTCCCGCAGCAGTAAACCCCAACTCAAACTTGTCTGTCTTATAGGGGAAGTCGGGCAACTGTCCCCATACTGCGCTCTTTCCTTCCTTAATCGCAACCTTCTCTTCTTTGAGAGATGCCATCCTAGCCACCTTCTTGGGAAAGATAGGTACCTCCACCACTGCCTTCGCTACTGCCACCTCGGGAGAAACTTCCTCGAAATGTTGAAAAGGTGTTTCGATGAACTCGCTATCCACCTTCACATACCGAAAGGAATTGAGATGACTGATCATGTACTCCTCCTCACCGTGTACAGTTATAATTTTACCCTTAACAGGGTACTTCATCATCTGATGTAAAGAGGAAGTGACTGCCCCAGCATAATGGATCCAAGGTCTTCCTAGAAAACAAGAGTAGGATGGGCGGATGTCCATTACGTAGAAAGTGGAGTTGAACACTTCGGTGCCTACCTTGATGGGAATATCGACCTCCCCATGCACCATCCTCTTAGACCCGTCAAAGGCCCTGACAATAATATTACTTGGTTTCAGCTCCAAGCCTTCATAATCCAACCGGTCCAGAGCTTTCTTAGGCAGCACATTTAGGGAAGAACCAGTATCGACCAAGACATGGGCGAGAGTGGTTCCTCGGCATTCAACCAAAACATGTAATGCATCATTGTGCTTCCTTCCCTTAGGAGTCAGGTCAGCGTCGGAAAATCCCAGGCCATTGTCAGCAGTAAGATTGGCTATACAATCCTGAAATTGGTCAGTCGAGGTCTCTTGGGGTACATGGGCTGTCTTCAAAAATCTTATCAAAGATTTGGCATGAGCCTTTGAACAAAGCAGCAGGGCCAACATAGAGATCTTTGAGGGGGTTTGCCCCAGTTGTTCCACAACATCATAATCACTTTTCTTGATTATTTTCAGAATCTCTTCCATTTCTTTTTGAGAGGTTTCAGGGATGACCAATGGCTGAGCCCTCATCCTGACGGGCTCCTCTTGGATCCCTTTACCCCTATCATTAGCAGCAGTAGAAGGGACAACCACAGGAGTTACAACTTCTTCAATAATTGGAGTTCTTGCAGATACGTTTACCGGTGCAGGGGTGATCTTAGGAGCAGCTGAGGGTCCAAAGATTGCCTTTGGAGGGGCAATCTCTGGAGAGAAAATTCTTCCACTGCGGGTGATTTTGCTCGTTCCAGCAATGTTTCCAATGTTGGAAGTCTCTTCATCAAGTCTCTTCATCAGTACTCTCTTAAGTTGATTCAATTTGTTTAATACCGTGGTTGTAGATTTCTCCATCATAGTTCCACGATATTGATTTGTCGGACTTGTACGGGATGGGCCCGGGCATGGTTATCTTCAAAGGTGCAGTCTTCGGAGCGGATGTAATCTTAACAGGTCTTTTGGAGACCTTGGAAAGATTGGCGGATATGGTTATTATTGAAACATCATTGATAGGAGTCGGTGTAATATGAGTCTTTTCAAAAAGGATTTCTTGGTTATCCATTAGGCGTTGGATGCCTAACTTCAACAATGGAGAGTCGGTTGGTAAGGATGAACAAAGGCAGCAATCTTCTTCACAACCTGGGAAAATCCCAGCCTTCAACAAATTCAACTTGATTATCAGTAGTGGAGTTATGAAATCATCAACGGTAGCAACAAACAGATCCTCTTCAACATTATGGGCATTGTGGCCATGCTTTGGCATTGGAGCAGAGATTACATTCGGCTTTTCAGGGGCGTCGAATTCCACTTCCTTAGCGTCTATTAAATCCTGAATCTTATTCTTGAGGGCCCAACAATTGTTGGTGTCGTGCCCCAGGCTGTCTGAATGATAAGCACATTTACGTTGGGATGATAGTATGGAGATATGGTGTTAGGGTTTTTCGGCGCCTCCTTTAAATTAGTCAGATTTAACTTCAACAAATGGGGAAGAACTTGTGCGGGCGTCATGTTGATGCGGGTGAACTGCCATTGTGGCCGTTCTACCCGTTGTTGGTTAGGTCTCGACTGATTGTTACGAGGTTGATCATTTGACGAATTTTGAATCATCACGGCCCCCACAGTTGCCCGACGCTAAGTTCTTCCCAATCCCTTCTGAGAGTAAATAGTAGATGCTTCTTTCTTGGTTGGGAAAGGTTTTTTAACAGCTGTGGATGCAGAGGCATCCTTTTGGATCTTTCCACTCTTAATATTGGCTTCCACCATTTCGCCAGTCAGAATCAGTTCGGTAAATCCCGCAGAGGAGCTCCCGATAAGATGGTTGAAGAAAGGGCCAGATAGGGTCCCCAAGAACATATCAATTAGCTCCCTATCTGATAGCGGTGGCTGCACCCTTCCAGCTAGGTCGCGCCACTTCTGGGCGTACTCTTTAAACCCCTCATTTGAGGACATCCCCATACTTTATAGCTGAGTACGGGTAGGCGCCAAGTCAGTGTTGTACTGATACTGACGATAGAAAGCAGCTGCCAGGTCTTCCCAATTATGAACTTCTGACCTCTCTAGATGATAAAACCAGTCTAACTGAGTACCAGACAAGCTGTCTTGGAAAAAGTGTACCCAGAGATTTCTATCGGATGAATGAGGTTGAATTTTTCTGACATACGACCTTAGGTGCATCTTAGGACAAGACAGACTGTCGTATTTAGCGAAGGTTGGCACCTTGAACTTGGGAGGGATAACAATCCCAGCAATCAATCCCAACTCTTCAAAGTCTAGCCCGAGAATCCTTTGTAACTCCATAGCTGCCAACCTGTCTTCAAGGTTCTTATATTTGTCATCAGCTGGTGGATATTGTTGTTCAGAATAGTCTTCATCTTCTTCAACCTCTTCCTCTTCAGCCTCAGACTCAGAGGGTACTGCAGCTCCTTTTCCCTTGCCGGTCCCTTCGTCTGACATTGAGGGGAATTCCAGAACTCTCCTAGCTTCATTCTCAAATCTTCTTCCCAGTGTAGCTACCCCAATTCTCTTCTTTTTCTTTTTTCCTTTTTCCTGCTCTTTCTTCTCTAACAGTGCTTTAAGATCCTCCTGACCCTTTGCCAAGGTCATGAGGAGTTGTTGAAATTGCAAATTCTACGCTTGCAGATCTTTGACCGTCTGCTCAATATCCATCTTGCTGAAATAAACAGAAGAAAGATAAGGAAACCTGGTGTGAAGACCTATTTATGCATATGATGAATGATATGTTTATTCATGTAATGTATTCAAGGATTTAGAAATTCAAAGTTGTTGCAGACAAAAGAACACATGTCATATTAATAAGAAGAAATTTTGTCAGTACATAAATGCCCCATTGGCCAAATATTACAAAGCTTCTTAAGGTAAAAAGACGTTGCGCATCCTTTTTAGTGCGATGTAAGTGTTTAGGGTCTCCTCCTCGTGAAGTCGACGGGTAAGCTCCAAAACCTTCTTCTCACTGGCATAGAAACTGGCTTCAAAAGTATTTCGTTCTTCTTTGAGTTGGATCCAACTCTTCTGCATTTCCTCCCATGATGTTGGCATGTCTGGATGTAGGATGGTGTATGGAACCTCTCCTTCCTTAACAAGCTCTTTGATCAAGGGGAGAATATGAGGGTATGGCATCATAAGATTCTGGGAGCGGGTTCGTACCCACTTGAGGTAAGGCTCAAGGGGGATGGAATTCTTGTGCCCCAGTGTCTTACTATCCACCTTGTTAGGCATCCTCCAAGCTCTGATGAACCTTTGTCGAAGTCCTTGCGCATCGTTGTCGAAGTCAAAAACTAGGTCAGGAATCAGCATGTCATGAGGGCCATCCCTCCGAGCATATCCAAATTGTCTCAAGGCTAGGCAGGGGTTGTAGGTAATGCCTCCCCTAATGCCAAGTAATGGGACATTTGGGAACTCACCACAATGATCAATGATGATGACATTTTCTCTGGACCGAGAACACCAATATACATCAGAATGTGTGAGGGTCATCAATTGTTGTGACCACCTTGAACCCTGCTCATTCTTCAAAACTGATTGTGGAAGGTCAGAAATAAACCACCTTGCTAGGAGAGGAGTACAGCACATGAGAACACCTCTTTTCCTCATTGTTCATGTGTAAAATGAGTGGAGGATGTCCCCAAGCAATGTAGGTATAGGATTCCTGGATATGAAAATTTTGACAGCATTCACATCTATAAGTTGGTCAGGGTTTGGGAACAAGACCAACCCATAAATAAGGAGTGCCACAATCTCTTCAAAGGCTTGCAGATCCAAGGAATTCCAACACTCTTGTGCCTTCTCAAACAAGAACTTTGCCAAGAAGCCCTTGACACCACTTCTGGTTTCCCAATGCCCCTTGATATCAGATGGTTGCAAGTGTAATGCTTGAGCAACATCTTCAGGCTTTGGTTCTTTTTTCGTACCGTTGTAGGGTAGTTGATTAAGAATAGGAATTCTCAGGAGTTGAGAAAATTCCTCCAAAGTAGGAACCAATTGGTAGTCGGGGAATGTGAAACAATGGTGAAGGGGTCAAAGAATTGGAACAACACTTTCACCATGTCTTCTTCAATGCTGGTGTTGACTAGGTTGAGAAGTCTACCATGTCTTTCACTGAAGAGAGAATTTTCTGGAATTCTGGATGTAAGCTCCTTGAGTTAAGGAGGGATTCTCACAAGGTTGACTTGAATTGTTTTCCTGCGAAGAGATTCCATGACCTACAAAACAAAAACAAAGATGAAGATCCAAACCCTTGAAATGGTTAGTGGATGCATATGATGCTTTATGATGTTCATGATGTATGTACAAACACATGTACAAGCAAGTCACACAAAACCCTAGTTTCAGGCTTGCATGAGGTTTCATAGGTAAGTACCCTCTTGAGTGTAGTTGGCTCAAAACCTGTCCTATAAATAGTAACCGGGTTCTAAGGAGCTCAATATCATTGGATTGTTTTCTATGTTCATTGTTTTGGTTTAGCCACTTAACTAGCGACCAAAATATTCCAAGAAAGCAACCCTCAATGAGTGTAGTATCGAGTATCTACCAACTTCGGACTGCACCAAAGCCGGTCATCTCACTACCCCTAATAAAAGGCCAAGATGGTCAAGTAAGGTTCTAGGTCATTAGTGCTTAGTGACATCACTCAGCAGCCCCGTATTCTCTTTGATTGACTCAAAGGCTACCGGTACTCACAAATATATCGCACTAATATAGCTATTGCTTCAACCGTGTCGGTATACCCCGCACAGTTTCCACAACGTATTGCTATCTATGAATGTTTCCCAAATCCGGGTGGAGGATTTCAAGCCCAAACAAGAGAACCAAAAATGTAAAGCAATCAAAACAAACAATTAATCATGCAAAAGGTGATCTAAGCCCTAAGGTAACTCCACTTTTAGAAACTTATCCCCAGCAGAGTCACCAGTTCTGTGATACGGTGGGAGAACTGACTTGAGGTTTTACGTTTGTGTTTGCAAATGTTCGGTTTAGCAAGAGTCGCCACCAACTTTTTATTTTATCCTAAGGAAAGGCCAAAAAGCACAGGAAATACCTTTGAGATGTTTTCTTGGGTTCGGGGAGTAGATTATAGAAAGGGAAGGTATTAGCACCCTTTCTATCCATGGTTATCCATGGGCTCTTAGTTACTTGCTTAGATCACTTGCCTTTTGCTTTTTAATTGTTTGAAATGGTGCTTTGTGAGTGTGGTTTTGAAAATGCTTTGGAAAGGATATTTCAATGTTTTTGAAAGTTGTTTTTGAAGTTGTGTTGTGGAGTGTGTTTGAAAAATGGCAAGGATGTTTTGCAAGTTTGATCAAGTAACTTAAGAGCAATCTACCCTAATTTTACTCAAAGATCTTTCTCATGCTTTTTAACCCTTTTAGCAGTGTTGTTTCACCATTGTATTTGGTGAATAACCTTGTGTTAGGATGTTTAAACGGGACAGGCGCAATTTTTCGTATGCAATCATTGAAGGCAACTCGTGAGACGCTCTAGCAATTTTGTAAGGGACGAGATCGTTTCATCGAAGGCAACATCGAGGGTCATCGAGGGACTAACGATCTTTGTTTATCAAAGGGACAATTGCTAGAGTGTCTCATACTCGAGGGACATGATTGCATTTTCCGAGGCAACAAGTGGAATTACCCTAAGGAGTGCATGTGTGAAATATGTGTTTGATTTGCATGCATTTAGTCTTTGATTAGGGGTTATCTACTTGTTGTTTTCATCTTTCCATACATCCTAATTACTAGCATTTGTGCGAAAGTAATAAAAAATGCAGAAAATAAATCCTACGCTATTACAACCATATTGGAAAAAAGAAATGTAAATACAAAACAAAAATAAAAGGAATAAAAATGATCCTTTCGATCTGGACAGAGACACCCTTCGATTCTGCCCTTCCTGACTTCCTTCGATTTGGGCCTGGAGTCATTAAGGTCGTGTCTTTCGATTTCACCCTTCTCCTGCTTCTTTCGACTGAGACTTGGCAGTCAGTGTGGACATCCTCCTGGCTACTTCTTTCGTTTGAGGCCTGGAGTCAGTAAGGTCGTGTCTTTCGATTTCACCCTTCTCCTGCTTATTTCGACCGCAGGAGTGCTAGGCCCTTAGGTTGAGGTTCAAAAGGCTTGAATACTTAGCCAATCGAAGGATACAGAGAACCTGTTTTAAACTTTTAAAACACAACACTCAAATGTAACTTTCAAAGCTACAGGCTCTGGGTTAGCACAAGATTAACGGGTCTCAAAAGTCCAAAGTCTAAACAGTCAGGGTCAAAACTTTCAACATATAGGCATTCAGGATCGAAGATTGAAACATGGTCAAACTCCCTACATGAAGTATCTACATTTTTTATTGGTATGCACACATAATATAAAAATGAAATGGTTCGAATTTTATAGTGAACTTACCTCTTGAAGCGCTTAAATCAAAGGAAACTGTAAGTG
This sequence comes from Vicia faba, assembly GCA_948472305.1. Classification (NCBI taxonomy): domain Eukaryota; kingdom Viridiplantae; phylum Streptophyta; class Magnoliopsida; order Fabales; family Fabaceae; genus Vicia; species Vicia faba. The sequence goes on along the minus strand of OX451737.1, from coordinate 824,555,422 downwards.
ACCTCCTTGGTGATGAATGGAAGTTCGTTGGGGGTCTTCCTGAGGTTAGTTCAATCACCGCCTTGTTTAAACAGTCACTGAATTGAGGGAGGGAGTTTTATAGTGGTGAGTGAATGGAAGGTTATTATATAAGTCTAAAGGATGAATCGAAGGCTGGTTATCTGGCTGTTGGAGAGTGAATCGAAGGATCCACCAAGGTATGAAAGGGTCTGAGTTTTTCTTAAGAGTGTTAGGAATAAAACGTTGGGAAGTGTCTAAGAGTTTTTTTTGAAATTTCGCTAGAGTTTTCTTGCTTGAGGATTTCTTGTGATTTTTTCTCTTAGTCAAAAATCTGGCCCTTTTCTTTGTCAATGATTCCTCTATTTATAGAGGAAAGGTTTGGGAGTTAAAAAACAAGGATGTGGCCTGGCTGACGCTTTGAGAGGGAAAACAAAAAAATTCAAACAGAAGGGGTATGATGTATTTGTAGCTTTCGAGGGGCAATATTTTATTGCCATTTCGATGCAAGGAATTTGGACAGTGTTTCAGAACTGCTGTGCAGCAGTCTTGGTGTTTTATGGCCAGTGAATTCAGCCCCTTCCTGGCAGCGTATGAGACTTAGTCAACAAATGCCTTTGGCCTCTCATCCTTTTGTTTTGACTCCCTGACCTCACCTTTCGACCAGACTTTCAGAAACCATCTTCTTTTTTCAATCGAAGTGACATTCGAATGACTCCCTTAGACAATCCTTCGAATGGGCCAAATTAATGCTCTTGGGATGGAAAGCTCAATCGAAACTTGCAACGTTGGAGAAGTTACTCCCCTAAACGAAAGAGGCGTGCAAGGACAGGATGTGTGATCGAAAGAGGGCAAAAGAGAGCCTTTTTCCTCCTGGATCGAAGGACATCCAAAGGGAACTTTTTGCCTTGGAATCAAAGGAAGCCTTTTCCTCAGTCGAAGCTTGTAACAAGTTATTTTAAAAGGTGATTTTGGCTTTGTGCATGCTAGCATGGTAAGGAATTCTGCCTTGTAAATCTTAGTTAACACGCAGGAGAGAGGCTATATGGCCAAGTGAAATATTTGTACTAAGAGCATATAACATTCAAACGAAGTTCAAAGTCCCAATGAAACAAGAAATGAACTTGCCCAAAAGGAGTCCAGCGCCCAATCGAAGGATGCAACCAAACCTACATCGAAAGAACCAAAGTTCCTGATCGAAGGATGCAAGTCAAGCTTGTGTCGAAAGAGGCCAAAAGGCCACTCGAAGGAAGCTGATCGAAGAGCACTTGTATTTCTCCAATTTTGTCAAAATAATGTTTTTATCTATTTTCTCCCTTAATGATAGTTTCCTTTTAACTTTGGTACTGGAAAATCCCAATGCATTTGTTCAAGCTTGAACTTTGAGAATCATTGTGAGAGAGACCTTGAAGAATGAGAGGGAAAATTTTGGGGTACAACAGCACCCCATTGAATTCTCTAAGACAGCCAGATACATGATTAGCGGTCTTCCTTCGACGGGTGGCATCAGGATAGGAGGTTCTTGCAAATACTCATTGATTTTATCGAAAGCAACTTGACAATCATCATTCCATTTAACCACCTGATCTTTCTTCAACAGCTTAAAGATTGGCTCACAGGTAGATGTTAGGTGAGAAATGAACCTAGCAATGTAGTTTAGGCGTCCCAAGAAACCTCTGACCTCCTTCTCAGTGTGAGGGGTAGGCATTTCTTGTATAGCTTTGACTTTGGCAGGATCAACCTCGATGCCCTTGTTGCTGATAATGAAACCCAAGAGTTTACTGTATCAGACTCCGAAAGTGCACTTGTTAGGGTTCAGTCTGAGCTTGTACTTCTTCAACCTGACAAACAACTTTTGCAAATGGTCGAGGTGTTCTTCTTCTGTCTGTGATCGGGCTATCATGTCATCTACGTAGACCTCTATCTCATGATGTATCATATCATGAAACAAAGCTACCATGGCGCATTGATAGGTTTCCCCGACATTCTTCAGTCCGAATGGCATCACTTTGTAGCAGAACGTACCCCAATGTGTAACAAAAGTAGTTTTCTCCATGTCTTCAGGTGCCATTTTGATCTGGTTGTAACCTGAAAATCCGTCCATGAAAGAAAATACCTTGTGCTGAGCTGTATTGTCAACCAAGATGTCAATGTGTGGTAGTGGAAAGTCATCTTTAGGGCTAGCCCTGTTTAAGTCTCTGTAATCCATGCATATTCTGACTTTGTCGTCCTTCTTAGGCACGGGCACAATGTTAGCAACCCATTATGGATAGGAAGTAACGCCAAGAAATCCAGCATTGAACTGCTTCATAACTTCTGCTTTGATCTTTTCAGACATGTCGGGCCTCATGCGGTGGACCTTTTGTTTAATTGGTGGACAGTCTTCTCTTGTGGGAAGACGGTGAACCACAATGTCCGTATCAAGTCCCGACATGTCTTCGTATGACTAGGCGAGGATCTCATCATATTCATGTAACAGCTGAACTAAGCGCTCTTTGACACTTGGCTCTACGTTGGCACCCACTCTAACTTCTTTTCTGTCTTCCTCAGTACCCAAGTTGATTGTCTCTAACAGCTCCTCATGAGGTAGAATTTCCCTTTCTTCCTGTTGCAGCAGCCTAGCCAATTCTCCCGGCACCTCACAATCTTCATCACCTTCGTATTCGGCATGGTAGACCAGATCTTCAGAGTCACTGAAGGCCATAGCAGAATTGTTACCCATGGAATCCGGAATGGAAGGGTACCTGCATTTGTGAGTGTGGGTGTGTGTAAGGGAAAGCCAGCTTTAAACAAATAAAATGTAAAAAGAAAGACAATGAACACATAAGTTTATATGTGAAAACGTCCATGATTCATTAAAATGGCATATGAAGATGAAAAAATCAAAACCCTTACAAATGGACCTATGTGCCTCGGGTAAGGCACAAGGTTAAGAGTGTACGAATTATTTAAGAATTATTACAAACCAACAGAAATGTTTGAAAGATAAATTACTGCGGTATGAAAGTAATCGGAACAAAGTCTTTTGCTTCCCAATTGCACAATCCTCCGCCAACAGTAGGGAAAATCCAGTCTTCCAAGTTTCTCTCCTCTTCACTATCCTCCAAAGCATTGACTCCATGATGGGTGATCTTCACTGGTGGACCTCCATCACGGGCGCGACGGACAGCCTTTTGAGCAGAAGATGTGAACCCTAAGCCGAATTTATCTGACTTGTGAGGAAATTCTGGAAGTTGCCCCCAGATTGTGCTTCCTCATTCTTCAATCACAGCCTTTGCATCTTTGAGAGACGACATCCGAGGCGGAGGACTGGTAATCAAGGGTACAAAAGACACTGTCTTGGTTGCTGCTATCTCCTGAGCTACCTCTTCAAAATGCTGAAAAGGGGTTTCGATGAGTTCACCATCCAATTCTATATAGCGGAAAGAATTCAGATGGCTTATCATGTATTCCTCTTCGCCATGAACAATTATAATTTCCCTCTGGACAGGGTACTTGAGCATTTGATGCAGAGAGGAAGTGACGGCTCCAGCATTGTGAATCCAGGGTCTTCCTAACAAGCAAGAATAGGAAGGATGAATGTCCATCACATAGAATATGGAGTTGAAGGTTTCAGTTCCCACTTTAATCGAGATGTCCACCTCCCCGTGGACCATCCTTTTAGAACCCTCAAAGGCTCTGACAATTATATTTCTGGGCTTCAGGGTTAGGCCTTCACAATCCAGTCTATCCAAGGCCTTCTTTGGTAAGACATTTAAAGACGAACCAGTGTCTACAAGAACGTGAGCTAGAGTAGTCCCTCTGCATTCCATCGAGATATGCAAAGCGTCATTATGTTTTCTCCCTTTTGAAGTTAAATCGGCATCGAAGAATCCTAGACCATTGTCAGCTGTTAAGCTAGCTACGCATTCCTGGAACTGATCCGTGGAGGTTTCCTGTGGCACGTGGGTCGTCTTCAAAAATCTGATCAGAGCTTTAGCATGAGCTTCTGAACAAAGCAGCAGGGCCAACATAGAGATCTTTGAGGGGGTTTGTCCCAGTTGTTCCACAACATCATAATCTCTTTTCTTGATTATTTTCAAAATCTTTTCCATTTAATTTTGAGAAGTTTCAGGGATGACCAATGGCTGAGCCCTCGTCCTAACGGGCTCTTCTTGGATTCCTTTCCCTCTATCATCAGCAGCAGTAGAGGGGACAACCACAGGAGTTACAATTTCTTCAATAATTGGAGTTCTCGCAGATATGTTGACCGACACAAGGGTAACCTTAGGAGCAGTTGAGGGTCCAAAGATTGCCTTTGGAGGGGCAATCTCTGGAGAGAAAATTCTTCCACTGCGGGTGATTTTGCTTGTTCCAGCAATGTTTCCAATGTCGGAAGTCTCTTAATCAGAACTCTCTTTAGTTGATTCAATTTATTTAATACCGTGATAGTAGATCTCTCCAACATAGTTCCACGGTATTGATCTGTCGGACTTGTACGGGACGGGCCCGGGCATGGTTATCTTCAAAGGTGCAATCTTCGGAGCGGATGTAATCTTAACAGGTCTTTTGGAGACCTTGGAAAGATTGGCGGATATGGTTATTATTGAAACATCATTGACAGGAGTCGGTGTAACAGGAGTCTTTTCAAAAAGGATTTCTTGGTTATCCTTTAGGCATTGGATGCCTAACTTCAATAATGGATAGTCGGTTGGTAAGGATGAACAAAGGCAACAATCTTCTTCACAACTTGGGAAAATCGCAGCCTTCAACAAATTTAACTTGATTATCAGTAGCGGAGTTATCAAATCATCAACAGTAGCAATAAAAAGATCTTCTTCAACAGCATGGGCATTGTGGCCATGCCTTGGCATTGGAGCAGAGATCACATTCGGCTTTTTTGGGGCATCGAATTCAACTTCTTTAGCATCTATCAAATCCTGAATCTTATTCTTGAGGGCCCAACAATTGTTGGTGTCGTGCCCTATGCTCCCTGAATGATAAGAACACTTGGCGTTCGAATGGCAGTAAGGAGAAGTTGTATTCGGATTCTTCGGGGCCTCTTTCAGACTGGACAGGTTTAACTTCAAGAGATGGGGTAGAACCTGAGCGGGAGTCATGTTTATCTGGGTGAATTTCTGTACAAGACTTTCCACCCTTGCTTGGTTGGTTCTGGGTTGATTGTTTCTGGGCTGGTCGGCTGCAGACTTTTGAATCATTACGGCCCCCACCGCTGGCCGGCGCTCAACTCTTCCTTGACCTCTTTGGGAGTAGACAGTTGATACTTCCTTCTTTACTGGAAAAGTCTTTTTGATGGCAGCAGAAGCAAATGCATCTTTTTGAATTTTCTCGCTTTTTATGTCGGCTTCAACTCTCTCACCAGTTAGAATCAACTCAGTGAACCCTGTAGACGAACTTCCAATCAGATGATTAAAGAATGGACCTGACAGAGTCTCTAAAAACATGTCTACTAGCTTCCTCTTAGATAGAGGTGGTTGTACTCGTCCCGCCAAGTCTCTCCATTTCTGGGCATACTCTTTGAAACCTTCACTTGAGACCATGCCCATACTCTGTAGCTGAGTACGGGTTGGTGCTAAGTCCGCATTATATTGATATTGCTTGTAGAAGGCAGCAACCAAATCCTCCCAAGTATGCACGTCAGACCTCTCTAGCTGGTAGAACCAATCTAACTGCGTCCCTGACAAACTGTCCTGGAAGAAATGTACCCACAGATCTTTGTTAGAAGAATGTGGTTGAATTTTCCTGACATAAGATCGTAGGTGCATCTTTGAGAAAGACACCCCATCGTACTTAGAAAACAGTGGCACTTTGAATTTAGGAGGGATTACAATTCCAGATACCAACCCTAACTCTTAAAAGTCCAGCCCAAGCACTCTCTGAATCTCCATAGCTACCAGACGTTCTTCCAAGTTCTTATATTTCTCATCTGCAGAAGGATACTGTTGTTCTGAATATTCTTCATCTTCCTCTTCTTCAGCTTCAGAATCTGAGGGCACGACAATCTCTTTAGCCTTTCTCTCACCCTCTTCATGTGTTGATGGGAAATCTAGGACCCTTCTGGATTGACCTTCAAATCTTATGCCCAAGGTAGCCACACCAACTCTCTTCTTCTTCTTTTTCTCTTTTTCCTTTTTTAGTAGAGTCTTGAGCTCCTCCTGACCCTTAGCCAAGGTCATGAGTAGCTGTTTGAATTGTGAATTCTGAGCTTGTAAGTCTTTGACCATTTGTTCAATATCCATCTTGCTGAAATAAACAGCAGAGAGATGAGGAAACTTGGTGTGAAGACCTGTTTATGCATATGATGAATGATATGTATTCATGTAATGCATTCAAGGATTCAGAAATTCAGATTTGTTTTAAACAAAAAAGAAACACACGTCATATTAATAAGATAGAATTTGTTAGTACATCAATGCCCCATGGGAAAAATAATATAAAATTCTAAGGTAAAAAGACGTTGCGCATCCTTCTTGGTGCAATGTAGGTGTTGAGAGTCTGCTCTTCGTGAAGTTGACAAGTAAGTTCTAAAACCTTCTTCTCACTGGCGTAGAATTGGGCTTCAAAAGTATCGCATTCTCCCTTGAGCTGTATCCAACTCCTTTGCAGATCTTCGAGTGATGTTGGCATGTCAGGATGTAGGAGGGTGTATGGAACCTCTCCTTCCATAACAGGCTCTATAATGACAGGGAGAATGTAGAGGTAAGGCATCATAAGACTTTGGGCGCGGGTTTGTACCCACTTGAGGTAAGTCTCAAGGGGGATGGAATTCTTGTGTCCCAAGGTCTTACTGTCTACTTTGTTGGGCATCCTGCAAGCTCGGATGAACCTTTGTCGAAGTCCTTGATTGTCGTTGTCGAAGTCAAAAACCAAGTCTAGAATCAGCATGTCATGTGGGCCATCCCTTCGAGCATACCCAAACTGTCTCAGAGCCAAGCAGGGGTTGTAGGTAATGCCTCCCCTAATTCCAAGTAGAGGGACATTAGGGAATTCCCCACAATGGTCGATGATGATAACATTTTCTCTGGATCGGGAACACCAATGAACATCTGAATGCGTAAGAGCCATCATCCGTTATGACCACCTCAAACCTTGCTCATTCTTCAAGACTGATTGGGGAAGATGGGAAATAAACCATCTTGCCAGTAGAGGAGTGCAACACATGAGAACACCTCTTTTCCTCATTGTTCGAGTGTGAAAAGAGTGCAAGATATCTCTAAGCAATGTAGGCACCGGGTTGTGAGTCATGAAAATCTTGACAGCATTCACATCTATAAGCTGGTCAGGGTTTGGGAACAAGACCAACCCATAGATGAGAAGAGCTACAATCTCCTCAAAAGCTTGCAGGTCTAGAGAATTCCAGCATTCTTGAGCTTTCTCGAACAGGAACTTTGCCAAGAAACCCTTGACACCACTTTTGGTTTCCCAATGACCTATGACATTTGATGGTTGCAAGTGCAGGGCTTGAGCAACATCTTCAGGCTTTGGATCTCTTTCCGTACCATTGAAAGGTAGTTGATGGAGAATAGTAATCATCAAGAGTTGAGAAAATTCCTCCAAAGTAGGCACCAACTGGTAGTCAGGAAATGTGAAGCAATGTGTAGAGGGTTAAAGAACTGGAAGAGAACTTTCACCATGTCTTCCTCTGTGTTGGTGTTGACCAAGTTGAGAAGTCGACCATGTCTTTCAGTGAATGTAGAATACTCTGGAATCTTGGAAGCAAGCTCCTTGAGTTGAGGAGGAATTCTCACAAGATTGACCTGAATAGTTTTCCTGCGAAGTGATTCCATAACCTACAAAACAGGAACAAAGATGAAGATCCAAAATCCTTGAAATGGTTAGTGGATGCAAATGATGCTTCATGATGTTCATGATGTTATGCACAAGTATATATGTACAAGCAAATCACACAAGTTCCAAGTTTAGGCTTGCATGGGGTTTCATAGGTAAGTACCCTCTTAAAGTTTAGTTGGCTCAACCTGTCCTATAAATAGTAATCGAGTTCTAAGGAGCTCAATATCACTGGATTATTTTCTGTGTTCATTGTTTCAGTTTAGCCACTTTACTGGCGACCGAAATATTCCAAGAAAACAACCCTCAATGAGTGTAGTATCGAGTATCTACCAACTTCGGACTGCACCAAAGCCGGTCATGTCACTACATCCTAAAAGGCCAAGTTGGTCAAGTAAAGGTTCTAAAAGTCCATTAGTGCTTCATGACATCACTCAGCGGCCTCGTATTCTCTTTGATTGACTCAAAGGCTACCGGTACCCACAAATATGTCGCACTAATATAGCTATTGCTTAGACCATGTCAGTATACCCCGCACAGTTTCCACAACGTATTGCTATTTACCTATGAATGTTTTCCCCAAATCCGGGTGGAGAATTCAAACCCAAACAATAGAACCAAAGTGTAAAGCATACAAGTCAAACAAGATAAGCATGTAAAGGTGATCTAAAAACCTAAGGTAACCCCACTTTTAAGTATATCCCCAGCAGAGTCGCCAGTTCTGTGATACGGTGGGAGAACTGACTTGAGGTTTTGCGTTTGTGTTCGCAAATGTTTCGGTTTAGCAAGAGTCGCCACCGACTTTTTATTTTATCCAAAGGAAAGGTCAAAAAGCACAGGAAATACCTTTGAGATGTCAAGGGAAGGTGTTAGCACGCTTTTCATCCATGGTTTTCCATGGGCTCTTAGTTACTTGTTTAGATCACATGCTTTACTTTTTTAATTGTTTGAAATGGTGCTTTGTGTGGTTTTGAAAGTATTTTGAAAAGAGGCCATCGTTTTGGCAGTCTTTGTAATGATTCTTGTTTGAAGAATGTATACAAAGATGTTTGTCTTTTGAAAAATGTTTCAAAGTTTGAAAGTTTGTTTTGGAAATTGTTTTGAAATTGTGTGTGTGTTTTTGAAAATAGCAAGGATGGTTTGCAAATTGATCAAGTAACTAGGAGTTGTCTACCCAATCAAAAGTCTTTCCTAAACATTTTTAACCCTTGGACATTGTTATGTTACCATTGTATTTGGTAAACAACCCTATCTTTGGATGTTAAACGGGAAGGACGTGGGTAATTGTATGACCATGATAACAATAGTGCCAAGTATCTTTAGCAAGTTTTTGAGGGACTTAAGATCATTTTTGTTTAGGCAACCAAGATAGCGTCATCGAGGGACTATGATCTTTTGTTTTGATTGATTTTGCCAAGATACCTAGCATGCATACCATGATCATTTTAAGGCAACAAAGTGGATGAAACCCTAGGGGTGCTTGTGTGCAAGGTGTTGTCATTTTCATGCCTTTTGTCTTGTGTTAAGTCATGCTATTTGTTTGATTTTTGGTCTTTGCATATAAAACCCTAATTTACTAAACATGCATATAAAAGCAATAAAATGAGAAAAGTAAATCTAGACTATTACAACAATATTATGGGGAGGGGGTACAAGTTTGAATAGGGGGTATTTGCACAAAAATAAAACCCTAATTTACTATTACATCCCAATTGAATTTATACAATAAATAAATGAACAATTATATTTAAATGTACAATAAAATGTAAATATGCAAAAATGTTTTTGTAATTGTTTTATGTATGTAAAAATGAATTTATTTAATGTCTTAAAAAATAAGAAAATAAAATGATTATTTTTGAAAGGGTGAAAACCCTAATTTTTTGTTGGCTTAAATGCAGTTTTGACCCCCCTAGTTTAAGGTTTTTGGAGTTTCGATCCCCCTAGTTTAAAAGTCGGGTTTCTAGTCCCCATAGTTTTCAAATTTGGGATTTTTGAAGCCCCTCCATCTGGCTGCCCAAAAAGTTTTCAAATTTGGGATTTTTGAAGCTCCCTCCATGTGACATGGCACAGGGAGAGTAATGCCACGTATTATTTTCTTATTTCTTATTTAGAATAATATTTTTTAAACATTTAAATAAGTGATATTAATTTCCAAATGAATTTTTAATTTCATAATTCATATTTTCTGAAAATCCCAAATTGCTTAACCTAATTTCCTCTTCCATCCGCCCGTACGAGATTTCAAAAATCCCAAATTTGCAAACTTTTTGGGCAGCCAGATGGAGGGGACTTCAAAAATCCCAAATTTGAAAACTACGGGGACTAGAAACCTGGCTTTTAAACTAGGGGGATCGAAACTCCAAAAACCTTAAACTAGGGGGGGTCAAAACTGCATTTAAGCCTTTTTTGTTTTAAGAAAATAATGTTTCCTAATTATTTATTTATCCTTTTGTTTAAGAAAAATAATAATAATATATTCAAAAATGTTAAAAATTGAAATATGTATGAAAATATGATTTTAAGTGTATAAATAATGAAAATAAAAATATATAATATTTTTATATTATTTACAATTTTTATTCAAGAAAATAAAGTATATTATTATTAATAAACTAATTTTATGCCAAAAAAATAATAAAAATAATAAAATAAAAATGCAAAAATTAAGAAAATATTTTTGGTTTTTTAATGTTCAAGAGAAAAAATGATAAAGTCAGAAAATATAAAAGAAATAAAAAATAATACAAAATATAGCAAATGGGCCAAGGGGGTGCAAAAAGCAAAAAAGGGGTGCAGAAAGAAACAAGCTCAAGCGCGCCAGGCCCACTTCACTTCATCCCTGTCCTTTGAACAAACACGCGCGTGCCCTGTACTTCAAAATTTGTTCTTGCTCATGCTTGAATGAAATCCAAAACTTACAACATGAAACTTGTAGCATTTTTAGTCTTGATTTCAATGATATAAAAAACTTGACCTAACTCTCAAAGATCAGAGAGAATTTTAATGGCCCTAAATTCTGACCTAGTTTTTTCAGCATGTTCATCATCCAAATTCTCCTAGCTCAGTTAATATAAATGGAAGCTATGCATATGTACAGCTCAAGCACATTAAAGACTACATTTTTGGTTCACAAACCTAAGCCTAAGGATGTCTAAATAGAGAGATAGAAACTTAGAAAATACCTTGTTCAGTTGAGTTTGGCTATGGCAATGTAGCAACTTTGAGTGAGGCCTGAAGGTCATGTGAACTTGCTTGAAGTTCCCTCAACCTTTCCCAATGCTTAGCTTGCCTTGAACTTGCCTGAATGTCCCTGTAGAAGTCAACCTGCAAAGCTTCAAAATGAAAATGGTGAAGTGTGAAAATGAGGTTACAGTTGTTGGACAGGGGCTTGGATAGTTCATGTGGGTTGTAGGGAATGTGTTTGAAGTGGTTCAAGGCAAAACGCACGAGGCAGTTTGGTTTTGGAAATGGTTCTACAGATGATGCCCTATTTGGGCAAGAATTTGGTGTTTTAGTGTTTTAGGGTGTTTGAGAGCTTGGAAAATCGTGTTTCTTTCTTGGTACAATATGTTAAGGTTGTTTGAAATGAGTCCAAGGCCTGGTTTTATCAGATGCACACGTTGTGGTCTTTTTGCAAGCTTACTTACTTTTGAAGCAAAAGTTGAAGTGACAAAGGAAAAGGCTGTACTGGCTAGCTCAAGGCCTGAGGAGAGTTAGTACAATTTGCCTGGTATTTGTGGACTTTGTTTGCAGCAAAAGGTTAGGTCCATGGCTCAAGATAAACAAAGTTGTTAAAAGTATGCTTTATCAAAGTAGCATTGTTACCTTTATGCCATTTTTAGATTAAACCCTTGTACAAAGCTTCAAAGATCAGAACAATGCCTTTAACCATTGTATTTGAATTCAATTTTGGAGTGTAAAAAGGATTAGAACCTGTAATGCAAGTACAAGCATGATTCAAACTGATTTGCAAGTTGTAACATGGTGCAAAATGCCTTGGACAAAAGTGATAATTTTCCATTTTCTTTTCTTCGATTCCCCCTAACCATAAATGATCTTGGAGAGTTCTTGGACATTTTGGAAATCTTGTAACATTCTCTACAATCCATATTTGAAATGAATTCTGAGATTCCAATTGTAACTATGTGAAAATTGACCATGAAGTTAGGTCAAAAATCTGCCTAAACTAGGGCAAAATTTCACTAAGTTAAAAAGTTTATGGACCCCTATTCACAAAATCATAACTTGAGATCCAAGCATCTTTTGGGAAAACTTTGTGAATAAAAGTTGTAGATTTTGTGTAGGACTACAACTTTCATGTTATAAGTTTTCTTTTAATCCAATTGCATCATGGTGAAAAAGTTGGGCAAAGTTGGGAAAAAATAAGAAATTTTCATAACTTAGAAAATTTCTAAGTTATGAAAAATTTCAAACTTAAACCCTAATTTCCAAATTTAGGTTTCTTGGTGAACAAGTTTCATGTTTTGAAACATCTTGATGAAAAATGACCCTTGGCACTTGATTTTGACCAAAAAGTCAAAGTTTGACTTTTCAGTGTATAGTTGATTTTTGATTAGTTGACTGGAAAATTCACCTGTCAGTCCAATGCAATTGAGATCTTTTGAACCTTGTGATTAGGTCAAGATGATTCTATTGAGTCCTTGAAACCATGCTTGAACCAAATTTGCCCTTGGCTAGGTGAAAAATCAGAAATTGCCCTTCTACAATCCAAACCCTAAAAATGACCATTTTGCCCTTTTAATGATCTGATCAAAATTCTTGAGGAGTTGTGGTCCAAACTTGATCAAATGGCTCATATGAGTCTATAATTTTGATGTGGATAAAAAATTATGAGGTTTGACTGTAAATTGGCCACAGTTGACTTTTTCCCCAATACAATTGATTTTTAGGTCAACTGTCCAATTGACTGGGCAAAAATTTGATTCAAGGCTTGAAACTTGGTATGAGCAATCTTAAGGTCCAATATGAAGTATGAAAGTCACATGAGGAATTGGAAGTCCAAAAATACTTGTGCAATATCAAACCCTAATTTCATGTTATCAGTGCAATGAGAGGTCTTGAGCTGAGCAAACCCTAATCTGGTCTTGAATCCAAGAAGTCTTGTGAGGGGAAATCTTGATAAAATGAGAGGGAAAATTTTGGGGTATAACAACAACCTTTAGCTTCGACTGACAAACTTATTGGTTCTGATCAATCCCATCAACTTCGGACAAGGCAGCAAGTGGATAAGACGCTCAGAAACACGAAGGCTATAGCATAATGGGAACCCCATGGGATTATTTCACATAGCTATCTTTTCTTTGTATCAAATTTTCATTTTTCTATGACGGCATTATCTTACTAGGATGTTCGTCTCATTGTACAAAAAATACTTATTCAAGTTAATACAAAGATATCCCTTTGAAAGTGCAAAACTATCTATTTTTTCTTTTTTCGTGCTTTGTTTGCGAAAACGTCCAATGATTTATTTTTGAACATATGCATTCGAACATAACTACTGTTTGCAAATGAGCAAAAAAAAGAAGACAATCTCTAATGTCTTTAAGAAATAGGATAATATCTTTAGACTATTCCATAAAATTCCCCACAGTGTGCAGCTTAATGATATCAAGCTCTCTCACATCCCCGACGGAACAAAACTTCAAGTTATCACTCCTCTAGTAAAAGTCGCTCAATTTCTCAGGATTCCCCAACAGGATTTCACAAGCAATACACTGCGCTTCCTTTACACAACAGAGTTTATTTCTCTAACAAATAGAAGCTCATCAACTCATCAGCACTTCAAAACATGAAGACTTACACCCTTTGTACCCAGCGGTAATCAAGTATTTATCTTCCCCAGCAACACTGTGGCATAACAATTAACATGTCCATACATCGCTCCCATACGTCATAACATTGACAACACAAATACATACAACATAATCTCATTTATTTTGAGAACATCATTACACCATGCATTTCATACATCATGAGATTGCATGCAACAAACCTTTCATCTTTTTCTGGAAAGATCAGTCAACAGAAAATTATCAACAAATTTTCAACAAGTCAATTACAGATCAATTCCCAAGAAAGGATTGGTCAACCATCTACACAATAGATGTTTCTCTCATACCTCTTTTGGTTCAGTTTAAACCCCTCAACGGTTTATCCTGATACTTTCCAAAGGAACCTTTCGGGTTCAGATAAGTCTCTCAAATATTTATTCTGATTCTTTCCCGCAGGCACTTTCTCTGGTCCAGATAAATCACACAAAGATTTACTCTGATTCTTTCCAGTTAAAGAATATTCAAGACCTCTTTTGGTTCAGTTTAAACCCCTCAACAGTTTATCCTGATACTTTCCAAAGGAACCTTTCGGGTTCAAATAAGTCTCTCAATGATTTATTCTGATTCTTTCCCGCAGGAACTTTCTTTGGTTCAGATAAATCACACACAGATTTACTCTGATTCTTTCCAGTTAAAGAATATTCAAGACGTCTTTTGGTTCAGTTTAAACCCCTCAATGGTTTATCCTGATACTTTCCAAAGGAACCTTTCGGGTTCAGATAAATCTCAACGATTTATTCTGATTCTTTCTCGCAGGCACTTTCTCTGGTTCAGATAAATCGCACAAAGATTTTATTCCGATTCTTCCCAGTCAAATAACATACAAGACTTCTTCTAGTTCATATAAGTCGCTCCAAAGATTTATTTTGATTCTTTTCCAGTTAAAATTAAGTTTAGACTTAGTATATTCTCTGTCAACAGTCACCTTAAGATGGCATCTACAAGCCCATCTCCGACAAATCTCCATCATTCCTCCAAATGGCATCTATAAGCCCATTCCCATTTCATCTTCGAGTGTAAATTTTTTGGCACTCTAGTATCCAATCATCTTCCACCTTTAAGTCAAGAATGGCAAATCCTCCAATCTAAATCTTCAGGTTTAAGAAGATTGAACAGGGGCAGCTGTTGTACCCCAAAATTTTCCATCTCATTTATCAAATATTTTCTCACAAGATCTCCTTTGATTCAAGACTGCACTGGGGTTGATCAGCTCAAGACACCTCCTTAAGCATTGATGACTGAAATTAAGGTTTGAGATTGCACAAGGATATTTGAACTTTCAATGCCTCATATGATTTTCATGGATCATTATGGACTCCCAAGATTACTCATGTCAAGTTTCATGTCTTGGATCACATTTTTGCTCATTCAATTGAGCAGTTGACCTAAAAGTCAGCTCTATTGGGGAAAAAGTCAACTATGGCCAATTTACAACCAAACTTCATAATTTTTGATCCACATCAATATTATAAACTCTTATGTATCATTTGATCAACTTTGGACCTTAATTCCTCAAGAAATTTGATCAGATCATCAAAATGGCAAAATGGTCAAAATTAGGGTTTTGGCTGAGAAAGGGCAATTTTTTATTTTTGACCTAGAAAATGGTTATTTGGTTTGAGGCATGATCTTAAGAGTTCAATTGCATAATTTTTACCTAATGGCGTGACTCAAAACATTGATCAAGATCAATTGATTGATAGTTGATTTTCAGTCAACTGATCAAAAGTCAACTGTATACTGAAAAGTCAAACTTTGACTTTTTGGTCAAAATCAAGTGTCAAAGATCACAATTCATCAAAACATGTCAAAATATGAAACTTTTTCATCCAGAAATCAAAAAGTCAAGATTTCATTTTGAAAAGTCAAAGTTTTCAAACTTAGAAATTTTTCTAAGTGTTGAAAACTTCATGTTTTTTCACAACTTTGATCCAATTTTTCGCCATGATGCAAGATGATTCAAAAGAAACTTTCAGCATGAAAGTTGTAGATCTCCATGAGATCTACAACATTAATTTACACAAATTCTCCTAGAAATTCTTGGATCTCAAGTTATTAATCCATGAACTCATGGTCTTGAAACTAAACACTTATTGAAATTTTGAGCATTTTAGGTCAGGATTTTGACCTAACTTCTGACCCAAGTTTCACATAGTTCCATTTAGATTTTTCAAAAGTGATTCAAAGAAGGGTTGTAGATCACATTACAAGCTTTCTAAAAATTCAAGAACTCCTTGAGATCATTTGTGAGCAAGGAGAATCGAAAGTCAGAAGTTGGGGTTTTAAGTTGTTTTACAAGGAAAATTTTGTGATGAACAAAATTCATATCTCAAACCTATGTTGCATAATATTTGCTTTGCAGGCCTCAAACTTGTTAGGCACTCCATAATTAAATGTTTGCACAACTGTTAGAGGCTTCAAATCATTTAATGCAATGCCCATGCTTTATGTCCATTTTAGGAAGAAAGTGCACAATGCCATTTTGAAAAAGTAGCTTTATACACAAAACTTGTTCTTGAGCCTTGCAATTGTTTTCTTCTGATCATACAAGACCTATAACTCAAAAGAAGTTTTCCTCAAGCCTCACAATCACTCAGCTCATGCTTGTACTTCATCTTGGAACCATATTTTCACTTTTCTTCAAAATCAAGTAACATAGCATTCAGCCTAGATCTTGTACTTATGACCCTCTCAAGCACTCAAGCCTTCTCCTTACTTATGCACAAGTTATTTGCATCAAAACACATGCATACACAAGCCCAAAAAACTCACAAGAACTCAGAGTTGTAACACATACTTCCGTTCTTGTATAACCTGACCAAAAACTTGAAACTCACATCTCCCTCGTGCGTTTTCAAGCCTTTTGCTTCCTAAAGATTCTAAACATCATTTAGAACTCATCCCACACCCTGTTACAAGACTATAACACCATTAACACCATCTTCCATTTTCAAAAGCAGAGCTTTGCACTTGGACTTCTCCAGCATGATTCAGCCATCTTCAGTACAAATTAAACATTGCATTAGCTTCCTGGGACCTCAGTGGAGCTATTCAGATCATCACAACACGTTGAGGATTGCTCAAACTGAGAATACGATTTCCAGTTTTGAGGTAAGTTTCCTTAACTTGGAACTCTTCATACAAGCATCATTAATGGTTTATTTGCGAATAAGAAATGTAGATATCATTGTCCTGAAGCTAACCATGTCCTTAGATTTCATTATTATTGCTTGAGTAGTTAGAATTTTGAAACTGAACCTCTGAAAATAATTAGGTCAAGATTTTGTACTTTCAAAAATTCTCATTCATCTTTGATTTATAGTTTATGATATTTATATGGTTGGATATGAAAAAATGGAACAACTTTCATGTTTGCATTTTCCATTTTTGTTGAGAAATGGTGAAGTTACAAGTGGTCTGGCTGAAGGTTGAAGATGAAGTGTGTTCAGGACTTGTTTTGCCTTATATATTTATCATTTCAGTTATATTAACAGATGTATATCCACCCTAGTGGTAAGGCTGCACGCTGGTAATCAAGAGGTCATGGGTTCGAACCTCAGTGTGTTGCCTTTTGCATTTTTCACATTTTTTCTCACATTTTTTTTCTACTCTTGCAGCGCCTGGGCCTCCATTTGTTTGGGACTTTTTTTTTTGCTATGTTCTGACCCCCTACCTTGCTGTTTACACTCATGGCCCATTTATTTTTCTTTTGTTATTTTATTTTATTTATTTTTTATTTTATTTTCATTTTACATTTTCTTTATTATTAATATTATTATTATTATTATTATTATTATTATTATTATTAATATTATTTTCATTAATATAAAAAATCCAAAAATATTTATATTTTATTATTTATATTTATTTAGTTCATTTTTCTTCATAAAATAAAAGAATAAAAAAACATTCTTCATTAATAAATTAATTTCTTTTTGTTTAAATATTTAGATGATTCATTTTAATTATTATTGTATTATTTTCTTGTGAATAAAATTAATTTATAATTAGGGTTTCTTTTAATTAATTAATATACATTTTATTTTTACTAATTTAAAACCTTTTCATAAATAAAAACCCTAAAAATTTGTTTCACTTAATTTCTTTTATTAAATTAAATATTAATTTTCTTATTATTAGTTAATTATTTTATTAATTAGATCAAAAATTCCTTTTCATAAAAAACCAAACAAAAATAACCTTTCTTTTTACATTTACATTCTTGCATTATTTACTTATTTAATTTTGTACATTTATTCAAATTCAATATGGTTGTAATAATTATTTAGATTTAATTTCTTGCAATTCCCCATTTGTAATTTGTACACCCCTCCCCTAAATCATGTAATAGCTTAGTATTTTTATTTTCCGCAATTTAAATGCTTTATATACAAATGCTAGTAATTAGGGTTTTGTATGGAAAGATTAAAACCAACAATTAGCAAACCCTAATCAAGACAATACAAAGCATGTAAATTAATACAGTTGCACACGTACACCCCTAGGGTAAATCCACTTTGTTGTCTTACAAAAATGACCATATTATGCATGTGAGGTATCTTAGCAAAAACAAGAAAAAAATACAAGATCATAGCCCCTCGATGACGTTATCCATGTTGCCTTTCAAAATGATCTTAGTCCCTTAAAGAAAATGCTAAGATATCTTACAACATTGCTAATCATGGCCATACGATGACCCACGCCTGTCCCTTTTACATCCAAAGATAGGGTTACTTACCAAATCAATGGTAAGATAACAATGTTAAAGGAAAGAGGATTTGAACATGAAAGACTTTTGAGTATGTAGAATGTTCCTAGTTACTTGCTCAATTTCAAAACAAAAACATCCTTGCTATTTTTCAAAACAAACACCAACACTTTCAAAAACATCTTTCGAAACTTGAAAACATTTTAAAAAGATCAAAACACTTTGTATACATTCTTACGAATGAGAATCATTACAAAGTTTGCCTAAACGATGACATCTTTACAAAATAATTTTAAAAAACCACACAAAGCACATTTTCAAACAAAAAGCAAGTGATCTAGAAAGTAACTAAGATCCCATGGAAAACCATGGATGAAAAGGGTTCTAATACCTTCCCTTTTCATAATCTACTCGCCGAACTCAAGAAACAATCTCAAAGGTCTTTCCTGTGCTTTTTCACCTTTCCTTTTGGATAAAAGAAAAATCGGTGGCGACTCTTGCTAACCGCAACATTTGCAATCAAACGCAAAACAACCAAGTCAGTTCTCTCACCGTATCACACCTTGGCTAGTGATTGCCATGGAAGTGTGTCTTCTTGTTTGTTCAGAATTGTGTTGATCCAATCATTGTATGTGAATGAAGAGGGATTATGAAGGGACTCATATCTAGGTGAGTCTTAGATAAAAATATAGGAAGGGTAGTGATTTAGTGAGAAGTTATAAATGGGGGAGATTAGCTTCGATTTGATACTATCATAGTGGATTTGTCCCAGACTTGGTATGCTCCCATGTAATAACCGGCTGAAAACTATAGAGTTGCCGCCATTAATTTTTATCTTAAGGAATGGAATATAACGCATAACCCTAATTTGGATCATAGATTCTAAGTTATTGACTCATTTTAGACTAGGGGTCGCAAACGGGCATGCCTGCCCCGTTTAGGCCCGCTCCGTAAAGCCCGCAAAAAACAGGGAAGGGCTGGCATAGTTGAGGATGAGGGCCTAAAACCTAGGCTCGCCCTGCAAAAAAGCAAGTGCGGGCGGGGAAAGCTCACGGGCACTGCACTTTTTAGGTTTAAAAATGCAAAATTTTATGCTAATAGTCATGCCCGTAAAAGCCCATGAAGAAAACCGGGCGGGGCGGGGCGGCCACATTAGAGAGTGAGGGCCTAAATTCTTGGTCCTCCCCGCACTAAAGTGCGGGTAAAACGGGCATGCCCAACGGGCCTGACCCGTTTTTCCACCCCTACTTTAGACGAAGGTAAGGTGTTAGACACCCCTCATCTACCTTTTTCACAAGGATACTAGGGTTTAGGTTAAAGGTTTAGGAATAGGGCTTTAATTTTTAATTAGGGGAACTCGCCACGGTTTTAAGTCGTATGCCTATGTATCCTCTTATGAGGAATCAAAGTCTCCATTCGTAGTTCGTAGTTGTTTGGTTAGTTTTTTTATGAATTATGGAAATATCTCGAATTCTCATTGAACCAAGTCTGAGTTTGTAAATTGCGGAATTATAGACGAAGTTCGCAGTTAATAAAAGAAGTTTCCATAATCCTTTTTTGAAAATAAATATGTTTGAATTATGTTAGTAAAAAAGTTAGTATTTGATTCGTTAGATATTTTCGAGTATATGATGCAATATGAGAAAAAATAGATTTCAATGCATAAGAAAAATATTTAATGTAATTAAAGAAATTAACAAGAGTTAATTTTTTTTAAAAATGAGTTTGATTAATAAATAACTATTAAAAATATATTAAGTATTTTTAATAAAAAAATATTACAATTATTTGCTAATTATGCAAAAATGTATTTAAAAGTAATAATGAGTGAATTAATAAAATAAACAAAAAAAGAAAAATGTTTTTTAAAAGAATTAATTAAAATTTAATTGAATTAATTAAGAAGCTAGGGGTGCAAAACGCAAACCAGTGGGTGTTAAACATAAGGTGCCCAAGTTCAAAGAACTGGGCCCAAATGAAAGGGGGTGTATTTTTGGCCAGAGTAGTAAATCATGGGGTGTGAATATCAGGGCCATAAATCCAGATATTGGATTTAGGCCCAATTATGCAGGGGTGTCATTTGGTTTAGTAAGCAAAAGTAGAGTGGGCTGGGGGTGCAAATAGAAATTGGGCTTGGTCCAAAACAAAATTTATTTGAGTCCGTTGGGATTGTATGGTGCACGTACATGCGTTATGGTGGAGGTGAGTGATTTGAGGCATTTGATTTGATTATAAGGGTGGAGATTGAGGGTACATGGTAAATGAAGCACATAGAATCACGTAAGGAGTATACTTAAGCTAAACTAAGAGATTCTAGCCCATTTTCTTCTTCTCCTTCTCTCTCTACGCCATTATCCCAACAAAACAAAACTTTTAGAGAGAGAAGCTTCTCTCTAGGCGATCAGAAATCACTCTGCCGCCCGAAAATTGCTTTCACGAGTAGTTCCACCCCTAGTCGCCCTAGGAAGACCATCCGTCTCAGATCTCCGGTTGAAGATCAACCGAGATCTTCAAATCTTCATCCAAGCCGCCATGAAGGCAACCCAGAACCACCGTGAGCCTTCATCTTTAACTCAGATCCCTGCATGAACCCTAGCAATTTATAACCCAACCCTTAGAACCCTAAGGAGATCTAACCTAACCATAGGGTTCTGGATGACCCCTAGCAACGTAAAGCCTAACCCTATGAAACTGAACCCTAGATTAACATAAACCCTTGCTCAAATTTCCAGAAATCTTTAGACCAACACAACAATTACAAATGTTCAACAATCTCCACCAACCCTAAGCTAAGTGAATTTGAGGGTTACCTCTCTTGCAGTGAATCTTGTCGTATGCTTTTCTTCCCTTATTCGTAGGGTTGATTCCTTTGGTTCTAATCCATTTTCTCTTTTGATTTGTAGGTATGGTTGAAGTTGATGATGGAAGCAACGACGTAGCAAGGGGGAACAGATCTAGGGTTTTAGACTTTGAATCCCAGATCTCGAATGAAGATAGCCTCATTAGAATCTTAGGGTTTATATACTTTAGGTTTAGATCTATTCTATAAAAAAATTGTTGATTGTCTTTAACTTTTGAGATTGATTGAAGATTGAATCAAATTAGGATTAGATTTGTTTGTAAATTAGGTTTTTTAGATTTTTTTTGTAATGAACTTGGACATTTCTGTTTGTATAAATTCGAAAATAATCAATAACAAAACTTGATCCTCAGATTAATCAACAAGGTTTGATTTGTAATTACTAATTCGGTTTCGATTTGATTAAAAAAATGGATTTTGGTTGTTCTGGGCTTTAGGGTTTGTTTAGCTTATGGAAGGAGAACAACAACAACGCCACCAATGAGAATCAAACTAGGGTTTCAAAACCCTCAGTTGACTTAGTCAACCACATCCAAAAAAATTTGTTTTCTATTTTATTAAAAAACAAATAATTATTTTATAATACAAATAATAATAATAATAATAATAATAATAATAATAATAATAATAATAATAATAATAATAATACTTTTATTATAATAACTAAATAAAAAGTGGAGTTGACCCAAGTCAACTGAAGCTAAAAAATAGGCCAACCTTAATGGGCCTATATGCAGAAATTAAGAAATAACCCCCCTCTATCATCTAAATTGACCTATAAACCGGGTTTGCTCAAAAAGGTGAACCTATCTTATGTCAAAATAAACCTCTCTTGATGATAAAGGGCCAAGTTACTTATCTATTGGGCCATCCAATTTTCCAAACGCACATCTTCTGTATAACAATGCACCTCCTTCCTTTTATTATTTGAAATAGGCCTGAAACATAATGGGCCATTAAAAATGAACCAAGACTTTATTTTAAAAAAAACAACACCCCCATCTATTTATAAATGGGACAACAATTTAATGAGCCATCAGATTTTGATGGTCCATTTTGAAGCAATACACCCCTCTTATGAATTTAAACCCCCATTAGAATAAAACCCAAAAATAAGAAAATTGAAACAATAGAATTTATAATTTAGAAACATAGTAATAATATTGAAATATAAGTAAAATGATGGGGTAAATTTGGGGTATGACAGCTGCCCCTATTTAGTTACCTTTTGCCTGAAGGGTGTGAGAATATACAGGTCTCACACATTCGAATCGAAGGGTTATTAAAAATGGAAGACCCCAAAATTTGACTAAAAGATTATAAGGATACATTATACAGTGTTACCAAGAGTATGAAGAATAAGCATAGATGATGATGTATCATCTTACTAGAGTTTTAAACAAAGAGATTTGATTCGACTTAGATACGACGATGCAGATAACTCGTCGGTACCTAAGAGAGATCGTAGGTTTTTCGCGTATTTACTGTAACCTAGGAGGTAAATAACACCAGCTTGAAAATTGACTTACTAATGCTTTGAGATTAACATAGTAAGCTATAACACAGATTTTCCTAATCATCACAGCCTAGGGAATGAATAAAACGAAGTTTGATAATACATTGCCCCATGGAGACTTAACACAATGAATTAGATCACAGTGGGACAGATAACCTATTGTTGCTTCGAGAATAACGCAAGGAGTTATATCGTAGATTTCATATATTTACTACAAAACAGAGAGTAAACAATACAAGGATGAACCTATGCATTTATCATGACCTAGAGGATAAATGACACGAGGATAGGCTTATGTATTCATCACGACCTAGAGGATGAACAACATAATCCTGATAATTTGCATACTTACCACAACCTAGAGGATATATAATACGAGGAAAAACATATGCATTTATCACGACCTAGAGGATAAACGACACGAGGATAGGCTTATGTATTCATCATGACCTAAAGGATGAACAACATAATCCTGATAATTTTCATACCTACCAAAACCTAGAGGACAGATAATACGAGGAAAAACTTGTGCATTTATCACGACCTAGAGGATAAACGACACAAGGATAGGCTTATGTATTCTTCATGACATAAAGGATGAATTACATAATCCTGATAATTCGCATACCTACCAAAAACTAGAGGATAGATAATACGAGGAAAAACTCATGCATTTATCATGACTTATAGGATAAATGACACGAGGATAGGCTTATGTATTCATCACGACCTAGAGAATGAACAACATAATCCTGATGATTCGCATAGCTTCCATAACCTAGAGGATAGATAATATGAGGAAAAACTTGTACATTTATCACGACCTAGAGGACAAACGAAACGAGGATAGGCTTATGAATTCATCACGACCTAGAGGATGAACAACATAACCCTGGCGACTCACATACCTAGCACAACCTAGAGGATAGGTAAAACGAGGATACGTTTGTGCATTTATCATGACCTAGAGGATAAATAACACGAGGATAGGCTTATGTATTCATCACGACCTAGAGGATGAATAATATAACCCTGATAATTCACATACCTACCATAACCTAGAGGATAGATAATACGATAAAAAGTGTGTGCATTTATCACGACCTAGAGGATAAACGACAAGAGGATATGCTTATGTGTTTATCACGACCTAAAGGATAAATAATATAACTCTGATAATTTGCATACCTACCATGATCTAGAGGATAGATAATAAGAATTTGGTTTTCTTTGAAAAGTATTTTGACAATCAGATCTTAGATGACTGAACCAAAGATAAGATCGGGGTTTACCGGTTATGTCTGTTCTCAACCAAGGTGTTTGTTTGTTTTGCGGACAAGATAATTCAATAATAGGCCCCAAGAAAAGTTTATACTTAAACCAAAATGGATTTGAAAAATACCGGGCATGATGTATATATATAATGCCCTAGATTGATATGGAACCCAAAATGTATAGGCACTGAATTTTTTCTGTATATGCCCCAAATGTTTGTATATGCCCCAAATGTTTGTATATGCCTCAAATGTTTGGATATGCCTCAAATGTTTTTTGTAAGTGTTTTAATATGCTCCCCTTTTAAACCATTGGTTTTTTCTTTGTGTCACCGACTCCCAAATGTTGTATGTTGCATTGTTGTGGTATCTTTGAGTTGATTTGAATAAGATGAATAAGTGTTAGTAAGATTTTGATGATTGTATCGCAGGTGTAGTTGTGGACGTAGACATGGACGCAGACATGGAAATAGGAGAGGATTTTATTTCAATGTTTTTCTAACCAAAAAGCTTTTTGATGTTTTATGAAATGCTTATATTTGTTTGTCAAATCCCCAAAAAGATTTCAATGCAGTATTCACAAGAAATAATCGTAGTATTTTGCAAACAAGTCTGAAAAAAGAAAAAAAAACAAATTGTAAAGATTGAAAAAGTAAATGCTTTATTGATAAACATACCTTTGAACAGGCGAGAGTACAAGATGCAATTCTTAGAAAGATGTAATTACATAAACTTTTAACGCAAACTGAAAAATGGCAATGAAAATGACAATTGTTACTACTGTTTCTCTAATGTCCTTTTGATAACTCCAATCTCCTTTGATTCTGAGTCAAATGATTTGGATTAATCCCTCTCCTTCGTGGCCGTAGTCGTGGTTCTTAGATTGCAGTCTATTTGTTCTTTATTTTGAATAAGATCCCTAACTTTTGTCTGGACCGCCCTTTCGGATTTTCATTCCACTAGGATATTAATTTTTTGTTTATGTCCCCAATTTTTTCTTGGACCGCCCTTTCGATTTTTCAATCCATCGGGATGCCCCTTTTTTCCTAAGTAAACCGTTTAGGGTTTGAACTTAGCGGGCTTTTTATACATAGTATTTTTTTACTGTGTCCGAGTTTGTCAGATGTCGCAGTTCTTCCCTATCCTTTGTTATGAGGATAAGACCACCACCTGAAAATGCTATTTTCACCATATAGAACCTTCTCAGTTGGGTGTCTATTTACCGAGTGAATCAAGGGGAGGAAATAGAATCTTCTTGAGCACCAAATCTTCTTCTTTGAACACTCGAGGATGAACCTTCTTGTCACGTGCCTTCTACAATCGCTTTTAGTATAACTGACCGTGGTACAGAGCTGTTAAGTGTTTTTATTCAATGTTGTTAAGATGACCAATGAATACCCAATAATTTGTTTGTCCTGACACCAAATGTACATTTGTTCAGATTCAGTCTCAGTTTGAACTTTCATAGACGTTCGAATAATTTATGTAAGTGTATAGCGTGATCCTCCTCCGTATGGGATTTGGTAATCATATCATCCATGTATACCTCAACTTCTTTGTGGATCATGTCATGAAACAATGTAACCATCTCTCACTGATAAGTTTCCCCTGCGTTCTTTAGACTGAAGGGCATCACTTTGTAACAGAATGTACCCTAAGGAGTCATGATAATATTCTTTTCAATATCCTCGAGTGCCATTTTGATCTGATTATAACCTGAGAAACCATCCATGAATGAGAATACCAAAGCTTGATTTGTATTGTCCACCAAAACATCTATATGAGGTAATGGGAAATCATATTTAGGACTTGCTTTGTTCAGATTCCGATAATCTACACACATGCGTACTTTTTCGTCCTTATTGGGCACTAGCACGATGTTAGCTATCCAATGTGGATAATCTACCACCTCTAAGAACCCTGCATCATATTTTTTAAGGACTTCTTCTCGAATCTTGCTAGACATGTCTGGACTAGTTCTTCTGAGCTTCTATCTAACTAGAGAATAACTTTCCTTGAGAGGTAGTCTATGCACCATAATATCCGTATCCAATCCTGGAATATCTCTGTAAGACCAGGTAAATATATCCATATATTCATGTAATAACTTGATTAGTCTTTATTTGACGCTTTCATCCAATGTTTCCCCTAGCTTGGTTTCTTTCAGATCTTCCTCTGTGCCATGGTTGATGGTCTCAATAGATTTTTGGTATGGTTGTATACTGCCAGCTTTTTGCTCTAATTCCCTTTCCAATTCTTCAGAGAGTTTAAGATCTTCATCATCTTCCTCTTCTTCTTGGTTGATGGATGCATCAAAATTATATCGGATAACAACATTAACATTATTGGTGTTTTTAGGCATGGATCTGCATATTTATCATGTTTTGGTGCAGTTTTAGTATGTGAATTTGAAAATACATATGAAGAAAAGTATTGCCATTTTAAAAAATAAGAGATAAATGCAAGAGAAAGACATGGATCTTAATTGAATGTGAAATATAACTCTTATTAATTGAAAATATTGTTCGAAACAAATCGGGGGACCCTTACAAGCTACCCCTATGCCCCGGGCTTGACATAGGTTCCTTAAAAACAAGAAAAATTACTTTAGAAATAAAAATATCTCTAGAATCTCCACGGTTGTCCAATTCTTGAGTTCTTTGCCTGGAGCACATTCAAGGGTGAAGTAAGATGCTCTTTTGATGCTACTTTTGTTAGATATCATCGCCACTTGTCCACCATGATCTATCCCTTTGTTGATGAAGGTTTCTGGATGAGAGGAAATTTCCCCTTGCCTTTCATAGTAGCCTTTGATGATTCATAGGCCAAACCAAAATAGTTTTTATTCTCAGGTATCTCCATAAATTCACCCCAACCTTTTGAAGTACCATCACTACTAAAAAAAAGACATTTAAGAAAAGGTTTTTACATCAGGTATCAAAATATATGATGTAAAAAATACAATTAATAAACTTTTTACATCAGGTATTTATTTGCAATGATATAAAAAATATGAAAAAAAATATATTTCGCTACCTATTACATCGGGCAAACGCATCCACCGATGTAAAAAGTTTTCAGAAAAAAATACGGTGGCATTTTTGTAAATAAGAAACAAGGTAGTAGAAATATTAATAAAAAACATGCAACATATTACATCGGTTGACTAAAAACCGATGTAATATCTTCACAACAGATATTAATATAAAAAATAAATTAAAGAATAAATTAATTTTTTCGCAACTTATTACATTGGTTGAAGTTTAAACCGATGTAAAAAAGTCAGAAAAAAAAAGCTTGCATCGGCTATTAGGATGCACCGATGTAATAGGTGCAAAACCCTTACATCGGTTGTAAGGATCCACCGATGTAATAGGTTGTCCACTAAGCCAACCCTTACATCGGTTATGCATTTCCACCGAGGTAATAGCTTCCAAACCCTTATTTCCCAAATTTCATTATTTCCACTGTATAATATTCCTTGGCCGCCGTTTCCACTGTACGCTCACGCTCACGACCCAACCACCACCGTTTCACTCCTTTCCACTGTACGCTCACGCTCATGACCCAACCACCGCCGTTTCCCAGCCACCATCATCGACCGCCGTTTCTGAAGGTTCTTTGACCGCCGTTTCCGAAGGTTTTCTACCGCTGTTTCCGAAGGTTCTTCGACCGCCGTTTCCAGTCGTCCTCTTCGACCGCCGTTTCCGGTCGTCCTCTTCGACCGCGGTGGTTTCTGTTCGTGTTTCCTCCGTTTCTGGTCGTCGTCTTCGACCACAGTGGTTCTGTTCGTTCGTGTTTCATCGTTTTCGACTGCCATTGATGATGATTTTTGTTGTGAATTTGCAGATTTGTTTGATGAACATAGATGATGCGGTTTGTTGAAATTTGATTACGTCTCCTTGCCGCCGTTTCACGTCGTTCACTCTGTTCACGCCGTTCACAACTCTTCACCGGCCGATTCACGCCCTTCCTCGCTCGCCGTTTCAACTGTAAGTCACATTCTTCACTTATTTGATCCATAATGTTATTGATTCAATGTTTGTTCTCTTGATTTAAGTCAATACCTTATGTTAACACTAGGTAGAAATTCATTTCAAGCGCTTTAACTTGAACAATTTTCTTTGAGAAACTTTATTTGTTGAGTTAAAAAAGCAACAATATCTTTAAGAGAAGATAAGGTGTTATGCATTGTGAAACCATAATCGAAAATATTGGAAAACATACCTAGAGAATAGAGAAATCTTGTTCTTAGGGAAGATTAACATGCTAGAGGAGATAAAGCTACAGTACATTATGTACAAATTTTTTGTTTGAATTCATTTTAACTTATAATATTTTTAACGAGATAAGTTTTGTCACGTGATATTTAAATTGATTTCATCAAAACAATTTATAATATTTTTTGAAATTCTTCAAAATTATTTATAAAAACAATTTATAATCTATAACAATATATATATATATATATATATATATATATATATATATATATATATATATATATATATATATATATATATATATATATATATATATATATATATATATATATATATATATATAAATACATGATTCATTGACATCAGGTGTTAGAATAGATATCTCAGAAAAAGTTTCTGCAATTGGTTTTATATATATATATATATATATATATATATATATATATATATATATATATATATATATATATATATATATATTGTTGATAATGTAGATATAATACTGTATAGATAGAGATAGATAAGGAACGGCTTGAAGAATTTGTGGCTACTAGCTAGGCACCATTATTGTCACGTTCTTTTTTATGTCTCTTAAAAATGAAATTAATATAGTGTCAATAACACCAACCAATAACCAACCATAGAAAATTAGCAACTGAATCTTGAAATCTTAATAGAGTTATCACCTTGCCATTGAAATTTGATTATATTTTGCTTTCTCCGCGAAGCAGCGCAACTTGCAATCTCAGAATCTCCGTGAAGTAGCGCAGCCACGGGCACACCATTTGTCAGACCTTCCTCTGTGTGAACATAGTTATGGATCGTAGTTGGATGAGAGCTAATCGATTAAGTGACGAGTACGAACATGGAGTGATGGAATTTCTACAGTTTGCTGAAAGTAATGCTGACAAAAGTCTTCCTACGCTTTTTCTCTGTCCATGTGTTCGTTGTGCAAACAAAGAACCAAAACGTAGTAAGAAAGAAATCATGGATCATCTAATTTGTGTAGGGATTTGTCAAAGTTATACAAAATGGATATGGCACGGTGAAGTAGTAGCAAAGTCAAACGTGTCTCAAATAGATGATGTTAGTGTAGAAATGGATGATCGTCTAGAAGACATGTTGCGTGATATTGGACAAGATTCGTTTAAGAGGGAACATGTGTATGATACTTTATGCAATGACAAAGATAAACCATTGTACACGGGATGCAAAAAATTTACACGTCTGTCATCCGTGTTAAAATTATTTAATCTGAAGGCAAAGAATGGGTGGACTGACAAAAGTTTTACCGAGTTGCTTGAATTGTTGACCGAAATGCTTCCAGAAGGTAATGTAATGCCAAGTCGTTATTACGAGGCGAAAAAAATATTATGTCTGATGGGTTTGGAGTATGAAAAGATACATGCATGCCCTAATGATTGCATATTATACAGAAAAGAGTATGAAAAGTATAATCATTGTCCAAAATGCAAGGCTTCACGCTACAAAAAGAAAGATGGTGAATCAATTGATGATGAGGTGGTCAAAAAGGGTCCTCCTGCGAAAGTCGTATGGTACCTACCAATAATTTCAAGGTTCAAGAGATTATTCGCCAATGCAGATGACGCAAAGAATCTTAGATGGCATGTAGAAGAAAGAAAATATGATGGACAAATTCGTCATGTAGCTGATTCTTTGCAATGGAAGAAAATAGATTCTTTGTTTCCAAATTTTGGCAAAGAGTCGAGAAACCTTAGACTTGAACTTGCTAATGATGGAATGAATCCGTTTGGTAATCTGAGTACTAACCATAGTTCTTGGCCTGTTCTCTTGATGATTTACAACCTATCTCCTAGGCTGTGCATGAAGCGTAAATATATTATGTTATCGATGATGATATCGGGCCCAAAACAACCAGGAAATGACATAGACGTTTATCTAAGTCCACTGATTGATGATTTAAGAGTGTTGTGGGAGGAAGGGGTGGATGTTTTTGATGCGTATTCTGGTGAACAGTTCAATATGCGTGCCATGTTGTTTTGCACTATCAACGATTTTCTGGCGTATGGTAATTTGTCTGGGTATAAAGTTAAAGGGCATAATGCGTGTCCTATATGTGAAAAAGATACTTGTTACCATCAGCTTGAAAAAGGAAAGAAGACCGTTTATCTCGGGCATCGAAAATTTCTAAAACGTTATCATCCATATCGTAGATTGCAGAAAGCTTTCAATGGGGAACAAGAGCATGGTGTTGCTCCAAAGCCCTTGTCTGGAGAGGAAGTTTATCAGCGACAACAGGAACTTGATGTTGTCTTTGGAAAGTACCCAAAACGATCTACTGTGAAAAATGTATGGAAAAAGAGATCGATTTTCTTTGATCTTCCATATTGGTCTAGTCTTGATGTAAGACATTGTATTGATGTGATGCACATGGAGAAAAATGTATGCGATAGTGTAATCAGAACACTTCTCAACATTCAAGGCAAGACAAAAGATGGTATTAATGCTCGTCTGGATTTGGGTTTGATGGGTATACGAGAAGAGTTAACTCCACAATATATAGGTAACAAGACATATTTTCCTCATGCCTGCTACACTTAGTCTAAAAAAGAGAAAACAAGTTTTTGTGAGTGTTTACAAAGTATCAAAGTGTCGCATGGTTACTCATCAAATGTCAAGAGGCTTGTATCAGTTAAAGATTTTAAATTAGTTGGCTTAAAATCTCACGACTGTCATATCTTAATGCAACAACTACTACCATTGGATATTCGTGGGATATTGCCTAACAACGTAAGGAAGACTATAACTAGGTTGTGCTTATTTTTCAATGCAATTTGTTGTAAAACCATTGATCCACTAAAGTTAGACAATTTGGAAAATGAGGCTGCAGTTATCTTGTGCCAATTAGAGATGTATTTTCCTCCTTCATTTTTTGACATTATGGTTCACTTGATTGTTCATCTAGTAAGGGAGATTAGATTATGTGGTCCAGTTTTTTTACGGTGGATGTATCCAATAGAGCGATACATGAAGATTCTAAAAGGGTATACAAAACACCCACACTGTCCGGAAGCATCGATTATTGAGAGGTACATTGCAGAAGAAGCAATTGAGTTTTGTTCTAACTATTTGTCAGGAGTGGATGTTGTAGGGGTTCCCAAGTCTCGTCATGATGGAAGATATGAGGGTGTGGGTACACAAGGTTTAAAAGTTAAGAGCTTAAGTATTGATGTGGTTGTTCAAGCGCATTTGTATATATTGAATAACATAGATGAAGTTCAACCTTACTTATTTGCTCACAAAAGCATCATAAAGAAAAAGTACCCCAAGATGAATGAAAGAGGGTTGTTAAAAGAGCATAATAAGAGTTTCTCTGAGTGGTTTAAAGAAAGAATTGCTAATGAAGATAGTGTTTCTAATACAATTAAGTGGTTGTCTTACGGGCCTAAATGTAACATAATAACTTGGAGTGGATATGATATTAATAAAACCTCTTTTTATACAAAGTCAAAGGATGACCGTAGTACCACACAAAATAGTGGGGTAATGATTGTGGCCGAGTCCATGCACTTCTCTAGTGCTAAAGATAAAAACCTGGTTATGGCATCTACACCGTACTTTGGGGTGATTGAAGAGATTTGGGAAGTTAATTATGTTGTGTTTAAAGTTCCTGTATTTAAATGCAAATGGATTGACATCAACAATGGTGTCAGAATCGATGAATTTGGAGTTACACTAGTTGATCTTAGCAAGTTAGCTTATGCGAACGAACCATTCATCATGGCATCTCAAGCAAAACAAGTGTTTTATGTCACATATCCTTCTAATAAAAAGTGGTCAGTGGTTTTACAAGGAAAGGTTCATGATAGTGATGAAAATCATGATGAGAATCTTGATATTTCTGAAACTCATCCTTTCTCAACAAATGTGACTACATTCATTGAAGAAAATGAAGGGGATGATGTGCATGCTATTCGCATAGACCATGAAGAAGGGATATGGGAGGACTAGTAAGATTTTTTGTATAAGTTAATTCCATGTTACTTTATTTTCTAATTGTTTTTATTTTGTGCTTAATTTTATTTCTAATTGTTTTTATTTTGTGCTTAATTTTATTTCTAATTGTTTTTATTTTGTGCTTAATTTTATTTCTAATTGTTTTTATTTTGTGCTTAATATTATTTCTAATTATTTTTGTTTTGTGTAAACAGATACATGGGTGATTCAAACCCCAATAAAAGAAGAGTTAGAGGTCCCACTTTAATGACACAAATTGATAAAGTTCATCAAACAGGTGAAAAGATAAAGGTCGAGTTTAATGCAAGAACCTATGAATGTATTGGTGTTGGTAAAAATGCTACACATTTCAAGAGTTATATAGCATCTCTTGCTCGACAGTATTGTAGTATTGTGAAAAATGATTGGAAAGAAGTAGACGAAGGCGTAAAAGATGCTATTTGGACTGATATTCAGGTATTTTAAATACAATAGTTTATTATATTTTACAATCATATACTAATTAACAACATATGACATATACTATATTTGTAGGCTCATTTTACTATTCCAGAATGTAAAGATCCAAAGAAGGATAGGTTGAAGAAAGAATGGATTAAATATGCGGGAGAGCGATGGAGAGGTTTTAAGACACAACTCACAGATAGATATATTCATCATCCCATAGAAAATGATCCTCCTCCATATGTCAAGTATAACTTTATTACGGAAGACGCGTGGAAAGAGTTTCTCAAGATTCGAGATACCCCTGAATTTAAGGTTAGTAGGAGTTATATTTTTTTTTGTGCATAACATTTTTATTATATTTAGTGATTAATTACTTGTTTGAGTTTATAATAGGAAAAAAGTCAGAAGGGTAAGGATAATGTGGCCAATAATATATACCCACACGTATTGTCTCGTGGAGGGTATCGCTTACTTGAGGAGAAAATTATGAAAGAAAAGTCATCATCGAGAGATAATTCCACATTAGATGATAATGATAGTCCATCTCCACCATCACGCCATGAGTTATGGAAGAGAGCACGACAAAAGAAAGGAGGAGAATACACATCAAAATCTACACAAGAGGTTGCTGAAAAAATTGTAAGTAAACAACGAAAAATTATTCAAGTATCATTATATTTGTGATTGATTAATTGATGTTTTTGCATTTTGTAGGATTCTCTAGTTCAATAAGCTGAAAAAGGTGCAATTGTTCCGAATGGACGTAACGATATCTTATCATTAGCCATTGGAACATCTGAGCATGGAGGTCGTGTTCGTGGTGTTGGAAAACACCATAAACAAAGCACTTACTTTGGAAGATCACGTCAACATATCGACGTAAATGAACAACTTGTAATATTGGAAACAAAACTTAGAGTTGAACTTGAAGAAAAGTTGGTTGAAGAGCGTAAGATGTTTCAACAATCATTAATGGATATACTTAAGTCCATGGGTTTATCACAAAGCACATGTGATAATAAATGCATTGAAAAATTGGAAATTATCGATGGAAGCAGAAAAGGAAGTTGTTCAGCTGCAAAGGGAAGCACAAAAGAGAGCACAAAAGACGTGGAAGTTGATGATGTTCAGAGATTGTTACTCATGGTTTTAAAAATGGATGATAACCATTTGGCAATACAATTAAGTCATTGTGCGAGTGTCTCTAATTTCTATGTTTCAGCTAAATGTATCAGAGAGTTATTGGTGGATTTAGGTCATTGGCTTGACGTGTCTATTCTGCAAATTTGGTGCACGTAAGTACATTTTATTGTTTTATTAAAGTCAATTTATATTAATATGTCATATCTCTCGTCACTTTGATTGTAATGTTTATTTTAAAATTATTCAGGTATATTCATCGTGTTTGTCTTGAGAATTCCATTTCAGAATTATATGGATTTATGGACCCTGCTAGGTGTATTTATAATGATAGTGTAGCGAAATCTCAAGAAGATGTTAAAAATTACGTACTACAAAAGTTACGTGATGAAAACAGAGTGTGCCACTTACTACCATTAATTCATGGGTAAGTATTTATATATAATTGTGTTTTATATTATTTAATTTTGATAACATATATATTTTATGTGACTTTTCTGTTTCCGCACACACGTACAGGAGACATTGGCAATTAATAGTCATGTGTCCAAGAGACAATTTAGTTGTCGTATTTTGTTCACTTCATCGAGAAATTGCCCATCACACGAAGAAAATTATTACAAAGTAAGTTTATCTTTCATGTGACTTTCATTGACAACTAATAGTTATGTCATTTTTCATTGGCGAGTAAATTTAGCTATGTGATGTTTATCTTTCTGTATTAGTTCTTTTGGGATTCATCAAATGGCAAATTGAAATAGAAAAAAGGCTAAATGGCTTCATCCCAATGTAAGTGTGATGTAAATTGTAATTATATAGTTAAATTTATGATAAGTATTCACTAATTATGTCATTCAATTGTAGACAAGGCAACAACATAACTCTAATGATTGTGGATACTATGTAATGAAAAATATGTTGGATATTGTCTCTGCTAATATAACCGAGAATTGGATGCAGGTACTAAAAATAACTTTACTTTGTTATTTACTTTTTATTTTTCGACTTAATATGAATTTTTAAAAATTAACTCTATATTGTTATATTTATGTATTATAGGTATTTGATGACCCAACAAAATTAACACAAGATGATTTATATGATTTGCGACTTCGTTGGGCAAAATGTTTCTTTGAGTTACATGAAAATTAAGTTTATCTTGGTGAGTTTTATAGAATTGTATAAGTTGTGGTTTTTGCACAATACATATGGTTTTTGCATATTTATTGAGTTTCTTGATTTTTTTGCTGATGTTAATTGTTATTATTTATTGTCAGGCAATGTGATTTTGGTGTTGTCTACCGAAGATTTTATATTAGTAATTTAAGTTTGGAAACTTAGAAATAGTTGAATATTTTTGTATATTTTGTGAATAATATGTAATTGTATGTTTTGAAAAAAAGACTTATAAATAGTTGAATATTGTTGTATATTTTATGAAGAATTTGTAATTGTAAGTTTGTTTGTTGTAATACAATACAAGTTTGCAATACAATGTTCAATTTGTAAGTTTGTTGTGAAAAATATGAAAACATCGACCTAGATGTGATATATGTGATGTTGGAAAGCTATGAAATCTATATAGCGACATAAATATAGTCTGTGTGATATTGGAAAAATATGAAAAAATGGGTACAAATTATATTTATACAGGGAAACATCCAGAAAATAAATAATCTATTCCAAAAAAATTTCATACATTTTACATCAATTATTAGTAAAAACTGATGTAAAAACTTTCAAAAAGGGACTTTTTACATCGGTTGGGGATAATAACCGATGTAAAAAGTCGCGTCACTGGGGACTTTTTACATCGGGTATCACTTCCAACCGATGTAAAAAACTGGCTCAAGTTTTTTTTAAAAATGTGCATAATAATTGTTTCTTACATCGGTTCATATATTATAACCGATGTAAAAAAGGGACTTTTTACATCGGGTATTACTTCCAACCGATGTAAAAAACTGGATCAATTTTTTAAAAAATGTGCATAATAACTGTTTATTACATCAGTTCTTATATTATAACCGATGTAAAAAAGGGACTTTTTACATCGGTCCCAGAACCGATGTAAAAAGTCTCTGATTTACTATATCGTCTGACTTTACATCGGACCCAGAACCGATGTAAAAAGTCAGTTTCACCCGATGTAAAAAGTCATTTCTGCACTAGTGCATCTTCCATAGCTGCATGTAAATCTCTCCATGAAGTTACAATAGGTTTCTTGATTTTCTCCACCGGTAGGGTTACCATTGAAGCAATCTCTAAGACTTGAAATGGTGTTGCTATGCAGTCTTCATCCGCACTGATATATTTGTAGAACTCTATGTGACTTACAAAAATGTCCTTATCACCGTCGATTATGACCAATCTTTCTTCAATTTCTGATGTAGAGTTGAAGTAACAGTGTTATACCCCAATTTTTGCCCCTAAGATCTCTCATTATTTCAATGTCAACCAAATCACATCAAGATTACACACTAGGGTTTGGTTCTTCTTCCTATCTTTAGGTTTGCTCATGAGGGATCACCAAGCACCTAGATTTGTATATTGTGATCATATATATTCTGTGTTGATTTAATTTTAACTAACAAATATAATGTATATTCGCTCTATGAATGATGGTACTATAGGTGATGGCACAACACATTTCATCAGGTTGATTCATAGGTTCATGAGTTTATTTATATACCTTCTTCAATAAAGCTTCACTGACATTTGAGCTTCATCATTGAGTGTGCTTTAATACAATGTCATTACAAGGCCTACTATGTCTCATCATGCTCTACTTTGCTAAGGAAAGTCAAGAGATGCAAGATTGATTCAAGAAGTTTGACCTAATTTGACGAGTTCTTGATTCCTTGATTACAGGTGCATAATTTTTCAATTTTAACATTTGGAAGTGATTATTGTTTCTATGGGTCCTTATTACCATCCAAAACAACTTCTTTTAACATAAAAAAGCAATTGTGCAAGAAAGATTGTCAAAAGTTGAAAAGGGTTCCAAGTCATTTTGATGCTTTAGGAGCTAGGGTTTTAAACTTTTAAGGACTATATCTTGTTCATCTTTTGATATTTTTGAATGATTCCAAATATATGTTTATACTTAAAGGGTTATTAACAAATCACTTCAAGATTTTCACGCAAATTTTATATGGAAGATCACTAATGATTGAGAAAGATTACAAGTCCTCTAGATAGACCATCAAATTCTTTTATGTGACTTCAAAGGATCATAACCTGGTCAATTTTTATCATCTTGAGCTTATTATTTTTTTAAAAAAAATGATCTTAAGGATGTTAAATTTAACTCTCTTTTTGGTTCTAAGCTTGTACATGATTGCAAGAGGCTTTTTGAGTTCAAAAGGTTATAGGTCACCTCATGGATTTTCATCAAATTCAAAAGATCATAACTTGTTCAATATTTGGAATTTTTGAGTGATATAAGTTTCACAATACAATTTTAGGAGTCCACTTCAAGCTAGTATAAATTATCAAAGCTCAATTTTGAAGGAAGACCTTGTTTGGAATTAAAACATTATAGGTCATTTTTGAAGAAAAAACCTAGAATTTTTCTAAGTATAAAAGTCAACGCATTTTTCTTGATTTTGACCAAGCATAGCTTCTAGATCAAGCATCCAAATGATCTATTTCTTGGAAAATTGCAAAAAATGTTACCTGATCTTTCCAATGTATCAAGAATCAAGTCCTAAGGCTTTCGAAATCGTGCACACCATGAGTTCAAAGTCAGCTACTTGAAACTACATTTTTCCTCCAAGTCAGATTTTGAAATCCATAATCCAGCTTCTAAACATCAATTTAGCATGCGTTTTTTATTTAAACATGTTTAACAAAGTTCCTAAAGTTGAATTAAGGATTAAAAAGCATAACTAGGTTGAGTTTTGATGCACATGGAGTCACACGCTTTTCACTTTCGGGCTCCATCCATTTTCCCTCCAAACCTCCCTAATTTTTCTAATTTTTTTCACTATTCACTCTCTTATAAATAGAGGGCATATTGTACTCATTTCCTCAAGATTTAACAGCCAAAATCACCATGTTCATATCCCACATAAACTCTGAATTTGAAATTCTGATTTCTTTCATTCTCACCTCAAAACACTAAAAGCTCCATTCAGTTAGCTTCATTGAACTTATCTGAAGCTAATCATACTATTATTTTCAAGAATCGTGAGCTGAATTAAGCTACAGAAGTCAAGTTTCAGAGCTAACATGGTGAACTTTGTTCAGTTAGAATTCTAAACCAAATAGAGGCAAATAAAACTCTATTCTACTATACTCATCCATCTGATTCTCATACTTCTTACGGTTTTCATTTTTATTGAGAATTGAGAGAGATACTTGAAATTTTTGTGCTTGCTATTTTTTCCTGGTTTTTTTCAAATTCAGTCTTGCTCAACTTATATAAATTTCGCACGAGGGTACCATTAGATTCGTCTCCAATCTAGGGTGTCTGGAGGTTGAAGATGACCTACGTGTCGTGCTTCAACCAATGATAGCGTGACATGTAATTTTTTTGAATCCTATCCGGTGTGCTTGCCTTAACATATGCGCGTTTTAAGAATCCTTGGATCTGATTACTTTCATTAGTCAGACTCCATCCAATGTGCTAGATTTTAAGTTGCTTTTAATTATTAAAAAATGATTTGGTATGATTTTCAAAATAGACCATGATATGCACAGCGCGCTAGATCCTTTGGATCTGTTTACTAACGTGTTTTGACTCTCATCCAATGGTCCATATTTTTTTGGCTTTATTTTTATTTACTGATTTTTACATTTTATTGTTTTAAACTTCAAAAAATCATAGAAAATTCATTTCTGACCCAAAAGTTATGAAAATTTTCAAAAAAATATTTTCAAATATTCTCTTTCTGATTTTTATTTTTTCATGATTTTATTTTAAGATTTGATATTTTTTATGATTTTTTCTTTTGTTTAACTTGTTCTTAATTGTTTTGGACATACTTTTTGATATTTTTAAATTCTAAAAAAATTCATAAAAATAATTTTCTTTATTCCTGACTTCCTGGAATTTTTCTAGAGTTTTATTCTGATTTTTACCATTTTTTAATCTTTTTCACTTATTTGAGTGATTTTAAATAATTTAAAAACACTTTTCTGTTTGAAAAAATTACCAAATTTTTTGTAAAAATACTTGAGTTCATCTCTGGTTTTTCTATGGATTCTTTTAATTTTTATTTGATGCTTTAAATATAGTTTGTTATTTTCCCTTTTATTTCAATTTAAAAAAAAACAATTTAAAAATCATTTTTCTCATTCTATTTTGCTTATTAAATGCAATTTTATTTTTGTATATATTCTGGCTGACCTTGAATTGTATGATTTTATATCATGAGTTTCATTAACATCATTGGATATTGGGTATTGTGTTTAACTTCACTAAAATGGATGGATGATTTTAATGATAGTTTGATTAAATTCCTTGGTTCAAATATTTGTTTTCCTTCTTCGTCTCATCCCCTTCTTACTTGTACTACATGTTGTTGGAGAATGATCTACATATCAATTCTCTAAACATATGGTACATAGATTTCTATTGACCAACCTCAAAATAGGTGCGACTTCTATATAAGTTCACTTATGATTGCTTAACATAGGGCTAAATTTTGTCCTGATTCGAGAAATGGTCATTTATGGCCCAAACCCATGTTTGAAAGCTCAAGTATGTTTAATTTGAAATATTTGATCCAATAACCTTGAGATTCATTGTTAAGAGGCTTTGGTCTTATCAATCCTCTAATGAATCTTTACAAACTTTTGTCTAAGTGAATCACTTAAACATCATTGATCATATGTTGTTACCTCGAGAATTTAAAATGAATGATATACTTGACAAAAAGCAAATGAAACTTGTTGTTGAGAAGCTTTGATTTTATCAATCTTCTAATGAGTTTTCAAATGCAAGTTTCAAGATGGTCATTCAACTAACCTCTTTCCTAACTCATTAACAATTGACTTTTAACTTATGCTTTTACTTTATGCCTTTACTTTTATATACAATCTATTTTTGCATTTACATTTCATGTCATTTTTATCTTTGCTCACTTGAGCATTTATCCTTTTGAAATTTTAATCTTTTCTCACTTGAGCCTTTCTTTTTCTTTTTGAAGATACTTAATAACCAACTTGAACAATAAAAAACTTTATGGCTACTTGGACTATTTGGTTACTATCCCTGCCATAATGGAGTTGTGGATCTCTTGGACTTAAGATTAGAAGCCTTGATACCCTTGGGACCTTGACTCTGTTTGTTATTTTGTCTGGATTTTTTGGGGTTTACCCCAAGACATTGGGTTGATTTTCTTTGTGTGAAGGTTATTCTGCTTACACGCTTTGACTGTGATTGGGAATTCCTCTGTATACAGTTGTTACTCTGCCCAATTTTTGTGAATACTTAATGCATCCAAAGCTTGGTATTCTTAAGAGGTTTAGTATCTTTGCTTACTTCGTTTCAGTCCAAAGGATGGGAATTCTACATTGACTCATTGTGTCAAGTGTTAGCTTCTTGTTGGTTAGACGATTCTTTTCCCTAGCTTTTACATTATTCTTTAGGATATTCCCTTCACCTCCTCTCACCTTCTTTACTTTCAAAAATCTTCTCCCTCCTTTTCAAAACTCTTCTTGTTTTCTAACTTAAACCACTTTTACAATAAACTTGGACTTAGGTCCATGCATTTTCAAAAATATTTTCTTAGTTAAACTTTAACCAACTTAATCATACTTTTACATTTTTTGTGAGAAGACTAAAAGTCAATTAATCTCATTCAAACAATTTTTCCACTTTGGCTTTTTACTTTAAAATTTTCTCAAAAGATTAGATTCTTTTCAATCCTTGTAGTGATGTGAGCTACTATACATATAGAGTGAAGCGAGATATTTTCCACTTGGGTACTGAGCGAGGCTTTGTTGATTTTAGAATCCAAGCTATGTCCTCCACTTTTAGATGATGCAAATTATCCTTTCTCATAATCGTGGGTAGTAAGTATGTTTTTCCACTCGGATAAGACAATGATGTCTCTTCTCTTAAAATTAACCAACACATTTGTGTTTTAAAATTTTTAAAGGTGAACTACGAGTACCCTGATTCCCTATTGCATGGAAGGTGGTACATAGGCACTAAAGGTTCGCAACCGCGGAGGGTGCAAAAATTATAAAATATATTTCAATTCTCACCTCCATTGTGATACGGTGAGAGAACTGACTTAGGTATTTTGTGTTTGATCGCAATTGTTGTGGATAGGAAGAGTCGCCACCGAATTTTCTTTTATCCAATAAGGAAAGGTTGAAAAGAATAGGAAAGACCTTTAGAGATTATTTCTTGAGTTCGGGGGGTAGATTATGAAAAGGGAAGGTATTAGCACCCTTTTCATCCGTAGTTATCTACGGGCTCTTAGTTGCTTGTTAGATCACTTGTTTTTGTTTGAAAATGTGCTTTGTGGTGGTTTTTGAAAAGCACCTTTCGTTGAGGAAAACTTTGTAATGATTCTCGTCTCTATAAGAATGCATACAAAGTGTTGGACTTCTTGAAAATAGTTCAAAGAGATGTTTGTTGTGGATGGTTTTGAAAGTGATTCTGAAAAGTGTCTTTGTAATTATTCTCGTCTCTATAAGAATGCGTATAAAGAGCTTTGTCTTTTGAAAATATTTCAATTGAAAATTATAACACGGTGGTAGAACTAACTTGGATTTTTGCATTTTATCGCATTTGTTGTGGATAGCAAGAGTCACCACCGAATTTTCTTTTATCCAAGAAGGAAAGGTTGAAAAGAATAGGAAAGACCTTTCGAGATTATTTCTTGAGTTCGGGGGATAGGTTATGAAAAGGGAAGGTATTAACACCCTTTTCATCCGTAGTTATCTATGGGCTCTTAGTTGCTTGCTAGATCACTTGCTTTTTGTTTGAAAGTGTGTTTGTGATGTGGGTTTTGAAAGTATTTTGAAAAGGAGTGTCTTTGTAATGGTTCTCGTCTCTATAAGAATGCGTACAACG
Source organism: Vicia faba (assembly GCA_948472305.1). Classification (NCBI taxonomy): domain Eukaryota; kingdom Viridiplantae; phylum Streptophyta; class Magnoliopsida; order Fabales; family Fabaceae; genus Vicia; species Vicia faba. The sequence goes on along the minus strand of OX451737.1, from coordinate 824,513,580 downwards.
TGTTTTGTCTTTTGAAAATGTTTCAAAGTGAAATTGTGGGTGTATAAAATGTTTTTGTTGTGAGCAAGTGGGCAACTAGGAGCATCCTACCTACTCAAAAGGTCTTAAACTTTCTTTTCTTCCTCCTTTATATGTTTTTATCTTACCATTGATTTGGTAAGAAGCCTCATCGTTGGATGTGAAGGGATGGGTGTGGGACGTTTGTATAGTCATAGAAGGCAACCTATGAGACGTTTTAGCAATGTCGTTAGGGACTAGATCGTTTACCGAAGGCAACATTAAGGGTTATCGAGGGACTACGATCTTTTATCGAGGGTCTTTGATAATACGCCCCTTTTCGAGGGACATGACTATTTTTCTGAGGAAACAAGTGGAATTACCCTAAGGGTGCATGTTTGAATAGTGTGTTTGATTTGCATGCATTTTATCTTTTGAATTTTTGGTTATCTACTTGTTCTTTTTATCTTGCCATACATCCTAGTTACTAGCATTTATATAAAAATAATAAAATGCAAGAAGATAAAATCCTACATTATTACAACTACATTGAATATCATGAAAATATAAAGGCAAAAATAAAATAAAAGCAACAAAAATAGGCCTTTCGATTTAAGCTGAAACACCCTTCGATTCTTCATTTTTTGGCTCCTTTCGATTTGGGGTCTGGAGTCAGTGGAGTCATGTACTTCGATTTGCTTCTCTGCCTCCTTCGACTGGGGGCTGAAATCAGTGTGGCCGTGCGTCTCGTATAGGCCTGGAAGTCAGCATAGTTATGTCTTCCACTTGAGACTTGAAGATACCAAGGTCCTGGCCTTCGTTTGAGGTTTGGAGACAGCTAGGTTCTGGACTTTGTTTGAGGTTTGGAGACAGCTAGGTTCTCGCCTTCGTTTGAGGCCTAGAAGCAGCAAAGGCTCATGCTTTTCCACAGGCTCCTTGCTGACTCCTTCAACTGTAAGCATATTAGGCCCTCATATTGTAATTCGAAAGGCTTGTGCAGTAAGCCAATCAAAGGGTATAACAAACCTGTCTTAAATTTTTAAAATTCAATATTCAAACATAACTACAATCCAAGGGTTAGCACAAAAACCATTGGGTCTCAAAATTCAAAACCTAACTAATCATAGTTGAGTTTTCAGCATATGGGCAGTCAGAATTGAAAGCTAAAACATGGTCTAGCTCCCTATATGAAATATCTACATTTTTTTATTGGCATGTGCACATGATATTAAGATAGAATAGACTCAATCTTGAAGGAAACTAACCTCTTGAAGTTCTTAAATCGAAGGGAAATGAAAGTGCTTTCTTTGCTGGAGGATGGGAGTTCGTTGGAACCTTCCTGAGGCTAATCTAGTTACCACTTTGTGAAAGCAGTGATTGAATCGAAAGAGGTTATGTGAGTGGATCGAAGACTCTTTTATAACAAGTGATGGAATGACTCAAAGGCCTACTGTATGGTAGTTGGGGAAGTAGATCAAAGGGTATTTTGATGGTCACTTGGAGGGTGAATCGAAGGTTCTTACTTAGTGTATTGAAGTGTTTGAAAAAAGAATGTTAGGAAGTGTTTGAGAATTTTTGAGAATTTTCACAAGTGTTTTCTTGCAATCCTTTAGGCGCCCCTAACATGTGTGGTAATGTCTCCTATTTATAGATAGCCTGGGATGATGCTTTGGGAGGGAAAACAAAAGGTTCAAACAAAAAAGGTATGATGTATTTGTAGCTTTCGAGGGACAGTGTTTTTATGCCATTTTGGTGCAAGGAATAAGGCAGCGTTGCAGGATTACTGTGTAGCAGTTTTGGAGTTTTATGGCCAATGTATCATGCCTGAACCTGGTAGCGCATGGGACTTGGTCAACAAATGCCTTTGGCATCTCAACCTTTTGTCTTGACCTCCTAGTCTTTCCTTTCGACCAGACTCTTCAACAACCATTTCTTTTTTTCAAATTGAAGTGTCATTCGAATGGCTTATGTGGAAGTCCATTAAAGGGGCCAAATTGGTGCCTTTCAACCAGGCCTTTCACGGGTTCCTTCGAATGGTCCAAATGCATGCTCTTGGGATGGGTTAGTAAAATATGTCATTCGATTGGGACATCCAGACATACCTGGAAAGCCCTTCGAATGCACCAACATGGTACTTCTTTTGCATGAGACAATGGCATGGTGCAGAATTTGTATGATTGAAGCAGGCCATTTCCACAGGAGATCCTGCCCACTCAAATTTGTATGCAAAGGGGACATATGGCCAAACCAAAGAGGGTATGCAGGAGTTTCCTGCCTTGTGACCTTATGCAAATATGTTCAAACGAAATCTTGTAAAAGGGGAGCCACATGCCCAAACGAAAGGCATGACTAAAGACTTGTGCTGAAGGATTCACACCCCCAAACGAAGGATGCATGCAAGGGATGAAAGGCTCAATCAAAGCTTGTAATACTGGGAAAGCCATTGCCCAAAATGAAGGAGGCCTACAGGGGGAAAAACGTGTGATCAAAAGAGGGCTGAAGGGAGTCTTTGGCCTCCTGAATTGAAGGACATCATCAGGAGGCTTTTTGCCTTGTGAATTGAAGTTGTTTGATGAGAAGTGTTGCCCTGTCGAAGCGTGTAACAAATTGCTTCAAAGGGGACTTTAGCCTTGTGCATGTTATTATGGTAGGAAATTCTGCCTTGTATGTTTTGGCTAACACGCAGGGAAGATGTTGTGTGGCCAAACAAAAAATTTGCACAAACATTCAAGCAAAGTCTAGCACTAAAATGAAACAGGAAATGATCTTAGCCAAACGAGTCCAATGCCTCAATCGAAGCATGAGATGAAATTTCCCCAAAGGAATCCAGCACCCAAACAAAAGATGCAACCAAGGCCAAAGTGTCCAATCGAAGGATGCAAAATCGAAAGGAACTTTCTTTTCCTTTAATTTTGTCAAAAAGAGCATTTTTTATCTGTTTGGTTTTTTAGCAATTTCTTCTTTAATTTTGATGCTGAAAAGTCCAAATATATTTGTGTAAGCTTCAATTTTGGGAGCCCCTTTGAGAAATGTCTTGAGGGATGAGAGGGAAAATTTTGGGGTTCAACAACTGCCCCTGTTCAATCTTCTTAAACCTAAAGAGTTAGATTGGAGAATATGCCATTCTTGACTTGAAGGTGGAAGATGATTGAACACTAGAGTGCCCAGAAATTTTCACTTGATGATATTGTGGTTGAGGTGTAAGGAATGGGATTAAAGATTCCATTTGGAGAAATGATGGAGAGTTGAGGGAGATGGGCTTATAGATGCCATCCAAAGGTGATTGGTGAAAGAAATTAGACTAAGTCTAAGCTTGACTTTAACAGGGAAAAGAATCAGAATAAATCTTTTGAGTGATTTATCTGAACTAGGGAAATCGTCTACTGGGAAAGCATAAGGATAAACCATTGAGAGATTTAAACTGAACCAGAGAAAATGTCTACGGGAAAGAATCAGGATAAACCATTGAGAGATTTAAACTGAACCCGCAGAGGTCTGGAAAAGAATCATAATAAATCTTGGAGAGATTTATCTGAACCAGAGAAAGTGTCTACAAGAAAGAATCAGGATAAACCATTGAGAGATTTAAATCGAACCAGCAGAAGTCTGGAAAAGAACCAGAATAAATTTTGGAGCGATTCATCTGAACCAGAGAAAGTGTCTACGGGAAAGAATCAGGATAAACCATTGAGAGATTTAAACTGAACCAACAGAGGTCTTGAATATTCTTTAACTGGAAAGAATTAGAATAAATCTCGGAGCGATTTATTTGAACCAGAGAAGATATCTGCGGGAAAGAATCAGGATAAACCATTAAGAGATTTAAACTGAACCAGCAGAGGTCTGGAAAAGAATCAAAATAAATCTTTGGAGTAATTTGTCTGAACCAGGGAAGATATTTGTGGGAAAGAATCAGGATAAATCATTGAGAGATTTAAACTGAACCAGCAGAAGTCTGAAGGAAGTATTTGTCATGTAGATAGTCACCCAGTCCTATCTCGGGAATTGATATATAATTTATTTGTCCATAAATAGTGATCCTGTATTGTTGAAAATTTGATGATGATTTTCTATTGATTTATCTTTCCTGAAAAGGTAAAGAGTTAGTTGTATGTAATATCATGATGTATGGAATGCATGGTGTAATGATGTTTCTCAAAATAAATGAGATTGTGATATATGAATTTGTGTTTTCGATGTGTATGATGTATGAATGCAATGTATGCACATATTATTTGTTCTGTTGCGGTGTTGTTTAGATTGGGGAAAATAAATCCTTGACTGCTATTGGGAATATGGAGTGTAAGCCTTCATATTTTGTTGAAATTGAAATATTGACATATGAGTTTCCATCATTAGGAAGTAAACCCTGTTGGGGAAGGAAAAGGTCGCGCATTGCTTGTGGACTTGGTGAAATCCTACTAGGGAATTTCTCAGCAACTGGGTGACTTTCATTGAGGAATCTTTGGAGCAGTAACAAGAAGTTTTTCTCCGTCAGGGATATAAAAGTGTGATCGGTGGGAATGAGAAATGACTGTTTTGGAATGCTGGTTCGCGTTTGCGTTTGTTTTTGCAAAATGTCGCGGTAAGCAAGAGTCGCCACCGTATTTTATTTTATCCAACAAGGAAAGGACAAAAGCACAGAAAAATTCTTTTTCAAGATGTTTCTCGGGTTCGGGAGGTAGATTATAGAAAGGGAAGGTGTTAGCACCCTTTCTATCTGTGGTTATCCACGGGCTCTTAGGTACTTGCTCACTATGTTTTCAAAAATTTGCTTTTCTTTGTGTTTGTGGGTTTGAAAAGAGTTTTTTATTTGGAAGAGAGTGTAAGTGCGAAAAGTTTTGTTTTGTTTTTAAAGGAGCAAGTACTTAAGAACCTCTACCTACTCAAAAAGGAATTAAACTGTGCTAACGTCCTTTAGACAATGCTATCCCACTATTAGGAGTAGGTAGCATCGTCGTTGGAGTTTTCGGGTCAATTCGATTTAAGGGACGTGTGGTCACTAAAGCAATGTTAGGACGCCTTAGCGGTAACCCTAATGTCTTAGATCATTTTATCCGAGGCAACCGTTTCGAGGCAACTTATGATCTTTGGACAAAAGGACTACCTCTAAAACGTCCTATACTCAATGACCACGTTCGAGGCAACCAAGTGAGGCGTACCCTAAGAGTGGCATGTGCGAGTGTGTCAATTTTCAGTTTATATTATCTTTACATGTCATGGTGAGCTACTGTTGATTTTAAGTCAAGATAGATCTTGTCATGCAATCCTAGTTAGCATACATCTAAACAGTTAATATATGTACAGGAATTTAAAGTGCGGGAATTGTAAATCCTACGCTATTACAAGGCTTTAGGGAGGGGGATTATTTACATGTCCAAAATTGGGGGAATAAAAGCAGTAAAGTGTAAAAGTCTTAGTTAAGCTATTACAAACCAATAGGCAGTTACAATAAAATAAACGCGCGCGAATCTGAAAATAACTCTAAAAATCCTAAGAATAAAATCTTTTTGTTATTTTATTTTATTTTGGGAAAATGATCTAAATCTACTCAATTTTAGTTTTGAGAAAATGTTAAGGTAATTAAATGATTAATTAACAAAGTTAATTTAATAAAAAAAAACTAGCCTAATGTTTTTGTGGTTTTCCTTTTAATTGATTTTATGTTGATTAAAAAAAGAAATAAAATGGTCAAAACAAAAACAAAATCGAAGGAAAAGCAGTAAATGTATAATTCTGGAGGCTTGGGTCGAAAGAGGTGTGGGCTGTCTTTCGACCTAGTGAAGAGGCTTGATCGAAGGTGCATGAGGGGCTGCACTTTGGAGGTGTTCGATCTGGATATGTCATCCTTCGATCTGGAAATCTTGGATCCAGTTCGAAGCTAAGCTGCTAAGCTTCGAAGCTCTGAACAGGATTCTGAGAAGACATTTCCTGCAAAACGAGACAAATGTTAAAGGTCCAGGGGGGATTTTACCCCCCTGATTCGAATCTCCTCCCAATTCGAGTCCTTCCTCAATTGGAATCTGTTGAATCTGGGCCTAGATTTATTTTATCCTGAGATTCGAAGGAGACACTTAGACCGTGCCCCAGCAATGGCATGATCTCATCTTTGCGCTTCAGCTTACATGCAACAGAATTATTAATAACAAGAATACCTATGCAATGTGTATTTAAATGAAAGTGCAATTTTGGTTTTGCAAACCCTTACCAATGTGGCTCCGGGTGTGGAGATATTTGCAGAATGGCTGCTTTGGCTTGGATTACTTCTGAAAATGGTGATGACCTTTGGCAGCATATATCCAAATCCTCCCTGTTTCTCCTTTTTTGTTCTGCTCTGTTTTGTTTCTGCAGAGTTTTCTTTTCTTTACTATAATTTTTGTAATGTTTTTTGTTCGTCCTTGGTAATGTGTCACTGGCCTCGTATTTATAGGAGTGTGAGGGTGCATGAAAATGGCAAGGGACAACCATTTAACCAGGCCATTAAAGCCATGAGACAAGAATCAGACACATTAAAATATTTCCTTTTTTGAAATATTCGTGTCTCTTTGGAATCTGGAATGAATCTGGACACTTTTGATTTTCGAATGCCTTCAGGCCATGCTCTTCGATTGGTCTTGAGTTGCCTCCTTCGAATGGACTTCTTCTGCTTCGACTGCTTGATTTGAAAAGAATCACTCTGGTCGAATCAGCTCTTTAGGAACAGAAAAGGCAAGAATCTGGCCTTTAACTCAGGAATTAAATCCACAATCAGCATTTAATTATTTCTACATTTGCAAGGGAAACATGCCATTTTCTCATGTTCAGTGTACCTGGACATGTTTTTTTTGAGTTCCCTCTTGATGGCCTCTTTCAAATGGCCTGGAAGGAGTTCTTTAAATGGCCTGCTCCAAATATCAATCGAAGGATACTAATTAAAATTCCAATCGAAAGGCTTTGTTAACAGGCCAATCGAAATGTTTGTCCATAATGCCAATCGAAAGGCTCCTTCAGAATACCAATCGAAGGGTCTTTCAGAATGCCAATCGAAGGCCTTGACATAATGCCAATCGAAGTGCTTGTTCATAATGCCAATCGAAAGGCTCATTCAGAATACTAATCGAAGGGTCTTTCAGAATGCTAATCCAAGTGCTTGTCCATAATGCCAATCGAAATGCTCCTTCAAAATACCAATCGAAGGGTCTTTCAGAATGCCAATCGAAAGGTACTTAAAGCACCACTCAAAAATTTTCTTTTTCCTTAGGCAAGAGTTTGTGACCAACCATGTAAGGGATGACCTTTGAAAACATGAGAGGGAAAATTTTGGGGTACAACAATTACCCCTGTTCAATTTTCTTAAACCTGAGGATATAGATTGGCTTTCGAGCCTTTCGTGATCCGAAGGTGGAAGATAATTGAACACTAGAGTGCCCAGAAATTTGCACTCGCATGGTGTAGTATCAGCATTGTGATGTCGGGAATGGACTTATAGATGCCATTTGGAGACGGTTGGTAGGAGGATGGGCTTATAGATGCCATCTGCAGGAGTGTCGATCGCATAAGAGATTCCTTAGCGAGAACTTGCATACCTGTTGTTTGTAGAAGATTCCGCTGGGGAAGTCTAAATTTTATTGAGATTTAGGAACTGACTCGTGCTCACCGAGAGTATACCGTTGAGGTTATCGAACTTGTCCTGTCTGGTTCCAAGTATTAATAATCAATATCTTCATGTAGATAATTTTCCTGGCTTGCTACAGGTATTAATCTACAATCAGTCGTCCACATATATTTTCCTGGCTTGCTACAGGTGTTAAACTAGGACCTGAAAAGGTTGGTCGAGGAGATATTTGTCCTGGCTGGTTTTAGGTATTAATCTCTGACCTGAGAAAGAAAGGTCTTCCTGGCTTGTTTCAGGTATTAATCTTCAATCTCTTCATGTAGATAATTTTCCTGGCTTGCTACAGGTATTAATCTACAATCAGTCGTCCACAGATATTTTCCTAGCTTGCTACAGGTATTAAACTGGGACCTGAAAAGGTTGGTCGAGGAGATATCTGTCCTGGCTGGTTTCAGGTATTAATCTCTGACCTGAGAAAGAAAGGTCTTCCTGGCTTGTTACAGGTATTAATCTTCAATCTCTTCATGTAGATAATTTTCCTGGCTTGTTACAGGTATTAATCTACAATCAGTTGTCCACATATATTTTCCTGGCTTGCTACAGGTATTAAATTGGGACCTGAAAAGGTTGGTCGAGGAGATATTTGTCCTGGCTGGTTTCAGGTATTAATCTCTGACCTGAGAAAGAAAGGCCTTCCTGGCTTGTTACAGGTATTAATCTTTAATCTCTTCATGTAGATAATTTTCCTGGCTTGCTACAGGTATTAATCTACAATCAGTCGTCCACAGATATTTTCCTGGCTTGCTACAGGTATTAAACTGGGACCTGAAAAGGTTGGTCGAGGAGATATTTGTCCTGGCTGGTTTCAGGTATTAATCTATGACCTGAGAAAGAAAGGTCTTCCTGGCTTGTTACAGGTATTAATCTTCAATCTCTTCATGTAGATAATTTTCCTGGCTTGTTACAGGTATTAATCTACAATCAATCGTCCACAGATATTTTCCTGGCTTGCTACAGGTATTAAACAGGGACCTGAAAAGGTTGGTCGAGGAGATATCTATCCTGGATGGTTTCAGGTATTAATCTCTGACCTGAGAAAGAAAGCTCTTCCTGGCTTGTTACAGGTATTAATCTTCAATATCTTCATGTAGATAATTTTCCTGGCTTGTTACAGGTATTAATCTACTCAGTCGTCCACAGATATTTTCTTGGCTTGCTACAGGTATTAAACTGGGACCTGAAAAGGTTGGTCGAGAAGATATCTGTCCTGGCTGGTTTCAGGTATTAATCTCTGACCTGAGAAAGAAAGGTCTTCCTGGCTTGTTACAGGTATTAATCTTCAATCTCTTCATGTAGATAATTTTCCTGGCTTGTTACAGGTATTAATCTACAATCATTCGTCCACAGATATTTTCCTGGCTTGCTGCAGGTATTAAACTGGGACCTGAAAAGGTTGGTCGAGGAGATATCTGTCCTGGCTGGTTTCAGGTATTAATCTCTGACCTGAGAAAGAAAGGTCTTCCTGGCTTGTTACAGGTATTACTCTTCAATCTCTTCATGTAGATAATTTTCCTGGCTTGTTACAGGTATTAATCTACAATCAGTCGTCCACAGATATTTTCCTGGCTTGCTACAGGTATTAAACTGGGACTTGAAAAGGTTGATGGTAGCCATCTTTTGATTGACCTTTTCCTGAAAAAGGTAAAACGTTAGTTGTATGCAATGTCATGATGTATGAAATGCATGATGTCATGATGTTCTCAAAAATAAATGAGATCGTGTCGTATACACTTTATCATGTATGTAAATAGGAGGTATGAAATGTGAAATGTTTATGAATGTATTTTCGTCTGGTAAAATAAATCCTTGACAAATGTCGGGGAGTTTGTTAAATCATGGACTGCTGTTGAAGAGTATATGTGTCTTCAAACTTTGTTTAGAAAGTTTCCGACGGGGATGACAAACGCAGATGGTTGTGAGAATAAACCTGTAGGAGAAAATAACTATGTTGGGGAATAATCATGGCAAAGAGATTACTCTGCAGGGAATTACTCTGTGGGGAAGAGATACTTCGTTGAGATTTTAGTGATAAACTCTGCTGGGGATTCCGTTGATAAGCTCTGTTGGGGATTTTAATGATGAACTCCACTGGGGATAGAAAGAACTTCGCTGGGGATGATTTTTCAGTTGCAACTTGCTGAGGATAACCCGGTTAGACTCTTGTGAGGATAACCTATGAATTTGGCTGAGGAGATACATTTGTATTCTGCAGGGGACAAGCTTCTAGAATCTACTGTGTAAGATGATTCAACTCCATCGGGGAAACTTTTTTAGAATGCGTTGGGGAAATGGCTCCACTGGGGGTATCTTGCATTCTTCCAGGGAACATTCTTATATTTTGTTGAGGAATATTAAGACTGCCATGGATACTCTTATGCTTGCTGGGGAATATCTTTATACTCCGCTGGGGAATATTAAGATCTTCTGGGGATACCCAACCTTTTTAGGGTTGATGGTAGACTAACTCTGCTTGAGGAGAGTATTGCTGATTCGTTCATAGTTGCAAGTCTCAGTGGGGAGAGCTACCATTACTATTTTATTCTGCGGGGAGTGAAAGTATCTTATCCATATTCTTCAGCTGAATCTACCTTTGTACCTGGTGAGCAGAGCAGCTGTACAGTTTAGACAATTTTTATTGCCCCTGTTTCTGCGGGAGAAGGTGCCTGCGGAGGCCCTGTGGATCGAGTATTATCCCCACCTATGAGGTGCTTGGTATCGTTCGGTTGAAATGACAAGTCTTCTTCTGGTAGGTAAGTGACGAGATGAAGGGACATAGTCGTACGCTTTGATCCCTAATTTTTTCCTGGACCTCCCTTTCAGGTTTTCAGTCCATCGGGATACCCTTTTTTGCCCAAGTCGCCTTTTCAGGTTTTCGACTTGCCGGGTGTACAAGTTTTTCATTTTCATCCCTTATTTTTGCCCGAACCCTTTTGGTTCGCCGGGAAGCCCTTATTTTTGCCTAGGCCAGTCAACCTAGCGGGTCTTTGATTATGTGTAGTACTTTTTGACTATGTCCACGCTCTCAGGATGTAGGGAGGTGTCACTGTCGGTAGTGTTGTGTTGCCATACTACCAGAAGATGTTCGTTTGATCATACAAGATTCGTTGCTGGAATTCATGTCCAATGCCCCAAGTGATTCAGATGGAGATCTGCCCCTGGCTATTTGGCATTTTGAGAGATTTCTTGAATCTTGACTTGACTGCCCCAGATGATGGACAATGATCATGCCGTGCCCCTTGATTGGAAGTGTTTTTCCACTTGAGGTGATCCTTCTTTATTGAAAAGGTTTTTGTTTACTAGATATTCGTCGTGCGAATTTCTCTGCTATTGAACAAATAGTCATATGCAAACAATGTTATTTTACGAACGCAAAGCTTATGTCTGTCTTGAAGTTTTTGAAAATGCATTTTTTCAGTAAGATAGGAAAATTTTGTAAAATGTGATGTCAACTCAGGATCTACAGCAAGCCCTAAAGGAGTCAGGATACCTTTTGTAACAGTATGCTTTCGAACTAACCCATGCTTCAGCTAGGACTTTTTAAGGGTTATAACGTGGCCTAGTTCACGGTTTAAGAAACAACGGATAAAGGCTCAAAATTTATTTGTACCCACCCGCTCTTCGTGATGTTCTTCGATCCTAAACTCAGTTAATTATGCATTTGAACTCCTAATGAGTCTGGAACGACGCTTTTGGTGATGGTTCACACAAGTTGAATTTGTGGGAAGGCAGTCATTTTTGCAACATTTTTCATGTTGTTGAGGATTTGTAGCGACCTCGTTCTTTTGATTTGTTATCCCTAACTTTTGCCTGAACTGTTTCCTTTGTGATTACAGTCAGCGGGATGCCCCAGTTTTGTAAGTCTCCTTCATAGGTTTTGACTTATTGGGCTTTTATTTTGAGAAATAATGACTGCATGTCCTTACGATTATAAGGAACCAACACCGTCTTTTGGTTTGGGAGAACGTCTTTGTTGCCATTCATTGTGCACCTGGATTAAACTGAGAAAACTACCCTGCCCCGAGTTATAATTAAGGGTTTTAATTCATGAAAAGAAAAACTCCAACTTCTTTGGCTCAAAGGGGTTGACTAGGGATTATCTTCCTTATAACTCCACTGTTTAGGATTTGAAACAATGCATGTACCTCATCAGCGGGGTCTATTCAAAAGCATACTGTAGAGATTGTGGTATCGTTTTCATCATCCTCCCTCAAAAGGCTTAGAATTTTTTTAATCGAGAGTTGAACATCACAAAAATGAAAGCAATTTGAATATAGTGAATACGAATGAACTGATTCAAAACAGACATATGCAATGCATTGATAAAGTAACAAAGTTTGACATGAATAAATGTTCGAACAATCAAAAGAAAATTACAACTTGAAAATTCTAATGAGCAAAAAGTCTTCTCGTCTCAGTATTTGTCACTTCAGATGGTGAACCTTGGGGGATGGCAAAAGAACTCAGCCTGACCATCTTGTGTGAATTCCAATGCTCCTTCATCAATCAGGTTTTGAATTTTGTACTTCAACTTCCAACAGTCGTCAGTATCATGCCCCGGGCTGTTAGAATGGTATGCACACCTTGCATCAGGCTTGTACCTTGGGGAGGCTATGTTGGGATTCTTAGGAGGGTCCCTTAACGTCACCAGATTCAACCTCAATAGGTGTTGTAAAGCTTGAGACAGCGACACATTGAGCTTGGTAAATTGCCTCCTGGGCATGTTTGGCTTACTCTGATCAACCTGTTGTTCTTGGCGAGGTTGTTGTTGGAACCTTGAGGCAGTAGCAACTTGGAGAGGTCCATTCTTTACCAAACCAAACCCTTATCTTCTTGGAGGCTGATCAATGACTTGGTCCCCGACTTTGACTATTTGCTTCATACTGTTGTATTTGTCTTGATGAAGCTGGTTGATAATAGTTCTCGGCTCTTCTTGTTCCCGAGCTAAGCCTTGGATAAGAGCCATCTGCCCCAGCATCTGGGTTTTCATGGCACTGAACTCAGCTTGTAGTTGTTCCAGCCGTTCGTCCTTATTGTCTTCAGGACTTTTCTTGACCAAGTTCCCGACGAGGAGTGTTTTCAACTCTTCCTGCCCCTTGGATAGGTTTAGGAAGATTTCCCTGAATTGAGTCTCTCGAGTTTGAAGATATTGGTTATCTTGTTGGAGAGCCATTGCTGAAATAAACAGCGAGAACATGAGATATATGTATGCAATGTTTTCAAGGATCTTGCGGGGTAAACAAGAAACTGTTAGAATCTGAATCTGGTAGCTTGATTGAAGGAGCTTCATGTTGCTGAGAGCCCTTCTTCAAGAGTCAAGCTCACCATATCGAGTGGGTCATAGCCCCTGACTCAAGTTATCGTGTTTTGATCTCTATATGACATTGGCTAGAGGAAGATAAATCCCCTTTCCCCTTGCTAGACATTTGGTTCATCATGACCTGCATCAGAAGCCCTTGATATCCTTGAAATGGTTAAAGAAATGTTAAGGCATGATGTTATGATGTGTATGCTATGCGTTTAAGCAAAAGTGTGAGGTGATGTAAGTAAGCCCTGCAATAAATCCAGATTATTGGATAAGGACTGTAAACAAAACCTGCAAGGAACCCATGTTGTCAGATAACAAGAATGTGCAAGTAGTTCAAGTTTGAAGGCACACAAGTCACACATATAGCCTTAAGTTTAGGCTGGCATGGAGTTTAGGCATTACCCTCTTTCAGTTTCAGTTGATTAAGACCTTTCCTAAAAAATAGTAACTGGGTTCTAGAGGATCTCAATATCACTGACTACCCTCAATCAGTCATAATTCCAGTTTAGCAACCTTTTCTTGCGGCCGGAATCATCGCGAGAGTTTAGTCTCAATGAGTGTAGCATACTGCTACTGTTCTATGGCCAAGTTGGTCAATTTAAGGTTCTAAGGTCAGTTGGTGCTTAATGACTCCTCAGAAGACCCATATTCTCCTTGTTTCAACACAAGGGATGCCGGTACAGACTAAGGTGCCACACCAACGTAGCTACTGCTTCATCCGTGTTGGTATACGCCGGACAAATCTCTCACAGTTTTTTTCTACTTACCTAAAGGGTATCCCCAGATCCGGGTTAGGATCTATAGAACTCCGATACAAGCCCACAAAATTTAAAGCATACAAAGCATACAATTGAAAACACAAGTGATCTAATCCTAAGGTACACCTCACTTATAATTCATCCCCAGCAGAGTCGCCAGTTCTGTGATCGGTGGGAATGAGAACTGACTGTTTTGGAATGCTGGTTCGCGTTTGCGTTTGTTTTTGCAAAATGTCGCGGTAAGCAAGAGTCGCCACCGTCTTTTATTTTATCCAACAAGGAAAGGACAAAAGCACAGAAAAATTCCTTTTCGATATGTTTCTCGGGTTCGGGAGGTAGATTATAGAAAGGGAAGGTGTTAGCACCCTTTCTATCCGTGGTTATCCACGGGCTCTTAGGTACTTGCTCACTATGTTTTCAAAATTTTGCTTTTCTTTGTGTTTGTGGGTTTGAAAAGAGTTTTTTATTTGGAAGAGAGTGTAAGTGCGAAAAGTTTTGTTTTGTTTTTAAAGGAGCACGTACTTAAGAACCTCTACCTACTCAAAAAGGAATTAAACTGTGCTAACGTCCTTTAGACAATGCTATCCCACTATTGAGGAGTAGGTAGCATCGTCGTTGGAGTTTTCGGGTCAATTCGATTTAAGGGACGTGTGGTCAATAAAGCAATGTTAGGACTCCATAGCGGTAACCCTAATGTCTTAGATCATTTTATCCGAGGCAACCGTTTCGAGGCAACTTATGATCTTTGGACAAAAGGGCGACCTTTAAAACATCCTATACTCAATGACCACGTTCGAGGAAACCAAGTGAGGCGTACCCTAAGAGTGGCATGTGCGAGTGTGTCAATTTTCAGTTTATATTATCTTTACATGTCATGGTGAGCTACTGTTGATTTTAAGTCAAGATAGATCTTGTCATGCAATCCTAGTTAGCATACATCTAAACAGTTAATATATGTACAGGAATTTAAAGTGCGGGAATTGTAAATCCTACGCTATTACAAGGCTTCGGGGAGGGGGATTATTTACATGTCCAAAATTGGGGGAATAAAAGCAGTAAAGTGTAAAAGTCTTAGTTAAGCTATTACAAACCAGTAGGCAGTTACAATAAAATAAACGCGCGCGAATATGAAAATAACCTCTAAAAATCCTTAGAATAAAATCTTTTTGTTGTTTTTTTTATTTTGGAAAAATGATCTAAATCTACTCAATTTTAGTTTTGAGAAAATGTTAAGGTAATTAAATGATTAATTAACAAAGTTAATTTAATAAAAAAAAACTAGCCTAATGTTTTTGTGGTTTTCTTTTTAATTGATTTTATGTTGATTAAAAAAAAGAAATAAAATGTTCAAAACAAAAACGAAACCGAAGGAACAGGCAGTAAATGTATAATTCTGGAGGCTTGGGTCGAAAGAGGTGTGGGCTGTCTTTCGACCCAGTAAAGAGGCTTGATCGAAGGTGCATGAGGGGCTGCACTTTGGAGGTGTTCGATCTGGATATGTCATCCTTCGATCTGGAAATCCTAGATCCAGTTCGAAGCTAAGCTTCTAAGCTTCGAAGCTCTGAACAAGATTCTGAGAAGACATTTCCTGCAAAACATGACAAATGTTAAAGGTCCAGGGGGGATTTTACCCCCTAATTCGAATCTCCTCCCAATTCGAGTCCTTCCTCAATTGGAATCTGCTGAATCTGGGCCTGGATTTGTTTTATCCTGAGATTCGAAGGAGACACTTAGACTGTGCCCCAGCAATGGCATGATCTCATCTTTGCGCTTCAGCTTACATGCAATAGAATCAGTAATAACAAGAATACATATGCAATGTGTATTTAAATGAAGGTGCAATTTTGGTTTTGCAAACCCTTACCAATGTGGCTCCGGGTGTGGAGATGTTTGTAGAATGGCTTCTTTGGCTTGGATTACTTTTGAAAATGCTGATGACCTTTGGCAGCGTATCTCCAAATCCTCCTTGTTTCTCCTTTTTTGTTCTGCTCTGTTTTGTTTCTGCAGAGTTTTCTTTTCTTTACTATAATTTTTGTAATGTTTTTTGTTCGTCCTTGGTAATGTGTCACTGGCCTCGTATTTATAGGAGTGTGAGGGTGCATGAAAATGGCAAGGGACAGCCATTTAACCAGGCCATTAAAGCCATGAGACAAGAATCAGACACATTAAAATATTTCCTTTTTTGAAATATTCGTGTCTCTTTGGAATCTGGAATGAATCTGGACACTTTTGATTTTCAAATGCCTTCAGGCCACGCTCTTCGATTGGTCTTGAGTTGCCTCCTTCGAATGGACTTCTTCTGCTTCGACTGCTTGATTTGAAAAAGAATCACTCTGGTCGAATCAGCTCTTTAGGAACAGAAAAGGCAAGAATCTGGCCTTTAACTCAGGAATTAAATCCACAATCAGCATTTAATTATTTCTACATTTGCAAGGGAAACATGCCATTTTCTCATGTTCAGTGTACCTGGACATGTTTTTTTTGAGTGCCCTCTTGATGGCCTCTTTCAAATGGCCTGGAAGGAGTTCTTTAAATGGCACTGGTCCAAATATCAATCGAAGGATACTAATTAAAATTCCAATCGAAAGGCTTTGTTAACAGGCCAATCGAAATGTTTGTCCATAATGCCAATCGAAAGGCTCCTTCAGAATACCAATCAAAGGGTCTTTCATAATGCCAATCGAAGGCCTTGACATAATGCCAATCGAAGTGCTTGTCCATAATGCCAATCAAAAGGCTCATTCAGAATACCAATCGAAGGGTCTTTCAGAATGCCAATCGAAGTACTTGTCCATAATGCCAATCGAAATGCTCCTTCAGAATACCAATCGAAGGGTCTTTCAGAATGCCAATCGAAAGGTACTTAAAGCACCACTCAAAAAATTTCTTTTTCCTTAGGCAAGAGTTTGTGACCAACCATGTAAAGGATGACCTTTGAAAACATGAGAGGGCAAATTTTGGGGTACAACAGAAAGCAACAGATATCATTAGGCTACATACTGACGATATATCAATGATCTTGTAGCAGGATGTCCTTGCTCCTGCTCTGTTAGGGAAAGTACCTGCGGGGACTTTATGGAATGGCTAATAGATATTATCCTATTTCTTAAAGCCATTAGTAATTGTCTTTCTGTTTATTTTTCCTTTTTTATGCATTCATTTATAAACAGTAATTACGTTCAAATTCATATGTTCAAAAATAATCGCTGGACGTTTTTGGAAATAAAACTGGAAAGTAAAATAAAAACAGATAGTTCGTACTTTTAAAGGGACAAACATCCTAGTAAGAGAATGTCGTCGTAAAAATGAAAACTGATACAAAGAAAAAAAATATATGTAAAATAATCCCATCGAATCCCAACTCTGCTATAGCCTTCATGTCTCTGAGCGTCTCATCCATTTGCTGCTTTGTTCGAAACTGATGTGATTGATTAGAACCATTTGAGTTTGACGATTGATGCTGGAGAATGGCTATAAGGTGATCTAATGAGACATATTCATACGCTTTAAATCCCTAACTTTTTCCTGGATTGCCCTTTTGGGTTTTTAGTCCACCGGGATACCCTTTTTTGCCCAAGCCGCCTTTTCAGGTTTTCAGCTTGCTGGGTGTACAATTTTTGTGTGTTTTATCCCTAATTTTTTCCTAGGTCATTCGACCTAACAAGTCTTTTTCATGCATAGTATCTTTTAACTATGTTCTCGTTTACAGGATGCGGAAGGTCGTCGCCGTCCATAGTGGTTAAGATCATTTCCCCACCAGAAAATATGTTTTTAATCACAAATGGTCCTTCGTATGTAGGAGTCCATTTTTCCCTGGGATCACCTTGTGGCAGAATGATACGCTTGATTGCCAAGTTACCAACCTGATATACCTGACATCTGACCTTCTTGTTAAAAGCCTTAACCATACGTTTTTGGTACATCTGGCCATGGCAGACAACCGTAAGCCTCTTCTCATCAATCAAGTTCAACTGGTCAAATTGAGTTTGAATACAATCATCTTCATTCAACCCCGCATCCTTTATGATTCTTAAAGAAGGTATTTGAACTTCAATTGGTAGGACAACTTCAATGTTGTATACCAAAGAGAAAGAAGTTTCCCCTATTGACGTGCGCGCCGTGGTACGGTAACCGTGGAGAGCAAATGGTAACATCTCATGCCAGTCCTTATAGGTCACTGTCATTTTTTGTATGATCTTTTTGATGTTTTTATTAGCGGCTTCTACATCGCCATTCATCTTCGACCGGTAAGTAGAAGAGTTATGATGCTGGATCTTGAATTGCAGGCATAGTTAGGTGATCATAGCATTGTTGAGATTAGTACCATTTATCTGCTTGATGAATCGGGCTACAACGTTTTTGGCAACATAAGCGAAGGAAGTTGTGTCGACCCACTTCGTGAAGTAATCAATGGCAACCAAGATGAAATGGTGTCCATTAGAAGCTGTGGGTTTGATCTCTCCAATCATGTAAATGCCCCATATTGCGAATGGCCAATGAGCAGTCAGGAAATTTAGAGGAACTAGAGGCACGTGTACCTTGTCAGCATAGATCTGACACTAGTGACAGGTTCGTGAATGTTGATGACAATATGCTTCCATGGTGGACCAGTAGTATCCTGTCCGTAGTATCTTCTTATCCATTGAATGTCCACTAGAATGAGTGCAAAAGGTACCTTTATGTAAATCAGCCATGATCTTGTCTTCCTCACTCTTGTCTATGCACCGAAGCAAAGTGGAGTCGTGGTTGCGCTTATAGAGAACTTTGTTACTGAGGAAGAACTAAGTAGATAATCTTCTCAGGAATTTCTTGTTGTTGACTGAAGCTCCCTTCAGATACTCTTGGGCCTCGAGATATCTCTTAATTTCATGGAACCAAGGCTTTTCCACAGCTTCTTCAGTATCAATCTCGTGACAGTAAGCAGGTTCATCCATCCTCTCTATGGCGATATGAGGAGCCTCATTACCCCCACTTGATTTTGAACATGGATGACATAGTGGCTAGCACGTCCACTAGTTGATTTTCCTCTCGTGGAAAATGCTCAAAGGTAATTTCCTAAAAATGTAGGATTAATGTCAACACATGTTCTTTGTAAGGGATGAGATTAGGATGCTTCGTGTCTGATTCTCCTTTGATCTGACTGATGACTAAGGCTGAATCTCCGAATACACTTAGGGACTTTATTCCCAAATCTATGGCAGCTTTGAGACCTATAATACACGCTTCATATTCCGTCATATTATTGGTACAATTGAAACATAGTCTACCAGTGAAGGGAGTATGGCAGCCTTAAGGGGATATGATCACAACGCCTATGTCGTTGCCGAATGCCTTGAAGCTCTGCCAAAAACCATGGTCCATCGGGATCCTTGTTCAGGTTCGTCATATGGTATGAGTTCTTCATAATTATTTACCACCATGATGTCTTCGTCAGGGAATTAGAAATTCATGGATTGATAGTCATCCACAGCCTGATGAGCAAGGTGATCGGCTAGCACACTTCCCTTTATTGCTTTCTGGGTAGTGTATTGGATGTCATATTCAGTCAGGACCATCTGCCATCTTGTTATTCTTCCAGAGAGGGCGAATTTCTCGAATATGTACTTAATTGGATCCATCTTGGATATCAATAAGGTAGTGTGAGTCAACATATAATGTCTTAGCCAACGAGCAACCCATGCCATAGCGCAGCAAGTTTTCTCGAGCAGTGAATATCTGGTTTCACAGTCGGTAAACTTTTTGCTCAGGTAGTATATTGCATGCTCTTTTCGGCCAGACTCGTCATGCTGCCCAAGGCAACACCCCATTGAATTTTCCAAGACTGTTAGATACATGATCAGAGGTCTTCCCTCAACTGGCGACATCAAAATGGGAGGCTCTTGAAGTTACTCTTTGATCATATCAAAGGCAGCCTGGAAATCGTCGTTCCATTCCACCACTTGATCTTTCTTCAGCAATTTGAAGATTGGTTCGCAAGTAGCGATTAAGTGGGAAATGAACTTGGTGATGTAGTTTATCCGTCCTAAGAATTCCCTAACTTCCTTCTCAGTGTAAGGATCAGGCATTTCTTGTATTGCTTTTTCCTTTGTAGTGTCCACTTAGATACCTTTGCCGCTGACAACGAAACCTAAAAGTTTACCTGACCTCACTCCAAAAGTGCATTTATTCGGGTTCAGCCTTAGTTTGTATTTCGTCAGTCTTTCAAATAGTTTCTGCAGATGGTCAAGGTGTTCCTCTTCAGTTTGAGATCTGGATATCATGTCATCCACGTAGACCTCTATCTCGTGATGGATCATATCGTGAAACAAATCTACCATGACACGCTGATAGGTTGCCCCAGCGTTCTTCAGTCCAAATGGCATAGCTTTGTAACAGAACATGCCCTAATGTATGACAAAGGTTGTTTTCTCCATATCCTCAAGTGCCATTTTGATATGGTTGTATGCGGAGAAACCGTCCATGAAGGAAAATACTTTATGTTGTGCGGTGTTGTCAACCAGAATATCGATGTCGGGAAGAGGGAAGTCATCCTCGGGGCTTGCCCTATTCAAGTCTCTGTAATCCACATACATACGTACCTTACCTTCCTTTTTAGGCACTGGAACAACGTTGGAGACCCATTGTGGATAGGATGTGACAGTTGTTGTACCCCAATTTTTGCCCCTAAGATCCCTTCATCATACCATATTGATTAAATCCCAACAAGATCACATTAGGGCTTTTGGTTTTTCTCCCTATCTTTAGTTTAGCTCTTTGAGGAATCACCAAGAACCTTGACTTGTTTTATTTTGTGATTATGAATATTTTGTCTTATTTTTTCCTTTGAATTAACAAAATGCAATGTTGGTTTGTCTTGCTTGTTACTAATATAGGTAAAGGCAATGAGGCTTAGCAAGTTGCTCCATGGGTTCATGAGTTTATTCCCATTCCCTAGTCAATAAAGCTTGAGAAGTTCAAACCTCACCATTGGATTTGTTTTGGAAGAAATGGCATGGAAAGGCTATTTTGGTTCACCACATTTCAAGGTTATCAAATTTGGTTCAAAATCACAAGGGATTGATTGGAGAAGTTGTCATGCTTGGACAAGGCTTTATTCCCATTGGTCACAAATGCATATTTCTCTCAATTATCAAGATATGGAAGTTGTTGTGGTTGTTATGAGTTCTCATTATCATCCTTAACAACTTATATTTACAAAGCATTTGTTTTTCTACAAAACGTTTGTTCAAAATTGTCAAAGTTCCTCAAGGCATGTTTCTTGATATAGGAACTAAGGTTTTAAACTTCAAAGGAGAATATCTTCCTCATATTTTGGTATTTTTGAGTGATTCCAAATACATCCTTCTCTTAAAAGGGTTATCAATAAATCACTTCAAAAGTTCCAAGGAGTTTTCATGTGGAAGAAACTTGATGATCAAGAAAGATTACAAGTCCTCCAGATGAATCCCCATTTTCCTATGTGTGACTTAAAATGATCATAACTTGTTCAATTTTTATCACCTTGAGCCCACTCTTTTTCCATAATGATCTTGAGGATGTGAACTTTATGCCTTCGTTTATGTGCAAAGTGAGAAAATGGATGGAAGTTGCCTTAAGGATACAAAATATTATAGGTCATTTCATGATTTTTTGCCAATTTCAACAATTCATAACTCTCTCAATTTTTGTATATTTTGAATGGTTCAAGTCCCAAAATGTCATTCAAGAGGTCTATTTCATGCCATCTTTTTTGGTCAAAAGCAAATTCCAAGAGGAAGGCCGTGTTTGGATGCACAACATTATAGGTCACTTTTGAAGAAAATTTTGAAATATTTCTAAGTATGGAAAGTCAACCCTTTTTCTCCAACTTAGACTCAATGCAACTTTCAGCTCAAGCATCCATTTGATCCCATTATTTTTCCATTGCAAAGCTTGTAATCTCATCATTCTAAAGCATCAAGAATCATGCCCTAAGACCCCTTGAGCTGAGAATGTCATTGGATTAAACTTGGTAACTTGGAACTGAAGTTTCATCACAAGTCAGATTTTAAAATCTTTGTTTTGGCTTCTAATCACATGTTTTCCACGCATTTTTGCCTCTAAACATGTTTAGTGAACTTCCTGAATGGATTAGCACAACAAAACACGCGTTTTGGTTGAGTTTTAATCAAATTAGAAGTCACACTTTTCTTGTTTGCAACTTCACACGATTTCCCTCCAAACTTCATCATTTCACACGCTTGGACATTCCATTTGATTCCCTATAAATAGAGGGTCATCCCCCATTCATTTCCTCAAGCTTGGATAGCCAGAATCACCCTGCCAAACTTCCTGATGGATCGACGAAATTTTTTATTGGTGAAGTGGACTTGCCTATTCATATAGGACTACAATTGTTTCAGATAACTTTCCAGGTCATGGATATTGTACCCGCTCATATTTCCTATTCATAGGCGCTATGATCATATCCTTTTTATAAATTTTCACTTTATTTGAATTCTTTTAAATGTTTAAAAATACTTTTATGCATTTTTAAATTCTGAAAAAATTATGGAATGATCCAATGATATTGTGATAGATATTGGTGATCTCACTTATTTTTTATTTCTGACTTTGGTATTTTTTATCATTTTTAGTTTATTTTACTCATTTCTTTTAATTTTAAAAATAGTTTCTGACTTTAAAAAATTATCAAAAAACTTATAAAATCATTTGAGTCCTTTTCTGATTTTTTTTATGGACTAACTTTTTATTTCTTGATCAATTTGAATATAGTTGATATTTTTCTCTTTTATTTCTATTTTAAAATATTTTTTAAAACCTTTTTTGTATATATTAAATGTAATATTGTTTTGTGACCATTTTCTGACTGATCTTGGGTTAAATTTTTGTTCATAAACTTTATTAACATCATTGGATCCATGGTGTTGAGGCTAACTCCACAAAAATGGATGAATGATTTTAATAATAGTTTGGTTAAATTTAATTCAAAAGTGGTTTGTATATTCTCTCCCAATCTGCTCCATCTTATCCCTTCCTTATTGCACTCAGTGTTACTAGAGTATGATCTCTATATCATGTCTCAAAACAAATGGTGCATAGATTGCTATTCACCGGCCTCAAAATAGCTGCGACTTCTATATAAGTCCACTTACGATTGCTTAACATAGCGCTAAATTTTGTCCCGATTCGAATAAATGATCATTCGTGGCCCAAACTTATGTTTGCAAGCCCAAGTATGTTAATTTGATCTCTTTGATCCAATAACCTTGAGATTCATTGTGTGGAGGCTTTGGTTCTATCAATCCTCTAATGGATCTAAAACACTTTTGGTCAATGCGGATCACTTAAACATCGTTGATCATTAAATGGTACTTTTGAGGATTCCAAATGGATGATATACTTGGCAAAAAGCAAATGCAACTTGTTGTGTGGAGGCTTTGGTTCTACCAATCCTCTAATGAGTTCCAAATTCAAGTTTCAAGATGGTCATCCAACTAACCACTAATTATTAAATTGTTTTTACTTTATGCTTTTATTTTTATGCTTTATGTACCATTTACTTTAAGCATTACATTTCATGTCATTTTTATTTTTGCTCCCTTGAGCATTTATATTCTTATTATTTTTATTTTGCTCACTTGAGATTTTCTTTTCTCTTTTAAGACACCTAATAATCAACATGAACCCTAAAAAACACTTTAATGATACTTGGACTATTTGGTTACTATCCTTGGCATTATGGAGAATTGGACTTCTTGGACTTAGGATTAGTAACTCTGTCCTATGATTGGAGACCTTGTGACCTTATATGATTATTTTTTCTGGAGCTCTTGAGGTTTACCTCAAGACATTGGGTTGTTTGTTTGTTTTGTGTGCAGGTTATTGTGATTACACTCTTTGTTTGTAATCTGGAATTCACCCGTATACAACCGTTACTCTGCCCAATTTTTCTGAAGATTTAATACACTTGAAGGTTGGTTCCCTCAAGAGGTCTAGTATCTTTGCTTGCTTGGTTTTAATCCAAAGAATTGGAATTCTATCTTGACTCATAAATGTCAAGTGTTGGCTTCTTGTTGGTTAGATGGTTCTTATCCCTAGCTTTTACCTTATGCTTTAGGATAGTCTCTTTTTCTCCTCCCATCTTCTTCAATTTCAAAAATCTTCTTCCTCCTTTTGAAAACTCTTTTTTTTAAAACTTTAACCACTTTCATTTGACATCATTTTTTTATGAGAATACTAAAAGTCAATCAATCTCATTTCAAATCATTTTTTCCACCTTGGCTTTCTTATTTTAAAAACCTTTCTCAAAAGATTAGACTCTTGTCAATCCTTGTAGTGATGAAAACAACTATACTTCTACAATATATAGTAAAGAGGAATATTTTCCACTTGGGTTTTGAGTGAGGCATTTTTTATTTTAAAATCCAACCCATATTCACCATTTGAGATGATGCAAATTCTCCTTTCTCATGATTGTGGGTAGTAGGTATGTTTTCCACACGGACAATGACGATGATGTTTTATCTCAGAAAAATTAAACCAACACACTTACATTTTAAATTTTTTAAAAGAGGAACTACGCGTACCCCGATCCCCTATTGCACAGAAGGTGGTACATAGGCACTAAAGGTTCGCAACCGCGACGGGTGCAAAAAACCATAAAAATTTATTTCTTTTCTCACCTCCACCATCCAATTTTTATACAACATTTTTATAGTCAAAATATACATATTTTATAAAGAGGTTCCTGCGGAGTACCATAGATGTTTAGGGCACCAATACCTTCCCTTTGCATAACTAACCCCTTACCTTGAATCTTTCCCCATTTTTTGGGTTATTCGCTCTTTTCCCATTCCTTCGGAAACAATAAAGTGTGGTGGCGATTTTATTTTTGATTTGTACAAGTCTAGTCAATCCCATGACTTAGTCTTAAATATTTCTACCTCTACAACAACTAAGAATCCAGCATTGAACTGCTTCATGACTTCAGTCTTGATTTTCTCTGACATATCTGGCCGCATGCGGTGGACCTTCTATTTTACCGGAGGGAAGTCTTCTTTTATAGGCAGACGGTGGACCGTGATATCAGTGTCGAGTCCTGGTGTTGTACCTCAAAAGTTTCCCTCTCATTCTACTCAAGACATGTCCATTGAGATCCCCAACTTGCCCTAGGATGACTAAGAATTGGCCAGGCAAACTCTCCCTCTAAAGGCAATGAACCTCAAACTAGGGTTTCAATTTTAAGCAAGATGTGTGAGTCCCAAGGATATCAAATATTCTCCATTGTCCTAATATGTCCTCAAGATCATCCATGACAAATTTCATGCCTTGAACAACATGTTTGCTCAGTTAACTGCTCAAATGCCTGAAAATCAACTATATCAGGTCAAAAGTAAATTGTGGCCCAAATACAGTAAAACTTCAAGATTTTTGGTCAACATCAACATTTTGAATTGATATCCATCATTTGATCCAGGGTTGATCATGATTCCTCAAGAAATGCTCCTAATTCATCAAAAGTCAAAAATGGCAAATTAGGGTTTCTATAGGAAAAGTCAACCAAACTTTGACCAAGCATAACTTTCTCATACTTTATCAGAAAGTTTTCCACCAAGGCTCATTTTTAAGAGGATCCAATTCCCTACAACCTCTCTTCATCCTTCATGATCAAGAAATTCCACAGTTAAAATATTTAAGCTCAGACATTATAGGCCCTTTCAAAAAGTCAACAAAAACACCTTTTGGGTCAAAGCTCCTTACATGAACACGGAAGATCCAATTGAGATGAAACCAAAAGGGTTGTTTATAGGACATCCTAAGCTCTCTAAAAAGTCTAAGAACACCCTATTAGGGTCAAAATTGAGAGAGATAAGGATTGCACAAGTTGGGTAATATTCAAGGAATGCATGAAATCTCAATTGGACAAATATGTATTTTTGAGCTATTGGGCCTAATTTTTAGAGTCCAAACGTGTTCATGATGTATCTAAGGATCTACAAACATTTCCATGCATTATTTTGTTTTTTTAATTTTATTTATTTTGATTTTATTCAAATAAATTAAATAAATAATAAATAAATGCAAGAATATGTAAGATATATAATATGCAAATCTTTTTTAAACCAAAAAGATCATAGCCAGCTATCAAAATCGTGTGGAGTGAAAAGGAAAGTGGATCTTTTCTTTTGGAAGGATTTGAATCAAAATCTTCACACTTTAAAAGAGCATTGATCAATTGGATTTCCTCCACATTTGTTGACCTAAAGTGATTTACTACATAAGCACATCAACCCTAGACCAAAGAGGGACGTGAAGGCTGCCTCCAAACCAAGAACAAAGTTTCAAAGTTATTCAAGTGTAGTGCAATTCAAAATCTCACTCTCCAGCCAATCTCAATCAGATCCAAGAATTACACCATCCTTCTGAGGATCCCAGGAGTAGAACCAACCCATTCCTGAAGGCCAAAGCATACATAATCACACCCTACGATAACTCACAGTTTGCAAAATTCTCAAACTTAAAACTTTCAATTCATGGAATGTAAATGATATCTCTGCACATATTTAAGTTTAATATCATATTTGCGTATGTTTTGAACTGTTATATGAAAGCTTTGACGTCATAATCAAGAAGTGCCATTGTTAGGGCACGAGTTTTCTTTTTCTTCACATTTGCGTTTGCAAGCTGTTTCAGCCAAAAAGAAGACCATCATCGTGATCGCAGCCCTCAAAATAGGGGGGTAGGGTATCATTTACACTTTTATTCGCAATATTTTTGTAGGTTTGAAATTTGAGTCAGCAGGAGAAGGTGACCAGAGCTGGGCTCCGACACCATTGACCAGCCTAGACTCTGATGGCTTAAATGGCATATTATCATTGGTCCAGGCGAGATCTGATCTGGCGCGTTTTGACAATTTGACTCTTGACTGAATTTATCATTATAATATTTTTGTGTCATTATGTACATGAATTAATAGGCTGGCTGAGTGGTAGAAGGGACGCGTGCAAAGGGAAGAGACCTGGGTTCGATTCCCAGGTCTTGAATTTTGTTTTTTCTAACGCATTTCCTCTAGGTCCAGTGTAGCCAGGCTATCCACGCTTATCATTGTTGTACCCCAATTTTTGCCCCTAAGATCCCCTTCATCATACCACATTATTTCAATCACCACAAAATCACATTAGAGATTTTGGTTCTTCTCCCTATCTTTAGCTTTGATCTTTGAGAAGTTACCAAGCACCTTGATTTGTTTGCTTTTGTGATCATAGATATTGTAATTTAATTTTTTATCTCTAATTAATAAAATGCAATATTGTTTTGTCTTAGTTATTGATAATGTAGGTAAAAGCAATGAGGTTTAGCAAGTTGCTTCATGGGTTCATGAGTTTATTTCCATGCCCTAGTCAAAAGCTTGAGAGATTCAAACCTCACCATTGAAGTTGTTTTGAAGTAGATATGAAATTGGTTTTGGTGGCCATAGGTCCTCATCGTCATCCTCAACAATTTCTATTCACAAAGGAAGAATATTGGCACAAAAAAGTTTGTTCAAACTTGGCAAAGTTCCACCAAGCATTCTCTTGATCTAGAGGTTAGGGTTTAGGACTTCAAAGAGGCATATCTTGCTCATATTTTGTTATTTTTGAGTGATTCCAAAAACATTCTTCTCTTTAAAGAGTTACCAACAAATCACTTCAAAAGTTCCAAAGAGTTTTCATGTGGAAGGAACTTGGTGAAGAAGAAAGATTACAAGTCATCCAGTTGAATCCCTAATTTTTCATATGTGACTTCAAATTGTCATAACTTGGTCAATTTTTATCACCTTGAGCCCATTCATTTTCCATGATGATCTTAAGGATGTGTACTTCGTGCCTTCTTTTATGTGCAAAGTAAGAAAATGGATGGAAGTTGCCTTAAGAATGTAAAAGATTATAGGTCATTTCATGATTTTTGGCCAACTTCAACAAGTCATAACTTGCTCAATTTATGGATATTTTGAGTGGTTCAAATTGAAAAATGTCATTCAAGAGATCTACTTCATTCCATCTTTTTGGGTCAAGAGAAAATTCTAAGTGGAAAGCCATGTTTGGATACAAGAGATTATAGGTCATTTTTAAAGAAGAATTTGAAATATTTCTAAGTATGGAAAGTCAACTCTTTTTCTCCAACTTTGACTCCATGTAATTTTCATCTCAAGCCTCCAATTGATTCCATTCTTTTTCATTGCAAAGTTTGTTACCTCATCTTTCCAAAGCATCAAGAATCATGCCTTAAGACTCCCTGGAATGGAAATGCCATTGTTTCAAAAATGGTAACTTGGAATTGAAGTTTCCCTGCAAGTCAGAATTTGAATTTCATGTTACAACCTCTAAACCTCAAATTAGCACGCGTTTTGGGTCTAAACATGATTAGCCAACTTTCCCAAGTGGATTAGTGCATCAAAACGCAAGAATTAGATGAGTTTTGGTGAAGTTTGGATCACACTTCACTCGTGCATCAAGTTTGCACGAATTCCCTCCAAAATGAATCATTCACTCTTCCTTTTGATCCCATTTGCTTCTCCTATAAATACATGTACTATCCATTCATTTTCTCAAGCTTAGATAACCAGAATCACCCTGCCAAACTTGCTTCACAACTCAGAATTCAGCTACTTCGAATCCTATTCTCAAGCCTTTTTCAATTCATTTTCTTCATCAATTCGCCTTCCTTGATCTTCCCTGAAGCTAACCATATAATCACATTAAAGAATCATGCCCTATATTGCTCCATAGAAGTCCAGTTTCAGAGCTCTGCAACTCAAATTCAATAGGTAGATTCCTGCATCAATTCTTCAAAACTTTGGTACCATTGTGTTGCTCTCATTACCCTGGTTCTAGTCTCAACACTTACTTTTATCTGGAAGCACGTTTTGACCATGAATTTTCAAATCCCTTTTCAAAACTTTCTTTCCAAATTGCTTGAGTTACAGTTTATATAAAAATGGTGCGAGGGTATGGTTGTCTTCGTCTTGAAGAGACGAAGCGAATGACATAGGTCTGAGCTTCTGATTTTACAGTTTGAGAGACATGCAATTCGTGAGGGCTGGAGGTTGAAGATGACCAACGTGTCACCTTCTAACCAATGAAAGTGTGCCATTTGTTTTTTTCAAAAAATCTGATTTATTAATGATTTTGTACATTATTCACTAAAGACCATGATATGCACAGCGTGCCATATCCTTTGTATTTGATTACTAACGCATTTTGACTCCCATCTAATGGTCCACATCTTTTTCTTTTATTTTCTTTTTCTGATTTTTATATTTTAATTGTTTTAAATTTCAAAAAATCATAGAAAATTCATTTTTAGTCCAAAAAATCCAAAAAAATTATGAAAAATATTTTTGATTATTCTCTTTATGATTTTTATTTTTTCACAATTTAATTTTGTGTTTTGGTATTTTTTATGAATTTTACACTTATTATATTTATCTAAAATGTTTAAAAATACTTTTACACATTTTTAAATTCTAAAAAAATTATGGAATGATCCAATGATATTGTGACAAATATTGGTGACCTTATTTTATTTTTTTCTCGGAATTTACTATTTTTTACTATTTTTTTTTTATTTTACCCATTTATTTTAATTTTAAAAAATAGTTTCTGACTTTTAAAAAATTCCAAAAAAAAAATTATATAATTACTTTACCTATTTTCTGATTTTTCTATGGTCTTATCTTTCATTTCTTGATTAATTTGAATATAATTGACTTTTTCCTCATTATTTTCCATTTTTTAAAAAAAATTAAAACCCTTTAATGCATATATTAAATATATTATTATTTTGAGAATATTTTCTGGCTGTCTTGGGTTGATTTTTTTATCATGGCTTTATTAACATCATTGGATCCATGGTGTTGAGTTTAACTCCACAAAATATGGATGAATGATTTTAATAATAGTTTGATTAAATATTAATTCAAATGTGGTTTTTCTTTTCTTTTTTACCCTAATCCCTTTTCATCTCATCCCCTTCTCATTGCACTAAGTGTTGTTGGAGCATGATCTCTATATCATGTCTCAAAACAAATGGTGCATAGATTGCTATTGACCGGCCTCAAAATAGGTGCGACTTCTATATAAGTCCACTTACGATTGCTTAACATAGCTCTAAATTTTATCCCGATTCGAATAAATGATCATTTGTGGCCCAAACTTATGATTGTCAGCCCAAGTATGTTAATTTGATCTCTTTGATCCAATAACCTTGAGATTCATTGTGTGGAGGCTTTGGTTCTACCAATCCTCTAATGGATCTACAACACCTTTGGTCAACGCGGATCACTTAAACATCGTTGATCATTAAATGGTACTTGTGAGAATTCCAAATGGATAATATACTTGACAAAAAGAAAATGCAACTTGTTGTGTGGAGACTTTGGTTCTACCAATCCTCTAATGATTTCCAAATTCAAGTGTCAAGATGGTCATCCAACTAACGACTAATTATTGACTTGTTTATTTTATGCTTTATTCTTTTTATGCTTTATGTATTATTTATTTTTTTAGCATTTACATTTCATGCCATTTTCATCTTTGATCATTTGAGCATTTATTTTCTTGTCCTTTTTTACTTTGCTCACTTGAGCTTTTCTTTTCTTTTCTTAAGATACTTAATAATCAACATGAACCCTAAAAAACTCTTAATGGTACTTGGACTATTTGGTTACTATCCTTAGCATTATGGAGCAGTGGAATTTTCTGGACTTAGGAATAGAAACCTGGGCCTATCTTGGAGACCTTGTGATCTTATCTGATTATTTTGTCTGGAGCTCTTGAGGTTTACCTCAAGACATTGGGTTGCTTGTTTGTTTTTGTGTGCAGGTTTTTGTGATTATATTCTCTATCTGTAATCTGGAATTCACCCGTATACAATCGTTACTCTGCCCAATTTTTATGAAGACTTAATACATTTGAAGAGGTCTAGTACATTTGCTTGCTTGGATTCAATCCAAAGAATTGGAATTCTATCTCGACTCATAATGTCAAGTATTTCGCTTCTTGTTGGTTAGATGGTTCTTATCCTTAGCTTTTACCTTATGCTTTAGGATAATCTCTTCTTTTCCTCCCATCTTCTTTAATTTCAAAAATCTTCTCCCTCCTTTTGAAAACTCTTCTTGTTTTGAAACTTAAACACTTTCATAATAAACTTGGACTTAGGTCCATGCATTTTCAAAACATTTTCATAAATAAACCTTAATCAATTTAATAATACTTTGACATTTTTTGTGAGAAGACTAAAAGTCAACCAATCTCATTTCAAACCATTTTTCCACTTTGGCTTTTACCCTTAAACTTTTTCTTAAAAGATTAGACTCTTGTCAATCCTTGTAGTGATGCAAATAACTATACTTCTACAATATGTAGTGAAGAGAGACATTTTCCACTTGGGTGTTGAGTGAGGCATTGTTGATTTTAAAATCCAAGTCATATCCTTCACTTTGAGATGATGCAAATTCTCCTTTCTCATGATTGTGGGTAGTAAGTATGTTTTCCACACGGACAATGACGATGATGTCTTATCTCTTAAAATTAACCAACACACTTATGTTTCAAACTTTTAAAAGAGGAACTACGTGTACCCTGATCCCCTATTGCACGAAAGGTGGTACGTAGGCACTAAAGGTTCGCAACCGCGACGGGTGCAAAAATCATAAAAATATATTTCTTTTCTCACCTCCACCATCCATTTTATATATAACACTTTTTTATAGCCAAAATATACAAATTTTACAAAGAGGTTCCTGCGGAGTACCGTAGATGTTTGGGGTGCTAATACCTTCCTTTTGCATAACCAACCCCCTTACCTTGAATCTTTCCCCCCTTTTTTTGGGTTATTCGCTCTTTTCCCATTCCTTTGGAAACAATAAAGCGCAGTGGCAATTTTTATTTTGATTTGTATAAAGTCTAGTCAATCCAATGGCTTAGTCTTGAACATTTCTACCACTACAATCATGGGCTAGCAGATCAACACCATCAGATCTCAGTTGACCTGGATCCAGCGCCTCCAGCATGCATGCTTACCATAGACCCTCCAGACGTAACCATACTAAACCACACGCTTTCATTGGGCTTACTGAGTTTATGGGCCTAACAAAAACTCAGCAGAATACCCCCCCCCCCCCCCCCCCAATTTGATTCACTATCATGCCCATTACTTTCCATTTTTTTAATTTTGCTATTTTATTTTGTTTAATTATTTTATTTGTTTTTGTTTTAAATCAAAATTTTTCATAAAATAAATAAAATCACAAAATATAGTTTTAGGGTTTTTTGATTTTAATTTTGTAAATTAATTATTAATTATTTCGACATATTTTCTTAATTAAAATTAATTAGACCTAGGATTTAATTCATGTTTAATTTATGTTCTTTTCATAATAAAAACTACAAAAAAATTAGAATTAACTCTTTTTAATTAGTTTGAATTTTCTTTAATTATTTCTATTTTATTTAAATCTAGATTTAGGTTAATTAATCTAATTCTTATTTAAACATTTTCTTGAAAAGAATAAAAACAAACAAAAAATTATTTTTATATCTTA
This sequence comes from Vicia faba, assembly GCA_948472305.1. NCBI lineage: Eukaryota > Viridiplantae > Streptophyta > Magnoliopsida > Fabales > Fabaceae > Vicia > Vicia faba. The sequence goes on along the minus strand of OX451737.1, from coordinate 824,481,301 downwards.
GGGTTTTAGACGTGTTTTCAATTTGTGCGCTTCACCACTTTTCGCATTTTCTTTTCAAATATTGTAACTGCACCCAGTTTGTAATAGTCTAATTAGGGTTTTTAATTTCCACACTTTACATTTTTAGTCATATATAATTGTAATTGCTCCGAAGCTGTGTAATAGCTTAGGAGTGTTTATTTCCTGCAATTTACTTTCCGCACTATATCATATGCTTGTATATAAACATTTAGTAAATTAGGCGTGCATGACAAGAATTAATCAATCAATCATTATATCACTAACATCAAGATAAAATACCTGAAAAAAGCACATTGTTGCACACTTGCACCCCTAGGATATTTCCCACTTTGGTTTCCTTCGGAAATGGTCATGTCCCTTGAACATAGGGATACTCTTAGAAAAGACCCTCAGTTTAAAAGTAATCATAAATATAATAGTCCCTTAATTTCCCTCGAGTTGCCTACAAGAAATGATCTTGTCCCTCGATGTTGTCTACATGATGACAGTCCCTTCGAACTGCTAAGGTATCTCTACATATTGCCTTTAATGACCATAAACGTCTCTTTCGATAGTCCTTCAACATCCAACGATAAGGCTACCTACACACTAATAGTAGGATAGCACTATCTGAAGGAAAGGAGGAAAAGAACGCCTTTTTCGAGTAGGTAGATAGTTGCTAAGTACTTGCTCAAATCTGATCCCCTTTTACACTTACACACTTTCAAAATTCTTTTTAAAAACGCTTTATCACACTCTTGAGGACTGATACAAGAGTTATCATAAAGCAAACAAAACCTTTTCAAACACACACAAACACGAAAACAGTTTTCAAAAATGATCAAGTACCTAAGAGCCCGTGGAAAACCACAGATGGAAAGTGCTAACACATTCCCTTTCTATAATCTACCCCCTTACTCAGGAAATCTCGAAAAAGGTCTTTTTATATTCTTTTCACCATTTCCTTTGATAGATAAAAGAAAAGTCAATGGAGACTCTTGCTTACTGCAACATTTATGAATACAAAACACAAACCAGTATAACAGTCGGTTCTGCCACCATATCACAGAATTGGCGAATCTGCTGGGGAGGATAATAAAAGTGGGGTTTACCTTAGGGTCTAGTTCATTTCTAATCTGTTTATTTTTTTTGTTTTAATTGTTTTACTTTTAAGGGTATTGTTTGGGTTACTATATACCGACACGGTTGAAGCGATAGCTACATTGATGCGACACTTTGGTGGGTATTGGTAGCCCTTGAGTTAATCAAGGAGAATACGGGGCTACTACGTGGTGTCATGAAGCATCAACTGACCTTAGAACCTTAATTGGACAACTTGGATATTAGGACGTAGTGAGATAGTTGTATTTGGTGTATCCCCAAAGTCAGTTGATACTCAATACTACACTCATTGAGATTTGACTCCCGAGTTTTGTTTGGTGGCAAGTCAGTTGTCTATCGGAACGAAACTTGTGGGAAAGATCAGTGATGTTGAGATCCCTTAGAACCCAATTACTATTTATAGGACAGTTTAAACCAATCAAAACATCAAGAGGGTATTAACTTAAAACCCATGCAAGCCTTAAACCTAAGTTCTTTGTGTGATTTGCTTGTGCTTGCTATATCTGTGATTTCTTAGCATAATTATAACATCATAACATGGCATATCATACTAACCATTTCAAGGATTTTCTAGGGCTTATCTTTGTCTTGTTTTGTAGGACATGACATTCGCTCGCAGGAACACTATCCAAGTAAACCTTGTGAGGGTACCTTCTCAACTCAAGGAATTAGAATCAAGGATTCCTGAAAGCTCTCCCTTCACTGAAAGACATGGTCGACTTCTCAACTTGGTCACTTCAAACCCTGATGAAGAAATGTTAAAGGCGCTCTTTCAGTTCTTTGACCCGTTACATCATTGCTTCACTTTTCCTGATTACCAGTTAGTTCCTACTATGGAGGATTTTTCTTAGTTATTGGGGGTACCTATCCTTAATCAGTTACCATTCAACATTATGGAAAGAGACCCAAAGCCTGAAGAGATTGCTCAAGCTCTGTCTTTACAACAGTCTGATGTAGTGGCAAATTGGGAAATCAGAAGAGGTGTCCAAGGATTTCTAGCTAAGTTTCTATTTGAGAAAGCTCACCATTTTTAGGATACCATGGATTTACAAGCTTTTGAAGAAGTATTCGCTCTTCTCATCTATGGGTTGGTACTATTTCCTAATCCGGACCAACTCATAGATGTGAATACGGTTAAGGTTTTTTTGTCTCATAATCCGGTGCCTACTTTACTTGGGGATATTCTACACTCTCTGCATGCTCGCACTCTAAAGAGAAGAGGGACCCTTCTGTGTTGCACTCCTCTATTGGCTAGGTGGTTTATTTCTCACCTACCTCGGTCTGTTTTGAAAAATGAGCAGGGTATGAGATGGTCTCACAGGTTGATGTCCCTTACACATTTGTATATTCATTGGTGTTCTCGATCCTTAGAGAATGTTACCATCATTGATCGCTGTGGGGAATTCCCTAATGTCCCTCTCTTAGGAATTAGGGGAGGAGTCACTTATAATCCCTATTTGGCATTACGACAATTTGGTTATGCTAGAAGGGATGGTCCTTATGATTCACTCGTCCAAGGAGTCATATTTGACTATGAGAATTATCTTCAGGGTTATCGTAAGAGGTTTATTCGAGCTTGGGGCATGGTAAATATAGTTGATAGCAAGACACTGGGGCACAAGAATTCCATCCCTCTTGAGCCTTACCTCAAATGGGTGCGAGCTCGTGCTCAATGTCTTATGATGCCTTACCCCGCCATCTTACCTGTGATTATGGAGCCAATTGCTGAGGGAGACACTCCTTACATTGTTCTTCATCCTGACATGCCAACTGATTTTGAGGAGCTACAAAAATCCTGGATCCAACTCAAAGAAGAACGGGATACCTTCGAAACCCAATTCTACGCCAGCGAGAAGAAGGTTTTAGAGCTCACCAGGTTACTTCATAAAGAGAAGAGTATAAATGCTTACATTGCACCAAAAAGGATGCGCTGGTGGGAAGCTTGAGTCTCTTTGCTTATAGAGTTACTTTTGCTTTGTTACTTCCCTTATAAGCCCAAGAGGTATCATGGTGACCGATAAAGCTTCTTAATGCAATTAAAATTTGTTCTCTTTCTGTTTAAGCAAATTTAAGTCTTAGAAATCCTTGAAAACATTGCATGCATAAATCATACATATCATCGCATAAACAGGTTTCAAAGCAGGTTTCTCATCTTCTTCGTTGTTTATTTCAACAATGGCTCTCGAACAAACAGTGAAGGATCTACAAACTCAAAATGCTCAGTTTCAACAAATGATCATGGCTCTGGCCAAGGGGCAAGAAGAATTGAAAGCCCTGATTGTTAAAGAGAAGACCAAGAAACCAAGGAAGACAGCTGGTGTGGTGAATTTGGGAAGGAGGTTCAAAGGACCGTTAAGGCAAGTGGTAGAGCTAACATCTTAATAAAAAGAAGGAGACAATCAAGAAGGGGAGACAAGAGATAAAGACCCCAGTCCAAGGGAATCTGATGATGAGACTGACTATAATGAAGAGCAGTACCCTCCGACCGAAGAAAAATACAAACAGCTGGAAGAGCGTCTAAGTGCAATGGAAATCCAGAAGGTTCTTGGGCTGGATTTTGAAGAGCTGGGTTTGGTGTCAAGAGTTGCCATCCTGTAGAAGTTCAAGGTGCCGGTGTTCGCCAAATATGATGGGGTTTCATGTCCCAAGATGCATCTCTGATCTTATGTGAGAAAGATTCAGCCTCACACTGCAGACAAGGACTTGTGGGTCCATTTCTTCCAAGACAGTTTATCCGGAACTCAACTAGAGTGGTTCTACCAGCTGGAGGGGACCAATATTCGTAACTGGGAAGACCTGGCTGCTGCTTTCTACAAGCAATATCAGTATAATGTAGACCTTTCTCCTACTCGTACACAACTCCAAAGTATGTCTATGGTTTCGAGCGAGGGTTTTAAATACTATGCTTAGAAGTGGAGGGACTTAGCAGGAAGAGTCCAACCCCCCCCCCCTGTCTGATAGGGAGTTAGTGGATTTTTTTGGGGTACCCTATCTGGTCCATTTTTCAATCATCTTATTGAAAGCTCCTCAGCTGGCTTTACTGAATTGATTTTGACATGAGAAAGAGTGGAAGCAGGGATTAGAAGTGGCAAGATTCAAAAGGATGCCTCTTCATGTACGGGAAAGAGACCTTTCGTAGGGAAAAAGAGGTCAGTGTTGTTTACAATCAACGAAATCAGGGCAAAACCGAGCGTCGTCCAACGGTCGGGGCTGTTATGATATCTAAGTCTACAACTATTCGACAATGAAATAATCAGCCTAGAGCAGAAAGACCTGTAAGGTAATTCACCCAGATAAATATGACTCTGTCTCAAGTTTTGCCTCATCTACTGAAGTCCAATCTGGTTACCTTGAGGGAAGCTCCGAAGAATCCCAACACCTTGTCTCCTCGCTACAACCCAAATGCTCGTTGTGCTTACCACTCATAAAGTCCAGGTCATGATACAAACGACTGTTGGGATTTGAAAAACAAAGTGAAGACCTTATTGAAGCAAAGGAGATTGAATTTGAAGCTCCTGAGATTCCCAATGTTATCACTTCTCCTATGCCCAAGCACACCTGTGGTGTTAATGTTGTTGACAATGATGCATTAGTTACTTATGTTGAGGAACTTGTTACTCCTATCATGACCGTTAAGTGGAACTTGTTGAAAGCCGGTTTATTTCCGGGTTATGGCGAAGATGGCCATTTATGTTTATCTCTACTGACTAGTTGTTATTTGTTGAAAGAAAGTGTTGAGCGCCTGATGGATGATAAAGACATCTTATTTGAGAAGACTCCCATCCCAACTGTTTCTTGTAAGGATGTTTTAATCATAACCATTTCCTCCAATCCTACCAGGGTCTCCACCAAAAGACCCGTCAGGATTACATCTGCTCCGAAGTTGGCTCCTCTGATCATCACTATGCCAAGGCCAATCCCATACTCCTCGGATAAGGCTATTCCCTAGAACTATGGGGATGACGTCTATTACCACGGCGTCAAGCAAGACCTGTTGGTTGTTGAATACCAAGTTTCTGAAAATACTGATCCCGATATTGGCAACATCGTTGGAACCAGAAAAATAACAAGAAGTGGAAGAGTTTTCTCCCCTGAGATTTCTCCTCCAAAAGCCTTTACTATTCCTGTGATCATTCCTACTGTTGTTCCTGCTGATACTACCACTGCAACTCCTATGATTACCTCAGTTTCCACCCCTATCACTGAGTCGGCCGAGACTCGGGGTAAAGACATATTGATTGAGCTTGTTCAGACAAAGGCACATTCAGAATCTATCCCAGGGGCTTCTAAGAAGGAAATGGAAGAAATCTTAAAGATAATAAAGAAGAGCAACTACAATATAGTCGAACAGCTGGGGAAAACTCCTTCTAAGATTTCAATGTTATCCCTACTATTATGCTTTGAAGTTCATGCAAAGGCTTTGGTGAAATTCCTTAAAACTGCCCATGTGCCACAAGAAACCTCCGCTGACTAATTTGAAGATTATATGGCCAGTTTGACGGCTGATAACGATTTGGGTTTTTCTGATGCTGATTTGACACCCAGAGGAAGAAAACGCAATGATGTGCTGCATGTATCCATTGAATGCAGGGGCACTACTTTGGCCCATGTTCTAGTAGATACTGGTTTATCATTGAATGTGCTGCCCAAGAAGGCTCTGGACAGATTAGACTGTGAAGGTTTGACCCTGAAACCCAGCAACATTGTAGTGAGGGCTTTCAATGGTTCGAAAAGAATGGTGCACGGGGAGGTGGACATCCCCATCAAAGTTGGTTCTCAGACCTTTGACTCCACCTTCTACGTGATGGATATTAGACCATCTTATTCTTGTTTATTGGGTCGCCCTTGGATCCATGGGGCGGGAGCTGTCACGTCCACTCTGCATCAGTTGATGAAATACCCGGTGAAAGGAAAGATTGTCACAGTACATGGTAAGCCACTTGAATTCCTTCATGTATGTGGAAATGGATGGCGAGTTCATCGAGAATCCGTGTCAGAACTTCGAAGAGGTGCATCAAACTATGGCTGCAACTAAAGTTGTCACCAATCTGCCAAAGATCACTAGACCTCCCTTGAAAATGGCTTCTCTCAAGGATGCCAAAGAAGTTATTGAAGAAGGTGGGTGTACCATCTGGGACCAACTCCATGACATTCCATACAAATATGATAAGTTTGGTTTGGGTTTCTCTTTAGGGGCTCAAAGGGCTGTTTGTCGTGCTCGTGCTGGAGGACCTCTCCTATGCATCAGCAACCATGGGGTCGATGCCTTAGAAGACAGTGATGGTGACTATGACATGGATAGTTGGATCTTCCCTACTACCAACGGTGGACCCAGTAACTGAATGACAAAAGACTTTGTACCAATTACTTTTATTCAAAAGTAATTGTCTTTCTTGTTTTTGGATATGTAATAAACAATATAAACTCTTTGTCCATGTGTCTTACCCGGGGCACAATGTTTTATTTATTAGGGTTATCATGTTTCAATTTCATATGCCATTAATAAAGCATTAGACGTTTTGCATACAAATTTTGTGCTCTCTATTTTTCTTTGCTGCTTTTTACTTTGTCTATACAGCTATGCTCTTACACACACTCACGTATTAAACTGCAGATCCATATCCACTATGGATCCCATTGATAACAGTTCTGCTATTGCCGGTTATGACTTTGAAAATCTGATCAACCAAGTCGAGGATAAAGATGAGGAAGATTGTGAGGAACCCGGAGAACTTGCTAGACTGTTACATCAAGAAGAAAGGGTTATACAGCCTCATGAAGAGCCAGTTGAGAGAATAAACTTGGGCACATAAGAGGACAAAAAAGAAGTCAAGATAGGTGCAAATCTAGAGCTTAGTGTCAAACAACGGTTGATACGAATGATGCATGATTATGTCGAGATCTTTTCCTGGTCATATGAAGACATACCAGGACTAGACACGGATATTGTGGTTCATCGTCTGCCAACTAAAGAAGATTTCCCTCCAGTAAAGCAGAAGGCCCGTCGTATGCGCCCTGAAATGTCATAGAAAATCAAAGCAGAAGTGATGAAGCAGTTCAATGTTGGGTTCTTAGCTGTCACCTCTTATCCACAGTGGGTTTCTAACGTAGTCCCGATGCCTAAAAAGGACGGCAAGGTACAGATGTCTGTGGACTATAGATATTTGAATAGGGCAAGCCCCAAGGATGACTTCCCGCTCCCCCACATTGACGTTCTGGTTGACAACACCGCACAACATAAGATCTTTTCCTTCATGGACAGTTTCTCTGGTTACAATCAGATCAAGATGGCACCTGAAGACATGGAGAAGACAACCTTCGTCACACAATGAGGCACTTTCTGTTACAAAGTGATGTTGTTTGGGTTGAAAAACGCTGGGGCAACCTATCAGCGAGCTATGGTAGCTTTGTTTCATGACATGATTCACCATGAGATAGAGGTCTATGTTGACGACATGATATCCAGGTCTCAAACTAAGGAAGAGCATCTTGATCATCTACAAAAGTTGTTTGATAGATTAAAGACGTACAAGCTGAAGTTAAATCTGAACAAGTGCACCTTCAGGGTAAGGTCTGGTAAACTTCTAGGTTTCATTGTTAGTGACAAGGTCATTCAGGTAGTCCCTGCAAAGGTGAAGGCTATACAAGAGATGCCTACTCCTCGCATTGAGAAATAAGTTAGAGGTTTCTTGGGACGCCTAAATTACATTGCCAGGTTCATTTCCCATTTAACTGCTACTTGTGAGCCAGTCTTTAAACTCTTGAAGAAAGATCAAGTGGTAAAGTGGAATGACGAATGCCAGACTTCCTTCGAGAGAATCAAAGAATACCTTTAAGAGCCTCCAATTCGGATGCCTCCGATTGAAGGAAGACCTTTGGTAATGTACTTAACAGTGTTAGACAATTCAATGGGGTGTGTGCTGGGGCAGCATGACGAGTCTTATCAAAAAGAGCATGCAATATACTACCTTAGCAAAAAGTTTACCGACTGTGAAACAAGATACTCACTGCTCTAGAAAACTTGTTGCGCTTTGGCATGGGCTGCTCGCTGACTAAGACTGTATATGTTGACCAACACTAACTTGTTGATATCTAAGATGGATCTGATCAACTAAGTCTTCGAGAAGCCCGCTCTCTCCGGAAGAATAGCAAGATGGAAAATGATCCTGACTGAATACGACATCTAATACACGACCCAAAAAGCAATCAAGGGAAGTATATTAGCTGATCATTTGGCTCATCAGGCTGTGGATGACTACCAATCCATGAACTTTGAATTCCCGGAGGAGAATATTATGTTAGTGACTGATTGTGGAGAACCTGGACCGGATGAAGGACCTGAGGAAGGATCCCGATGGACTATGGTTTTTTATGGAACTTCCAACGCACTCGGCAATGGCATATGTGTTGTAATCATATCTCCCGAGGGCTGTCATACTCCTTTCACTGCCAGATTATGTTTCAACTGTACCAATAATATGGCGGAGTATGAAGCATGCATCATGGGTCTCAAAGCTGCTATTGACCTGAGGATCAAGTTCTTGAGTTTATTCAGGGATTCAGCTTTGGTAATAAGTCAAATCAAAGGGGAGTGGGACACGAAGCACCCTAATCTCATCCCTTACAAAGAACATGTGCTGACATTGCTTCCACACTTTGAAGAGGTCATCTTTGAACATTTTCCACGAGAAGAGTACCAGTTAGCGGACGCGCTAGCTACTATGTTGTCCATGTTCAAGGTCAGATGGGACAATGAAGCTCCTCGGATCACTATTGAGAGGTTGGATGAACCAGCATATTGCTATGAGATTGATACTGAAGAAGTAGTAGACAGACCTTGGTTCCATGAAGTGAAAAGGTATCTCGAGGCTCAAGAATATCCTGAGGGGGCATCTATCAATGATAATAAGTTTCTGAGAAGGTTCTCTGCAAAGTTCTTCCTCAGTAATGGAATCCTCTACAAGCGCAACCATGAATCTACTTTACTTCAGTGTGTATACAAGAGCGAAGCATAGAGGATTATGGTAGATTTACACGAAGGTACCTTTGGCACCCACTCTAGTGGACACACCATGGTAAAAAAGATCCTACGGGCAGGATACTATTGGTCCACTATAGAAGAAAACTGTTATCAACATTCCCGAACTTGTCACAAATGCCAGATCTATGCTGATAAAGTACATGTACCTCTGGTTCCGTTGAATGTCTTGATGGCTCCCTGGCCCTTTGCAATGTGGGGCATTAACATGATCAGAGAGATTAGACCTACCGCTTCCAATGGGCATCGCTTCATCAAAGTGGCCATTGATTACTTCACGAAGTGGGTTGACGGTGCCTCTTTTTCTACTGTTACCAAGAATGTTGTGGCGTAGTTTATCAAGCGTAACCTGATTTTTCGGTATGGTGTTCCAGAGAAAATCATCACAGACAATGGTACAAATCTCAACAATACAATGATCACCGAACTCTGTAAACAATTCAAGATCTAGCATCATAATTCTTCCCCTTACCGGCCGAATATGAATGGCGTTGTTGAAGCTTCTAACAAGAATATTAAGAAAATCATACAGAAGATGACGGTGACATACAAAGACTGGCATGAGATGTTACCATTTGCTCTTCATGGTTACTGCACCTCAGCACATACGTCAACAGGGGAAACACCTTATTCTCTGATATATGGTATGGAGGTTGTTATACCTATTGAGGTTCAGATCCCTTCTTTGAGAATCATGAAGGATGCGGGTTTGAACGAAGATGATTAGATCCAGACTCGACTTGACGAACTGAATCTGATTGATGAGAAAAGGCTTGTTGTTGTCTGTCACGGTCAGATATACCAAAAGTGAATGATCAAGGCTTTCAACAAAAAGGTCATATGTCAAGTATATCAAGTGGGTGATCTAGTAATCAAGCGCATCATACTGCCACAAGGTGATCCCATGGGAAAATGGACTCCCATATACGAAGGGTTATTTGTAATCAAAAGCATATTTTTTGGTGGAGCCATGATTCTAACCACGATGGATGGTGACGACCTTCCTCACCCTGTGAATGCAGACATAGTGAAAAGATACTATGCATAAATAAAGACCCGCTAGATTGACATGCCTAGGAAAAAATAAGGGCATCCCGACGAAGCAAAAGGGTTCCGGAAAAAATTAGGGATAAATACAAAAAATTTGTACACCCGACAAGTCGAAAACCTGAGACGGCGGCTTGGGGAAAAAAGGGTATCCCGGTGGACTGAAAACCCGAAAGGGCGGTCCAGGCAAAAGTTAGGGATTTAAAGTGTATAACTATGTCCCATTGGATCACCTTGCGACCAGACTTCAGTATCAACTATCAAGCTCAAACGGTACCAATCAATCCAGTAAGCTTCAGACAAGTAGCAAAGTGATGAGACGCTCAAGGACATAGGGGCAATAGAAAAATTGAAACTCAATGGGATTATTACACATAGCTGTTTTCTCTTTATACACTATTTTGTGTATTTTTCATTGTTTACGACGACGTTCTCCTACTAGAACGACAAACTCTTTGTACAAAATGCATGTTATAGGCGAACTTCAGAAATCAATACAAATCATTTCTTTGAAAGTACAAAACTATTTGTTTTCTATTTTTCAATTTTGTTTTGGAAAAACGTCCAGTGATTATCTTTGACATATGCATTTGAATATGATTACTGTTTACAAATACTTGCATAAGAAACAGAAAGACAGTTGCTAATGACTTTAAGAAACGAGGCAAAGTCTAAAAAAGTCATTTGTAGTCCCGACAGTTACTCTTTGCAGCAGGCACATGGGCATCCTCCTGTCACGTCCACTACATACGACCCCGTGACATCTATGTTCCCCACAGAGTAGAAACAACCAAAGTTTTGATCTCTTCTTCCCCGAGCAGGAATTACCTCATCCAGTAAAGTTCCTTTAGAGAGCTGAAATTTGTATTCCCCAGTCGAGTCTTATAATTTTAAACAGTTTATAAAACCTCCTCCCGGGTAGAGTTTATTTCTCTAACTGCGGAAGTTTATTCCCCAACAGAGTTTATTTCTCCACATCAGTAAAATCTTCCAACAGGGCATCCTTCCCCCACAGAGTTATTCTCAGGCAGGAGTTAAGAATTCCCAGCAGAATATCCTCAAACGGAAAGACGAAATCCCCAGAAAATTATCTCCATTCATCATCCCCAGCGGAAATGAAGGATTCAGCTTCCCAATACTCTTCAGAAGCAGTCAGGGATTTACTTTCCCAGACTAAGAAATATCGCAACAGCATCCCATATTCATACATCATGGAATGCGCATACACATTGCATACAACATAATATCATTTATTTTGAGAACATCATCACAATGCATTTCATACATCATGACATTGCATACGACTAACTCTTTATCGTTTTCAGGAAAGATCAAATCAACAAACACCTTTGTCTACTTATGTGACCTGGTAGTCTTCTCAAAAGCAACATCTGATGAAGGGCTATTTCAGCATTTTCCTTAGAAAGATGTCCTCAAAAGACCTTCTCTGGTTCAGTTAGATCGATACTAAGATCTCTCTGATTTCTATTCCAGTTGAAGATATTCCAAGACTTTTGTCTGGTTCAGTTAAATCGATAATAAGATTTTTCTGATTTCCATTCCAGTCAAAGTTAATTTAAGACCTTCTCTGGTTCAGTTAGATCAATACTAAAATGTCTCTGATTTTTATTCCAGTTGAAGATATTCCAAGGCTTTTGTATGGTTCAGTTAAATCGACACTAAGATTTTTCTGATTTTCATTCTAGTCAAAGTTAATTTGAGACCTTCTCTGGTTCAACTAGATCGATACTAAGATCTCTCTGATTTCTATTCCAGTTGAAGGTATTGCAAGACTTTTGTCTGGTTCAGTTAAATCGATACTAAGATTTTTCTAATTTCCATTCCAGTCAAAGTTAATTTAAGACCTTCTCTGGTTCAGTTAGATCGATACTAAGATCTCTCTGATTTCTATTCCAGTTTAAGATGATCTAAGACTTTCCTCTGGTTCAGTTAAATCGACACTAAGATTTTTCTGATTTCAATTTCTGTTGAAGTTAATTTAAGACCTTCTCTAGTTCAGTTAGATCGATACTAAGATCTCTCTGATTTCTATTCCAGTTTAAGATGGTCCAAGACTTTCCTCTGGTTCAGTTAAATCGACACTAACATTTTTCTGATTTTGATTCCAGTTGAAAGTGGAGACAACCCAATATCTTTTTCTGGTTTAGTTAAATCGATACTAAGATTTTTTTTTATTTTTATTCCAGTCAAAGTTAATTCAAGACCTTCCTCTAGTTCAACTAAATTGATACTAAGATTTTATTGATTTCTATTCCAGTCGAAGACAACTCAAGACCTTTCTCTGGTTCAGTTAAATCAGCAATAAAAATTTTCCGATTTCTATTCCAGTTAAAGAAACTGCAAATCCTGGAGTCCGACTAGATAGCAGTTAATTTCATATTCCCCAGTAAGTCGCTGTGAGGCCTGGAATACGACCAGATAGCAGTCAGCCTTATTATCCTCAGCAAGTTCCTATGAAGCCTGGATCCTGACCAAAAAGCAGTTCACTTCTGTCTCTTCAATCAAGAGATGACTCCCCAGTAGAGTAATGGAAAACTGAAGCTCCTAAACTCTATTTCTCGAACAAATACCAACATTCCTCAACAGAGTCCTCCTTAACAACAGGAATAGGGATTCCCACAAAGGAATATCTCATGAAATCAACATTGTTCCAGATGGCATCTTTAAGCCCATCTCCGAAGATCTTCTGTCATCTTCTCCAAATGGAATATGTAAGCCCATTCCTGATATTATCTACACAGTCAAGTATCATTTCAGACAAGTGCAAATTTCTAGGCACTTTAGTGTTCAATCATCTTCCACCTTCAGATCACGAAAGGCAGACCAACCAATCTACATCCTCGGGTTTAAGAAGATTGAACAGGGGAAGCTGTTGTACCCCAAAATTTGCCCTCTCATTCTACTAAATACATGTCCATTGAGATCCCCAACTTTCCCTAGGATGACTACCAGGCAAACTCTCCCCCTAAAGACAATGAACCTCAAACTAGGGTTTCAATTTTAAGCAAGATGTGTGAGTCCCAAGGATCCCAAATGTTCTCCACTGTCCTAATATGTCCTCAAGATCATCCATGACAAATTTCATGCCTTGAACAACAAGTTTGCTCAATCAACTGCTCAAATGCTTGAAAATCAACTATTCTAGGTCAAAAGTCAATTGTGGCCCAAATACAGTCAAACTTCAAGATTTTTGGTCAACATCAACATTTTGAAGTGATATCCATCATTTGATCAAGGGTTGATCATGATTCCTCAAGAAATGCTCCTAATTCATCAAAAGTAAAAATGGCAAATAAGGGTTTCTATAGGAAAAGTCAACCAAACTTTGACCAGGCATAACTTTTTCATACTTTATCATAAATTTTTACATAAAGGCTCATTTTGAAGAGAATCTGATTCCTTATAACTTCTCTTCATCCCTCAAGATCAAGAAATTCCCCAGTTAAAAGATACAAGCTCAGACATTATAGGTCCTTTCAAAAAGTCAACAAAACACCTTTTGGGTCAAAGCTCCTTACATGAACATAGATGATCCAATTGAGATGAAACCAAAATGGTTGTTTAGAGAACATATTAAGCTCTATAAAAGATCCAAGAAGACCCTCTTAGGGTCAAAATTGAGAGAGATAAGGATTGCACAAGTTGGGCAATTTTCAAAGAATGCATGAAATCTCAATTGGACAAATTTGTATATTTGAGCTATTGGGCCCAATTTTTAGAGTCCAAACGTGTTCATGATGTATCAAAGGATCTCCAAACATGGACATGCATTATTTTGTTTTTATATTTTATTTATTTTGATTTTATTCAAATAAATTCAAAATAAATTAAATAAATACTAATTAAATGCAAGAATATGTAAGATATAGAATATGAAAATCTTTTTTAAACCAAAAAGATCATAGCCAGCTATCAATATCGTGTGGAGTGAAAAGGGAAGTGGATCTTTTATTTTGGAAGGATTTGAATCAAAATATTCACACTTTAAAAGAGCATTGATCAATTGTATTTCCTCCACATTTGTTGACCTAAAGTGATTTACTACATAAGCACATCAACCCTAGACCAAAGAGGGACGTGAAGGCTGCCTCCAAACCAAGAACAAAGTTTCAAAATTATTCAAGTGTGGTGCAATTCAAAATCTCACTCTCCAGCCAATCTCAATCAGATCCAGGAATTCCATCATCCTTATGAGGATCCCAGGAGTAGAACAAACCCATTCGTGAAGGCCAAAGCATACAGAATCACCCCCTACAATAACTCAGAGTTTGCAAAATTCTAAAACTTCAAACTTTTGATTCATGGCATGTAAATGATATCTCTGCACATATTTGAGTTTAATATCATATTTGCGTATGTTTTGAACTGTTATATGCAAGCTTTGACGTCAGAATCAAGAAGTGCCATTGTTAGGGCACGAGTTTTCTTTTTCTTCGCATCTGTGTTTGCAGGCTATTTCAGCCAAAAAGAAGGCCACCATCGTGATCGCAGCCCTCAAAATAGGGGGGTAGGGTATCATTTACGCTTTTATTCATAATATTTTTGTAGGTTTGAAATTTGAGTCAGCCGGAGAAGGTGATCGGAGCTGGGCTCCAGCACCGTTGACCATCCTTGACTCCGGTGGCTTAAATGGCATGTTATGATTGGTCTAGGCAAGATCTGATCTGGCGCGTTTTGACAATTTGACTCTTAACTAAATTTATCATATAATATTTTTATGACATTATGTACATGAATTAACAGGCTGGCTGAGTGGTAGAAGGGATGCGTGCAAAGGGAAGAGACTTAGGTTCGATTCCCAGGTCTTGAATTTTGTTTTTTCTAATGAGTTTCTTCCAAGTCTAGTGTAGCCAGGCTATCCACTCTTATCATGGGCTAGCAGATCAACACCATCAGATCTCAGTTGACCTGGATCCAACGCTTCCAGCATGCAGGCTTACCATAGACCCTCCAGACGTAACCACACTAAACCACACGCTTGCATTGGGCTTACTGAGTTTTTGGGCCTAACAAAAACTCAACATAATACCCCCCAATATTATTTCACTATCAGGCCCATTACTTTCCCTTTTTTTAATTTTGCTATTTTATTTTGTTTAATTTTTTATTTATTTTTGTTATAAATCAATTTTTTTCATAAAATAAATAAAATCACAAAATATAGTTTTAGTGTTTTTTGAATTAAATTTTGTAAATTAATTATTAATTATTTCGACATATTTTCTTATTTAAAATTAATTAGACCTAGGATTTAATTCATGTTTGATTTATGTTCTTTTCATAATAAAAACTACAAAAAAATAGAATTAACTCTTTTTAATTAGTTAGAATTTTCTTTAATTATTTCTTTTTTATTTAAATCTAGATTTAGGTTAATTAATCTAATCCTTTTTTAAACATTTTCTTGAAAAGAATAAAAACAAACAAAAAAAGATTTTTATACCTTAGAGTTTTAGACGTGTTTTCAATTCGCGCGATTCACCAGTTATCGCATTTTCTTTTCAAATATTGTAACTGCACCCGGTTTGTAATAGTCTAATTAGGGTTTTTAATTTCCGCACTTTAAGTTTTCAGTCATATATAATTGTAATTTCCCCGAAGTTGTGTAATAGCTTAGGAGTGTTTATTTCTTGCAATTTACTTTCCGCACTATATTATATGCTTGTATATAAACTATTAGTAAATTAGGTGTGCATGACAAGAATTAATCAATCAATCATTAGATCACAAACATCAAGATAAAATACCTGAAAAAAGCACATTGTTGCACACTTGCACCCCTAGGGTATTTCCCACTTTGGTTGCCTTCGGAAATGGTCATGTCCCTCAAACGTAGGGATACTCTTAGAAAAGACCCTCAGTTTAAAAGTAATCATAAAGATCATAGTCCCTTAATGTCCCTCGAGTTGCCTACGAGAAATGATCTTGTCCCTCGATGTTTCCTATATGATGACAGTCCCTTCAAACTGCTAAGGTATCTCTACATGTTGCCTTCAATGAACATAAACATCCCTTTCGATAGTCCCTTAACATCCAACGATAAGGCTACCTACTCACTAATAGTAGGATAGCACTATCTGAAGGAAAGGAGGAAAAGAACGCCTTTTTCTAGTAGGTAGATAACTGTTAAGTACTTGCTCAAATATGATTCCCTTTTACACTTACACACTTTCAAAATTCTTTTTAAAAACGCTTTATCACACTCTTGAGGACTGATACAAGAGTTATCATAAAGCAAACAAAACCTATTCAAAAACACACAAACACGAAAATAGTTTTCAAAAATGAGCAAGTACCTAAGAGCCCTTGGAAAACCATGGATGGAAAGGGTGCTAACACCTTCCCTTTCCATAATCTACCCCCCTTACTCAGAAAATCTTGAAAAAGGTCTTTTTCTGTTCTTTTCACCCTTTCCTTTGTTGGATAAAAGAAAAGTCGATGGTGACTCTTGCTTACCGCAACATTTGTGAATAATAAATGCAAACCAGTATAACAGTCGGTTCTGCCACTGTATCACACCTGGCATGTCTTCTTATGACCAGGAAAAGACCTCAACATAGTCATGTAGTAACTGAGTTAAGCGCTTCTGGACACTAGGCTCCAGGTTGGCGCCTACCTTGACTTATTTCTTGTCCTCTTCAGTACCTACATTAACTATTTCAACCGGCTCTTTGTGGGGCTGTATGTTCCTTTCTTCATGTTGCAATAACCTGGCTAGTTCCCTTGGTACCTCACAATCTTCCTCACCTTCGTCTTCGGCTTGGTAGATTGGATTTTCAAATTCACAATAGGCCATAGCAAATTTGTTACCCATGGGATCCTAAGTGGATGTGGATCTGCATTTTGATATGTGAGTGTGTGTAAGAGCATAGCTATCTTTGATAAAAAAAAAGGTAGAAAAGAAAAACAAAGAGTACAAAATTTGCATGCAAAAACATCCATGATTTATTGATGACATATAAAGATGAAGTAACAACCCACACAAATGGACCATTGTGCCTCGGGTAAGACACAAGGTTTTAAAGTCTAAATTGTTTAAATATTACAAGTCCAACAAAAAATTAAAAGACAATTACTCTTGAATAAAAGTAATAGGGACAAATTCTATGGCCTCCCAATTGTTGAGTCCTCCGCTGATGGTTGGAAAAATCCACTCGTCTTTGTCACAGCTGCCATCATTGTCTTCCACTGCATTGACTCCCTGATTGCTGATACGTAAAGGTGGTCCTCCAGCGCGAGTTCTTCGAACAACTCTTTGGGCCTCCGAAGTAAAACCCAAACCAAATTTGTTGGATTTGTAGGGAATATCCGGAAGTTGGCCCCAAATGGTGCATCCACCTTCCTCAACTACTGCTCTAGCATTCTTCAAAGAGTCTATTTTCACTGGAGGCCTAGTAACCTTTGGAGTCTTGGTAGTAGTCTTGGCTGCCACAACTGTTTGTGGGACCTCCTCAAAATTCTTACATGGGGTCTCAATGAACTCACCATCCATTTCCACGTACCTAAAAGAGCTCAGGTGGCTAACCATGTATTCCTCCTCCCTATATACTGTGATGGTATTTCCCTTGATTGGGCACTTCAACATCTGATGTAGGGTATAAGTGACAACACCAGCACCATGGATCCAGGGTCGGCCCAATAGACAGGAATAGGAAGGGCAGATATCCATCACATAGAAAGTTGAATCAAAAGTCTGAGTTCAAACTTTTATAGGGATGTCTACTTCTTTGTGCACTGTTCTCTTAGAACCATCAAAGGCCCTCATCACAATGTTGTTATGCTTTAAAGTGAGTCCCTCGCAATCTAACCGGTCAAGAGAATTCTTTGGTAAGACATTCAGCGATGAACTTGTATCCACCAAAACATGGGCTAATGTAGTGCCCCTGCACTCAATGGAAACGTGTAAGGCATCATTGTGTTTTCTTCCTTTGGGAGTTAAATCAATGTTAGAAAAACCCAGTCCATTATCAGTAGTTAGACTGGCCATACAATTCTCAAATTTATCAACGGAGGTCTCTTGAGGCACGTGGGAGGTCTTTAGAAACTTTACTAAGGCCTTGTCATGGGCCTCAGAACACAAAAGTAAAGCCAACATTGATATTTTCGAGGGCGTCTTCCCCAACTGTTCCCCGATGTTGTAGTCACTTTTCTTAATTATCTTTAGTATCTCTTCCATCTCCTTGCTAGAAGCTTAAAGAACGACCTCAGGATGTTCCTTCTTCTGGACAGGCTCAAACAAAGCCTCTTTTCCCCTTGTCTCGGTAGCAGGGATAATAGTAGGACTATCAGCTGGAGTATCACCAGGAATGTTGGTAGGAGCGGTAGCGGGAATAATTACAGGAGTATAAATGGTCTTTAGAGAGATCTCAGGTGAGAAGACTCTTCCACTTCTTGTTATCTTATTGGTCCCAACGATATTGACGACGTCAGGATCAATGTCTTTCGTAATTTTGTCTTTGATAGCCAATAGATCTTGCCTGAAACCATGGTAATAGACGTCAGCCCCATAGTTCCAGGGAACAGCTTTATCCGAAGAATATGGTATTGGCCCCGACATGGTGATGATTAGGGGAGCAGATTTTGGAACAGATGTAATCCTGACGAGTCTTTTGGAGGAGACCCTGGGAGGATTGTAAGAAATGGTGATTATTGTTATCCATCAGGCGCTGGACGACCATCTTTAGTAACAAACAGCCATCTGGTAGAGACATACATAAGTGACAATTTTCATCACAACTCGGAAACAGGCTCGCTTGCAATAGATTATGTTTAAAAGACAAAAAGGGAGTAGTTAAATCATCCAGAGGAAACAAAACAGTCATTATCAATAGCGTTGACACCTTGACCATGTTTGGGCATTGGCTTCGTTATTATGTTAGGTGTTTCTGGGGGGTTAAACTCAATCTCTTTCGCCTCAATAAGGTCTTGTACCTTATTCTTCAAGGCCCAACAATCGTTTGTGTCATGCCCCGGGCTTTCAGAATGATAGGCACATCGAGCATTCAGGTTGTAGCACGGAGAAGCAGTATTGGGGTTCTTGGGAGATTCCTTTAGAGACACTAGATTGGACTTCAAAATATGTGGAAAAACTTGGGACAGGTCATGTTGATTCGGGTGAATCGTCTCATGGGTGCCTCTGGCCTGCATTGATAATTTGGCTATTGATTTAGTACGGGATTGGAAATCATAACAACCCCTACTGTCGGGCGATGCTCAGTTTTGTTTTGATTTATGTGGTCACATGCAACACTGACCTCCTTCTTTCCTGTAAAGGGATTCTTCATCGTGCTTGAGGATACATCTCATTGAATTTTTTCACTCTTTATACCAGCTTCTACCCGCTCACCAGTCATGATTAGTTTAGTAAATCCATCGGAAGAGCATCTGATCAGATGGTTAAAGAATGGACCAGATAACATGCCTAAGAACATATCCACCAATTATCTGTCAGATAAAGGGGGTTGGACCCTTCCCGCGAGATCCCTCCATTTTTTAGCATAAATTTTGAAACCTTCACCAGCACCCATAGACATGCCTTGCAATTGTGTTCGAGTTGGAGCTCAGTCAGCATTATACTGGTATTGCTTGTAAAAAGCGGCAGCCAAATCTTCCCAGTTGCAAATATTGGTCCCTTCCAACCGATATAACCAATCCAACTGCGTTTCTGATAAAATTTCTTGGAAGAAGTGTACCCATAGATTTCTATCAGCAGTATGGGGCTGAATTTTCCTAACTTATGACCTTAAATGCAGCTCTGGACAAGAGACACTGTCATATTTAGCGAAAGTGGGGACCTTGAATTTCTGCGGGATGATAACCCCTGAGACAATTCCCAGCTCTTCAAAATTCAACTCGGGTACTCTCTGGATCTCCATAGCATTGAGGCGATCTTCCAACTGCTTGTATTTATCATCACCTGGGGGATATTGTTCTTCAGAGTAGTCCACTTCTTCCTCTTCGTCAGATTCTGGATGGTCATTTCCTTCCTTGTTTTTTCCTTCTTGATTATCTCCTTCACCCGACGAGGTTGCAAAATATAGAGTTTGCCTGGCTGGTCCTTTGAACCTTCTTCCCATATTCAAAACATCGACTGGTTTCTTCTTCTTCTTCTTCTTTTTGATCATCAAGGCCTTCAAGTCCTCTTGTCCTTTAGCCAGAGCCAAGAACATTTGTTGGAATTGAGCGTTCTGCGCTTGAAGATCCTTTATTGTCTATTCAATATCCATTTCAATGAAATAAATAGTAGAAAGATAAAAAGACCTGTTGTAAGAAACCTGTTTGTGTTATGATGAATGAAAATGCATATGCAAATGATTTCAAGGAAATTAGAGATTTAAATTTGTTTTAGACAAAAAGGAACACACGTTGGATTAATAAATCCAAGTTCGAGTACATCATGCCTTTTTGGGCTTACAATGAAAGAAATAAAATAAAAAAACTCCTAAGACAAAAAGGTTGAACGCATCCTCTTCGGTACGATATAGGCGTTCAAACTCAGCTCTTCATGAAGCTGCTTGGTGAGTTCCAGAACTTTCTTCTCACTGGCGTAGAATTGGGCTTCGAAAGTGTCTCGTTCTTCCTTTAGCTGAATCCAATCCTTTTGCAAGTCTTCGAGAGAGGTAGGCATGTTGGGATGAAGGACATTATACAAGACATCTCCTTCAACCATAGGCTCCATGATAACAGGGAGGATGGAGGGGAAAGGCATTGCGAGACTCTGAGCACGGGCTCGTACCCACCTAAGGTAAAGGCTCAAGGGGAATGGAGTTTTTTTGTCCCAATGTCCTACTATCCACCTTATTTAGCATCCTCCAAGCTCGTATAAACCTATGACGGTAGCCTTGATCGTCGCTCTCATAGTCGAACACCACTCCTTGGATGAGTGCATCATGTGGACCATCTCTCCGCGCGTACCCAAACTGTCGCAGAGCTAAGCAAGGGTTATAAGTGATACCTCCCATAACGCCAAGCAGAGGGACATTAGGGAATTCCCCATAATAGTCGATGATAGTAACATCCTCCAAGGATCGAGAACACCCGTGGATATCCAAATTTCTGAGTAACATCAGCCTATTGGACCATCTCAAGCCTTGCTCGTTCTTTACCATGGATAGGGGGAGATGCGAAACAAACCACCTAGCCAACAAAGGAGTACATAACATGAGGGTTCCTTTTCTCTTCATGGTGTGAGAGTGGAGAGAATGCAAGATATCTCCCAACAAAGTAGGCACTAGACTGTGAAATAAAAATATTTTGACAGCATTCACATCTATAAGTTGGTCAGGATTTGGAAATAGTACCATCCCATAGATGAGAAGAGCCAAAGTTTCTTCGAAAGCTTGTAAATCTAGAGTGTTCCAACAGTCTTGAGCTTTTTCCAACAGGAACTTGGCTAGGAACCCTTTGACACCGCTTCTTGTTTCCCAATTAGTCGTGACGTCGGATTGTTGCAAGTGTAAAGCTTGGGCAACCTCTTCAAGGCTTGGGTCTCTTTCAATACCGTTGAAATGTAGTTGATTGAGAATAGGAATTCCCAAGAGTTGAGAGAATTCTTCCATAGTAAGTACAAGCTAGTAATCAGGGAAGGTGAAGCAATGGTGCAAAGGATCAAAGAACTGGAAAAGCACCTTCATCATATCTTCATCAAAGCTTGAGGTAACCAAGTTGGGAAGTCGTCCATGTCTTTTGATGAACGGAGAATTCTCAGGGACCCTTGATGCTAACTCCTTGAGGTGAAAAGGTACTCGTACAAGGTTGACTTGGATTGTGTTCCTACAAGTGGGAGTCATGTCCTACAAAACAAAACAAAGATGAATCTCAAAATCCTTAAAATGGTTAGTCTAAAATGCTATGGGTATGATGTCATGATGTTATGTACAAGAATATGCACAAATTAAATCAAAACAAGTCCTTAGGTTTCAGCTTGCATGAGGTTCATAGGTAAGTACCCTCTTGAAGTTTAGTTGGCTCAACCTGTCATAGAAAGTAAACGGGTTCTAGGGAATCTCAATATCACTGATCTTTCTTCATCGGGCATTGTTCCAGCGCAAGCCTCTTTATTGGCGACCAAAATATACTGACAGTTCGATCTCAATGAGCGTAGTATCGAGTATCAACCAACTTCGGAATGCACCAAAGCCGACTACCTCACTACTTCCTAATGGCCAAGTTGTTCAAGTAAAGGTTCTAAAGTCAGTTAGTGCTTCATGACACTATACAGCGGACATGTATTCTCCTTAACTACTCAAGGGCTACCGGTACCAACAAATGTGTCACACTAACGTAGCTATTGCTTAGACCATGTCGGTATACCTCGCACAGTTTCCGCAACTTATTGCTACTTACCTAAAAAGGTGCCCCGGATCCGGGTAGAGGATCAAAACAAACCCAAACAAAGAACCATAATATAAAGCAAACAAATCAAACAATGAAAAGCAATTAAAGGTGATCTAGCCCTAAGGTAACCCCACTTTTAAATATTCATTCTCCCCAGAAGAGTCGCCAGTTCTGTAACGCGGTGGGATAACTGACTTGGGCTTTTGCATTTGATCGCAATTGTTACGGATAGCAAGAGCCGCCACCAAATTTTCTTTTATCCAAGAAGGAAAGGTTGAAAAGAACAGGAAAGACCTTTCGAGATTATATCTTAAGTTCGGGGGGTAGGTTATGAAAAGGGAAAGTATTAGCACCCTTTTCATCCGTAGTTATCTACGGGCTCTTAGTTGCTTGCTAGATCACTTTCTTTTTGTTTGAAAGTGTGTTTGTGATGTGGGTTTTGAAAGTATTTTGAAAAGGAGCGTCTTTGTAATGGTTCTTGTCTCTATAAGAATGCGTACAAAGTGTTTTGTCTTTTGAAAATGTTTCAAAGTGAAATTGTGGGTGTATAAAATGTTTTTGTTGTGAGCAAGCGAGCAACGAGGAGCATCCTACCTACTCAAAAGGTCTTAAACATTCTTTTCCTCCTCCTTTAGATGTTTCTATATTACCATTGATTTGGTAAGAAGCCCCATCGTTGGATGTGAAGGGACGGGCGTGGGACGTTTGTATAGTCATAGAAGGCAACCTATGAGACGTTTTAGCAATGTCGTTAGGGACTACATCGTTTATCGAAGGCAACATTGAGGGTCATCGAGGGACTACGATCTTTTATTGAGGGTCTTTTCTAAAACTCCCATTTTCGAGGGACATGACTATTTTTCCGAGGCAACAAGTGGAATTTCCCTAAGGGTACATGTGTGAATAGTGTGTTTGATTTGCATGCATTTTGTTTTTTTGTTTTTTTGGTTATCTACTTGTTCTTTTTATCTTGCCATACATACTAGTTACTAGCATTTATAAAAATAAAAAAATACAAGAAGATAAAATCCTACACTATTACAACCATATTGAATATCATGAAAATATAAAGGCAAAAATAAAATAAAAGCAAGAAAAATGGGCCTTTCGATTTAAGTTGAAACATCCTTCGATTCTGCATTTTTTGGATCCTTTCAATTTGGGGTCTAGAGTCAGTGGAGTCATGTCCTTTGATTTGCCTCTCTGCCTCCTTCGATTGGGGGCTGAAATCAGTGTGGGTGTGCCATTCGTATGGGCCTAGAAGTCAGCATAATTCTGTCTTTCGCTTGAGACTTGGAGATAGCAAGGTTCTGGCCTTCGTTTGAGGTCTAGAGATAGCTAGGTTCTGGCCTTCATTTGAGGTCTGGAGACAACTAGGTTTTGGCCTTCGTTTTAGGCCTAGAAGCAGCAAAGGCTCATGCTTTGCCACAGGCTCCTTGCTGACTCCTTCGACTGTAAGCATATTGGGCCCTCAGATTGTGATTCAAAAGGCTTGTGCAGCAAGTCAATCGAAGGGTATAACAAACATGTCTTAAATTATTAAAATGCAATATCTAAACATAACTACAATCCAAGGGTTAGCACAAAAACCATTGGGTCTCAAAATTCAAAACCTAACTAATCAGAGTTGAATTTTCAACATATGTGCAGTCAGAATCGAAAGCTAAAACATGGTCTAGCTCACTATATGAAATATATTTTTTTTCATTGGCACGTGCACAAGATGTTAAGATAGAATAGACTAAAGCTTGAAGGAAACTTACCTCTTGAAGTTCTTAAATCGAAGGGAAATGCAAGTGCTTTCTTTGCTGGAGTATGGGAGTTCGTTAGACCCTTCTTGAGGATAATCCAGTTACCACTTTGTGAAAGCAGTGACTGGATCAAAAGAGGTTGTGTGAGTGGATCTAAGACTCTTTTATAACAAGTGATGGAATGATTCAAAGGCCTACTGTATGGTAGTTGGGGAAGTGGATCGAAGGGTAGTTTGATGGTCACGTGGAGGGTGAATCGAAGGTTCTTACTTAGTGTATTGAAGTGCTTGAAAATAGAATGTTAGGAAGTGTTTGAGAATTTTCACAAGTGTTTTCTTCCAATCTTTCAGGCGCCCCTAACATGTGTGGTAATGTCTCCTATTTATAGATGGCTTGGGTTGATGCTTTGGGAGGGAAAAAAATAGGTTCAAACAAAAAAGGTATGTTGTATTTGTAGCTTTCGAGGGACAGTGTTTTTATGCCATTTTGGTGCAAGGAATGAGGCAGCGTTGCAGGACTGATGTGCAGCAGTTTTGGAGTTTTATGGCCAGTGTATCAGGCCTGAACCTGGCAGCGCATGGGACTTGGTCAACAAATGCCTTTGGCATCTCAACCTTTTGTCTTGACCCCCTAGTCTTGCCTTTCGAGCAGACTCTTCAACAACCATTTCTTTTTTTTCAAATTGATGTTTCATTCAAATGACTCATGTGGATGTCCTTTGAAGGGGCCAAATTAGTGACTTTCAACCAGGCCCTTCATGGGTTCCTTCGAATGGTCCAAATGCATGCTCTTGGGATGGGTAAGTAAAATATGTCATTCGATTGGGACATCCAGACATGCCTGGCAAGCCCTTCGAATGCACCACCATGGTACTTCTTTTGCATGAGACAATGGCATGGTGCCAAATTTGTGTGTTTGAAGCAGGCCATTTCCACAAGAGATCATGCCCACTCAAATTTGCCAGCAAATGGGTCATATGGCCAAGCGAAAGAGGGTATGCAGGAGGTTCCTGCCTTGTGACCTTATGCAAATATGTTCAAACGAAAGCTTGTAAAAGGGGAGCCTCATGCCCAAATGAAAGGCGTGACTAAAGACTTGTGCTGGAGGATTCACACCCCGAAATGAAGGATGCATGCAAGGGATGAAAGGTTCAATCGAAGCTTGCAATACTGGGAAAGCCATTTCCCCAAATGAAGGAGGCCGGCAGGGGGAAAAACGTGTGATCGAAAGAGGGCAAAAGGGAGGCTTTGGCCTCCTGAATTGAAGGACATCATCAGGAGGATTTTTTCCTTGTGAATTGAAGCTGTTTGATGGGACGTGTTGCCTTGTCGAAGCTTGTAACAAATTACTTCAAAGGGGACTTTGGCCTTGTGCATGTTATTATGGTAGGAAATTATGCCTTGTATGTCTTGGCTAACACGCAGAGAAGATGATATGTGGCCAAACGAAAGATTTGTACAAACATTTAAGCGAAGTCTAGCGCTAAAATGAAACAGGAAATGATCTTAGCCAAACGAGTCCAATGCCTCAATCGAAGCAAGAAATGAACTTGCCCCAAAGGAATCCAGCGCCCAAACGAAAGATGCAACCAAGGCCAAAGTGTCCAATCGAAGGATGCAAAATTGAAAGGAACTTGCTTTTCCTTTAATTTTGTCAAAAAGAGCATTTTTATCTGTTTGGTTTTTTAGTAATTTCTTCTTTAATTTTGATGCTGAAAAGTCCAAATATATTTGTGTAAGCTTGAATTTTGGGAGCCCCTTTGAGAAATGTCTTGAGGGATGAGAGGGAAAATTTTGGGGTACAACAAAAGTGTTGGTGTGGAAAAATGTTTTTGTTGTGAGCAAGAGAGCAACTATGAGCATCCTCCTTACTCAAAATGTCTTATGTTCTTTTCCTCCTCCTTTAGATGTTGATATCTTATCATTGATTTGGTAAGAACCCCCATCGTTGGATATGAAGTGACGGGCGTGGGTCGTTTGTATAGTCATAGAAGGAAACCTATGGGACGTTTTAGCAATTTTCGTTTAGGGACTAGATCGTTTACCGAAGGCAACATCGAGGGACATCGAGGGACTACGATCTTTTATCGAGGGTCTTTGCTAAAACGCCCATATTCGAGGGACATGACTATATTTTGAGGCAACAAGTGAGATTACCCTAGAGGTGCATGTGTGTGCATGGTGTGTTTGATTACATGCATTTTTTTCATTGATTTTTGGGTTGTCTACTTGTTGGTTTTATCTTGCCATACATCCTAATTACTAACATTTGTATAAAGCAATAAAAATGAAGAAAGTAAATATCCTACACTATTACAACCATATTGAATAGCAAGA
This sequence comes from Vicia faba, assembly GCA_948472305.1. NCBI lineage: Eukaryota > Viridiplantae > Streptophyta > Magnoliopsida > Fabales > Fabaceae > Vicia > Vicia faba. The sequence continues at coordinate 824,454,650 of OX451737.1, read as the reverse complement.
AAAAGTAAAGACAAAACAAAATAAAAGAAGGGAAAATAAGCTTTTCGATCCAGGAAGAATGCATCCTTCGATTCTGCTCTTCCTGGCTTCTTTCAATTTGGCCTGGAAGTCAGCATGTGCAGGCATCTTTTGATTCAACCTTCCTTTGCTTCTTTCAATTGAGTCTGGAAGTCAGCATGTGCAGGCATCTTTCGATTCACCCTTCCTTTTCTTCTTTCGATTGAGCCTGGAAGTCAGTGTGTATCGAAGTCTGAAACCTTCGATTCACACCACCTTTGTTTTTGTTCCTTTTAATTTGGGATCGGATGGCAGCATGGGGCGAAGTCTAAGGCTTCGATTCACACATCATTCTTCCTGTTTTCTTTCGTTTGGGTTTAAATAGCAGCATGGGTTGTGGCCATGCTAATATTGTTCCATGGCCAGGTTAGTTCTTAAAACATGTTTGATAAACAAAGAAAACAAGCCATAAGATTAGCAACGAAAACAAACAGAGAAGGTGGAAACGAAAATGAACCAAAGAGTAATGATGATGCTTGAAACAAAAGGAAATGACAATTCACGTGTTATGCTAGAAATGAAAAGTTGAAGGTTAAGAGAAACTTACCTTGCTTATGAAGTTGGTGCTTCTGGACCTTGAGTGATTGGACTAGATGCTCCTGGATTCGAAGGAAAGAAACATATGTCGTGTTTATTTGACTAGATTTGAAGGTCAAGAAGGGTTGGGTTGTGTTTCTTATTTATGGATCGAAGGAGAAGAACATGTGTAGTGTTATTTCTGCTGGATTTGAAAGAAAAAACAAAGCATGGGGTTGTTCCTGGATTCGAAAGGGAAAATAAATAGGTGTTGTGTTTCTAGTGTTGGATTCGAAAGGTACAAAAACAAAGGTATGGTCTTTTGAATCTGGGTTTGATAATGTGTTAAGTGATTGATGATTTTCACACAATCAAAGTTTTTCCTAGCTACCAAAAGCCTATGGATGTGTTGTCCAGCCCCCTAGATGTGTTATGGAGCCTCTTATTTATAGATGAAGTTGGATGAAGTTTGGGAGGGAAAATAAATGAAGTTTGAACAAATTGAGTATGTTATTTTTTGTAGTTTTAAAGGGGCAGTCTTGTATGCCATTTTGGTGCAAGAATAGGGGCAGCATTGCAGGACTGTTGTGCAGCAGTTTTGGAGCGTTATGGCCAGTATAGCAGGCTTGGACTTACAGTAAGCATCTTTGAATATTTCATCTTTTCGTTTTGACCTCATAGGTCCAACCTTCGACCAGATTCCTCTTCAGACAACAATATTTGTTTCCAATCAAAGTGTCTTTTGAATGGGCCCTTTTTGTGCATCCTTCGAAGGGGCCAAATGTGTTCCCCTTGAATGGGCCACCATAATATGTCCTTCGAATGGGGCATCCAGGTATGTTTTGTAGGTCATTTGAATGGGCCACCAAACATGTCCTTCGAATGGGACATCCAGGTGTGTCTTGTAGGTCCTTCGAATGGGCCACCAAACATGTCCTTTGAATGGGACATCCAGGTGTGTCTTGTAGTTCCTTCGAATGGGCCACCAAACATGTCCTTCGAATGGGACATCCAGGTGTGTCTTGTAAGTCCTTCGAATAGGCCACCAAATATGTCCTTCGAATGGGACATCCATGTGTGTCTTTTAGGTCCTTCGAATGGGCCACCAAACATGTCCTGCGAATGGGACATCCAGGTGTGTATTGTAGGTCCTTCGAATGGGCCACCAAATATGTGTCATTGTGTGTTGAAGATTTGCATTGGTGGAATTGAAGAAAGCTATTTCAAAGGGAGATATTATCCATTCGAAACTGGTATGAAAATATCCCATGCATGAGGGAAGTTCCCGCCTTATGATTTGAAACAAGCAGGAAAGAATCCTTTGCTTTCTGGATCGAAATAAACACTATAAGGGGCCATTGCTTTGTGAATCAAAGCAAACATGTAAGGGGCCAATGGTGCAATTGAAGCTTGTCTAATTGAAACAGGTATGCAGGCAGCCATTACATGTAAGGTCAATGGTGCAATCGAAGTTTGCATGCAGGAGGTCACTTGCTTCGTGGGAGCTAGCATGAAGGGAAGCCACTGCCTTGTGCAGGAAGGCATGCAGGAGGCCCTTGCCTTGTGGGTGCTAGAATGAAGGGAAGCCATTTCCTTATGCAGGCAAGCATGCAGGAGGCTCTTGCCTTGTAATTCATGTAGAAGGCCAATGCTGAAGGTGGATTCGAAGGAGGCACAAAGGATGCCCTGGTCCAATTGAAGCAGTCTTGAAAGAGAGTAAATTCCAATCGAAATAAGGGAAATTGAAGAAGGCTTGAAGGAGACCAAAGTCCGATCTAAGCCTTGTGAATCGAAATAAACTTATTTTTTCTCCAATTTTGTCAAAAAAGATTATTTTTATCTGCTTTTCCCTTGTTTAACAGTTTCCTCTTTAACTTAATGCTGGAAATTCCAATTGTACTTGTGCAAGCTTGAATTTTTTGAGAATCCTTGTGAGAAATGCCTTGAGAAATGAGAGGGAAAATTTTAGGGTACAACATCCACCATCTATTTTTATATACAACACATATAGCCAAAATACACAAATTTTCAAAAAGGTTCATGCGGAGTACTGTAGATATTTAAGGTGATAATACCTTCCCTTTGCATAACCAACCCCCGTACCTAGATTCTCTCCCCCTCTTTTTTTGGCTATTCGCTCTTTTCCCATTCCTTTGGAAACAATAAAGCGCAATGGTGATTTGTATTTGATTTGTGCGAGTTAAGTCAATTCAATGGCTTAGTCTCAACATTTCTACCGCTACAAATAGTTCCTGCTACATGAATCCAAGGTCGTTCAAGAAAACACGTATATGTTGGCTCTATATCCCTTACTTGAAAGGTAATGTAAAACATATGTGAACTGATCTTGACAGGAAGATCCACTTCCCCAAACACTATGCTCTGAGAACCATCGAAAGCTTTGACTATCGTAGAACCTGGCCTTATAACAACATCGTCTAGTATTAATTTCATCAAGCTGGATTTTGGTAACACATTGAGGGAAGAACCATTATTGGTGAGTACTCTAGATAGGTTAGTTGTACCTATCTGAATGGAAATGTGCAATGCGTTGTTGTGAGCTTTACCTTGTGGAGGCAACTCACTGTTATTGAAGCCTAGATATGATCCAGATGTTATATTTTCTACGACGTTGTCAAACTAATTCACTGTAATCTCTTTTGCAACATGAGCAGAAATTAGAACCATCATTATAGAGTCTCGATGCGCTTCATAATTGAGGAGCAACGAGAGTATTGAAATCTTGGGCGGGGTTTGGTGTAGCTGATCCACCACCCTATAATCACTCCTCTAGATTATTTTCAAGAATTCTTCCCCCTCTTGGTTGGTAAAATCCTTGCTTTTAGGTTCTTGTTCTTGGCTTGCCTCTATCACATCTTTCCCTTTGTCCTTAACCATAACATCATTCCTTTTATGTGGTTCGGGACCATAGATTTTTCCACTGCGAGTCATGCCCACTATTTCAGCTATATTTGTGATTGTGGTTCCTTGACTTGTTGATGGCTCGCATTCTTGATTTAAAAAATTGACATAGACAGTATAAAGAAACTACCAATGGCTTCTTTGTACTTCCATCAATCGCAGCTAGATATTCTTCTTTAGGATATTGCCTGAATTGGACTATCCCTAAATCCATCAAATTCTATAACGTTTTGTGAAAAGCTTTATTATATTCCAAGAGGAACCCATATTCAAACAAATACTCTTTCAAGAGATCTATCGGAGATTTTACTCGTCCGACTACCCCAAAGTCAGTCACCACATCAATTGCATTCATAACTGGCCCGCCATGCGGAGGCATGGGATTTGTCTTAATGTTTGGTTTGTCAAAAGTGATATCTTGGGAATCCAACAAACCTTGAACCTTACGTCTGAAGGCCCAACATTTTTCTATGGTATGCCCCAGAGAATTGGCATGATATTCACACTTGGCATTTGCATCATACTTTGGCGGGAGTGCCCCATTTGGAGGAGCTAGAGGCTTCAGCTCTACCAAAGATGCTTTGATTAAGTGTTGCTATAATTGATTATGCAGCATGGGGAGGGGATCAAATCTTCTCGGAGTTATTTCAAACTTGTTTTGTTGTTGTTGTTCTCGGGGAATTACCAATGGTTGTTGTTCCCTTGGATACGATGCCACAATATTAATTTCCCCTTCCTTCTTTTTTGAGAAGTTAGGAACATGCCTCTTTGAATTGTAAGGAGTACTAGATGACGCCCTTTGTATCTTACCACTCTTTATGCCAGCTTCAATCCTTTCACCAATAGTTACCAAATCAGAAAATCCAGAAGAGACACTTCCTACCATCTTATCATAGTACAACTCTTGTAAAGTACTCATGAACATATCGACCAATTATTTCTCCAGGAGTGGTGGTTGTACAAGGGCTGCCATTTCCCTCCATCTTTGAGCATACTCTTTGAAATACTCGTCCTTCTTTTGAGATAAATTTTGGAGCTGCTGATGTTTGGATATGAACTCTCTCCAATTGCATGTACCAATATAGAGATGCCCCACTCAAACTTCCTTTTAAACAATGGATCACCAGCTTTTGATCTTGAGCATAGGCACGCATTTTTCTGCAATACATGCTTAGATGGTTCCTTGGGCATGTGAGTCCCTTATATTTTCCAAAGTTAGGTACTTTGAATTTTGAACGGATCACCACATCCGGAACTAGACCCATTTCGAGAGCGTCGACATCGAAAGCATCGTAACCCTCCATAACCTTCAACCTTTCTTCAAGAGCTTTATATTGATTGAGTGCCAAGGGATTCTCAACAATTTTAAGTTGGTGTGACTGAGTAGCAACTTCCAAGTCGAGGTCTCCATACTGTAGATCTATGTAGTTTTCTGCATTGTTTACCAGAATTTGCAAAGTATGGGATGCCCTACCTTTGATGGAGGTGGGACAAACTCTTCAGTATCAGCTTGTCTGACCTCTTGTTGTGCTATAGTTGACTTTAGAGGTCCTGAATCTGGTTCTTTTCTTGGTTGGTGACTGCTCGATGCACCAATAGTTTAGGCTATTTCTTCAAAGGCTACCCTATGAATTTGTTCTTGCCTTTCAATGATATTCTTCAAAGCTATAAGAACTTGGCTCATGTCTCCTTTCATTGAGTCGATATTACCCTTCACTTGTTCTAAATCTTCCTTGAAGGCAGCTTGGTTTTCTTCGATTTGTTCCATAACTTTATTTTTATGGGCTCTTGCTTGATATGGCGGTCGTAGAGGTGGTTCTTTTTTACCAATGGTTTAACTGGAGAATGATTTTGAAAATTGATAAATTTTTGTATGAAGTGTGAAATGCGATGCTTGCAAATGCATGGATGCATATGAATATGCTGAAAAATGTTTAATTATTTCCTTAATCACTTAGATTTCTTTATATATTTTTCTAGGTTTTGCTTTTTATTGGTGACCATCTCAAAAATAAATACACAAACGAGATATGGAAACAAAAACGTTTATTATTAAAAAAACAATTGTCCTTAAAACGGGAATATAATTCAGATATTGAAAAATATTCAAACCAAAACATCAAAATTTAATTGCTAGAAGGAATAACAAAGGGAGACAAAATCTTCTAAATGTGCTTGCGGATATCTCCTGTCCACCATCTTTCTACAAAGCTTGAGGAAGTCTTCAATATCCTTCGGGAGAGGGACCATCATATTTTCTGCATCTCTCAAAGTTCTAGGGATGCCACCAATGAGATTGTTGGCTAAGAAGGCGAGTCTTGCATGCTTGTCTTTATAAAACCGATATTCTTAGTAGAGGTCTAGAATTATCTTATGATTATCTTTTCCTGCTTTAGCGATCTTTGCATAATGCTCTTCCCAATATAACTTTTCATCCCTCATCTCTGTATAGAGTCTCCTTTGTATGAGGAAATTCTTTCGAAGGTCTTCTAACTCATGACAAACTTGCTCATATTCATCAGCATGTTGGGCGAGCAGTCTTTATACCCTCATCCTCTTGAGACGTTCTCCTACGTTCGATTCTTGGCTATCTTGGAGTTTCATATTAAGATATTGAATTTGATCTTCTTGATCAATAGAATCTTGTGACTAACTTTGAATTTGAGCCCTCAAGTTCTCTTCCATCTCCTTTTTCTCTTGTATCTCCTTTTCATACCATTTACTTAGCTTCCTGATTTCCCTAGAAGCATCCTCCAAATGTTGGTTGTGGGAATCCAAGTTAAAGGTAGCACTCAACAATCCTTCAGTCGAACGTTTCCACTTAAGACTGTCCTTTTCAAATGCTTCACGGTCTTTCTGAATCTATTGGTCTTTTAACTCAAGCTCATGTTGTATCTATATTTTCTCCTTTTCAAGGTTATGAAGGTTAAGCTCCAACTCTTCTTCCTCCTTTTGAGCTTGATCCAAGGCTTTCTTCAATTTTTCTATCTCTTCTAAAGACATGGGAAGAGGGTCTGGGACACCTGGCTTGTACTTAGGATCAACGTCAAATGGTAGTTTAACAACTTGCACCCTATCCAAAACCCATTGAGTGTAAGGTTCCCTCGCCACAACATTCTTCCTTTCGTCCTTTCTTTTGTTAACTTTAATCCAAGCTCAGATGATCTTGTTGAGTAATTCTCGACCATTTTTGCCCATGTCGTGAATGATCAATTGTTGAAGTTGTTCGGCGGAGGGTTTATCCTCCAAATGGTACCCAAGTTATTGCAAAGCCAAAGTATGGTTATAATTGATGCAACCACGTGACCCAATCAATGGAACATTCGGAAAATCTCTACAACTGTAAATGATATCTATAATGTTTAGCTTCCTTGCATACCATAACACATGATTTTTGGTAAGAGACCTTAATTTTTGAGGCCATTCATATCGTGTAAAAGTTTTAATCATGTAGTCCTCCTTATAAAGATGAGTCATAAACCAAGAATATAAGAGCGGGATACAACAGTTCAGTGTACCCCTTCCCTTTTTGTAATGAGTGTGAAAAGCATGGTAAATATTGACAAGTAGAGCAGGAGTTGGGTCCGCATTTAAAGTTTTTGCGCCCCAAAACACACTAATAGCTGCAGAGTCAATATAGTCCAAATCCCGTGGAAACAGAATTATACCAAAGACCAGTAGTCCTAAACAATCAACACAAAACTCCCATTCTTTCTTATTAGCAAAAGAAAGGGCTTTAGCTTCTAAATATTGTCTTTTAATCCCTTGTACATCTCTTTATTTTTTGTAATCAAGTGAGAATTTAGGTTAAGAGATCCTTAAACCCTTTTTTAAATCCTTAACATCAATCGTATGTCCAATTCCCACATAATCTTTTTCCTTAGAAAAATTCAAGAGCCCATCAAATTCTTCCAAAGTCGGTGCTAGCTGAAAATTTTGAAAGGTGAAACACCTTAACGGAGGATTGTAGAACTGAACCAAGGCAGAGATAGCATCCAATTGTATATCCATTTTTTTCAACTCAAGGGTATCCCCATAGCAGAGAACAAACATCTTCAAAGCTTTTTCAGACAGTTTCCCTTTGATGATCTTGATCTTCTTCATATCTGGATTGACGACACTAACACAGACAAGTTGTTTCCCTCTCGCATCCATTTTTAAGATACTCACCAAAAACCTTTGATTACAATTTTTGTATTCATGTGATAAGACAACAAAAAATGCAAAATAATGAACATTTGAAATGCAAGATGTATGAATGCATGATGACGCAACATAATGACGAGATTTATGAAAGGTATCCTTAGTTGGTAGGTTCCTAGTTTTGGCCTACGGATGTTCTACCCTTCCCATAAGATGGTTTCCTAAATGGTATCATGGATAACGCTAGAGGGAAAGGCACAAGGGCCTACCTTAAGCAGAGCCTCTTTGTAGACCAAAACTTTTGTCTCTAAGGTCGTAAAAGGACTGACCATGAGATTTTGGTTTAGGGTTATATAAAAAGTCATAGGTTTTATTCCAAAGTCCTAATCCCCAAGAGGATACCTCTTGAGACATTTTTTTTGGGATTCCACTAACTCTAGACGAAGTCGTCACAAAAACTCATAGGGATGATGTATCCCCATGGACACTAGACGAACCTTCTTTCTAAGGTTTTGGAAATATAAATTTTTTGAAATAAAATCCTGCCAACAAATGAATAAAATATGACAATAAAAAATTATAAAGACAGATAAATAAACCAAAAGAATAAATAAATATAAAGAAATAATAAAAATAGAAAAACCCTGAAAAACCAAAAGAGAGGCTTCTAAACCCTAGGGTTGGAGTCCCAAGAAGAGTCGTCGGTTGTAATAATCGGCTAAAAATTATTGAGTCGCCACAATTAACTTTTATCCTAAGGAAGGAAATATAACGGATAGCCCTAATTCTGATCAGAGATTCTAAGTTGTTGACTCACTTTAGACGAAGGGAAGGTGTTAGGCACCCATCATATACCTTGTTCACAAGGATTCTAGGGTTTAGGTTAAAGGTTTAGGAATAGGTTTTAATTTTTAATTAGGGGAACTCGCCACAATGTTAAGTCGTATTGTAATACAGTGGGAGAGCTGACTTTTGTTTTGCGTTTTATCGCAATTGTTGCGGATAGCAAGAGTCGCAACCGACTTGTATTTTGTCCAATAAAGTAAAAGGTGAAAAGAACAGGAAAGACCTTTTGAGAATTTTCTTGAGTTTGAGGGGTAGGTTATGAAAAGGGAACGTGTTAGCATCCTTTCCATCTATAGTTATCTATGGGCTCTTAGTTGCTAGCTCACTTTGAAATGCTTTGTTTGAAACGTGTTTGTGATTGTTTTGAAAGTATTTTTGAAAGCAGCTTTGTTTAGGCGAACTTTATAATGATTATCGTCTCTATAAGAGTGTATACAAAGTGTTGACTTTTGAAAATATTTCATTTTTTGAAAGTGTTGGTGTGTTTGAAAGATGTTATTTTGAAAATAGTTGTGAGCAAGCAACTATGAATGTTCTACCTACTCAAAAAGTCTTAGTTCTTTTCCTCCACCTTTAGATATTTCTATCTTATCATTGATTTATAAGAAGCCCCATCATTAGATGTGAAGGGAAGCGCGTGGGTCATCGTATAGTCATAGAAGGCAGCCTATGAGACGCTTTAGCAATTGTTGTAAGGGACTAAGATCATTTTATCGAAGGAAACATCGAAGGGTCATCGAGGGACTACGATCTTTTTTATTGAGGTTCTTTTCTAAAGCATCCCGCGTTCAAGGAACATGACTATTTATTCATAGGAAAAAAGTGAGATTACCCTTGAAGTGCGCGTGTGAAAAGTGTTTGTTTTTCATGCTTTTTTGTCTTTGAATTAGGGCTTTCTATTTGTTGATTTTATGTCTTGCCATACAAACCCTAATTACTAGTATTTTATATTGAAAGCGATAAATTGTAAAATTCTACGCTATTACATCATTTGATGATGGGGTACAAATTTACAAATGGGGAGGTAAAAGCAAATAAAACCTAATTTTACTATTACAACCATATTGAAGGAATAAATAATGTACAAGAATATAAAGATAGATAAAAAAAAGGAAAATTGTTTTTTTTAACTTTTATGCATTTATACGAAACTTTTATGCATTGACGCATGTGCCTATGCATTGATACGAAAACCTTTATGCATTGACGCATACACTTATGCATCAATACATATCATTTCTTTCCCCTGGAAGTCAAAACCAACTCAATATGAGTCGACACATAATGGTTTGCATCGACTCATTTCTGTTTTGCATCAACACATATCATTTTTTGCCCCTGGAAGTCAAAACCAACTCAGTATGAGTCGACACATAATGGTTTGCATCGACTCATTTCTGTTATGCATCGGCTCATTTGTGTTTTGTATTGACTCACACACATTTTTTCTTTCTGTAATGTGTTTTGATAATAATATGTATTGATGCATAATGGTTTGCATAGGCTCATAACCTGTTTTGTACCTAATATGAGTCGACTCATAGAGATATGCATCGACTCGTACTGTTGTTTTTCTTTCTAACACTTTTCTGTTACATATACAAGTCAGTTCTCAACACATGGTTAATGAAAATTAAAAGTAAGCATATGGTTAGCTTCAGGGAGGTGATATCTACATTTTATCTTCACAAATGAAACACTAATGATGTTTGTATGAAGAGTTCATAGTCAAGAAAGCTTACCTTGAAACAGAAATTCATGTTTTGATTTAGAGTTGTTGTATTATCTTGGAGAAGTCAAGTGGATGTTTTTGAGTTTGGATAATGGTGATAGTGATGTTACAGAAGTTTCTCTTGTGTTTGAACAACTTCTATATGATGTATATGAAGTATTTGGATGGTTTGTTTGGATAAGATTTGCAAGGTTTGAGAGATTTGGATATTTTGGTTTCAAAGCTCAGAAATGGAGGTTTTTATGGACAATTCTTGTTTTTAGAGTATAAGGGGGGTTTGAGGATTTTTAAATACACAAGAATCTGGCCTCTTTAGCTTGCAAAATGATCTCCCTTTTGTGTTTTGTGAAACAACTTATTTATATATGAAATTGACTGAAATTTGGGAGGAAATAGATAAGTTTTTGAACTGTTTGGGTACACTGTTTCATTGCTTTTTAGATGAAGCTCTTATTTGCTAAGTTTGTGTAAATATGGGACTGATATGATGAAGATTTTGCAAGGCAGCATTGCAGGTTTTGACAGTTTTCTTGGCATTACTATGCAGGTTTTGGACAGCAGGATATGTCGCATGATGCAAGTCTGGTTTTGTAGGCAGATTTATGCAGCTTGCAACGAAGACAAGGCATATTTATGGACAACATAATGGCAAAGTTTGAAGATTGAGCCAAAGGGAAAAAGTTCAAACAAGACAAAGCTTAGGATTTGCAACTTGCAATTTTTAACTTAAAAATGCAGCCTTGTTGTTTATTTGAAAACTTGTAACAACTTGAATTATCTTGAATTGTGGTGAAAAGATGTCATGAAGGAATGAAATTAAAATGTATAAAAAACACTTAGAAAAATTTCTAAGTCTTGCAAAGTTTGACTTTTCAAAATTACTTTTGACTTTCATGATTTCTTGATGATCAAATTTCATATTTTGAATGTCTTGGTGAAATGTGATCTTTGAAACTCAAATTTGATCAAAAAGTCAAAGTTTAACTTTTCAGTGTACAATTGACTTTTTTCATCAGTTGACCAAATTTCATCTATCAATCCACTGATCTCGGGAGGTGAATTGAAATATGCGATTAGGTCAAAATGATGTACTTGAATCCTTAAGATCATGTTTCAAACCAATAAGTCATGTACTAGGTCAAAAGTCAAAGATTAGTCACTCTCAGTCAAAACCCTAATTTTGACCATTTTGCCCTTTTGATGATTTGAACAATTTTCTTGGAGAATTATGATCCAATATTGATAAAATGATACATATGACTTCAAAATGTTTATATTGGTCCAAAATATTGAAGTTTGACTGTAGGTTGACCATAGTTGACTTTTTTTCTAATATAGTTGATTTTAGGCCATCTGATCAATTGATTGAGCAAATTTGTGATCCAAGATTTGAAACTTGACAGGAGCAATAGTGAGGGTCCATAATGATCCATGAAATTCATTTGAAATATTATAAGTCTAGCTGTCTTTGTGCAAACTCAAACCCTAATTTGAGGCATCAGTGTTGAGGAGATGGCTTGACCTAGTCGATACTTGTGCAAGCTTAAATCATTAAAGATCTTTGTGAGAAATATCTTGAGAAAAGGGAGGTAAAATTTTGGGGTACAACAACATGCCTATGTATCCTCTTATTGGGAATCAAAGTACCAATTTGTAGTTCGTAGTTGTTTGGTTAGTTTTTTCATGGATTATGGAAATATCTCGAATCCTCCTTGAACCAAGTCTGAGTTTATAAATTATGGAATTGTAGACGAAGTTCACAGTCAATAAAAGAAGTTTCCATAATCCTTTTTTTGAAAATAAATATTTTTGAATTATGTTAGTAAAAAAAAGTTAGTATTTGATTGGTTAGATGTTTTCGAGTATATGATGCAATGTGATAAAAAATAGATTTCAATGCATAAGAAAAATATTTAATGTAATTAAAGAAATTAACAAGAGTTAGCATTTTTTTTAAATGAGTTTGATTAATAAATAACTATTAAAAATATATTAAGTATTTTAATAAAAAATATTATAATTATTTACTAATTATGCAAAAATATATTTAAAAGAATTAATGAGTGAATTAATAAAATAAAATAAAAAAGAAAAATGTATTTTAAAAGAATTAATTAAAATTAAATTAAATTAATTAAGAGGCCAGGTGTGTAAAACGCAAACCAGTGGGTGTTAAACATAAGGGGCCCAAGTTCAAATATTCAACTGGACCCAAATGCAAGGGGGTGTATTTTTGGCCAGAGTAGTAAATCCATGGGGTGTGAATATCAGGGCCCTGAATCTAGATATTGGATTTAGGCCCAATTACGCAGGGGTGTCATTTGGTTTAGTAAGCAAAAGGAGAGTGAGATGGGGGGTGCGAATGGAAATTGGGCTTGGCCCAAAACAACATTTGTTTGAGAGTTCGTTGGGATGTATGGCGCGCGTGCATGCATTATGGTGGAGGTGAGTGATCTGAGGCGTTTGATTTGATCATAGGGATGGAGATTGAGGGTGCATGGTAAATGAAGAACATGGAATCACAGGGAGTATACTTAAGCGAACCTTCGAGATTTTATCCTATTTCCTTCTCCTCCTTCTCTCTCTACGCCATTATCCCAACAAAACAAAACTTTTAGAGAGAGAGAGAGAAGCTCTAGGCGATCAAAAATTTCCCCGCCGGCCGGAAATCACTTCCACCGGTGGTTCCACCCTTAGCCTTCCTAGGAAGACCACCCGTCCCAAATCTCCATTTGAAGCTCAACGGGGATCTTCAAATCTTCATCCAAGTCGCTGTGAAGGCAACCCAAAACCACCGTGAGCCTTCATCTTTAACCTAGATCCTCGAATGAACCCTAAAAATTTATAAGCCAACCCTTAGAACCCTTAGGAGATATAACCTAAACCTAGGGTTCTGGATAAACCCTAGCAAGGTAAACCCTAACCCTATGAAACAGAACCCTAGATTAACATAAGCCCTAGCTCAAATTTCCAAAAATCATCAGATCAACACAGTAATTACAAATGTTCAACAATCACAACTAACCCTAAGCTAAGTGAATTTGAGGGTTACCTCTCCTGTAGTGAATCTTATCGTATGCTTTTCTTCCTTGATTCTCCAATTCAATTCCTTTGGTTCTGATCCCTTTTCTCTTTCGCTTTACATGTATGATCAAAGTTGATGATGGAAGCGACGGCGTAGCAAAGAGGAACAGATCTAGGGTTTCAGACTTTAAAACCCAGATCTCAGAATAAGATAGCCTTAGTTGGAGATTCGAGACCGTAAACTCCTTTCTCTACTCCTTCTTTCTTCTTTGCAACAATTTTCATTTCATTTTTTTTTCTTTTTCATTAGAATCTTAGGGTTTATATAGTTTAGGTTTAGATTTATTCTAGAAAAAAAATTGTTTTCTATTTTCTTTAAAAAAAAAAAAATATTTTATAAAACAAATAATAATAATAATAATAACTAAATAAAAAGTGGAGTTGACCCAAGTCAACTGAAGCTAAAAAATGGGCCAACCTTAATGGGCCTATCTACAGAAATGAAGCAATAACCCCCATCTATCATCTAAACGGACCTAAAAACTGTAATAGGTGGGTCTGTTCAAAAAGGTGAACCTCTCTTATGTCAAAATACACCCCTCTTAATAATAAAGGGTCAAGTTACTTATATATTAGGCCATCCAATTTTCCAAACGCACCTCTTATGTATAACAATGCACCTCCCTCCTCTTATTATTTGAAATGGGCCTGAAACATAATGGGCCATTAAAGACGAATCAAGCCTTCATTTTAAGAAACAACACCTCCATCTATTTATAAATGGGACAAAAACTTAATGGGCCATCAGATTTTGATGGTCCATTTTGAAGCAATACACCCCTCTTATGAATTTAAACCCCCATTAGAAGAAAAACCATAAATAAGCAAATTAAAACAATAGAATTTATAATTTATAAACATAGTAATAATATTGAAATCTAAGTAAAATGACTATTGAAATTGACGGGGAAAATTTGGGGTATGACACCCCAGAGTAGGAAGGTTGTTCTGAACTGGGTTAACAATTTTGTGTGTTGTTTATGTTTTTTCGTACTGTTTTTATTGTTAATACCCTTTCCTGTTAGTTTATGTCGAATCAGATGTCCCAACATGTCATAGGACATCTGAGTTCTGTCATACCAGAATTTCAATTGGTATCAGAGCAAGTGTTCTGTCTGTTTCTGGATGAGATCTAAGGGGGATACTTTCTAGTTATGTGCAAGGTATATTGGTTCTATTGAGAAGTTGTATGAACTTGGAGAGTTTATATTGTTGATTTAACGGTCGCTTGAAGTGGAGGATGGAATGTTTATAACAGGGTGAGTATTGGACTTGTATGTGTTGGTTTCAAGCGTGTAGCTTTGATGGCAAGTTACTGTGTTGAGGGTCTGATTTATTTTAAAATCCAAGATAACTTGTTGCATCTAAAGGATGGTGTTGTGCAAATGTTACTATTTTTTCTTGAAGGTGGTCTAAGAGTTTTTTGGTTTATGTTCTGTTGCATATATATATATATATATATATATATATATATATATATATATATATATATATATATATATATATATATATATATATATATATATATCTGATGGAAAAATCCTGGTAGTTTTAAGTGTTGGGGATGCAACACACTGTTCTCCTCTGAAGGCGTATCCCACGGTGTGGTGATACTTGAGGAGAGGTTCAACGAGCTTGCTAGAGCAGCCAAAGATACTTGAGTTTTATCCCAAGTCCACTTATAAAGACAAGCTTGTTGAAAATAGATTTGGTAGAGGCCATTTATTTTTTTCTTTCAACCCTAAAAAGGCCAATCTCCAGGCCTTGGTGAAGGATCTCTTGATGTGTTCCTTGTAAAGGGAACTGATGTCCTACCAGATGTTGGAACATCAAGCTAGCAGATTGTGAAGAATCTTGTTGGACAAAGGTAGGACATAGCAGATACTTGGGGGCTAAACAAATGTGTCTCAAATCACATATGTTTGGAACCTACTCTTGATCTGGAAGAGGAGACATCTGTATAAGTATGTTGGTCAGGAAACGATCAACATATTTAGAACTCTCTAGATTAGTTTATTTCTGATCTAAGTGAGTTGGTGAGCAGTGGTTGTGCTTTGTTATGGAGGCTTGATAAAGGTATCACATCTGAATAATTTATGTGTGGAGAACAAGCTAGAGTATTAAGAACTTTCTCTTTAACATATGGAAGATCCTTATGATCAAAGGAGACAAGTAAATGGAATCATTTTTATGAACATGAGACAGATTCTAGTTGAGGGAAACTGTGTACTAGTCATATGATGTGCATCTATTCTGTGGTTCTCAAGGAATTTTTAGCAGTTAATAAGGAGGAGTCCTTAATCTGAAGATAGAAGAACTTGAAGAAGTGTCAGACATAATGTCTTGACATCTTTATATTGATGATTTATTTTTCTCAATATGTCTGGTGGTAATTTTCATAGGATGGAGGTTGTTTACTCTAACTTGGTACTACTATCAAGCCTATGAGAGCATGGAACTCTTGTTCTGATGGAAAAGCCATCCAAGGGATGGATCATTGGAGGTATGTCAACCGGAATTATGTGGTTGATTGATGTCTACATTGTTGAAATAACATCTAATTCACCTAGAATGAACATTTCAACTGTTTGAAGTAAGGAGGAGTTACTAGATGGGACAAAAGAATTATGGTTCTCTGGTATCTAGGGGAAGTTCCTCTCTCTTCTAGGGTTCAATTATGTGGTGTCCTCACATGATGTAACATGTGTTTCTACAAGGACTGAAGGGGATCCTTGTGTATTGGGAGAAGCAGACTTAGTCTGAATAGTCTACTTGTGGTGTAGCATAATCATACATTGACATGGTTGTTGAAGTCTACTTCAGATACCTGTCAGAGGGAATCTCCTCTTTAGGTGCAGATGAATGGCGTCCAACGTCTCAAAGTCAGACAGGAGGTCTGAAGTTTAGAAGTTTAAGAAGAAGATTTTTGAGATGTGTAATATACAGATTTATGCATGTATGTATAATCCAGTGTGGAAAGATGATCAGCTACTGATGGTTGATCCTCTTGTATCCCTTGCAAGAGTTATGGATTACTATGGTGTCTCCAAACCATAGTTCATGGTGAAATCCAGGTGTTTGAGAGTGATGTCGGATCCGATGATGGAACATCATCTCAAATTTTGTGTTATTTTTTCAGCCAAGGAAGTTGTTATTATCCAGAGTGTGTGATACGGTGGGAGAACTGACTTGAGGTTTTGCGTTTGTTTTCGCAAATGTTTCGGTTGAGCAAGAGTCGCCACCGACTTTTTATTTTATCCTAAGGAAAGGTTTAAAAAGCACAGCAAAAACCTTTTGAGATGTTTTCTTGGGTTCGGGGAGTAGATTATAGAAAGGGAAGGTATTAGCACCCTTTCTATCCATGGTTATCCATGGGCTCTTAGTTACTCGCTTAGATCAACTTGCCTTTTGTTTTCAATTGTTTTAAATGGTGCTTGTGTGTGTGGGTTTGAAAATATTTTGAAAAGAAGCCAATGTGGTGGCAACCTTTGTAATGATCCATGTGGGGATGTATACAAAGATGTATGTCTTTTGAAAAAGATTTTCATTTGTTTTGGAAAGTTGTTTTGAAAGTTGTTTTGAAAGTGTAGTGATGTGTGGTTTTAGAAAATAGGCAAGTGTTTTGTTTTTGCAAGTTTGATTCAAGTGACTAAGAGGTTGTCTACTCCTAAATTTCTCAAAGTTTTATTGCTATGTTTTAACCCTTTTAATAAGTTTGTTCCACCATTGTATTTGGTGGACAATCTCATGTTAGGATGTGAAAGGGACGGGCACGGGTCATCGTTTAGACCATAATTGCAACGGTGTCAAGTATCTTTGGGCATTTTCTTTGAGGGACTTGATCATTTGTTTTGGAAGTATTTTGAAAATGTTATCGAGGGACTATGATCATTTGTTTGTTTTGTCCAAAGAGACTTAACATGCAATATGGCCCAATTTGAAAGGCAACAAGTGGAGTACCCTAGGGGGTGCAAGTGTGATTTGTGTGTCCATTTTCATGCTTGTTTGTCTTGAGATTAGGTCATAACTATTTTGTCGTTTTTTGCGTACAAACCCTAATTCTAACATGGCATAATTAGAAAGCAATAAAAGCGCGAAAATAAATTTACTAAGCTATTACAAAACCAAATATGGGAAGGGGGGTACAAATGTTCAAATGGGGATTTTGACAAGTAATGTAAAACCTAAAACTATTACATCATTGTTGAAATATTTTACAAGATGATTAATTGCATAAATTAAATAAAATAAGAATAAATATGCAAGATGCAAAAATAGTTTTTTGTATGTATGAAAAAGGAATTATTTATGTAAGAATAAAAAGAAAATAAAAGGTATTATTTTGGGGTTTTTTCACATTTAGGGCAAAAACCCTAATTCTATTAAATAAAATGTATTATTATTTAATTTAATACAAGTATTTATTTATTATGTACAAAAATAAAAATAAAATGAGGTATATTATAAAAAAGTATTTTTTATATCAAATATTAATAAAATGAAAAATTCAAATATTTTTATATTCTAACCTAAATATATTAATAAACATATATATATAGGTATTAAGTCCTAAATATGTATTATATATAAGAATAATAATATTTATTATTTAATAAAAAAAAGTATTTTTTTCTATAAAAATATTTTCAGAAAGTAAACAAAAATAAAAATGTATAGAAATGTATTGGCACTATTTGTTTTAGTATTTTAAATAAAATATGTATATTTATCTATTTATGTATAACTAAAGAAAAATTAAATAAAAGCCTAATAAAATCAAAAATGGTGAGAAAAAATATTTTTATATTTTTAATGTCATGATAAAAAATAAACAAAGTCAATCAAAAAAAGAAAAAGTCAAAAAGTCAAAGAAATAAGCAAATGGGCCTTGGGGGTGTAAAAGCAATTAGCATGGTGTGAATAAGAAAAATACACAGGCCCAGCCCAAAAGACCACTGTCTTCAACCTCCAGCCCTCTGTTTGAACAAAACGCGCGCCACTTTCCTCCATTGCTAAGTCCTGATTCTTGGCTTTTTAACAAAAACTCATAACATAAAAAATGTTCAGCATGAAGAGACGATTCTAACCATATGCATAACTTGATCTAACTCTCTAAGATGAGGGAGAATTTCTCCTCCCCCAAATCCTAACCTAGTTTTTCTGCCATTTTCAAACTTCAAATTCTCACAACTCAAGCAAAAGAAATGAAAAGTAAAAACATGTACATGTTCAGTGGCATGAGTAGAACCTTGTTTCTTCACAAACTTAAAGCTAATGATGCCTAATAAGAGAGATACGAATTCAAAAACTTACCTGTTCAGTTGAAGTTCTATCTGGAGATGTAGGAACTTTCAGTACAAGGTGATGATTGGAGAAGCTTCCTTGAGGTCCAGGGATGCTATTCCAATGTTTACTTTGTCTTGAAAGCTTCTGAATCGAGCTAGAGAACTTCACCTGCAAGTCAGAAATGTGAAAATGGTGGAAGTGGTTAGAGTGATTACAGGTCGTGCTTTTGCTCTTGGTTAGCTTGCATAGGTGCTAGGGGATGTGTAGGAACTAGTTTGGGCAAGAAAGCTTGAGGGAAATAGGAGATAGCACTCAAACTGCAGAGGCAACTCTGTTTTTGCAGTTTGATGGTGTTTTTTGGTTTGATGATGTTTGGGAGGCAAATGGCTCGTGCAAAAGCTTGGTTATGATGTGTGTAATGTGTTTGATAACTTTGTTCTTGTGTTTGTAAGCTGGTTTCTGAGTTGGTACAAGTTATGCCACATTTCTTGAACTTGAAGCAAACAAAAGCCACTTGATCATTCTAGCCTGTACAGGCCCTCACACTATGCTGCATCTTTTTGTCTTGATCAGAGTGTTATGTCCATGAATCTTGTGTCCAAAGATATGCATTGTACCATTTGATTTGCAAACTTGACATAAAGTTCTTCTTTTCAAAAATGGATAAACCACTTTTTCCAATTAAGGCTTAATCCCTTGTGTAATGACTATATGAACAAAACAAAGCTAAAACACAATGGATTGGCATTTAATTATTGAGTGTAACTTGGTTTAAGGACCTGTAATCAAGGGCATGCTGGTTTTGAGAAGTTTGCATAACTTATGAACATGAAAAATGGCCAATTCAAAAGTGAGTTTTTGCTATATTGTGAAATTCGATTCTCCCTAACCATGAGGTTGTTTGATGAGTTCTTGGACATTTTGGAAAGCTTGGAATGTGTACTACAATCCATATTTGAAATGCAAATTGAAATTCCAAGTGGAAGTGTATGGAAAATGGTCTTAAAGTGGGGTAGAAAAACTTGTCAAAATAGGTTAAAATTTCACTAAGTTAAAAATGGTTTAGTGCCCTTATTCAAAAATTTGTAACTTGAGATACAAGCTTCAAATGAGAAAACTTTGTGAATCAAAGTTGTAGATTATGCAACAAGCTACAACTTTCATGTTTTGACTTTTGTTTGAATCCAGATGAATCTTGGTGAAAAAGTGGGGCAAGGTTGGGAAAAAATTAGGGTTTTTCATAACTTAGAAAAATTCTAAGTTATGAAAAATTCCATTTCAAACCCTAATTTGCATTTCTTGGTTTCTTGGTGAACAAGTTTCATGATTTGGCATGTTTTCATGAAAAATGAATCTTGACTCTTGATTTTGACCAAAAAGTCAAAGTTTGACTTTTCAGTATACAGTCAAAATTGATCAATTTGACTGGGAAATTCAACTGTCAATCTTGTGTACTTGGGATCTTTTGAGTTTGTTGAGCATGTCAAGACAATTCCATGGGGTCCTTGAGTCCATATGTGAGCTTGGTTTGCCATTGGCTAGCTCAAACAGTCAAAAATTGCCTTTGTGCAGTCAAAACCCTAAAAATGACCATTTTGCCCTTTTGATGATCTGATCAAATTTCTTGTGGAATTGTGATCCAAACTTGATCAAATGGTTCATATGAGTTCATAATGTTGATGTGGGTCAATTTTCATGAGATTTGACTGTCAATTGGCCACAGTTGACTTTTTCCCCAATACAGCTGATTTTTAGGTCAACTGTCCAATTGACTGGGCCAAACTTGGAATCAAGACTTGAAACTTGGTATGGATAAACTTGGGAGTCCAACATGAAGCATGAAAGTCATCTTAGGCATTTTAGGTCAAAACATCTTTGTTCAACCACAAACCCTAATTTGGGTTAACAGTGCAAGGAGAAGTCTTGAGCAGAGGAAACCCTAACTGGATCTTGATTTTCAAAGGTCTTTGTGATGAGAAAATGTTGAGGAAATGGGAAGGCAAATTTTGGGGTATAACAGTTGCCCCTGTTCAATCTTCTTGGACCCGAAGAGTTAGATTGGCAAGTTTGCCTTTCGTGACTCGAGGGTAAAAGGAGATTGGACACTAGAGTGCCCGGAAAATTTGCACTCGGCGATATGATGGTAGAGGTGAATGGGCTTAAAGATGCCATTTGGTGATGGGATTAAAGATGCCATCTGGTGCGATAGAATCTTGTCGAGGGATGGGCTTAGAGATGCCATTTGGTGATGGGCTTAAAGATGCCATCTGGTGACTGCTGGCAGGAGGATGGGCTTATAGATGTCATCTGGACATGTTGAGCTGTATGTCAATGATGAGTGGACAAGTGTCAGAAGGGCCTCCATGTTTCGGAACATCTCTGAATTGGGGTCCGAACAAGCAACAAATTGACGTCCATGTCTGGAGAGTCTGTAAACTAATTTCAGGAGTCGAGAAGAGTCTGAACAGATTGACATCCGTTGTAGGGAAGAATCTGTAAAATGTTTTGAGAAGAGTCTGAACAAGTTGGTAGATTGACATCCGTTATAGGGAAGAATCCGTAAACTATTTTCAGAAGTTTTGAAGTTGAAGAGGAACCGGTGTAAGGTTTCTTGATAATGCGTCTGGATGGATCTGGAATAAGTATCAGAATGTCGCCGTGTCCGGGTCACATCTGAACTATTTCTGGATGAATCTCGGGAGATGATCTGTGTCTGTCGACTGATCTTTCCTGAAAAGGCAAAGGGTTAGTTGTATGCAATGTTATGATGCATGATGTAATGTACGTGACATCAATATTTATGATATGAATGTGATGAATGCGCGTGTAAGCTGATGAGCTATTCTTGCTGAGGATAACTGAATCCGAGATGGCTGGAGATAAAAGCATCTTGACTGCTACCGGGGAAAATAAATCCTTGGCTGCTACTGGGGAAGAGAATTCCTGATGACCTCTACTGGGGAGCTCCAAACTAGTAGACTCGTGCTGGGGAGGTCAGATTGAGAATCTTCAGCTTGATGGGAAGTAACTCTGGCGACTTCACTGGGGAACTCAAGATTTGCCCTTTCAAAACTCTATGGGGAGAAAGTTCAAAGTTCTGGCTCCGCTGGGGATTGATAATTTGAAGTTTTAGCTTCGCTGGGGATAATGAAACTTGACTCTGAGTGGAGTTAGCTTCTGGAAGAATCTGAACAAGCGATAGGTTAACCTCCGTTACTTGGAGAACCCGTGAACTGTTTTCGGAAATCTTGAAGTTGAATCAGCAATAGAGCCGCATCCGTTGTTGGGAAGCGTCCGTAAACTGATTTCAGAAGTTGAGAAGAGTCTGAACAAGTTGGTAGATTAACATCCGTTGTTGGGAAGAATCTGTAAACTTGTTTCAGAAGTCTTGAAGAGGAACCGGTGTAGGGTTTCCTGATGATGAGCTTGCGTAAAACTGCATCGGTTTTTGAACACTTTTGACATTCGAATGCCCCAAGTGGTGATGTAGATAAATTCCTGGCTTATTACAGGTGTTGGTCTACAATCGGTCGTACACAGATGTTTTCCTGGGTTGTTACAGGTGTTGATCTGGAACTCTTCAGACGTGCCCTGGCTGGATACAGGAGTCGAGTCTGGAACTAGTCGTCAACAGATATGCCCTGGCTGGATACAGGAATCGAATCTTCGAACTCTTCAGACGTGCCCTGGCTAGATACATGAATCGAGTCTGGAAATGTGGTCAACAGATATGCCCTGGCTGGATACAGGAGTCGAATCTGGAAAGGTGATAGTTGATAGATATGCACTGGCTGGATACAGGAATCGAATCTTCAAACTCTTCAGACGTGCCCTGGCTAGATACAGGAATCGAGTCTGGAAATGTGGTCAACAGATATGCCCTGGCTGGATACAGGAGTCGAATCTGGAATTGTGATAGTTGATAGACATGCCCTGGCTGGATACAGGAATCGAATCTTCAAACTCTTCAGACGTGCCCTGGCTAGATACAGGAATCGAGTCTGGAAATATTGTAGTTGATAGATGTGCCCTGGCTGGATACAGGAATCGAATCTTCGAACTCTTCAAACGTGCCCTGGCTAGATACAGGAATCGAGTCTGGAAATGTGGTCAACAGATATGCCCTGGCTGGATACAGGAGTCGAATCTGGAAATGTTGTAGTTGATTTGTTGAACACTTTTGACATTCGAATGCCCCAAGTGGTGAAGAAGGAGTCTTGAATCAGATTACTCTGCATATTGAGAGATTTCTTGAAATCTTGACTGGACTGCCCCAGGTTAACTGAACTTTGAAAGATCTGTTGGACCTTGACTGGACTGCCCCAGGTTAATTTGAATTGTGACATGTCATGCCCCTTGTTGATAGGGGATTTGATGGGAGTGTTATCCTCTTGAAGTGATTTTGACCTGCTGAGAGAGCTTTCGTTCCTCCGAACATTCGCTGTATGAATTTCTTCGCTGTCAAACAAAAAGGTCAAATGCAGACAGTGATATTCGAATAATGCAAAGTTTATGTTTGTCTCAAAATTTTGAAAAATGTGTTTTTAGCAGGAAACTTTTCATAAGATAAGTCCACACAAGATTTAGAGTAAAGCCCTACAGGAGTCAGGATACCTTTTGTAACAGTATGCTTTCGAACTAACCCATGCTTCAATTAGGACTTTTGAAGGGTTGTAACGTGGCTTGGTTCACGGTTTAAGAAACAAAGGATAAAAGCTCAAAGTATATTTGTACCCACCCGCTCTTCGTGATGTTCTTCAACCTAAGCTCAGTCAATTGTGCGTCACACTCTGTTTTGAGTTTCGAACGACTTTCGGGCGATGGTTCACCAGTTTGAATTTTGGGAGACAGTCATCATTTCCCTTTTCTTCTTCAACACTTTTCATGTTGTTGAGGATTTTGTAATGACCTCACTATTTTGATTTTGATTTGTTATCCCTAACTTTTGCCTGACTGTTCCCGTTTTCGGGATTACTGTCAGTGGGATGCCCCAGCTTTCCTAAGCCTCCTTTATGGGTTTTGGCTCGGCGGGCTTTTCTCTTTTGAGAGATTGACTGTCTATATGATAGGGAACCACCCTTGTCTTTTGATTCCAAAGGAATGCTTCCTTTTTTTGACATCGTTCATTGTATTACGAACTGAGAGTTTGCAACTTCAATGCGCATTTTCTCTTGAATTAACTGAGATACTACCCTGCCCCAGGTTTATATCAAAGGTTTTGATTGTTTAGAACAGAAAACTCCTACTTCTTTGGCTCGAAGGGGTTGACTAGGGATTAACTTCCTTATAACTCCAGTGTTTGGGGATTGAAAGAAATGCCTGTACATCATCAGCAAGGTTTGTTCAAAAGCATACTGTATAAGATCATGGTATTATTTCGTCATCCTCCCTCTAAAGGCTTACAGCTTTTTATCAAGAGTCAAATATCATAAAGAAAAGCATAAGAGTAGTGAAACGAATGGATGAATTCAAGACAACCATATGCAATGCATTAATGAAAACAGAGTTTAACATCAACAGATAATTGTTTGACAGCAAAAGAAATTACAACTTTGAAAATTCAAAAAGAAGCAAAAGTCTTTTAGCTTGAGCTTCGTCACTTCAAGTGGAGAACCTTTCAACGGAAGATTTTCATCTCACCGTCTGGCATGAATTCCAGCACCCCAATGTCGATCAGATCTTGAATCTTATTCTTCAAGGCCCAACAGTCATTGGTGTCGTGTCCCGGGCTGTAGGAGTGGTAAACACAGAATGCGTCGGGATTATAGTGAGGAGAGGAGATATTGGGCTTCTGAGGAGGGTCCTTCAAGGTAAGCAAGTTGACCTCCATCAGACACTTCAGTATGAAAAATAATGGTATTTCAGTCTCCGTGAACTGTCTTCCCGACTTTTCTTGCTTACGTCGATTGCCCCGTTGACGCTGGCGAGGTTGTTGATGGGTTTGTGACCCTGAAGCGAGCAAAGGAGCTTTCCCCTGGTCTTCTTGAGTGGACGGAGGCTGAGCAGTGACTTGCTCTCCGACCTCAGATGTTTGCCCCAGTTGGTTGTTTGGAAGCAGTTGGCGGACAAGAACTCTGAGTTCCTCTTGCCTTTGGGATAGGTCTTAGATGAGAGCCATCTGGCCCACCAACTGTCCCATCACTTGAGTCCTCAGTGTTGTCAGATCAAACTGCAGCTCCGCAATCTGATCACTCCTGGCATTGTTGGAATTCCCCAAGCCCTTGGTGAGAAGAGCTTTCATCTCTTCTTGCCCCAGAGACAAGTTCAGGAACATCTCCTGCAGTTGAGCAGTCTGGTCTTGAATGTCTTTGACGGACCTTTCTAGAGCCATCTCTTGCTGAAATAAACAGCAGGAGAGTAAGGAAACCTGAAAAAGGAAAGACTGTCAAAATGCGATGTATGATATGCGGATGCATGCTTTCAAGGATCTCTTGGGGTAAACACAAGAAAATGTTAGAGGTTGAACTCTGCTCTTGGATTGGAGACCTCTGCACCGGTGGACGTCTTTCCACGAGAATCGAGCTCACCATGTCGAGTGGGTCATAGCCACTGATTCGAGTTGTTGTTCTTGAACTTTGATTGGAGAACTTTGTATCAGTGAACGTCTTTCCACGAGAATCAAGCTCACCATGTCAAGTGGGTCATAGCCACTGATTCAAGCTGTTGTTCTTGAACTTTGACTGGATTGGTTAGAGGAAAGACCTCTTGCCCCTTGATAGACGTCTGGTTCAACGTAACCCTGCATCCAAAGAACCCTCGAGATCCTTGAAATGGTTATTGAAAATGCTATGGTATGATGTCATGATGTTATGTACATGTATGCACAAGCAAGTGAGTGTATATACAGGCAAACATATTCACACAAAGCACACAAGGCCTTAGGTTTAGGCTTGTATGAGGTTCAGGTACTACCCTCTTTCAGTCCGTTGGTTAAAACCTGTCCTATCAAAAGTAACCGGGTTCTAGAGGATCTCATATCATTGGCTACCCTCAATCGGTCATAACTCCAGCATCGCAACCTTTTCTCGTGGCCGGAACCATCGCGAGAGTTTAGCCTCAATGAGTGTAGCATACTGCTACTGTTCTAATGGCCAAGTTGGGTCAATTTAGGGCTCTAAGGTCGGTTGGTGCTTAACGACTCCTTGGAAGACCCATATTCTCCCCATTTCAACACGAGGGATATCGGTACAGACCAAGGCGCCACACCAACGTAGCCACTGCTTCACCCATGTCGGTATACGCCGGACAGGTCCCTCACAGATTATGCTACCTAAAAGGGTTTCCCCAGATCCGGGTTAGGATCTATAAAACTCCGATACAAAGCCCACAAATGTAAAAGAAAGCAAAGAAATCAATTGAAAATAAAGGTGATCTAAACCCTAAGGTAACCCCACTTAAAAATTATCCCCAGCAGAGTCGCCAGTTCTGTGATACGGTGGGAGAACTGACTTAAGGTTTTGCGTTTGTTTTCGCAAATGTTTCGGTTGAGCAAGAGTCGCCACCGACTTTTTATTTTATCCTAAGGAAAGGTTTAAAAAGCACAGCAAAAACCTTTTGAGATGTTTTCTTGGGTTCGGGGAGTAGATTATAGAAAGGGAAGGTATTAGCACCCTTTCTATCCATGGTTATCCATGGGCTCTTAGTTACTCGCTTAGATCAACTTGCCTTTTGTTTTCAATTGTTTTAAATGGTGCTTGTGTGTGTGGGTTTGAAAATATTTTGAAAAGAAGCCAATGTGGTGGCAACCTTTGTAATGATCCATGTGGGGATGTATACAAAGATGTATGTCTTTTGAAAAAGATTTTCATTTATTTTTGAAAGTTGTTTTGAAAGTTGTTTTGAAAGTGTAGTGATGTGTGGTTTTAGAAAATAGGCAAGTGTTTTGTTTTTGCAAGTTTGATTCAAGTGACTAAGAGGTTGTCTACTCCTAAATTTCTCAAAGTTTTATTGCTATGTTTTAACCCTTTTAATAAGTTTGTTCCACCATTGTATTTGGTGGACAATCTCATGTTAGGATGTGAAAGGGACGGGCACGGGTCATCGTTTAGACCATAATTGCAACGGTGTCAAGTATCTTTGGGCATTTTCTTTGAGGGACTTGATCATTTGTTTTGGAAGTATTTTGAAAATGTTATCGAGGGACTATGATCATTTGTTTGTTTTGCCCAAAGAGACTTAACATGCAATATGGCCCAATTTGAAAGGCAACAAGTGGAGTACCCTAGGGGGTGCAAGTGTGATTTGTGTGTCCATTTTCATGCTTGTTTGTCTTGAGATTAGGTCATAACTATTTTGTCGTTTTTTGCGTACAAACCCTAATTCTAACATGGCATAATTAGAAAGCAATAAAAGCGCGAAAATAAATTTACTAAGCTATTACAAAACCAAATATGGGAAGGGGGGTACAAATGTTCAAATGGGGATTTTGACAAGTAATGTAAAACCTAAAACTATTACATCATTGTTGAAATATTTTACAAGATGATTAATTGCATAAATTAAATAAAATAAGAATAAATATGCAAGATGCAAAAATGGTTTTTTTGTATGTATGAAAAAGGAATTATTTATGTAAGAATAAAAAGAAAATAAAAGGTATTATTTTGGGGTTTTTTCACATTTAGGGCAAAAACCCTAATTCTATTAAATAAAATGTATTATTATTTAATTTAATACAAGTATTTATTTATTATGTACAAAAATAAAAATAAAATGAGGTATATTATAAAAAAGTATTTTTTATATCAAATATTAATAAAATGAAAAATTCAAATATTTTTATATTCTAACCTAAATATATTAATAAACATATATATATAGGTATTAAGTCCTAAATATGTATTATATATAAGAATAATAATATTTATTATTTAATAAAAAAAAGTATTTTTTTCTATAAAAATATTTTCAGAAAGTAAACAAAAATAAAAATGTATAGAAATGTATTGGCACTATTTGTTTTAGTATTTTAAATAAAATATGTATATTTATCTATTTATGTATAACTAAAGAAAAATTAAATAAAAGCCTAATAAAATCAAAAATGGTGAGAAAAAATATTTTTATATTTTTAATGTCATGATAAAAAATAAACAAAGTCAATCAAAAAAAGAAAAAGTCAAAAAGTCAAAGAAATAAGCAAATGGGCCTTGGGGGTGTAAAAGCAATTAGCATGGTGTGAATAAGAAAAATACACAGGCCCGGCCCAAAAGACCACTGTCTTCAACCTCCAGCCCTCTGTTTGAACAAAACGCGCGCCACTTTCCTCCATTGCTAAGTCCTGATTCTTGGCTTTTTAACAAAAACTCATAACATAAAAAATGTTCAGCATGAATAGACGATTCTAACCATATGCATAACTTGATCTAACTCTCTAAGATGAGGGAGAATTTCTCCTCCCCCAAATCCTAACCTAGTTTTTCTGCCATTTTCAAACTTCAAATTCTCACAACTCAAGCAAAAGAAATGAAAAGTAAAAACATGTACATGTTCAGTGGCATGAGTAGAACCTTGTTTCTTCACAAACTTAAAGCTAATGATGCCTAATAAGAGAGATACGAATTCAAAAACTTACCTGTTCAGTTGAAGTTCTATCTGGAGATGTAGGAACTTTCAGTACAAGGTGATGATTGGAGAAGCTTCCTTGAGGTCCAGGGATGCTATTCCAATGTTTACTTTGTCTTGAAAGCTTCTGAATCGAGCTAGAGAACTTCACCTGCAAGTCAGAAATGTGAAAATGGTGGAAGTGGTTAGAGTGATTACAGGTCGTGCTTTTGCTCTTGGTTAGCTTGCATAGGTGCTAGGGGATGTGTAGGAACTGGTTTGGGCAAGAAAGCTTGAGGGAAATAGGAGATAGCACTCAAACTGCAGAGGCAACTCTGTTTTTGCAGTTTGATGGTGTTTTTTGGTTTGATGATGTTTGGGAGGCAAATGGCTCGTGCAAAAGCTTGGTTATGATGTGTGTAATGTGTTTGATAACTTTGTTCTTGTGTTTGTAAGCTGGTTTCTGAGTTGGTACAAGTTATGCCACATTTCTTGAACTTGAAGCAAACAAAAGCCACTTGATCATTCTAGCCTGTACAGGCCCTCACACTATGCTGCATCTTTTTGTCTTGATCAGAGTGTTATGTCCATGAATCTTGTGTCCAAAGATATGCATTGTACCATTTGATTTGCAAACTTGACATAAAGTTCTTCTTTTCAAAAATGGATAAACCACTTTTTCCAATTAAGGCTTAATCCCTTGTGTAATGACTATATGAACAAAACAAAGCTAAAACAAAATGGATTGGCATTTAATTATTGAGTGTAACTTGGTTTAAGGACCTGTAATCAAGGGCATGCTGGTTTTGAGAAGTTTGCATAACTTATGAACATGAAAAATGGCCAATTCAAAAGTGAGTTTTTGCTATATTGTGAAATTCGATTCTCCCTAACCATGAGGTTGTTTGATGAGTTCTTGGACATTTTGGAAAGCTTGGAATGTGTACTACAATCCATATTTGAAATGCAAATTGAAATTCCAAGTGGAAGTGTATGGAAAATGGTCTTAAAGTGGGGTAGAAAAACTTGTCAAAATAGGTTAAAATTTCACTAAGTTAAAAATGGTTTAGTGCCCTTATTCAAAAATTTGTAACTTGAGATACAAGCTTCAAATGAGAAAACTTTGTGAATCAAAGTTGTAGATTATGCAACAAGCTACAACTTTCATGTTTTGACTTTTGTTTGAATCCAGATGAATCTTGGTGAAAAAGTGGGGCAAGGTTGGGAAAAAATTAGGGTTTTTCATAACTTAGAAAAATTCTAAGTTATGAAAAATTCCATTTCAAACCCTAATTTGCATTTCTTGGTTTCTTGGTGAACAAGTTTCATGATTTGGCATGTTTTCATGAAAAATGAATCTTGACTCTTGATTTTGACCAAAAAGTCAAAGTTTGACTTTTCAGTATACAGTCAAAATTGATCAATTTGACTGGGAAATTCAACTGTCAATCTTGTGTACTTGGGATCTTTTGAGTTTGTTGAGCATGTCAAGACAATTCCATGGGGTCCTTGAGTCCATATGTGAGCTTGGTTTGCCATTGGCTAGCTCAAACAGTCAAAAATTGCCTTTGTGCAGTCAAAACCCTAAAAATGACCATTTTGCCCTTTTGATGATCTGATCAAATTTCTTGTGGAATTGTGATCCAAACTTGATCAAATGGTTCATATGAGTTCATAATGTTGATGTGGGTCAATTTTCATGAGATTTGACTGTCAATTGGCCACAGTTGACTTTTTCCCCAATACAACTGATTTTTAGGTCAACTGTCCAATTGACTGGGCCAAACTTGGAATCAAGACTTGAAACTTGGTATGGATAAACTTGGGAGTCCAACATGAAGCATGAAAGTCATCTTAGGCATTTTAGGTCAAAACATCTTTGTTCAACCACAAACCCTAATTTGGGTTAACAGTGCAAGGAGAAGTCTTGAGCAGAGGAAACCCTAACTGGATCTTGATTTTCAAAGGTCTTTGTGATGAGAAAATGTTGAGGAAATGGGAAGGCAAATTTTGGGGTATAACAGTTGCCCCTGTTCAATCTTCTTGGACCCGAAGAGTTAGATTGGCAAGTTTGCCTTTCGTGACTCGAGGGTAAAAGGAGATTGGACACTAGAGTGCCCGGAAAATTTGCACTCGGCGATATGATGGTAGAGGTGAATGGGCTTAAAGATGCCATTTGGTGATGGGATTAAAGATGCCATCTGGTGCGATAGAATCTTGTCGAGGGATGGGCTTAGAGATGCCATTTGGTGATGGGCTTAAAGATGCCATCTGGTGACTGCTGGCAGGAGGATGGGCTTATAGATGTCATCTGGACATGTTGAACTGTATGTCAATGATGAGTGGACAAGTGTCAGAAGGGCCTCCATGTTTCGGAACATCTCTGAATTGGGGTCCGAACAAGCAACAAATTGACGTCCATGTCTGGAGAGTCTGTAAACTAATTTCAGGAGTCGAGAAGAGTCTGAACAGATTGACATCCGTTGTAGGGAAGAATCTGTAAAATGTTTTGAGAAGAGTCTGAACAAGTTGGTAGATTGACATCCGTTATAGGGAAGAATCCGTAAACTATTTTCAGAAGTTTTGAAGTTGAAGAGGAACCGGTGTAAGGTTTCTTGATAATGCGTCTGGATGGATCTGGAATAAGTATCAGAATGTCGCCGTGTCCGGGTCACATCTGAACTATTTCTGGATGAATCTCGGGAGATGATCTGTGTCTGTCGACTGATCTTTCCTGAAAAGGCAAAGGGTTAGTTGTATGCAATGTTATGATGCATGATGTAATGTACGTGACATCAATATTTATGATATGAATGTGATGAATGCGCATGTAAGCTGATGAGCTATTCTTGCTGAGGATAACTGAATCCGAGATGGCTGGAGATAAAAGCATCTTGACTGCTACCGGGGAAAATAAATCCTTGGCTGCTACTGGGGAAGAGAATTCCTGATGACCTCTACTGGGGAGCTCCAAACTAGTAGACTCGTGCTGGGGAGGTCAGATTGAGAATCTTCAGCTTGATGGGAAGTAACTCTGGCGACTTCACTGGGGAACTCAAGATTTGCCCTTTCAAAACTCTATGGGGAGAAAGTTCAAAGTTCTGGCTCCGTTGGGGATTGATAATTTGAAGTTTTAGCTTCGCTGGGGATAATGAAACTTGACTCTGAGTGGAGTTAGCTTCTGGAAGAATCTGAACAAGCGATAGGTTAACCTCCGTTACTTGGAGAACCCGTGAACTGTTTTCGGAAATCTTGAAGTTGAATCAGCAATAGAGCCGCATCCGTTGTTGGGAAGCGTCCGTAAACTGATTTCAGAAGTTGAGAAGAGTCTGAACAAGTTGGTAGATTAACATCCGTTGTTGGGAAGAATCTGTAAACTTGTTTCAGAAGTCTTGAAGAGGAACCGGTGTAGGGTTTCCTGATGATGAGCTTGCGTAAAACTGCATCGGTTTTTGAACACTTTTGACATTCGAATGCCCCAAGTGGTGATGTAGATAAATTCCTGGCTTATTACAGGTGTTGGTCTACAATCGGTCGTACACAGATGTTTTCCTGGGTTGTTACAGGTGTTGATCTGGAACTCTTCAGACGTGCCCTGGCTGGATACAGGAGTCGAGTCTGGAACTAGTCGTCAACAGATATGCCCTGGCTGGATACAGGAATCGAATCTTCGAACTCTTCAGACGTGCCCTGGCTAGATACATGAATCGAGTCTGGAAATGTGGTCAACAGATATGCCCTGGCTGGATACAGGAGTCGAATCTGGAAAGGTGATAGTTGATAGATATGCCCTGGCTGGATACAGGAATCGAATCTTCAAACTCTTCAGACGTGCCCTGGCTAGATACAGGAATCGAGTCTGGAAATGTGGTCAACAGATATGCCCTGGCTGGATACAGGAGTCGAATCTGGAATTGTGATAGTTGATAGACATGCCCTGGCTGGATACAGGAATCGAATCTTCAAACTATTCAGACGTGCCCTGGCTAGATACAGGAATCGAGTCTGGAAATATTGTAGTTGATAGATGTGCCCTGGCTGGATACAGGAATCGAATCTTCGAACTCTTCAAACGTGCCCTGGCTAGATACAGGAATCGAGTCTGGAAATGTGGTCAACAGATATGCCCTGGCTGGATACAGGAGTCGAATCTGGAAATGTTGTAGTTGATTTGTTGAACACTTTTGACATTCGAATGCCCCAAGTGGTGAAGAAGGAGTCTTGAATCAGATTACTCTGCATATTGAGAGATTTCTTGAAATCTTGACTGGACTGCCCCAGGTTAACTGAACTTTGAAAGATCTGTTGGACCTTGACTGGACTGCCCCAGGTTAATTTGAATTGTGACATGTCATGCCCCTTGTTGATAGGGGATTTGATGGGAGTGTTATCCTCTTGAAGTGATTTTGACCTGCTGAGAGAGCTTTCGTTCCTCCGAACATTCGCTGTATGAATTTCTTCGCTGTCAAACAAAAAGGTCAAATGCAGACAGTGATATTCGAATAATGCAAAGTTTATGTTTGTCTCAAAATTTTGAAAAATGTGTTTTTAGCAGGAAACTTTTCATAAGATAAGTCCACACAAGATTTAGAGTAAAGCCCTACAGGAGTCAGGATACCTTTTGTAACAGTATGCTTTCGAACTAACCCATGCTTCAATTAGGACTTTTGAAGGGTTGTAACGTGGCTTGGTTCACGGTTTAAGAAACAAAGGATAAAAGCTCAAAGTATATTTGTACCCACCCGCTCTTCGTGATGTTCTTCAACCTAAGCTCAGTCAATTGTGCGTCACACTCTGTTTTGAGTTTCGAACGACTTTCGGGCGATGGTTCACCAGTTTGAATTTTGGGAGACAGTCATCATTTCCCTTTTCTTCTTCAACACTTTTCATGTTGTTGAGGATTT
The DNA here is from genome assembly GCA_948472305.1 of Vicia faba. Taxonomy (NCBI): domain Eukaryota; kingdom Viridiplantae; phylum Streptophyta; class Magnoliopsida; order Fabales; family Fabaceae; genus Vicia; species Vicia faba. Next base: position 824,421,617 of record OX451737.1, on the reverse strand, counting down.
TGTAATGACCTCACTATTTTGATTTTGATTTGTTATCCCTAACTTTTGCCTGACTGTTCCCGTTTTCGGGATTACTGTCAGCGGGATGCCCCAGCTTTCCTAAGCCTCCTTTATGGGTTTTGGCTCGGCGGGCTTTTCTCTTTTGAGAGATTGACTGTCTATATGATAGGGAACCACCCTTGTCTTTTGATTCCAAAGGAATGCTTCCTTTTTTTGACATCGTTCATTGTATTACGAACTGAGAGTTTGCAACTTCAATGCGCATTTTCTCTTGAATTAACTGAGATACTACCCTGCCCCAGGTTTATATCAAAGGTTTTGATTGTTTAGAACAGAAAACTCCTACTTCTTTGGCTCGAAGGGGTTGACTAGGGATTAACTTCCTTATAACTCTAGTGTTTGGGGATTGAAAGAAATGCCTGTACATCATCAGCAAGGTTTGTTCAAAAGCATACTGTATAAGATCATGGTATTGTTTCGTCATCCTCCCTCTAAAGGCTTACAGCTTTTTATCAAGAGTCAAATATCATAAAGAAAAGCATAAGAGTAGTGAAACGAATGGATGAATTCAAGACAACCATATGCAATGCATTAATGAAAACAGAGTTTAACATCAACAGATAATTGTTTGACAGCAAAAGAAATTACAACTTTGAAAATTCAAAAAGAAGCAAAAGTCTTTCAGCTTGAGCTTCGTCACTTCAAGTGGAGAACCTTTCAACGGAAGATTTTCATCTCACCGTCTGGCATGAATTCCAGCACCCCAATGTCGATCAGATCTTGAATCTTATTCTTCAAGGCCCAACAGTCGTTGGTGTCGTGTCCCGGGCTGTAGGAGTGGTAAACACAGAATGCGTCGGGATTATAGTGAGGAGAGGAGATATTGGGCTTCTGAGGAGGGTCCTTCAAGGTAAGCAAGTTGACCTCCATCAGACACTTCAGTATGAAAAATAATGGTATTTCAGTCTCCGTGAACTGTCTTCCCGACTTTTCTTGCTTACGTCGATTGCCCCGTTGACGCTGGCGAGGTTGTTGATGGGTTTGTGACCCTGAAGCGAGCAAAGGAGCTTTCCCCTGGTCTTCTTGAGTGGACGGAGGCTGAGCAGTGACTTGCTCTCCGACCTCAGATGTTTGCCCCAGTTGGTTGTTTGGAAGCAGTTGGCGGACAAGAACTCTGAGTTCCTCTTGCCTTTGGGATAGGTCTTAGATGAGAGCCATCTGGCCCACCAACTGTCCCATCACTTGAGTCCTCAGTGTTGTCAGATCAAACTGCAGCTCCGCAATCTGATCACTCCTGGCATTGTTGGAATTCCCCAAGCCCTTGGTGAGAAGAGCTTTCATCTCTTCTTGCCCCAGAGACAAGTTCAGGAACATCTCCTGCAGTTGAGCAGCCTGGTCTTGAATGTCTTTGACGGACCTTTCTAGAGCCATCTCTTGCTGAAATAAACAGCAGGAGAGTAAGGAAACCTGAAAAAGGAAAGACTGTCAAAATGCGATGTATGATATGCGGATGCATGCTTTCAAGGATCTCTTGGGGTAAACACAAGAAAATGTTAGAGGTTGAACTCTGCTCTTGGATTGGAGACCTCTGCACCGGTGGACGTCTTTCCACGAGAATCGAGCTCACCATGTCGAGTGGGTCATAGCCACTGATTCGAGTTGTTGTTCTTGAACTTTGATTGGAGAACTTTGTATCAGTGAACGTCTTTCCACGAGAATCAAGCTCACCATGTCAAGTGGGTCATAGCCACTGATTCAAGCTGTTGTTCTTGAACTTTGACTGGATTGGTTAGAGGAAAGACCTCTTGCCCCTTGATAGACGTCTGGTTCAACGTAACCCTGCATCCAAAGAACCCTCGAGATCCTTGAAATGGTTATTGAAAATACTATGGTATGATGTCATGATGTTATGTACATGTATGCACAAGCAAGTGAGTGTATATACAGGCAAACATATTCACACAAAGCACACAAGGCCTTAGGTTTAGGCTTGTATGAGGTTCAGGTACTACCCTCTTTCAGTCCGTTGGTTAAAACCTGTCCTATCAAAAGTAACCGGGTTCTAGAGGATCTCATATCATTGGCTACCCTCAATCGGTCATAACTCCAGCATCGCAACCTTTTCTCGTGGCCGGAACCATCGCGAGAGTTTAGCCTCAATGAGTGTAGCATACTGCTACTGTTCTAATGGCCAAGTTGGGTCAATTTAGGGCTCTAAGGTCGGTTGGTGCTTAACGACTCCTTGGAAGACCCATATTCTCCCCATTTCAACACGAGGGATATCGGTACAGACCAAGGCGCCACACCAACGTAGCCACTGCTTCACCCATGTCGGTATACGCCGGACAGGTCCCTCACAGATTATGCTACCTAAAAGGGTTTCCCCAGATCCGGGTTAGGATCTATAAAACTCTGATACAAAGCCCACAAATGTAAAAGCAAGCAAAGAAATCAATTGAAAATAAAGGTGATCTAAACCCTAAGGTAACCCCACTTAAAAATTATCCCCAGCAGAGTCGCCAGTTCTGTGATACGGTGGGAGAACTGACTTAAGGTTTTGCGTTTGTTTTCGCAAATGTTTCGGTTGAGCAAGAGTCGCCACCGACTTTTTATTTTATCCTAAGGAAAGGTTTAAAAAGCACAGCAAAAACCTTTTGAGATGTTTTCTTGGGTTCGGGGAGTAGATTATAGAAAGGGAAGGTATTAGCACCCTTTCTATCCATGGTTATCCATGGGCTCTTAGTTACTCGCTTAGATCAACTTGCCTTTTGTTTTCAATTGTTTTAAATGGTGCTTGTGTGTGTGGGTTTGAAAATATTTTGAAAAGAAGCCAATGTGGTGGCAACCTTTGTAATGATCCATGTGGGGATGTATACAAAGATGTATGTCTTTTGAAAAAGATTTTCATTTATTTTTGAAAGTTGTTTTGAAAGTTGTTTTGAAAGTGTAGTGATGTGTGGTTTTAGAAAATAGGCAAGTGTTTTGTTTTTGCAAGTTTGATTCAAGTGACTAAGAGGTTGTCTACTCCTAAATTTCTCAAAGTTTTATTGCTATGTTTTAACCCTTTTAATAAGTTTGTTCCACCATTGTATTTGGTGGACAATCTCATGTTAGGATGTGAAAGGGACGGGCACGGGTCATCGTTTAGACCATAATTGCAACGGTGTCAAGTATCTTTGGGCATTTTCTTTGAGGGACTTGATCATTTGTTTTGGAAGTATTTTGAAAATGTTATCGAGGGACTATGATCATTTGTTTGTTTTGCCCAAAGAGACTTAACATGCAATATGGCCCAATTTGAAAGGCAACAAGTGGAGTACCCTAGGGGGTGCAAGTGTGATTTGTGTGTCCATTTTCATGCTTGTTTGTCTTGAGATTAGGTCATAACTATTTTGTCGTTTTTTGCGTACAAACCCTAATTCTAACATGGCATAATTAGAAAGCAATAAAAGCGCGAAAATAAATTTACTAAGCTATTACAAAACCAAATATGGGAAGGGGGGTACAAATGTTCAAATGGGGATTTTGACAAGTAATGTAAAACCTAAAACTATTACATCATTGTTGAAATATTTTACAAGATGATTAATTGCATAAATTAAATAAAATAAGAATAAATATGCAAGATGCAAAAATGGTTTTTTGTATGTATGAAAAAGGAATTATTTATGTAAGAATAAAAAGAAAATAAAAGGTATTATTTTGGGGTTTTTTCACATTTAGGGAAAAAACCCTAATTCTATTAAATAAAATGTATTATTATTTAATTTAATACAAGTATTTATTTATTATGTACAAAAATAAAAATAAAATGAGGTATATTATAAAAAAGTATTTTTTATATCAAATATTAATAAAATGAAAAATTCAAATATTTTTATATTCTAACCTAAATATATTAATAAACATATATATATATAGGTATTAAGTCCTAAATATGTATTATATATAAGAATAATAATATTTATTATTTAATAAAAAAAAGTATTTTTTTCTATAAAAATATTTTCAGAAAGTAAACAAAAATAAAAATGTATAGAAATGTATTGGCACTATTTGTTTTAGTATTTTAAATAAAATATGTATATTTATCTATTTATGTATAACTAAAGAAAAATTAAATAAAAGCCTAATAAAATCAAAAATGGTGAGAAAAAATATTTTTATATTTTTAATGTCATGATAAAAAATAAACAAAGTCAATCAAAAAAAGAAAAAGTCAAAAAGTCAAAGAAATAAGCAAATGGGCCTTGGGGGTGTAAAAGCAATTAGCATGGTGTGAATAAGAAAAATACACAGGCCCGGCCCAAAAGACCACTGTCTTCAACCTCCAGCCCTCTGTTTGAACAAAACGCGCGCCACTTTCCTCCATTGCTAAGTCCTGATTCTTGGCTTTTTAACAAAAACTCATAACATAAAAAATGTTCAGCATGAATAGACGATTCTAACCATATGCATAACTTGATCTAACTCTCTAAGATGAGGGAGAATTTCTCCTCCCCCAAATCCTAACCTAGTTTTTCTGCCATTTTCAAACTTCAAATTCTCACAACTCAAGCAAAAGAAATGAAAAGTAAAAACAAGTACATGTTCAGTGGCATGAGTAGAACCTTGTTTCTTCACAAACTTAAAGCTAATGATGCCTAATAAGAGAGATACGAATTCAAAAACTTACCTGTTCAGTTGAAGTTCTATCTGGAGATGTAGGAACTTTCAGTACAAGGTGATGATTGGAGAAGCTTCCTTGAGGTCCAGGGATGCTATTCCAATGTTTACTTTGTCTTGAAAGCTTCTGAATCGAGCTAGAGAACTTCACCTGCAAGTCAGAAATGTGAAAATGGTGGAAGTGGTTAGAGTGATTACAGGTCGTGCTTTTGCTCTTGGTTAGCTTGCATAGGTGCTAGGGGATGTGTAGGAACTGGTTTGGGCAAGAAAGCTTGAGGGAAATAGGAGATAGCACTCAAACTGCAGAGGCAACTCTGTTTTTGCAGTTTGATGGTGTTTTTTGGTTTGATGATGTTTGGGAGGCAAATGGCTCGTGCAAAAGCTTGGTTATGATGTGTGTAATGTGTTTGATAACTTTGTTCTTGTGTTTGTAAGCTGGTTTCTGAGTTGGTACAAGTTATGCCACATTTCTTGAACTTGAAGCAAACAAAAGCCACTTGATCATTCTAGCCTGTACAGGCCCTCACACTATGCTGCATCTTTTTGTCTTGATCAGAGTGTTATGTCCATGAATCTTGTGTCCAAAGATATGCATTGTACCATTTGATTTGCAAACTTGACATAAAGTTCTTCTTTTCAAAAATGGATAAACCACTTTTTCCAATTAAGGCTTAATCCCTTGTGTAATGACTATATGAACAAAACAAAGCTAAAACACAATGGATTGGCATTTAATTATTGAGTGTAACTTGGTTTAAGGACCTGTAATCAAGGGCATGCTGGTTTTGAGAAGTTTGCATAACTTATGAACATGAAAAATGGCCAATTCAAAAGTGAGTTTTTGCTATATTGTGAAATTCGATTCTCCCTAACCATGAGGTTGTTTGATGAGTTCTTGGACATTTTGGAAAGCTTGGAATGTGTACTACAATCCATATTTGAAATGCAAATTGAAATTCCAAGTGTAAGTGTATGGAAAATGGTCTTAAAGTGGGGTAGAAAAACTTGTCAAAATAGGTTAAAATTTCACTAAGTTAAAAATGGTTTAGTGCCCTTATTCAAAAATTTGTAACTTGAGATACAAGCTTCAAATGAGAAAACTTTGTGAATCAAAGTTGTAGATTATGCAACAAGCTACAACTTTCATGTTTTGACTTTTGTTTGAATCCAGATGAATCTTGGTGAAAAAGTGGGGCAAGGTTGGGAAAAAATTAGGGTTTTTCATAACTTAGAAAAATTCTAAGTTATGAAAAATTCCATTTCAAACCCTAATTTGCATTTCTTGGTTTCTTGGTGAACAAGTTTCATGATTTGGCATGTTTTCATGAAAAATGAATCTTGACTCTTGATTTTGACCAAAAAGTCAAAGTTTGACTTTTCAGTATACAGTCAAAATTGATCAATTTGACTGGGAAATTCAACTGTCAATCTTGTGTACTTGGGATCTTTTGAGTTTGTTGAGCATGTCAAGACAATTCCATGGGGTCCTTGAGTCCATATGTAAGCTTGGTTTGCCATTGGCTAGCTCAAACAGTCAAAAATTGCCTTTGTGCAGTCAAAACCCTAAAAATGACCATTTTGCCCTTTTGATGATCTGATCAAATTTCTTGTGGAATTGTGATCCAAACTTGATCAAATGGTTCATGTGAGTTCATAATGTTGATGTGGGTCAATTTTCATGAGATTTGACTGTCAATTGGCCACAGTTGACTTTTTCCCCAATACAGCTGATTTATAGGTCAACTGTCCAATTGACTGGGCCAAACTTGGAATCAAGACTTGAAACTTGGTATGGATAAACTTGGGAGTCCAACATGAAACATGAAAGTCATCTTAGGCATTTTAGGTCAAAACATCTTTGTTCAACCACAAACCCTAATTTGGGTTAACAGTGCAAGGAGAAGTCTTGAGCAGAGGAAACCCTAACTGGATCTTGATTTTCAAAGGTCTTTGTGATGAGAAAATGTTGAGGAAATGGGAGGGCAAATTTTGGGGTACAACAGAAGAAGATAATGTATGACTGGATGTCAGGACATTATTTAGGACATGTTTCATATATGATCAATAAAGGAGTTTTTAGGGACATTTTGATAAAACACGGGTCAGTAAGCGTGTTTGATTGTGCATGAGCATTTATTGGGACTTGTTTTACTCAGAAGATGCAATCCAGAGTTGTTAAGACGTTCAATGCTATTTTTGGACGATGCACATTGATTTTTGTGGAAGTTTCTCCTCAAATGACGTTTCCTTTTTGACCAAGACTATAGCTACTTTCAAGGATCATTATTTCCCAAGTAAATTGACCAGTTATTTATAGAGGGTTCTCCTTTCCTCTTTCACCTCGTGAAGATTTTATTGTGTCTATAATTCTTATGGCTTTTGTTCAGGTTTGGGTGAGTTGTGTTTGGGTCTGGTTTTGTGAAGGCCTTCTTTGTCAATTTTTGGTGAAAAAGGGGGAGAGAAAGTTGTTTGCTCAGATGTTATGTCCAGGGTTTATTTTTCTAGAAGTCACACAAACATGTTGCAAAGAATGTTCTATTCTATGTCTGTTTGAGTTTGTGACTTGTGATTTGAGTTATGAACACAATTGTGATATGTGCTCTGAGTTACCCAGCATGGTGGTTTAATGCTTCATGGTCTTCTTTTTCCACCGGTTGAAAGGAAGATATATTCATCTGTGACAAGAATAGGTTCCTGGGTTGAGGGGGAGTGTAAGAATAGGTTCCTGGGTTGAGGGGGAGTGTAGTCCTTTCATCTTCCTCGTCTAGATTGGTTACATCAAATACCTTCAGGACTTTCCTTTCTTTTATCCTGAGTTTGTTGTTCTTTGATGCTAGAGGTTGTACTGCAATGGAGCTCATTCAAATTTCTGTAAAGAAGATATCGAACAAAGATGTCCCAACATCTTTACTGAAGACTGTTGCACCCCAAATTTTACCCTCTTGATTTAGGCTTATGTTTCATCATGAATATTATATTGCATTACATTCATACATTGTGATGGGATCAAAGTACTTTGGTTATCAAGTCTTCCTCAAGCTTTGAAGGTTGATTGCATTGACAAGTTGCTCAAGTAGAACCTTATCATCTAAACCTCTGGATCTTTCAATCTCAAAAGTTATTGCATATCTCAAGATATTTTATCCATCTCTTTGGATCATCAGAGGATTGAAGTTTGTGATTGTTTATAAGAGGAATCTCTCTTTTGATTCACCAGTCAAATTAGGGTTTTGCTTGATCAAGGATATTGATCAATGTACAGGTCTTGATTTGGAAGCTACAACATCTCATTGGTATTTGAAAAGTCTTTGTACAAGAAATTGGTCAAGATGCCCAGAGGATTTAAAATTTTGGAGATGATTCATCAGTCTCCTAAGGTGTTAACCAAAACTAGGGTTTGGGATTTCATCAAGATTTATTGAGAAATTTTAAGTGAAACTTTTTACATGACCTCTATATATTTGGAAGATCATATGTTTGAAGTTTTGATCATCAATTTTGAAGGGAAGTGGATCAATTGATTCAAAGGGGCAAAATGGTCATTTTGGTCAAAATCAGTCAAAGTCAAGATTGACCAAGGGAATTTTTGGCCAACCATCAATTCAAGGGTGTACTTTTCATATTTCAAGTCCATTTTAATCATTGGATCAAAGAGATTGAGGTTTGGGTTGAAACTTGTTCATGAAGAAACCCTAAAAGTTTCTAATTTTGGAAAATAAGGACTTAATTTCAAAAATTCATATTTTACTCACCTTTGATCAAAAAAATGCAAATGAAGTATGCTTTGAAATATAAGAGGATGATCTTTCATCTCCTTTTAGTTTCATGTCCAAATTGGCAAAGAGTCGAGAGTTAGAAAGCTTGGAATCACAAAATTATAGGTCATTTTCCAAATTTAGTGAATTTCATGTCAAATTTTGAGGACCTTAATGGATTCAATTGCAAAAACTCAAAACTAAAGGATTGTAGATATTTTCAATACCTTTCCAAGTTGTACTCATTTGTGTCCAAATTCAAAAATATGACCAAGTTATGGACTTTGGAATTTTGAGGCATTTTATTGAATTTTGACAAGTATGCAAAATGGCCATTTCTTGAGAACTTCATTTTCATCTATTCTCTTCACTTCTAATCAATCCCATGAACAATTTGTGACATGCTGAGGCCCATCACACTCACAATTTCGTGTCCATGTGCTTCTTGAACTTGCTTGAATGAAAAAATACAAAACTTGCCCGATTTTGCAAATTCACCAACACTTCTTCATTTCAAACAATCATGAGCTGGCACTTGGAGAATGTATTTCTGACTTCATTTGGCTCACAAAATGCACAAAAGGAAAGCAAATGCACGAGTGAAATGCAGGCTCCATGTGCATCCTCATTTTTAGCCAAAACTACCAAACTTGCCCTCCAACAGTTTTGAGTGCCAAATACCACTTCTATCCTCCTACTCTCATGCTATATAACAAGAATCAAGGCTCAGTTATGAAGGAGGAGGCTCATAATCGCTACATTGCAAATCTGAAAATTTCCAAGCATCTCTGCAAATTGCTTCGAATCTCTCTTCTCCTTGGATCATTCTTCAAAATTCTTGGTGAATCAGCTTCAGTGAAGTAAGGAGATCAAGCCTGCACCATTGGATTGCTTCTGGAGTGAAGGAATCGTGTTTCCAGTTTTCACATCCATGTGAGTTTCTTGAACTTTGATTTATGTGTTTCAGCTTGAATTGATGATGTAAATCATGTTCGTTGAGTTGCTAGTTGGCCAATCACTAGGATTGATGTATATTTGAGCTTTGATTCAAGCAGAATTATTGAAATCGTGTTCATGACTTTGATGTTTGCAGTGAGTTTTTTCAGTTTTTGAGACTTTATTTCTTGATCCATGCTTGATCTTTGAGATTGATTCAAATTGCATAATGTAGTATGATATGCTAGCTTTAATTTGCACTTGATTTCATGGATTTTGGTTGAGAAACGAGCATGATTGATGGATCTGAACATAGGCTCATGACCTGTTGTGTTGCACGCGTTTTGCCCTATGCTGGAGGTTGAAGATGAAGTGAGGTGGCGAGCTGTGATTGGCTTGATTTAAATTTTAATGCATTTCATATTATTTGATTTTAATTAATTTTCTGATTTTTATTTCTTGATCAAAATAATTTAAAAAATTCTAAAAAAATCATCACAAGTCCAAAATAATTTCAACTATCTTGTGTAATTTTATTGGAATTTTTAAAAATGTTTTGATTGGTTTAAAAAATTCATAAGTTTAAATAATTCTTTGTTTAAAGATTATTTTTATTTTAATAGTTCTTTTGATCTAAAAATTCCACAAAAAAAGTTTTGAACTCTTAAAATTATTTAGAATTTGATTCTAAAATTTGTTTGGTATTTTTTCCTATTTTTGATTAGAAGATTAATTTGGGAGTTTTATTTGATTGTTCGTTTTACAATTTTATTTTAATATTTTCCTTTAATTCAAAAATCCTAAAAAAAAAATCATACAAATTTGTTTTTAATCATAGAGTCTGAATATAATTTGTTTTGACATTTTTATGACTTTTGGCTAGGGTTTGCATTTTTGTCATTTAATAATAGTTTCATTGTTTAATTGTTTGTTTAATTTTGTTTTAATATTTCCTTTAATTCGAAAATTCCACAAAAAATCAGGGATGTGTGTTTTTAATTCTAATATTTGAATATAATTTTGTTTGGATATTTTTCTGATTTTTGATTATATTTTTATTTTGAAATGTGATTATTTGTTTAATTGATTAATTGTTTGAATTTGATTTTATTTTTGACTTTTCTTTAATTCAAAAAATGTGAAAAAATATGTATTCTGACATTTAGGGTTTTCTTGTGGTTTGCATAATCTTGGTTTGAATTGTTTTAATTTTGATCTTACCTAATTAATATTTAAGATTAAAATTCAAACAATTAGGGTTTTGTAGCTTACATTGCAAGTTTCATTTTCAAAACCATTATGCCCTGGATTTTCAATGGAACTTAGGTCTTTATTATGGTTCATGAATGTATTGAGGATCTGAAAACCATTTTTGTTGAATTATTTGACTTGGTTTGATATTTTTCCATGAATTATTTTGAAAATTGTCTAGTTTTGATAGTTTGGCCAACTAGTTTTGAACTTTGGGCCTCATTTGAACCCCTCCTCCACCATTCATGAACTTAAGACTTACTTTCTGACTTCTACACACTTCAAAGATGCTAATAAATTTTTGGTTTGAATTATTGATCATTGTTTCTATTGTTGATGTATTTTTGAAGTGAAGGTACCCAATTAATGTTGCATACCTTGTTGCAATTTGTTTGATGGCCAATGAACTTGAGTGAGGCCTATGATTGGGCACCTAATGATCATGTTGGTTCTGTTTATCCACATAAACTCAAGTCATTTCATTAAATTCCCCATGTTTGAATGATTGAACCTTTTGATGCATTGTGTGGGATTCCTCTTCTATTATGCTTGTGAGCTGTGATGAAATAATTGAGTATGATTGAATTGTGTTTGCTACTGACCTTCATGGTATTTGATTGTATTCTTCTCAAGCTCCCATGATCCTTGATTGATATTCAATTGTCAACTCAACATGGTGATAGAAAGGAGAAACATTCCTCTAATTCTTTTGACCAAATTGTGCATATGAGTGTTTCCTTTTGTCTATCATGACTAATGTTTGATAGTTGCTATCATGTTTTCTCATTTCATTATGGTGTCATCATCCATCCCTTATGTGAATCACCATTCTATTTATGGGAATACTAACTTGGTTGTTGAATGTGTGAGGTACTTTGAGGAAAGTTTCCATTTTTGGCTTGAGGCTACTGTGTTTCACTTTATTTGTGGAACACAATTTATTATATTGGAACTACTCTTGTGCTTGGCATATTTGATAGTCTATGCAGGATATATATGTGATTATGAATTCCATACATTGCCCATGGGATCTGTTCATATCTGATAATCTCAATACTTACATCCCGATGGCGTAATTTCTGACTTGATTTGTCTGTTGATGCCAGCTTTCTTGAAGTTCTCTGGGTTTCTTTTATTCTAGCTCAGTTTCTACGGATAATTATCCGTTTGGTATTGCACTATTTCCTTTCTTCTACTTTCATAGTTCTATGTTTCATGATGGGACCTCGGTTGCTGATATATGTCAGGAGGCCCTCTGTTTTTGTTTGATACATGTGTTGTGTTTTCTTCTTTAACTTTTGATCGATGAGTCACTCAATTTAGAGATTGAGATCACAACTTCGCTCTCAGTGCATGTTCCCTATAGGATGTCTATTGTTTTTCTTCTTTAATTGTTGATCGATGAGTCACTCAATTTAGAAATTGAGATCACGACTTCGCTCTCAGTGCATGTTCCCTATAGGATGTTTATTGTTTTTCTTCTTTAATTGTTGATCGATGAGTCACTCAATTTAGAAATTGAGATCACGACTTCGCTCTAATTGCATGTTTCCTATAGGATGGTTTTGTTAAGCTTCTTTTAACATGTTGATTAATGTAGGAATCCATGTATGCTAACATAGGGTAGGATTTTCCTTTATCCTCAACCTTAGGGTCGACCATTGTATGATAGAACTAGGGATAGTGCTAGGCTAGTTTCCCTTAGTTGTTTTTCCTTCCTTTGCATTTTTCATCTTAAAACAAAAATTGTTTTCTTGGAAAATCATAAAACACCTCTAATAAACTCAAACCCTTCTTCAAGGTAAAAGATACAAATCATTCTTATTTGTTTGTGTGCCTCTTGGCTTTGTTTTCAAATCTGGTTTAGCCGATATTTCGCCATCGCACAATTGTTTGAAGCCGATGTTTCGCCATCGCACATGTTTGTTATCCTACTTTGATTCTAAATATCATTGTTAGGTGTGATGTTTTGTCACCCGTTTTATTGATGTTTCGCCATCTTTACCATGATATCTAGTTATCTTTTAGCCGATGTCTCGCCATCGCATATTTGTTTGAAGCTGATGTTTCGCCATTGCACATGTTTATTATCCTACTTTGATTCTCAATATCATTGTTAGGTGTGATGTTTTGTCATCTATTTTGTTGATGCTTCGCCATCTTTTCCATTATATCTTGTTATCTTTTAGCCAATGTTTCGCCATCGCACATTTGTTTGAAGCCGATGTTTCCCCATCGCACATGTTTGGTATCCTACTTTGATTCTCAATATCATTGTTTGGTGTGATGTTTTATCATTTAATGTTTCGCCATCTTTGAAATGCTACTATGTTATTATTTAGTCGATGTTTTACCATCTCATTTGTTTGTTGTTTTATTGATGTTTTGCCATCTTGACTGTTTTTATTGTCTTAACTAAAAAACACAAACCAACCAAAATATATAAGCCGAACTACGGCTGCTCTGATTCCTTAAAAGGGATACGTAGGCATTGGGGTAGGGCCCGATCGAGCATAACTTTTATTTTCCCTACATTGTTTTATTTTTTTTCTTTCGCATGCATTCCCTTTTCAGTTTTAAGCCATAGACATAGGTCTTGACCATACCCATTAGATTAGACAACAAGAGTGGATACCGTAGAGTACTACAGGCGTGTGGGGTGCTAATACCTTCCCCTCGCATAACAGACTCCCTTACCCGATCTCTCGGTCGAAAGACCGTGATTTCTCCCTTTTCAGGTTTTCTCGATGCTTACCTTTCCCTTTCAGCGGGATAAAAGACGTTCGGTGGCGACTTCATTGATGTTTCATTACATCCAGATGACAGGTCCGACCGAGTGGTTTCAAAGACTAACTCGATGGTGTTGTACTGCTGAGATCAATAATTTCTGAGGACTACTATTGGTGGATGTTTTTTTTACTATTGTAATTTTTATTTATTTGTTTTAGCCAAAATATTCCAAAGGGGAGATTGTAAGTTCTCTAGTTTTAAGGATTGGCATTAATTTTTGTAAAATAAATAAAACAACAATATATTAGATAGGATGTTTTAACTTGCTAACAAGAAGAGGTTGGGTAAGAAGTCCTATGTTATGTTAGGACATGTTGAGTTGAAGAGTTTCAACATCGGGAACAACATGTTGGATAAGATGTCCTATGAAGGAGCATACAACATCGCGCCTGAGCTGAAGTGGACAGTTAAATTCTGTTATGATTTAATTGATGCAGAATATTTGGGGAGATATTGTGAAACATTATAGGACGATGATTTAAAGGTCAAGAAGAATCAATCATAATATTCAAGAATATACAGTTTCTAAATTTGGAGATAATTTAGGAAGATTTGATTGAAGACCTTGTTTGTAGCAGAAGTTATTGATGTTTGTTACAGCTGATATGATGTACTTTGAAGGACCAAATCTAGTTGGGTATAGCTGATATGATGTACTCATAAGCTGTGAAGTAATGAGTTAAGTATTGTTCTTGGAGGAAGCCTTGAAGCAACTCCAAGTTGTGGTCTTAGTTAAGAGTCCTGGCTAGTGATTATCATGGAAGTGTGTCTTCATGTTTGTTCAGAATTGTGTTGATCCAATCGTTGTTTGTGATTGAAGAGGGATTGAGGAGGGCCTCATATCTAGGTGAGTCTTAGATAGAAATATAGGAAGGGTAGTGATTAAGTGAGAAGTTGTAAATGGGGGAGTTTAGCTTCAAAATGATACTATGATAGTGGATTTGTCCCTGGCTAGGAATGCCTCCAGAGTAGGAAGGTTGTTTCGAACTGGGTTAACAATTATGTGTGTTTGTCATACCCCAAATTTGCCCCATCAATTTCAATGGTCATATTATTTCAATGTTACTATTTTTCTAAATATCTAATCATATCGTTCAATTTGTTCATTTTGAATATTATTTTTATGGGGGGTTTAAATTCATAAGAGGGGTTTTGCTTCAAAATGGACCATTAAAGTATGATGGCCCGTTAAGGGTTTTTACTCACTTTAAATAATAAGAGGAGGGAGGTGCATTTTTATAAAATAGGGGTGTGTTGCTTCAAGTGGGCCATCAAAGTCTGATGGCCCATTAAGGATTTGTGACACATTTTGAACAATGATGAAAGGGGTGTGTGTTTAGAATGGATGGCCCATTACAGTTTTGTAGCCCGTTTTTGTTGGCAGAGGGTTACGGTCATTACTTCAGTTTGCTGTGGTTTGACTCATTAGAATGTTGAGCCCAGTATGGAGAAATTATTGACTGAAGTCAACATTGGGCCTTGATTATTTCCTTTTTTTATTATTATTTATATTATTACTATTATTGTTATAGAAAATATTATTATCATTATTTTTTATAAAATAATTATTTTATTCTATTTTAATAAAACAAAGAACAAATTTTGGATGTGGTTGACTAAGTCAACCGAGGGTTTTGAAACCCTAGTTTCATTTTTAGTGGCAGCGCTGTTGTTCTTCATCCTCCTTGCTAAGAAAACAAAACCAAATCCAGAAACACATCAAATTATAACAAAATTGGATCAAATCTTTATCTAATTGAACAATGAACAAAACAAATCTTACAAGATTTAATATTACAAACAAATCGTTCATATTTGAAACAGATCTAAATCAAATCCCTAAATCAAAACCTACTTTATACAGTCTTCTTCAATCATGAATTGTAACAGAAATTACACAAAAATTTCCTAAATTACCCTAATCTAACATTATATAAACCCTAAGAATCTAATGAGAAAGGGGAAGAAAATTGAAGGAAATAGATGATGAAATTCTAGTATCAGATATGTGATGTCGAAGGAGATGTCACGACACAAATATCTGAGGACAATATAAAATGCAACAATATTAAAAACAGTTAAAACACAAGGGATTGTTAACCCAGTTAAGTGTACAACAACACCTACTCTAGGGGCTACCAAACCAAGGACAAGTCCATTAAATATTATCAATTCATAGACCCTCAGTAAATAACCAGTTTACAATCTAATCACTTAATCACTGCCCGTGCTATACTTCTACCTAAGACACACCTAGGTATGAGGCCCTCCTCAAATCTCTTCAATCACTAACAGTGAAAAACAACATAATTATCAAGTTTGAAAAACCTCAATCATTCAATACTTAAAAGCTTTTGAATGATCCACAATTTACAACTCAAATTACAACTCAATTATTGAAACAATACTAGAGTGTATTACAATTAAAAGATTCAGACTTCTAAAAAACACAGAGTATATTTTTCTTCAATTGTTGCGGTTCTACGAATAAGGATGCAAGTCCTTATAAAGGCACAACAGCTTCTTTATGGGCTTGGACTGAAAAACAAATATTGTAATATATTGAATCCCTTGAATATCTCCATGAAAGTAGGCCAAGATAATCCATAAAGATGAGACAGATCAAAAAATATTCCTCCATATTTTTCGCAAGATATAAACCACAAAACCTGAATAAGGCGCGCTTAAAAATAGGAAACTGAAAATATGAAAACACGTCCAGATCAGCAGGTTGATGTTAAAACATCTTTGACATCATTCAAAATCAGTTGAGATGATTTACTTCAAATGTTAATACATTAAGCAAAACATTACCAAATTAGTGTTTTACCAAAATTGCTGCCAACAAACACTTACAAACTCCCCCCTTTGGAAAATTTTGGCTAAAAAATTATTTGAGCACATTATCAGAGCAGAAGCAAAAAAAACCCAGTTAGCAATTAGCAGAAACTTAGTTAGCAGTTAGCAGTGGAAGATGTCAGGACATCTTCTGAGACATGAAGCTCTCTCTCAAACAATGAAGCTCCCCCTCAAACTTACCAGTCAGTCAGTCAGTCAGTTTCTCTCCCCCTTTTTAGACATAATATGCTAAATAAACGTATTCAAGAGAGTAGTAGAAACAAAAGTACAGACCAGAAATCCAAGTGTCAAGCATATACAAGTGCCAAAAATAACATAGGGATCAAAACACAAAAGAGAAAAAAAAGAACGGAACCAGCACAAAGTCTAACTGTCTGCAGGACTAGTAGACTTGGCAGCTTCAGAACTTTCTTCATTATCATAATCTCCTTCTTCAGTACCCACTTTATCATCAAGATTGTTATCCTTTTGCAGCTTCATGATCAGCTATTCAAATTTTAGCTCTCTTGTTGAGATAACTCTGATTACCTCATCAAGTTCTTTGCAGGCTTCCATTAACTCAGTAATCATATCATCCTTGCTTGAGTTCTTGTTTTCAGAGGATGCAGATGTCAAAACAATGTCTGGGACATGTTTACCTAAAAACAACTTGAAGTGAAGGGACATGGAAGATTCCCTTTTGCAAACTACATCAGTGCCACACATAATTCCAGGATGTTGATTTAGAATAATTCCACAAATAAGAGATGTAAAGGCAATAGGCATCTTGATAGCATAGATTCTTACATGCTTTACAGTCTGTTCAAAAATGTAAGCACCATAATCAAACAATTTCTTATTTCCAACAGCATAGATAAATTTTCCTAAACCAATTGTAATGGTTGAGGTATGATTAGTAGGGACCCAGTTAGCGGCTCTAATTCTATGCAGGATAGCATATTTCACATTAACTTACTAATAGGGAGCTTATTCTTCATGGGCCAATCACTCGCTTGGTTTGCAGTGATGGCTTTGCATAGCTAATTATCAGTCACTTCTAACTCATAATATTCATCTTCAAACCTGTCCAAATATTTATTGATGACAGCAGGGGAAAATTCAACACATCTTCCTCTAACAAACACCTTTCTATATTCCTCACTTTTGTGATCAACATAATCTATAGGAATATTAACAATAAATTCCTCAAAAAAAGTCTCATAACATTTTGTAAACCTGGTGACAGTCTTCATCAAGCCAGCAAAAGAACTCAGCTCCATAATCTATTTGCACTCTAGTGCACCTTCTCCAACCTCTCTTTCAAGAGCAATTCTTCTTTGGAAGACATGTTTCCATTTTTCAGCATTGCCAACAGAATGGAAGGAAATGTTGTCAAGAGGAGCATCATGCACCCTGACAGAAAGCTTCTTGCTTGCAGACTTCTTCACAGGAGAGATGTCTGGGACATTATCTTCATCATCATCTGAGGAGCTATCAGGTCTATCTTTTCTTTTGTTGGAGGGAGGAACCACTTTACTCCAGGGTGTAGCGGTAGAAATGTTGAGACTAAGCCATTGGATTGACTTGACTCGCACAGATCAAAATAAAAATCGCCAGCGCACTTTATTATTTCCAAAGGAATGGGAAAAGAGCGAATAACCCAAAGGAGGGGGAAAGATTATAGGTAAGGGGGTTGGTTATGCAAAGGGAAGGTATTAGAACCCTAAACATCTACGATACTCCACAGAACCTCTTTGAAAAATCTGTATATTTTGGCTATAAAATGTTGTATAAAAATAAATTGTGGAGATGAGAAAAGAGGTATATTTTTTATGATTCTTGCACCCGCCGCGGTTGCGAACCTTTAGTGCCTATGTACCACCTTCCGTGGAATATGGGATCAGGGTACTCGTTGTTCCTTTTAAAAAATTTAAAAACAAAAGTGTATTGGTTAATTTTAAGAGACAAGACATCATCGTCTTATCCGAGTGGAACAACATACTTACTACCCACGATTATGAGAAATGAGAATTTGCATCATCTCAAAGTGAAGGATATGACTTGGATTTTAAAATCAACAATGCCCCACTCAACACCCAAGTGGAAAATATCTCACTTCACTACATATCGTAGAAGTATAACAGCTCGCATCACTACAAGGAGTGACAAGAGTCTAATATTTTGAGAAAATTTTAAAGTAAAAAGACAAAATAGAAAAATGGTTTGAATGAGATTGATTTACTTTTAATCTTCTCACAAAAATGTCAAGGTATTATTAAATTTATTAAAGTTTGATTAAGAAAATGTTTTGAAAATGCATGGACATAAGTCCAAGTTTATTATGAAAGCGGTTCAAGTTTAGAAACAAGAAAGAGTTTTCAAAAGGAGAGAGAAGATTTTTGAAATTAAAGAACATGGGAGGAGATGGAGGTACTATCCTAAAGCATAAAGTAAAAGCTAAGGAGAAGGACCAACTGACCAACAAGAAGCCAACACTTGATACAATGAGTCAATGTAGAATTACATCATTTGGATTTGAAACCAAGCAAACAATTAATAAACCTCTTAAGAATACCAAGATTTAATTGCATTAAGTCTTCACAAAAATTGGGTAGAGTAACAATTGTACACAGATAAATTCCAGATTACAGACAAAGTATGTAATCATAATAACCTGCACACAAAGCAAACAAGCAACCCAATGTCCTTGGGTAAACCCCAAGAACTCCAGACAAAATTACAATCAAGATCACAAAGGCTCAAGGTAGGCCAGAACTTATAATCCTAAGTCCAAGAAGTCCACCACTCCATAATGCCAAGGATAGTAAACAAGTAGTCCAAGTAACATTAAAGCTTTTAGGGTTCAAGTTAATTATTAGGTATCTTCAAAAAGAAAATGAGAAAACTCAAGTGAGCAAAATAAAAATGACATGAAGATAAAGGCTCAAGTGAGCAAAGATAAAAAAAATAGCATGAAATATAAATGCTAAAGTAAATGGTACATAAAGTAAAAGCATAAAATAAAAGCATAAAAATAAATTCAATTGTTAGGAATTAGTAGTTAGTTGGATGAACATCTTGAAACTTGCATTTTGGAACTCATTAGAGGATTGGTAGAACCAAAGCCTCTCAACAACAAGTTGCATTTGCTTTTTGTCAAGTATATCATCCATTTAAGAATTCTCAAAATAACACTTAATGATCAATGATGTTTAAGTGATCCACTTTAACCAAAATTGATGAAGTTCCATTAGAGGATTGGTAGAACCAAAGCCTCCTAACAATGGATCTCGAGGTTATTGAATCAAAGGGTTCAAATTAACATACTTGGGCTTGCAAACATAGGTTTGGGCCACGAATGATCATTTTCTCAAATCGGGACAAAATTTAGCACTATGTTAACCAGTCGTAAGTGGACTTATATAGAAGTTGCACCTATTTAGAGGCCGGTCAATAGCAATCTATGCACCTCATGATATGAGACATGATATGTAAATCATGCTCCAATAACATTTGGTACAATAAGAATGGGATAAGATGAAGAGGGAAGGGGAAATGAATAAACCACATTTGAACTAAAAATTTAATCAAACTATTATTAAAATCATTCATCCATTTTTATGGAGTTAGACTCAACACCATGGATCCAATGATGTTAATAAAGTTCATGATTAAAATTTTAATCCAAGATCAGCCAGAACATATACAAAATAAAATTATGTTTAAAATAAAAGAAAATAAGATTTTTAAAATGATTATAAAATGGAAATAAGAGAGAAAACGGGCAACTATATTCAAATTAATCAAGAAAAAATAAGTAAGGCCATAGAAAAATCAGGAATGAGTTTAAATATTTATCTAAAATTTTTGGGAATTTTTTAAAGTCAGGAACTATTTTTAAAAATAAAAGAAGTAGGTAAAATAAACCAAAAATGATAAAAAAAATAACAAAGTCAGAAATAAAAAATAAATTAGGTCACCAATATTTGTCAAAATAACATTGGATCCTTTTCTATTTTTTTCAGAATTTAAAAATGAAGAAAAGTATTTTTAAACATTTAAAACAACTCAAATAAAGTGAAAAATTATAAAAAATACAAAAACAAAAAATAAAATTTGGAAAAAATAAGAATCAGAAAGAGAAAAATCAAAAGTATTTTCTAGATTTTTTTTAGATTTTTTTGGAGTAAAAAATGAATTTTCTATGAATTTTTGAAGTTTAAAACAATTTAAATATAAAAATCAAAAAATAAATAAAGTCAAAAAAATGTGGACCAATGGATGAGAGTCAAAACGCATTACAAGCTAATCCAATGGATCAGACGCGCAATGTATATCATGGTCATTATTGAATAAAGCACTGAATCCCATATAAAATCATATTTTCAAAAAAAAATGGCACGCCATCATTGGTTGGAAGATGACACGTTTGTCATCTTCAACCTCTAGCCAACGTGAAACACAAGTCCCTCAAACTGTAAAATCAGAAGCTTAGACCTATGCCATTCGCTTTGTCTCATCAAGACGAAGACAACCACACATTCGCAAAAAATTTATATAAACTGTAGCTCAAGCAATTTGGAAGAGAAGTTTTGAAAAGGGATTTGAAATTTCATGGTCAAAGTGTGCTTCCATTTAAAAACAAGTTTTGCGACTAGGACCAGGATGATGAGAGCTTCACAATAGTATCAAAGTTTGAGAGAATTGGTGAAGGAATCTACCCTTTGAAGTTAAGTTGCAGAGCTCTGAAACTGGACTTGTCTAGCACGATTCAGGGAGTTTTAGAGCTTAATTCTTCTTTTGTTAGCTTCAGTGAGGTTCAAGGAAGGTGAGTTGACAAAGAAAAATGATTGAGAAAAGTTGTAAGAACAGATTCGAAGTTATAGAAAATTGAGTTCAAGAGAGAGTTTGGCAGGGCGATTCTGGCTTTCTAAGCTTGAGGAAATGAATGAGAGATGACCCTATATTTATAGGGAATCAAATGGGATGCTCAAGTGTGTGGAATGGTGAAGTTTGGAGGGAATTCGTGTGAATCTACAGCATGGGAAAAGTGTGACTCATTTTTCATCAAAACTCATCCAAACCTTACGTTTTGATGCACTGATCACTTCTGGAAGTTCAATAAACATGTTTAGTTGCAAAAACACGCAACAATTTTGTGATTAGAAGCCAAAACAAGAGTTTCAAATTTCTGACTTGGTGAAAAATTCAGTTTCAAATTGCCAAATTCAAACCAATGGCATCTTCAACTCAAGGGGTCTTAGGACATGATTCTTGAAGTTTTAGAAGGAGGAGGTTACAAGATTTAAAATGTGAAAAGAATGGGATTAAATGGATGTTTGAGCTGAAAGTTGTAATGAGTCAAAGTTGAGAAAAAGATGTTGACTTTCCATACTTAGTATTTTTTTTATTTTTTCTTCAAAAATGACTTATAATGTCTTGCATCCAAACATGGCCTTCCACTTGAAATTTGTTCTTGACCAAAAAAGATGGTATCAATTGCATCTCTTGAATGACATTTTGAAACTTGAACCATTCAAAATCTCCAAAAATTGAGAGAGTTATGACTTGTTGAAGTTGGAAATAATTCATGAAATGACCTATAATCTTTTGCATCCTTAGAGCATCTTCCATCCACTTTCAAACTTTGCACATAAAAGAAAGGTTGAAGTTCACATCTTCAAGAACATTGTGGAAAATTAATGGGCTCAAGGTGATAAAAATTGATCAATTTATGATCATTTGAAGTCACATAAAGGGAATTTGAAGGTTCATCTGGAGGACTTGTAATCTTTCTTCACCATCAAGTTTCTTCCATACAAAATTTCTTTGAAACTTTTGAAGTGAGTTGTTAATAACAATTTAAAGAGAAGGATGTCTTTGGAATCACTCAAAAATACCAAAAAAATTAGTAATATGTACCCCTTTGAAGTTCAAAACCCTAGCTCCTAGAGCAAGAAAATGCCTTGGGAAACCTTTGCCATTTTGACCAACCTTCTTGCACAAATACATTTGTCATTTGAATATAAGTTGTTGAGGATGATAAGGAGAAATAATATCAACCAAAACCACTTTCAAATCCTTAAAATTGAAGGAGATTGGCACTTGTGATCAATGAATCAAATATTTGTCCAATTGGGTCTAACTTCTTCAACCAACCCCTATACTTTTGAACTAAATTTGACAACTTGAGGCATGATGAATCATAAAAGACTTTTGTCATGACATTACTTCAAAACATATTTAATGGTGAGGCTTGAATCTCAATGAAGCTTTGTTGAGGAAGGCACAGAAATGAACTCATGAATCCCTAGATCAATCTTAATGGAATGTATTGTGTTTTTACCTACAACATAAACAATTGGGGAAAACACTCATTGTATTTATTAGTTAAAGGGTAATCAATACAAAACATAGATGATCATAAAATACAAGTCAAGGTGCTTGGTGATTCCTCCTAGAGCAAAAGCTAAATATAGGGAGAAGAACCAAACTCTAATGTGATCTTGTTGTAATTGAATTGATATGATATGATGAAGGGATCTTAGGGGCAAATATTGGGGTACAACAGTTGCCCTTATTTAAGTGTCTTTTATCTGGAGATACGAAGGTTAAAATATTAGTTTCGATGCGATTAAAGATATTTAAATATAAAATAAACCCTATTTTTGGCCCTAAGATACCATGCAATGCTTATGATTATGAATGCAGATGAACAAATCTAAAGGGACGTAAGTCACCACTGGGGATGTAAAAAGTAAGAGAGGAAACAAAAGGAAAACTTGACCAGGAAAATAAATCACTGGTGAAGAAAAGACAAGACTCTGTTGGGGTAATTCCCAGGAGAGGATATAAAGCATCGTCAACTCAAAAATTGAGAAGAGAGAGTGAAGGATAACGTGACCCACAAATAACTGTGAACTACCAACTCACAAAGGGGATAGCAAAAAAAAGTAACTTCGACCCACCGGGGAAAGGAATGGTAAGATAATACTAGTAAATTTCAAGATGTATTCAGTACTCATGACTGCGAACAAATGAACTTCTAGTGAGAAACATAATCTCAACGAAGAACTACCTTCCATAATGACAAGGCTACCATTCATAGGAAAAATATCTCAACAAAGGACTACCTTCCATAATGACAAGGCTACCATCCATTGGAGTAACAAAATCTCAATAACGAACTACCTTCCATAATGACAAGGCTACCATCCATTGGAGTAACAAAACCTCAAACAATGAACTACCTTCCATAATGACAAGGCTACAATCCATTGGAGTAACAAAATCTCAACAACAAACTATCTTCCATAATGACAAGGCTATCATCCATTGGAGTAACAAAATCTCAACAATGAACTACCTTCCATAATGACAAGGCTACCATCCATTGGAGTAAAAAAATCTCAACAACGAACTAGCTTCCATAATGACAAGGCTACCATCCATTGGAGTAAAAAAATATCAACAACAAACTACCTTCCATAATGACAAGGCTACCATCCATTGGAGTAACAAAATCTCAACAATAAACTACCTTCCATAATGACAAGGCTACCATCCATTGGAGTAACAAAATCTCAACAATGAACTACCTTCCATAATGACAAGGCTACCATCCATTGGAGTAACAAAATATCAACAAAGAACTACCTTCCATAATGACAAGGCTACCATCCATTGGAGTAACAAAATCTCAACAATGAACTACCTTCCGTAATGACAAGTGTGATCGGTGGAAATAGAACTGACTGTTTTTGTAAGCTGGTTCGCGAAATGTCGCGGTAAGTAAGAGTCGCCACCGTCTTTTATGTTCTCCAACATGGAAAGGACAAAAGCACAGCAAAATTCCTTATTCGAGAATGTTTCTCGGTTCGGGAGGTAGATTTATAGAAAGGGAAGGTGTTAGCACCCTTTCTATCCGTGGTTATCCACGGGCTCTTAGGTACTTTCTCTTATGTTTTCAAAATGGTTTGCTTTTCAAGTGTGTGTGGATTTTGAAAAAAGTTTCATTTGAAAAATTTCTAAGTAACTCTTGTATCTGTCCTCAAGAGTGTATAAAAAATTTGTTTGAAAACCTTTAGAAAGTGTGAGGTGTGAAAAGTATTTTTGTTTGTTTTGAGAAAGAGCAAGTACCTATGAGAATCTACCTACTCTAAGGAATTAGGTTGTGTAAGAGTCCTTTAGATAGTGCTATCCCACCATTGAGAGGTAGGTAGCACCGTCGTTGGAGGTATTCGGGTCAATTCGATTATCGGGACAGTGTGGTCACCGAAGCAATGGTAGGACACCTTAGAAGTAACCCTAATTTCCTAGATCCTTTTTATCTGAGGCAACCGTTTCGAGGCGACTGGATCTTTAGACAGAAGGGCGAACTCTAAGACACCCTATACTTGATGACCACGTTCGAGGCAACCAGTGAGGCGTACCATAGGGGTGGCATGTGCATGTGTGTTGTTTTTCAGTTAATGTTTGTCTTTGCATGTTATTTGTGAGCTACAGATTGATTTTATTTTTCATACATTCTTTCATGCATTTTTTAACAGTTAGGAGTGCGGAAAATAAATTGCGGAAAGATAAATTCTAACTATTACAAGGCGCGGGTCTATACATCGCCAAAAACAAAAACCCGTTTTGGGAAATAAAGTGCGAGAATTTAAATAAGGCGATAAAATCCTAATTAACTATTACATACTCTGTACAGATACAAAAATATAATGAATTAAAATAAATAAATACACGCGAAAGATTGAATCGGGACGTCTTGAGGGTGTTGACCCTTTTTTGAATAAGAATGAGATTTGTCTTTTTTTTTGTAATTAATGAAATTAAAACTAATAACTAATTAATTAATTAATTAAGAAAATGTTTTTTTTTTGTGTTTTTATGTTTTTAATGAAATAAAATTAAAAAAAAGAAATTAAAAGTTGAAAGTGAAAGGCCTAATTCTAAATTAATTTTACTTATTAAAAAAATGTTAAAATTGTTCTAATTACACAACTAATTAATTAATATTAGAATTTATTTACAAAATAAGTTAATAAATAATAAAATGCTTTTTTTTGGTTTTCTGAATTTTATGGAAAATATTAGTTTGTTAGGTTAATTAACAATAATGATAATAATTAAAAAAAGAAATTATAAGGAAAAGAAAAATAAAAAGGTAACAAAACCATGGGGGGTTTGGGCCAGATTTGAGTGTGTGTTTAGAAATCTAGAAGCCCATTATTCATCCAGCCACGTTGACTTCTTGGATCAAGTGTTTGTTGGTTGACTGAGTGCAGGGTATGGATCGCTTCCTGGCCTTTGGATGCATGCCTGTAGCCACCTGGCGCCTTGTGAACTGGAGGTGTATGGTGAGGTGCTTTGGGGAATCTGCACATGAACGCTTTGGAAAAAAATGGAAACGAATATGGGGTGGACCTGGGAATCGAACCCAGGTCCCTACGTTCAAAGCCTGCACGCTATGCCACTACGCCAACTGCTTCCATTCGTTATACTAATGAGAAAATGAAATTATATAAAACAAATAAGCAACATCCTGAAAATAAAAAAAAACGCGTTTTAATTTGAACTGGCCAGTGACGGGGAGACACATCATCATCGTCTTCAACAATTTGCTGGTTATTTACCTGCGGATTTTTATCCGCAGGAGATTTCGCAGGCTTTACTCAAAATCATCCTTATGCATCAAAAATTAATTCCAACACCATGGTTGGTCTCATTTCCCTCTCCTGATCACTTCTATACCCATTATGGTGACCAATTTTTCCTGCACTGAAAACGCCTAAAAAACAAGCAAGCAAAACCTAGAATCGTGTATCACGGTATAAGGCCTAAAAATGAAATTGGCTATTGTCATTAGATCAGAAATCAAACAAGGAACATAACTATGCTAATATTTTTGAGGAAAAATGCAAGAATGGAGAATTCCCATTTCGTGTACAGGGGTGAGTTTGTGAATACTTACAGCGCAGTATGATGGGTCTTAGGACGTGGCAAGGGTTGCGTTGGCTTCAGGGGATGGCAATGAAGAGGACCACGTGCTTCTTTTGATCTCAAAGTGCCTGCAACCCAGTTTTAGATCTCCCACTTTTTGACAAATTTTGAATTTTGGTTCTGGCCGTTTCAGTGAGCTCTAGGTCGTGAATGAGGTTGGGAAGGCTTGCATATGTATGTATGAAGGGAATTAAGTCAACATTAAGAGCCTTAACCTTGTGCAATTGAGCTTTGGATTTTGTTTGACCACCATTAAAAGGACATTCCATACTTGGTTCAAATTCAAAATTTTGTGTACAAAAATAGCTTGCACGAATTTGGCAGCTAGTAAATGGCATATAAAGGTCATTCAAACCACAAAGATGCCCTTTAATTAATTTTTTTGATTTTATTTGAATTTTATGGATTTAAAATGGATTAAATCAATAAAAATTAAATAAAATAGAAAAATTAATGTTTAATGTTGAAATTAATCATGGGACACGTGTATGGCATGACAAGGCTGAATCAAGTGGAAGAAAGTGGGCCCTTTTGTCAAAAATTGAAGTTTTAAGGATAGTTGACTTTTGCCATTTCACAAAAAATTTCCAACTTCTCCAATGCATATCTTGCTCAATTTTGATCATATGAACATGTTCTTGGACATTTTGGAAAGGTCTTAAAGTCCTCTAACCAATGCCTTTGGTCCCATGTCATTTTGATTTACCAATCTCAAGTTATGGTCTTTGACTTAAAATGCCTTTTTGTTGACTTTTGAAAATGACCTATAATGTTGAAATTGATAACTTTTTGTGAGAGCATTTATTGGATTTGGAATGTGAAGATGAGTTGTAGGAAATGTCCTCCCCTTCAAAATGAGCATTGGATGGGATATTTCTGATGAACCATGAAAAAGTTATGCCTTGGTCAAGTTACAGTTGACTTTTCAGCTGTCCAAAAATGGAAACTTTTGCATCTTGATGATTTTTGAGCCATTCTTGTGGAATCATGATCAAGACTTCATCAAATGATGGTTGTGGCTTCAAAATAAGATGTTGACCAAAATTTTTGACTTTTGACTGCCAAATAACCATTTTGCCCCTACAGTTGATTGTGAAGCAATTAGGGTTTTTGACTGTGCAATTTGATGTTGTGAGTCTTGCAACTTGACATGTAGATGCTTGACAATGTGTATGAGCATATGGGACTTGATTGAGCCCTTGAAAACTTCAACTTCCTTGCAAGAACCAAAACCCTAATTTGACTGGCTTAGGAAGGTGTTTGAACTGTGCAATCTTTGAGAGACTTGAGCAAATTGAAATGAGGCTTGTCAAATCTTTGAAGAATATGGGAGGGCAAATTTTAGGGTACAACAACAAGGCTACCATCCATTGGAGTAACAAAATCTCAACAACGAACTACCTTCCATAATGACAAGGCTACCATCCATTGGAGTAACAAAATCTAAACAATGAACTACCTTCCATAATGACAAGGCTACCATCCATTGGAGTAACAAATATGAATCTTCTTTGGGAGCCATTAGATTCAACGGGGGAAGTACAGGTTGCTCAAATAAAGAGACCTTCCACTTGCTGCTATGAGAAGGAATTGCAATAAAGATTTCCTGAAGAAAGAAAATATGGCTTCCTGGGGAAAGAGATGGAACTTGTGATACGGTGGCAGAACCGACTATTTTGAAAAATGCTGGTTTGCGTTTTGCTTTTGTGTTTACAAAATATTGCGGTAAGCAAGAGTTGCCACCGACTTTTATTTTATCCAACTGGAAAGGAAAAAAGCACATAAAAATTCCTTTTTCGAGATTTTCTGAGTACGGGGGGTAGATTATAGAAAGGGGAGGTATTATCACCCTTTCTATCCGTGGTTTTCCACGGGCTCTTAGGTACTTGCTCATCTTTAAAATTTCTTGAGTGTTTGTATTGAAAAGTTTTGTTTTACTTTGTTTTAACCCTTGTTTCTGTCCTCAAGAGTGTTACGAAGTGTTTTTTGAAAACTTGTTTGAAAAGTGTTTGGTGTGAAAAGTTTCGATTTTGAGCAAGTACCTACTAGAATCTACCTACTCGAAAAAGGATTGTTTCTGTTCTTGCTTTCCTTTAGACAGTATTATCCCATTATTGAGAAATAGGTAGCACCGTCGTCGGAGTTGTAAGGGTCAATTCGAAAGAGGCGTACGATCACTAAAGCAATGTTAGGACGTCTTAGTAATAACCCTAGAGTCTTAAGATCATATCTAAGGCAACCTTTCTGAGGTAACCTTTCCGAGGCAACATTTCTGAGGCAACATTTCCGAACGGGACTTTTGATCTCTGTTAGACAGGAGGGCGACCACTAAAACACCCTATGCTTAATGATCATTTACTGAAGGCAACCGAAGTGAGAGTATACCCTAAGAGTGCGCATGTGCGAGTGATTTGATTTCAGTTATTATCTTTGCACATTAGGGTTTTCTAGCCATTTTAAATTATCATGCAATCTTGTCATACAATCCTATTAACATACATCTAGACAGTTAATATTTGCGAGAATTAAAATGCGAGAAATAAAACCTACGCTATTACAAGGCTTCGGGGTAGGGATTAATTACATAGCCAAAAAACCCGTAAAAGACGATAAATAAAGAAGATCCTAATTAAACTATTACATACTGTAAGCAGTTACCTTAATATTGCAAAAATAGTAAACGCGCGCGATGAAATGAAAACGAGAGATTTAGGGTTTTGACCCCAAATACCTAATTGTAATTTAAAAGAAAGAAAAATCATTTTTTTTTGTGGTTTTTGTGTTATTTGAGAAAATAAAGTTTAATTGGATAAAATAAAAAAAATAATTACTAATTAATTTTAATTTAATAAAAATAATTAAATTAACCTATTTTGTATTTTTTTATTTTTATGAAAAGAAGTAAAAGTTAAATCACATGCTAACCCTAATTTTTTCTAATTGATTTTAAATATATAAGAAAGTTAGAATTAACCTAAATTAAATTAAGCTAACATTAAATTAAATTTGATAAAATAAAAATATAATTTTAAATTTTTGTGAAAACTTGATTTTATGATTTTTTTGGAAAAAAAGAAATTAATTTTGGTTAGAAAATAATTTAAACAAATTAAATAAATAAAAGGAAATAGAAAAAGAATAAGAGTGGGCCTGGTTGCTGCTTGGAAAAAGGGGGGTGTGGATCTGACTTCTAGGCCCAACAATTCTTTGGCCCCTTTGACTTTGCCAGATTCTGTGTGTGCACTTTACTCCAGCGCATGGTGGACCCTCACGGATAAGGCGTTGGATCTGGCTTGTTGGTGGTTTAGATGGTCGGATGCTGATGATGTATGGTGGGCTTATTAGATACATTTGTACCTGATTATGCAAGAAAAAATAATAGGAAGCAAAGTTGGGACCTGGGGATCGAGCCCAGGCCCTTAGGCGTTCTCACGTTGCAGGCTTACCAACTGAGTTGGCTTGGTTATTTCTACAAGTAATAACAAACAAGAATTATATGGTAAAAACAAAAAAAATAAATTCGGAAACGTGCGAAATTTGAATTGGCCCATTCACAGCACGCCATGCCATCATCTCCCTCGTTGCCTTTGTCATTTTAGACAAAAACCTTTACCTACAGACACTGGGCGTAGGTACAACCATGTGCTTCTCCAAAATTATGTGCAAGCATGATAAATCACAACCAATGGTACCAATCAACTCATTGCAACCTCACGAGCATCACGGTACCATTATCCATGCCTAATTGTTCCTGTACAAGAAAACCCTAAACACAAAGAGAAAACCCTAGCCATGGAACTTTGTTGTACAGTCAATGAAAATGCAATTAAATATAACCATTAGCTTGCAAACATCATAAGGTTTAAGAATATGCCAATCAATCATATTAAAGATGCCATAATTAAGGTTTTCGAATTCAAGAAAAGTGATAAACTGTATGAACCTTACATCGTGTTTCAAGGCGCGAGAATGCTTGCTAACGATTGAATCTTGATCCTGGGGAGTCCAGCAATTGATTGGGATGACTAGAATGCTTTGAATTGATCTGAAACATGGAAATCAGTTTGCCACTTTTCTTGAATTTTTGAAACTTGCTTTCTCTTTTACACGCCTCCAACCTCTTTGTTTTTGGTCTGCAAATGTTCCTTATGTACCCTAGAATGAATTAGGGTTGCAAACTTGTATCAAATCTCCCTCAATTATGATTATTGATTCATGATTTAATCCTTTGTGCAAATCTTTCTAAATCAAGCAAAATGCCATATTTTTGTATCCATATGAGCCTTGCACGATTTGATCCCGTTTCCAGCTGTGTAATAGACCTAAACATGCACAAAATCTCAAGATTTGATTAGCTTTGGATATTTTTACTATTTTATTTTGATTTTATTTGATTTAAATGAAATAAAATCAAAATAAATGACAAAAATAAAAGAATAACAAATGGAAGATCTCATGGTCGTGGGTCACATTACAAACTCAGTGCAAGCACAAAAAGTTGGGCCCATTTGACAAAAATTGCAATTTGGGACATATTTGACTTTTAGCCATTTTGCAAAAAGGGTCAACTTGGACAATGCATAACTCTCTCAATTTTGACCCCAGAGATGTGTTATGTGACTTTTTAGAAAGCTTAAGATGTCCTCTAAGCAACCCTTTTGGTCTCATCTCAATTGAGTCTTCCATGTTTATGTATGAAGCTTTGAGTCAAAAGGTGTTTTTGTTGACCTTTCATAATGACGTATAATGTCCAAATATTATCTTCTTGTGAGTGCATATTTTGAACTTGGGAGCTGAAGATGAATTGTATGGAATTACATCCTCTTCAAAATGAGATTTGGATGGGTCATTTTTGATAAATTATGAGAAAGTTATGCTTGGTCAAAGTTGAGTTGACTTTTCCTACAAAACCCTAATTTAGCAACTTTTGGGTTTTGATGATTTGTGAGCAATCATTGAGGAATCATGATCAACTATTGATAAAATGATGAATAATACTTCAAAATGATAATGTTGACCAAAAATCTTGAAGTTTGACTGTATGTGGGCCACAGTTGACTTTTGCCCTAGCACAGTCGATTTTCAGGCCTTTGAACAATTGACTGAGCAAACTTCCTCTGCAAGGCTTGAAACTTGACATGAATTATCTTGTCAACATATTAGGGCAATGGTGATCATTTAGGACCCTTTGGATCCAAACATCTTGATTCAAAATGAAACCCTAATTTGAGGTAGACTGCCTTAGGAGAGAGTTTGTCTGGTTAACTCTTGGACTTCCTTGAGCAATTTGAGGACCTCACTTAAAATGTATTGGAAAATATGGGAGGGAAAATTTTGGGGTACAGCAGCTGCCCCTATTCAATCTTCTTAAACCTGAGGATGTAGATTGGCTTGACTGCCTTTCGTGATTCGAAGGTGGAAGATGATTGAACACTAGAGTGCCCAAAAATTTGCACTCGCATGAAGTGGTACTCATATTGCGATGTCGGGAATGGGCTTATAGATTCCATTTGGAATTCAGTGATGGAAGATGGGCTTAAAGATGCCATCATAAGAAGCGTCGATCGCATAAGAGATTCCTTTGCGAGAACTCGTACACCTGTTGTTGACGAGGACTACGCTGGGGAACGCTGCTCTTTGTCTTGAGAGAGATAGAGTTTTAGGAACTTCAGTTGTCCGTTATTCTACTGGGGAATCATTTCTTAGTCGAGGAGGTGAAAATGAACTGCTATTTGGTCGTGTTCCAGGCTTTACAGTGATTTGCTGAGGAAAATAAGACCGACTGCTATCTGGTCGTGCTCCAGGCTTTACATTGACTTATTGGGGAGATGAGATTAAACTTGCTATCTGGTCGTTCTCCAGGCTTTGTAATTTCTCAATTTTTATCTAGTCGTGGTCCAGGCTTCAGAAGTAATTAGGTGGTTATCCGGTCGCATCCGGGCTTCCACTTGAATTTAAGGCATACTAGTATCCGGTCGATTTCCGAGCTTCTTAGTAATTGGCCGAGTAAACTTCTATTTGGTCGAATTCCAAGCTTCGCAGTGTCTTATATTGTTATCTGGTCATGTCCCAGGCTTCAGTGTCTTATACCATTACCTGGTCGATTCCAGGCTTCATGGTATCTTTTATTGCTATCTGGTCGATTTCCAGGCTTCACAATAACTTGCTAAGGGTTAAGTTGTTTTCCGGTCGATTTCCGGGCTTCAAAGCTTGTATTTAAGATATACCACTATCTGGTCGATTCCAGGCTTCGTAGTATTTTGTAGAAATCAAGATATTATCTGGTCGATTTCCGGGCTTCATAGCTTGAACTGGAATAGAAATCTTAGTATCGATTTGACTGAACCAGAGAAAACTTATGAGAACTTGATTGTATCTTTCCCTAAAAGGTAAAGAGTTAGTCGTATGTAATGTCATGATGTATGAAATGTATTGAGTAATGATGTTCTCAAAATAAATGAGATTGTGTTGTATGATACATATGCGCATGCTACGATGTATGGATATGCAATGTTCTTGTGATATTCTCCGGCAGGGGAAAATAAATCCTGGACTGCTGTTGGAGAGTACAAGGAGTTGATTTCTTCACTCTCGCTGGGGATAGTGACCGAAGATGATTTGCTGGAGACTTGCGTCCGTTCTACTCGAGAATAATCCACCGGGAGATACTTTGTTTGAGAATAACCATGTGGGAGAATGACTCTGTGGGAGAGAGGGATACTCTGTTGGATGATCTGCTGATTTGAAGAAACCAATCCGCTGGGGATGAATTACCATTACTGGTGATGATGAACTCTTTCGGGGATTGAATATCTGCCCGTGGGAGCAATAAACTCAGCGGGTGGTAATCTTCTATTGCTGGTGATAGATAAACTCTGCTTGGGGAGAATTTTGCCGACTCACTCGCGATTGTGAACCTCGGCTGGGGAGAGTTGTGTCATGTTCGGATACTTCCTACTCTACGGGGAGTGTATGTACCTTTAGTCATATTCTCAAGTTGGTTATATCCCTGTACCTGGTGTGTAGAGCAACTGTAAGGTTTGGACACTTCTTGTTTGCCCCTGTTCCTGGAATTACGAGTAATCTTCTTTTGTTTCTTATGTAAACATTTGTGAGTAGCAATTATTTTCAAATGCATATATCAAAAATGAATCATTGGACGTTCTTGCAAAACAAAATAGAAAAAGAAAAACAAGTTGAAATTTCTTGTGAAAATGAATTGTATTGATTTTGAAGTTGGCCTGTAATAGGTATTTTTGTACAAAGAGGTTGACGTCCTAGTAAGATAATGCTGTCGAGGGAACAGTGTTGTACCCCAAAATTTTCCCTCCCATATTCTTCAAGATTTGGCAAGATCAAGCTTCAAATGGATTAAGGATTGCACAGTGCAAACACCCTCCTAACACAGTCAAAATTAAGGTTTTGGTTCTTGTAAGGAAGTGGAGGTTTCCAAGGGTCCAATCAAGTCCCATACGCCTATATACATTGGCAAGCATCCATATGTCAAGTTTCAAGACTCACAGCATCAAGTTGCACAGTCAAAAAGCCCTAATTGCTTCACAGTCAACTGCAGGGGTAAAATGGTCATTTGACAGTCAAAAGTCAAAAATTTTGGTCAACATCTTATTTTGAAGCCACAATCATCATTTGATCAAGTCTTGATCATGATTCCACAAGCATGGTTCAAAAAGTCTCAAGATGCAAAAGTTTCTATTTTTGGGCAGCTGAAAAGTCAACTGTAACTTGACCAGGGCATAACTTTTTCATGGTTTATCAGAAAAATCCCATCCAATGCTCATTTTGAAGGGGATGACATTTCCTACAACTCATCTTCACATTCCAAGTCCAATAAATGCTCTCACAAAAAGTTATCAATTCCTACATTATAGGTCATTTTCAAAAGACAACAAAAGGGCACTTCAAGTCAAAGACCATAACTTGAGTTTGGTAAATCAAAATTACATGGGACCAAAGACATTGGTTAGAGGACTTCAATACCTTTCCAAAATGTCCAAGAACATGTTCATAGCTTCACAATTGAGCAAGATATGCATTGATGAAGTTGGGAAATGTTTGTGAATTTGCAAAAGTCAACTTTGCCTAAAATACTTCATTTTTGCTAATGGGCCTCAAATTCCTTCTTGAATCTTTACCCAAGGCTTATGCACGACCCATTGAGATTAAATTGAACTATTTTCTTATTTTTATTAATTATTTGGATTTTTAATTGATTATTAATTCATTTAATTAATTTAATTGTAGGAAAATATCAAAACATGGTTGTCAAATCTTTTTATGAAGCAAATACACTCCATACATGTTGAAGATCTCGTGCATCACTCAAGGGGACAAGATCTCCCAAATTGGCAAGGTTTTTCATTCAAAAAGATTGGAAAATATTTGATTGGAAATCAAAGATGCAAACTTGAATACAATGGATTTATGGGCCTAATTTTAACCTAATTCTCTTCACATACAAAGGCTGAAGCAAACCCTATTCCTGGACACGTGAAAGCTGCCATAAAAAACCATATGCAATATTGAAAAAAAAGGGAAAAAAGCAAAACTGTTTTCTAACTTCCAGGCAGATTCAAGAAAGTTTGTTGATTCTAATCCCTTGCTGGGAGTTTCCTGAACGTACTGCAAGCAATTCCCAGTCTTAAAGCTCAAAGAACGCGCAAGAACAAGTCACTCGGTTTGCATTATTTTCCAAATCTGCATATCATAATTCATGCGTTTTTAATCCATTTTCTTGATTGGTTTGTGTTGTTAGGAACATTCTGAAGCTAATGGGATAGTTTAATTGTGTTGAAACATCCTGAATCGAAATCTACCATGGACGAAATCTAGGGTTTTTGAAGCTCTCAATTGGGGCTTTGCACGTAAGGAAAAATTGGACCACATCATGACTATGGTTGAATTCGTCAAGGCCAGACGAATTCAACCCAACCCTCGCGCTCTTTTTATATCATCCATAGCTCTAATCGCTATTCTTGGCACTTTTGGTTTGTGGGGGTTTAAAACCCCCGCTATCTTGTTTATGTTTACAGGTGAAACGAAGAAGACAATAGGTGGCAACGTGTGACTGGGTGGTTCAAACTCAGCGCGCGTATTTTTGTTTTGCATCATAATAGTTGTTTGTGTTTTATATAATATTTGTTGTCCATATGTTTAACAAAAGCGCTTCATAGTTCAGTTGGCAAGGGCACTAAGGCAAGGAGTACTGGGACCTGGGTTTGATTCCCAGGTCCCCCATATAATTCTTAATATTTTTTCTAACATAATCATGTGCAGCAATCATCCAAAATTCCACCGTGCACGCCCAGCAACAGCTTGCCATGTGGCTTCAGGCATTCATCCAGTGGCCAGGAGATGAAGTCCATGATATTCATGGGTCAATGAGCATGCACACGATCATGAAAGTCAACAAGGCTTAGACTTCTCTTGGGCCAGAATTGCTTCAGTACACCTCCATATGGACCATCACACCCCCTTTGGTTTGCCTTGTCTTATTTCATTTTGTTTTCTTTTAATACTTTTAATTGTTTTAATTATTATTATTAATTCACCACAAATTAATTTTTCACAAAATAAAATCAGAAATCATAAAATTGTAAATATTTTTTATTATTTATTAAATTTACTATTAACTATTAATTTTGTAAATAAATATTAACAATTAACTTAGTTTAATTTAGGTTTAAATTTTAACCTTTTTCTCAATAAATAAAAATTCTATAGAATTAGGTTTTGACATTTTTAATCATTTTCTTATTATCATTATTATTAATTATTTTTTTTTGTACATATAAATGTAAATTAATTAATTAGCTTAAATTAGGTTAACTTTAACATTTTCTTAATAATTAAAATAAACTTAGAACTAGGGTTTTCTTTTGATTTTAATTTCTTTATTTTCATTAAATACAAAAAAACATAAAAAAATATCTTTCTTTAATTAATTAAATAATTAGGTTTACTTTTTAATTTAATACAAAAGGACAAAAAACTCATAATTTCTCAAAAGGGTCCAAAACCCTCGGACGTTCCAGTTTAATTCTTTTCGCGCGTTAATTTTTTTATTTGATTATTATGTAACTGCTTCCAAGGATTGAATAGTAATTAGGTTTATTGCTTTTTTTTACTTTCCGCACTTTATCAAAACGGGTCTTTGTTTTTTGGCGATGTATAGACCCGCGCCTTGTAATAGCGTAGCTTTTACCTTTCCGTATTTTATTTTTCGCACTCCTAACTGTTAATAAGCATGAAAGAATGTATGATAATTAAAAACAACTCGTAGCTCACAGTTGCATGATCAAAGATAAACATAACCTGAAAACAACACACAATGCACATGCCACTTCTAGGGTACGCCTCACTCGTTGCCTCGAAAGTGGTCGTCAAGTATAGGGTGTTTTAGCGGTCGCCCTTATGTCTAAGATCCAGTTGCCTCGAAACGGTTGCCTCGGATTAAAAAGGATCTAGGACATTAGGGTTGCTTCTAAGGTGTCCTACTATTGCTTCGGTGACCACACTGTCCCTCAATCGAATTGACCCGAACACCTCCAACGGTGGTGCTACCTACCTCTCAATGGTGGGATGGCACTACCTTAAGGACTCTTACACAGCCTAATTCCTTAGGGTAGGTAGATGACTCATAGGTACTTGCTCTCTTCAAAAACAAACCAAACATCTTTTCACACTGACACTTTCTAAAAGATTTCAAAACAAATTTTGCATACACTCTTGAGGACAGATACAAGAGTTACTTAGGAATTTTTCAATGAAACTTTTTCAAACCCACTCACATTTGAAAAGCAAACATATTTTGAAAACATATAAGAGAAAGTACCTAAGAGCCCGTGGATAACCACGGATAGAAAGGGTGCTAACATCTTCCCTTTCTATAAATCTACCTCCCGAACCGAGAGACATTCTCAATAAGGAATTTTGTTGTGCTTTTGTCCTTTCCATGTTGGAGAACATAAAATACGGTGGCGACTCTTGCTTCCGTGACATACGCGATCCAGCTTTAAACAGTCAGTTCTATTTCCACCGATCACCAGAACTGGCGACTCTGCTGGGGATAATGTAAAGTGAGGTGTACCTTAGGATAGATCATACTTATGTTTTCAATTGAATGTTTTGTTTGCTTTATTATTGTGGGCATTGTCTTGGAGTTTCATAGATCCTAACCCGGATCTGGGGATACCCTTTTAGGTAGCATAAGTTGTGAGGGACCTGTCCGGCGTAGACCGACACGGGTGAAGCAGTGGCTACGTTGGTGTGGCACCTTGGTCTGTACCGATATCCCTTGTGTTGCAACGAGGAGAATATGGGTCTTCTGAGGAGTCATTAAGCACCAACCGACCTTAGAACCCTAATTTGACCCAACTTGGCCATAGAACAGTAGCAGTATGCTACACCCATTGAGGCTAAACTCTCGCGATGGTTCTGGCTGCAAGAAAAGATTGCGACGCTGGAGTTATGACCGATTGAGGGTAGTCAGTGATATTGGGATCCTCTAGAACCCGGTTACTTTTGATAGGACAAGTCTTAACCAACAAACTGAAAGAGGGTAGTACCTGAACTTCATGCTGGCCTAAACTCTAAGGGTTGTCTTGTGTGACTTGTGTGCCTTATCATGTTTGCCTTTGTGAATATTTGTGGTGTGCTTTATCATGACATCATACCATCATAGACATTGCATGCATCCTGCATAAGGACTGACCTATTTCAAAGACAAGAGGGTTTCACCTTTGCTCTGTTTTGTAGGACATCATGATGCCTGTGCGAAGGAACACTATCCGGCTTAATTTGGTTCACCCACCTGAGTTGCTTGAAGAATTGGTTAGCAGAATTCCAAACACCACTTCCTTCATCCAGAAGCATGGTTCTCTTCTCGGTTTAGTCACTACAAAGTGGGACCAACAACTGATGAGTGTCTTGACCCAGTTTTATGATCCCTTGTATAATTGCTTCACCTTTCAAGACTTCCAGCTGGTCCCTACCCTGGAAGAATTCTCTGATTTGCTTGGTATCCCTATCTTGGATCAGACTCCCTTCACTGGTTGGGAAAGGACTCTTAGGCTTGAAGAGATTGCTGCAGCCCTTCCCTTGACCAACAAGGAGGTAATGGACAACTGGGTGACTAGAAGCAGAGTTAAGGGTTTCTTGGCCAAGTTTCTGATTGGTAAGGCTAACAGTTTCTGGAATGACTTAGACTTCAGGGCGTATGAAGACATTCTGGCTCTCTTAATCTATGGTCTAGTTTTGTTTCCAAATCCTGATAACTTTGTCAACGTCAATGCCATAAGGATCTTCATGTCTCGGAACCCTGTGCCCACTCTCTTGGGTGATATCCTGCAACAACTCTATGCTCGTACTGCCCGAAGACGAGGAACTCTGTGGTGTTGTACTCCTTTGTTAGTGAGGTGGTTTATTTCTCACCTCCCTAAGTTCATGCTGAAGAACAAAGAAGGAAGAGGCTGGGCTCATAGGTTAATGTCTCTCACTGATAATGACATCATTTGGATTCTCAGAGGTTTGGATGAGGTAGCTGTTATTGATCGTTGCGGAGAATATCCTAATGTTCCTTTGATTGGTACCCAAGGAGGAATCTCTTATAATCCATGTATAGCTCTCCGTCAGTTTGGAAGAGCCAAAAGAGCAGGGCCTCATGAGATGTTGGTGCCTCACATCACTTTTGAGTTTCAGGTAGATAGTGACGAGCTGCGTCGTAGATTCATCAAGGCTTGGGACAGAATTCACAAAGCTGACCCACATGAGTTGGGACCTAAGAGTTCTCTACCTATGGAATCCTACTACAGATGGGTTCGTATCCGTGCTCAGAAGTTAGGTATGCCATACGAAGCTGTTAGACCCATCACCCTTGAATATCCTGATAGAGACGGGGTTCCTCCAACTGTACTCCCTCCTCAGATACCTACTGATGTTGATACACTAAATAGGTCTTGGGCGCAACTACAGGAAGAACGGGATTCTTATCGGGAAAAGTTCAACAAGCAGGAATTGAAGATCCAGAAGCTGACAAAGAAGTTGGAGAACGAGCGGACCTTGAATGACTACATCCGTACTGAGAAAAAGAGACCCTGGGATCACTGATAAGCTTTGGATGTTCTTTTACAGTTTTTATTTCCCTTTTCAGTATTTCCATTTTATGTAACGCCTAAGGGCAATCTGTTGAACAATTTAAATCTCAAAGTTGAATCTAATAAAGTGCGCTTCCTTTTTGTTTACAAAGTTGAATCCCGATTGTCTTTGAAAACATAAATCATACGCATTCCATTCATCATATGCATCACAGGTACTCTTCTTTTCAGGTTGCTTAATGTTCTTCGCTGTTTATTTCAGCAGTCATCATGAATCCTGAATCATCTACTGAGCAATCCATCAAGGCCCTCCAGGCCTAGAACGCCCAGTTCCAAGAGTTGATCATGAGTTTAGCCCAAGGTCAAGAGGAATTGAAGGCTCTGCTGGTAAAGAAAAAGAAGAAGAGAACTGTACTATTCAACACTGGACGGAGGTTTGGTAATACACTGTGAAATGAGGCTGATCAAGCTGCTTCCTCTGTAGGCAAAGGCAGTCCCCAAGGGGGAAGGGTTCCTAGTCCTATGGTCTCTGACAACGAGACGGATTTCAACGATGAGCAGTACCGTCCCGCTGAAGACAGGTACAAGCAGTTAGAGGATCGTCTGAGTGCCATGGAAATTCAACAGGTGCTTGGGTTGGATTTTGGAGATCTGGGTTTATCTTCTGGGGTGGTGATCCCACACAAGTTCAAGGCACCATCTTTTGCGAAGTATGACGGGGCTTCCTGCCCTAAGTTGCATCTCAGATCTTACGTGCGGAAGATCCAACCGTATACTGTGTACAAGAACTTATGGATCCATTTCTTCCAGGATAGCCTTTCAGGGGCTCAACTCGAGTGGTTCTATCAGCTAGATGGAGCCAGTATTCGAAACTGGGAGGACTTGGCTACTGCTTTTTATAAGCAGTATCAGTATAATGCCGACCTCGCTCCTATACGTACCCAACTCCAGGGTATGTCTCTAGGATCGGGAGAAGGTTTTAAAGAGTACGCGCAAAAGTGGAGGGATCTGGCTGGCAGGGTGCAGCCACCGTTGATTGACCATGAACTCGTGGACATGTTCTTGGGGGCCCTGTCTGG
Source organism: Vicia faba (assembly GCA_948472305.1). NCBI lineage: Eukaryota > Viridiplantae > Streptophyta > Magnoliopsida > Fabales > Fabaceae > Vicia > Vicia faba. Next base: position 824,381,189 of record OX451737.1, on the reverse strand, counting down.
GCCGTTCTTCAACCACCTGATTGGTAATTCTTCTGCAGGGTTTACAGATCTCATTCTGACGGGAGAAAGGATAGAAGCTGGTATGAAATCAAGGAAGATACAGAAAGGTGCATCCTCAAGTTCTGAAAAGAAGCCTTTCAAGAAGGAAGCCAGTGCTGTGTATGGTCCCAGAAGACAAAATAAATCGGAACACCGTCAAGCTGTCAACGCGGTGGTGATTTCAAAACCTGTTGCCGCTCCTCGGCAACCTAACCAACCAAGGGGTGAGAGACCCAGAAGAGAATACACTCGGCTTAGTATGACCTTGTCTCAGATCTTGCCGCAACTGCTGTCAACCAACTTGGTAACTGTCAGAGAAGCTCCGAAGGTGGTAAACACAACCTCTCTAAAGTAAAATCCCAACGCCCGCTGTGCTTATCACTCTGATAGCCCAGGGCATTCTACTGATGATTGTTGGGCCCTGAGGAATAAGGTTCAGGACCTTATCGATGCTAAGGAAATACAGTTTGAGGCGCCCGAAAGGCTCAATGTTGTGACTGATCCTATGCCCCAGCATGGAGTAAATGCTGCTGAGGAAGACCTGTATGTAGTCTCTGTGGATGAGATTGCTACTCCATTGTTGACCGTCAAGAGGAACCTGTTGCTAGCCGGTTTATTTCCGGGTTGTAGCAAAGGTTGCCTTCTTTGTGCTGTTTCACCTGCTGGTTGTCCGTTGCTGAAGTCAGGCGTCCAAAACCTGATGGATAGCAAAGAGATCTTGTTCAAGAAGATTGTTGTTCCTGTTATTCCTACTGAAGAAGTGTCCGTTGTCACCATTTTCAACAATCCTACCAAGGCTCCCCCGAGGAAGCCCGTTAAAATCATGTCTGTTGCACCTATCATCATTACTGTTCCGGGGCCCCTCCCCTATAAATCTGACAAGGCTGTCCCGTGGCACTATGGGGCAGATGCGTATGTGCTCGGGGTAAAACAAGAGTTCAATACCAGTACCGGCATCAGTAACATCACCGGTCCTGCTAAAGTTACTCGCAGTGGCAGGCTCTTCTCGCCTGATATTGCACCTCCAGCTATTCAGAGGCCTCTTATTATCACGCCTGCCAGTGTGCCTGTTTCCCCCCCTGATCAAGTTTCTACCCCTGCTATCGAGTCGGCTGACACTCGGGGCAAAGGGATTGCTGATGTGCCTGCCCAGATGGAGGCACCGAAGACTGTTAATGTTGAAGCTTCCCAGCAAGAGATGGAAGAAATCCTTAAGATTATCAAGAAGAGTGATTTCAACGTCGTTGAACAGCTGGGGCACACCCCCTCTAAGATCTCTATGCTATCACTGTTGTTGTGTTCAGAGGCCTATGCCAAGGCTCTGATCTCCTTCCTGAAGACAGCCCATGTGCCACAAGAGACGTCTGCCGATCAATTTACTGATTGTGTGGCCAACTTAACCGCTGATAATGGTCTGGGTTTCTCTGACGCTGATCTGACCGCCAAGGGGAAGAACCACAACGATGCCCTGCATGTCTCCATTGAATGCAGGGGCACTACTCATGCCCATGTGTTGGTAGACACTGGTTCTTCATTGAACGTATTGCCCAAGAAGGCCTTAGACAGGTTGGATTTTGAGGGTCTGGAGTTGAAGCCTAGTAACATTATTGTCTGGGCCTTTGACGGGTCGAAGAGGATGGTACATGGTGAAGTGGACATTCAAATCCGGGTTGGTTCTCAAGTCTTTGATTCAACATTCTATGTGATGGACATTTTTCCATCCTATTCTTGTTTGCTGGGTCGTCCATGGATCCACAAGGTTGGAGCTGTGACCTCCACTCTACATCAAAAACTCAAGTACCCGGTCAGAGGGAAAATTGTTACAGTGTAGGGGGAGGAAGAGTATATGGTTAGCCATCTTAACTCATTCCGGTATATAGAGATGGACGGGGAGTTCATTGAGACCCCCTTTCAACACTTTGAAGAGGTGCCTCCAACATTGGCAGCAGCAGAGACTGGGACTGAAGAGTCTCCTTTGAAGATGGCTTCCTTAAAGGATGCACGGGTTGTGATTGAGAAGGGTGAATGCACAAACTGGGGCAGACTTCCTGATTTCACTCCGAAGACTGACAAGTTTGGGCTGGGTTTCACTGCAGAGGCTCAGAGGGCTGTACGTAAAGCAAGGATTGGAAGACCTCCCATATTCATCACCAACCCGGGAGTGAATGCTATTGAAGGCGATGCTGAGGAATCTGAATTTGATAGCTGGATCTACCCGACGACCGACGGTGGACTGAATAATTGGACTGCCAAAGATTTCATACCTGTTACTTTTGTTACTCAGTAATGAACTCCTTTGTTTTTAAATTTGTAACGAACAATAATTTGAAACTTTATGGCTCGGTGTCTTACCCGGGGCATCGTGGCTTCATTTGTGAGGGCTTATTACTTGTCATTTCCATATATCATGAATAAAAACATTGGACGTTTTTCGCATTTCGAATCTTGTGCTCCCTTTCTTTCTTTATATATTGCAAAACAGCTATATTTACACACACTCACCTATACAGGTTTCAATCCACTCTGGATCTCACTGGTAACGACTCTGCTACTGCCAGTTATGACTTCGAAAATCCGATCAACTTAGCCGAAGACGAAGGTGAAGATGATTGCGAAGTGCCTGGTGAGCTTGCAAGACTATTACTCCAGGAGGAGAGGGCCATTCAGCCACATGAAGAGCCAGTGGAAACGGTAAATCTGGGTACTGAGACAGACAAAAAGGAAGTCAAGATTGGTGCCAATCTAGAGCTCAGCGTGAAACAGCGGTTGATTCAGATGCTGCATGATTATGTGGAAATCTTTGCCTGGTCCTACGAAGACATGCCTGGGTTGGATATCGACATTGTGGTTCATCACCTGCCTACCAAGGAAGACTGCCCTCTGGTTAAACAAAAGGTTTGCCGTATGCGTCCAGAGATGTCCGAGAAGATCAAAGTTGAGGTTATGAAGCAATTTGATGTCGGGTTTCTAGCAGTGACTTCTTACCCTCAGTGGGTTGCCAACGTGGTTCCGGTGCCGAAGAAAGATGGTAAGGTCTGAATGTGTGTTGATTACAGGGATTTGAACAGGGCGAGCCCCAAGGATGACTTCCCCCTGCCTCACATCGACGTTCTGGTTGACAATACTGCTCAGCACAAGGTGTTCTCCTTCATGGACGGTTTCTCCGGTTATAATCAGATCAAGATGGCTCCTGAAGACATGGAGAAGACTACCTTTGTTACTCAGTGGGGCACCTTCTGTTACAAGGTCATGTCATTTGGTTTGAAAAACACTGGGGAAACCTACCAACGTGCCATGGTTGCTTTATTTCATGACATGATCCACCATGAGATTGAAGTATACGTCGATGATATGATTGCAAGGTCTCAAACTGAGGAGGAACACCTTGACCATCTGCAGAAACTGTTTGACCGTCTGAAGTTGTACAAGCTGAGGTTGAACCCAAACAAATGCACATTTGGGGTAAGATCTGGAAAGTTGCTAGGCTTCGTCGTGAGCGAAAAAGGTATTCAAGTGGACCCTGCCAAGGTTAAAGCCATACAAGAGATGCCAGTTCCCAAGACAGAGAAAGAAGTCAGAGGCTTTCTAGGACGTCTGAATTACATTGCCCGATTCATCTCGCACCTAACTGCTACCTGTGAACCAATCTTCAAGCTACTGAAGAAAGATCAAGTAGTACGTTGGAATGATGAATGTCAGGCCGCTTTCGACAGAATCAAAGAGTATCTCCAAGAACCCCCCATTCTTATGCCACTGGTTGAAGGGAGACCTCTAATACTATACTTGACAGTACTTGACAGCTCAATGGGGTGTGTGTTGGGGCAGCATGACGAGTCTGGCCAAAAAGAGCATGCCATTTATTACCTTAGCAAAAAGTTTACCGACTGTGAGACCCAATACTCACTGCTCGAGAAAACTTGATGCGCTTTGGTATGGGTTGCTCGCTGGCTGAGACAGTATATGTTGACTCACACTACTCTGTTAATTTCAAAAATGGATCCAATCAAGTACATATTCGAAAAGCCTGCTTTGTCTGGAAGAATAGCAAGATGGCAGATGATCTTGACAGAATACGACATCCAGTACACGACTCAGAAAGCAATCAAGGGAAGTGTATTGGCAGACCATTTGGCACACCAGGCAGTGGATGACTACCAATCTATGAACTTTGAGTTTCCAGACGAGAACATCATGGTAGTGACTGATTGTGAAGTACCTGGACCGGATGAAGGACCTGAGGAAGGATCCCGATGGTCTATGCACTTTGACGGAGCCTCCAACGCTTTGGGTAACGGTATCGGCGCTGTGATTATATCCCCAAAAGGCACTCATACTCCGCTTACGGCCCGACTATGTTTCAACTGCACCAACAACATGACGGAGTATGAGGCGTGCATTATGGGTCTTCAAGCTGCAATTGACTTAAGGATCAAGTTTCTGAGTGTCTTCGGAGATTCCGCTCTCGTGATCAATCAGATCAAAGGCGAGTGGGATACGAAACACCCAAACCTTATTCCTTACAAAGAATGTGTGTTGACATTGATCCCCCACTTCACGGAGATAACTTTTGAACACTTCCCAAGAGAGGAGAATCAGTTGGCGGACGCGCTAGCTACGATGTCTTCTATGTTCAAGGTCAAATGGGATAACGAAGCTCCCCGGATCATTATCTGGAGACTGGATGAACCTGCATATTGTTGTGATCTTGAGACGGAAGAGGTAACTGAAAAACCTTGGTATCATGAAGTGAAGAGGTACTTGGAATCTCAAGAATATCCCGAGGGTGCATCTGTCAATGACAAGAAGTTTCTGAGAAGGTTCGCAGCAAAGTTCTTCCTCAGCAACGGCATTCTCTACAAGCGAAACCATGATTCAACCTTACTGCGTTGTGTGGATAAGACTGAAGCAGAAAGAATCATGGCAGAACTGCATGAGGGTACCTTCGGAACACATTCCAGTGGACATACCATGGCAAAGAAAATCCTCCGGGCAGGATATTTCTGGTCCACAATGGAAGCTGACTGTTACCAACATTCTCGGACGTGTCATAAGTGCCAGATTTATGCAGATAAGGTGCACGTTCCTCCAGTCCCTCTGAATGTCTTGACGGCACCTTGGCCTTTTGCAATGTGGGGCATTGATATGATCGGCGAGATCAAACCTACGGCATCCAACGGGCATCGCTTCATCCTGGTGGCGATCGATTACTTTACAAAGTGGGTGGAAGCAGCTTCCTATGCTACCGTAACCAAGAACGTCGTGGCACGGTTTATTCGGGACAACCTGATCTGTCGATACGGTGTACCTGAGAGGATCATTACGGACAATGGTACCAATCTTAATAACAAGATGATCACTGAGCTCTGCGAGCAATTCAAGATACAGCACCACAACTCTTCTCCTTATCGGCCGAAGATGAATGGGGCTGTAGAAGCAGCTAATAAGAATATCAAAAAGATTGTGCAGAAGATGACAGTGACATATAAAGATTGGCACAAGATGTTACCGTTTGCTCTTCATGGGTACCGTACCTCAGTAAGAACGTCAATCGGGGCAACCCCCTTTTCCTTGGTCTATGGTATGGAGGCAGTCTTGCCGATTGAAGTCCAAATACCCTCTCTCCGGATAATGAAGGATGCAGGCTTGAGCGAAGATGACTGGATCCAGACTCGACTTGATCAGTTAAACCTAATTGACGAAAAGAGACTCACCGCTATTTGTCATGGTCAAACGTATCAAAAACGGATGATCGGGGCATTTAACAAGAAAGTCAGACCACAAGAGTATCAAGTTGGGGACCTGGTAATCAAGCGCATCATCCTTCCTCAAAGTGATCCCAGGGGCAAATGGACCCCTACGTACGAAGGGCCATTTGTGGTTAAACATATCTTCTCAGGAGGAGCTATGATTCTAACCACCATGGATGGTGACGATCTTCCTCACCCCGCCAATGCAGACATAGTAAAAAGATACTACGCATGAATAAAAGACCCGCTAGGTTGACACACCTAGGCAAAAATAAGGGATGAAAAATGAAAAAAATATGTACACCCGGCAAGTCAAAAACCTGAAAAGACGGCTTGGGAAAAAATGGGTATCCCGGTGGACTGAAAACCCGAAAGGGCGGTCCAGGAAAAAGTTAGGGATAAGAGTAATACTATGTCTCATTGAATCACCTTGCATCCAGAATCCGGTATCAAATACTTCATCTTCAACTAAGCAGCCAAGTGATGAGACGCTTGAAGACATAAAGGTGATAGCAGAGTTGGAACCCAGTGGGATTATTCTTTTCACATAGCTGTTTTGTTTTCCTTTTTCACAAAATTGTAAACTCTATGTTGTTCGGCGGCGTTCTCTTACTAGGACGTCAGCCTCTTGTACATAAACGCCTATTTACAGGCAAATTCCAAAATCAATACAAATTCACTATTCAGATAAATTGCCAACTATTTTCCTTTTTCTGTTTTGTTTTGCAAAGAACGTCCAATTTTCATTTTTGATATATGCATTTGACACTAATTGCTAACTCATAAATATTTGCATGCGAAACAAAGGACTAATTGCAGGTGACATTAGAAACAGGGGCAATAATGAGTTGTCTAAGCGATCTAGTTGCTCTGTCCACCAAGGTACCAAGGTATGTTCGGCTGAAGAATGTAACCCAGATACCTTCACGCCCCACAGAGTAAGACAAGATTCAACAATTCTCCCCAAGCAGAGTTGGTCTCCCAGCAGCCCCTAAAAGGCACAGTACCCCTAACAAGTCAGTAGCACTCTCCCCGAGCAGAGTTAGTCTACTATAAGCCTCAAGGAAGTTGGATTATCCCCCAGAAGATCTCAATATTCCCCAACGGAGTATACAAACATTCCTAACAAGCATCCCCGGCAATCTTGATCTAAGATTGTTCCCCGACGAAATACCGGACATCCAGTGGAGCCATTCCCCAGTGCAGTCCTAAGTCTCCCCAGGAGAGTTGAATCAATCTCCCCAGCAGATTCTGGAAGCTTATCCCCTGCAGAGCACGAGCGCGTCTCCCCGGCTTTATTCAAAGGTTATTTCCCCACCAGAGTCTAACTGGGTTATCCTCAGCCAATTTCCACGGAAAGATCATCCTCGACGAAGTTCTTTCTATCCCCCAGCGGAGTTTATCAAATCCCCAACATAACTCATCAATGGTATCCCCAGCGGACTTATCATCAAAATCTCAGCGAAGTATCTCTTCCCACAGAGTATTTCCCCGTAGAATAATCTCTTCAACAAAGTTTATTCCTCAACAGAGTCATCTTCTCCTACAGGTTTATTCTCGCAACTGTCATCCCCAGCGGAAATGAAGAACTATATTCTTCAAACATCAGCCCAGGATTTAACTTCCCGGCATCCGTCAAGGATTTATTTTCCTAGACAAAAATACATTCATAAGCATCACATCTTCATACATTATAGCATGCATATACGCATCATGAACATACAATCTCATTTATCTCATGACATCGTGCATTTCATACATCATGACCTTGCATACAACTAATGTTTTGCCTTTTCAGGAAAAAAGTCAATACAAAGATTATTACTATCAACTGTCGCAATTCCGGATTCGATACCTGTATCTAGCCAGGGCATATCTGTGAGCGATTACTTGTGGATTCGACACCTGTATCTAGCCAGGGCATATCTGCATGAAAAAATTCCATACTCGATTCCTGTATCCAGCCAGGGCACGTCTGAAGAGTTTGAAGATTCGATTCCTGTATCCAGCCAGGGCATATCTGTTGACGACTAATTCCAGACTCGATTCCTGTATCTAGCCAGGGCACGTCTGAAGAGTTTGAAGATTCGATTCCTGTATCTAGCCAGGGCATATCTGTTGACGACTAATTTCGGACTCGATTCCTATATCTAGCCAGGGCACGTCTGAAGAGTTTGAAGATTCGATACCTGTATCCAGCCAGGGCATATCTGTTGACGACTAATTCCAGACTCGATTCCTGTATCCAGCCAGGGCACGTCTGAAGAGTTTGAAGATTCGATTCCTGTATCCAGCCAGGGAATATCTGTTGACGACTAATTCCGGACTCGATTCCTGTATCCAGCCAGGGCATGCCTGAAGAGTTTGAAGATTCGATTCCTCTATCCAGCCAGGGCATATTTGTTGACGACTAATTCCGGACTCGATTCCTGTATCCAGCCAGGGCACGTCTGAAGAGTTTGAAGATTCGATTCCTGTATCCAGCCAGGGCATATCTGTTGACGACTAATTCCAGACTCGATTCCTGTATCCAGCCAGGGCACATCTGAAGAGTTTGAAGATTCGATTCCTGTATCCAGGCAGGGCACGTCTGAAGAGTTTGAAGATTCGATTCTTGTATCCAGCCAGGGCATATCTGTTGACGACTAATTCCGGACTCGATTCCTGTATCCAGCCAGGGCACGTCTGAAGAGTTTGAAGATTCGATTCCTGTATCCAGCCAGGGCATATCTGTTGATGACTAATTCCAGACTCGATTCCTGTATCCAGCCAGGGCACGTCTGAAGAGTTTAAAGATTCGATTCCTGTATCTAGCCAGGGCATATCTGTTGACGACTAATTCCAGACTCGATTCCTGTATCCAGCCAGGGCACGTCTGAAGAGTTTGAAGATTCGATTCCTGTATCCAGCCAGGGCATATCTGTTGACGACTAATTCCGGACTCGATTCCTGTATCCAGCCAGGGCACGTCTGAAGAGTTTGAAGATTCGATTCCTGTATCCAACCAGGGCATATCTGTTGATGACTAATTCCAGACTCGATTCCTGTATCCAGCCAGGGCACGTCTGAAGAGTTTGAAGATTCGATTCCTGTATCCAGCCAGGGCATATCTGTTGACGACTAATTCTGGACTCGATTCCTGTATCCAGCCAGGGCACGTCTGAAGAGTTTGAAGATTTGATTCCTGTATCCATCCAGGGCATATCTGTTGATGACTGATTCCAGATTCGATACCTGTATCTAGCCAGGGCACATCTGTGAGTAACTGATTGTAGACTCGATACCTGTATCCAGCCAGGGCATATCTACATGAAGAGTTTAGAGATTCGATACCTGTATCCAGCCAGGGCATATCTACATAAAGAGTTTGAAGATCAACCCCTGTAACAGGCCAGGTAATTATCTTTCTTTCTCAGGTACACAAGTTCTCGCTAAGGAATCTCTTACGCGATCGACACCTAGATGGCATCTATAAGCCCATCCACATACCATCTCTCCAAATGGCATCTATAAGCCCATTCCCGACAAGGCCCCGTCACAGCTTCATATGGCATCTATAAGCCCATCCTCCTATCCATCATCTCTCCAAATGGCATCTGTAAGCCCATTCCCGCCATCACGCTGCTGACACTCTACTATGCGAGTGCAAATTTCTGGGCACTTTAGTGTTCAATCATCTTCCACCTTCGGATTACGAAAGGCACGCCAGCCAATCTACATCCTCAGGTCTAAGAAGATTGAACAAGGGCAACTGTTGTACCCCAAAATTTTCCCTCCCATATTCTTCAAGATTTGGCAAGATCAAGCTTCAAATGGATTAAGGATTGCACAGTGCAAACACCCTCCTAACACAGTCAAAATTAGGGTTTTGGTTATTGCAAGTAAGTGGAGGTTTCCAAGGGTCCAATCAAGTCCCATACGCCTATATACATTGGCAAGCATCCATATGTCAAGTTTCAAGACTCACAGCATCAAGTTGCACAGTCAAAAAGCCCTAATTGCTTCACAGTCAACTGCAGGGGTAAAATGGTCATTTGACAGTCAAAAGTCAAAAATTTTGGTCAACATCTTATTTTGAAGCCACAATCATCATTTGATCAAGTCTTGATCATGATTCCACAAGCATGGCTCAAAAAGTCTCAAGATGCAAAAGTTTCTATTTTTGGGCAGCTGAAAAGTCAACTGTAACTTGACCAGGGCATAACTTTTTCATGGTTTATCAGAAAAATCCCATCCAATGCTCATTTTGAAGGGGATGGCATTTCCTACAACTCATATTCACATTCCAAGTCCAAGAAATGCTCTCACAAAAAGTTATCAATTCCTACATTATAGGTCATTTTCAAAAGTTAACAAAAGGGCACTTCAAGTCAAAGACCATAACTTATGTTTGGTAAATCAAAATGACATGGGACAAAAGACATTGGTTAGAGGACTTCAAGACCTTTCCAAAATGTCCAAGAACATGTTCATAGCTTCAAAATTGAGCAAGATATGCATTGATGAAGTTGGGAAATTTTTGTGAATTTGCAAAAGTCAACTTTGCCTAAAACACTTCATTTTTGCTAATGGGCCTCAAATTCCTTCTTGAATCTTTACCCAAGGCTTATGCACGACCCATTGAGATTAAATTGAACTATTTTCTTATTTTTATTAATTATTTGGATTTTTAATTGATTATTAATTCATTTAATTAATTTAATTGTAGGAAAATATCAAAACATGGTTGTCAAATCTTTTTATGAAGCAAATACACTCCATACATGTTGAAGATCTCGTGCATCACTCAAGGGGACAAGATATCCCAAATTGGCAAGGTTTTTCATTCAAAAAGATTGGAAAATATTTGATTGGAAATCAAAGATGCAAACTTGAATACAATGGATTTATGGGCCTAATTTTAACCTAATTCTCTTCACATACAAAGGCTGAAGCAAACCCTATTCCTGGACACGTGAAAGCTGCCATAAAAAACCATATGCAATATTGAAAAAAAAGGGAAAAAAGTTCAAAATTGTTTTCTAACTTCCAGGCAGATTCAAGAAAGTTTGTTGATTCTAATCCCTTGCTGGGAGTTTCCTGAACGTACTGCAAGCAATTCCCAGTCTTAAAGCTCAAAGAACGTGCAAGAACAAGTCACTCGGTTTGCATTATTTTCCAAATCTGCATATCATAATTCATGCGTTTTTAATCCATTTTCTTGATTGGTTTGTGTTGTTAGGAACGTTCTGAAGCTAATGGGATAGTTTAATTATGTTGAAACATCCTGAATCGAAATCTACCATGGACGAAATCTAGGGTTTTTGAAGCTCTCAATTGGGGCTTTGCACGTAAGGAAAAATTGGACCATATCATGACTATGGTTGAATTCGTCAAGGCCAGACGAATTCAACCCAACCCTCGCGCTCTTTTTATATCATCCATAGCTCTAATCGTTATTCTTGGCACTTTTGGTTTGTGGGGGTTTAAAACCCCCGCTATCTTGTTTATGTTTACAGGTGAAACGAAGAAGACAATAGGTGGCAACGTGTGACTGGGTGGTTCAAACTCAGCGCGCATATTTTTGTTTTGCATCATAATAGTTGTTTGTGTTTTATATAATATTTGGTGTCCATATGTTTAACAAAAGCGCTTCATAGTTCAGTTGGCAAGGGCACTAAGGCAAGGAGTACTGGGACCTGGGTTCGATTCCCAGGTCCCCCATATAATTCTTAATATTTTTTCTAACATAATCCTGTGCAGCAATCATCCAAAATTCCATCGTGCACGCCCAGCAACAGCTTGCCATGTGGCTTCAGGCATTCATCCAGTGGCCAGGAGATGAAGTCCATGATATTCAGGGGTTAATGAGCATGCACACGATCATGAAAGTCAACAAGGCTTAGACTTCTCTTGGGCCAGAATTGCTTCAGTACACCTCCATATGGACCATCACACCCCCTTTGGTTTGCCTTGTCTTATTTCACTTTCTTTTCTTTTAATACTTTTAATTGTTTTAATTATTATTATTAATTCACCACAAATTAATTTTTCACAAAATAAAATCAGAAATCATAAAATTGTAAATATTTTTTATTATTTATTAAATTTACTATTAACTATTAATTTTGTAAATAAATATTAACAATTAACTTAGTTTAATTTAGGTTTAAATTTTAATCTTTTTCTCAATAAATAAAAATTCTATAGAATTAGGTTTTGACATTTTTAATCATTTTCTTATTATTATTATTATTATTAATTATTATTATTTTTGTACATATAAATGTAAATTAATTAATTAGCTTAAATTAGGTTAACTTTAACATTTTCTTAATAATTAAAATAAACTTAGAACTAGGGTTTTCTTTTGATTTTAATTTCTTTATTTTCATTAAATACAAAAAAACATAAAAAAATATCTTTCTTTAATTAATTAAATAATTAGGTTTACTTTTTAATTTAATACAAAAGGACAAAAAACTCATAATTTCTCAAAAGGGTCCAAAACCCTCGGACGTTCCAGTTTAATTCTTTTCGCGCGTTATTTTTTTTATTTGATTATTATGTAACTGTTTCCAAGGAGGTAATAGTAATTAGGTTTATTGCTTTTTTTTACTTTCCGCACTTTATCAAAACGGGTCTTTGTTTTTTGGCGATGTATAGACCCGCGCCTTGTAATAGCGTAGCTTTTACCTTTCCGTATTTTATTTTCCGCACTCCTAACTGTTAATAAGCATGAAAGAATGTATGATAATTAAAAACAACTCATAGCTCACAGTTGCATGATCAAAGATAAACATAACCTGAAAACAACACACAATGCACATGCCACTTCTTGGGTACGCCTCACTCGTTGCCTCGAAAGTGGTCGTAAAGTATAGGGTGTTTTAGCGGTCGCCCTTATGTCTAAGATCCAGTTGCTTCGAAATGGTTGCCTCGGATTAAAAAGGATCTAGGATATTAGGGTTGCTTCTAAGGTGTCCTACTATTGCTTCGGTGACCACACTGTCCCTCAATCGAATTGACCCGAACACCTCCAACGGTGGTGCTACCTACCTCTCAATGGTGGGATGGCACTACCTTAAGGACTCTTACACAGCCTAATTCCTTAGGGTAGGTAGATGACTCATAGGTACTTGCTCTCTTCAAAAACAAACCAAACATCTTTTCACACTGACACTTTCTAAAAGATTTCAAAACAAATTTTTCACACACTCTTGAGGATAGATACAAGAGTTACTTAGGAATTTTTCAATGAAACTTTTTCAAACCCACTCACATTTGAAAAGCAAACATATTTGAAAACATATAAGAGCAAGTACCTAAGAGCCTGTGGATAACCACGGATAGAAAGGGTGCTAACACCTTCCCTTTCTATAAATCTACCTCCCGAACCGAGAGACATTCTCAATAAGGAATTTTGCTGTGCTTTTGTCCTTTCCATGTTGGAGAACATAAAAGATGGTGGCGACTCTTGCTTCAGCGACATACGCGATCCAGCTTTAAACAGTCAGTTCTATTTCCACCGATCACCAAACAGTAATTATACAATTTGTGCAAAAGAAATAAAAACAGTTATGTGATCAATCTCATTGGGTTCCGACTCTGCTATTGCCTTTATATCTTCGAGCATTTCATCACTTTACTACTTGGTCGAAGGTAGATCAGATTGATTGGCGTCGTCCGAGCTTGATAGTCGATACTGAAGTCTGGTGGCAAAATGATCCAATGAGACATAGTGTTACGCTTTGATCCCTAATTTTTGCCTGGACCTCCCTTTCGGGTTTTCAGTCCACCGGGATACCCTTTTTTGCCCAAGTCGCCTTTTCAGGTTTTCGACTTGCCGGGTGTACAGTTTTTTTCATTTTCATCCCTCACTTTTGCCCGAACCCTTTTGGTTCGCCGGGAAGCCATTATTTTTGCCTAGGCCAGTCGACCTAGCGGGTCTTTGATTAGGCGTAGTATCTTTTCACTATGTATGCATTGACGGGGTAAGGAAGGTTGTCACCATCCATGGTGGTTAGAATCATAGCTCCTCCTGAGAAAATGTTCTTAACCACAAATGGCCCTTCGTATGTGGGGGTCCATTTTCCCCTGGGATCACCTTGCGGCAGTATGATGCATTTGATCACCAAGTCCCTGACTTGATATTCTTGACGTCTGACTTTCTTGTTAAAAGCCTTGATCATTCGCTTTTGATACGTCTGACCATGACAAATAGCGGTAAGCCTCTTTTCATCAATTAAATTCAGCTGATCAAGTCGGGTCTGGTTCCAATCATCTTTGCTCAAACCTGCATCCTTCATAATTCGGAGAGAAGGTATCTAGACTTTGATGGGTAGGACTTCCTCCATGCCATACACCAGAGAGTAGGGTGTTACCCCTGTTGACGTCCGCGCTGAGGTACGGTACCCATGAAGAGAGAATAGTAACATCTCGTGCCAGTCCTTGTATTTCACTGTCATCTTCTGCATAATCTTCTTGATGTTCTTATTAGCCGCTTCAACAGCCCCATTCATCTTCGGCCGGTAGGGAGAAGAGTTGTGATGCTGAATCTTAAACTGTCTGCAGAGCTCGATGATCATTGTATTGTTGAGATTTGTACCATTATCCGTAATGATTCTCTCCGGTACACCATATCGATAGATTAAGTTGTGTCGGATAAACCGCGCCACGGCGTTCTTGGTTACTGTAGCAAATGAAGTTGCCTCGACCCACTTTGTGAAATAATCAATTGCTACCAGGATGAAAAGATGCATGTTAGATGTAGTAGGTCTGATCTCACCTATTATATCGATGTCCCACATTGCAAAAGTCCAAGGAGTTGTCAAGACATTTAGAGGAACTAGAGGCACATGCACCTTATCAGCATAGACTTGGCACTTATGACAGGTCCGAGAGTGCTGATAACAATCGGCTTCCATAGTGGACCAATAATATCCTTCCCGTAGGATCTTCTTTTCCATGGTATGTCCATTGGAATGAGTTCCAAAGGTACCTTCATGTAGCTCTGCCATGATCCTTTCTGCCTCGTTCTTGTCCATACATCGCAATAAGGTTGAATCATGGTTACGCTTGTAAAGGATCCCATTGCTGATGAAGAACTTCGCAGTGAACTTTCTCAAGAACTTCTTATCATTAACAGATGCACCCTCGAGGTACTCTTGAGCCTCAAGATACCTCTTTACCTCATGGAACCAGGGTTTATCTGCTACCTTTTCAGTCTCGATGTCACAGCAATGTGCGGGTTCGTCCAACTTCTCGATGGTAATCTGGAGAGCTTCATTGTCCCACCTGACTTTGAACATAGAGGACATGGTAGCTAATGCGTCCTCCAGCTGGTTCTCCTCTCTTGGGAAGTGTTCAAAGGTTATCTCCTCGAAGTGCGGAAGCAACGTTAATACATACTCTTTGTAAGGAATAAGATTTGGGTGCTTCGTATCCCACTCACCTTTGATCTGACTGATCACCAGAGAAGAATCTCTGAATACACTCAATAACTTAATCCTCAGGTCAATAGAAGCTCGCAGACCCAGGATACACGCTTCATACTTTGCCATATTGTTGGTGTAGTTAAAACATAATCGGGCGGTGAACGGAGTATGAAAACCCTCAGGAGATATAATCACAGCACAAATTCCATTACCCAGCGCGTTTGATGCTCCATCAAAATACATAGACCATCGGGATCCTTCCTCAGGTCCTTCATCCGGTCCAAGTTCTTCACAGTCGGTCACCAATATGATGTTCTCATTCGGGAACTCGAAATTCATGGATTGGTAGTCACCCACGGCCTGATGCGCCAAATGATCTGCCAATACACTCCCCTTGATTGCTTTTTGGGTTGTGTATTGGATGTCATACTCAGTTAGGATCATCTGCCATCTTGCTATTCTTCCGGACAAGGCAGGATTTTCGAAGATATACTTGATTGGGTCCATCTTTGATATCAATAAGGTGGTGTGAGTCAGCATATACTGTCTCAGCCGACGAGTAGCCCATGCCAAAGCGCAACAAGTTTTCTTGAGCAATGAGTATCGGGTCTCACAGTCGGTAAACTTTTTGCTAAGGTAGTAAATAGCGTGCTCTTTTCGGCCAGACTCATCATACGGCCCCAACACACACCCCATTGAATTATCCAGTACTGTCAAGTATAAGATCAAATGTATTCCTTCAACTGGAGGCATCATAATAGGTGGCTCTTGGAGGTATTCCTTGATTCTTTCGAAAGTGGTATGACATTCATCATTCCATTTTACTACTTGATCTTTCTTCAACAGCTTGAAGATTGGCTCACAAGTAACAGTCAGATGTGAAATGAATCGGGAGATGTAATTCAGCCGTCCCAAAAAGCCTCTAACTTCCTTTTCTATGCGGGAGCCAGCATCTCCTGTATGGCCTTTACCTTGGCAGGATCCACCTGAATACCCTTATCACTGACGATGAAACCGAGCAGCTTACCAGACCTTACCCCGAAGGTTCACTTGTTCGGGTTCAACCTTAGCTTGTACATCTTCAACCTGTCAAAAAGTTTCTGGAGATGGTCAAGGTGTTCTTCCTCAGTCTGGGACCTTGCGATCATGTCATCAACATAAACCTCAATCTCATGGTGAATCATGTCATGGAACAAAGCGACCATGGCGCGCTGATAAGTTGCCCCATCATTCTTCAACCCGAAAGGCATTACTTTGTAACAGAAGGTGCCCCACTGTGTAACGAAGGTTGTCTTCTCCATGTCTTCGGGAGCCATCTTCATCTGATTGTAACCAGAAAACCCATCCATAAAGGAGAAGATCTTATGTTGCGCGGTGTTGTCGACCAGAACATCCATGTGAGGAAGTGGGAAATCTTCTTTGGGGCTTGCCCTGTTCAGATCTCTATAGTCCACACACATCCATACCTTACCATCCTTCTTAGGTACCGGAACAACGTTGGCAACCCACTGCAGATAAGAAGTGACAGCTAGGAACCCTGCGTCGAACTGTTTCATGACCTCAGCTTTGATTTTCTCAGACATCTCAGGGCGCATACGGCGAACCTTCTGCTTTATTGGAGGACAGTCTTCTTTAGTCGGCAAGCGATGAACCACAATATCGGTGTCCAAGCCAGGCATATCTTTGTAGGACCAGCCAAAGATCTCAACATAGTCGTGTAGCATCTGTATCAACCGTTGCTTGACACTAAGCTCCAGATTTACTCCTATCTTTACCTCTTTCATATCTTCCTCTGTACCCAAATTCACTTATTCAACTGGCTCTTCATGAGGTTGTATGGCCCTTTCTTCCTGTAGTAATAGTCTAGCAAGCTCTCCAGGCACCTCACAATCATCCTCACCTTCGCCCTCGGCTTGGTTGATCGGATTTTCAAAGTCATAACTGGAAGTAGCAGAGTCGTTATCAATGGGATCCATAGTGGATATGGATCTGCATTATGATACGTGAGTGTGTGTGTAAGAGAATAGCTGCTTTGATAAAGCGAGAGACAGAAAAATAAAAACAAGGAGCGCAAAATTTGTAATGCAAGAAACGTCCAATGCTTTATTAATGATATATGAAAATGACAAATAATAAGCCCTCACAAACAAAGCGAAGGTGCCTCGGGCAAGGCACCGGGCTGTAAAGATTCAAACTGTCTATTACAACTCTTTAAAACAAAAGCCAATTACTGTGGAATAAAAGAAACGGGTATGAAGTCCTTCGCCATCCCGTTGCCTAATCCACCATTGGTTGTAGGGTAGATCCAGCTGTCAACATCCGGGTTCTCATCATCAGCATCTTCTGTGGCAGAGACAACCTCGATAGCATTGATTCCTGAGTCGTGCTTGGGCATGGGTGCAGTTATGATGTTGGGCTTCTCTGGAGCGTCAAACTCGATCTCTTTGGATTCGATCAAGTCTTACACCTTATTTTTCAAGGCCCAACAGTTGTTTGTATCATGACCTAGACTTTCAGAGTGATAGGCGCAGCGGGCATTCTGATTATACTGAGGAGAAGTGGTGTTGGGGTTCTTCGGGGCCTCCCTCAGAGTTACCAGATTGGTTTTTAATAATTGTGGTAGAATTTGAGACAAGGTCATATTGAGCCGAGTGTACTTCCTCTGTGGTCTTTCCACCCTTTGTGGATTATTGCATTGTGGAGCAACTGTGGGTCTTGATATTACTACTGCATTTAATGCTTGACGGTGTTCAGGTCTGCTTTGGCCCCTCGAGCCATAGACTGCATTAGCTTCTTTCTTACCGGTGAAAGGCTTCTTTACTGCACTTGATGAAGTATCCTTTTGTATTTTACCACTTCGGATACCAGCCTTTACTCTCTCTCCAGTCAGGATCAACTCAGTAAAACCAGATGACAAACTTCCGATCAGATGATTGAAAAATGGACCAGATAGCGTCCCTAGAAACATGTCAACCAACTCCCTATCAGACAAAGGGGGTTGGACTCTTCCAGCCAAGTCTCTCCACTTTTGAGCATAGTCCTTAAAACCTTCACTTGCACCCATTGACATACCCTGGAGCTGAGCACGAGTGGGAGTAAGGTCGGTGTTATATTGATACTTCCTGTAAAAGGCAACCGCAAGGTCTTCCCAGTTTTGGACGTTGGCTCCTTCCAACTGATAAAACCATTCAAGTTGAGTCCCTGACAGACTATCTTGAAAGAAGTGTACCCACAAATTTCTGTCAGTAGTGTGGGGTTGGATTTTCCTGGCGTACGAGCGGAGATGGAGTTTTGGACATGATACTCCATCGTACTTGGCAAAAACATGAGCTTTGAACTTATGAGGGATAACCACTCCAGATACCAGTCCCAGTTCTCTGAAATCCAAACTAGGGATCTTCTGAATCTCCATAGAACTCAGACGGTCTTCTAACTGCTTGTACCTATCCTCGGCAGGAGGATATTGCTCCTCATCATAATCTATATCATCATCAGAGATTACAGGACTGGGGCCCTTTTCTTCTTCTTGGTTGTCCCCTTCCTTGGATGAAGAGGTCAGATCAGCTTGTTGTTTCAACCTATCCCCAAACCTTTTGCCCATATTCAGAAGAACAACCTTTTTCTTCTTCTTCTTCTTCTCTTTCAGAATGAGAGCTTTCAAATCCTCTTGCCCTTTAGCCAAGCTCAAGAACATCTCTTGGAATTGGGCATTTTGTGCCTGAAGATCTTTGATGGCTTGATCAGAAGACATTTATGCTGAATAAACAGCGAAGAAGATGAGAAACCTGTAATGGTGTGCATGATAATGGGATGTGTATGTAATGATTTCAAAGACTTTGGGAGATTTAAATTTGCAAACCAAAAATAAACAAACTTTATTAGATTAACTTGTAAAAGGGTTCAGCAATGCCTTTAAGGCGTTACAAAGAAGTAAATGAAAAACAATTCTAGAACTAGAAAAGCAAAAGCAAAAGTCCCATGGACGCTTCCTCTTTGTGCTGACGTAGTCATTGATCACTCTTTCTTCCTCGAGCTGCCTGGTGAGCTTCAAAATCTTCCTTTCTTGCTCATGGTACTTTTCCCGGTAAGTATCTCTCTCCTCTTTCAGTTGAATCCAAGACCTCTGCAATGCCCCAGGATCAGTGGGCATGTAAGGATAATGAACTGTATAAGGAATGCCTTCTTCATTAGTGGGCTCCACAATTATCGGCAATACTACTTCATAGGGCATCCCAAGCTTCTGGGCACGAGCTTGGACCCATTGTAGGTAAGGCTGCATAGGAAGGGAAGTCCTTGGTCCTAGCTCTTGGGGGTCATATCTGTTCACCATTCCCCCAAGCTCGTATAAACCTCCAGCGGTGCTTGCCAACGTCTTCCTTGTAGTCAAATGCAATATCTGTAAGAAGTAGATCATGGGGACCGTCTCTCCGAGCACGACCAAATTGTCGCAAAGCTAGACAAGGATTGTAGGTTATACCCCCTCTAATTCCAAGCAACGGGACATTGGGGTATCCCTCACAACAATCAATGACAGCGGTGTCTTCCATAGCCTTGGAACTCCAAAGAATATCTGTATGGGCAAGTGACATTATTCTGTAGGACCAACCCAAACCTTCTTCATTTTTCAGCACAGACTTAGGGAGGTGCGAAATAAACCACCTCGACAACAACGGCATGCATCACATAAGGGTCCCTCTTCTTTGCACAGTACGGGTGTAGAGGGCATGCAAGATATCACCCAGTAGAGTAGGCACAGGATTGCGAGATAGGAAGATCTTAACCGCATTCACATCTATAAAGGAATATGGATTTGGGAAGAGGACCAAACCATAGATAAGGAGAGCCAAGATATCTTCAAAAGTCTGAAAATCCAAATTATCCCAGAATAGCTGAGCCTGATCTATTAGAAACTTGGATAAGAAACCTTCGACCCCGCTTCATGTTTCCCAATTGGATACTACATCAGCCCGTTTCAGATGCAGAGCTGAGGCAATGTCTTCTGGTCTAGGAGTCTCTTCCATACCTGTGAAGGGCATCTGCTCAAGGATGGATATGCCCAATAAGTGAGAGAACTCTTCCAAAGTGGGAACCAGCTGATAATCTGGGAAGGTGAAGCAATGATGCACATGATCGAAGAACTGGAAAAGTACACTCATCATCTACTCATCAAACTTTGAAGTAATCGGGCTAAGAAGCTGACCATGTCTCTTAATGAGCATAGAAGTCTCAGAAACTCTCGAGGCTAACTCTTTAAGTTGAGCAGGTATTTGCACAAAGTTAACTCGGATGGTGTTTCTACGCACGGAAGCCATAATCTGCAAAACAGAACAAAGATAAATCAGCTTGGTCTTTGAAATGG
This sequence comes from Vicia faba, assembly GCA_948472305.1. NCBI lineage: Eukaryota > Viridiplantae > Streptophyta > Magnoliopsida > Fabales > Fabaceae > Vicia > Vicia faba. The sequence continues at coordinate 824,360,628 of OX451737.1, read as the reverse complement.
TTAGTATAATGAAGTATGAACGCCATGTTATGATGCATGATGTCATGATAAAAATAAAAGGTATAGCAGATAATAGGCATGGCAAAGGCAAACAAGTCACACAAAAGCCCTTAAGTTTAAGGTTTGCATGGGGTCAAAGGTATTACCCTCTTGAAGTTCAGTTGGTTTCAACCTGTCCTAGCAAAAGTAACCGGGTTCTAGAGGTTCTCAATATCACTGACCATCCTCCATCGGTCATGGTTTCAGCTCACACAATCTTTTCTTGCAGCCGGAACTATCTCGAGAGTATGGTGTCAATGAGTGTAGCATTTAGTATCAACCAGTTCTCAGCTTTACACTGAGGTCGGCTATCTCACTACTTTCTAATGTCCAAGTTGGTCGATTAAAGGTTCTAAGGTCAGTTGATGCTTAATGATACACATATTGGCCTCGTAATCTCCTCGTTTCTCCACAAGGAATACCGGTACCAACCAATGTGCCACATCAACGTAGCTACTGCTTCAACCGTATCGGTCTACACCGTACAATTCCCTCACAGTTTATTGCTACTTACCTAAAAGGTGTCCCCAGATACGGGTTAGGATCTATAGTAACTCCCAAACAAAACCCTTAAAAGTAAAGCAACCAAAACAAACAAGAGAAGCAATTTGTGATGAACTAAATCCTAAGGTATACCCCACTTAAACAGTCCCCAGAAGAGTCACCAGTTCTGTGATACGGTGGCAGAATCGACTGTTTTGAAAAATGATGGTTTGTGTTTTGCGTTTGTGTTAGAAAAATGTCGCAGTAAGCAAGAGTCACCATCGACTTTTATTTTATCCAACTGGAAAGGAAAAAAGCACAGAAAAATTCCTTTTTCGAGATTTTCTGAGTACGGGGGTAGATTATAGAAAGGGAAGGTATTAACACCCTTTCTATCCGTGGTTTTTCACGGGCTCTTAGGTACTTGCTCATCTTTAAAATTGCTTAAGTGTTTGTATTGAAAAGTTTTGTTTTACTTCGTTTTAACCCTTTTTCTGTCCTCAAGAGTGTTACGAAGTGTTTTTTGAAAACTTGTTTGAAAAGTGTTTGGTGTGAAAAAGTTTCGATTTTGAGCAAGTACCTACTAGCATCTACCTACTCGAAAAAGGATTGTTTATGTTCTTGCTTTCCTTTAGATAGCGATATCCCATTATTGAGAAATAGGTAGCACCGTCGTCGGAGTTGTAAGGGTCAATTCGAAAAGGACGTACGATCACTAAAGCAATGTCATGATGTCTTAGTAATAACCCTAGAGTCTTAAGATCATATTCGAGGCAACCTTTCCGAGGCAACCTTTCCTAGGCAACATTTCTGAGGCAACATTTCCGAACGGGACTTTTGATCTCTGTTAGACAGGAGGGCAACCACTAAAACACCCTATTCTTAATGATCGTTTATCGAAGGCAACCGAAGTGAGAGTATACCCTAAGAGTGTGCATGTGCGAGTGATTTGATTTCAGTTATTATCTTTTCACATTAGGGTTTTCTAGCCATTTTAAATTATCATGCAATCTTGTCATACAATCCTATTAACATACATCTAGACAGTTAATATTTGCGAGAATTAAAATGCGAGAAATAAAACCTACGCTATTACAAGGCTTCGGGGTAGGGATTAATTACATAGCCAAAAAACCCGTAAAAGACGATAAATAAAGAAGATCCTAATTAAACTATTACATACTGTAAGCAGTTACATTAATATTGCAAAAATAGTAAACACGCGCGATGAAACGAAAACGAGAGATTTAGGGTTTTGACCCCAACTACCTAATTGTAATTTAAAAGAAAGAAAAATCATTTTTTTTGTGGTTTTTGTGTTATTTGAGAAAATAAAGTTTAATTGGATAAAATAAAATAAAAAACTAATTACTAATTAATTTTAATTTAAGAAAAATAATTAAATTAACCTATTTTGTATTTTTTTTTTTTATGAAAAGAAGTAAAAATTAAACCACATGCTAACCCTAACTTTTACTAATTGATTTTAAATATATAAAAAAGTTAGAATAAACCTAAATTAAATTAAGCTAACATTAAATTAAATTTGATAAAATAAAAAATATAATTTTAAATTTTTGTGAAAACTTGATTTTATGATTTTTTTGGAAAAAAAGAAATTAATTTTGGTTAGAAAATAATTTAAACAAATTAAATAAATAAAAGGAAATAGAAAAAGAATAAGAGTGGGTCTGGTTGTTGCTTGGCAAAAGGGGGGTGTGGATCTGACTTCTAGGCCCAACAATTATTTGGCCCCTTTGACTTTGCCAGATTCTGTGTGTGCACTTGACTCCAGCGCATGGTGGACCCTCAGGGATAAGGCGTTAGATCTGGCCTGTTGGTGGTTTGGATGGTCGGATGTTGATGATGTATGGTGGGCTTATTGGATACATGTGTACCTGATTATGCAAGAAAAAATAATAGGAAGCAAAGTTGGAACCTGGGGATCGAACCCAGGCCCTTAGGCGTTCTCAAATTGCATGCTGACCAACTGAGATGGCTTGGTTATTTGTACAAGTAATAACAAACAAGCATTATATGGTAAAAACAAAAAAAACAAATTTTGAAACGTGCGAAATTTGAATTGGCCCATTCACAGCACGCCACGCCATCATCTCCCCCGTTGCCTCTGTCGTTTTAGACAAAAACCTTTACCTACGGACACTGGGCGTAGGTACAACCCTGTGTTTCTCCAAAATTCTATGCAAGCATGATAAATCACAACCAATGGTACCAATCAACTCGTTGCAACCTCACGAGCATCATGGTACCATTATCCATGCCTAATTGTTCCTATACAAGAAAACCCTGAACACAAAGAGAAAACCCTAGCCATGGCACTTTGCTGTACAGTCAATGAAAGCGCAATTAAATATAACCATTAGCTTGCAAACATCATAAGGTTTAAGAATATGCCAATCAATCATATTAAAGATGCTAGAATTAAGGTTTTCGAATTCAAGAAAAGTGATAAACTGTATGAACCTTACAGCGTGTTTCAAGGCGCGAGAATGCTTTCTAACGATTGAATCTTGATCCTGGGGAGTCCAGGAATTGATTGGGATGACTAGAATGCTTTGAATTGATCTGAAACTTGGAAATCCGTTTGCCACTTTTCTTGAATTTTTTGAAACTTTCTTTCTCTTTTACATGCCTCCAACCTCTTTGTTTTTGGTCTGCAAATGTTCCTTATGTACCCTAGAATGAATTAGGGTTGCAAACTTGTATCAAATCTCCCTTAATTATGATTATTGATTCATGATTTGATCCTTTGTGCAAATATTTCCAAATCAAGCAAAATGCAATCTTTTTCTATCCATATGAGCCTTGCACGATTTGATCCTGTTTCCAGCTGTGTAATAGACCTAAACATGCACAAAATCTCAAGATTTGATTAGCTTTTGATATTTTTACTATTTTATTTTGATTTTATTTGATTTAAATGAAATAAAATCAAAATAAATGAAAAAATAAAAGAATAACAAACGGAAGAGCTCATGGGTCATGGGTCACATTACAAACTCAGTGCAAGCACAAAAAGTTGGGCCCATTTGACAAAAATTGCAATTTGGGACATATTTGACTTTTCGCAATTATGCAAAAAGGGTCAACTTGGCCAATGCATAACTCTTTCAATTTTGACCCTAGATATGTGTTCTGGGACTTTTTAGAAAGATTAAGATGTCCTCTAAGCAACCCTTTTGGTCTCATCTCAATTGAGTCTTCCATATTCATGTATGAATCTTTGACCCAAAAGGTGTTTTTGTTGACCTTTCAAAATGACCTATAATGTCCAAATTTATATCTTTTTGTATGTGAATATTTTGAACTTGGGAGATGAAGATTAATTGTAGTTAATTACATCCTCTTCAAAATGAGCTTTGGATGGGTCATTTTTGATAAAGTATGAGAAAGTTATGCTTGGTCAAAGTTGAGTTGACTTTTCCTACAAAACCCTAATTTAGCAACTTTTGGGTTTTGATGATTTGTGAGCAATCCTTGAGGAATCATGATCAACTCTTGATAAAATGATGAATAATACTTCAAAATGAGAATGTTGACCAGAAATCTTGACGTTTGACTGTATGTGGGCCACAGTTGACTTTTTCCCTAGCACAGTCGATTTTCAGGCCTTTGAATAATTGACTGAGCAAACTTCCTCTGCAAGGCTTGAAACTTGAGATGAATGATCTTGTGAACATATTAGTGAAATGGTGAGCATTTGAGACCCTTTGGATCCAAACATCTTGATGCAAAATGAAACCCTAATTTGAGGTAGACTGCCTTAGGAGAGAGTTTGTCATGTCAACTCTTGGACTTCCTTGAGCAATTTGAGGACCTCACTTGAAATGTATTGGAAAATATGGGAGGGAAAATTTTGGGGTAAAACAGAACTCCTGGAGAAATGCCAATAAATTCATGTTGAGGAGATAATATCTTCTTGTGCAAAATAAATGCACATTTTCAAACTAAAGATGAAAGCTTGTCGAAATCCAAATAAGAGTATTGTTAAGGGTACCCACTCCAAACAGAAATAAACCAGAATGAAGCAGTCAACCAAAATACCTCTCATGAGAAGTAAACTTAAGAGGGAAACCCATTCCATCCAGACAACGAGCTGAAAAGAAGGCTGAAACAAAATTCTTCCACGAGGGACAACTCAGTGGGGAAGTTGAAAGAATATACACTTTCTGCTTAAGATTGACACTCTATTGGAGAGAGGGTAACACAACTCTGCAAAACATGGTAATATACCAACAAGATATTAAAAAATGAAAATGAGCAATGATTATGCATGATGCTTGTATGAAAGTATGAATTTTACCATGTATATGCTGACAAAACAGACATATGACACTGGGGGTTACACATAAGACCAAATGGGTACAATCAATACCCGGCTAACTCACAAACAGGATGGAAATTCCATAAGATAGTAAGCACCAACTGAGGAAACAAACTCCTATTTCAAAGCTTAAATTCACTGGGAAGGAACAAGATCAATAACAGTAAAATTAACACAAACATGGCGATATAACATCTTCCTCCAAGTTTCATCGGGGAAACCACACAGACTTCAGCGAGGGAAACAAAATGTTCGAAGTTTACACTTCTTCCATAGTTGATTTTACTAGGGAAAACAATATCACATCATTGAGACATCAATTGGGGATGACATACTGACTTTATTGGGGATGGTAATACTATATCGTCGAAGGAAACATCGAGATACATTCCTTAATATTGAGAGTGATAATTGCACCAAATTCTCTGGGGAGAAAGTATGAAAACTAATGGGGGCAACAATTTCAGAGAAGTATATCATCTCAACTTCACCTGGGGAACTCAAGAAATCAAACACTATAGTAAGAAAACTTATGGGGATTTTAAATCCAATCCAGCACTTGGCGAGAGAAAACCCAAAAAGTTGATAATCGTTTCAAAACTTCTTAAACAAGACATTGTCCTTGCCTGACTGTCGGGCCAACAAATAATATGCTAGTACTTCCGAAAGGAAATGCTTTGCTAATGAGTCCAACTAAGCATGCACGGGGATAAAAGACTTTTATTTATATGAGTGAAGCCTTCACTGGGGAATCTTGGACATAGTCTTCATATCATGTAAACCTTTGAGTTTATCCGTCCCTGAAGCCACTAATTTTGTTCTCCTTGCATCACAAAATCTAAAGCAATAGGTAATTTGTAAATTCTTTTCAAAAATAATTTTTGTTATTTAATATGTTTTCTTTGATCATTACTATCAATAATAAATGAAATCTTTATAGGCTGAATAAAATTAGAATTGTGAAGAATTGGATAAAAGGCTCAAACTTTATTAATTGAATGGTAGCCTATGAATGGCAATACTCCATAGATAATTACAAAGTTTTGGAACATGGTAATATATATTGGAAAAGATACATTGAATTACAATGACCAATATTCTCCCTAACAACTTCGAATTCCTGAGCCGAAACTTCGGTCGAAGAGTAGTAAGATCCAAACAGATTGTTGCTCCATTGATCAACTCCTGTCTGATGCAGTTACTTGCCAGAAAATCCCTAAATTTTTCCTAGGTTTCCCTTGCGAGTTCTCAACCTACCGGGAAAATTTATTCTGTTTATGTCTCTAATTTTTTCCTAGACCTCCCTTTCGGGTTTTCGGCCTACCGAGACGCTCCTTTTTTCCTAATCCGACCTTTCGGGTTTTCGTCTTAGCGAGCTGTTCTTTTATTTTATTTTTCTAGGTGAAGCATTTCTTGATTGCATCGGCATTCACAAGACATGGGAACTCCTCTCCATCCATTGTTTCAAGAATCAGTGCACCGCTAGAGAAGGCTTTCTTGACAACATATGGGCCTTCAAAATTGGGAGTCCACTTGCCCCTAGAATCAGCGTTAAAAGACATGATCTTCCTGAGTACGAGGTCTCCTTCTCTGAATTCACAAGGTTTAACCTTCTTACCAAAAGCTCTCTTCATTCTCTTTTGGTATAATTGACCATGACACATAGACGTCATTCTTTTCTATTCTATTAAATTCAGATGGTCAACCCTGTTCTGGACCCATTCAGCTTTCGACAACTTGGCTTCCATTATTACACGCAAAGAGGGAATCTCAACTTTAATGGGGAGCACTACTTCCATGACATATACAAGAGAGAACGGGGTTTCTCCTGATGAAGTGCGTACAGATGTTCGATACCCATGCAGAGCAAAAGGGAGCATTTCATGCCAATTTTTATAAGTAACAACCATTTTCTGGATTATCTTCTTGATGTTCTTATTGGCCGCTTCAACAGTCCCATTCATCTTTGGCCTGTAGGGAGATGAGTTATGATGGACAATCTTGAACTCCTCACAAAGTTCAAAAATCATTTTGTTATTCATATTTGATCCATTGTCGATAATAATCCTGCTAGGCACACCATACCGACATATGAGGTTGTTCTTGATAAAAACACACTACTACTTGTTTAGTGACATTAGCATATGAAGCTGCCTCCACCCATTTGGTAAAATAATAAACTGCCACCAAGATAAAATGATGCCCATTTGACGTCTTTGGTTCAATCATTCTAATCATATCAATACCCCACATAAAGAAAGGCCATGGGGAGGAAATAACATTGAGAAACGTCGGAGGTATATGAATTTTATCAGCATAAATCTGGCATTTATGGCACTTCTTTGCAAATTTGTAACAGTCAGATTTCATTGTCAGCCAATAGTAACTTTCCCTAAGCATATTTTTCGCCATTAAATATCCATTGGAATGGGTACCAAATGAACCTTCATGAATCTCATGCATCAACATGTCTGCTTCGTGTCTATCCACGCATTTAAGCAAGACCATGTCATGATTTCTTTTATACAGTACATCTTCATTGAGGAAAAACTCGCCCTCCAACCTTCTCAATGTCTTTCTATCCTTATTTGATGCACCAAACGGGTACTCTTGAGTCTGAAGAAAATGTTTGATATCAAAATACCAAGGTTTTTCATCTACCACATCCTCTGTTATAAACACATGAGTCGGTATATCCAAACATCATAGCATAATATGAGGCACGTCATTCCAAGTATTAACTTGATACATAGAATCCAGAGTTGCCAAAGCGTCCGCCATCTGATTTTCATCTCTTGGAATATGATGGAATTCAACTTTGTTAAAGAAGGGTAATAGTCTTCTAGCATAATCTTTGTAAGGGATCAAGCTAGGGTGACGAGTATCTCATTCTCCTTTAATCTGATTAACAACCAAAGTCGAATCACCATACACATTTAGAACCTTGATTCTAAGATCAATGGCCTCCTCGAGACCCATAATGCAAGCCTCATATTCCGCCATATTATTAGTACAATCAAATGTCAGTCTTGTAGTAAAAGGAATGTGTGATCCATGTGGAGTGATGATCACCACACCAATCCCTTTTCCGTAAGCGTTCGCTGCTCCATCAAATACCATGCCCCAGTGAGATTCAGGATCTGGACCTTCCTCAAGCAAAGGTTCATCATAATCTTTTGCTTTCAAGAACATCACATCATCATCAGGAAAGTCAAATTTGACGGATTGATAGTCATCTACCGGTTAGTGAGCAAGATAATCCACAAGCACACTACTTCTTATAGCCTTCTGAGTGTGGTACTCAATGCCGTATTCGAACAATAACATTTGCAAGCGGAAAATTCTCCTGGTGAGAGCAGGCTTTTCAAAAATATACTTAATTGGATCCATTTTAGAAATCAACCAAGTAGTATTATTCAACATTTATTGTCGCAACCGCTTTGCAGCCCAGGCCAGAGCGTAACATGTCTTCTCCAACATAGAATATCATGACACACAATCAGTAAATTTATTACTGAGATAGTATATGGCATGTTCTTTCTTTCATGTTTCATCTTGTTGTCCCAAAATACAACCCATAGAACTATCCAACATAGTCAGATACATGATCAATGGTCTTCCTTCAGTGAGAGGGAGCAAGATAGGAGGTTCAAGCAGATAATCTTTGATACTTTCAAATTCCCTCTGGCAATCCTCTGTCCATGCACAATCCTGATCTTTCTTTATTAACTTAAAGATCGGTTCACATGTTGCGGTCATGTGGGAGATGAATCTGGAAATATAATTCAGACGCCCAAGGAAGCCTATAACTTGCTTTTCAGTCCTTGGCACAGGCATTTCTTGGATCGCTTTGATCTTATCTGGTTCAACTTCAATCCCTTTCTAGCTGAAAATAAAACCCAACAACTTCCCTGATCTGACACCGAAGGTACATTTATTTGGATTCAAGCGGAGATGATACTTCCTCAAACGCTAGAATAACTTCAACAAATCATCCACATGCCCTTCTTCGGTCTATGATTTGGCAATCATGTCATCAACATATACCTTAATTTCCTTGTGCATCAGATCATGGAATAGGGTTGTCATAGCCCTCTGGTACATTGCACCAGCGTTCTTCAACCCGAAGGGCATCACTCTATAACAGAATGTTCCCTAGGGTGTGATAAACGTTGTTTTTTCCATGTCCTCAAGAGCCATTCTTATTTGATTATATCCAGAAAATCCGTCCATGAACGAGAATACTTTAAATTTTGTTGTGCTATCAATCAGCATATCAATGTGCAGCAATGGGAAATCATCTTTCGGACTAGCTTTTTTTAGATCTCTGTAATCTATGCACATGCGAACTTTTCCATCTTTCTTTGGTACGGGCACAATGTTAGCTATCCATTGGGGATACACTGATGTCATAAGAAAACCGGTATTTATCTTCTTTAAGACTTCTTCTTTGATTTTTACTGCCATATCAGGGTGAGTTCTTCTTAACTTCTGTTTGACGGGCGGGCACTCTGGCTTCAAAGGCAAATGATGTTCCACAATATCAGTATCTAAACCCGGCATATCTTGGTAAGAACAAGCAAAGATGTCCACATACTCTTTCAATAGTTCAGTCAACTTGTTCTTCACATCAGGATGCAAAGATGCTCCAATCTTGACTTCCTTTGGCTCCTCTTCTGAACCCAAATTGATTGTTTCTAATGACTCTTTATATGGATGAATGGAATTTTCCTTGTGCTAGATCAACCATGAAACCTCTTCTAGAATATCATCACATTCTTCTTCTTTCGTCCCAAACACAGGATATTCAAAGTTGGGAGAGGGTGCAGGGTCATTGTATTCAACATGTTTATTAGTTAATCTGCACATGTGATTTGTGATTGCTTTTAGAAACGGACACATATATCAAGTGATTATGCATATTTATTTTCAATTATTATTTTACTCAAAAGGTTTTTTATTATTACCATTTTCCATGAAAAAGAAGAAAAATAAAAGATACAATTTTGAGAATCAAAGACAACTTTTATTTATGATTTTAATGATCAAAGCAAATAGATAAGCCCATACAATATTAACTTTCATCTTGGGCTGAATGAAAGCTTTTTGCAAAGAAAAAACAAATTACTTTGAGATATTGATGCAAGAGGGAACAACATAAGTGACCCAGTTCTGGATTCTGACTCCAGGTGTCACATAATTCGGCATTTCCTGATCTTCTTCATCATCCTTAATAGAATTAACTCCATAAATAGTTGGATGGAGGTAGCCTCTGTTGCGGAAAACATCATGATAGAATCTCATAGTAGACTTTGGCTTCAAACCTTCGCCTTCGACATTCTTTGCATAGAATCCTAAACCAGCCTTGTTCTTGTTCACCGGATGATCAACGACCTGTCCCCATAATTTACTTGGACCATTGCGCACAACCTGATGAGCATCCTTGAATGAAGTCATAGAGTTCTCATTCCATCTTACATTATCAACAGACAGAGCCTGGAATTGTGTCCCTACAGCAGCTTCATCTGCTTCTACAATATTGAAAGATGATAGATGAGATATCAACAATGTTTTCTCTCCATTTATAATAACCACTTTTCCTTCACGCACAAATTTCAGCTTTTGGTGTAAAGTGGAAGTGATGGCCCCTGCTTCATGTATCCATGGTCTTCCCAGTAAACAACTATATATAGGTACAATAACCATGACTTGGAAAGTGATCTGGAACAGATGCAGGCCTATGTGAATAGGCAGATCGACCTCCCCAATAACCGACTTCCTTGACCAATCGAAAGCTTTAAAAATAATACCACTTGGGTACATAGGAGCCCCTTGATATTTCAACTTCATCAGCGTACTCCTAGGTATCACATTCAAGGCGGATCCATTATCAATTAGCACATTTGATAATGAATCACTTTTATAGTTCATGGATATGTGGAGAGCCAAATTGTGATTCCTTCCCTCGTCGGGAAATTCATCATCACAAAAGCTTAGGCTATTACATGATGTAATGTTACCTACCACACTGCTGAATTAGTCTAATGGCATGTCATACTCCACAAAGACTTGGTCCAATACCCTCATTAAAGATTCTCTATGGGTAGCCGAATTTATCAACAATACCAAGATATATATTTTTGAAGGAGTCTGTAATAATTGATCCATAATTCGGTAGTCACTCATCTTGATTATCTTCAAAATATCATCCACGTCCTTCTCCAGGGTAGCACCACTGGATTCCCCTGCAGCCTTCTTATCTTTAACACTTTCCACGGACTTCTTACCAGTATTATCATTTCCTTGAACAACCGATGCAAATACACGACCACTGCGGGTCACTCTACTAGTCTCATCAATATTTCCAACACTAGACAAAGGCTGGATGGGAACTTCCACACCATCCTCTAAAATTGTATCATTGTATTTCTACGATACAACTTTGTCTAATTTGTAAGGAACGGGCCCTGGCAAGCAAATCACCACAGGGGAAACAACTGGCTTGCTATAGTATTAAATTTCAACAGGGGAAAAATCACTGAAACACGGCACAATCACATTTACACCTTCTTCAGAAAACTCGGTCATTAAAGAATCATCTCTAGAGAACATACCCTCATCCGAGGAAAAGAATTCATCTGCGAAAGCATATTCATCATCTGATTTTTCCTTAGCCAAAAAAACATCAATCTCATTAACCTCATGGTGATCGTCTCTTTGTCTTGAAACCTTGATAGTTCCATTATCCAACAATAAATGAATACCTTTTCTCACAATTGAACATCCTCGGGAGTCCCTGCAGCAAACTCGGCAAGATCCATAGTGGTGCTCTACCTGGCCATCCATGTGGCAGAAAGTAGCATGCAATTGTACGAGATCATCATTCATATGTTCCACATCAAAGATCCTGAATTCTCTAGGACATCCAAAGTCCATGTTCACTTCCTCCTCATACTCTGCCCTAGGCATGATTATATGGATGAGGCCTTCATCCATCATCTCCTGCAAATCAGCCTTTATCTTATCGCAACCTTGTATATTAGTATTACAGATACCACAACTAGCATGGTCATGAGTATAGTAACTAAACTCTCAAAGGTCTGCATGCATCTTTACCAAGTCTCCTCTGACTAAGTTAATATCATAAATGCAGAAGTCCCTTGGACAACCAGCAACCATGTTGACAGCATTTGCTCCTCCATGTTTTGGGAGAGGATTATCTTTTACATTAGGTCTGACATCTTTGAAGGACAAAAGGCCAAATCTAACCATTATCTATACCTCGGACTTTAGAGGATAATAATTTTCTACATTATACCCTGGTGCACCCTGATGGAAATCGCACGTCTAATCTGCCTTGTAGTACCATGGTAAAGGGGATGGTATAACAGGAGGTGGCCTAGTTTGGACCAACTGTTTCTGGATCAATGTTGGGAGTAGCTCTGCATAACTCATAGGGATAGAGTCAAAAGTATCTCTTAACTGATTCTTCCCTTGACTTCCCTGAGGGGCTGGTCTTTGATAAGCAACTGTAGTTAGAGTCGCATTTACAACCGGAGTTACCGAGGCAACCTGTTGTTGGAGCTGATGATTCCTTTTAGAAGGATTGACCCTTATCTCTTGAATAACAACATTCATTTCCCCCTATTTCTTCTTAACATATCCATATGATGGCTTCTTCACATTGTTGGAACCTTCACTTTTTGTCAGACGATATTCTCTTACAGCCTCTTTCAAACGGACGCTCATTCCCACCATTTCAGTAAAATCACTGGGCACACTTGCCACCATTCTTTCATAGTAGAATACACCTAGTGTATTCATAAAAATCTTTGTCATCTCTTTTTCTTCCATTGGAGGAATCACTTAGGCAGCTACTTCACGCCATCTATGCGCATATTCTTTAAATGATTCCTTATCCTTCTGGACCATGGCCTTGAGTTGATCACGGTCAGGCGCCATGTCCATATTGTATTTATATTGTCTGATAAACGCTTCTCTCAAGTCGTTAAAATAATGAATACTGGCATTGTCCAGGCTCATGTACCATTTCAAAGTTGCACCGGTTAAACTGTCTTGAAAGAAATGAATTAACGGTCGTTGATCCTCTGTATGAGTAGACATTCTCCTTACATACATCACCAAATTATCACGAGGGTAAGTTTTTCCCTTATACTTTTTGAACTCCGGTACTTTGAACTTTGCAGGTATTTTCACATTTGGAACCAAGCACATATCATTCACATTTTGCCCAAACAACTCTTTTCCTCTGAGGGCCTTCAACTCTTTCTGCATCTTAACAAACTGGTCTTGAAAATCGTCCATTCGATCATAGAAACCCAAGCTTTCACTTGGTGGGGGAATAGGGCGATACACTTCATCATTAGCAAATGGGGCCATATTCACTGAGGGAGGTGTAGAATAGTGAACCTCATTTCTAGCAGTAGGGGTAACATGCACCACATGAGGTGTGAGAGCAGCAGCAGTCTGAGTAAGCGGAGCAATCTGAGGGTCCCGATTAAAACCTTTTGTCATAAAGTTCTCTGGCATTCCCCAAGGATATCCCAGAGGCATACGATTCTGAACAACAGTTGGAGTAGCAGAAATAGGAATAGTTGGAGCTTCAGTAGTAACCATTATCTGTTGAGGCTAAACAATTGGTGGCCGATTCTGAGCAGTCATCAGAGATTTAATCAGAGCAGTGAGATTGTTCATACCGGCCTTCAGAGAAGATACTTCTTCGCGCAGCCTGCGATTCTCTTGTTCTAGGTTATCCATCTTCCTTCTGAAATTAGCTCGGGTATTATACCAGTGAGACAATTTACTGAACAAAGTAAAGAAGCTCAGTAAGACACCTGGACATGCAAAAAAATGCAAGAAGTGTGTACAATATGATACATTATGTGCAATTCACATGATTTATTTTATTATTACTATTTTAAGGGGCTTAAAGATTTATAGACAATTTTGCATATATCAAAGTAATAACACATTTGAAATACTAAAAAAAATTATTATAATAACTTCAAAATGGATTAAAAGTTTCAATAATCCCAAGTACAAGATGAAATTAATGTCTAAAACCCTAAGAAGAAAAGCTGGTGGAGATCACTCTATACGCTGGCACTTCCTTGTAAGCCTGGAAATCTGAGCCTTCAACCTCTAGTTTTCTTCTGCATATCTGGTGGCGACCTCCTTCCAATAATCTGAATCAGGAAGTGAGGAACTAGGGCTTGATTGACGTTTAGAGGAAAATAAATCCCCTTGCCTCTCCATCGTCTCTACAACACGGCTCTCAAGAATCTCAATCAAGTCGTCTTTCTCCTTCAGGTCTGCTCGGTAGGAAACCTCTAGAATCTGGAACTTATTCTTCCAAGCTTCCTTTTCCTGCTGCATCCTGATTAAAGCAAGCTGGAGCTCTTCCATATCATCCAATAGGGGAGGAGTGGTCTTCACAAACATATCAGGCATAGGTGCTTCCCGAGAATACGGCATCTTCCATTGAATGGCTCTTGCTTATACCCACTGAATATAAGGCTCCAAAGAAACATCTCCCTAGGTCTCAAGTCCTTCCTACTCTTCCTGTGAATGTGACGCCAAGCCTTCGCAATCTGCTCCTTAGCTTCCTTATGGTTTTCTTCCTCTTTTATGAAGAAACATCTCAAATGAATACTATTGGGCTTATCCCTCATTGGATATCCAAGTTGTCGTCGTGTAAGAACATGGTTGTAGTTAATTCCTCCCTTTATACCAAGAAGAGGTACATTGGGGAAACTACCACAACTGTCAACAATCTTTACATCATGGTAAGCCTGATGATGCCAAACAATATCTGAATGAGTAAGTGCCATGATCTTTGGATCCCAACGAGGTTCCTTTCTGACATCCCAGAAAGCATCAAACCAAGGAAAATGAGAAGTAAACCATTGATACAACAAAGGCGTGCAGCAGATGATCATCCATCCATGATAAGAATCCCAAAGATAAATAGAGTAATAAGAATCACTCAACAATGTAGGAATTAGGTTCCCTATCATGAAGATCCTGATGGCATTAATATCAACAAATTTGTCTACATTGGGAAATAAGAATAAACCATAAGCAAGTAGAGAAAAGATGGCCTCAAAAGCAACTGTATTATTCATCCTAGAAAAGTAGCAAGCTTTCTCTAATAAGAAATGAGCTGGTAATTCTGTAATCCCTCCTTTAATAGTCATGTGGGCTTCAACCTCAGATTTTCCCAAATGGATCAAAGCAGCAATCTCATGGGATTTTTGCTCCCCCTCCAAACCAGTAAAAGGAACATGATCGATAACAGGCAAACCCAGCAGATAAGAATACTCCTCTAGTGTAGGCATCAACTGATAATCAGGGAAAGTAAAGCATCGATACATCGGATTATAGAACTGGACCAAAGTCGAGAGAATACCCTCCTTCATCCTGAGCTTCATGAGAAAAATGATGGACCCATACTTCCTCCAAATATCTGCAAAACACTCAATCTCGGAATCAGACTCATCAACTCATGTATCTTGGGATCTTTGAAATTGTACTTTCCGGACTTTCTTTTTCCAAAATCCATAGTAAAAAAGTACCTAATATATTCACAAAGAGACAACTTTTAAGTCCCTTAAAATAAAATGTCTTTAAGAGATGCTCATGGGTGCATGAATGCATGATGCAACAATCACACAGAAGATCACAAACATAGGATTCATAGGTTCAACATCACAAGTATGAGGTCGAAGGTACTACCCATAAGGTGTGATCTAAAAGTTATCACCTGCCAAAAAAAGTTCTAGAGGTTCCCAGAGTCTACATCCTTCTTTAGGATCTTACCAACTTCCCAATTAACTCGGTAATTAGTAATATTCTCAAGAAAAACTCGCCTGAGCGTAGTATCGTCTGACAACTATTTCCGAATTACTCCGTCATAGCTTCCGTACTACACCTAAAAGGCCAAGATGGGTTAGGTATTCTACAGTCCTCAATTTCAGCAGGCTCTCAGGTCAAAAGCAGTATGTCTTCCTGATTACTCGGTAAATAACACTACAGTCAAAGGGGCCTCCACTGAGTGGGGGATCTCATGCCTCCTTTTTTAGGATTACTCGCTCAAAGTTAACATGACTATACCGCCTATCCTATCTTAACCTTGCCGAAGTCCGGGTATATGACTTATGAGAAATCGCCAAGCACCCTGAAAACCAGAAAAATCTAGACAAACATATATATAATGCATAATATACAGCATATAATAACACATATACAGATAAAAAAAGATAGGCTCGACCCACTTAGGGATGAACCAGCAAGAGGTCAATCTTTCCCCAGTGAAGCTCCATTTTTTTTGTAGCGGTAGAAGTGTTGAAACTAATCCATTTGATTGACTAGACTCGCACAGATCAAAATAAAAATCTCCACCATGCTTTTTTGTTTCCAAAGGAATGGGAAAAGAGCGAATAACCCAAAAGAGGGGGAAAGAATATAGGTAAGGGGGTTGGTTATGCAAAGGGAAGGTATTAGCACCCTAAACATCTACGGTACTATGCAGAAACCTCTTTGAAAAATATGTATATTTTGGCTATAAAATGCTGTATAAAAATAGATTGTGGAAATGAGAAAAGAAGTATATTTTTTATAATTTTTGCACCCGCCGCGGTGCGAACCTTTAGTGCCTATGTACTACCTTCCGTGCAATAGGGGATTAGGGTACTCGTAGTTCCTTTTAAAAACACAAGTGTATTGGTTAATTTTAAGAGACAAGACATCATTGTCTTATCCAAGTGGAAGAATATAATTACTACCCACGATTATGAGAAAGGAGAATTCGCATCATCTCAAAGTGAAGGATATGTCTTGGATTTTAAAATCAACAAGGCCTCGCTCAACACCCAAGTGGAAAATATCTCACTTCACTACATATCTTAGAAGTATAGTAGATCGCATCATTACAAAGATTGACAAGAGTCTAATCTTTTGAGAAAATTTTAAAGTAAAAAGCCAAAATGGCAAAATGGTTTGAATGAGATTGATTAACTTTTAATCTCCTCACAAAAATGTCAAGGTATTATTAGATTGATTAAAGTTTGATTAAGAAAATGTTTTGGAAATGCATGGACATAAGTCTAAGTTTATTATGAAAGTGGTTCAAGTTTAGAAACAAGAAAGAGTTTTCAAAAGGAGAGAGCAGATTTTTGAAATTAAAGAAGATGGGAGGAGATGGAGGGACTATCCTAAAGCATAAAGTAAAAGCTAAGGAGAAGGACCAACTGACCAACAAGAAGCCAACACTTGACACAATGAGTCAATGTAGAATTCCATCCTTTGGATTTGAAACCAAGCAAACAATTGATAAACCTCTTAAGAATACCAAGTTTAATTGCATTAAGTCTTCACAAAAATTGGGCAGAGTAACAGTTGTACACAGATAAATTCCAGAATATAGAAAAAGTGTGTAATCACAATAACCTGCACATAAAGCAAACAAATAACCCAATTTCCTGGGGTAAACCCCAAGAACTCCAGACAAAATAATAATCAAGGTCACAAAGGCTCAATGTAGGCCACAACTTCTAATCTTAAGTCCAATAAGTCCACCACTCTATAATGTCAAGGATATTAACCAAGTAGACCTAGTAAAATTAGAGCTTTTAGGGTTCAAGTTGATTATTAGGTATCTTCAAAAAGAAAATGAGAAAACTCAAGTGAGTAAAATAGAAATGACATTAAGATAAAGGCTCGAGTGAGCAAAGATGAAAAATAGCATGAAATGTAAATGCTAAAGTAAATGGTACATAAAGTAAAAGCATAAAAATAAAGTCAATTGTTAGGAATTAGTAGTTAGTTGGATGACCATCTTGAAACTTGCATTTTGAAACTCATTAGAGGATTGGTAGAACCAAAGCCTCTCAAAAACAAGTTGCATTTTTTTTTCTCAAGTATATCATTCATTTAAGAATTCTCAAGATAACACTTAATGATTAATTATGTTTAACTGGTCCACTTTGACCAAAATTGATGAAGTTCCATTAGAGGATTGGTAGAAACAAAGCCTCCTAACAATGGATCTCGAGGTTATTAGATCAAAGGGTTCAAATTAACATACTTGGGCTTGCAAATATAGGTTTGGGCCACGAATGATCATTTTCTCAAATCGGGACAAAATTTAGCGCTATGTTAAGCAATCGTAAATGGACTTATATAGAAGTCGCACCTATTTTGAGGCTGGTCAATAGCAATCTATGCACCTCATGTTTTGAGACATGATATGTAAATCATGCTCCAATAATATTTGGTACAATATGAATGGGATAAGATGAAGAGGGAAGAGAAAATGAATAAACCACATTTGAACAAAAAATTTAATCAAACTATTATTAAAATCATTCATCCATTTTTATGGAGTTAGACTCAACACCATGGATCCAATGATGTTAATAAAGTTCATGATCAAAATTTTAATCCAAGATCATCCAGAACATATACAAAATAAAATTATGTTTAAAATAAAATAAAAAAAGGTTTTTAAAATGATTATAAAATGGAAATAAGAGAGAAAATTAGCAACTATATTCAAATTAATCAAGAAAAAATAAGTAAGACCATAGAAAAGTCAGGAATGAGTTCAAATATTTATATAAAATTTTTGGTAATTTTTTAAAGTCATAAACTATTTTTAAAATTAAAAGTAGGTAAAATAAACCAAAAATGATAAAAATAACAATGTCAGAAATAAAAAATAAATGAGGTTACCAATATTTGTCAAAATGTTATTGGATCCTTCCCTATTTTTTTCAGAATTTGAAAATGAAGAAAAGTATTTTTAAACATTTAAAACAACTCAAATAAAGTGAAAAATTATAAAAAATACCAACACACAAAAATAAAATTGTGAAAAAATAAGAATCAGCAAGAGAAAAATCAAAATTATTTTCCATAAAATTTTTAGATTTTTTGGAGTAAAAAATGAATTTTCTATGAATTTTTGAAGTTTAAAACAATTTAAATATAAAAATCAGAAAATAAAATAAAGTCAAAAAAATGTGAACCAATGGATGAGATTCAAAACGCGTTAGTAAGCTAATCCAATGGATCAGATGCGTTGTGCATATCATGGTCATTATTAAATAAAGCACTAAATCACATATAAAATTAGATTTTCAATAAAAAACAAATGACATGCCATTATTGGTTGGAAGATGATACATTGGTCATCTTCAACCTCTATCCAACATGAAATGCAGGTCCCTCAAACTGTCAAATCAGAAGCTCATACCTATGTCATTCGCTCTGTCTCATCAAGAAAAAGATAACCACACCTTCGCGAAAAATTTATATAAACTGTAGCTTAAGCAATTTGGAAGAAAAGTTTTGAAAAGGGATTTGAAATATCATGGTCAAAATGTGCTTCCAGTTAAAAACAAGTGTTGCGACTAGGACCAGGATGATGAGAGCTTCACAATAGTATCAAAGTTTAAGAGAATTGGTGAAGGAATCTACCTATTGAAGTTAAGTTGCAGAGCTATGAAACTGGACTTGGCTAGCATGATTCAGGGAGTTATAGAGCTTAATTCTTCTTTTGTTAGCTTCAGTAAGGTTCAAGGAAGGTGAATTGACAAAGAAAAATGATTGAGAAAAGCTGTAAGAACAGATTCAAAATTACACAAAATTAAGTTCAAGTGTGAGTTTGGCAGGGTGATTCTGGATTTCTAAGCTTAAAGAAATGAACGAGGGATGACCCTCTATTTATATGGAATCAAACGGGATGCTCAAGCGTGTGGAATGATGAAATTTGGAGGGAATTCGTGTGAATCTGCAGCATGGGAAAAGTGTGACTCATTTTTTATAAAAACTCATCCAAACCTTGTGTTTTGATGCACTAATCACTTATGGAAGTTCAATAAACATGTTTAGGAGAAAAAATGCTAAACAATTTTGTGATTAGAAGCCAAAACAAGAGTTTCAAATTTTTGACTTGGTGAAAAATTCAGTTTCAAATTGCCAAATTCAAACCAATGGCATCCTCAACTCAAGGGGTCTTAGGACATGATTCTTGAAGCTTTAGAAAGAGGAAATTACAAATTTTACAATGTGCAAAGAATGGGATCAAATGGATGTTTGATCTGAAAGTTGTAATGAGTCAAAGTTGAGAAAAAGAGGTTTACTTTCCATAATTATAAAACTTTTAAGTTTTTCTTCAAAAATGACTTATAATGTCTTGCATCCAAACATGGCCTTCCACTTGAAATTTGTTCTTGACCAAAAAAGATGGTATGAAACAGATCTCTTGAATTATATTTTGAAACTTGAACCATTCAAAATATCAAAAAATTGAGAGAGTTATGACTTGTTGAAGTTGGCAAAAATTCGTGAAATGACCTATACTCTTTTGCATCCTTAGGGCATCTTCCATCCACTTTCACACTTTGCACATAAAAGAAAGGTTGAAGTTCACATCTTCAAGATCATTGTGTAAATATAATGGGCTCAATGTGATAAAAATTGATCAAGTTATGATCATTTAAAGTCACATAAAGGGAATTTGAAGGTTCATCTGGAGGACTTGTAATCTTTCTTCACCATCAAGTTTCTTCCACACAAAATTTCTTTGAAACTTTTGAAGTGAGTTGTTAATAACCCTTTTAATAGAAGGATGTCTTTATAAACACTCAAAAATACCAAAACAATAAGCAATATGTACCCCCTTTAAAGTTCAAAACCCTAGCTCTTAGAGCAAGAAAATGCCTTGGGAAACCTTTGCCATTTTGACCAGCCTTCTTGCACAGATACCTTTGTCATGTGAATATAAGTTTTTAAGGATGATAAGGAGAAATCATAGCAACCAAAACCAATTTAAAATCTTGAAAGTTGAAGTATATAGGAACTTGTGATCAATTAATCAAAGATTTTTCCAATTGGGTCTAACTTCTTCAATCAACCCTTATACTTTTGAACTAAATTTGACAAATTGAGGCATGATGAATCATAAAAGACTTTGTCATGACATTACTTCAAAACATCTTTAATTATGAGGCTTGAATCTCAATGAATCTTTTTTTAGGAAGGCACAAAAATGAACTCATGAATCCCTAGACCAATCTTGATGGAATGTATTGTGCTTTTACCTACAACATCAACAATTAGGGAAAACACTCATTGTATTTATTAGTTAAATGGTAATTAATACAAAACATAGATGATCATAAAATACAAGTAAAGGTGCTTGGTGATTCCTCCTAGAGAAAAAGCTAAAGATATGGAGAAGAACCAAACCCTAATGTGATCTTGTTGTGATTGAATTGATATGATATGATGAAGGGGTCTTAGGGGGAAAATTTAGGGTAAAACACGGGGCTTTAGGGGACCATACATAGTCTTCTTATTGATACTCTTGGCAGGGGTGTGACATCCACAACTTAAACTTTTCTAGATTTGAGCCTTTTAGCAATTCCAAGCATCACATTGGAAATAAGGTCATTGTCAAATAGCTCATCAACATTCACCACATTCTCAGCATTTGGATTCTTTGTAGTTTTGGAGCCAGCAACATCTTCCTTAGAAGAAGAGTCCTTCTCAGCAGATGATGTCTCAACATCTTGTTCAACATCAGCTTCCACTTCTTCTAGAACAGATGTAGCAAACTTGCCAAGTTCACTTTCAGCAACATCTTTCTTTAAGCTAGATGATTCAGCAGCATTTTGAGGATTAGTACCTTTGTCAGCCTGAGCAGGCATTCGGGCAAGAGGAGTAGAAATCCCAGGCACAACAAAACCCTCATTTAACACCCTATCTACCAGCCTTCTAATACTCTTATCAACATTAACAGTGTCTTCTTCTGACCTATCATCAGTATTATTATGAGCGTTACCTTTAGAAGTGTCAAAATCGTCTTTGGACTTCTTTGCATGGGACGATCTGGTTTTCTTGACCTTCTTCTCAAGAGGTGAAATAGTTGTCAGAGGAGCGACGACCAGGACTTTATCAAGGGAGAGATTCTCAGGATGGTTGATAGACTTTGACCTAGAAGCCTTGGCTTCATCAGAAGAGCACTTTAAGGGAGACGAAGCATGATGTTGCGACATCTTTAAATATTTTTGAACAGTGATATGGAAAATAACAAGGGTTCTTTTTCTGTGAAGGAGAACGAAGAGGTTTTGAAAATAGAAAGAGGTAATGTCGTAGCGTGTGGGAGAGTATTTGAGATAATCTTGAAATGATTGCTTAAGATATTTAATTTGTTGGAAACATAATAAATGATATAATATCACTTTAATGATATTCCCACACGCCCTTAATTGCTACAAATCCTTATATATTCAGATTCCTAGTTTCCCTCTTAAGTTCTCAAACTAGTTTTCATCCAAAGCCTTAGTGAAAATATCAGCCAGTTGTAATTTAATAGCTACATGTTCTAAGGCAATAATCTTTTCCTCAACAAGCTCTCTTATGAAGTGATGACGAATATCAATGTGTTTGGTCCTGCTGTGTTGAATAGGATTTTTTGATATATTTATGGAACTTAGATTGTCACAAAATAATGTCATAACATCCTGTTTGAAATTATATTTTGTCAACATTTGTTTCATCCAAACTAACTGAGAACAACTGCTTCCTATAACAATATACTCAGCCTCAACAGTGGACAAAGACACACAATTTTGCTTCTTACTGAACCAAGATATGAGATTATTTCCAAAGAAGAAACATCCTCCTAATGTACTTTTTCTATCATCAACACTTCCTGCCTAATCAGCATCACAATAACCAATTAAAGCAGAGCTAGATCCATGAGAATATAGCATACCATAGTCACTTGTCCCATTCACATATTTAAGAATTCTATTCACATGGTTGGCATGGCTAACTTTAAGATCAGTTTGATATCTAGCACACACCCCTACAGCAAGGAAATGTCAGGTCTGCTAGCTGTGAGATATAGAAGACTGCCTGTCATACTTCTGTAAAGACTTTGATCCACACTTACTCCTTTTTCATCTTTAGAAAACTTCAGATTTGTAGGAGTAGGTGTTCTTTTGTGACTGGAATTTTCCATCCCAAATTTATTTACTATATTCTTCGCATATTTGCTCTGAGATAAGAATATGGAATCTTCCATTTGTTTAACTTGCAGACTAAGAAAGTAGGTTAACTCACCAACAAGGCTCGTCTCAAATTCTGACTTCATTTTCTTGACAAAATGTTGAACCATCTCATTTGACATCCCACCGAACACAATATCATCAACATAAATATGTGCAATCATGATCTTCCCTTCTTCTTCCTTAACAAAAAGATTTTTGTCTATTCCGCCTTTCTATATCCATTCTCACCAAGAAATTATGTCAATCTCTCATACCAAGCTCTTGGAGCCTGCTTTAATCCATACAGAGCTTTCTTCAGTTTGTACACGTGGTTAGGAAATCTTGGATCAACAAATCCCTTAGGTTGTTCCACATAAACTTCCTCAGTCAAATAGCCATTTAAGAAGGCACTCTTTACATCTATTTGAAACAACTTAAATCTTAGAATGAAAGCAACTCCTAAGAGTAGTCTGATTGATTCAAGTATGGCCACAGGGGAAAAGGTTTCATCAAAATCAACTCCTTAAATTTGAGTGTATCCTTGTGCAACTAATCTTACCTTATTTCTAGTAACCACCCCTTTTTCATCGGATTTATTCTTGTACACCCATTTAGTGTCAATCATATTTGTCCCTTCAGGTCTTGGAACTAGATCATAAACTTCATTTCTTCTAAATTGTTCTAGCTCTTCTTGCATAGCATTAATCCAGAACTCATCAGTTAAGGCTTCTTTGACAATCTTAGGCTCGATTTTTGAAACAAAGCAAGAGTTTGACATCCCTTCTCTTGATCTAGTAGTAACTCCTTTATTTATATCTCCTATAATAAGTTCCTTAGGATGATCTCTCTAAGTTCTGATTGAAGGCCCTTTATTGATTTTACTGGGCTCAGGAACTTCTTGAGTTGGATTAGGATCAGTATTTTTGTCATTAGATTCTGCTGGAATGTCTGACAAAGATGTTCCAACATCTTATAAGACATCTTCTTCATCATTCCATCCTCAATCATCAATAATAACATTTATGTATTCCATCATAACCTTAGTTCTGGAGTTAAAGACTCTATAAGCTCTGCTATTTGTAGAGTAACCCAGGAATATTCCCTCATCACTCTTGAGATCCATCTTCCTTCTCTGTTCACGATTAGCTAAGATGTAACCTTTACTTCCCAAAACATGAAAGTATTTGACAGTAGGTTTTCTTCCCTTCCATATTTCATATAAGGTGGCTGAGGTGCCTTTTCTTAGAGTGACTCTGTTATGGATATAACATGCAGTATTCATAGCTTCAGCCCAAAAGTGGTAGGGTAACTTCTTAGCATGAATCATAGCTTTGGAAGATTCCTGAAGAGTTCTATTTTTGCGTTCCACAATCCCATTTTGCTGAGGAGTAATGGGAGAGGAAAAATCATGATTGATTCCCTCATAAGAACAAAAATCAGCAAATTTATTATTCTCAAATTCCTTTCCATGATCACTTCTGATTCTGATGACATGACTATCCTTTTCCCTTAGAAGTTTTTGACAGATATCTTAACAGACTTCAAAAGTTTCTGATTTTTCTCTGATAAAACTTATCCATGTGTACCTAGAGAAGTCATCTACAACAACATAGGTATACTTCTTTCCACCAAGACTTTCAACATGCATAGGTCCCATTAAGTCCATGTGAATAAGTTCCAAAACTTTTGATGTGGTGAGATGTTGGATCTTCTGATGTGACATCTTAGTTTGCTTTCTAATATGGAATTCACCACATACTCCCCCTTCTTCTATTTTGAGCTTAGGAACCCCTCTCACGGCTTCTATAGATATGATTCTCTTCATTCCTTTCAGATGCAAGTGTCCCAGTTTTTGATGCCACAATTTAACTTATGTTTCTTTGGCTAAAGCACATGTTGAGGAGAAGTTCAACTCTTGGGGAACCCATAAATAACAGTTGTCTTTAGATCTGATTCCTTTCATGATAACTTCATTGTTCTCATTGCAAACGAGACATTTTGTCTTGGTGAAGTTTACTTTGAACCCTTGATCACACAGTTGACTTATACTTATTAGGTTAGTTTTTAAACCTTTAACAAGTAACACATTATCAAGTTTTGGGACTCCTGATCATTCCAGCTTTCCAACTCCTTTGATTTCCCCTTTGGCTCCATAACCAAAAGTCACATAACTGGTGGAGTGAGATTTGACATCTACCAACAGATTCTTAACACCTGTCATGTGTATAGAACAACCACTGTTAAAGTATCATACATCTTTGGTTGAGACTCTGAGAGAGTTATGAGCTATGAGACTAGCAACAGTAGTCTTAGGAACCCACTGTTTCTTCTTTTTTCTATTTTGAGAGATCTGATCAATCTTGGGAAGAAGAGAAGTTTTAGGGTACCCATACAACTTGAAACAGAAAGGTCTTATGTGACCAAGCCTTCCACAGTGGTGACACCTCCAGGGCTGGAATTTCTCTCTGGTGTGATTAAATTTTTTCTTGCCATGATGTCTTTTCTTGTCAAGATGTTTGTCATGATGTTGAGACATTTGATTTGACATCTTTGGTTTAAACTCGGCATGAGTGGAATTTGATGAAAGTTCTTCTTAATAAGGTTCCTTTTTCTCATTAAACCCTAGACCACTCTTGTCTCATGTGACTCTTCCCACTTGAAGAATTTCATCTAATGTGTCAGACCCATTATTCAGCATCTTGAGTTATTTAACCATTCTGTCATGATTTGAATTCAGAGAAGTCACTTCACTTTCCAGACTAGAGATAGTTTTCAGATGCTATTTCCTTTCTACCTTCAGTTGAGTTATGAGAGCTTTCTGTTTCTCCCCTTTCTTGGCAAACTTCTGCACTTCTGAGACGCAGTTCTCTGTACGAGGCAGCTAACTCATCAAAGGTTAGTTCACCATCACTAGACTCTTCATCATAAACATACTTGCCTGTCAATGCTTTAATATACCTGGAAGATTCCTCTTCAAGATCACTCTTAGATTCCTCTTCATACCAAGTAACAGATAGATTCTTCTTCTGTTTCTTAAGATATGTAGGACATTTAACTCTAATGTGACCAAAACCTTTACATCCATGACATTGTATTCCCTTCACTTGAGTGGATTTTTCTTCAGCCCTTTTTCTTCCAAACTCATTTGACTTATGGATGTCAGATGATATGTTCTTGACATTTGATATTGGGTTACTATCCATCTTCTTTATTAGTTTGTTAATCTGTCTTCCAAGCAGAACTAGAGCATTAGATATTCCTTCATTTGTATCCAGATCACAATCCTCCTCTTCATCTTCAGTATTAGTCACAAAAGCTATGCTTTTGTTCTTATTTTCAGATCTTTCATTGATGCTTAATTTAAATGTCTGAAGGGATCCAACAAGTTCGTCCACTCTCATCTTGTCAATGTCTTGTGCTTCTTTTATGGCAGTCACTTTCATATCAAATCTCTTGGGGAGAGACCTAAGCATATTTCTCACCAATTTGTCTTTGGGTATTTTTTTTCTCCTAAAGCACTAGATGCATTAGCAATCTTAAGAATGTTCATATGGAAGTCATTAATACTTTCATCATCCTTCATTCTCATATTTTTGAATCTAGTGGTGAGCAACTGAAGTCTTGACATCTTAACTTTGGATGTGCCTTCATGGGTAGATTGAAGAACCCCCGGGCATCCTAAGCTACTTTACATGTGTTTACTAATCTGAAAAGGTTCTTGTCAATTCCATTGAATATAGCATTCAAGGCTTTAGAATTTCCAAGTTCAATTTCATCCTCTTCTTTAGACCAATATTCTTCTGGCTTTAACACATAAGTAGGTTCTCCATCTTCTCCCAATTTGACAGGGTGTTTCTATCCTTTTAAGACAGCTTTCCAAGCCCTACTATCCAGAGATTTTAGAAAGGACACCATACGTGGTTTCCAATAGTCATAATTGCTTCCATCCAGAATGGGTGGTGTGTTCACAAATCCTCCTTCCTTATCCATAGTACCAGAAAGTATCTTCCCTAGATTTCACCCAGATACAGAGCAGGATGCCTGCTCTAATACCAATTGAAATTCTGGTATCAGATATGTGATGTCGAAGGAGATGTAACGACACAAATATTTGAGGACAATATAAAATGCAACAATATTAAAAGCAGTAAAAACACAAGGGATTGTTAATCCAGTTCGGTGTACAATAACACCTACTCTGGAGGCTACCAAGCCATGGATAAGTCCACTAAATAGTATCAATTCATTGACCCTCAGTAAACAACCAGTTTACAATCTAATCACTTAATCACTACCCGTGCTATACTTATACCTAAGACACACCTAGGTATGAGGCCTTCCTCAAATCCCTTCAATTACTAACAGTGAAAAACAACAGAGTTATCAAGTTTGAAAAACCTCAATCATTCAATACTTAAAAGCTTATGAATGATCCACAATTTACAACTCAAATTACAACTCAAGTATTGAAACAATACTAGAGTGTATTAAAATTAAAAGATTCATACTTCTAAAACACAGAGAGTATATTTTTCTTCAATTTTTGCAGTTCTACGAATAAGGATGCAGGTCCTTATAAATGCGCAACAGCTTCTTTATGGGCTTGGGCTGGAAAAAAAATATTGCAATATATTGAATCCCTTGAATATCTCCATGAAAGTAGGCCAAGATAATCCATAAAGATGAGATATATTGAAAAATATTCCTCCATATTTTTCGCAAGATATAAACCACAAAACTTGAATAAGGCGTGCTTTGTAGTGGTAGAAATGTTTAAGACTAAGCCATTGGATTGACTAGACTTATACAGACCAAATTAAAAATCGCCACCGCGCTTTATTGTTTCCAAAGGAATAGGAAAAGAGAGAATAACCCAAAAGAGGGGGAAAGATTCAAGGTAAGGGGGTTGGTTATGCAAAAGGAATATATTAGCATCCTAAACATATACGGTACTCCGCATGAATCTCTTTGTAAAATCTGTATATTTTGGTTATAAAATATTGTATGTAAAATAGATGTTGGAGGTGAGAAAATAAATATTTTTTATAATTTTTGCACCTTCCGCGGTTGTGAACCTTTAGTGCCTATGTACCACTTTCCGTGCAATGGGGGATCAGTGTACACGTAGTTCCTCTTTTAAGAATTTTAAAATACAAGTGTGTTGGTTAATTTTAAGAGATAAAACATCATCATCATTGTTCGTGTGGAAAACATACTTGCTACCCACAATCATGAGAAAGGAGTATTTGCATCATCTCAAAGTGGAGGATATGGCTTGGATTTTAAAATCAACAACGCCTCACTCAACACCCAAGTGAAAAATATCTCTCTTCACTATATATTGTAGAAGTATAGTTTATTGCATCACTACAAGGATTGACAAGAGTATAATCTTTTGAGAAAATTTTTAAAGAAAAAGCCAAAATGGCAAAATGGTTTGAATGAGATTGATTGGCTTTTAGTCTTCTCACAAAAAAGGACAAGGTATTATTAAATTGATTGGAGTTTATTTATGAAAAATATTTTGAAAATGCATGGACCTAAGTCCAAGTTTATTATGAAAATGGTTCAAGTTTCAAAACAAGAAGAGTTTTCAAAAGGAGGAAGAATATTTTTGAAATTAAAGAAGGTGGGAGGAGAAGAAGAGACTATCCTAAAGCATAAGGTAAAAGCTAAGGATAAGAACCGTCTAACCAACAAGAAGTCAATACTTGACATTATGAGTCAAGATAGAATTCCCATTCTTTGGATTGAAACCAAACAAGCAAAGATACTAGATCTCTTGAGAGAACCAACTTCAAATGTATTAAGTCTTCTCAAAAATTGGGCAGAGTAACGGCTGTATACGGGTGAATTCCAGATTACAAACAAAGTATATAATCATAATAACCTGCACACAAAACAGACAAACAATCCAATGTCCTGAGGTAAACCTCAAGAATTCTAGACAAAACATCAATTAAGATCACAAGGTCTCCATTATAGGCCAATGTTTCTAATCCTAAGTCCAAGAAGTCCAATACTCCATAATGCCAAGTATAGTAACCAAATAGTTCAAATATCATTAAAGCCTTTTATGGTTCATGTTGATTATTAGGTGTCTTAAAAAAGAAAAGAAAAGCTCAAGTGAGCAAAAATAAAAATAGCAAGAATATAAATGCTCAACTGAGCAAAATGAAAATGGCATGAAATGTAATGCTTAAAGTAAATGGTACATAAAGCATAAAAATAAAAGCATAAAGTAAAACAATTTAATAATTAGTGGTTAGTTGGATGACCATCTTAAAACTTGCATTTGGAACTCATTAGAGGATTGGTTGAACCAAAGCCTCCACACAACAAGTTACATTTGCTTTTTGTCAAGTATATCATCCATTTGGAATCCTCAAAGGTACCATTTAATGATCAACGATGTTTAAGTGACCCGCGTTGACCAAAACTGTTGTAGATCCATTAGAGGATTGGTAGAACCAAAGCCTCCACACAATGAATCTCAAGGTTATTGGATCAAAGAGATCAAATCAATATACTTTGGCTTGTAAACATAGGTTTGGGCCACGAATGATCATTTATTCGAATCGAGATAAAATTTAGTGCTATATTAAGCAATCGTAAGTGGACTTATATAGAAGTCGCACCTATTTTGAGGCTGGTCAATAGCAATTTGTGCAATATTTATTTTGAGACATGATATAGAGATCATGCTCCAATAACACTTAGTGCAATAAGAAAGGGATAAGATGAAGAGGGGTGGGGAAGAATATACATACCACATTTGAATTAAAATTTAATCAAACTATTATTAAAATCATCCATCCATTTTTGTGGATTTAGACTCAACACCATGGATCCAATGATGTTAATAAAGTTCATGATCAAAAATTCAACCCAATATCAGCCAGAAAATAATCACAAAATAATATTACATTTAATATATATGTTTAAAAAGGTTTTTAAAATGTTTTAAAATAGAAATAAAAGAGAAAAATATCAACTATATTTAAATTAAGCAAGAAATAAAAAGTAAGACCATAGAAAAATAAGAAAAGGGCTCAAATATTTTTTATAACATTTTTGGTAATTTTTTAAAGTCAGAAACTATTTAAAAATTAAAAAGAGTGAGTAAAATAAACCAAAAATAATAAAAAAAATAACAAAGTTAGAAATAAAATAAATAAATAAGGTCACCAATATTTGTCACAATATCATTGGATCATTCCATAATTTTTTTAGAATTTAAAAATGCATAAAAGTATTTTAAAACATTTAAAACAAATCAAATAAAGTGAAAATTTATAAAAAAATATCAAAACACAAAATAAAGTTGTGAAAAAATAAAAATCAGAAAGAGAAAAGTCAAAAAAAAATTCATAATTTTTTCATATTTTTTGGACTAAAAATGAATTTTCTATGATTTTTTGAAATTTAAAACAATTAAATATAAATATCATAAAAGAAAAATAAAGTCAAAAATATGTGGACCATTGGATGAGATTCAAAACGCATTAGTAATCAAATCCAAGGGATCTGGCGCACTGTACATATCATGGTCATTAGTGAATAAAGCATAGAATCAAATATAAAATCAAATTTAAAAAAAAACAAGTGACACACCATCATTGGTTGGAAGGTGATATGTTGGTCATCTTTAACCTCCAGCCAACATGAATTACAGGTCTCTCAAACTCTAAAATCAAAAGCTCGGACCTATGTCATTCGCTTCGTCTCTTCAAGACAAAGATAACCATACCCTCGCGATAAATTTATATAAACTATAGCTCAAGCAATTTAGAAAGAAAGTTTTGAAAAGGGATTTGAAATTTCATGGTCAAAATGTGTTTCCAGATAAAAGCAAGTGTTGCAACTAGAACCAGGGCATTGTGAGCTTCAAAATGATATCAAAGTTTTGAAGAATTGATGGAGAAATCTACCTATTGAAGTTGAGTTGCAGAGCTCTGAAACTGGACTTCTATGGATCAATATAAGACACGATTCTTGAAGGTAATTGTATGGTTAGCTTCAGGGAAGATCAAGGAAGGTGAATTGATAGAAAAATTGGATTGAAAAAGGCTTGAACACTGATTTCGAAGTTACAGAAAATTGAGTTATGGAGCAAGTTTGGCAGGGTGATTCAGGTTATTCAAGCTTGAGGAAATGAATGAGGGATGACTCTATATTTATAGGGAATCAAATGGAATGTTCAAGCGTGTGAAATGATGGAGTTTGGAGGGAAATCGTGTGAACATGATACACGAGTAAGGTGTGATCTGTTTTGCATCAAAACTCATCCAATCCTTGCGTTTTAAGGCTCTAATCCACTTTAGCAAGTTGGTTAAACATGTTTAGACCATAAACGCGTGCTAATTTGATGTTTAGAAGCCAAAACATGAATTTCAAATTCTGACTTATGAAGAAACTTCAGTTTCAAGTTACCAAGTTCAACTCAATGGCATTCCCAGCTCAAGGGGTCCTAAGGCATGATTCTTGATGATTTAGAAAGCTGAGATTACAAGCTTTGCAATGGGAAAATAATGGAATCAAATGGATGTTTGAGCTTAAAGTTGCAATGAGTCAAAGTTGGGAAAAAATTGACTTTCCATACTTAGAAATATTTCAAGTTTTTCTTCAAAAGTGACCTATAATGTTTTGCATCCAAACATGGCCTTCTACATGGAATTTGCTCTTGACTAAAAAATATGGAATGAAATAGACCTCTTGAATGACATTTAGAAACTTGAACCATTCAAAATATCCAAAAATTGAGAGAGTTATGAATTGTTGAAGTTGTCAAAAAATCATGAAATGACCTATAATCTTTTGTATCCTTAGGGCATCTTCCATCCATTTTATCACTTTGCATATAAAATAAGGAATAAATTTCACATCCTCAAGATCATTGTGGAAAAAAAAGTGGGCTCAAGGTGATACAAATTGACCAAGTTATGATCATTTGAAGTCACACCTTAGAAATTGGGGGTTCATCTGAAGGACTTGTAATCTCTCTTCATCATCAAACTTCTTCAACATGAAAAATCCTTGAAACTTTTGAAGTGATTTATTAATAACCCCTTGAAGAGAAGTATGTATTTGGAATCACTCAAAAATACCAAAAGATGGGCAAGATATACTTCTTTGAAGTTCAAAACCTTAGCTCCTAGATCAATAAAATGCTTTGAGGAACCTTGACAATTTTGAACAACCTTCTTGTACCAAAACCTTTGCTTTGTAAATATAAGTTGTTGAGGATGATACTGATAACTCATAGCAACCAAAACCACTTCCATATCTTGAGAATTGAGAGAAATATGCACTTGTGACCAATGGGAACAAAGTTTTGTCCAATCATGACAACTTCTTCGATCAACCCCTTGTACTTTTGAATCAATTTTGATAACTTTGAAATGTGGTGAACCAAGATAAACCTTGCCATGCCATTTCTTCCAAAATAACTTCAATTGTGAGGTTTGAACTTCTCAAGCTTTATTAACTAGAGCATGGAAATAAACTCATGAACCCGTGGATTAACTTGTTGAGTCTCATTGCCTTTACCTACATTATTAATAAGTAAGCCAAACCAACATTGCATTTTATTAATTAAAAGGAAAGTCAAAACAAATCATGCAAGATCACAAAAGAAAAACAAGTCAAGGTGCTTGGTGATTCCTCAAAGAGCAAAGCTAAAGATAGGGAGGAGAACCAAAATCCCTAATGTGACCTTGTTGTGATTGAATCAATATGGTATGATGAAGGGATCTTAGGGGAAAAAATTGGGGTACAACACGCTTAAAAACAGGAAACAGAAAATCTGAAAACACGTTCATATCAACAGGCAGATGTTAAGACATCTGCTTTGACATCATTCAAAATTAGTTGAGATGATTTACTTCAAATGTTAAGACATTAAGCAAAACATTACCAAAGCAGTGTTTTACCAAAGTTGCTGCCAACAAACACTTACAGAGAAGGAGAAGAAGTAGAGGCCGCAAATCTATTTCCCTATTGAGATATGTGTTTCAAAATCTGAAACCCTAGATCTGTTGCTACGCTGCAGTCAAACTTCAATCCCTTGATTTTCGTCTGCCGCGTCGTTACCGGTAAAATGAGAAGAAAGAAGGGGATTAGACCAAGCAAAACTCAGATAAACCCAAAGAATCGCGGCAGATAAAGGTTGGTGTTACGCTTAGCTTTCGATATCATTTACGATTGATGTTGTTATATGTTTGTATTGAGTGGATTCAGGTGGGGTTTGGGGATTGTGCCATTGTTGTGTTCTAGGATTTTATTGTTGGGTTTGTTATTGTTATTTTTGTTGTTTTAGAAGAAGAAGAAGAAGAAGAAGAAGAAGAAGAACGAATGAAAGAACGAGAGAGGGAGAGAGAGAGAGACAGAGAGAGAGAGAGAGAGAGAGAGAGAGAGAGAGAGAGAGAGAGAGAGAGAGAGATTTGAATGGAAATGAAAAGAAAATGAAAGAAGAAGAAAAATATACTCCCTCCGTCCTTTAGTCCATCGGGACATGTGGCTAACATCTGGCCACGTGATCCTGTGTAACCTTGCTCTACACCCTCGCATCTCCGTCCTTTGATATTAATCAGGTGCTCTAGATAGCGCATCCCCACGATAGCCTCATATACGCTCTCTCACCCAATCCCAACGGACCCAACTATTTCTCACGGGCCTAAGCCTAATTCTTTTAACACCCTCTGTTTTTCTATTTTTGATAATTAAATCCTAATGTGTACCCCCATGTGCAATTGGGCCAGATCTAATATCTAGATTTAGGCTCTGATATTCACACCCCAGGATTTTACTAGTCAAACTAAATATACACCCCCATTTGCCTCCTAATTTATTTTATTTTATTTTATTTGATTAATTCTTTAAAATATTTATTTTTCTTATTTTGTTAATTCACTTATTGTCATATTTTAGCATTTTTTGCATTAAATAAAAATTTTCACATTAATAAATAATTATTGGATATTTTTAATAATTAGGAAAAATAGTTATTTATTAGTTTAAATATTTTTTCTAAAATAATAACCTTTATTTAATTGGATTGAATATTCTTCTCGTTCATTCAAACTTATTTTTGCATAATTGCATCATATACTCGAAAATAGCTAACCAATCAATTACTAACTGCTTTTTACTAACTTAATTCAAATTTCCATATTATTTTCAAATACGGTTGTATAAATGTTTCTTGTCGACTGCGAACCACGTCTACGATTCCGCTATTCACAAACTCAGACTTGGTTCAAGGGAAATTTGAAACATTTCCACAACCCATAAAAAAACTAACCAAATACCTCGAACTATGAAATGGGACTCTGATTCCTTATAAGAGGATACATAGGCATACGACTAAAAATATGGTGAGTCCCCTGTTGTACCCAAAAATTTGCCCTCCCATATTCTTCAAAGATTTGCCAAGTCAAGCTTCAAAATTCTCCAAGGGTTGCACAGTGTAGGGCCTCCTGAGCAGTCAAAATTAGGGTTTTTATTCTGATCAAGAAAATAAAGTTTCCAAGGGTCCAATCAAGTCCCACATGCCAATAAATATGGTCAAGCATCCTCATATCAAGTTTCAAGACTTTCAGCACAAAATTGTACAGTCAAAAACCCTAATTGCACTACAGTCAACTGTAGGGGCAAAATGGTCATTTGACAGTCAAAAGTTCAAATTTTTGGTCAACATCTCATTTTGAAGCCACAAACATCATTTGATCAATGCTTGATCATGATTCTCAAAGCTTGGCTCAAAAATCATCAAAATGCAAAAGTTCCTTATTTGGACAGCTGAAAAAGTCAACTGTAAATTGACCAGGGCATAACTTTCACATGGATTATCAGAAAAATTCCATCCAAAGCTCATTTTGAAGAGAAAGACATTTCATACAACTCATCTTCATACTTCATGTCCAAGAAATGCTCTCACAAAAAGTTATCAATTTCAACATTATAGGTCATTTTCAAAAGTCAACAAAAAGAGACTTTAAGTCAAAGGCCATAACTTGAGATTGGTAAATCAAAATGACATGGGACCAAAGGCATTGGTTAGAGGACTCAAAGACCTTTCCAAAATGTCCAAGAACATGAGCAAAGCTTAAAAATTGAGCAAGTTATGCCTTGTGGAAGTTGGGAAATTTTTGGATATTTTGAAAAGTCAACATTGATTCAAATGACCTAAAATTGCTAATGGGCCCATTTTTCTTCCACAATTCATTATCCCAAGCATGTGCACGACCACTTGGCCCAAAGGGAAGTACTTATTCATTTTTTATTTATTTATTTGAATTTTTATTAATAATAATTCATTTAAATCAAATTAAATACATGGAAAATATTTAACCTAAGTTTTACAATCTTTTTTTGCATGAAATCTACTCAATAATTCGTGCATATTCAAATAGGGAAAGATTTGGAGAGAATTGATATGATTGAGAGCAAAAACACATGAAAAATATTTGAAAAAAGATCTTGAAAATCAAATCTCAAAAGCCATGAATACAAGAGATTTTGATCAGAATTCTTGACCTAATTGGTTCATTACATAAGCCTGAATACAAACCTAATCAAAAGGACCACTGAGCTGCGCTAGAAACGATTGACCAACTTGAAATTTTTTGCAAAAAAACTCAAAACTGAAAATCAGGTTTTAGGTTGATTCAAGGCACAAGACCAATTGCAAAAGCTTCCTCGTGTCCCCCTGAAGCTAACTGGATCACTTTCCAACCTTCATACGCCCGGAATTGGTACCATGGAGTCAAACTGTTTCAAATAAAATTCATAATCGTGCATCTCAATTCATGCGTTTTTTGCAAGTTTTAATATGTGATTTACATTCCTTATGCAATTCTGAAGCTAACCCATGTGTTTGATTGAATTTTTATGCACCCTACGCGAATCTACCATTATCGTATTTTAGGGTTTGAAGGACTTTGAATTGGGGTTTCCCAGTCTAGGGAAAATTAGAACCCCTGAGTACCACCATTGACACAAGCGCGTCTGGACGAAGAAGACGGCACCCTCGCGCTCAATTTATGAGCGTCACTGGGCCATTCGCTATTTTTCCATAGATGACCTATAGCAGCGTTTGAAAACCGTTGCTCATTGTCTGTGTATTTCAGGAAAAACAAAGTCCATGAAGAAGATGATGTGGTGGCCAGCCATGATTGGCTCTTTTGAATTTGCGCGCTTTAACCCACTAACGCCTTGGCTTTGTTTGATATTATTTGTTTATTACATTATATACAAAGCGCGTGAATTGGTCCAGTGGTAGGTGCAGCTGTTGATAACGTACATGACCTGGGTTCGAGCCCCAGGTCTTCATTATTCCTATATTATTTTGCAATTCATATTCCCATGCAGTTTCAAGACTGGAGCGCACCATACACCTCCAAATCAGGCTTGCCACGTCCATCCCAAGATCAATCACAAGGCTGAGAGTTAGAGAACATCATGGATCCAAGTCAACGCATGTGTATGTTCCCAGGAAAAATCAACAAGGCCATGCTAAATGGGCCAGAATTCTTGGACTGAACCTCCTATTTGGGGTCTGAACCCCCAGGTTTGCAAATTCTTTTATTATTCTTTATTTTTTCTTTATATTTTTTACTTTCAATTATTATTTTTTTTATTAATTCTGTCAATTTAATTATATTTTCATAAAATCACAAAATACTATAAAAAATCAGAAAAAAGATAAAAAGATAATAAATATTTTTATTTCTAGTATTTTCATAAATAAATGCATATAATTAAATTTAGTGGAAATTAGGTTTTAATTTTAATACTT
The DNA here is from genome assembly GCA_948472305.1 of Vicia faba. Taxonomy (NCBI): domain Eukaryota; kingdom Viridiplantae; phylum Streptophyta; class Magnoliopsida; order Fabales; family Fabaceae; genus Vicia; species Vicia faba. The sequence continues at coordinate 824,323,883 of OX451737.1, read as the reverse complement.
TTAATAAAAATCTAAAAAAAACATAGAATTAGGGTTCATATTATTTTTTTTTATCCTTTTTATTTTTCTTCCATAATAATTAAATAATTAAATATTTATTTTTATAATTAAATATTTATTTTTATAATTAAAATTGTATATAAAAATTAGGGTTAATTTAGGTTAAAAACTCCAACATTTTTCTTAATTAATTCTTTTTCCCATAAAAATCCTAAAATACCAAAAATATCTCCTTTTCTTTTTCTTTATTAATTAATTCCATGTAATTTAATTTTGCAAAAAGGGTCCAACGCCCTCGTTTTTAATTCTTATTAATTCGCATATTTATTTTATTTCGTTTAAATATTTATGTATCTCTCCCGAAGCCTTGTAATTAACTTGCTCGCACTTTATTTTCTTTAATGCTTTATTTTTCTGTCAAATCGGGTCCTGGTTTAATTTTGGCGATGTGGACCCGCGCCTTTGTAATAGTTTAGGAATTTTATCTTTCCGCAATTTTTTAACTGTTAAATAATGGCATGCAAGAATGAATGGACAAAATAAAAACGAACGTTAGATCACCAATAACATGACAAAAGACAAAAATAAATGAAAACGACACACGAATCGCACACACCACCCCTAGGGTACGCCTCACTGTTGCCTTGCCTCGAAAGGTGATCGTCGAGTAGAGGATGTCTTAGTAAGTCCTCATGATCCGGGAACCTGGCATGAGGGTAGCTTCTAAGGTGTCTTCCTATTGCTCTGGTGATCACCATGTCCCGAACCTCGAATTGACCCGAACACCTCCAATGGTGGTGCTACCTACCTCTCAATGGTGGGATGGCACTACTTTAAGGACATTTACACAGACGAATTCCTTAGGGTAGGTAGGTTCTCGTAGATACTTGCTCTAAATTTCAAAAAAAATTCAAACATACTTTTCACACCGACACCTTTTCAAAAAGCTTTCGAAAGCAATTTTTCAAACACTCTTGAGGACCGATACAAGAGTCGAACTGGAATTTTCAAAGAAACTTTTTAAAACCCACAGTTGAAAAGCAAACAAACAATTTTGAAAACACAAATGAGCAAGTATCTAAGAGCCCATGGATAACCATGGATAGAAAGGGTGCTAACACCTTCCCTTTCTATAATCTACCTCCCGAACCGAGAGCAATCTCTATAAGGAATTTTTCTGTGCTTTTGTCCTTTCCATTTGGAGAAAATAAAAGACGGTGGCGACTCTTGCTTCCGCGACATTTCGCGAACCAGCGTTAAACAGTCAGTTCCAGATCCACCGATCACAGAACTGGCGACTCTGCTAGGGAATTAATTTTAAAGTGAGGTGTACCTTAGGGCTAAGATCACTGTGTTTTCAATTGTATTGACTTGTTTGCTTTAAATTTGTGGGTTGCATGGGAGTTACATAGATCCTAACCCGGATCTGGGGATACCCTGTTTAGGTAGCATAAGCTATGAGGGACCTGTCCGGCGTATATCGACATGGGTGAAGCAGTGGCTACGTTGGTGTGGCGCCTTGGTCTGTACCGATATCCCTCGTGTCGCAACGAGGAGAATATGGGTCTTCTAAGGAGTCATTAAGCACCAACAGACCTTAGAACCTTAAATGACACAACTTGGCCATTAGAACAGTAGCAGTATGCTACGCCCATTGAGGCTAAACTCTCGTGATGGTTCTGGCCGCAAGAAAAGATTGCGATGCTGGAGTTATGACCGATTGAGGGTAGTCAATGATATTGGGATCCTCTAAGAACCTGGTTACTTTGATAGGACAGGTATGAACCAACAAACTGAAAGAGGGTAATACCTAGACCTCATGCTGGCCTAAGCTCTAAGGGTTTCTATTGTGTGACTTGCGTGCCTTCGTACATGACTATTTGCATGCTTGTTATCTGACACCTGAACTACTTGCAGGTTTTGTTTATAGTCCTTAATTAGGACTCATAACAGGGCTTACTAAATTTCTTGCAGGTTTTGTTTAGTCCCTAATCGGGACTCATGATAGGTTTTACTTGAGTTTTTTGCAGGTTCAGGTTTAACAGTCCTTAATTAGGACTCATTACAGGGTTACTTACATTACCCCATGCATAGCATAACATCATACCATTGCATACATCCTGCATAAGGACTAATCCATTTCAAGGATCTCAAGGGCTTGTGATGCAGGTCATGATGAATCAACTGTCTAGCAAGGGGCAAAGAGGATTTATTTTCCTCCAGCCAAGGTTGTCAGGGGCTATGACCCACTGGATATGGTGAGCCTTTGACCCTTGAAGAAGGACTCTCAACAACATGAAGTACCTTCAATCAAGTTACCAGTTTCCAACTCTAACAATTTGTTTACCCCTCGAGGTCCTTGAAATCATTGCATGCATATCATACATATCATTGCATAACAGGTACCCTTTCTCTGCAGGTTGCTTACCTTCTTCGCTGTTTATTTCAGCAGTCTCGTCATGAATCATGAATCCTCAACCGAGCACACTATCAAGGCCCTCCAGGCTCAGAACGCCCAGTTCCAAGGGCTGATCATGAATTTGACCCAGGGGCAACAAGATCTGAAGGCTCTGCTCTTGAAGAAGGAAAAGAAGAAGAAGAGGACTGTTTTGTTCAGCCCTAGACGCAGATCTGGGAACACCCTGCAGGAGGAAGCTGAGAGGACAACTCCATCTGTGGGGAAAGGCAGTCATCAAGAGGAAAGGGTTCCCAGTCCAGTGGTCTCCGACAATGAGACAGATTTCAACGACGAACAGTACCCTCCGGCTGAGGATAGGTACAAACAGTTGGAAGACCGGCTAAGTGCTATGGAGATACAAAAAGTGCCTGGCCTGGACTTCGAGGATCTAGGTCTGTCTTCTGGGGTAGTGATCCCGCACAAATTCAAGGCACCTGCCTTTGCAAAGTATGACGGGGCATCCTGTCCAAAGCTGCATCTCAGGTCATACATGAGGAGGATCCAGCCCTACACGGCCGACAGGAACTTATGGATCCACTTTTTCCAGGAGAGTCTTTCAGGGACTCAGCTTGACTGGTTCTATCAACTGAATGGAGCCAACATCCGTACCTGGGAAGACTTAGCCACTGCATTCTACAAGCAGTACCAGTACAATGCCGACCTCGCTCCCACGCGCACTCAGCTTCAGGGGATGTCTATGGGTACGGGTGAAGGTTTCAAAGAATATGCCCAAAAATGGAGGGACCTTGCTGGAAGGTTACAACCACCTCTGACTGACCGCGAGCTCGTCGATATGTTCTTGGGGACCCTGTCTGGTCCATTCTTCAACCACCTGATTGGGAATTCTGCTGCTGGGTTTACAGATCTGATCTTGACTGGGGAAAGAATAGAAGCTGGCATCAAGTCAGGGAAAATACATAATGGTGACTCCTCGAACACTGAGAAGAAACCATCCAAGAGAGAATCTAGTGCGGTCAACGCAGTAGCTATTGTAAAGCCGGCCGGTGCTCCTCAGCGTCACCATCAACAAAGGGAAGAAAGACCTAAGAGGCAATTTACTCCCCTCGGCATGACCTTGTCACAGATATTGCCACAGCTGCTGGAAACCAAGTTGGTAACTCTCATGGATCCCCCGAAGAATCCTAACAGGACACCTTCAAGGTACAACCCCAACGTTCGTTGTGCCTATCATTCTGACAGCCCGGGGCATGCTACAGATGATTGTTGGACTTTGAGAAACAAGGTTCAGGATTTGATTGACGCAAAGGAAGTCCAACTCGACTCTTCAGAGGCTCCCAACGTGATCACTGCCCCCATACCAAAACATGGCTAGGATAGAAAGCACTTTTTTGTTCATTTGAATTCAAGTTGTAATTTTCTTTGGATTGTTCAAACATTTATTCATGTTAAACATTGTTATTTCTTTAATGCATCGCATATGTCTGTTCTGAAATAATATATTCGTATTCACTAAATGCAAATTATTTTCATATTTTTTCTGATGATCAACTCTTAATTAATAATTCTAAGCCTCTTGAGGGAGGATGACGAAAACGATACCGCTATCTTTACAGTATGCTTTTGAACAGACCCCGCTGATGAGGTACAGGCATTGTTTCAAATCCCTAAACACTGGAGTTATAAGGAAGATAATCCCTCGTCAACCCCTCTGAGCCAAAGAAGTAGGAGTTTTTCTTTTCGAAATTTAAAACCCTTAATCATAACCTGGGGCAGGGTAGTCTCTCAGTTGATCCAAACGCATAACAAATGGCACCAAAGAGGTCCTTACAAAAAAAAGACGACAGTGATGGTTCCGAATAATCATAAGGACAGGCAGTCATTACTTCTCAAAATAAAAACCCATTAAGTCAAAACCCATGAAGGAGACTTACAAAACTGGGGCATCCCGCTGACTGTAATTCCAAAAAAGGAAACAGTTCAGGCAAAAAAAGAAAGGGATAACAAAAATCAAAAAAGAAAGAGGTCATATAAACCCTCAACAAAAACAAAAAATGGCTGCCTATTCAGAATAAATCATCAATATCTAAATCATCACCGGAAAATCAGAGCAAAGACTCAAACAAGGTCTAACGTATGATCAACTGAGTTTAGGTTTGGAGAACATCACGAAGAGCGGGTGGGTACAAATAAAATTTGAGCCTTTATCCTTTGTTTCTTAAACCGTGAACCAGGCCACGTTATAACCCTCAAAAGTCCTAGCTGAAGCATGGGTTAGTTCGAAAGCGTACTGTTACGAAAGGTATCCTGACTCCTGAAGGCTCGCTGTAAAATCTTGAGTTGACATCACGTTTTACAAACATTCACTTGTTTTATGAAAAAGAATGCATTTTCAAAATCTTCAAGACAGACATAAGCTTTGCATTTTTAACATAACTTTGTTTGCATATGACTTTTTGTTTGAACAACAGGGAAATTCGCACGATGAATACCTAGTGGACAAAAGAATTTCCAATCAAGGGGCATAGCAGGATCAGTGTCCATCATCTAGGGGCAGTCCAGTCAAGATTCAGGGAATCTCTCAAGGCCAAATAGCCTGGGGCAAATCTCCGCCTGAGTCACTTGGGGCATTCCAACAACGAGTCTTGCCTGATCAAATACCTTCTGGTAGCATGACAAAACACTTCTAACAGGGGCAACTCCCTACTTTCTGAGAATGTACATAGTCAAAAAGATACTACGCAAAATCAAAGACCCGCTAGGTTGACATACCTAGGCAAAAATAAGGGATGAAAATGAAAAAATTTGTACACCCGGCAAGTCGAAAACCTGAAAAGGCGGCTTGGGCAAAAATGGGTATCCCGGTGGGCTGAAAACCCGAAAGGGCGGTCCAGGCAAAAGTTAGGGATCAAAGCGTATGACTATGTCCCGGCATCTCGTCACTTGCCTACCAGAAGAAGATTTGTTAACCGGCAGTCATCAAACACCTTCACAGGTCTTCCTCTCCAATATCAGAAACTGGGGCAATAATGGGTGGTCTAAGTAATCTGATTGTTCTGTCCTCCAAGGTATCAAGGTAAGTTCCATTGAAGAACATAACTGTTGTACCCCAAAATTTGCCCTCCCATATTCTTCAAGAAATTGCCAAGCCAAGTCACAAAATTCCCCCAGGGTTGCACAGTGCAAAAGTCTCCTATACAGTCAAAACTAGGGTTTGTGTACTGATCAAGAAAAGGAAGTTTTCAAAGGCCCAATCAAGTCTCACATGCCTACAAATATGGTCAAGTATCCTCACATCAAGTTTCAAGGCATTCAGCTCAAAATTGCACAGTCAAAAACCCTAATTGCACTACAGTCAACTGTAGGGGCAAAATGGTCATTTGACAGTCAAAAGTTCAAATTTTTGGTCAACATATCATTTTTAAGCCACAAACATCATTTGATCAATGCTTGATCATGATTCTCAAAATTTGGCTCAGAAAATCATCAAGATGCAAAAGTTTCCTTATTTGGACAGTTGAAAAAGTCAACTGAAATTGACCAGGGCATAACTTTCACATGGATTATCAGAAAAATTCCATCCAAAGCTCATTTTGAAGAGAAAGACATTTCCTACAACTCATCTTCATACTTCAAGTCCAAGAAATGCTCTCACAAAAAGTTATCAATTTCAACATTATAGGTCATTTTCAAAAGTCAACAAAAAGGGACTTTAAGTCAAAGGCCATAACTTGAGATTGGTAAATCAAAATGACATGGGACCAAAGAAATTGGTTATAGGACTCAAAGACCTTTCCAAAATGTCCAAGAACATGAGAAAAGCTTAAAAATTGAGCAAGTTATGCCTTGTGGAAGTTGGGAAATTTTTGGATATTTTGAAAAGTCAACTTTGATCCAAATGACCTAAAATTGCTAATGGGCCCATTTTTCTTCCATGATTCATCATTCTAAGCATGTGCACGACCACTTGGCCCAAAGGGAAGTATTTTCTCATTTTTTATTTATTTATTTGAATTTTTATTTATATTAATTCATTTAAATCAAATTAAATATAGGAAAAATACTAACCTAAGTTTTCAAATCTTTTTGTACACATTTCAGCCTCAAGATTTCGTGCCTAAGTCAATATGGAAAGAATTGGAGAAATTGGATCTTAATTGATACAAAAACATGTGAAAAAGATATGAAAAAAATCTTATGAAATCAAATTTTCAAAAACCATTAATTCATTGGATTTGTTCTACTTTTGTTAACCTAATAGCCTCACTACAAATGCTTGAACACAACCCTAATGCCCATAGACAAAAAGCTGCGCAGAAGAACTAAGAAAAAACTTGGAAAATTGTTGAAAAAAGTCAAAACTGAAATCATCATTCCAGGGCGATTCAAAGCCTAATTTTCATTCCAATAGCTTGCTCAAGGTCTATTGAGCGTATTCCAATCAGAATCATCCATCAAAGCTCCAAGAGTTGGTAACACGAATACAAACTGTGTCAAGAAATTTTCAGAATCGTGCATCATGATTTGTGCATACTTTGCAATTTTTATTCATTGATTCATGTTTGTTATGAGTTTCTGAAACTAACCATGCAAATTAATTGCGTTTTTGTGCTATATACGTGATTTTGCCATTGATGCAGTCTAGGGTTTCTTGGGCTCCCAATTAGGGGTTTCCTAATAACGTAAAATTTGACCACCACAATGCCATGGAGGGATTCAGGGAGCTTGGACGAACGAGAATCAACCCTCGCGCTCAATTTATGAGCGCTTGAGAGCTATTCGCTATTTTCCAATAGCATGCCTAAAACCACGCGTTTAAAACCGTTGCCTCATGTTTTTGTTTTCAGGCACAGGAAGAAGATGGAGTCGTGGCAGTGTATGATACGCTAATTTGAATCTCGCGCGTTTTAACCCACTAACATCATGTTTTTATTTATTATATTTATATGTTATTATATGTTAAATGTACAAGCGATGGTTCAGTGGCAAATGCGTTGTTTGGAACGGTACATGACCTGGGTTCGAGCCCCAGGTCTTACAAGTTTCCATATTATTTTTCAAAAGCAATTCCCATGTGCTTCAAGGCTGCAGACGCATCATGTTCCTTCATCATCTATCCATACACGCGTCTAGCATATTCAGATCAAGGGCTGAGAATTGATGGACACCATGAGGATAAGTCAGCGCGCGTATACGTGTCATGCAAAGTCAACAAAAGCCATGCTCAATGGGCCAGCATTATTTGGGCTATACCTCTCATATGGGGACAGAACCCCCCCTGGTTTGCCACTTTCTTCATATTTTATTTTTTTTCAATTATTGTTTTATTTATCTTATTGTTTTGATTTAATTAATAATTTTTTTTACAAAATACAAAAATACATAAAAATTCAGAAAAGATAAAAAACAAAATAAATGTTTTATTTTAATTATTTTCATAAATAAATGGCATGTAAATTAGTTAATTTAAATTAGGTGCTTTAACTTTAATTCTTTTCACAATAAAAATATAAAAAAACATAGAATTAGGTTTAATTGATAATCTTTATTCCTTTTTAATTTTTCCTTTTACCATAATAATATTTATTTATTTTATTTTTTATAATTAAATTTGCATGAAAATAACTTAGGGTTAATTTAGGTTAAAAACTCCAATATTTTTCTTAATAACTTAAAAAATAATTAGAATTAGGTTTAGCATTTTATTTTAGTTTTAATTAATTCTTTTTCTATTAAATCTTAAAAAACATAAAAATACCAAAAACATTCTCTTTTAATTTAAATTTTAATTCCTCGTTAACATAAATTTTGCAAAAGGGTCCAACGCCCATATTCTTAATTATTTAATTTTGCATCTTTATTTTATTTCGCTTAAATAATTATGTATCTCTCCCAAAGCTTTGTAACAATTACTTCTCGCACTTTACTTTATTTGCTTTATTTATTTTCTGTCAAATCGGGTCCGGTTTAATTTTGGCGATGTGGACCCGCGCCGTTTGTAATAGCTTAGAATTTATTTTCCTCGCAACTTTTAACTGTTAACCAAGCATGCAAGAATGAATGGACCTAAATAAAATCAAGCGTAGAACACTTTAACATAACAAGACAAATGCAAATGAAAACGACACACAATTCGCACACACCACCCCTAGGGTACGCCTCATTGTTGCCTTGCCTCGAAAGGTGATCGTCGAGTAGAGGATGTCTTAGTAAGTCCTCATGATCCGGGAACCTGGCATGAGGGTAGCTTCTAAGGTGTCTTCCTATTGCTCCGGTGATCACCATGTCCCGAACCTCGAATTGACCCGAACACCTCCAACGGTGGTGCTACCTACCTCTCAATGGTGGGATGGCACTGCTTTAAAGGACATTTACACAGACGAATTCCTTAGGGTAGGTAGACGACTCGTAGATACTTGCTCTCTTCAAAAACAAACAACAAATCTTTTCACACCGACACTTTTCAAAAGCTTTCAAAGCAATTTTTCAAACACTCTGACACAAGAGTCGAACTGAAATTTTCAAAAGAAACTTTTTTAAACCCACATTGAAAAGCAAACAAACAATTTTGAAAACACAATGAGCAAGTATCTAAGAGCCCATGGATAACCATGGATAGAAAGGGTGCTAACACCTTCCCTTTCTATAATCTACCTCCCGAACCGAGAGCAATCTCTTTAAGGAATTTTTCTGTGCTTTTGTCCTTTCCATTTGGAGAAAATAAAAGACGGTGGTGACTCTTGCTTCCGCGACATTTCGCGAACCAGCGTTAAACAGACAGTTCCAGATCCACCGATCACAGAACTGGCGACTCTGCTGGGGAAATAATCTTATAAAGTGAGGTGTACCTTAGGGCTAGGTCATAACTGTGTTTTCACTTGTATTGATTTGCTTGCTTTACTATTGTGGGTTGCATCGGAGATACATAGATCCTAACCCGGATCTGGGGATACCCTGTTTAGGTAGCATAAGCTGTGAGGGACCTGTCCGGCGTATACCGACATGGGTGAAGCAGTGGCTACGTTGGTGTGGCGCCTTGGTCTGTACCGATATCCCTCGTGTTGAAACGGGGAGAATATGGGTCTTCCAAGGAGTCATTAAGCACCAACAGACCTTAGAACCTTAAATGACCCAACTTGGCCATTAGAACAGTAGCAGTATGCTACGCCCATTGAGGCTAAACTCTCGTGATGGTTCTGGCCGCAAGAAAAGATTGCGATGCTGGAGTTATGACCGATTGAGGGTAGTCAATGATATTGGGATCCTCTAAGAACCCGGTTACTTTGATAGGACAGGTATGAACCCACCAACTTCAAGAGGGTAATACCCAGACCCCATGCTGGCCTAAACTCTAAGAGTTTCTCTTGCGTGACTTGTGTGCCTTTGTACTTGCCTACTTGTATGCTTGTTATCTATCTGACACATGAACTACTTGTAGGTTTTGTTTATAGTCCTTAATTAGGACTCATAACAGGGTTTTCTAAGTTTCTTGCAGGTTTTAGTTTGTAGTCCTTAATTAGGACTCATAACAGGGTTTGCTAAGTTTCTTGCAGGTTTTAGTTTGTAGTCCTTAATTAGGACTCATAACAGGGTTTGCTAAGTTTCTTGCAGGTTTCGTTTATAGTCCTTAATTGGGACTCATGACAAAATATACTGAATTTCTTGCAGGGTTTGTTTATAGTCCTTAATTGGGACTCATAACAAAGTATATTGAATTTCTTGCAGGTTTCTGTTTATAGTCCTTAACAAGGGCTCGTAACAGGGTTCACTCATATTACCCCATGCATACCATAACATCATACCATTGCATACATCCTAACCCATTTCAAGGACCCCAAGGGCTTGTGATGCAGGTCATGATAAATCAAACATCTAGCAAGGGGCAAAGAGGATTTATTTTCCTCTAGCCAAAGTTGTCAGGGGCTATGACCCACTTGATATGGTGAGCCTTTGACCCTTGGAAGAAAGACTCTCAACAACATGCAGTCCCTTCAATCAAGCTACTGGATCCCAAATGCTAACAAATTTTCTTGTTTACCCCGCGAGGTCCTTGAAAACATTACATGCATGTCATACTCATCATTGCATAACAGGTATCCTTGTTGCAGGTCACTTACCTTTCTCGCTGTTTATTTCAGCAATGGCTTCACAACAAGATAACCAGGACCTTCACGCTCAAGAGACTCAGTTCATGGAAATCTTCCTAGGCCTATCCAAGGGGCAGGAAGAGTTGAGGACACTCCTCATGGGGAATCTGATCAGAAAGAGTCCTGAAGATGACAAGGACGAACAGCTGAAACGTCTACAAGCTGAGGTAGACACATTGAAAACCCAGATGTTGGGGCAAAGGGCCCTCATTCAAGGTTTAGCTCAGGAGCAAGGAGAGCTGAGGGCCATGATCAGTCAGCTTCCTCAAGGCATGAAGCAACCAGCCCAAATCAGGGGCCAGGTCATGGAACAGCTTCCAAGAAGGCAAAAGTCGGGTCCAATGAATAGACCTCTCCGAGTTGCTACTACTTCTCAGGGCCAACAACGACCTCGCCAAGAACAACGGGTTGATCAGAACAGGTCGGACGAGCCTAAGAGACAATTCACCTACATCAACATGTCGTGGTCACGATCTTTGCAGCACATGTTAAGGATGAACCTGATTGTGGTGATCAACCCTCCTGCAAATCCAAAGACTTCCTCTCCAAATTACAACCCAGAAGCAAGGTGCGCTTACCATTCTGGTAGCCCGAGGCACGATACTGAGGATTGTTGGGCACTGAAGTACAAGATTCAGAACATGATCGATGCTAAAGAGATCGAGTTTGAGCCCGCCGAGACTCCCAACGTGATCACTGCTCCCTTGCCAAAACATGGCTAGGATTGAGAAATTTTTGTTCATGCGAATGTTCAAGTTGCAATTTCCTTTTGTTTAAACATTTACTCGTGTTAAACATTGTTATTTCATTAATGCATCGCATATGTCTGTTCTGAAACAATATATTCGTATTCACTAAATGCAAATTATTTTCATATTTTTTCTGATGATCAACTCTCATTAATTCTAAGCCTCTTGAGGGAGGATGACGAAAACGATACCACAATATACAGTATGCTTTTGAACAGACCCCACTGATGAGGTACAGGCATTGTTTCAAATTCCTAAACACTGGAGTAATAAGGAAGATAATCCCTCGTCAACCCCTCTGAGCCAAAGAAGTAGGAGTTTTTCTTTTCGAAAATTAAAACCCTTTATCATAACCTGGGGCAGGGTAGTTCTCTCAGTTGATCCAAGTGTGCAACAAATGGCACCAAAGGAGTCCTTACAAAACAAAAGACAGTGATGGTTCCGAACAATCATACAGATAGGCAGTCATTATATCTCAAAAAAATAAAAACCCATTAAGTCAAAACCCATGAAGGAGACTTACAAAACTGGGGCATCCCGCTGACTGTAATTCCAAAAAAGGAAACAGTTCAGGCAAAAAAAAGAAAGGGATAACAAAAATCAAGAAAGAGGTCTCACAAACCCTCAACCAAAGCAAAAAAATGACTGCCTATTCAAAAGAAATCATCAATATCTGAACCACTATTGGAACATCAAAGCAAAGACTCAAACGAGGTCTAAACGCACGATCAACTGAGTTTAGGTTTGAAGAACATCACGAAGAGCGGGTGGGTACAAATAATTTGAGCCTTTATCCTTTGTTTCTTAAACCGTGAACCAGGCCACGTTATAACCCTCAAAAGTCCTAGCTGAAGCACGGGTTAGCTCGAAAGCATACTGTCACGAAAGGTATCCTGACTCCTTAAGGCCTACGGTAAATACGGAGTTGACATCACGTTTTACAAACATTCACTTGTTTTATGAAAAAAGAATGCATTTTCAAAATCTTTGAGACAGACATAAGCTTTGCATTTTTAACATAACTTTGTTTGCATATGACTTTTTGTTTGAACAGCACAGAAATTCGCATGACGAAAGTCTAAATGAACAAGAGTATCTCCAATCAAGGGGCACGGCATGATCATGGTCTACCATCTGGGGCAGTTAAGTCAAGATCCAGAGAATCTCTCAAAAGGCCAAAAAGCCTGGGGCAAATCTCTGCCTGAGTCACTTGGGGCACTCCAACAACGAATCTTGCACGATCAGACACCTTCTGGTAACATGGCAACACAAGCAGCCAGGGGCACCTACCTGCAGTCTAAGAGCATGGACATAGTCGAAAAATACTATGCAAAATCAAAGACCCGCTAGGTTGACACACCTAGGCAAAAATAAGGGCTTCCCGGCGAACCAAAAGGGTTCGGGCAAAATGAAGGGATGAAATGAAAAAATCTGTACACCCGGCAAGTCGAAAACCTGAAAAGGCGGCTTGAGCAAAAAAAGGGTATCCCGGTGGACTGAAAACCCGAAAGGGCGGTCCAGGTAAAAGTTAGGGATTAAAGCGTACGACTATGTCCTGTCATCTTGTCACCTGCCTACCAGAAGAAGGTTTGTCCATCAACAACTATCAGCACCCCACAAGTGCCTCCCCCATAGAAACAGGGGCAATAAAGAGTGGTCTAAGCAATCTGATTATTCTATCCTCCAAGGTATCAGGGTAGGTTCCGTTGAAGAACATAACCAATACAGTTCAATACTTCCCCAGGAGAGTCCAATCCAGCTTCCCCAGGAAAGTTGGAATCCATCTCCCCAAGCAGTAAGCTCATCCCCAGTTGATTTTGGAAGCTTATCCTCGCAGAGCACGAATGCGTCTCCCGACTTTATTCAAAGAGTTATTTCCCTAACAGGATATAACTGGGTTATCCTCAGCCAAAAGCCACGGAAAGATCGTCGTCGACACAGTCTTCTTACCCCAGCGAAGTCCATCAACACTTCCAACAACAAGGATATCCTCAGCAAGTTACTATCAACAATCAACAGAGTGGCTCTCTCCCCACAGAGTATTGCTCCCCAGCAGGATTACTAGGGTATTTGTCTCCCCGCAGAGTAACCCATTCGCCAAGCTTATTCCCCAATAGAGTTATCTTCTCCTATCGGAATTCTTGCAACTATCATCCCCGGCGGAAGCAAAACCTATTCGTCAACATCAGCCCAGGAGTGACTTCCCGGCACCCGTCAAGGATTTATTTTCTTAGACAAAAATACATTCATAAACATCACGTCTTCATACATTATAGCATGCATATGTATCATACTACATGAATCTCATTAATTTTGAAGACATACAGTTCATGCATCATGATTTTGCATACAATTATGTTTTGCCTTTTCAGGAAAAAGATCAATACAAAAATGATTACTATCAACTATCACAATTCTTTCTAGATATAGTTTCAGATATGACCCAGAGATGGTGACGTTCTGATACTGCTTCCAGATTTCCTTCTAGATATAGTTTCAGATGTAAACCAGATATGGTGACGTTCTGATACTGCTTCCAGATATCCTTCTAGATATAGTCTCAGATATGACCCAGATATGGTGACGTTCTGATGCTGCTTCCAGATATCCTTCTAGATATAGTTTCAGATGTAAACCAGAGATGGTGACGTTCTGATGCTGCTTCCAGATTTCCTTCCAGATATAGTTTCAGATATGACCCAGATATGGTGACATTCTGATGCTGCTTCCAGAGTTCCTTCCAGATATAGTTTCAGATGTAAACCAGAGATGGTGACATTCTGATGCTGCTTCCAGATATCCTTCTAGATATAGTTTCAGATGTAAACCAGATATGGTGACGTTCTGATGCTGCTTCCAGATTTCCTTCCAGATATAGTACAGATATGAACCAAATATGGCGACGTTCTGACACTTATTCCACTTGAAGACATTTCAAGACCTAGACCGGTTCAGTTAAATCGACCCTAAGATTTTCCTGATGCTTACCCAGTCAAAGGCCTTCTCTGGTTCAGTCAGATCGACCCTAAGATCTCCCTGATGCTTATCCAGTTGAAGACATTTCAAGACCTAGACCGGTTCAGTTAATCGCCCCAAGATTTTCCTGATGCTTATCCAGTCAAAGGCCTTCTCTGGTTCAGTCAGATCGACCCTAAGATCTCCCTGATGCTTATCCAGTTGAAGACATTTCAAGACCTAGACCGGTTCAGTTAATCGCCCCAAGATTTTCCTGATGCTTATCTAGTCAAAGGCCTTCTCTAGTTCAGTCAGATCGACCCTAAGATCTCCCTGATTCTTATCCCAGTAGAAGACACCCAAGATTTTTCTCAACGAGCGTTGTTGAAGTTAAAGTCACCCAAGATTTTTCTCAACGAGCGTTGTTGAAGTTAAAGTCACCCAAGATTTTTCTCAACGAGCGTTGTTGAAGTTAAAATCGTCCAAGGTTCTCTTACCATTCATGCTAAAGCAGTAACTATCCCGGGTTCATTCATCATCGTTTGAAGCTCCAGACTCAGCTCCTGTAACCAGTCAGGACACATCTATACCAAGCATCTGAAAACCAGCTCCTGCAACGTGTCAGGTACTCATTTTCTGTTTTGCAGGTATGCAGGTTCTCGTCAAGGAATCTCCTACGCGATCAACATCCAGATGGCATCTATAAGCCCATCATCCTATCCAGCAATCTCCAAATGGCATCCATAAGCCCATTCCCTCCATCACACTGCTAACATGTGAGCGCAAATTTCTGGGCACTCTAGTGTTCAATCGTCTTCTACCCTCGGATTACGAAAGGCACGTCAGCCAATCTGCATCCTCAGGTCTAAGAAGATTGAACAGGGGCAACTGTTGTACCCCAAAATTTGCCCTCCCATATTCTTCAAGAAATTGCCAAGCCAAGTCACAAAATTCCCCCAGGGTTGCACAGTGCAAAAGTCTCCTATACAGTCAAAACTAGGGTTTGTGTAATGATCAAGAAAAGGAAGTTTTCAAAGGCCCAATCAAGTCTCACATGCCAACAAATATGGTCAAGTATCCTCACATCAAGTTTCAAGGCATTCAGCTCAAAATTGCACAGTCAAAATCCCTAATTGCACTACAGTCAACTGTAGGGGCAAAATGGTCATTTGACAGTCAAAAGTTCAAATTTTTGATCAACATATCATTTTGAAGCCACAAACATCATTTGATCAATGCTTGATCATGATTCTCAAAATTTGGCTCAGAAAATCATCAAGATGCAAAAGTTTCCTTATTTGGACAGCTGAAAAAGTCAACTGAAATTGACCAGGGCATAACTTTCACATGGATTATCAGAAAAATTCCATCCAAAGCTCATTTTGAAGAGAAAGACATTTCCTACAACTCATCTTCATACTTCAAGTCCAAGAAATGCTCTCACAAAAAGTTATCAATTTCAACATTATAGGTCATTTTCAAAAGTCAACAAAAAGGGACTTTAAGTCAAAGGCCATAACTTGAGATTGGTAAATCAAAATGACATGGGACCAAAGACATTGGTTAGAGGACTCAAAGACCTTTCCAAAATGTCCAAGAACATGAGAAAAGCTTAAAAATTGAGCAAGCTATGCCTTGTGGAAGTTGGGAAATTTTTGGATATTTTGAAAAGTCAACTTTGATCCAAATGACCTAAAATTGCTAATGGGCCCATTTTTCTTCCATGATTCATCATTCTAAGCATGTGCACGACCACTTGGCCCAAAGGGAAGTATTTTCTCATTTTTTATTTATTTATTTGAATTTTTATTTATATTAATTCATTTAAATCAAATTAAATATAGGAAAAATACTAACCTAAGTTTTCAAATCTTTTTGTACACATTTCAGCCTCAAGATTTCGTGCCTAAGTCAATATGGAAAGAATTGGAGCAATTGGATCTTAATTGATACAAAAACATGTGAAAAAGATATGAAAAAGATCTTATGAAATCAAATTTTCAAAAACCATTAATTCATTGGATTTGTTCTACTTTTGTTAACCTAATAGCCTCACTACAAATGCTTGAACACAACCCTAATGCCCATAGACAAAAAGCTGCGCAGAAGAACTAAGAAAAAACTTGGAAAATTGTTGAAAAAAGTCAAAACTGAAATCATCATTCCAGGGCGATTCAAAGCCTAATTTTCATTCCAATAGCTTGCTCAAGGTCTATTGAGCGTATTCCAATCAGAATCATCCATCAAAGCTCCAAGAGTTGGTAACACGAATACAAACTGTGTCAAGAAATTTTCAGAATCGTGCATCATGATTTGTGCATACTTTGCAATTTTTATTCATTGATTCATGTTTGTTATGAGTTTCTGAAACTAACCATGCAAATTAATTGCGTTTTTGTGCTATATACGTGATTTTGCCATTGATGCAGTCTAGGGTTTCTTGGGCTCCCAATTAGGGGTTTCCTAATAACGTAAAATTTGACCACCACAATGCCATGGAGGGATTCAGGGAGCTTGGACGAACGAGAATCAACCCTCGCGCTCAATTTATGAGCGCTTGAGAGCTATTCGCTATTTTCCAATAGCATGCCTAAAACCACGCGTTTAAAACCGTTGCCTCATGTTTTTGTTTTCAGGCACAGGAAGAAGATGGAGTCGTGGCAGTGTATGATACGCTAATTTGAATCTCGCGCGTTTTAACCCACTAACATCATGTTTTTATTTATTATATTTATATGTTATTATATGTTAAATGTACAAGCGATGGTTCAGTGGCAAATGCGTTGTTTGGAACGGTACATGACCTGGGTTCGAGCCCCAGGTCTTACAAGTTTCCATATTATTTTTCAAAAGCAATTCCCATGTGCTTCAAGGCTGCAGACGCATCATGTTCCTTCATCATCTATCCATACACGCGTCTAGCATATTCAGATCAAGGGCTGAGAATTGATGGACACCATGAGGATAAGTCAGCGCGCGTATACGTGTCATGCAAAGTCAACAAAAGCCATGCTCAATGGGCCAGCATTATTTGGGCTATACCTCTCATATGGGGACAGAACCCCCCCCCCTGGTTTGCCACTTTCTTCATATTTTATTTTTTTTCAATTATTGTTTTATTTATCTTATTGTTTTGATTTAATTAATAATTTTTTTTACAAAATACAAAAATACATAAAAATTCAGAAAAGATAAAAAACAAAATAAATGTTTTATTTTAATTATTTTCATAAATAAATGGCATGTAAATTAGTTAATTTAAATTAGGTGCTTTAACTTTAATTCTTTTCACAATAAAAATATAAAAAAACATAGAATTAGGTTTAATTGATAATCTTTATTCCTTTTTAATTTTTCCTTTTACCATAATAATATTTATTTATTTTATTTTTTATAATTAAATTTGCATGAAAATAACTTAGGGTTAATTTAGGTTAAAAACTCCAATATTTTTCTTAATAACTTAAAAAATAATTAGAATTAGGTTTAGCATTTTATTTTAGTTTTAATTAATTCTTTTTCTATTAAATCTTAAAAAACATAAAAATTCCAAAAACATTCTCTTTTAATTTAAATTTTAATTCCTCGTTAACATAAATTTTGCAAAAGGGTCCAACGCCCATATTCTTAATTATTTAATTTTGCATCTTTATTTTATTTCGCTTAAATAATTATGTATCTCTCCCAAAGCTTTGTAACAATTACTTCTCGCACTTTACTTTATTTGCTTTATTTATTTTCTGTCAAATCGGGTCCGGTTTAATTTTGGCGATGTGGACCCGCGCCGTTTGTAATAGCTTAGAATTTATTTTCCTCGCAACTTTTAACTGTTAACCAAGCATGCAAGAATGAATGGACCTAAATAAAATCAAGTGTAGAACACTTTAACATAACAAGACAAATGCAAATGAAAACGACACACAATTCGCACACACCACCCCTAGGGTACGCCTCATTGTTGCCTTGCCTCGAAAGGTGATCGTCGAGTAGAGGATGTCTTAGTAAGTCCTCATGATCCGGGAACCTGGCATGAGGGTAGCTTCTAAGGTGTCTTCCTATTGCTCTGGTGATCACCATGTCCCGAACCTCGAATTGACCCGAACACCTCCAACGGTGGTGCTACCTACCTCTCAATGGTGGGATGGCACTGCTTTAAAGGACATTTACACAGACGAATTCCTTAGGGTAGGTAGACGACTCGTAGATACTTGCTCTCTTCAAAAACAAACAACAAATCTTTTCACACCGACACTTTTCAAAAGCTTTCAAAGCAATTTTTCAAACACTCTGACACAAGAGTCGAACTGAAATTTTCAAAAGAAACTTTTTTAAACCCACATTGAAAAGCAAACAAACAATTTTGAAAACACAATGAGCAAGTATCTAAGAGCCCATGGATAACCATGGATAGAAAGGGTGCTAACACCTTCCCTTTCTATAATCTACCTCCCGAACCGAGAGCAATCTCTTTAAGGAATTTTTCTGTGCTTTTGTCCTTTCCATTTGGAGAAAATAAAAGACGGTGGCGACTCTTGCTTCTGCGACATTTCGCGAACCAGCGTTAAACAGTCAGTTCCAGATCCACCAATCACAATAACCAATACAGTTCAATGCTCCCCCAAGAGAGTCCAATCCAGTTTCCCCAAGAAAGTTGGAATCCATCTCTCCAAGCAGTAAGCTTGTCCCCAGTAGATTCTGGAAGCTTATCCATCGCGAAGCACGAACGCATCTCCCGGCTTTATTCAAAGAGTTATTTCCTTGCTAGGATATAACTGGGTTATCCTCAGCCAAAAGCCACGAAAAGATCGTCCCCGACAAAGTCTTCCTATCCCCAGCGGAGTTCATCAAAACTTCCAACAGAGCACAACAAGGGTATCCCCAGCAAGTTATTATCAACGACTCAACAAAGTACCTCTCTCTCCCCACAGAGTTACCTCCCCGCAGAGTTATTCCATTCGCCAAGTCTATTCCCCCACGAAGTTATCTTCTCCTATCGGTATTCTTCCAACTATCATCCCCAGCGGAAGCAAAATCTATCCTTCAACATCAGCCCAGGAGTGACTTCCCGGCATCCATCAAGGATCTATTTTCCTAGACGCAGATACATTCATAAACATCACATTTTCATACATCATGATACCTGCATATACGCATCATGGCATACAATCTCATTTATATCGTTGCTTGATCCATATCGTGTACTGCATATGATTGACCTTTACCTTTCAGGAAGGATACAGTTAAATGATCAGCTATGTCAGAGTAGACAAATATAGCCAAAGTAGACAAATTCAGTCAAAGTAGACAAATTCAGTCAAAGTAGACAAATTCAGTCAAAATAGACAAATTCAGTCAAAATAGACAAATCCAGTCAAAAGAAGACAAGTCCAGTTAAAATTACTTCCACTCGTCGTTATAGACACTCGTCGTGATAGACACTCGTCGTGATAGACACTCGTTGTTATAGACACTCGTCGTGATAGACACTCGTCGTTATAGACACTCGTCGTGATAGACACTCGTCGTGATAGACACTAGTCGTGATAGACACTCGTCGTGATAGACACTCGTCGTTATAGACACTCGTCGTTATAGACACTCGTCGTGATAGACACTCGTCGTGATAGACACTCGTCGTTATAGACACTCGTCGTGATAGACACTCGTCGTGATAGACACTCGTCGTGATAGACACTCGTCGTGATAGACACTCGTCGTTATAGACACTCGTCGTTATAGACACTTGTCGTGATAGACACTCGTCGTGATAGACACTCGTCGTTATAGACACTCGTCGTGATAGACACTCGTCGTGATAGACACTCGTCGTGATAGACACTCGTCGTGATAGACACTCGTCGTTATAGACACTCGTACTTATAGACACTCGTCGTTATAGACACTCGTTGTTATAGACACTCGTCGTTATAGACACTCGTCGTTATAAACACTCGTCGTGATAGACACTCGTCGTGATAGACACTCGTCGTTATAGACACTCGTCGTGATAGACACTCGTCGTGATAGACACTCGTCGTGATAGACACTCGTCGTGATAGACACTCGTCGTTATAGACACTCTTCGTTATAGACACTCGTCGTGATAGACACTCGTCGTGATAGACACTCGTCGTTATAGAAACTCTTCGTTATAGACACTCGTCGTTATAGACACTCGTCGTTATAGACACTCGTCGTTATAGACACTCGTCGTGATAGACACTCGTCGTGATAGACACTCGTCGTGATAGACACTCGTCGTTATAGACACTCGTCGTGATAGACACTCGTCGTGATAGACACTCGTCGTGATAGAGACTCGTCGTGATAGACACTCGTTGTTATAGACACTCGTCGTGATAGACACTCGTCGTTATAGACACTCGTCGTGATAGACACTCGTCGTGATAGACACTCGTCGTTATAGACACTCATCGTTATAGACACTCGTCGTTATAGACACTCGTCGTGATAGACACTCGTCGTCATAGACATTCGTCGTTATAGACACTCGTCGTTGAAGACCACCCGTCAATGGAAATAACCTGTCAGTAGAGACAACTCACCAACCTTTCTGAATACCAGATCCGATTCCTGTATCTTGCCAGGGTGTGTCTGAAGAGTTTGAGGATCCGATACCTAAATCTTTCCAGGGTGTATCCGTTGAAGACTAGCATTACCAGATCCGATTCATGTATCTCGCCAGGGCACGTCTGAAGATCCAGACTCAGCTCCTGTAACCAGTCAGGACATATCTACCCAAAGCATCTGAAGACCAGCTCCTGCAACATGTCAGGTACTCGTTTTTCTTTTGCAGGTATGCAAGTTCTCGCTGAGGAATCTCTTACGCGATCAACGTCCAGATGGCATCTATAAGCCCATCATCCTATTCATCAACCTCTAAATGGCATCTATAAGCCCATTCCCATCACCACACTACTATGTGAGCGCAAATTTCTGGGCACTCTAGTGTTCAATCATCTTCCACCTTCGGATTACGAAAAGCACGTCAGCCAATCTGCATCCTCAGGTCTAAGAAGATTGAACAGGGGCAACTGTTGTACCCCAAAATTTTCCCTCCCATATTCTTCAAAGATTTGCCAAGTCAAGCTTCAAAATTCTCCAAGGGTTGCACAGTGTAGGGCCTCCTGAGCAGTCAAAATTAGGGTTTTTATTCTGATCAAGAAAATAAAGTTTCCACGGGTCCAATCAAGTCCCACATGCCAATAAATATGGTCAAGCATCCTCATATCAAGTTTCAAGACTTTCAGCACAAAATTGTACAGTCAAAAACCCTAATTGCACTACAGTCAACTGTAGGGGCAAAATGGTCATTTGACAGTCAAAAGTTCAAATTTTTGGTCAACATCTCATTTTGAAGCCACAAACATCATTTGATCAATGCTTGATCATGATTCTCAAAGCTTGGCTCAAAAATCATCAAAATGCAAAAGTTCCTTATTTGGACAGTTGAAAAAGTCAACTGTAAATTGACCAGGGCATAACTTTCACATGGATTATCAGAAAAATTCCATCCAAAGCTCATTTTGAAGAGAAAGACATTTCCTACAACTCATCTTCATACTTCAAGTCCAATAAATGCTCTCACAAAAAGTTATCAATTTCAACATTATAGGTCATTTTCAAAAGTCAACAAAAAGAGACTTTAAGTCAAAGGCCATAACTTGAGATTGGTAAATCAAAATGACATGGGACCAAAGGCATTGGTTAGAGGACTCAAAGACCTTTCCAAAATGTCCAAGAACATGAGCAAAGCTTAAAAATTGAGCAAGTTATGCCTTGTGGAAGTTGGGAAATGTTTGGATATTTTGAAAAGTCAACATTGATTCAAATGACCTAAAATTGCTAATGGGCCCATTTTTCTTCCACAATTCATTATCCCAAGCATGTGCACGACCACTTGGCCCAAAGGGAAGTACTTCTTCATTTTTTATTTATTTATTTGAATTTTTATTAATAATAATTCATTTAAATCAAATTAAATACATGGAAAATATTTAACCTAAGTTTTACAATCTTTTTTTGCATGAAATCTACTCAATAATTCGTGCATATTCAAATAGGGAAAGATTTGGAGAGAATTGATATGATTGAGAGCAAAAACACATGAAAAATATTTGAAAAAAGATCTTGAAAATCAAATCTCAAAAGCCATGAATACAAGAGATTTTGATCAGAATTCTTGACCTAATTGGTTCATTACATAAGCCTGAATACAAACCTAATCAAAAGGACCACTGAGCTGCGCTAGAAACGATTGACCAACTTGAAATTTTTTGCAAAAAAACTCAAAACTGAAAATCAGGTTTTAGGTTGATTCAAGGCACAAGACCAATTGCAAAAGCTTCCTCGTGTCCCCCTGAAGCTAACTGGATCACTTTCCAACCTTCATACGCCCGGAATTGGTACCATGGAGTCAAACTGTTTCAAATAAAATTCATAATCGTGCATCTCAATTCATGCGTTTTTTGCAAGTTTTAATATGTGATTTACATTCCTTATGTTATTCTGAAGCTAACCCATGTGTTTGATTGAATTTTTATGCACCCTACGCGAATCTACCATTATCGTTTTTTAGGGTTGAAGGACTTTGAATTGGGGTTTCCCAGTCTAGGGAAAATTAGAACCCCTGAGTACCACCATTGACACAAGCGCGTCTGGACGAAGAAGACGGCACCCTCGCGCTCAATTTATGAGCGTCACTGGGCCATTCGCTATTTTTCCATAGATGACCTATAGCAGCGTTTGAAAATCGTTGCTCATTGTCTGTGTATTTCAGGAAAAACAAAGTCCATGAAGAAGATGATGTGGTGGCCAGCCATGATTGGCTCTTTTGAATTTACGCGCTTTAACCCACTAACGCCTTGCCTTTGTTTGATATTATTTGTTTATTACATTATATACAAAGCGCGTGAATTGGTCCAGTGGTAGGTGCAGCTGTTGATAACGTACATGACCTGGGTTCGAGCCCCAGGTCTTCATTATTCCTATATTATTTTGCAATTCATATTCCCATGCAGTTTCAAGACTGGAGCGCACCATACACCTCCAAATCAGGCTTGCCACGTCCATCCCAAGATCAATCACAAGGCTGAGAGTTAGAGAACATCATGGATCCAAGTCAACGCATGTGTATGTTCCCAGGAAAAATCAACAAGGCCATGCTAAATGGGCCAGAATTCTTGGACTGAACCTCCTATTTGGGGTCTGAACCCCCAGGTTTGCAAATTCTTTTATTATTCTTTATTTTTTCTTTATATTTTTTACTTTCAATTATTATTTTTTTTATTAATTCTGTCAATTTAATTATATTTTCATAAAATCACAAAATACTATAAAAAATCAGAAAAAAGATAAAAAGATAATAAATATTTTTATTTCTAGTATTTTCATAAATAAATGCATATAATTAAATTTAGTGGAAATTAGGTTTTAATTTTAATACTTTTAATAAAAATCTAAAAAAAACATAGAATTAGGGTTCATATTATTTTTTTTTATCCTTTTTATTTTTCTTCCATAATAATTAAATAATTAAATATTTATTTTTATAATTAAAATTGTATATAAAAATTAGGGTTAATTTAGGTTAAAAACTCCAACATTTTTCTTAATTAATTCTTTTTCCCATAAAAATCCTAAAATACCAAAAATATCTCCTTTTCTTTTTCTTTATTAATTAATTCCATGTAATTTAATTTTGCAAAAAGGGTCCAACGCCCTCGTTTTTAATTCTTATTAATTCGCATATTTATTTTATTTCGTTTAAATATTTATGTATCTCTCCCGAAGCCTTGTAATTAACTTGCTCGCACTTTATTTTCTTTAATGCTTTATTTTTCTGTCAAATCGGGTCCTGGTTTAATTTTGGCGATGTGGACCCGCGCCTTTGTAATAGTTTAGGAATTTTATCTTTCCGCAATTTTTTAACTGTTAAATAATGGCATGCAAGAATGAATGGACAAAATAAAAACGAACGTTAGATCACCAATAACATGACAAAAGACAAAAATAAATGAAAACGACACACGAATCGCACACACCACCCCTAGGGTACGCCTCACTGTTGCCTTGCCTCGAAAGGTGATCGTCGAGTAGAGGATGTCTTAGTAAGTCCTCATGATCCGGGAACCTGGCATGAGGGTAGCTTCTAAGGTGTCTTCCTATTGCTCTGGTGATCACCATGTCCCGAACCTCGAATTGACCCGAACACCTCCAATGGTGGTGCTACCTACCTCTCAATGGTGGGATGGCACTACTTTAAGGACATTTACACAGACGAATTCCTTAGGGTAGGTAGGTTCTCGTAGATACTTGCTCTAAATTTCAAAAAAAATTCAAACATACTTTTCACACCGACACCTTTTCAAAAAGCTTTCGAAAGCAATTTTTCAAACACTCTTGAGGACCGATACAAGAGTCGAATTGGAATTTTCAAAGAAACTTTTTAAAACCCACAGTTGAAAAGCAAACAAACAATTTTGAAAACACAAATGAGCAAGTATCTAAGAGCCCATGGATAACCATGGATAGAAAGGGTGCTAACACCTTCCCTTTCTATAATCTACCTCCCGAACCGAGAGCAATCTCTATAAGGAATTTTTCTGTGCTTTTGTCCTTTCCATTTGGAGAAAATAAAAGACGGTGGCGACTCTTGCTTCCGCGACATTTCGCGAACCAGCGTTAAACAGTCAGTTCCAGATCCACCGATCACATCCCCTAATAAAAAAATTAAACCCTATTCATGAACCTTAAACCTAAACCCTAGTATCCTTGTGAACAAGGTAGATGAAGGGTACCTAACACCTTCCCTTCGTCTAAAGTGAGTCTAGAACATAGAATATCAGTATCATCAATTAGGGTAATTCCGTTATATTCCCATCTTAGGATAAAAATTAACGGTGGCGACTCTATATTTTTTGTCGGTTATTACAGTTGACGACTCTGCTGGGGACTCAACCCTAGGGTTTATAATCTTCACTTTTTGGTTTGGGGTTTTGTTAGAGTTGTTTTTGTTGCTTCTATATTTGTTTTATTTATTTTATTTATTTATTTTGTCTATTTATTTATTGTTATATTATTATCATTGTCATATTATTTATTTGTCGGCGGGATTTTAAATTAAAAAAAAATATTTTCAACACCTTAGAAAGAAGGTTCGTCTATTGGCCAAGGGGATATATCATCCCTATAAGTTTTTGTGACAACTTCTCTTAGAGTCGGTGGAGTTTCAAAAAAGGAATATGTCTCAAGAGATATCATCTTGGGCTTTAGGACTTTGGAATGAAACCTATGACTTTTTGTATAACCCTAAATCAAAATCTCATGGCGAGACCTTGTACGACCTTAGAGACGAAAGTTTCGGTCTATAATGAGGCTCCTCTTAAAGGAGACCCTTATGCCTTTCCCTCTAGTGTTATCCATGATACCCTTAAGGAATCCATCTTATGGGGAAGGTAGAATATTCCTAGGCTAAAACTAGGAACCTACCGACTAAGGATACCTTTCTTAAATCTCGTTACTATGTTACATCATCATGCATGCATACATTTTGCATTTTAGATATTCATGGTTCTTGCATTTTTTTGTTGTCTTATTCACATGATTACTAAGAAAAAATCAAAGGTTTTTGGTGAGTATCATAAATATGGATGCCAAAGGGAAACAACTTGTTTGTGTTAGCACCATCAAGCTAGATATGAAAAAGATAATAATCATCAAAGGGAAATTGTCTGAAAGAGTTGTGAAGATGTTTGTTTGTTTTTATGGGGATACCCTTGAGTTGACAAAAATGGATATAAAATTGGATGATATCTCTACCTTAGTTCAGTTCTACGATCCTTCATTAAGGTGTTTCACCTTTCAAAATTTTCAACTAGCGCCGACTTTAGAAGAATTTGATATGTTCTTGAATTTTTCTAAGGAAAAGATTATGTGGGAATTGGATGGACTATTGATGTTAAATACTTAGCAAGAGGTTTAGGGATACCTTATGCTGACTTGTCACCTAATTACAAAAGAGATGATGATGTACAAGGGATCAAAAACCAATATTTGGAAGCTAAAGCCCTTTCTTTTTCCAATAAGAAAGAATGGGAGTCTTGTGTTGATTGTTTGGGGCTGCTTTTCTTTGGTGTAATTATATTTCCGCAGACTTTGGACTATATTAACCCTGCAACTATTAGTGTGTTTTGGGGCTCAAAAGCTTTGAATACGAACCCAACTCCTACTCTACTTATCGATGTTTACTATGCTTTTCACACTCGTTATGAAAAAGGGAGGGGTGTGTTGAACTGTTGCATCCCGCTCTTATATTCTTGGTTTATGTCTCATCTTTACAAATAAGACTACATGGTTCCAAACCTGACAAGATACGAGTGGCCTCAAAAGTTAAGTTCTCTTACAGCTAATTCTATGTTCTGGTACGCAAGGAAGCTAAACATTGGAGATATCATTTACAGTTGTGGAGACTTTCCTAATGTTCTGTTGATTGGGTCACGTGGTTGCATCAATTATAACCCTAGTTTGGCTTTGCAACAACTTGGGTATCCTTTGGAGGATAAACCCTCTGATGAATAACTTCAACAATTGATCATTCACAACATGGGAAAAAATGACCATGAGTTACTCAACAAGATCATCTGAGCTTGGGGTAGGGTCAACAAAAGAAAGGCCGAAAGGAAGAATGTTATAGCAAGATAACCCTACACTCAATGAGTTTTGGATAGGGTTCAAGTTGTTAAGCTGCCATTCAAAATTAATCCTGAGTACAAGCCAAATGTCCTAAATCGTCTTCCTATGTCCTTAGAAGATATAGACGACTTAAAGAAAGCCTTGGATCAATCTCAAAAGGAGAAAGAGGAATTGGAGCTTAGCCTTCATGACCTTGCTAAGGAGAAAAGGCATATGTAATGAGAGCTTGAGTCAAAAGACCAACAAATTCAGAAAAAATCGTAAAGCATTTGAAAAGGAGAGCCTAAAGTGGAAGCATTCGACCGAAGGACTATTGAGTGCTACTTTCAACTTGGATTCTCACAACCAAAGGTTAGATAATGCTGTAAGGGAAATTGGAAGATTAAATAGGTGGTACGAAATAGTCTTACAAGACAAAAAGGAAATGGAAGCAAATTTGAGAGCCCAAATCCAAGGTTTAGCACAAGGAGCTATAGATTCTGAAGATCAACTCCGGATCCTTACTACCAGTCTCCAGGAAAGTCAACAATTGGAGGTAAGAGAATGCCTTGGAAATATGGAAGTAGAGAATCTTCTCTCTCAAAGGATTGAAAAATATGAGCAAGTATGTCATGAGTTAGAAGACCTCCGAAAGAATTTCCTCATACAAAGGAGACTCTATACGGAGATGAGGGCTGAAAAAATATATTGGGAAAGATAATATGAAAAGATCTCCAAAGCCAGAAAGGATAACCAGAAGATAGTGCCAGACCTTTACAAGGAATATCGGTTCTACAAAGACAAACATGCAAGGCTTGCCTACTTAGCCAACAATATTATTGGTGACATCCCTATAAGTTTGAAAGATACGGAAAGCGTAATGGTCTCCCTCCCTAAAGATGTTGGAGACTTCCTCAAGATCTGTAGGAAGATGGTTGACGAATTCAAGGCAGAGATCTGCAAGTGCTCTTAGAAGACTTTTTTCCTTTTTATTTCTTCTAGTAATTGACCTTTGGTGTTTTGGATCGAATATTTTTCAATATCTGAATCGTATCCCCTTTTAAGGATAATTGTTACTTCAATAAAAGTATTTTGTTTCCATATCTCGATTGTGTGTTTATTTTTAGATGCTCACCAATAAAAAAGCAAAACTTGAAAAGATATATATACAAAAAAGAATATGAAAGAAAAATCCAAGTGAATAAGACATTCAAAAATAAAACTCTTAGCATATTCATATGCATCCATGCATTCATTAGCATCACATTTAGAAAATTCCATACAAAAATTTATCATTTTTCAAAATCATTCTCCAGTTAAACCATTGGTAAAAAGCACCGCCTCTCCGACCACCATATTAAACAAGAGCCCAGCAAAAGAAAGTGATGGAACAAATCAAAGAGAATCAAGCTGCTTTCAAAGAAGATTTGGACCATGTAAAGGGTAACATCGACTCAATGAAAGGAGACATGAGTCAAATTTTGTTAGCCTTGAAGAGCATCATCGAAAGGCAAGATCAGATTCATAGGGAAACCTTTGAATAAGTAGCCTAGACTATTGGTGCATCGAGCGGTCACCAACTAAGAAGAGAACCAGAGACATGACCTATAAATTCAATTATGGCTCAGCAAGAGGTCAGGCAAGCTGATACTAAAGGACTTGTCTCACCTCCATCGAAGGTAGGGCATCTCATACCTGGAAAATTCCAGTCAACAATCCACACGACATGCATAATTACATAGACCTGCAGTATGAAGATCTTGACTTAGAATACATCAACTAAGTACCTTAAAGGACAACCCATACCCATGTCACTGAAAATCCTGTGGCGCTTACTCAGTTTAAATCCCTTGAAGAAAGTTTGAAGGTTGTGAGTGGTTATGATGCTTTTAATGTCGATGATCTCGAAATGGGTCTAGTTTCAGATGTGGTGATCCCTCCAAAATTCAAAGTACCTGACTTTGAAAAATATAAGGGACTCGCATGCCTGAGGAACGATCTACGCATGTATTGCATAAAAATCCATGCCTATGCTCAAGATCAGAAGATGATGATCCATTGTTTCTAAGACAGTTTGAGTGAGGCATCTCTAGATTGGTACATGCAATTAGAGCGAGTTCATATCCAAACATGGGTAGATCTTGCCAACGCTTTCTTAAGACAATACAAGTACATTTTTTATATGGCTCCTAACTGTATGCAGCTCCAGAACTTATCTCAAAAGAAAGATGAGTCCTCCAAAGATTATGCTCAACAGTGGAGGTAAATGGAAGCCCGTGTACAACCACCACTCTTGGAGAAAGAATTGGTTGATATGTTCATGGGCACTCTATAGGGCCTATATTATGATAAAATGGTAGCTTGTGTCTCTTCTAGATTTTCTGATTTCGTGACTATTGGTGAAAGAATTTAGGCAGGTATAAAAAGTGGCAAGATACAGGGGGCATCATCCAGTACTCCTTACAATTCAAAGAAACATGTTCCTAACTTTTCAAAGAAAAAGGATGGAGGAATTAACGTTTTCGCGTCACATCCAAGGGCACAACAGCCATTGGTAATTCCACGAGAACAACAACAACAGAACGGGTTTGAAAGGCCTCCGAGAAGATTTGATCATCTCCCTATGCCTCACATTCAATTATTGTAGCACTTACTCAAAGCATCTTTGGTGGAGCTTAAGTCATTAGCTCCTCCAATTGAGGAACTCCCACCAAAGTATAATGCAAATTCCAGGTGCAAATATCATGCCAATTATATGGGGCTTACCATAGAAAAATGTTGGGCCTTCAGACATAAGGTTCAAGATTTGTTGGATTCCCAAGTGTGATACGGTGGCAGAACCGACTGTTAATACTGGTTTGTATTTTATATTCGCAAATGTCGCGGTAAGCAAGAGTCGCCACCGAATTTTCTTTTATCCAAAAAAGGAAAGGGTGAAAAGAACAGAAAAAGACCTTTTTCGAGATTTTATGAGTAAGGGGGTAGGTTATGGAAAGGGAAGGTGTTAGCACCCTTTCCATCCGTGGTTTTCCACGGGCTCTTAGGTACTTGCTCATTTTTTAAAGTTGTTTTCGTGTTTGTGTATTTTGAAAGATTTTGTTTGCTTTATGATAACTCCTGTATCAGTCCTCAAGAGTGTGATAAAGCGTTTTTGAAAAGAAGTTTGAAAGTGTGTAAGTGTAAAAAGGAAATCAGATTTGAGCAAGTACTTAAGAAATGTCTACCTACTCGAAAAAGGATGTTATTTTCCTCCATTCCTTTAGATAGTGTTATCCTACTATTAGTGAGCAGGTATCCCTATCGTCGGATGTTAGGGGACTATCGAAAGGGACGTTCATGGTCATTAAAGGCAATAGGTAAGGATATCTTAGCAATTCGAAGGGACTGTCATCATATAGGCAACATCGAGGGACAAGATCATTTCTCATAGGCAACTAGAGGGACATTAAGGGACCATGATCTTTATGATAACTTTTAAACTGAGGGTCTTTATTAAGATATCCCTACGTTCGAAGGACATGACCATTGTTTTCCGAGGCAACCGTAGTGGGGATACCCTAGAGGTGCATATGTGTGTATGTGTTGAGATTCAGTTATTTTTTGTCTTTTTTTAGGTGAACTAACGTTTTAATTTAGAGTCTTGTCATACACCCCTAATTACTAGCAGTTCATAGCATACAATATAGTGCAAAAAGTGAAACCTACAGCTATTACAAGGCTTCGGGATAGTTACAATTAATTATATATGATTAAAATGTAAAGTGCGGAAAATAAAATCCTAATTAGGGCTATTACAATCCATAGGCAGATACATAGTCAGGAAATAAAATGCGAGCGTGATAAAATTACAAACCATAGGCAGATACATAATAATATAAACGCGCGAAATAAAGAAACGTATAAAACCTAGTAAAAATTCTAAGTAAACAAGAACATACTTTGTTTGTTTTTTATTTAATTTTTAATAAAATAACTAAGTGAAATAAATACCTAAAATTTAATTAGAGAATTAAATTAACTAAGAAAAAATTAACATCTAAGTCTTTTTTTTGTTTTTTTTATAATAAAAAGAAATGATATAAATAAAATTAATTCTAATTCTATTTCATTTTAATTTTTAAAAAAAAAGGTTAAGGTTTAATTAATTAATTGAATTCAAAATTAATTATTTAAAAAAAAACTAAATCCTAAATTTCTATGTGGTTTTATAATTAAATAAAAAATTATTTTGAAATTAATAAACTAAAAGAAATAAAGAAATAAAAAAACAAAATGAATGGGCCAGACTAATTAGTAAAACAGGGGGTGTTGATTGAATTTCTATTTGGCCCAAATGAGGCCAAGTCCAGGACATCTTGGGATCCTGTGGAGACGGCCTCTGAGTGTCCATGGTGGTCTACACATCATGGGCGCTAGATCTGGATCCCACATGGATTTGCTGGCATTGATCTGAGGAGTATGGTATGCGCCTGAGTATGAGAAATGATGGATCTGCAGAATAAATAACAGAAAAAATACAAAATGCATGACTGGGGACTCGAACCCCAGTCTTTTCCCTAACATGCGCGCTTCTTCACCATCTGAGCTATTGATCATTCATTAATCCAAATAATAAAACATTATTATATACAAAAATTAATCAGAAGCATCCAAAAAAAATAATGCGCGCTGGATTTGAATTGTCCAGTGAGGGGCTGCCACATATTCATCTTCCTCCTTCATTTGTCGTCTTAGAATTGGACCTATAGTGACAGTTTTTGTATGTCACTATAGCACTTGTAAACAAAAAAAACAAATATACGCATGATAAATTCATGGTGAGGCCATGGACGAATTGGCCCCAACCTCCTGAGCAAACAGAGACCCTTGGTTAGGCCTAATATTGGCTATTTCCAGAAATCCCAATTTTAATCTTGCCTAAAAATGGTGGTACTCGATTCCTGCATCAAAACCCAAATCTAACCATACAGAAACCTTACAAACACAAGAATGTTCAATAATGCATGATTAAAATGCGCTTATATTATGTAAATCAAAGTCAAGAAAAAACGCAAACCGTGAGGTGGTGATAATACGCTTCAGACTATTTTGGGACTTGGTAACGGCTGGAAATGATCCAGGAGGCTTCCAGGAATGTGTTTGAGCCTTTGTTTGTGACTAAAACCAGTTGTAATTTGAAATTCAAGTTTGACAATTTTTGAGTTTTTGGGTGAAATATGCAGCAATTCTCTAAGCTTTATGTGCTTGGATTTGGCTAGATAGAGTGTTGTACTTATAGTGTAGATGGAGGAGACACAATTGAATGGAAATGATCATGGCCATAACTCATGTTTTCAAACAAAAATCTGACAAATTCAAAGCCTTCCAAATTTGCCAAAACTTGCCTTATCCTTAATTGAATGAACCTGGTCATTTGTGCACAAAAAATGGGGCTCAAGACTGACCCAAAACACTAGCCCACATGTCCAAAATATTAACCTATTATTTTATGCATTTATTTTGTATTTATTTAATTTTTAAATTAAACAAAAATCAAAATAAATGTAGATGAAATCAAAGGCATACAAAAAGGGATTTAGAGGTCCTTCATAAGATCTTGAGAGTGTTTGAAGTCCAAAAAGTTAGGCCATTGCCCTAAAAGTTCAAATTTGCTCAATGCACCATTCTTGAATTTTCCAAAATTTTCCCAACTTAGGAGAGCCATAACTTGCTCAATTTTTATCTCATGATGATGATCCTGGACTTTTTGGAAATCCTAAGATCAATAATTCAATCCCTCTTTTGACCAATTTTTCATTTGAAAACTTTATCTTGAAGTAAACGGTCTTGACAAAAAGTGCCTTTTGTTGACTTTCTGAAAATGACCTATAATGTATGAGCGTGTATCTTTCAAATGGTGCATCTCTTGATCTTGAGGAAAAAAGAGAAGTTGTAGGTAATTGGATCCTCTTAAAAATGGGCTTTGGTTTGGGAAAAATGGATGAAGTGTGTGAAAGTTATGCCTGGTCAAATTTTAGTTGACTTTTCCTATAGAAACCCTAATTTAGCAATTCTTGACTTTTGATGAATTAGGAGCATTTCTTGAGGAATAATGAACCACCCTTGATCTAATTATGGGTACCACTTTAAAATGTTGATGTTGGCCAAAAATATTGAAGTTTGACTGTACATGGGCCATAGTTGACTTTTGACCTAGCACAATTGGTTTTCAAGCATTTGAGCAATTGACTGAGCAAACTTGTTGTGCAAGGCATGAAATTTTACATGGATGATCTTGAAGACATATTAGGACCATGGAAAGTATTTTAGACCTTTGGAGCTCAACCATATTGATGAAAATTGGAACCCTAGTTGGGGGTTCATTGCCTTAGGAGGAGAATTTGTCTGGTTAATTCTTGGTCAACCTTGAGCAATTGAGGACCTCTAGGATTATGTCTTGTGTGAAAATGGGAGGGAAAATTTTGGGGTACAACAACTGCCCTTGTTCAATCTTCTTAAACCTGAAGATTTAGATTGGCTTGTTTGCCTTTCGTGATATGAAGGTGGAAGATGATGGAACACTAGAGTGCCCAGAAATTTGCACTCGTCCGAAGTGAGACTATTGGTGAATAATATCGGGAATGGGCTTACAGATGCCATTTGGAAAAGATGACAGAAGACTGTCACAGATGGGCTTAAAGATTACATCCAAGTAGTATGACGGAGAGTCGTCGGAGATGGGCTTAAAGATGCCATCTAAAATAGATGCTGACTTCATAAGAATTCTATTTGTGGGGATTCCTGTTCCTGCTATCTGAGGAGGAGTCCACTGGGGAATGTTTTTTAGGGGAATAAAGTCTAGGAGCTTCTGTTGTCCATTACTCTATTTGGGAGTTATCTCTTGAAAATGAGTTGTTATCTGGTCGGGATCCAGGCTTCACGGCGACTTGTTGAGAACAATATGATTGACTGCTATCTGGTCGTATTCCAGGCTTCACGGTGACTTATTAGGGAATATGAAATTAACCACTATCTGGTCTGTTCTAGGATTTGCATTAATTGTATACATTGAATTGTTATCTGGTCATATCCAGGCTTCAGCGATTTGAAGAAATTAAGTTGTTATCTGGTCGGGTCTAGGCTTCAACTTGAATTTGAGGTATACCTTTATCTGGTCGAGTCCAGGCTTTGGTGTCATAGGTTATACTATCATATGGTCGGGTCCAGGATTCATAGTAATTAATAAACTGCTATCTGGTCGGACTCCAGGCTTTACAGTATCTTTAACTGGATAAGAATCAGAAAATCATAGGGTCGATTTAACTGAACCAGAGAAAGTATCTATAATAAATCAATGGTCGATTCGAACTGAACCAGCAGAGGTCTTGATTTATCTTTGACTGGATAAGAATCAGAAAAATCTTAGTGTCGATTTAACTGAACCAGAAAAAGTTCTTGGATTATCTTCAACTGGAATAGAAATCAGAGAGATCTTAGTATTGATCTAACTGAACCAGAGGAAAATCTTGAATTAACTTTGACTGGAATGGAAATTGGAAAAATATTGGTATCGATTTGACTGAACCAAACAAAAGTCTTGGATTATCTTCAACTGGAATAGAAATCAGAGAGATCTTAGTATCGATCTAACTGAACCAGAGGAAAATCTTGAATTAACTTTGACTGGAATGGAAATCAGAAAAATCTTGGTATCGATTTGACTGAACTAGACAAAAGTTTTTGGATTATCTTCAATTGGAATAGATATCAGAGAGATCTTAGTATCGATCTAACTGAACCAGAGGAGAATCTTGAATTAACTTTGACTAGAATGGAAATCAGAAAAATCTTGGTATCGATTTGATTGAACCAGACAAAAGTCTTGGATTATCTTCAACTGGAATAGAAATCAGAGAGATCTTAGTATCGATCTAACTGAACCAAAGAAGGCCTTTTGAGAAAATCTTTTTGAGGAAGATACTGAAATAGCCCTTCGTCAGACATGGCCTTTGAGAAGACTGCCAGGTCATGTAAGTAGTTAAAGGTATTTGTTGATTTGATCTTTCCTGAAAAGGTGAAGATTTAGTTGTATGTAATGTCGTGATGTATGAAATGCATTGTGTAATGATTTTCTCAAAATAAATGAGATTATGCGGTATGTGATGTGTATGCGCATGCCATGAGGTATGAATATGGAATGTTGTTGGGATATCTCTTAGTCTGGGAAAGTGAATCCCTGACTGTTGCTAGAGAGTATTGGGAAGATGAATCCTAGACTGCTGTTTGGTAGATGAGGAAAAATGATTCTTTCATTCCCGCTGGGGATGATGAGCGGAAATGATTTACTGGGGATTTCCTCTTTCCGTTTGAGGATATTCTGCCGAGGATCTTTGACTCCTGCTTGAGAATGACTCTGTGGGGAGGAAGATGCTCTGTTGGAAGATTTTAACGATGTAGAGAAATAAACTTTGTTGGGGAAAAAACTTCCGCAGCTAGAGACATAAACTCTACCAGGGAACCTCTCTGAGGGAACTTTGGGGGAGAAGAGATTAAAATTTTGGTTGTTTCCACCTTGTGGGGAACATAGACATCACTAGGTCGTATGCTAAGGATGTAGCGGTGACTTCGTCCCAAGGCGTCTCTGCCCCTGTACTTGCTGGATATAGTAACTGTCGGGACTACAAATTTCTTTTTTAGACTTTACCCCGTTTCTTAAAGTGATTAGTAACTGTATTTCTGTTTCTTATGCAAGTATTTGTAAATAGTAATCATATTCAAATGCATATGTCAAAAATAATCACTGGACGTTTTTTCAAAACAAAAGAGAAAAATAGAAAACAAATGGTTTTGTACTTTCAAAGAAACGATTTGTATTGATTTTTGAAGTTCGCCTATAATATGCATTTTTGTACAAAGAGATTGACGTTCTAGTAGGAGAACATCGTCGTGAAAATGAAAACTATACAAAACAGTGTACAAAGAGAAAACAGCTATGCGTAATAATCCCATCGAGTTTCAATTCTGTTATTTCCCCTATGTCCTTGAGTGTCTCATCACTTTGCTACTTGTCCGAAGTTGACTGGATTGATTGGTACCATTTGAGCTTGATAGTTGATATTGAAGTCTGGTCGCAAGGTGATCCAATGGGACATAGTTATACACTTTAAATCCCTAACTTTTTCCTGTATCCCCCTTTCGGATTTCTGGTCCACCGGGATACCCTTTTTGCCCAAGCCGCCTTCTCAGGTTTTCAACTTGTCGGGTGTATGGATTTTTTGTATTTATCCCTAATTTTTGCCCGAACCCTTTTGGTTCGTCAAGATGCCCTTATTTTTGCCTAGGCCAGTCAACCTAGCGGGTCTTTATTCATGCGTGGAATCTTTTCTCTATGTCCGCATTAACAGGGAGAGGAAGGTCGTCACCATCCATGGTGGTTAGAACCATGGCTCCACCGGAAAATATGCTTTTGATCACAAATGGCCCTTTGTACGTGGGAGTCCACTTGACCCAGGGATCACCTTGTGGCAGTATGATACGCTTGATTACTAGATCACCCACTTGATATACCTGACGTCTGACCTTTTTGTTGAAAGCCTTGATCATTTACTTTTGATACATTTGACCATTATAGACAGCAGTAAGCCTTTTCCCATTAATCAGATTCAATTGATCAAGTCAAGTCTGGATCTAATCATCTTCATTTAAACCTGCATCCTTCATGATCCTCAAAGAAGGGATCTGGACCTTAATAGGTAAGACAGCCATCATACCATATACCAGAGAATAAGGTGCTTCCCCTGTTGACGTACACACTGAGGTGCGGTAACCATGAAGAGCAAATGGTAACATCTCATGCCAATCCTTGTATTTCACCATCATCTTCTGTATGATTTTCTTAATATTCTTGTTAGCAGCCTCCACAATGCCATTCATCTTCGTCCGGTAGGGAGAAGAGTTATGATGCTGGATCTTGAATTGTTTACAGAGTTCGATGATTATTGTATTGTTGAGATTCTTACCATTGTCTGTGATGATTCTCTCTGGCACACCATATCGACTTATCAGGTTATGCTTGATAAACTGCACCACAACATTCTTGGTAACAGTAGCCAAAGAGGCAGCCTCGGCCCACTTTGTGAAGTAATCAATGGCCACTAGGATGAAGTGATGCCCATTGGAAGCGGTAGGTCTAATATATCTGATCATGTCAATGCCCCACATTACAAAGGTCCAGGGAGCCGTCAAGACGTTCAATGGAACCGGAGGTACATGTACTTTATCAGCATAGATCTGGCATTGATGACAAGTTCGGGAATGCTGATAACAGTCTGCTTCCATAGTGGACCAATAGTATCCTTCCCGTAGGATCTTTTTAGCCATGGTGTGTCCACTAGAGTGGGTGCCAAAGGTACCTTCGTGTAAATTTTCCATAATCCTCTTTGCTTCGCTCTTGTCTACACACCGAAGTAAAGTAGAGTCATGGTTGCGCTTGTAGAGGATTCCATTACTGAGGAAGAACTTTGTAGAGAACCTTCTCAGAAACTTCTTATCATTGACAGACGCCCCTCAGGATATTCTTGAGCCTCGAGATACCTCTTTAATTCATGATACCAAGGTTTTTTCGTTGCTTCTTCAGTGTCAATCTCATAGCAGCACGCTGGTTCACCCAACCTCTCAATAGTGATCCGAGGAGCCTCGTTGTCCCATATGACCTTGAACATGGATGACATAGTAGCTAGCGTGTTTGCTAACTAGTTCTCTTCTCGTGAAAAATGTTCAAAGATGACCTCTTCAAAGTTTGAAAGCAATGTCAGCACATGTTCTTTGTAAGGGATGAGATTAGTGTGCTTCGTGTCCCACTCCCCTTTGATTTGACTTATTACCAAGGCTGAATCCCCGAAAACACTCAAGAACTTGATCCTTAGGTTAATAGCAGCTTTGAGACCCATAATGAATGCTTCATACTCCGCCATATTGTTGGTATAGTTGAAACATAATATGGCCATGAAAGGAGTATGACAGCCTTTAGGAGATATGATTACAGCACTGATGCCATTGTCGAGTGCGTTGGAGGCTCCATCAAAAACCATAGTCCATTAGGATCCTTCCTCAGGTCCTTCATCCGATCCAGGTTCTTCACAGTCAGTCACTAACATAATGTTCTCATTCGGGAATTCAAAGTTAATGGATTGGTAGTCATCCACAGCCTGATGAGCCAAATGATTAGCTAGTACCCTTCCCTTGATTGCTTTATGGGACGTGTATTGAATATCGTATTCGGTCAGGATCATTTGCCATCTTGCTATTCTTCTGGAGAGAGCAGGCTTCTCGAAGATGTACTTGATTGGATCCATCTTAGATATCAACAAAGTGGTGTGGGTCAACATATATTGTCTCAGTCGGTGAGCAGCCCATGCCAAAGTGTAGCAAGTTTTCTCGAGCAGTGAGTATCTTGTTTCACAGTCGGTAAACTTTTTGCTAAGGTAGTATATTGCGTTCTCTTTTTGACCGAACTCGTCATGTTGCCCCAGCACACACCCCATTGAATTATCTAACACTGTTAAGTACATTATCAAAGGTCTTCCTTCAATCGGAGGCATCAGAATTGGAGGCTCTTAAAGGTATTCCTTGATTCTCTCGAAGGCAGTCTGGCATTCGTCATTCCATTTTACCACTTGATCTTTCTTCAAGAGTTTGAAGATTAGCTCACAAGTAGCAGTTAGATGGGAAATGAACCTGGAAATGAAATTCAGGCGTCCCAAGAAACCTCTAACTTCCTTCTCAGTGTGAGGAGCCGGTATATCTTGTATGGCCCTCACCTTTTGTAAGGTCTACCTGAATACCCTTGTCACTGACAATTAAACCTAGGAGTTTACCAGACCTTACTCTGAAGGTACATTTGTTTGGATTTAACCTCAGCTTGTACGTCTTCAACCTATCAAACAACTTTTGTAGATGATCAAGGTGCTCTTCTTCAGTTTGAGACTTGGATATCATGTCATCAACATAGACCTCTATCTCATGGTGAATCATGTCATGGAACAAGGCTACCATGGCTTGCTGATAGGTTGCCCCAGCATTCTTCAATCCAAACGGCATCACTTTGTAATAGAAAGTGTCCTATTGTGTGACGAAGCTTGTCTTCTCTATGTCTTCGGGTGCCATCTTGATCTGATTGTAGCCAGAGAAACCTTCCATGAAGGAAAATATCTTATGTTGTGCAGTGTTGTCAACCAGAACGTCAATATGGGGAAGCGGAAAGTCATCCTTGGGGCTTGCCCTATTCAAATCTCTGTAGTCCACACACATCCGTACTTTGCCATCCTTTTTAGGCACCGGGACTACGTTAGCAACCCATTGGGGATAAGAGGTGATAGCTAAGAACCCAGTGTTGAACTATTTCATAACTTCTGCTTTGATCTTCTCCGACATTTCAGGGCGAATATGACGAACCTTCTGCTTTACTGGAGGGAAATCTTCTTTAGTTGGTAGACGATGAACCACAATATCCGTGTCTAGTCCCGGCATGTCTTCATATGACCAGGCAAAGATCTTAACATAATCATGCAACATCTAAATCAAACACTATTTGACACTAAGCTCCAAATTTTCCCCTATCTTGACCTCTTTTGTGTTCTCTTATGTGCCCAAATTCACTCTCTGAACTGGCTCTTCATGAGGCTGTATAGCCCTTTCTTCCTGCTGTAACAGTCTGGCAAGTTCTCTGGGTACCTCATAATCTTCTTCACCTTCGTCCTCGGCTTGGTTGATCGGATTTTCAAAGTCATAATCGGTAATAGCAGAACCGTTATCAATGGGATCCATAATGGATATGGATCTGCAGTTTGATACGTGAGTGTGTGTAAGAGCATAGCTGTATTGACAAAGTAAAAAGTATAAAAGAAAAATAGAGAGCGCAAAATTTATATGCAAAAACGTCTGATGCTTTATTAATGACATATGGGATTAGAACATGATAACCCTCATAAATAAACCAATGTGCCTCGGGTAAGACACAAGGCCATATAGTTTATACTATTTAATTATTGCATATCCGAAACAAAAAGACAATTACTTCTGAATAAAAGTAATTGGTACAAAGTCTTTAGCCGTCCAGTTACTAGGTCTACCGTTGGTAGTAGGGAAGATCCAGCCATCCATGTCATAGTCACCATCACTGTCTTCTAGAGCGTTGATCCCATGGTTGTTGATACGTAGGGGAGGTCCTCCAGCACGAGCATGACAAACAGCCCTTTGAGCCCCTGAAGAGAAACCCAAGCCAAACTTATCAGATTTGTATGGGATGTCAGGGAGTTGGCCCTAAATGGTACACCCACCTCTTCAATAACTGCTTTGGTGTCCTTGAGAGAAGCCTTTTTCAAGGGAGGTATGGTGATTTTCAGAGGGTTGGTAACAGTCTCAATTGCAGCCATGGTCTAGGGCACCTCTTCGAAGTTCTGGCAAGGAGTCTCAATGAACTCGCCATCCATTTCCACATACCTGAAAGAGTTCAGGTGGCTTACCATATACTCCTCTTCACCATGCACCGTGACAATCTTTCCTTTCACCGGGTACTTCAACATCTGATGCAGAGTGGAAGTAACAGCTCCAGCCCCATGGATCCAAGGGTGTCCCAACAAACAAGAATAAGATGGTATGATATCCATCACGTAGAAGGTGGAGTCAAAGGTCTGAGAACCAACTTTGATGGGGATGTCCACCTTCCCTTGCACCATTCTTTTCGAACCATCGAAATCCCTCACTACAATGTTGCTGGGCTTCAGAGTCAAACCTTCACAATCTAATATATCCAGAGCCTTCTTGGGCAGCATGTTCAATGATGAACCAGTATCTACTAGAACATGGGCCAAAGTAATTCCCCTGCATTCAATGGAGACATGTAGCGTATCATTGTGTTGTCTTCCTCTGGGTGTCAGATTAGCATCAGAAAAACCCAAACTGTTATCAGCTGTCAAACTGGCCACACAATCTTCAAATTGGTCAGCGGAGGTTTCTTGTGGCACGTGGGCGGTTTTAAGGAATTACACCAAAGCCTTTGCATGAGCTTCGGAGCACAATAGTAGGGCTAACATTGAAATCTTAGAAGTGGTCTGCCCCAACTGTTCGACCATATTGTAGTTGCTCTTCTTTATTATCTTCAAGATTTCTTCCATTTCCTTCTTGGAAGCCTCTGGGATAGATTCTGAATGCGCCTTCATCTGGACAGACTCAATTAATATGTCTTTGCCCCGAGTCTCAGACGACTTGGTGATAGGGGTGGAAACAGGGGTAACCACAGGAATTACGATGGTAGAATCAGCAGGAACAACAGTAGGAATGATCACAGGACTAGTAACGGCTTTTGGAGGAGAAATCTCAGGAGAGAACACTCTTCCACTTCTTGTTATTTTACTGGTCCCAACGATGTTGCCAATGTTGGGATCAGTATTTTCAGAAACCTGGTCTTCAACAGCCAGCAGGTCTTGCTTGACACCATGGTAGTAGACGCCAGCCCCATAGTTCCAGGGAACAACCTTGTCCGAGGAGTACAGGATTGGCCCTGGGATAGTGATGATCAGAGGATCCAACTTCGGAGAAGATGTAATCCTGACGGGTCTTTTGGTGGAGACCCTGGGAGGATTGGTGGAAATGGTTATGATTGAAACATCCTTACAAGAAACATTCAGGACGGGAGTCTTCTCAAACAAAATCTCTCTATCATCCATCAGGCGTTGAACACCTGCCTTCAACAAATAACAACCATTCGGTAGAGATAAACATAAGTGGCAACCTTCGCCGCAGCCCAGAAATAAACATATTTTCAACAAGTTCCACTTGACGGTCGTGAGAGGAGTAACAAGTTCCTCAATAGAAGTAACAAATGTGTCATTGCCAACAGCATTAACACCACGGTCGTGCTTGGGCATAGGAGAAGTAATGACATTAGGAATCTTAGGAGCTTCAAATTAAATCTCCTTTTCTTTAATAAGGTCTTGCAGTTTGTTTTTCAAAGCTCAGCAGTCGTTGGTATCATGGCCCGGACTTTCTGAGTGGTAAGCACAACGAGCATTTGAATTGTAGCGAGGAGATATGGTGTTGGGATTCTTAGGAGCTTCCCACAAAGTTACCAGATCGAATTTTAGTAGGTGAGGCAACACTTGAGACAAAGTCATATTTATCCGGGTGAATTGCCTTACGGGTCTTTCCGCTCTGGGCTGATTATTTTGTTGTTGAGTAGTGGTCGGCTTGGATATCATAACAGCCCCTACCGTTGGACGGTGCTCGGTTCTGCCCTGATTTTGTTGATTGTAAACAGCACTGGCCTCTTTCTTTCCAATGAAAGGTCTCTTTCCCATACTTGAAGAGGCGTCCTTCTGAATCTTTCCACTTCTGATCCCAGCTTCCACTCTCTCTCATGTCAAAATCAACTCAGTAAAGCCAGCTGAGGAGCTTCCAATCAGATGGTTGAAAAATGGACTAGATAGAGTACCTAGAAATATATCCACCAACTCCCTATCAGACAGGGGGGGTTGGACTCTTCCTGTTAAGTCCCTCCACTTCTGAGCATAGTCTTTAAAACCTTTGCTCGAACCCATAGACATACTTTAGAGTTGCATACAGGTGGGAGCAAGGTCTACATTATACTGATACTGCTTGTAGAAAGCAGCAGTCAGGTCTTCCCAGTTATGAATATTGGTCCCTTCCAGCTGATAGAAGCATTCTAGTTGAGTCCCAAATAGACTTTCCTTAAAGAAGTGGACCCATAAGTCCTTGTCTGCAG
The DNA here is from genome assembly GCA_948472305.1 of Vicia faba. NCBI lineage: Eukaryota > Viridiplantae > Streptophyta > Magnoliopsida > Fabales > Fabaceae > Vicia > Vicia faba. Next base: position 824,281,163 of record OX451737.1, on the reverse strand, counting down.
TGTGAGGCTGAATCTTCCTCACATAAGATCGGAGAGGCATTTTGGGACATGAGACCCCATCATATTTTGCGAACACTGGAACCTTGAACTTCTGTGGGATGACAACCCCAGAAACCAAACCCAGTTCTTAAAAATCCATACCCGGTACCTTTTGGATCTCCATTGCATTTAAACGGTCCTCTAGCTGTTTGTATTTTTCATCAACAGGAGGATACTGCTCCTCGTCATAGTCAGATTCATCATCAGATTCTTTTGGACTGGAGTCTTCCTATCTTGTTTCCTCTTCTTGATTGTCTCCTTCCTTTGATGAAGTTACCAGTTCAGAGGCTCGCGCACTGGTCCTCTGATCCTTCTTCCAAAGTTCACCACACCAGCTGGTTTCTTTGGCTTCTTCTTTTCTTTAACAATCAGGGCTTTCAGTTCTTCTTTCCCCTTGGCCAGAGCCATGATCATCTGTTAAAACTAAGCATTCTGAGTCTATAGATCCTTCACTGTTTGTTCTAGAGCCATTGTTGAAATAAACAGCGAAGAAGATGAGAAACCTGCTTTAAAACCTGCTATGCAATGATATGTATGATATATGTATGCAATGTTTTCAAGGATTTCTAAGACGTAAAATTTCTTAAACAGAAAGGGAACAAACGTTAATTGCATTAAGAAGTTTTATCACTCACAATGATTCCTCTTAGGCTTACAAGGGAAGTAACAAAGCAAAAGTAACTATATAAGAAAAGAGACTCAAGCTTCCCACCGACGCATCTTTTTTAGTGCAATGTAAGCATTTATACTCTTCTCTTCGTGAAGTAACCTGGTGAGCTCTAAAACCTTCTTCTCGCTGGCGTATAATTGAGTTTCAAATGTATCTCGTTGTTCTTTGAGTTGGATCCAGGATTTCTGTAGCTCCTCAAAATCAGTTGGCATGTCAGGATGAAGAACAACGTAAGGAGTGTCTCCCTTAGCAATTGGCTCCATAATCACATGTAAGATGGCGGGGTAAGGCATCATAAGACATTGAGCATACACTCGCACCCATTTGAAGTAAGGCTCAAGAGGGATGGAATTCTTGTGCCCCAGTGTCTTGCTATCAACTCTGTTTATCACGCCCCAAGCTCGAATGAACCTCTTACGATAACCCTGAACATCATTCTCATAGTCAAATATGATTCCTTGGACGAGTATGTTGTGAGTACTATCCCTTCTAGCATAACCAAACTGTCGCAACACCAAACAAGGATTATAAGTGATTCCTCCCCTAATGCCTAAGAGAGGGACATTAGGGAATTCCCCACAGCGATCAATGATGGTGACACTCTCCAAGGACCGAGAACACCAATGAATATATGAATGTGTAAGGGACATAAACCTATGAGACCATCTCATACCCTGCTCATTTCTCAAAACAGACCGAGGTAGGTGCGAAATAAACTACCTAGCCAATAGAGGAGTGCAACACAGAAGATTCCCTCTTCTCTTTAGAGTGAGATTATGCAGAGAGTGTAGAATATCCCCAAGTAAAGTAGGCACCGGATTATGAGACAGAAAAACCTTAACCGCATTCACGTCTATGAGTTGGTCTGTGTTAGGGAATAGTACCATCCCATAGATGAGAAGGGCCAACACCTCTTCAAAAGCTTGTAAATCCAGGGTATCCCAAAAATGGTGAGCTTTCTCAAATAAAAACTTAGTTGGAAATCCTTGGACACCTCTTCTGGTTTCCCAATTTTCCACTACATCAGACCGTTGTAAAGACAGAGCTTGAGAAACCTCTTCAGGATTTAAGTCTCTTTCCATACCGTTGAATGGTAACTGATTAAGGATAGGTACCCCTAATAATTGAGGAAACTCCTCCATAGTAGGGACTAACTGGTAATCAGGAAAAGTGAAGCAGTGGTGCAACGAGTCAAAGAACTGAAAGAGCACCTTTAACATTTCTTCATCAGGGTTTGAAGTGACCAAGTTGAGAAGTCAACCATGTTTTTTAATGAAGGGAGAGCTTTCAGGAATCCTTGATGCTAATTCCTTGAGTTGAGGAGGTACTTTCACAAGGTTGACTTGGATAGTGTTCCCGCGAGCGAATGTCATGTCCTACAAAACAAGACAAAGATAAGCCCTAGAAAATCCTTGAAATGGTTAGTATGGTATGCCATGTTATGATGTCATGATTATGCTAAGAAATCATAGATATAGAAAGCACAAGCAAATCACACAAAAACCTTATGTTTAAGGCTTGCATGGGTTTTAAGGTAATACCCTCTTGAAGTTTTGATTGGTTCAACCTGTCCTATAAATAGTAACCAGGTTCTAAGGGATCTCAATATCACTGATCTTTCCCACAAGTTTCATTCTGATAGACAACTGACTTGCAACCAAACAAAACTCGGGAGTCAAATCTCAATGAGTGTAGTATCGAGTATCAATCGACTTTAGAATACACCAAAGACAGTTATCTCACTACGTCCTAATAGCCAAGTTGTTCAATTAAGGTTCTAAGGTCAGTTGACGCTTCATGACACCACGCAGCGGCCCCGTATTCTCCTTGATTAACTCAAGGGCTACCAGTACCAACCAAAGTGTCGCATCAATGTAGCCATCACTTCAACCGTGTCGGTATACACCACACAGTTTCCATGATCTATTGCTACTTACCTAAAAGGTTTCCCCAGATCCGAGTGTAGGATCTATAGTAACCCAAACAATACCCTTAAAAGTAAAGCAATCAAAACAAAGAAAACAGATTATAAATGAACTAGACTCTAAGGTAAACCCCACTTTTATTATTATTCCCCAGCAGAGTCGCCAGTTCTGTGATACGGTGGCAGAACCGACTGTTAATACTGGTTTGCATTTTGTATTCGCAAATGTCGCGGTAAGCAAGAGTCTCCACCGGATTTTCTTTTATCCAATAAAGGAAAGGGTGAAAAGAACAGAGAAATGCCTTTTTCGAGATTTTCTGAGTAAGGGGGTAGATTATGGAAAGGGAAGGTGTTAGCACCCTTTCCATCCTTGGTTTTCCACGGGCTCTTAGGTACTTGATCATTTTTTAAATTGTTTTCGTGTTTATGTGTTTTGAAAGATTTTGTTTTCTTTATGATAACTCTTGTATCATTCCTCAAGAGTGTGATAAAGCGTTTTTGAAAAGAAGTTTGAAAGTGTGTAAGTGTAAAAAGGAAATCATATTTGAGCAAGTACTTAAGAACTGTCTACCTACTCGAAAAAGGATGTTCTTTTCCTCCTTTCCTTTAGATAGTGCTATCCTACTATTAGTGAGTAGGTAGCCCTATCGTAGGATGTTGAGGGACTATCGAAAGGGACGTTCATGGTCATTGAAGGCAACAGGTAAGGATACCTCAGTAATTCGAAGGGACTGTCATCATATAGGCAACATCGAGGGACAAGATCATTTCTCATAGGCAACTCGAGGGACATTAAGGGACCATGATCTTTATGATGACTTTTAAACTGAGGGTCTTTGTTAAGATATCCCTACGTTCGAGGCACATGACCATTGTTTTCTGAGGCAACCAAAGTGGGGATACCCTAGAGGTGCATATGTGTGTATGTGTTGAGATTCAGTTATTTTTTGTCTTTTTGTTAGGTGAGTTAACGTTTTAATTTACAGTCTTTTCATACACGGCTAATTACTAGCAGTTCATATACAGGCATAAAATATAGTGCGGAAAGTGAAACCTACAACTATTACAAGGCTTCGGGACAGTTACAGTTATATCTGACTAAAATGTAAAGTGCGGAAAATAAAAATCCTAATTAGGGCTGTTACAATCCATAGGCAGATACATAGTCAGGAAATAAAATGCGAGTGCGATAAAATTACAAACCATAGGCAGATACATAATAATATAAATACGCGAAATAAAGAAACGTCTAAAAACCTAGTAAAAATTCTAAGTAAACAAGAATATATTTTGTTTGTTTTTTTATTTAATTTTTAATAAAATAACTAAGTGAAATAAATACCTATAATTTAATTAGAGAAGTAAATTAACTAAGAAAAAATTAACATCTAAGTCTTTTTTTTTTATAATAAAAAGAAATGATATAAATAAAATTAATCCTAATTCTATTTCATTTTAATTTTTAAAAAAAAAGGTTAAGGTTTAATTAATTAATTGAATTCAAAATTAATTATTTAAAAAAAAACTAAATCCTAAATTTCTATATGGTTTTATAATTGAATAAAAAATTATTTTGAAATTAATAAACTAAAAGAAATAAAGAAATAAAAAAACAAAATGAATAAGCTAGACTGATTAGTAAAACAGGGGGTGTTGATTAAATTTCCGTTTGGCCCAAATGAGGCCAAGCCCAGGACATCTTGGGATCCTGTGGAGACGGCCTCTGAGTATCCATGGTGGTCTACACATCTTGGGCGCTAGATCTGGATCCCACATGGATTTGCTGGCATAGATCTGAGGAATATGGTATGCGCCTGAGTATGAGAAATGTTGGGTCTGCAGAAAAAATACAAAATTCATGATTGGGGACTCGAACCCCAGTCCTTTCCCTAACACGCGCGCTTCTTCACCATCTAAGCCACTGATCATTCATTAATCCAAATAATAAAACAATATTATATACAAAAATTAATCAGAAGCATCCAAAAAAATAAAAAATGCGCGTTGGATTTGAATCGTCCTGTGAGGGGCTGCCATACATTCATCTTCATCCTTCATCTGTCGTCTTAGACTTGGACCTATAGTGACAGTTTTTGTCTGTCACTATAGCACCTGTAAACCAAAAAAACAAATAAATGTGTGATAAATTCATGGTGAGGCCATGGATGAATTAGCCTCAACCTCCTGAGCACACAGAGACTCTTGGTTAGGCCTAATTTTGGCTACTTCCAGAAATCCCAATTTTAAGCTTGGAACCCTAAAAATGGTGGTATTCGATTCCTGCATCAAAACCCAAATCTAACCATACAGAAAGCTTGCAAACACAAGAGTGGTCAATAATGCATGATCAAAATGCGCTTATATTATGTAAATCAAAGAAATCAGAGTCAAGAAAAAACGCAAACCGTGAGGTGGTGATAATACGCTTCAGACTGCTTTGGACTTGGTAACGACTGGAAACGATCCAGGAGGCTTCCAGGAATGTGTTTGAGCCTTTGTTTGGGACTAAAACTAGCTGTAATTTGAAATTCAAGTTTGACAATTTTTTAGTTTTTGGGTGAAATGCGCAACAATTCTCCAAGCTTTTTGTGCCTGGATTTGGCTGGCTTGAGTGTTGTACTTATAGTGTAGATGGAGGAGACACAATTGAATGGAAAAGATCATGGCCATAACTCATGTTTTCAAACAAAAATCTAACAAAATCAAAGCCTTCCAAATTTGCCAAAACTTGCCTTATCCTTGCTTGAATGAACCTGTTCATTTGTGCATGAAAAATGGGCCTCAAGACTAACCCAAAACACTAGCCCACATGTCCAAAATATTAACCTATTACTTTATGCATTTATTTTGGATTTATTTAATTTTTAAATTAAACAAAAATCAAAATAAATGTAGATAAAATCAAAGGCATACAAAAATGGATTTAGAGGTCCTTCATAAGATCATGAGAGTGTTTGAAGTCTAAAACGTTAGGTCATTGCCCTAAAAGTTCAAATTTACTCAATGCACCATTCTTGAATTTTCCAAAATTTTCCCAACTTGGGCAAGCCATAACTTGCTCAATTTTTATCTCATGATGATGATATTGGACTTTTTGGAAATCCCAAGATGTCTACTTTAATCCCTCTTTTTACCAATTTTGCATTTGAAAATTTATCTTGAAGTAAATGGTCTTGACAAAAAGTGTCTTTTGTTGACTTTCTGAAAATGACCTATAATGTATGAGCTTGTATCTTTTAAATGGTGCATCTCTTGATCTTTAGGTAAGAAGAGAAGTTGTATGGAATTGGATTCTATTCAAAATGAGATTTGGTTGGGGGAAATTTGATGAAGTGTGTGAAAGTTATGCCTGGTCAAAGTTCAGTTGACTTTTCCTATAGAAATCCTAATTTAGCAATTCTTGACTTTTGATGAATTAGGAGCATTTCTTGAGGAATCATGATCAACCCTTGATTGAATTATGGGTATCACTTCAAAATGTTGATGTTGGCCAGAAATCTTGAAGTTTGACTGTACATGGGCCACAGTTGACTTTTGACCTAGCACAATTGGTTTTCAAGCATTTGAGCAATCGACTGAGCAAACTTGTTGGGAAAGGTATGAAATTTGGCATGGATGATATTGAATATATATTAGGACCATGGAAAGTATTTTAGACCTTTGGAGCTCAACCATCTTGATGAAAATTGGAACCCTAGTTGGGGGTTCATTGCCTTAGGAGGAGAATTTGTCTGGTCAATTCTTGGTCAACCTTGAGCAATTGAGGACCTCTAGGAGTATATCTTATGTGAAAATGGGAGGAAAATTTTTGGGGTACAACACCAAGATATCACTTTTGACAATCCGAAAATCAAGACGAACCTCATGCCTCTGCATGGTGGTCCAACTGCGAATGCAATTGAAGTGGTCAATGACTTTGGGGCAGCTAAACGAGTGAAAACTCCTATAGATCTTATGAAGGAGTATATGTTTGAACATGGTTTCCTCTTGGAAAACAATGAAGCTTTTGAGAAAACATTACAGAAGTAGGTGGATCTAGGGATAGACCAATTCGGGAAATACCCTGAAGAAGAATACATGGCTGCGATTGATGGAAAGACAAAGAATACATTGGTAATTCCTTGCCAAGAGTCGAGCCCGGCTAAGAAGAATCTTGTAATTCCTTGGGGAGAGTCAAGTACAACAGAAGCATCAGTGATGATACCATGTCAGACTCTAAGAATATCAATGATTTCAAAGACTGTGATGGTGATTAGGGGACCATCTCTTACTCCTTGCGAAAGTGACAAAGCGGTATCATGAAGTTATGATATTATTGTCTATGTTAATGGTTTAAAGCAAGAATGTAAAGCATCAGCAAGTCAAGAGCCTGTAATTACAAATATAGCAGGGACAAGGGGCATGACTCGCAGTGGTCGAATCTATAGTCTCGAACAACAAAAGAAGGATGATGATGTAGTTAAAGATAAAGGAAAAGCTGCGGTAGAGTCAAGCCAAGAACAAGAACCTCCGAGCAAGAAATTTACCGACCAATAGGCGGAAGAATTCCTGAAAATAATCAAGAAAAGTGATTATAGGGTGGTGGATCAGCTACACCAAACCCCAACCAAAATTTTAATACTCTCGTTTCTTATCAATTCAGGAGTGCATTGAGACTCTCTGATGAAGATTCTAATTTATGTTCATGTTACAAAGGAGATTACCGTAAATCAGTTTGACAATGTCGTAGTGAATCTAACACCTGGATTGTATTTAGGATTAAATGACAGTGAGTTACGTACACAAGTTAGAGCTCACAACAAAGTGTTTCACATTTCTATACAGATAGGAACAACAAGCCTATCTAGGGTATTCACTGATACTAGTTTTGCTCTCAGCATGCTACTGAAAGCCAGTCTGATGAAGCTAACACTAGACGGTGCTGTCATAAGGTCGAGTTCTACAATAGTTAAAGCTTTTGATGGTTCTCAAAGTTCAGTTTTTGGAGAAGTGGATCTTCTGGTCAAGATCGGTCCACATATGTTCTACATTACCTTTCAAGTAATTAATATAGAGCCAGCATATATGTGCTTGCTCAGGCGACCTTGGATTCATGCCGTAGGGGTTGTTACCTCAACCCTGTATCAAAAGCTGAAGTTCCTCGTTAAAGGAAGATTGGTTATAATCACCAGAGAGAAGGACATTTTTGTAAGTCACATAGAGTCTTATATATATCACTATGGATGAAGACTGCATAGCAACACCAATTCAAGTCTTAGAGGTTGCTTCAATGGTAACCCTACCAGTGAAGAAAATTAAGAAACCTATTATGACTTTATGGAGAGATTTGCAAGCAATTGTGGAAGATGGTACCACAAAAGGTTTGGGTAGACTTATAAAGATACCTGAGAAGAAAGATCATGTTGGTTTGGGCTACAAACCATCAAAGGCTATTTTGAAAGGCAAGGCACAGTTTCCTCCCATTCAGGAAACCTTTATCAACAAAGGGGTAGAGCATGGTGGTCAAATAGGAATGATATCCAATAAGAAAGCACCAAAAGAGCATTTGACTTCATCCGTGAGTGCACTCCAGAAGAAGAGCTCAAAAATTAGACAGTTGTGGAAATTCCATAGATCTTTTTCTTTTCAAAGTAATTTTTCTTGTTTTTAAAAGAACCTATGTCACGCCCGAGGCATAGGGGTAGCTTGTAAGGGTCCCCCAATTTGTTTCAAACAGTATTTTCAATTAATAAGAATTATGTTTTGCATTCAATTAAGATCCTTGTCTTTCTCTTGCATTTATCTCTTATGTTTAAAAATGGCAATACTTTTACTCATATGCATTTTCCAAATTCACATACTAAGTTGCACCAAAACATGATAAAATGAAGAATATCCATATTCAAAACCACTAATAATGTTACTGCTGCTATCCGATATAACTTTGATACACTAATTAACCAAGTTGAAGAGGAATATAAAGAAGATCTCAAACCCTCCAAAGAATTGGCGAGGGTATTAGAGCAAAAAGTAGATAGTATACAGCCATACCAAGAATCTATTAAGGTTATCAACCTTGGCACATAAAAGGATCCGAAAGAAATCAAGATAGGTGCAACCTTAGAAGAAAGCGTGAAAGAAAGGTTGGTCAAGTTTTTACATGAATATATGGATATATTTGCCTGGTCTTACAGAGACATGCCAGGATTGGATATAGATATTGTGGTGCATAAACTACCTCTCAAAAAAGTTTGTTCTGCAGTTAGACAGAAGCTCAGAAGAACTCGTCCAGACATGTCTAACAAGATTCGAGAAGAAGTCTTTAAACAATTTGATGCAAGGTTCTTAGCGGTGGTAGATTATCCACCTTGGATAGATAACATCATGTCAGTACCCAAGAAGGACGACAAAGTACACACATGTGTAGATTATTAGGATCTGAACAAAGCAAGTCCCAAAGATAATTTCCCGTTACCTCACATAGATGTTCTAGTGGATAATACAGCTCAAGCATCTGTATTCTCATTCATGGATGGTTTCTCAGGTTATAATCAGATCAAAAAGGCACCTGAGGATATGGAAAATACTAATCTCATGACTCCTTGGAGCACTTTCTGTTACAAGGTAATACCTTTCGGTCTAAAGAACATAGGAGCAACATATCAACGAGATATGGTCACATTATTTCATGATATGACCCGTAAAGAAGCTACGAATAAGAATATCAAGAAAATCATTCAGAAAATGGGGAAAACATACAAATACTGGAACTAAATGCTCCCCTTTGCTCTACATGGCTACCGTTCTTCCATAAGTACGTCAACAGGAGTAGCTCCTTTTTCTCTCGTATATGGCATGGAGGCAGTACTCCCTGTTGAAGTAGAGATTCCATCACTACGAGTTCTAATGGAAATAAAGCTTGAAGAATCGGAGTGGGTTCAGACAAGACTTGATCAACTTAACCTCATTGAAGAAAAATGCTTGACAGCTATGTGCCATGATCAGTTATACCAAAAGTGGATGAAGAAGGAATTTGACAAGATGGATATTTCGTGCTCAAGAATATTCTACTGCCTCACCTTGATTCACTTGGAAAATGGACACCTAACTACGAAGTTTTGTATGTGGTTAAAACTGCATTTTTGGGTGGTGGTCTTATCCTCATAATAATGGACGAGGAAGAATTGTCACATCCGACAAACTCTGAAGCAGTCAAAAAATACTATATATAAAAAGACCGCTAAGTTTGAACCTTAAACGGACGACTTAGGAAAAAAGGGGTGTCCCGGTGGATTGAAATCCCAAAAGGGCAGCCCAGGCAAAAATTAGGGGACATAAACAAAAAAAAATTATTTCGGTGGATTGAAAACCTGAAAGGGCGGTCCAGGCAAAAGTTAGGGATCTTATTCAAAATAAATAACAAATAGAATGCGATCTAAGAACCACAACTACGACCACTAAGGATAGGGATTAATCCAAATCATTCGACTCAGAAGCAAAGGAGACTGGAATTATCAAAAGGATATTGGAGAAACAACAGTAGCAATTGTCATTTTCATTGCCATTTTCAATTTTTGTTAAAACTTGTTGTAATGACCTCTTTCTAGGAATTTCCTCTTGTACTCTCTCCTATTCAAAAGGTGAGGCAGTAGAATTTCCTCTTGTACTCTCTCTTCTTGACAAACAAATAGAATCATTTAATAAAACATCAAAGAGAATTTTGGTTAGAAAAAAACATCGAAAGAAAATTTGCGCCTACGTCTACGCCTGCATCCATGGCTACGTCTACACCTGTGTCCATGTCTACGTCTATGCCTACGCATGTGCTTGCGATACAATTATCAAAATCTTGCTGACACTATTCATATTGCCCAAATCAACTTGAAGATACCACTACAAAGCAACATACAACATTGGGGAGTCGGTGACACAAAAGAAAAAAAGCCAGTGGTTTAAAAGGAGAAAAAATATCAAAAAACATTTAAAATACATTTGGTGCATGAACATATGAAACATTTGGTGTATATACATATACATTTGGGTTTCATATCGATTTAGGGAATTATGCATATACATCATGCATGGCATTTTTCAAATCTACTTTGGTTAAACTATGAACTTTCTTGGGGCCTATTATTGAACTATCTTATCCGCAAAATAAACAAACACCTTGGTTGAGAATAGACACAACCGGTAAAATTCGATCTTATATTTGGTTTAGTTATCTAATATTCTATTATCAAAACACTTTTCAAATATCTAACTCATATTATATATCCCTTAGGTTGTGGTAGGTATGTGAATTATCAGGTTTGTGTTATTTATCCTCTAGGTCGTGATAAATACATAAGCCTACCCTCGTATTATCTATCCTATAGGTTGTGGTAAGTATGCAAAAATATATAATTCATTATGTCAGTATCTAAGAGATAACGAATTAGCAGGCTTATGTTGTTTATGCTCTAGGTCGTGATAAATACACAAGCATATCCTCGTATTATCTTTCCTCTAGGTTGTGGTAGGTATGCGAAAATCTATAAATCATTGTGTCAGTCTCTAAGAGATAATGAATTATCAGGTTTGTGTTATTTATCCTCTAGGTCATGATAAATACACAAGCCTATCCTCATATTATCTATCCTCTAGGTTGTGGTAGGTATGCAAAAATCTACAGTTCATTGTGTCAGTCTCTAAGCGATAATGAGTTATCAGGTTTGTGTTATTTATCCTTTAGGTCGTGATAAATACACAAGCATATACTTGTATTATCTATCCTTTATATTGTGGTAGGTATGCGAAAATCTATATATCATCGTGTTAGTCTCTAAGCGTTAGTAAGATATTTTCAACCTGTATCATTTACTCCCTAGGTTGTAGTAGATATACGTAATCAGCAATATAGCTTGTTGCGTTAGTCTCAAAGCAGCAATAGGTTATCTATTTTATGTGATATAATTCATTATATTAGTCTCCATGTGATAATGGATTATCAACTTTGTTTCATTCATCCCCTAGGTTGTGATGAATAGATAAAATTAGCGTTATTAGCTTATTATGTTAGTCTCAAAGCGTTAGTAAGTCAACTTTCAAAATTGTGTTATTTATCTCCTAGGTTACGATGAATTTGAAAAATCTACTATCTCTTTTCTGGGTATTGGAGAGTTATCTACATCGTCATATCTAGGTCAATTCCACTTTTTGCTCCAACTCTGGTAGGATGATACATCATCACTTTTCCCATTTCTTCATTCTTTGGGGTATGCTTCACAGTGTATCCTTATCTAACAAACTTGTGGTTAAATTTTGGGGTTTTCCAATATTTAATAACCCTCTGATTCGAATGTGTGAGACCTTTGTATTCTCGCACCCTTCAATCAAAGAACAATTAAATAGGGGCAGTTGGCATACCCCAAATTTTCCCCAACAATTTCAATGGTCATATTATTTCAATGTTACTATTTTTCTAAATCTCTAATCATATCATTCAATTTGTTCATTTTGAATATTACTTTTATGGGGGGTTTAAATTCATAAGAGGGGTGTTTTCTTCAAAATGGACCATCAAAGTTTGATGGTCCATTAAGGGTTTTTACTCACTTAAAAAAATAAAAGGAGGGAGTTCATTTTTATAAAATATTGGTATGTTGCTTCAAGTGCGCCATCAAAGTTTGATGGCCCATTAAGGGTTTGTGACACATTTTAAACAATAATAAAAGGGGTGTGTGTTTAGAATTGATGGCCCATTACATTTTTGTAGCCCATTTTTGTTGGCAGGGGGTACGATCATTACTTTAGTTTGCTGTGGATTGGCCCATTAGAATGTTGAGCCCAATTTGGAGAAATTGTTGACTAAAGTCAACATTGGGCCCTGATTATTTCTTTTTTTATTATTATTTATATTATTACTATTATTGTTAAAATAAATATTATTATCATTATTTTTTATAAAATAATTATTTTATTTTATTTTAAGAAACCGAGAACAAATGTTGGACGTGGTTGACTAAGTCAACTGAGGGTTTTGAAACCCTAGTTTCATTCTCAACGGCGGAATTGTTGTTCTTCATCCTCCTCGCTAAGAAAACAAAACCAAATCCAAAAACACATCAAATTATAACAAAATCGGATCAAATCTTCATCTAATTAAGCAATGAACAAATCAAATCTTACAAGATTGAATATTACAAACAAATCGTAAATATTCGAAACAGGTCTAAATCAAAACCTAATTTATACAATCTTCTTCAATCACGAATTGTAACCGAAATTACACAAAAAATTCCTAAATTACCCTAATCTAACACTATATAAACCCTAAGATTTTAATGAGAAAGGGGAAGAGAATTTAAGGAAATAGAGGAGGAGAAGAAGTAAAGGCCGCGAATCCATCTCCCTATTGAGATCTGGGTTTCAAAATTTGAAATCCTAAATTTTCTGCTACGCTGTCGTCAAACTTCGAGCCCTTGATCTTTGTCCGCTGCGGCGTTACCTGCAAAAAGAGAAGAAATAAGGGGATTAGACCGAGCAGAACTCAGATAAACCCAAAGAATCACGGCGGATAAAGGTTGGTGTTATGCTTAGCTTTCGATATCCTTTACGATTGATGTTTTTGTGGGTTTGTTTTGAGGGGATTTGGGTTTGAAGGTGGGATTTGGGGGTTACGCCGCCGTCGCGTTCTAGGATTTTGTTTCTAGGTTTGTTGTTGTTATTGTTGTTGTTTTAGAAGAAGAAGAACGAGATAATGAGAGAGAGAGAGAGAGAGAGAGAGAGAGAGATTCAAATGGAAATGAAAGGAAAATGAAAGAAGAAGAAAAATATACTCCCTTCATCCTTTAGTCCATTGGGACACGTGGCCAACATCTGGCCACGTGATCCCGTGTATCCTCGTCGTACACCATCACATTTCTGCCTTTTGATATTAATCAGGTGCTCTAGATAGCGCATCCCCATGATAGCCTCATAGGCACTCGCTCACCCAATCCCAACGGACCCCGACTATTTCGCACGGGCCTAAACCCAATTCTTTTAACACCCCCTGTTTTTTTTTCTAATTAAAGCCTAACGCGTACCCCCCCCCCCCCTTGCTCAATTGGGTCTAATCCAATATCTGGATTTAGACCCTGATATTCACATCCCTAGGATTTTACTAGTCAAACTAAATATACACCCCCCATTTTCCTCCTAATTAATTTTATTTTATTTTATTTGATTATTTATTTTAAAATATTTATTTTTTTAATTCACTTATTGTCATATTTTAGCATTTTTTGCATTAAATAAAATTTTGCACATTAATAAATAATTATTGGATATTTTTAATAATTAGTACAAATATTTATTTGTTTGTTTAAATATTTTTTTATAAAATAGTAACCTTTATTTAATTGCATTGAATATTCTTCTCGTTCATTAAAACTTATTTTTGCATAATTGCATCATATACTCGAAAATAGATAACCAATCAATTACTAACTGCTTTTTACTAACTTAATTCAAATTTTAATATTATTTTCAAAAAGGGTTGTATAAATGTTTCTTGTCGACTGCGAACTACGTCTATGATTCCGCTATTCACAAACTCAGACTTGGTTCAAGGGGAATTTGAAACATTTCCGCAACCCATAAAAAATCTAACCAAACACTTAGAACTACGAAATGGGACTCTAATTCCTCATAAGAGGATACGTAGGCATACGACTAAAAACGTGGCGAGTCCACTAATAAAAAATTAAACCCTATTCCTGAACCTTAAACCTAAACCCTAGTATCCTTGTGAACAAGGTATATGAAGGGTTCCTAACACCTTTCCCTCGTCTAAAGTGAGTCAAGAACTTAGAATCTTTGTATCATCAATTAGGTTTATTCCATTTTATTCCCATATTAGGATAAAAATTAATGGTGGCAACTCTATATTTTTTACCGGTTATTACAGTGTTGTTTATGCTTTTCAGTAATGTTTTTATTGTTAGTACATTTGCTGTTAGTTTTTGTCGAATCAGATGTCCCAACATGTCATAGGACATCTGAGTTATGTCATACCAGAATTTAAACTCTTCATCTTCTCAAGATGTATTAGTTGAATCTACCAAGTGTGATCAATATTTTAAAAAGTAAAAATGAGGATTATAAAACACACTTGATAAATTCACTAAAGGAAGTTATAACTCGAATCTTCTTCTGGGTAATTAAATAGCATCATATAATAAGGTTAGCCTAGGCTATGAACCTAATAATAATGTTAAGAACTTTAGTAACATATCCCTTGCTCATCAAACTCCCAAATACAATACCCTTAAATGTAATTATTGTAATAAAAATGGTGTATTGTATTATTTTGTTTCATTAAAAAAAGTCATGAAAGTAAACATGGTTATCCCCCTTCAAACTTTTATAAATAGCATCATGAACAAAAAATGAGAAACATATCTACTTAATTATATTCTTGTAATTATGATTCTCAAAGTAAATCAAGTGGAAATATTAATCAAACTAATATTAGATAACCCAAAATGATTTTGATACCTAAAGTTAAGACCTAAGTTTTAGATACAAGAATGGTATACAGTATCGAAGACTAAATGATACTTTCATAGTGGTTGTTCAATGCATATGACTGAAGATGAATATCTTTTATCTTATTTTACTCATAAAGGTAGGGTTTGTCTCCTATGGTGACAACAACAAGGGAAATATCATTGGTATTGGTACCATTTATAAGTTCCCAAATCCATTGATAGGAGAGGTTCTTTTAGTTGATGGTTTGAAGCGTAATTTACTAATTATTAGTAAACTATGAGGCAAAGGTAAAAATGTAACTTTTGATTCTTCTAAATACAAGGTTATAAAATCAAAATCAAATCAAACCACCTTTACTAGTTCAAGAAGTGGAAATACCTACACGCGAATTTCAACAAAACTCCTTCAAATGATGTTCGTCTTAGGAGTAACGGAGATGAATAATGGTAATGGAATAGGAGATAGCTCATATCCACGTGGAGTACTTAAATAAGTTGGTTCACAGTTACCTAAAAACGGGTCTGCCAAACTCACGTTTTCAAAATAATTGGTTATGTGATGCGTGCCAAAAGGTAAACACATAAATGCCTATTTTAAAGCGAAAAGTGTCATTTCTACAAACCGACCCTTACAACTTTTTCAGATCCATCATTTTGGACATCCATAACCAAAAGTTTTAGTGGAAATTTGCATGCCCTTGTAGTTGTGAACGACTACTCTCGCTATACCTATCCGTTATTCTATCTCGGAAAAAAGATATGTTTCCTTCCTTCCAAAAACTATCCAAGATTATCCATAACAAAAAAGGACCAAGTATTGCATCAATCTGAAGTGATCGTGGTGGAGTATTTAAAAAAAATTGTAATGAGAATTTTATTCAACATACTTTTCTAACTCCATGAACTTCTAACCAAAATAGGAAAATAGGATAGTGGATAGGAAAAATAGATCTCTACAGGAGCCACCGAGGATGATGCTCAATAAGACAAATCTTCATAAATACTTTTGGGTTTATGAAGTAAGCATTTCTTGCTACCTAATGAATTGTTTCATGATAAGACAAATTCTAAAGGAGATGCCCTATGAGTTATACAAAGGAATAAATTCGAATATTTCTCACTTACACGTATTCGGATGCAAATTCTTTATACTTAAAAATGAGAAGGATAATCTTGATAAATTTGAAGCAAAAGTTAATAAAGGCGTATTCTTAAGTTATTCCACTTGTAGTAAATGTTTTATAGTTTTCAATAAAAGACTATGACGATAGAATAATAAGTTCATGTTACTTTTGATGAGTCTAACTACAATTTTGTAGAGGTAGAAGTTGTTGATTATGCAAGTATCTTGGAGAAAATGTTTCTTAAAGATAAATAGCAAGGTGAAAATCAAGAAATAAATTAAGAAATATCAAAGTCAAACAGAAGGCATTCAAAAATGAAGAAACAAGTGTAGAACATCAAGATCTTCCCAAGGAATTAAGGAATTCTAAAAATCATCCAGTCCAAAATGTCATTGGAGATATTTCTAAAGGAGTTACATCTAGACACTCCCTTAGAAAGGCATGTAACTTTATGAATTTTGTTTCCAAAATTGAGCTAAATGATTTTGATGAAGCCCTCATCCGTGAACATTGGTATCTTGTTATACAAGAAGAGTTAAATCAGTTTTAGAGAAACAATGTTTGGGAACTCATTCCCAAAGCTTTAACTAATCAAGTGATTAGAACCTAGTGGATATTTCACAACAAGCTTGATGATAATGGAAATGTTTTAAGATATAAATGAAGACTCGTTGTATAAGGAAACAAACAACAGGAAGACATATATTGTAATGAAACTTATGACCCTATAGTTAGATTATAAGTCATAAGGATGATTTTAGCTTTCTCTGCATCATGAATTTTAAACTATTCCAAATGGATGTTAAGAGTGTGTTTTTGAATGGTTACATCAAATAGGAAGTGTATATTAATCAACCTCCAAGTTCTATAAATCCCATTTTATCTAATCATGTTTTCAAACTAAAAAGGGCTCTCTAAGTCTGAAGTATGCTCATAGAGCTTGGTATGATCGCCTGAGTAAATTACTACTTGAAAAAATTCAAAGAGGGAAGGTTGAGAAAACTCTTTTATCAATAAATATGAGCATGACATTTTACTAGTTCAAATTTATAGCGATGACATCATTTCTAGTGCTACTAATGAATCATTATGTAAGGACTTTTGTAATATGATGCATAATGAATTTGAGAGGTCTATGATGGGGTAGCTTATGTATTTCCTAGTCTTACAAATCCACCCATCCAAATAAGGAACATTCATCAATCAATCCAAGTACTGTAAAGAGCTACTAAAAATATTCGGCATGTATAAAGCCAAGTCAATCTCAACTCTAATGATTAATTCATATAGCTTGGATAAATATGCGAAAGGAAAGCAAGTTGAAGAAATAAAGTATCGATGTATGATCGGCTCTCTTGTTTATCTTAATGCACCTCATCTAATATCATGTTTGATGTGTGTATTTGTGCTTGCTTTTAAACAAACCATAAAGAATCACATCTCACTACGGTAAAATACATCATGAGATATCTCACAAGCACACCACAAATGGATTTATGGTACCCTAAAAGAATAGATTGTGCCATAGTTTGGTACTCTAATTTTGATTTCCCTGGTTATAAATTAGACGAGAAATTGTAGCATTATCCACAACTAAGGTAGAATACTTTGATGTATTTTATGCATAAATTGTCTAGATGAAACTTCATCTAAGTGATTACAAAGTTGACCTCAGATTTGTCCCGATAAACACATTAAGGTTCGACATTATTTCATTATGGATCATGCCGAAAAAGGAATTGTGTAATTGAGTTTGTGTCATAATCTAACCAACTAGCAGATATTTTTACTGAACTTCTTCCTAAAGAAAATTAGTTTTTTATAAGAACTAAATTAGAAATC
Source organism: Vicia faba (assembly GCA_948472305.1). Taxonomy (NCBI): domain Eukaryota; kingdom Viridiplantae; phylum Streptophyta; class Magnoliopsida; order Fabales; family Fabaceae; genus Vicia; species Vicia faba. The sequence continues at coordinate 824,263,070 of OX451737.1, read as the reverse complement.
TTAAATTAATCATGCATGGAGTAAATATACAAAATGTTTCTTTTTATTCTTCTTCCATTTCTATATATGCTTTACATGATTTATGTGCTTGTGCATTCCTTTATTGCTCGCCTTTTTTATTATTCCAAAGGGGAGAAGTATACTCTCAAGGAGAGTATAGTATACTCTTTGTATTTGTGAGGGGGATTTAACCACTCTAATATTTTATCTTTTTTTTTCTTTCTATTTTATCACCTTCTTGAGAGATGGGTTATTATCATGAAAAGGAGAAAATGTGGATCTATGTGCTTACATATACAATTGCCTGCAAGTTACAAGATCTCTTTGTGGTTTTGATAATGACAGCACCAAGGTTAAATAATTCTCAATGAAGTCTTTGATTAACCTCTGATGATGGGGTATTATCAAATAAGTTATCTCAAGTCTCATCATTTATAAGAGTCATGTTCCATATGATGTTTTAAATCAATGTTGAATCAAGAAAGGAAACTTGAAGCTTAAAAGTTAAGAGAGAATGTATGAAAGCTTGTCTGATTATTCGATTAATGCTTGTCTGAGTGATCAATTTAATGTAAAGGTATAAGAGCAACTTTCAAGATACTACATTAGGTCACACACACTTAAATATGTTTTGAAACCTCATTTGATAAAACAACTGAAAAACTTTTTTATATGCGCTCTTAATTGATTATTGACTTGCATAATGCAACTTTAGATATTACATCAGGTCACACACACTTAAATATGTTTTGAAACCTCTCTTATTTGATAAAACAAATGAAAAACTTTTTTATATGTGCTCTTAATTGATTATTGACTTGCATAATCAATTAGGAGGACTTTTACAATAGTTAATTGATTATCATATTAAGGTTAATCGATTAATCCATTTGTAATTAGGATTGGGAATCAACCAAACAAACTCGAATATAGTTTGAAACTCAATTGAATAACTAAATCTTTGAACTTGGTTCATGAATCAAATGAGTTGAATATGAGCAAAAAATTAAGTTTGTTCATTAAATGAGTTGAATTTGAACTATGTATAGTTCGACTTGTTAGATTCACGAGTTAACTCGAATATATATATATATATATATATGTGTGTGTGTGTGTGTGTGTGTGTGTGTGTGTGTGTGTGTGTGTGTGTGTGTGTGTGTGTGTGTGTGTGTGTGTGTGTGTGTGTGTGTGTGTGTGTGTGTGTGTGTGTGTGTGTGTGTGTGTGTGTGTGTGTGTGTGTGTGTGTGTGTGTGTGTGTGTGTGTGTGTGTGTGTGTGTGTGGGGGGGGGGGGGGGGGGGGGTGTGCGTGCGTGCGTGCGTGCGTGCATGCGTGTGCGTGCGTGCGTGCGTGTGTGTGTGTGTGCGTGCGTGCGTGCGTGCGTGTGTGTGTGTGTGTGTTTGTGTGTGTGTGTGGGTGTGTGGGTGTGTGCGTTTGTGTGCGTGTGTATTATCTTTTAAATAATTAATCTAAATTTTATATCTCTATTTCTTCCAATCTTATGATTTTTATTTTATTTTAATATTTTTATTTTAAATACATATTAATTTAAAATTTCAAATATATAAAAAAAATGACTTATATATCTGTGAAGCAAACGAGTTGAAATGAGTTATTCGTGAACTCAAAATGAATCGAGTTTGAGCTTAAAAAAAATTTATGTCAAACTCGAGTTGAGTTTTGAGCTGGACCATTTATTATCAAGTCGAGCTGAGTTGAGGTGAGTTTGATTCGATTCGATTCATTTACATCCCTATGTGTAACGACTACAACAATTAATGAAGACGTAATTCAAAAACCTTCCATATTTGGATTGTCTAATCAATTAACATCTATGATTGATTGATTATTAAAATATTAAAAATGTTCATGGATTATTTTATTTTTGAGAAGTTATTCCTATAAATAGAAGGTTTCTCCGCATTTCATTTTACACGAATTTTCAGAATTAAAACTATTATATCTCTTGTTTTTTATTATCTTCTTCTCAATTTTCTTATTCTTCACCAAAGTTGTCTTAATTATGGATGAAAATTTGACTCATCCCTAAAGAGTACCCAAAAAAACTCAATATGGATAGGTCAAAAACCCATAAAGAGGATACGGGCACGGAGTTGGATAATTATCCATTAAATTAAAAACTTATTGGTGTTGATATATTCATAAACTTTTATTACAATAATATTTTGATCGATATTTACTACATCTCTTAATATTTAAGCAAGATTCGTTACTGTGTAAGTTGTTAGTTTGTTGTTGGTTTACATTAGCCGGAAGAGTGAGTATGTTGATATTCTCGCATGATATGAGGTTGATATATTTCGATTCCCTCGACATAGATTGTGTCTCGTAAAAGCTAAGATTGTATAGTGGACCTGTAATCGGGCGAATTTATGATTTAGTAGGGTTTCACTGAAATAAAAATATTTCATCCTATTATTAATTTGTATAATTTTAGATGACCAAATATAGTAGAAAGGAAAAGGAAAATTGCCTTGAGGAGTTCAAGACCTTTCCTTGATTTTGTTTCAGTGACTTTTATTGATTTTAGCATTATTGTACCATTATATGTATGTGTTATAGAATATTAAGTGTGTTTTTTATGTTTGTATATCATCTAGACTCTATTGTATAGATCAGTATTAAAATTTAACATTTTGTATATGATAATTCTGAATATATCTTAGGGGCGTCTGTCTCAAGGATTTATAAAAGATTTTCGCAGATTTAATGATAAAGTATTTTTTTAAGACTGTGTTTGACATTTAATTTGATGTTTTTTAGAAAATAAGTAGTTATATTTTTTTCAAAAAACATATGTGAAATTATATTAGAATGAACATCCCAACCTTCTTCTTATAAGAATAAAATCATGAGAATTATGGAAGTTATGAGAGTTATTTTATTTTAATGAATTTTTATTCTTATAAATAATTTTTTTTTTAAATCTGTAACAAACATGAGAACAACTATTTCACACACACATATTTTCAATAATATAATTTCTAAACTGGAAACAAACGATTTCTTATTTAAGATATTACGATTAATATTGTAAAGAAAAGAATATACTATTAAAAGTTGTTGGAGTATTAGTATTTTTTTCATTTATCTTTAATTATAAAATATTTTAAACGTTTCACACGTATTAAAAAAATAATTATATAATTTTATATTTTTATATTATTGTTTTTTAAAATTAAGATAATTGAAAAAAATATAATATAATATAATATATATCAAAAAAACATCATTAATATTATATTAAAATTATAAATGACTTAAGCAATTTTTTTCTCAAAAATATCTTATAATTTAAAGCGAATGGAATAACAATTTTTCTATGGAAATTCCAGACACGAAAGATTTTGGGCTTTATCATTCTAGAACTTTTGTACGTTTGTTTCTCAAAGTGATGCAAATTCAACAACTCACGATCACGAGGTGTGCAATAATGATCCTAAGGGGCATCATAGCTTCTACACCGACGAGTTTTTGTCTTGCTTAAACATGCGCAAGTGACACTTGACCAAACCCCAACATAGGCCAACCAATTACCAAATGTGATTAACCGTAGATTAAGATTATTGATGTATAAACTGAAACTAAAACATGATAAGGACATGCAGTGACACATCAATAAAAAACAAAATAGGAATCAAGGGTGTTCTTTAACACTAGTTAGTGTGATTGGTAATAAATGTAAAAACTTGCTTTATGTGATTTAACTCCACATTGTGACAATATTTTGTTTTTATTAGGCGATATTTATTGACCCTTATCTTGTTTGATGTTTGCTTCAACTGTACAGTACTATTAAATGATTTTTATTTCTTCTTATCTAACCCTCACTCTATACTTTCTTTCACTACAATAGGTAAAATTTAGTCAAGAGAGTATAAGGCATACTCTACTCAAAACAAACAAGACACTACCCTTACCTAATACAACAGAATAGAAACATATTCCAATCATAAAAATTACAAAGATCATTAAGCTTACACACCACACCCATCCAAATTTAAGACTTATAGATATTTGTTAACATGCACTCGTCGATACTAAACACTGATCCTTTAAAAAGAGGTTCACTACATATAACTTGCATATTAGTTCTAGTAACTACTAATAGTCTATGCCAATTAGCCAATATAAATATTTTTTTCTGCTCACGTCAATAAAAAAAGTTTTGTTTAGTAAGAATTTTAACACAATTTTTTAATTTTTTTAATTAAATTTTGACTTTCATTAAAAATAAATTAATTAAATGTATTCATTGGAGCAAAACCCAATGAATGAGAACAATGAACAAGTGTGGAATTGTATAGTTGGAAAATTAAAGAGAATAAGATGAAAATGTCAATAATTTAAATTAAGATATTTATACATTACTATATAATTGTATAGTTAATTAATTAATAGAAAAAATAAAAAATTTGAATATGTGGTCGTAGCTACTACACCTTCCGACAAAGGTGGTAATCTGTTGCACCAAACATGTAATTGATTATATGTCGTTTTTGTTTGAATATTTTGTTATTGAACAAGGTGGTGATCAGTTACACAAAACATGTAATTGATTATTCTTTATTTGAATTATTTTTTTCTTCAACGCACAACTTTAATTAAAATCTTTTAAGTCTTCCATACTCATGTGTTTCTTCAATTACTTGAACACTTCAATTGACATTTCTTTGGTTAGTAAATCGATCTTTTGATCTTCACTTTTGTAATACCTCAATTTCAAGTTTTCTTCACTTACAAGCTCTCTCGAGTAGTGAAGTACCATCTATATATGCTTGTTTCTCCCATGTGCAATGGGATTCTTAGAAAGGTTTAAAGCAGAAAGATTGTTTATCTTTAAATCCACGACTTCACTTTCTTCGTTGGACATCTCCTTCATCAAATTCATTAACCATACAGCTTGACACGCACACATAAACCCTACAATATACTCAGCCTCGTAAGAAGAGAGCGCCAGAACTGGTTCCTTCATATAACACCAAGAGATTTATGTTTCTCTATACATAAAAATCTATCAAACAATGAATTTTTTGTCATCTTTATCTCCACACCAATTTGAGTCGATATAATCGAGCAATTTACAGCTTCTACCTTTATCTGTTACAGGAAACAAAATTCCGCAGCCATTTGACGTATCTCAGAATTCTCTTGATTACAGCCAAGTGTGATGTCTTTAGCATCCCCATAAATCTCCTCATTATGCCAACGTTATACGTCAAGTCCGATCTCGTATTGCACAAGTACCACAATGATTCAATCAACCTCTTATACTATGTTGATTAATATCTTACTCATCTTCATTCTTTGACAACTGCAACCTTAGTTTTGCATGGATAATGACCACATTACAATGCTCCATTTGAATATCTCAAGTGTATACCTCCTTTGATGCATGAGCAGTCCCTTTTTGAACTTGTGCAACTCAATGCCAAGGAAATATGTCATCAGACCAAGGTCAGTCATCTCAAACTCCTTCAATAAATCAGCCTTGAATTCGGTAATGTAACCTTCATTATTGCCCGTAATCAGTAAATCATCAACGTAGAGACATAAGATGATCACTATTTTACTTGTATCCTTCTTGACATACACACCGTGTTCAGATACACATTTATCAAATCCTAACTCCTTTAGAAACCCATCAATTATTTGGTTTTAAGATCTTGGTGGTTGCTTTAGCCCACGTAACGCCTTCCTTAATATATAAAACTTGGAATCCTAATTTTTCACAATAAAACCAGGTGGTTGTGCCACATACACTTCCTCTTCTAATGGATCATTCAAAAACACAGATTTGACATCCATTTGGTATATAAACCAATTGTTGTTATTTGTAATACCAACAACTAACCTTATGGTTCCAATTTTAACTATTTGTGCAAATATGTCTTCTAAATTATGTCTTTTATTTGCAAGAATCCATTTGCCATAAATCTAACCTTGAGCTTGATTATTTCACTTTTGAGATTTGTCTTGAATTCTTACCTCGAGTTAGATCTGAAGGTGCGAGAAACATAAAAAAGAGGGGTTTGAATTGTGTTACACCAAATATAATCATTTTGCAACTCAAAAACACAAAGATAACAAGTGAATAAAAATATATGAATATAATATTTTTATCCAGGTTCATTGTTAACTAAGTTACTTTAGTCCATCCCGCAAGGTGATTTTCCTCATACCCAAGGACTTAATCCACTATAACCAACCAGATTATAGACAACCACAATAAGTATAATCAACCCTATTGAAACCCCCAATAAGTCTGTTGATCCTTATTGCAAACCACTATGACCACAACCAAAGTCTTCTTGAGAATCCAGACTACAAATAGTCTCTCAAGAAACCTATAAACAACAGTTGATTACAAAGATGTGCATACAAAGATGCTTTTACACAAGAAAATTACATAATGTTTAAGTATAGAAACACAAAATGTTGATAGCAAGATACGAGCAACAACTCCTTGCTTATTTACAAAACTATACAAAAAAATTTCTACAGAGTTTTTGTGCAGCGGTTTAGTGTAGTTTTGTTGAACCGGTTCGTTTATCTCAAATTTTCCAAGTACTTCTTAGATAGCTGAAAAGAAGAGATTTGTTGGAGGGTAAAATACGAAATACAAATACAGTTGTATTGTTCCCAACGATCATGGTGATACTGGTAGACAATAGTACAAAAAGGTTTGTCTTTGCGCCACTCTAGATAGTAGAGGTCACAATGTATTTTTGTACTTTTATACTCACCATCACGCGCAATTCATTAGTCTTGATCTTCGTCTTCTATTTCTTTAGAGGCTTCTGATATATTTGTTGATGAAGCATGTTGTAGAAGGATCAGAATTATCATCTTCCAAAATCTAAGTCATTAGAACCTTTCAGTGATTGTTCAAACAACTCTTTCCTTCTCAGTCTTCAACACTTGGTCTTCAAAAGAATGTCTTCAGATCTTCAGATCTTCAAAACTTCGTTCAGCAGAACCTTGTCTTCAGCATCTTCAGAACTTGGAACATCAGAAGTTAAGCTTTAGAAGTCCTCCAAAGCTTCCTTGAATAAGTCATGATCAGAATCTCTTTTACTAACATTACTTAAAATCATTGCATAAGATGTATTCCTTAATATTGACTTAAATTTGTAACACACCAAAGGTATTCTTCCACAATGTTGAGTTCATAACCTGATGACATCACACGCCTTCTTACCAGAGTCAGAACCAATATGACAACAGCCACACACTATACAGAAACCTGTTAGAGTACACAATTGTTCTTAAATATAACATGTAAGGTTATAATCAAAACATAAGGCCATGTGTAGAACCAAATTTGTTCTCACAATCTCCCCATTTTTTATGATGACAAAACCATGTACTTTGATATAACAATTCATACAGAGTAATCACCATGGAACGCAAATTCAGTAGATCTAACCAGCTCCCCCTGAATCTGTTAATACTAAAAATTCTATTAAAGCTTGTTTAAAGTCTCTCACTAAGACCAAGATTCACATAATGAATTTTGCAGTACACAAAGTAACATGAGAATAAATATTTCTCCATTGACGGCTCATCAGCATCTGACTAGAAATACCTGGTCTTCATCTTAGAATCTGGATTGCTATCAGAACATTATGAAGCATTAGAACATGTTTAGTCATTGTCTTGATGACTTACATCAAACATCATAACTAATATGTGGTTCTTCCAGAAACTAGAATCGTGCCACCAGAAGGCATACACCATCATGTCATCAGAAAGTTCAGTACCTGGACCATTTCCTAATTGGACATGTTTTTGAACATGTCTTCTGACCATGTCTCAGAACATGTCTCTTAGATCACGTTTTTAGACCATGCCTTAGACCGTGTCTTTTAGGCCATGTCTTCAGAACATGTCTCAGACCATGTCTTTCGAACATGTTTTAGACTATGTCTTTCGAACATGTCTTAGACCATGTCTTACTAACATTTCTTTAGACCATGTCTCGGACCATGTCTTCTGAACATGTCTTTAGACCATGTCTTAGACCATATATTCTGAACATGTCTTAGACCATGTCTTCTGAACATGTCTTTATACCATGTCTTGAACCTTGTCTTTTGACGGTTCACAACCTCTAATGCAGCTTGGTTAACAACAAAATTACTATACTTGTAGACAGTTCATAACTTCTGAAGTATCAGAATCTGATAAAAGGTAACCTGGTTATAAACACTTTCAGATAATTAACAACTTATGAACAAGCTTGTGATGATGGATCAAAAGTTTCCAAAGCACATGTTGACATTATTTCAGATAGTTCACAACTTCTTAAATGAATGCTAAGTAACATAACATCTTTCTTAAGCTTCCAAATTCACAACTTTTGAAGCAACAAAGTCTGATTACCATATTTTCAAAAAGTTCATAACTTCTGAACAATAGGTATTTTCAACATACAATTTCCTAACTTTCAGAAAGTTTATAACTTCTTTGAATAATAGGAATATCAAAACTTAGTGTAACCATATTTTCACGAAGTTCACTCCTTCTGAACAATAGGTATTATCAACGCACTATTTCCTTACTTTCAGTCGGTTCATAACTTTTTGATTAGTAGGATTATCATAGCTTGATTCAAACATATTTTAATGAATTTCACTCCTTCTGAACAATAGGTATATCAATGTCTATTCCAACATTTAACTTAGTCATAGCCTTCTGACCAAATCATAGTTACAATTCATGATTCGTTTTTAGACAGTTCACAACTTCTAACGAATACATGTTCATAGATGCTTAGCTCATCAGAGCTTTCTTCATGCATATTAATCTTGATTACTTCCCAGATTCTTAGCTCATCAGAGCATTCTTCATGCATCTTAATCTTTGTAAATTCTTAGCTCAATAGAGCTTTCTTCATGCATCTTTGATCTTTGATCTTTGATCTTTGATCTTGATCTTCTAGTTTAGAGATGATAATCTTCTGATATCCATTTAACCTGTCTATGAAAACCAGTGAACTTTTGCAAAGTTCCTAAATCAAACATCAAACAAAATGTTAGTAGTATAAGCATTATATCATGTTTGGGTTTGAGATATGAGATTAAGTACTATCAAAATCATTTATTCTTTCTCCCCCTTTGTCAGAAATCAAAAAGGATTTAAAGAACAAAGTAAAATTTTCACTGAAACACAAATAGATATGTTTGGAATAAATTTATGGAAATGAACATTAAGGTATGTTAGCGCACAGTATACTAGAATGAGAACATGAATAAGTTAACACAAAATAAACTTTTATTTATTGAGAAGGAAATGAGTATAGACACGATACACTTAAGAGAAACACAAATACAAAATAAGGAACAACATAACTTCTCATCAACCATCAAAGACCTTACATCTTTTCTCCAAAATACCATTCTCTAGTCCATTTCTCCTGACAATTTCAACAATCCCTTCTTTAAAGAAGACTTCAGACAGAACTCTCCCAAAAGGTATGTAAGACTTGTTGTGACCTCTAGAGACAGTAATTGATTTCTGCAGGAAATTGAAGATAGTATGAGGTAGATTATCTGGATTCGATTGACCATGAGGAAGAGGAAAATCCGATCATTATGAGACATGGTGTCTTTGTTCACTTCTTGAGGACGAAAATTGGTTAACAACAGCTTAAACCAAACTTGGGGGATGGGGAGAAGATTTTCAGGATTGGTAGGTTCATAACTGGATGATGTGTCATGGAGAGAAACAAGCTCCTCAATTAGGGAATAGTGAAACTTAACCTGTTGAACAGTGAAGTCGGTGTTCTCACAACCAATAGCAACAACGATGAAGAATTGAGTGATAATGATGGGAACACCAAAGACACGATATGCAATGGAACACCCTTCACACCTGACAAAAGTGTATTTCCATAAATCTTTTACAAGATTTGTATAGATGGGTCCACGCAGCATGGTGAAGTATTTTGACCAGTCTTGACAGTGCGTGGTTAAGGTGATACTTGAAGTAGCCTCTCTTTCTCTAAGACAAAGAAGATTAATTTGTTCTTTAGAGATGACTTCAAGAAGGTTCGGGTTTCCATGAAAGGTTATTAGAGACATGAAAACAAAATGGATATACTTGTGAAAAGAGGATGCAAGAGATTAAGAATTTTGAAGAGAAGTGAATGATTTAAATAGAGGGAGAAAACGTAAGGAGGAAGAAGTTCAGAGAGCAGCTAAAGACAATTTTTAAGACAGATGAAATACAAGAGTAGTATAATGTGTATTAGTGTAATACGGTGGGAGAAATGACTTGTGTGTTTTCCATTTGATTGCAATTATTGCGGATAGCAAGATTCGCCACCGACTTTTCTTTTATCCAATAAAGGGAAGGGTGAAAAAAACAGAAAAGACCTTTTGAGATTTTTTTTGAGTTCGGGGGTGTTGTACCCCAAAATTTGCCCTCCCATATTCTTCAGGAAATTGCAAAGTCAAGTTTCAAAATTCCCCAAGGGTTGCACAGCTCAAAAGTCTCCTATACAGTCAAGATTAGGGTTTTTGTTGTGGTCAAGAAAATGAAGTTTCCAAAGGTCCAATCAAGTCTCACAAGCCTACAAATATGGTCAAGCATCCTCATATCAAGTTTCAAGACATTCAGCACAAAATTGCACAGTCAAAAACCCTAATTGCACTACAGTCAACTGTAGGGGCAAAATGGTCATTTGACAGTCAAAAGTTCAAATTTTTGGTCAACATATCATTTTGAAGCCACAAACATCATTTGATCAATGCTTGATCATGATTCTCAAAGTTTGGCTCAAAAATCATCAAGATGCAAAAGTTTCCTTATTTGGACAGTTGAAAAAGTCAACTGTAAATTGACCAGGGCATAACTTTCACATGGATTATCAGAAAAATTCCATCCAAATCTCATTTTGAAGAGAAAGACATTTCCTACAACTCATCTTCATACTTCAAGTCCAAGAAATGCTCTCACAAAAAGTTATCAATTTCAACATTATAGGTCATTTTCAAAAGTCAACAAAAAGGGACTTTAAGTCAAAGGCCATAACTTGTGATTGGTAAATCAAAATGACATGGGACCAAAGGCATTGGTTAGAGGACTCAAAGACCTTTCCAAAATGTCCAAGAACATGAGAAAAGCTTAAAAATTGAGCAAGTTATGCCTTGTGGAAGTTGGGAAAGTTTTGGATATTTTGAAAAGTCAACATTGATCCAAATGACCTAAAATTGCTAATGGGCCCATTTTTCTTCCATAATTCATCATCCATGACATACGCACGACTACTTGGCCCAAAGGGAAGTCTTTATTCATTTTTTATTTATTTATTTGAATTTTTATTTATAATAATTCATTTAAATCAAAATAAATGTATGAAAAATGCTAACCTAAAGTTTTAAATCTTTTTGTGCATGTTTTATACTCAACAATTCGTGCCTAGCCAAATAAGGAAAGATTTGGATTGATTAGGTCATAATTGATACAAAAATGCATGGAAAAGATTGAAAAAACAAAGCTTGAAAATCAAATCTTCAAAACCATCATTGCAAGGGATTTGATTTGTTTTTCTTAACCTAATTGATTCATACATAAGCCAGGAACACAACCCTAATCATCCAACACACGCAGCTGCTCAGAAAACTCCATTCACAAATTGAAATTTTTCTCTAAAAAACTCAAAACTGCAAACTCACTTCCAGGGCGATTCAAAGCATAATTCTTGTTCCATTAGCTTGCCAGGGTTGTCCAGAAGCGATTACAATCAAAAACATTCATCAAAGCTTAAGGAATTGGTAACATGAACCGCCCCTGTACAGAAAAAAATCCATGATCGTGCACCCTCATTCATACGTTTATTGCAAGTTTTAATTATTGATTTACATTCCTCATGCCATTCTGAAGCTAACCCATGTATTTAATTATGTTTTTATGCCTTGTATACGATTTCGCCATTATCAATTTCTAGGGTTACAGGACCTTAGAATTAGGGCTTTTGAAACAAAGAAAAATTAGCCTTCAAGAGTTTCACTATTAGAACTAGCAGGCTTGAACGATCAAGAATCCATCATCGCGCTCAATTTATGAGCGTCCTAGGCTTATTCGCTATTTTCTGGAAAGTGGCCTAAGAGAACACATCCAAAACCGTTGCCTATGTTTCTTTTGTTTCAGGAAAATAAAAACCAGCGAGGAAGACGATAACGTGTGAGGCGTGAATTGGTCAGTTTGAAATTCGCGCGCAGAATCCACTAACGCCTTTGTTTTCTTTTATATTATTTGTTCGTTATTATATATTAACATGTACAAATTAGCTCAGCTGGCAAGCGTTGTTGTTGTTAATCCTCATGACCTGGGTTCGAGCCCCAGGTCTGCATTATCTCAATATTATTTTTCCATGTACGTTCACATGCAGCTTCAGTGTAAAGGACCATCATGCACCTTCCAGATCCAATGTCCACGCGTCCAACCTCATCCATCCAAGGGCCAGAAATTAGGGAGCATGATAGGCTGCAGTCAACGTGCTACATGCTAGTGAAAAGTCCAACAAGGCCACAGTCAAATGGGCCTGAATTGCTAGAGAGAGACCTCCATGTTGGGGACTACAACCCCCCTAGGTTTGCCATATTTTTTTTTTTATCTTCTTTTTAATTATTATTTTATTCAATTGATTAATTATTTTCATAAATATAAAAAATACACAAAAAAAAAATCAGAAAAGATAAAAATATAATAAATATTTTTATTCCTAATATTTTTATAAATAAATTTGCATGTAATTATTTAGTTTTAATTTAAGTTGTAATTTTAATACTTTTAACAAAAAAATCTAAAAACATGTAGAAATAGGTTTAATTAATAATTTTTCATCCCTTTTTATTTTTCTTTCATAAATGTATTAAATAATTAAATATTTTACTTTTTATAATTAAATTGCATGAAAATAAAAATTAGGTTTAATTTAGATTAAAAAACTTCAATATTTCTCAATAAAGTAAAAATGACTAGAATTAGGGTTTGCCTCTTATTTTAATTTTAATTAATTCTTTTTCTCATTAAATTCCTAAAACACTAAAAAATACCAAAAACAAGTTCTTTCCTTCTTTTAAATTTAATTAATTCCTCATTAGTTTAATTTTTGCAAAAGGGTCCAACGCCCTCGTTCCGATTTAATTCTTAATTCGCATATTTCTTTTATTTCGTTTAAATAATTGTGTATCTCTCCCAAGGCCTTGTAACATTTTATTTACTTCTCGCACTTTTACTTTCTTTATTTTTCTGTCAAATCGGGTCCTGGTTAATTTTGGCGATGTGGACCCGCGCCTTTTGTAATAGCTTAGAATTTACTTTTCCCGCAATACTTTTAACTGTTAATCAAATGACATGAAAGAATGTATGGATAAAATAAAAACAAGCGTAGAACACCAATAACATGACAAGACAAATACAAATGAAAACGACACACAAATCGCACACACCACCCCTAGGGTACGCCTCACTGTTGCCTTGCCCTTCGAAAGGTGATCGTCGAGTAGAGGATGTCTTAGTAAGTCCTCATGATCCGGGAACCTGGCATGAGGGTAGCTTCTAAGGTGTCTTCCCATTGCTCCGGTGATCACCATGTCCCGAACCTCGAATTGACCCGAACACCTCCAACGGTGGTGCTACCTACCTCTCAATGGTGGGATGGCACTACTTTAAAGGACATCTATACAGACGAATTCCTTAGGGTAGGTAGACGACTCTAGATACTTGCTCTAAACTTTAAAACAAATTCAAAAATACTTTTCACACCGACACCTTTTCAAAAAGCTTTCGAAAGCAATTTTTCAAACACTCTTGAGGACCGATACAAGAGTCGAACTGAAATTTTCAAAGAAACTTTTTAAAACCCACAATTGAAAAGCAAACAAACTATTTTTGAAAACACAATGAGCAAGTATCTAAGAGCCCATGGATAACCATGGATAGAAAGGGTGCTAACACCTTCCCTTTCTATAACCTACCTCCCGAACCGAGAGCAATCTCTTTAAGGAATTTTTCTGTGCTTTTGTCCTTTCCATTTGGAGAAAATAAAAGACGGTGGCGACTCTTGCTTCCGCAACATTTCGCGAACCAGCGTTAAACAGTCAGTTCCAGATCCACCGATCACAGAACTGGCGACTCTGCTGGGGAGAAACTTAAAGTGAGCTGTACCTTAGGATTAAGATCACTGTGTTTTCAATTGTCTTCTTTGCTTGCTTTATTATTGTGGGACTGTCTTGGGAGTTCTATAGATCCTAAACCCGGATCTGGGGGATACCTTCTTAGAAAGTAGCAACAAGGCTGTGAGGGAACTGTGCGGGGTATACCGACATGGTTGAAACAGTCTGCTACGTTGATGTGGCACTTTGGTGTGTATCGGTAACCCTTGAGTTCAGTCAAGGAGAGTACGGGGCCTCCGCGTGGTGTCATGAAGCATCAACAGACCTTAGGAACCTTAATTGAACTATCTTGGCCTCTTTAGGGTAGTGAGATAACTGACTTTGGTGCAGTCCGAGGTTGGTTGATACTCGACACTACACTCAATTGAGGGTTGCTTTCCTGGAATATTTCGGTCGCCGGTTCAGTGGCTAAATCGAAACGATGAACAATGAAAGCAATCCCGTGATATTGGGAACCTTAGAACCCGGTTACTTTGATTAGGACAGGTTGAACCCACCAACTTCAATAGGGTACTACCCAGACCCCATGCTGGCCTTAAACCCTAAGGGCTTGTCTTGTGTGCCTGGTGTGCCTTACATGTTTGTCTTTGTAAATATCTGTGGTGTGTTTAATCATAGCATCATAACATCATCCAGCATCATATGCATTGACTAACCATTTTAGGGGTTCGAATTTTCATCTTTGTTCTTGTTTTGTAGGACATGGAAACTGTTCGTAGAAAGACAATTCAAATCAGTCTTGTAAGGATCCCTCCTCAGCTTAAGGAGCTTATATCCAGGATTCCTGAGAACTCATCATTCAGTGAAAGACATGGAAGCCTCATCAGCTTGGTCAACACCAATATTGAGGAAGATATGATAAAGGTCTTGTTCCAATTCTTTGACCCTCTGCATCACTGTTTCACCTTCTTGGACTATCAGTTGGTACCTATATTGGAGGAGTTCTCCCGGCTCCTGAAGATCCCTATCCTTGATCAGCTACCCTTCAACGGTACAGAAAAGGAACCTAAGCTTGAAGAGATTGCTAAAGCCTTGCACCTACAGTCATCTGACCTCAAGGGACATTGGGAAGTTAGAAGTGGTATCAAAGGGTTCTTAGCCAGGTTTTTGTTTGAAAAGGCCCATGAATGTTGGAACTCCCTTGACTTGCAAGCTTTTGAAGAGGTTGTGGCCCTCCTTGTATATGGTTTGGTGTTGTTCCCTAACCCAGATCAGCTTATTGATATCAGTGTTGTCCAGATCTTTATGTCCAGGAATCCTATACCTACGTTGCTGGGGGACATCCTTCACTCATGTTACACTCGAACCATGAGAAAAAGAGGTGTCCTTATGTGTTGCACTCCCCTCCTGGGAAGGTGGTTTATTTCGCACCTTCCACAATCAGTTTTGAAGAATGAGCGGGGTTTGAGATGGTCACAACGGTTGATGACCCTTACACATGCAGATATACATTGGTGCCCTAGGTCCAGAGAAGATGTCACTATCATTGATCGTTGCGGGGAGTACCCTAATGTTCCTTTACTTGGAATCAGAGGAGGTATTACTTACAGCCCATGCCTGGCTTGGAGACAATTTGGTTATGCTCGGAGGGATGGTCCTCATGACATGTTAATTCCTGACATAGTTTTTGACTTCGACAACGATACCCAAGGACTTCGCCAGAGATTTATCAGAGCCTGGAGGATGCCAAGTAGGATAGACAGCAAGACACTGGGGCACAGGAACTCCATCCCATTGGAACCTTATCTCAAGTGGGTACGAGCCCGCTCTCAGAAGTTAGTGATGCCTTATCCTCATATGCTCCCAGTGATCAAAGAACCAGTCTTGGAAGGAGAAGTGTCCTATACTGTTCAGCACCCTGATATGCCCACATCCTGGGAAGAGATGCAGAAGAGCTGGATCCAGCTTAAGAAAGAACGGAATTCTCTTGAGACTAGTCTACATGCCAGTGAAAAGAAGGTCTTGGAGCTCACCCGCCTGTTGCATGAGGAGAGGAATCTCAACACTTACATAGCTCCAAAGAGGATGCGCAACATATTTTGGGATTGATTTGTTTTTTGTATTATTTTGCCCATGAGGCTTTGATGTATTAAACAATGATTTCCTTAATGATAACGTGTGTTCCTTTTTGTCTACAACAAATTTGAACTTTCGAACCCTTGAATGCATTGCATAAACACATCTCATTCATCATGTGCATAGCAGGTTTTTCCTCTTTTCAGGTTGCTTACAGTTCTTCGCTGTTTATTTCAGCATCATGAATCCTGACTCGTCACCAACTGAGACCTCCATCAAGGCTCTCCAGGCGCAGAATGCGCAGTTCCAGGAATTAATCAAGGGTCTGGCTCAAGGCCAAGAAGAGCTGAAGGCTATGCTCCTGAAAAAGGAGAAGAAGAAGAAGAGAAGAACTGTTCTGTTCAACTCGGGCCGAAGGTTTGGCAATACTCTGCAGCATGAAGAGGCTGGTTCTTCTGTTGGCAAGAGTAGTCCTCAGGCAGAAGCAAGGGTTCCTAGTCCGGTAGTCTCTGACAACGAGACTGATTTTGATGAAGAGCAGTACCCTCCCGCAGAAGACAGATACAAGCAACTGGAGGATAGGTTGAAAGCTATGGAGATTCAACAGGTACCTGGGCTGGATTTCAGAGATCTGGGTTTGTCAACTGGTGTGATTATCCCGCATAAGTTCAAAGCACCATCCTTTTCTAAGTATGACGGGGCGTCTTGTCCCAAGCTACATCTCAGGTCCTATGTTCGGAAAATGCAACCGTACTCTGCGGACAAGAATTTATGGATCCACTTCTTCCAGGAGAGTCTTTCAGGGACTCATCTCGAATGGTTCTATCAGCTGGATGGGACCAAGGTTCATAACTGGGAGGAGTTGGCTACTGCTTTCTATAAGCAGTATCAATATAATGCCGACCTTGCCCCTACACGTACCCAACTCCAGGGTATGTCGTTAGGTGCAAGTGAAGGTTTTAAGGAGTACGCTCAGAAGTGGAGAGACCTGGCTGGCAGGGTGCAGCCACCATTGACTGATCGGGAGTTGGTAGACATGTTCTTGGGGACCCTATCTGGGCCATTTTTCAACCATCTCATTGGGAATTCTTCTGCTGGGTTCACTGATTTGATTCTGACTGGAGAAAGAATTGAGGCTGGGCTGAAGTCTGGAAAGATTCCGAAGGGGGCATCATCTAGTTCTGAGAAGAAACCCTTCAAGAAGGAGGCTAGTGCCGTGTATGGTTCCAAGAGATCAGAGAGACCTGAGCGCCGCCAATCTGTCAGTGCGGTAATGATTGCTAAGCCTGCTGCCGCTCCTCGGCCAACTAATCCCCAAAAGGCTGAAAGACCCCGGAGAGAGTTCACCCGCTTAAGCATGACCTTATCACAGATCCTGCCACAGTTGCTATCCACTAACTTAGTGACTGTCAGGGAGGCTCCGAAGTTCCCCAATACTGCATCTCCCAAGTACAACCCGAATGCTCGTTGTGCTTACCATTCAGATAGCCCGGGGCATTCTACCGATGACTGCTGGGCACTAAGGAGTAAGGTGCAAGACCTTATCGACGCGAAGGAGATACAGTTCGAAGCGCCTGAGAGGCCGAATGTAGTTACTGCTCCTATGCCTCAGCATGGGGTAAATGTTGTTGATGAAGATGTTTACGCTGTTTCCGTGGATGATCTAGCCACTCCTCTGAAGACTGTCAAGAGGAACCTACTGCTGGCCGGTTTATTTCCGGGTTGCAGTGAGGGTTGCCTGTTCTGTGTTGTGTCCCTATCTGGTTGTCCCTTGCTGAAGTTAGGCATCCAAAGCCTAATGGATAGCAAGGAGATTTTGTTTAAGAAGTCTGTTGTTCAGTTGGTCCCAGTGGAAGAAGTTTCTGTGGTTACCATCTTTAACAATCCGATCCCGGCTCTCCCGAAGAAGCCCGTTCAAATCATGACCGTCGCACCTATTGTTATCACTGTCCCGGGGCCCCTGCCCTATGTATCTGATAAAGCTGTCCCCTGGCATTATGGGGCAGATGTGTATGTAAATGGGATTAAACAAGAGTTCAACGCTGGCGCCAGCATCTGTGACATCACTGGCCCGGCCAAGGTTACCCGCAGTGGCAGGCTCTTCTCGCCTGACATTGCACCCCCTGCTGCTCGAAGACCGCTTCTCATAACTCCTACAAGTGTACCTGTTCCTGCTACTGACCCAATTGTTTCTCCTGCTGCCGAGTCATCCAATGCTCGGGGCAAAGGAATTGAAGTTGAGCCTGCCCAGATGGAGGCACCTATACCTGTAACTGCTGAAGCCTCCCAACAAGAAATGGAGGAGATTCTGAAAATTATAAAGAAGAGTGACTTTAATGTTGTGGAACAGTTGGGGCACACGCCCTCCAAAATCTCCATGCTTTCTTTATTGCTGTGCTCCGAGGCCCATGCTAAAGCCTTAATCTCATTCCTCAAGATGGCCCACGTGCCACATGAGACATCTGCAGTCCAGTTCACTGATTGCGTAGCAAATCTGACAGCAGACAATGGCTTGGGTTTCTCAGATGCTGACTTGACCGCAAAGGGAAGAGACCATAATGATGCGCTGCATGTCTCTATCGAATGCAGGGGCACTACCTTGGCACATGTGTTAGTGGATACTGGTTCTTCTTTGAATGTGCTGCCCAAGAAGGCTTTGGACCGTTTGGATTGTGAAGGCCTGGAATTGAAACCCAGCAATATCATCGTCAGGGCCTTTGATGGTTCAAAGAGGATGGTTCATGGAGAGGTTGATATTCCGATTCGTGTGGGCTCTCAGGTGTTCGACTCTACATTTTATGTGATGGATATTCGTCCATCTTACTCTTGTCTATTGGGTCGACCTTGGATACATAAGGTTGGGGCAGTGACCTCTACCTTGCACCAGAAGCTGAAGTACCCCGTCAGAGGGAAGATCGTCACTGTGCAAGGAGAGGAGGAATATATGGTGAGCCACCTAAACTCCTTCAGATACATTGAGATGGACGGGGAGTTTATTGAAACCCCCTTTCAGCATTTCGAGGAGGTGCTTCCAATTACAGCAGCATCAGAAACAACAGCAGCAGAAGAAAGTGTTCCTTTGAAGATGGCTTCCCTGAAGGATGCCCGGGCTGTGGTTCAGAGGGGTGAATGTGCTAACTGGGGCAGACTTCCAGACTTTACTCAGAAGACTGATAAATTTGGGCTGGGTTTTACTACAGAGGGGCAGAAAGCTATGAGGAGAGCAAAGATCGGAAGACCTCCTGTATTCATTACAAATCCAGGAGTGAATGCTGTTGGGGAAGACAATGAAGTGGATGAGGCTGAATTCAATAGCTGGATCTATCCAACGACTGAAGGCGGGTTGAACAATTGGATTTCTAAGGACCATACTCCTGTTACCTTTGTGACGCAGTAATAAATTTCTTTGTTTCGTTATTTTGTAATAAACAATAAATAAACTCTACGGCCCGGTGTCTTACCCGAGGCACCGTGGTTTCATTTGTGAGGGCATATAAATTGTCATTTCATATATCATGAATGAAAATCTTGGACGTTTTCCCGCATTGCAAATATTGTGCTCCTTTTCTGTCTTTCTTTCCTTTACATATATTTCAAAGCAGCTGTATTTACACACACACTCACTCATACAGGTTTCAATCCACTCTGGATCCCACTAACAACAACCCTGCTACTGCCAGTTATGACTTCGAAAATCCGATCAACTTAGCCGAAGACGAAGGTGAAGATGATTGCGAAGTGCCTGGCGAGCTTGCAAGACTGTTGCTTCAAGAAGAGAGGGCAATTCAACCCCATGAAGAGCCAGTGGAAACAATAAACTTGGGTACTGAGGCAGACAGGAAAGAGGTAAAGATTGGTGCCAACCTAGAGCTCAGCGTGAAGCAAAGGTTAACCAAGATGCTACATGATTATATGGAGATCTTTGCCTGGTCCTACGAAGACATGCCCGGGTTGGATACCGATATTGTGGTCCATCACTTGCCAACTAAGGAAGACTGCCCTCCAGTTAAGCAAAAGGTCTGTCGGATGCGTCCAGAGATGTCTGAGAAGATTAAAGCCGAGGTCATGAAACCGTTTGATGCCGGGTTCCTTGCAGTGACTTCTTATCCTCAGTGGGTTGCTAATGTGGTGCCGGTACCTAAGAAGGACGGTAAGGTCAGAATGTGTGTCGATTACAGGGATCTGAACAGGGCCAGCCCCAAAGATGACCTCCCTTTACCTCACATTGATGTCCTTGTTGATAATACGGCTCAGCACAAGGTGTTCTCTTTCATGGATGGTTTCTCAGGTTACAATCAGATCAAGATGGCACCTGAAGACATGGAAAAGACTACATTTGTTACTCAGTGGGGCACCTTCTGTTACAAGGTCATGCCATTTGGGTTGAAGAACGCTGGGGCAACCTACCAACGTGCCATGGTCGCTTTATTTCATGACATGATCCATCATGAGATAGAAGTGTATGTTGACGACATGATCGCTAGGTCCCAGACTGAGGAAGAGCACCTAGATCATCTGCAGAAGTTATTTGACCGGTTGAAACTGTACAAGCTGAGGTTGAACCCAAACAAGTGCACCTTCGGGGTAAGATCTGGGAAGTTGTTAGGCTTCGTGGTCAGTGATAAAGGTATTCAAGTGGACCCTGCCAAGGTCAAAGCTATTCAAGAGATGCCAGTTCCTAGGACAGAGAAGGAAGTCAGAGGCTTTTTAGGACGTCTGAATTACATCGCTCGGTTCATCTCACATCTGACTGCTACCTGTGAGCCAATCTTCAAGCTGCTGAAGAAAGATCAGGTAGTACGTTGGAACGATGAATGTCAGGCCGCTTTTGACAAAATCAAAGAGTATCTCCAAGAACCACCCATCCTTATGCCACCGGTTGAAGGGAGACCTCTGATACTATATCTAACAGTGCTTGACAACTCAATGGGGTGTGTGTTGGGGCAGCATGACGAGTCTGGCCGAAAAGAGCATGCCATTTATTACCTTAGCAAAAAGTTTACCGACTGTGAGACCCGATACTCACTGCTTGAGAAAACTTGCTGCGCTTTGGTATGGGCTGCTCGCCGGCTGAGACAGTATATGCTGACTCATACCACCTTATTGATCTCCAAGATGGATCCTATAAAATACATATTCGAAAAGCCTGCTCTGTCTGGGAGAATTGCAAAATGGCAAATGATCTTGACGGAATACGACATTCAGTACACAACCCAGAAAGCCATCAAGGGAAGTGTATTGGCAGACCACTTGGCTCATCAAGCTGTAGATGACTATCAGTCAATGAACTTCGAATTTCCGGATGAAAGCATCATGATAGTGACTGATTGTGAAGTACCTGGACCGGATGAAGGACCTGAACCAGAATCCCGATGGTCTATGCACTTTGACGGAGCCTCCAATGCTTTGGGAAATGGTATCGGCGCCATAATCATATCTCCTCAAGGTACTCATACTCCACTAACTGCCCGACTATGTTTCAACTGTACCAACAACATGGCAGAGTATGAGGCGTGCATCATGGGTCTTCAAGCTGAGATCGACCTAAGGATCAAGTTTCTGAGTGTTTTCGGAGATTCCGCTCTGGTGATCAATCAGATCAAAGGAGAGTGGGATACGAAACATCTGAACCTGATTCCTTACAGAGAATGTGTGTTGACCCTGATTCCCCACTTCACAGAGATAACCTTTGAGCACTTTCCAAGGGAAGAGAATCAGCTGGCGGACGCGTTAGCTACCATGTCTTCAATGTTCAAGGTCAAATGGGATAATGAGGCTCCCCGGATCATCATCTGGAAACTGGACGAACCGGCATACTGTTACGATCTCGAGACTGAATTGGTAACTGAGAAGCCTTGGTACCATGAAGTGAAGAGATATCTGGAAGCCCAGGAATACCCTGAAGGTGCATCTGTCAATGATAAGAAGTTCCTGAGAAGGTTCGCAGCAAAGTTCTTCCTTAGCAACGGTATCTTGTACAAACGAAACCATGATTCAACCTTACTGCGTTGTGTGGATAAGACTGAAGCAAAAAGGATCATGGAAGAGCTACATGAAGGGACCTTTGGTACGCATTCCAGTGGGCATACAATGGAAAAGAAGATCCTACGGGCAGGATACTACTGGTCCACAATGGAAGCTGACTGCTACCAACATTCTAGGACATGCCATAAGTGCCAGATCTATGCAGACAAGGTGCATGTTCCTCCGGTTCCCCTGAATGTTCTGACTGCGCCTTGGCCGTTTGCAATGTGGGGCATAGACATGATCGGCGAGATTAAACCTACGGCATCTAATGGGCATCGCTTCATCCTAGTAGCAATTGATTATTTTACGAAGTGGGTCGAGGCAGCATCCTATGCTACGGTAACCAAGACTGTTGTGGCACGGTTCATTCGGCATAATCTGATCTGTCGGTACGGCGTCCCAGAAAGAATTATTACAGATAACGGTACCAATATGAACAACAAGATGATCGCTGAGCTCTGCGAGCAGTTCAAGATACAGCACCATAATTCTTCTCCTTACAGACCGAAGATGAATGGGGCTGTAGAAGCAGCAAATAAGAACATCAGGAAAATCGTGCAGAAGATGACAGTGACTTATAAAGATTGGCACGAGATGTTACCATTCGCTCTACATGGGTACCGTACCTCAGCTAGGACGTCAACCGGGGCAACTCCTTTCTCTCTGGTTTATGGTATGGAGGCAGTCTTACCGATCGAAGTGCAGATACCCTCTCTCCGGATAATGAAGGATGCAAATCTGAACGAAGATGATTGGATCCAGACGCGACTTGATCAGCTCAACCTCATTGATGAAAAGAGACTTGCTGCTATCTGTCATGGTCAGACGTATCAGAAACGAATGATCAGGGCATTTAACAAAAAGGTCAGACCACAGGAATATCAAGTTGGGGATCTGGTAATCAAGCGAATCATCCTTCCTCAGAGTGATCCAAGGGGCAAATGGACCCCTACGTACGAAGGGCCATTTTTGGTTAAGCATGTGTTCTCAGGAGGAGCAATGATTCTAACCAACATGGATGGTGACGACCTTCCACACCCCGCTAATGCAGACATAGTAAAAAGATACTACGCATGAAAAAAGACCCGCTAGGCTGACATGCCTAGGCAAAAATTAGGGCTTCCCGACGAACCAAAAAGGTTCGGGCAAAATGAAGGGATGAAAATGAAAAATCTGTACACCCGGCAAGTCGAAAACCTGAAAAGGCGGCTTGGGCAAAAATGGGTATCCCGGTGGACTGAAAACCCGAAAGGGCGGTCCAGGCAAAAATTAGGGATAAAGCGTAATACTATGTCTCATTGGATCACCTTGCATCCAGAATCCGGTATCTACATCAAGCTCAGACGGCATCGATCAGTCAGCTTCACCTTCAACCAAGGTCATCAAGTGATGAGACGCTCGGAGTTATAAAGGCAATAGCAGAGTTGAAACCCAGTGGGATCATTCACTTCACACAGCTGTTTTATTTTCTTTTGTACAAAACTTGTATAAACTCTTTTGTTCGGCGGCGTTCTCTTACTAGGACGTCAGCCTCTTGTACGCAAAACACCTATTTTCAGGGCATTCAAAAATCAATACAAAAATATTTTTCAGTTAAACGTGCCAATTGTTTTTTCTTTTTTTGTTTTGTTTTGCGAAGAACGTCCAAGGTTCAATTTGTGATATATGCATTGACAATAATTTGCTAACTCATAAATATTTGCATACGAAACAAAGGATTAATTACAGGTGACGCTAGAAACAGGGGCAATAAAGAGTTGTCTAAGCAATCTAATTGTTCTATCCTCCAAGGTACCAAGGTAGGTTCAGCTAAAGAACACGACCAGTACATCTTAATTCCCCAGAGAGTAAGTCAGCAAGTCAGTGCATTCTTCTCCAAGCAGAGCTATCAAATCTCAAGGAAGTTGAGTATCCTCCAGCAGATATCAACCTTCCCCAGCAGTATATGCATATTCTTAACAAGCATCCCCGACAGTCTTGGTCTAAAGATTGTTCCCCGGCGGCATATCAACGTTCAAAGGAATCACTTCCCCAGCATATCAAAACTTCCCCAGGAAAGTCCAATCCAGTTTCCCCAAAAAAGTTGGAATTCATCTCCCCAAGCAGTAAGCTTATCCCCAGTAAATTCTGGAAGCTTATTCTCGCAGAGCACGAACGCGTCGTCCGGCTTTATTTCAAGAGTTATTTCCTTAACAGGATATAACTGGGTTATCCTCAGCCAAAAGCCACGGAAAGGTCGTCGTCAACACAGTTCCTTCTTATCCCCAGCGAAGTCTATCAACACTTCCAACACAGCAAAGACATCCTTAGCAAGTTACCATCAACTACTCAGCAGAAACATCTCTCTCCCCGCAAAGTATTGCTTCCCAGCATGGTCGCTAGAGTACTTTTCTCCCTGCAGAATCTTCCATTTGCCAAGTTTATTCCTCAACGGAGTCATTTTCTCCTACCGGTATTCTTGCAGTTATCAGCCCCCAGCGGAAGTACAAGCTTATTCTTCAACATCAGCCCAGGATATGACTTCCCGGCATCCGTCAAGGATTCACATTCCTAGACGAAAGCATACATAAGACATCACATATATCATTATAGCATGCATAGACGCATCACATCCTACAAATCTCATTTATGTTGAGAACATCATTGCTTGGTTCATATCATGCATTGCATATGACTGACCTTTACCTTTCAGGAAGGATTCAGCTAAATTCTCAATCATCTTTTAAGACCTAGACCGGTTCAGTTAATCGACTCAAAAGATTTCTTATCCAGTCCAAGGCCTTCTCTAAGTCCAGTTAAGTCGACTCCCAACAGATTTTTCTGATGAAGACTCAGTAGAAGTTATTGAGATTATAATGTCCTATTGGTTCTCTCTCCGACGGTGCATGAGATTTCCATTTTAGGTTTTCCTTTGAGATTATAATGTCCTATTGGTTCTCTCTCCGACGGTGCATGAGATTTCCATTTTAGGTTTTCCTTTGAGATGTAATTCCCTTTTAGATTATAATTTCCTTTGGTTCTCTTCCCGATACTGCGAAGATGGTAATTCCCACCAAGATTTTCTCAGCGAGCGTTGTTGAAGTTAAAGTCACCCAAGGTTCTCTTACCATTCATACTAAGGTAGTAACCATCCCTGGTTCATTCATCATCTTGTGAAGCTCCAGACTCAGCTCCTGTAACCAGTCAGGACATATCTATACCAAGCATCTGAAAACCGACTCCTGCAACATGTCAGGTACTCGTTTTTCTGTTTTGCAGGTACGCAAGTTCTCGCTAAGGAATCTCTTATGCGATCAACGTCCAGATGGCATCTATAAGCCCATCATCCCCCATCAATCTCCAAATGGCATCTATAAGCCCATTTCCATCACACTGCTACTATGTGAGCGCAAATTTCTGGGCACTCTAGTGTTCAATCATCTTCTACCCTCGGATTACGAAAGGCACGTCAGCCAATCTGCATCCTCAGGTCTAAGAAGATTGAACAGGGGCAACTGTTGTACCCCAAAATTTGCCCTCCCATATTCTTCAGGAAATTGCAAAGTCAAGTTTCAAAATTCCCCAAGGGTTGCACAGCTCAAAAGTCTCCTATACAGTCAAGATTAGGGTTTTTGTTGTGGTCAAGAAAATGAAGTTTCCAAAGGTCCAATCAAGTCTCACAAGCCTACAAATATGGTCAAGCATCCTCATATCAAGTTTCAAGACATTCAGCACAAAATTGCACAGTCAAAAACCCTAATTGCACTACAGTCAACTGTAGGGGCAAAATGGTCATTTGACAGTCAAAAGTTCAAATTTTTGGTCAACATATCATTTTGAAGCCACAAACATCATTTGATCAATGCTTGATCATGATTATCAAAGTTTGGCTCAAAAATCATCAAGATGCAAAAGTTTCCTTATTTGGACAGCTGAAAAAGTCAACTGTAAATTGACCAGGGCATAACTTTCACATGGATTATCAGAAAAATTCCATCCAAAGCTCATTTTGAAGAGAAAGACATTTCCTACAACTCATCTTCATACTTCAAGTCCAAGAAATGCTCTCACAAAAAGTTATCAATTTCAACATTATAGGTCATTTTCAAAAGTCAACAAAAAGGGACTTTAAGTCAAAGGCCATAACTTGATATTGGTAAATCAAAATGACATGGGACCAAAGGCATTGGTTAGAGGACTCAAAGACCTTTCCAAAATGTCCAAGAACATGAGAAAATCTTAAAAATTGAGCAAGTTATGCCTTGTGGAAGTTGGGAAATTTTTGGATATTTTGAAAAGTCAACATTGATCCAAATGACCTAAAATTGCTAATGGGCCCATTTTTCTTCCATAATTCATCATCCATGACATATGCACGACTACTTGGCCCAAAGGGAAGTCTTTATTCATTTTTTATTTATTTATTTGAATTTTTATTTATAATAATTCATTTAAATCAAAATAAATGTATGAAAAATGCTAACCTAAAGTTTTAAATCTTTTTGTGCATGTTTTATACTCAACAATTCGTGCCTATCCAAATAAGGAAAGATTTGGATTGATTAGGTCATAATTGATACAAAAATGCATGGAAAAGATTGAAAAAACAAAGCTTGAAAATCAAATCTTCAAAACCATCATTGCAAGGGATTTGATTTGTTTTTCTTAACCTAATTGATTCAAACATAAGCCAGGAACACAACCCTAATCATCCAACACACGCAGCTGCTCAGAAAACTCCATTCACAAATTGAAATTTTTCTCTAAAAAACTCAAAACTGCAAACTCACTTCCAGGGCGATTCAAAGCATAATTCTTGTTCCATTAGCTTGCCAGGGTTGTCCAGAAGCGATTACAATCAAAAACATTCATCAAAGCTTAAGGAATTGGTAACATGAACCGCCCCTGTACAGAAAAAAATCCATGATCGTGCACCCTCATTCATACGTTTATTGCAAGTTTTAATTATTGATTTACATTCCTCATGCCATTCTGAAGCTAACCCATGTATTTAATTATGTTTTTATGCCTTGTATACGATTTCGCCATTATCAATTTCTAGGGTTACAGGACCTTGGAATTAGGGCTTTTGAAACAAAGAAAAATTGGCCTTCAAGAGTATCACTATTAGAACTAGCAGGCTTGAACGATCAAGAATCCATCATTGCGCTCAATTTATGAGCGTCCTAGGCTTATTCGCTATTTTCTGGAAAGTGGCCTAAGAGAACACATCCAAAACTGTTGCCTATGTTTCTTTTGTTTCAGGAAAATAAAAACCAGCGAGGAAGACGATAACGTGTGAGGCGTGGATTGGTCAGTTTGAAATTCGCGCGCAGAATCCACTAACGCCTTTGTTTTCTTTTATATTATTTGTTCGTTATTATATATTAACATGTACAAATTAGCTCAGCTGGCAAGCGTTGTTGTTGTTAATCCTCATGACCTGGGTTCGAGCCCCAGGTCTGCATTATCTCAATATTATTTTTCCATGTACGTTCACATGCAGCTTCAGTGTAAAGGACCATCATGCACCTTCCAGATCCAATGTCCACGCGTCCAACCTCATCCATCCAAGGGCCAGAAATTAGGGAGCATGATAGGCTGCAGTCAACGTGCTACATGCTAGTGAAAAAGTCCAACAAGGCCACAGTCAAATGGGCCTGAATTGCTAGAGAGAGACCTCCATGTTGGGGACTACAACCCCCCTAGGTTTGCCATATTTTTATTTTTTTTTTATCTTCTTTTTAATTATTATTTTATTCAATTGATTAATTATTTTCATAAATATAAAAAATACACAAAAAAAATCAGAAAAGATAAAAATATAATAAATATTTTTATTCCTAATATTTTCATAAATAAATTTGCATGTAATTATTTAGTTTTAATTTAAGTTGTAATTTTAATACTTTTAACAAAAAAATCTAAAAAATGTAGAAATAGGTTTAATTAATAATTTTTCATCCCTTTTTATTTTTCTTTCATAAATGTATTAAATAATTAAATATTTTACTTTTTATAATTAAATTGCATGAAAATAAAAATTAGGTTTAATTTAGATTAAAAAACTTCAATATTTCTCAATAAAGTAAAAATGACTAGAATTAGGGTTTGCCTCTTATTTTAATTTTAATTAATTCTTTTTCTCATTAAATTCCTAAAACACTAAAAAATACCAAAAACAAGTTCTTTCCTTCTTTTAAATTTAATTAATTCCTCATTAGTTTAATTTTTGCAAAAGGGTCCAACGCTCTCGTTCCGATTTAATTCTTAATTCGCATATTTCTTTTATTTCGTTTAAATAATTGTGTATCTCTCCCAAGGCCTTGTAACATTTTATTTACTTCTCGCACTTTTACTTTCTTTATTTTTCTGTCAAATCGGGTCCTGGTTAATTTTGGCGATGTGGACCCGCGCCTTTTGTAATAGCTTAGAATTTACTTTTCCCGCAATACTTTTAACTGTTAATCAAATGACATGAA
Organism: Vicia faba; assembly: GCA_948472305.1. Taxonomy (NCBI): domain Eukaryota; kingdom Viridiplantae; phylum Streptophyta; class Magnoliopsida; order Fabales; family Fabaceae; genus Vicia; species Vicia faba. The sequence continues at coordinate 824,234,361 of OX451737.1, read as the reverse complement.
AGAATGTATGGATAAAATAAAAACAAGCGTAGAACACCAATAACATGACAAGACAAATACAAATGAAAACGACACACAAATCGCACACACCACCCCTAGGGTACGCCTCACTGTTGCCTTGCCCTTCGAAAGGTGATCGTCGAGTAGAGGATGTCTTAGTAAGTCCTCATGATCCGGGAACCTGGCATGAGGGTAGCTTCTAAGGTGTCTTCCCATTGCTCCGGTGATCACCATGTCCCGAACCTCGAATTGACCCGAACACCTCCAACGGTGGTGCTACCTACCTCTCAATGGTGGGATGGCACTACTTTAAAGGACATCTACACAGACGAATTCCTTAGGGTAGGTAGACGACTCTAGATACTTGCTCTAAACTTCAAAACAAATTCAAAAATACTTTTCACACCGACACCTTTTCAAAAAGCTTTCGAAAGCAATTTTTCAAACACTCTTGAGGACCGATACAAGAGTCGAACTGAAATTTTCAAAGAAACTTTTTAAAACCCACAATTGAAAAGCAAACAAACTATTTTTGAAAACACAATGAGCAAGTATCTAAGAGCCCATGGATAACCATGGATAGAAAGGGTGCTAACACCTTCCCTTTCTATAACATACCTCCCGAACCGAGAGCAATCTCTTTAAGGAATTTTTCTGTGCTTTTGTCCTTTCCATTTGGAGAAAATAAAAGATGGTGGCGACTCTTGCTTCCGCGACATTTCGCGAACCAGCGTTAAACAGTCAGTTCCAGATCCACCGATCACAGGGGGGTAGGTTATGAAAAGGGAAGGTGTTAGCACCCTTTTCATCTGTATTTATCTACGGGCTCTTAGTTGCTAGCTCACTTTGAAATTATTTTTTTGAAATGTGTTTGTGATGTTTTGAAAGTATTTTTAAAAGTGCCTTTATTTAGGCGAACTTTGTAATGATTCTCGTCTCTATAAGAATGTATACAAAGTGTTGACTTTTGAAAATATTTCATTTGAAAGTGTTGGTGTGTTTGAAAGATGTTTTAAAATCTTGTGAGCAAGCAACTACGAGCGTTCTACCTACTCAAAAAGTCTTTGTTCATTTCCTCCTTCTTTATATATTGATATCTTACCATTGATTAATAAGAAGCCCTATCATTGTATGTGAAGGGACGGGTGTGGGTCGTCGTGTACTCATAGAAGGCAACATTGTAGAATACCTTAGCAATTTTTTGTAATGGTCTAAGATCATTTACCGAAGGCAACATCGAAGGGTCATCGAGGGACTATGATCTTGTATTCGAGGGTCATTGGTAAAGCATCCCACGTTCGAGGGACATGACTATTTTTACCCGAGGCAACAAGTGTGGGTTACCCTAGAGGTGCAAGTGTGCAAGGTGTTTATTTTCCATACATTGTTTTGTCTTGAATTAGGGTTTGCTACTTGTTGATTTTAGTCTTTCCATACAAACCCTAATTACTAGCATTTATATTGGAAAGCGATAAATTACGGAAATTAAATATCCTACGCTATTACATTATTTGGGGATGGGGGATACAAATTTACAAATGGGGGGATGACAAATAATTTAAACCTAAGTTACTATTACAACCATATCGAATTGAATAAGAATGTACAAGAAATGGGTAAACATAATGTATAAAGACGTAAATGTGATGTGTAAAGAAAAGGTTTTTGTTTTTATGAAAGGTCTTGATTTAATTAACTAAAAGAAAATAAATAAATTAAACTAAGAAAATTAACTTAAGTTAATTAAGAAAATTAATTTGATTAAAGAAACAAGTTTAGGATTTTTGTGAAAAGGTTTTAATTAAATTAAATTAGTATATATAAAAAAATTAATCAATTAAAAGCCCTAAGTTCTAAATTAATTTTAAAGAAAAGATAAACCTTAGTCGAAATATTAAATTAATTTTAAGAAAAGAAATTGATTTCAATAAAAAAAATGTTTTTTTTTGGCTTTTGGTTTAGAAAGAAATAACAATAGGAATATATTAAAGTTATAAATGATAAATAAAATATTTTGGAAAATCAAAACCAAACTCAGCATGTATTGATACATAATGGTCTGCATTGGCTCATTTTTCAGTTTTGCATCGACATATACCAGCTTTGCATCGACACATGTCATTTTCTTGCTCTTGGAATTCAAAAACAGCTCATTATGAGTCGACACATAAGAGTTTGTATCGACTCATTTCCGTTTCGTATCGGTACATGCGCATTTTGTATCGACTCATAACCTGTTTTGTACATAGCATGTGTCGACTCATAGTGTTTTGTATCGACTCATACTGCTATTTTTTTTACTTCTATTATTGTTCTGCTACATGTAAAAGTCAGTTCTCAACACATGGTTAATGAAAATGAAAAGCAAGCATATGGTTAGATTCAAGGAAATGATATCTACATTTTATCTTTACAAATGAACCATTAATAATGATTTATATGAAGAGTTCAAAGTCAAGAAAACTTACCTTGAAACTGAAATTTGTGTTTTGACTTAGAGTTGGAGAAACCAAGTTGCAGGTTACTATTTTTTTGGTAAATGATGATGATGATGTAACAGAAGTAGTTCTTGTGTTTGAACAACTTCTATATGAGATATACGAAGTATGTGGATGGTTTATTTGGACAGAACTTGCAATGTGTGAGAGGTTCAAAGATTTGGACTTCAAAGCTCAAGAGTGGAGGTTTTGCGGACAACTGTAACTTTTTGAGAGTATGAGATTTTGAAGGCTTGTCTACACAATAAAAAAACTTATTTCTTATCTTACAAATGGCCTCTCTATTTATAGAGAAGGTTTGCGAGGATGAGAGAGTTTGTTTTATAAGCTGTCAAAATTCTGGTTTGGTTGAGATGAAACAACCAAGTTATATGAAATTTGATGTCCCAATGCATGGTACAAGCATGGTATGAAGTTGCTAGAGGCTTTTAGGCATGTTACTTATTTCTTTGGCATTGTGTATGTGCAGAGAAAATAATTGAGAGGCTCAAGGAGTTGACAATTGCATAAAGTTTGCTTTATGTGAATAGCAATGGTGCCTTTGTGCCATAAATGGAATGATGCAATGGACAATGCTTGAATCACTTAGATAATAGTTCAGTCAAATGTGTAAACATATGATTATGGATAGATTTACAAGTCAAAAGGCCTGCAAAGTAATATTATGCAGCATGGCATAAGGACTTTATTGTATGTTCTTCAACAAAATGATTTGCAATTCAAGAATGGATGCCCAACTTCAAGCCCTTGAATCTCCTAGCTCAAGTATGATAAATTCATGATCTTGGACATTTTAGAAAGCTTGAAACCTTGTCTACATATTTCATGTTGACCATTTTGGATAAATCAAATTGGAACTTGATGAAAAATGGCCAAGAAGATGAGATAAAAACTTACTAAAATCTGTTGAAAATTTCACTAAGTGTTGATACAAAAATGTCATGACTTCATGGACTCATATCTTCAAATCTAAGCATTTTTTGGGCCTCAACCCTCTAATACAAAGTTGTAGAATTCATCAAGATCTACAACTTTCATGTTGAAGGTTTTCTTTGAATCATCTTGCATCTTGGTGGAAAAATGTCATGAAATTATGAAATTATCATGTTTAAAACACTTAGAAAAAATTTCTTAGTATAGAAAATGTTGACTTTTTCCAAAGACCTTTTGACTTTCTTGATTTCTTAATGATCAAGTTCATATTTTTGAATTTCTTGATGAAGTCTGATCTTTGAAACTCAAATTTGATCAAAAAGTCAAAGTTTGACTTTTCAGTGTACAGTTGACTTTTTCATCATTTGACCAAATTTCATCTATCAATCCAATGATCTTGAGAAATATTTTGAGAAATGAGAGGGAAAATTTTGGGGTACAACAGCTGCCCCTGTTCAATCTTCTTAAACCTGAAGAGTTAGATTGGCGAGTTCGCCATTCGTGACTTGAAGGTAAAAGATGATTGAACACTAGAGTGCCTAGAAATTTGCACTTGATGATGTGTTAGTTGATTATATTGGGAATGGGCTTAAAGCTGCTATTTGGAGAGATGATAAAGAGTTATCATAGATGGGCTTATAGATGCCATCTAAAGTGACTGCTGGTAAGTATAAATCTTGACTGTGACTATTATTTTAACGTATAATGAAGGAATCTTTGACGACTACTACCTCAACAGGTAATGAAGGAATCTTTGATGACTACTACTTCAACAGGTAATGAATGAATCTCTGATGACTACTACTTCAATAGATAATAAAGGAATCTTGACGACTACTACTTCAACAGATAATGAAGGAATCTTTGACGACTACTACTTCAACAAGTAATGAAGGAATCTCTAACAACTACTACTTCAACAGGTAATGAAGGAATATTTGAAGACTACTACTTCAATAGGTAATGTAGGAATCTCGGACGACTACTACTTCAACAGGTAATAAAGGAATCTCTGACGATTACTACTTCAACAGGTAATGAAGGAATCTTTGACAACTACTACTTCAACAGGTAATGAAGGAATCTCTGACGACTACTACTTCAACAGGTAATGAAGGAATCTTGACGACTACTACTTCAACAGGTAATGAAGGAATCTCTGACTTCAACAGGTAATGAAGGAATCTGGCGACTACTACTTCAATAGGTAGTGAAGGAATCTTTGACGACTGCTACTTCAACAAATAATGAAGGAATCTGATGACTACTACTTCAACATGTAGTGAAGGAATCTCTAAAGACTACTACTTCAATAGGTAGTGAAGGAATCTTTGAAGACTACTACTTCAATAAATAATGAATGAATCTTGACGACTACTACCTAAACAAGTACCACGAGGAAACCAAGCTTGATTTTGTCTTGGAGAGATACTCTTTAGAATGAACCCTAGGATAAACCTTCGATGGAAATATTTGTCAGATTTTAGCCTTTGGAGAAATTTGTAGACAGTTGATGACATGCGTCTGTTGATTGATCTTTTCCTTAAAAGGTAAAGAGTTAGTTGTAAGCAATGTTATGATGCATGCTGTTGTACCCCAAAATTTGCCCTCCCATATTCTTCAAGAAATTGCCAAGCCAAGTCACAAAATTCCCCAAGGGTTGTGCAGTTCAACTGTCTCCTATACAGTCAAAACTAGGGTTTGTGTTCTGATCAAAGAAAGGAAGTTTTCAAGGACCCAATCAAGTCTCATATGCTTACAAAGATGCTCAAGTGTCCTCATATCAAGTTTCAAGGCATTCAGCTCAAAACTGCACAGTCAAAACCCTAGATTGCACTACAGTCAACTGTAGGGGCAAAATGGTCATTTGACAGTCAAAAGTTCAAATTTTTGGTCAACATATCATTTTGAAGCCACAAACATCATTTGATCAATGCTTGATCATGATTCTCAAAATTTGGCTCAGAAATCATCAAAGATGCAAAAGTTACTATATTTGGACAGCTGAAAAAGTCAACTGAAATTGACCAGGGCATAACTTTCACATGGATTATCAGAAAAATTCCATCCAAAGCTCATTTTGAATAGAAAGACATTTCCTACAACTCATCTTCATACTTCAAGTCCAATAAATGCTCTCACAAAAAGTTATCAATTTCAACATTATAGGTCATTTTCAAAAGTCAACAAAAAGGGACTTTAAGTCAAAGGCCATAACTTGAGACTGGTAAATCAAAATGACATGGGACCAAAGGCATTGGTTAAAGGACTCAAAGACCTTTCCAAAATGTCCAAGAACATGTGAAAAGCCTAAAAATTGAGCAAGTTATGCCTTGTGGAAGTTGGGAAATTTTTGGGAATTTTGAAAAGTCAACATTGATGCAAATGATCCAAAATTGCTAATGGGCCCATTTTTCTTCCATGATTCATCATTCTAAGCCTATGCACGACCACTTGGCCCAAAGGGAAGTATTTTCTCAATTTTTATTTATTTATTTGAATTTATATTAATATTAATTCATTTAAATTATTTAAATACATGAAAAATATCTAACCTAACAAAACCAATTTTTTTATGCATGATTTGGACTCAATATTTCGTGCTTGTTCAATTATGGAAAGAATTGGTGTGATTGGAGCTAATTGACACAAAGAACCATGTGAAAAAGATTCAAAAAGATCTTACAAAATCAAATATGCAAATCATTGAATGCCATGGATTTTGTGCAATTTTGTTGACCTAAAAGCTCCTATACACATTCAGAATGACAACCCTAAAAGGATTACACAAAAAGCTGCGCATAAGAATACCATACAAACTTGAAAAATTGTCCAAGAAATTCAAATCTGATTTCAAGGTTACAAGACGATTCGAGAAACCAAACCTATTTCAATAGCTTCCTTAGGCATTCCTGAACAGATTCCAATCAATATCAACCACAAAAGCGTAAGGAATTGGTACCTAGAACCGCAACTGTATCGAACAAATTGCATACTCATACATTCCATTATATGCGTTATTTGTAAATTTTATTGATTGATTCTTGTTCATATTGAAGTTTCAAAGCTAACCAGCACCTTTAATTGTGTTTTTATTGACCATACACGATGATGCCATGGATGAGATTTAGGGTTTGCAGGTTTCAAAATTAGGGATTCTTAATACAAGCAAAATTAGACCATCCCAGTACCACCATTGCAATCAGCTCATCAAGACGAAGAAAGCTTGACCCTCGCGATCAATTTATGATCACCATAGCGCTAGTCGCTATTTTCTTGAAGCTTGCCTAATGCAACGGGTCCAAAACCGTTGCTTTTGTGTTTTTGTTTCAGGGATAGTGGGGACGATGAAGCGTGGCAACACATGATACGCTCATTCAAAATTTCGCGCGCTCTCCACTAATATCTTTGTTTCCTTTTTATATTATTTGTTTATATATTATATTACAAACGCGTGTGGTTGGTACAGTTGGTCTGAGAAGGCATTGGCAAGGCATAAGACCTGGGTTCGATTCCCAGGTCTGCATCATTCTCAATAATATTTTTCCATATATATTCCCATGCAGCGTAAGCATCATAGACTACCGTGTGCTCACCATATCAAGCCAGCCACGTGCTTAATGGAACCAGATCAAGGGTTGTGCATTGAGGGACACCATGAGGACAAGTCAGCATGCGTGTACGTGGCCTAGGAAAGTCAACAAATTCCATGCTTGTTGGGCCAGATTTGCTAAGTCCAAAACCTCCATATTGGGACTACACCCCCCTGGTTTGCATTTTTTCTATGTTTCTTCTTATATTTTATTTTTGCTATTTCATTTATTTTATTTGTTTTAACATAATTAATTTGTTTTCACAAAAATACAAAAATTCACAAAAATTCAGAAAAGACAAAAATATAATATATATTTATTTTAATTATTTTTCATAAAAAACTTGCATGTAAATTAGTTAATTTAAATTAAGGCTTATTATTAATTCTTTTCATCATAAAAACACAAAAATATAGAATTTAGGTTTGATGAATTTTATTCCCTTTTAAATTTTCCTTTTTTATCACAATATTATTTATTTATTTATTTTTATAATTAAATGCACATAAATTAATTTAGGGTTTAATTTAGGTTAATATAACATTTTCATGATAACTAAAAAATATTAGAATTAGGGTTCGACACTTTGTTTTAATTGTAATTAATTCTTTTTTTCCTATTAAACATAAAAAACCACAAATACTAAAAAACATTTTTCTTTTTTTAAATTTTAATTTTAATTCTCATTAATTTAATTATTTTTGCAAAAGGGTCCAACGCCCATGTTCGTTATTATTTAATTTGCCTATTTATTTTATTTCGTTTATTATAATTATGTAATTCTCCCAAAGCTTTGTAATTTAAACTTTTCTCACTTTTACTTCGCTTTCTTTATTTTCCGTCAAATCGGGTCCGGTTTAATTTTGGCGATGTGGACCCGCGCCGTTTGTAATAGTTAGGTTTATTTTCCGCAATATTAACTGTTAAATAAGCATGCAAGAATGAATGACAATAAATAAAAACAAACGCATAGATCACAAATAAACATGACAAGACAAATGCAAATGAAACATGACACACAATTCGCACACACCACCCCTAGGGTACGCCTCACTGTTGCCTTTCGAAAGGTGATCGTCGAGTAGAGGACGTCTTAGTAAGTCCTCATGATCCGGGAACCTGGCATGAGGGTAGCTTCTAAGGTGTCTTCCTATTGCTCCGGTGATCACCATGTCCCTAAAACTCGAATTGACCCGAACACCTCCAACGGTGGTGCTACCTACCTCTCAATGGTGGGATGGCACTACTTTTAAGGACATTTACACAGACGAATTCCTTAGGGTAGGTAGACGACTCATGGATACTTGCTCTAATCTCAAAACAAACTCAAAAAGACTTTTCACACCAACACTTTTCAAGAGCTTTCGAAGTAAATTTTTCAAACACTCTGACGTACGAGTCGAACTGAAATTTTTCAAAGAAACTTTTTAAACCCACATTGAAAAGCAAACAAACATTTTTGAAAACACATTGAGCAAGTATCTAAGAGCCCATGGATAACCATGGATAGAAAGGGTGCTAACACCTTCCCTTTCTATAATCTACCTCCCGAACCGAGAGCAATCTCTTTAAAGGAATTTTTCTGTGCTTTTGTCCTTTCCATTTGGAGAAAATAAAAGACGGTGGCGACTCTTGCTTCCGCGACATTTCGCGAACCAGCGTTAAACAGTCAGTTCCAGATCCACTGATCACAGAACTGGCGACTCTGCTGGGGATATCTTATAAAGTGGGGTGTACCTTAGGGCTAGGTCATAACTGTGTTTTCACTTGTATTGTTTTGCTTGCTTTACTATTGTGGGTTGCATCGGAGATACATAGATCCTAACCCGGATCTGGGGATACCCTGTTTAGGTAGCATAAGCTGTGAGGGACCTGTCCGGCGTAGACCGACACAGGTGAAGCAGTGGCTATGTTGGTGTGGCACCTTAGTCTGTACCGATATCCCTTGTGTCGCAACGAGGAGAATATGGGTCTTCTAAGGAGTCATTAAGCACCAACAACCTTAGAACCTTAATTGACACAACTTGGCCTTTAGAATTGTAGCAGTATGCTACGCCCATTGAGGCTAAACTCTCGTGATGGTTCTGGCCGCAAGAAAAGATTGCGATGCTGGAGTTATGACCGATTGAGGGTAGTCAATGATATTGGGATCCTCTAAGAACCCGGTTACTTTTGATTAGGACAGGTATGAACCAACAAACTGAAAGAGGGTAGTACCTAGACCTCATGCTGGCCTAAACTTTAGGGGCTTGCCTTGTGTGACTTGTGTGCCTTACCATGTTTGCCTTTGTATCTGTATGTGGTGTGCTTTATCATAACATCATAGCATCATGAGCATTGCATGCGTCCTGCATAAGAACTGACCATTTCAAAGACAAGAGGGTTTCATCTTTGCTCTGTTTTGTAGGACATTATGATGCCTGTGCGAAGGAATACTATCCGGTTCAACTTTGTTCGTTCACCTGAGTTGCTTGATGAGTTGGTTAGCAGAATTCCAAATACCACTTCCTTCATTCAGAGGCATGGCTCCCTTCTCAGTTTAGTCACTGCAAAGCGGGATCAACAGTTGATGAGTGTTCTGACCCAGTTCTATGACCCTCAGTACCAGTGCTTCACCTTTCAAGACTTCCAGCTGGTCCCTACCCTGGAAGAGTTCTCTGATTTACTTGGCATCCCTATCTTGGATCAGACTCCCTTTACTGGTTGGGAAAAGACCCTCAGGCTTGAGGACATTGCTGCAGCTCTTCCTCTGACCCATCAAGAGGTAACAGACAACTGGGTAACTAGAAGCGGAGTTAAGGGTTTCTTGGCCAAGTTTCTGATTGGTAAAGCTAACAGCTTCTGGAATGACTTGGACTTTAGGGCATATGAAGACATCTTGGCTCTCCTAATCTATGGGTTAGTCCTGTTCCCTAATCCCGACAACTTCATCAATGTCACTTCCATTAGGATCTTTATGTCTCAGAATCCTGTGCCCACTCTCTTGGGTGACATCTTGCAACAACTTCATGCCCGTACTACCCGAAGACGAGGAACCCTATGGTGTTGTATCCCTTTGTTGGTGAGGTGGTTTATTTCGCACCTCCCTAAGTTCGTACTGAAGAACCAGGAAGGAAGAGGTTGGGCTCACAGGTTAATGTCTCTCACCGATAAAGACATCATTTGGACTTACAGAGGTTTGGATGAGATAGCAATCATTGATCGATGCGGGGAGTATCCTAATGTTCCCCTGATTGGTACTCAAGGAGGGATCTCTTACAATCCATGTCTAGCACTCCGTCAGTTTGGAAGAGCAAGAAGAGCAGGCCCCCATGAGATGTTGGTGCCTCACATCAGTTCCGAGTTTCAGGTGGATAGTGACGAGCTACGTCGTAGGTTCATCAAGGCTTGGGATAAAGTTCATAAAGCTGACCCACAAGAGCTAGGGCCAAAGACTTCTTTACCTATGGAAGCCTACTACAAATGGGTCCGCATCCGTGCTCAGAAGTTAGGTATGCCGTATGAAGCTGTCAGACCCGTCATTCTTGAGTGTCCTGACAAAGATGGTGTTCCTCCAACTGTCCTTCCTCCTCAGATACCTACTGATTATGAGACATTGAAGAGATCTTGGTCGCAACTGCAAGAAGAGCGGGATTCTTACCGGGAAAAGTTCAACGAGCAGGAATCAAAGATCCAGAAGTTGACAAAGCAGTTGGAGAATGAGAGAGCTCTGAATGCATACATCCGTACTGAGAAGAGGAGACCATGGGATCAATGAGGAGCTCCAGATGTGCCTTTACAGTTTTATTTCCTTTCCAGTATTTCCTTTCATGTAACGCCTATGGGCAACTTGTTGAATAATTTTAGTTACAAAGTTGAATCTAATGAAGTGTGTTCTCTTTTTGTTTACAAAGTTGATTCCCGATTGTCTTTGAAAACATAATCCATACGCATTTCATACATCATGTGCATAGCAGGTTTTTCCCCTTTTCAGGTTGCTTACAGTTCTTCGCTGTTTATTTCAGCATCATGAATCCCGGATCTGAATCAACAGAGACATCAATCAAGGCTCTCCAGGCGCAGAATGCGCAGTTCCAAGAACTAATCAAGGGTCTGGCTAAAGGCCAAGAAGAATTAAAGGCTATGCTCCTGAAGAAGGAGAAGAAGAAGAAGAGAAGAACTGTTCTGTTCAACTCGGGCCGAAGGTTTGGCAATACTCTGCAGCATGAAGAGGCTGGTTCTTCTGTTGGCAAGAGCCCGTCTCAGGCAGAAGTGAAGGTTCCTAGTCCGGTCGTCTCCGACAACGAGACAGATTTTGATGAAGAGAAATACCCTCATGCAGATGACAGATACAAACAACTGGAGGACAGGTTGAAGGCTATGGAGGTGCAACAGGCACCTGGGCTGGATTTCGGAGATCTGGGTTTGTCGACTGGTGTGATCATTCCCCACAAGTTCAAAGCACCCACCTTCTCCAAGTATGACGGGGCATCTTGTCCCAAGCTGCACTTAAGGTCCTATGTTCGGAAAATTCAGCCGTACTCTGCAGATAAGAATCTATGGATCCACTTCTTCCAGGAGAGTCTTTCAGGGACTCATCTCGAATGGTTCTATCAGCTGGATGGGACCAAAGTTCGTAACTGGGAGGAGCTGGATACTGCTTTCTACAAGCAGTATCAGTATAATGCCGACCTTGCCCCCACACGTACCCAACTCCAGGGTATGGCGTTAGGTGCAAGCGAAGGTTTTAAGGAGTACGCTCAGAAGTGGAGAGACCTGGCTGGCAGGGTGCAGCCACCATTGACTGATCGGGAGTTGGTTGACATGTTCTTGGGGACCCTATCTGGGCCATTCTTCAACCATCTCATTGGGAATTCTTCTGCTGGTTTCACTGATTTAATCTTGACTGGAGAGAGGATTGAAGCTGGATTAAAGTCTGGGAAGATTGCAAAGGCTGCATCATCTAGTTCAGAAAAGAAACCGTTTAAAAAAGAGTCTAGTGCCGTGTATGGTTCTAGGAAATCAGAGAGACCTGAACACCGCCAATCTGTCAGCGCGGTGATGATTGCTAAGCCTGCTGCCGCTCCTCGGCCAAACAATTCTCAAAGGGCTGAAAGACCCCGGCGAGAGTTTACCCGGTTAAGCATGACCCTATCGCAGATCCTGCCACAGTTGCTCGCAACTAATTTGGTGACTGTCAGGGAGGCTCCAAAGTTCCCAAACACAACATCTCCCAAGTACAATCCGAATGCTCGTTGTGCTTACCATTCAGAAAGCCCGGGGCACTCTACCGATGACTGTTGGGCACTAAAGAACAAGCTGCAGGACCTCATTGACGCTAAGGAGGTACAGTTTGAGGCGTCTGACAAGCCTAATGTGGTGACAGCTCCCCTGCCTGCTCATGGAGTTAATGCTATTGGTGATGAAGAGGAAGTTGATGAAGCTGAGTTTGATAGCTGGATCTACCCGGCAACTGACGAAGGACTTAACAATTGGAGCGCAAAGGACAATCTCCCTGTTTCTTTTGTTACTAAGTAATAAATTTCTTTGTTTCGTTATTTTGTAATAAACAATGATAAACTCTATGGCCCGGTGTCTTACCCGAGGCACCGTGGTGCTATTTGTGAGGGCATACAAACTGTCATTTCATATACCATGAATGAAAATCTTGGACGTATTTTTCGCATTGCAAATATTGTGTTCCTTTTCTGTCTTTCCTTTACTTTACATAATTTTCAAAAACAGCTGTATTTACACACACACTCACTCATACAGGTTCCAATCCACTCTGGATCTCACTAATAACAGCTCTGCTACTGCCAATTATGACTTCGAAAATCCGATCAACTTAGCCGAAGACGAAGGTGAAGATGATTGCGAAGTGCCTGGCGAGCTGGCAAGACTGTTGCTTCAGGAAGAGAGGGCAATTCAACCCCATGAAGAGCCAGTGGAAACCATAAACTTGGGTACTGAGGCAGACAGGAAAGAGGTAAAGATTGGTGCCAACCTAGAGCTCAGCGTGAAGCAACGGTTAACCAAGATGCTGCATGATTATATGGAGATCTTTGCCTGGTCCTACGAAGACATGCCCGGGTTGGATACCGACATTGTGGTCCATCACTTGCCGACTAAGGAAGACTGCCCTCCAGTTAAACAAAAGGTCCGTCGGATGCGTCCAGAGATGTCTGAGAAGATTAAGGCCGAGGTCATGAAACAGTTTGATGCCGGGTTCCTTGCAGTAACTTCCTACCCGCAGTGGGTTGCTAATGTGGTGCCGGTACCTAAGAAGGACGGTAAGGTCAGAATGTGTGTCGATTATAGGGATCTGAACAGGGCCAGCCCCAAGGATGACTTCCCCTTACCTCACATTGATGTCCTTGTTGATAATACGGCTCAGCACAAGGTATTCTCTTTCATTGATGGCTTTTCAGGTTACAATCAGATCAAGATGGCACCTGAAGACATGGAAAAGACTACATTTGTTACTCAGTGGGGCACCTTCTGTTACAAGGTCATGCCGTTCGGATTAAAGAATGCTGGGGCAACCTACCAACGTGCCATGGTTGCCTTATTTCATGATATGATCCATCATGAGATCGAAGTATATGTGGACGACATGATCGCTAGGTCCCAGACTGAGGAAGAGCACCTAGATCATCTGCAGAAGTTGTTTGACCGGTTGAAACTGTATAAGCTGAGATTGAACCCGAACAAGTGCACCTTCGGGGTAAGATCTGGGAAGTTGCTAGGCTTCGTGGTCAGTGATAAAGGTATTCAAGTGGACCCTGCTAAGGTCAAAGCTATTCAAGAGATGCCAGTTCCCAAGACAGAGAAGGAGGTCAGAGGCTTTTTAGGACGCCTGAATTACATCGCTCGATTCATATCTCATCTGACTGCTACCTGTGAGCCAATTTTCAAGCTGCTGAAGAAAGATCAGGTAGTACGTTGGAACGATGAGTGTCAGGCTGCCTTCGACAGAATCAAAGAGTATCTCCAAGAACCACCCATCCTTATGCCACCGGTTGAAGGGAGACCTCTGATACTATACCTGACAGTGCTGGACAATTCAATGGGGTGTGTGCTGGGGCAGCATGACGAGTCTGGCCGAAAAGAGCACGCCATTTATTACCTTAGCAAAAAGTTTACCGACTGTGAGACCCGATACTCACTGCTTGAGAAAACTTGCTGCGCTTTGGTATGGGCTGCTCGCCGGCTGAGACAGTATATGCTGACTCACACTACCTTGTTGATCTCAAAGATGGATCCGATAAAGTACATATTCGAAAAGTCTGCTCTGTCTGGGAGAATTGCAAGATGGCAAATGATCTTGACGGAATACGACATTCAGTACACAACCCAAAAAGCCATCAAGGGAAGTGTATTGGCAGACCACTTAGCTCATCAAGCTGTAGATGACTATCAATCAATGAACTTCGAGTTTCCGGATGAAAGCATCATGATAGTAACAGATTGTGAAGTACCTGGACCGGATGAAGGACCTGAGCCAGGATCCTGATGGTCTATGCACTTTGACGGAGCTTCCAATGCTTTGGGAAATGGTATCGGCGCCATAATCATATCCCCTCAAGGTACTCATACTCCACTCACTGCCCGGCTATGTTTCAACTGTACCAACAACATGGCGGAGTATGAGGCGTGTATCATGGGTCTTCAAGCTGCGATTGACCTAAGGATCAAATTTCTAAGTGTTTTCGGAGATTCCGCTCTCGTGATCAATCAGATCAAAGGAGAGTGGGATACGAAACATCCAAACCTGATTCCTTACAGAGAATGTGTGTTGACCCTGATTCCCCACTTCACGGAGATAACCTTTGAGCACTTTCCAAGAGAAGAGAATCAGTTAGCGGACGCGTTAGCTACAATGTCTTCAATGTTCAAGGTCAAATGGGATAATGAAGCTCCCCGAATCATCATCTGGAAACTGGACGAACCGGCATACTGTTGTGATCTCGAAACTGAGTTGGTGACTGAGAAGCCTTGGTACCACGAAGTGAAGAGATACCTGGAAGCTCAGGAATACCCTGAAGGTGCCTCTTTCAATGATAAGAAATTCCTGAGGAGGTTTGCAGCCAAGTTCTTCCTAAGCAACGGCATCTTGTACAAGAGAAACCATGATTCAACTCTACTGCGTTGTGTGGATAAGACTGAAGCAGAAAGAATCATGGAAGAGCTACATGAAGGGACCTTTGGTACGCATTCCAGTGGGCACACCATGGCTAAGAAGATCCTACGGGCAGGATATTACTGGTCCACAATGGAAGCTGACTGTTACCAACACTCCAGGACATGCCACAAGTGCCAGATCTATGCAGACAAGGTGCATGTTCCTCCGGTCCCCCTGAATGTTCTGACTGCGCCTTGGCCATTCGCAATGTGGGGCATAGACATGATCGGCGAGATAAAACCTACGGCATCTAATGGGTATCGCTTCATCCTAGTGGCGATTGACTATTTTACGAAGTGGGTTGAGGCAGCATCCTACGCTACGGTAACCAAGACTGTGGTGGCACGGTTCATTCGGCACAACCTGATCTGTCGGTACGGCGTCCCCGAGCGAATTATTACAGACAACGGTACCAATCTAAACAACAAGATGATCGCTGAGCTCTGCGAACAGTTCAAAATACAGCACCACAATTCTTCTCCTTACAGACCGAAGATGAATGGGGCTGTAGAAGCAGCAAATAAAAACATCAAGAAAATCGTGCAGAAAATGACAGTGACTTATAAAGATTGGCACGAGATGTTACCGTTCGCTCTGCATGGGTACCGTACCTCAGCTAGGACGTCAACCGGGGCAACTCCTTTCTCTCTGGTTTATGGCATGGAGGCAGTCTTGCCGATCGAAGTGCAAATTCCCTCTCTCCGGATAATGAAGGATGCAAATCTGAACGAAGATGATTGGATCCAGACACGACTTGATCAGCTCAACCTCATTGACGAAAAGAGACTTGCTGCTATATGCCATGGTCAGACGTATCAGAAACGGATGATCAGGGCATTTAACAAAAAGGTCAGACCACAGGAATATCAAGTCGGGGATCTGGTGATCAAGCGAATCATCCTTCCTCAGAGTGATCCAAGGGGCAAATGGACCCCTACATACGAAGGGTCATTTGTGGTTAAGCATGTGTTCTCAGGAGGAGCAATGATATTAACCAACATGGATGGTGACGACCTTCCTCACCCCGCCAATGCAGACATAGTAAAAAGATACTACGCATGAAAAAAAGACCCGTTAGGCTGACATGCCTAGGCAAAAATTAGGGCTTCCCGTCGGACCAAAAGGGTCCGGGCAAAATGAAGGGATGAAATGGAAAAATCTGTACACCTGGCAAGTCGAAAACCTGAAAAGGCGGCTTGGGCAAAAATGGGTATCCCGGTGGACTGAAAACCCGAAAGGGCGGTCCAGGCAAAAATTAGGGATAAAGCGTAATACTATGTATCATTGATCAGTTTGCATCCAGAATCCGGTATCTACATCAAGCTCAGACGGCATCGATCAGTCAGCTTCACCTTCAACCAAGGTCATCAAGTGATGAGACGCTCAGAGTTATAAAGGCAATAGCAGAGTTGAAACCCAGTGGGATCATTCATATTTCACACAGCTGTTTTATTTTCTTTTGTATAAAACTTGTATAAACTCTTTTGATCGGCGACGTACCTCTTACTAGGACGTCAGCCTCTTGTACACAAAACGCCTATTTTCAGGCCATTCAAAATCAATACAAATATATTTTCAGTTAAACGTGCCAAGTGTTTTTTCTTTTTCTGTTTTGTTTTGCGAAGAACGTCCAAGGTTCAATTTGTGATATATGCATTGACAATAATTTGCTAACTCATAAATATTTGCACACGAAACAAAGGAATTAATTGCAGGTGACACTAGAAACAGGGGCAATAAAGAGTTGTCTGAGCAGTCTAATTGTTCTATCCTCCAAGGTACCAAAATGGGTTCAGCTAAAGAACACGACCAGTACACCTGAATTCCCCAGAGAGTGGTTCAGCAAAACAATACATTCTTCTCCAAGCTATTATCAGATTATCAAGGAAATTGAGTATCCTCCCGTAGATCTCAACCTCCCCAGCAGCACATATTCTTAACAAGCATCCCCGGCAGTCTTGGTCTAAAGATTGTTCCCCGGCGGCATAACATTCAAAGGAATCACTTTCCCCAGCATATCAAAACCTCCCCCAGGAGAGTCCAATCCAGTTTCCCGAGGAAAGTTGGAATTCATATCCCCAAGCAATAAGCTTATCCCCAGTAGATTCTGGAAGCTTATCCCCTCGCAGAGCACGAACGCGTCGTCCGGCTTTATCTAAAGAGTTATCTCCTTAACAGGATATAACTGGGTTATCCTCAGCCAAAAAGCCACGGAAAGAGCGTCGTCAACGAAGTCCTTCCTACCCCCAGCAAAGTCTATCAACACTTCCAACAACAAAGGATATCCTCGGCAAGTTATCAACAATTCAGCAAAGCATCTCTATCCCCACAGAGTATTGCTTCCCAGCATGGTCGCTGGAGTATCTTTTCTCCCCGCAGAATCTTTCATTCGCCAAGTTTATTCCTCAACGGAGTCATCTTATCCTACCGGTATTCTTGCAACTATCATCCCCAGCGGAAATAAAAGCTTATGCTCCAACATCAGCCCCGGATACGACTTCCCGGCATCCGTCAAGGATTTACATTCCTAGACGAAAGCATCCATAAAACATCATATACATCATTATAGCATGCATAGACGCATCATATCATACAAATCTCATTTATGTTGAGAACATCATTGCTTGACCCATGTCATGCATTGCATATGACTGACCTTTACCTTTCAGGAAAGACGCAGTTAAAATACTCAGACATATTTCAAAGCCTTCTCTAGTCCAGCTAAATCGACTCTCAACAGATTTTTCTGATAAAGACTCAGCAGAACCTATGGTCCCCTCTCCGGCAAGTGCGTGAGGTGGTAATTCCTTCTTCAGATGTTTCCCTCTCCGACGATGAGTGTGAGGTGATAATCTCTTATGGTCCCCTCTCCGACAAGTGCGTGAGGTGGTAATTCCTTTTTCAAGATGTTTCCCTCTCCGACGATGAGTGTGAGGTGATAGTCTCCTATGGTCCCCTCTCCGACGATGAGTGTGAGGTGGTAATTCCTTTTTCAAGATGTTTCCCTCTCCGACGATGAGTGTGAGGTGATAGTCTTATGGTCCCCTCTCCGACAAGTGCGTGAGGTGGTAATTCCTTCTTCAGATGTTTCCCTCTCCGACGATGAGTGTGAGGTGATAATCTCCTATGGTTCCCTCTCCGACGGTGTGTGGGGTAGTAATCCCTTTGTTAGATGTTTCCCTCTCCGACGATGAGTGTGAGGTGATAGTCTTCTATGGTCCCCTCTCCGACAAGTGCGTGAGGTGGTAATTCCTTCTTCAGATGTTTCCCTCTCCGACGATGAGTGTGAGGTGATAATCTCTTATGGTTCCCTCTCCAACGGTGTGTGAGGTGGTAAGTCCTTTTTTAAGATGTTTCCCTCTCCGACGATGAGTGTGAGGTGATAGTCTCCTATGGTTCCCTCTCCGACGGTGTGTGAGGTAGTAATCCCTTTGTTAGATGTTTCCCTCTCCGACGACGAGTGTGAGGTGATAATCTCTTATGGTTCCCTCTCCAACGGTGTGTGAGGTGGTAAGTCCTTTTTAAAGATGTTTCCCTCTCCGACGATGAGTGTGAGGTGATAGTCTCTTATGGTTCCCTCTCCAACGGTGTGTGAGGTAGTAAGTCCTTTTCAGATGTTTCCCTCTCCGACGATGAGTGTGAGGTAATAGTCTCTTATGTTTCTCTCTCCAACGGTGTGTGAGGTGACAATTCCTTTTCCTATGATTCCCCTCTCCGACGGCGAGTGAGGTGATTCCCTTTCAGATTATAATAGCTTATGGTTTTCTTCCCGATACTACAAAGATGGTAATTCCCGCCAAGATTTTTCTCAACGAGCGTTGTTGAAGTTAAAGTCACACAAGGTTCTCTTACCATTCATGCTAAGGCAGTAACCATCCCTGGTTCATTCATCAGCGTTTGAAGCTCCAGACTCAGCTCATGTAACCAGTCAGGACGCATCTATACCAAGCATCTAAAATCAGCTCATGCAGCGTGTCAGGTACTCATTTTTCTTTTGCAGGTATGCAGGTTCTCGCTAAGGAATCTCCTACGCGATCAACATCCAGATGGCATCTATAAGCCCATCACCCTATCCAGCAACCTCTAAATGGCATCTATAAACCCATTTCCATCACACTGCCACCATGTGAGCGCAAATTTCTGGGCACTCTAGTGTCCAATCATCTTCTACCCTCGGATTACGAAAGGCACGTCAGCCAATCTGCATCCTCAGGTCTAAGAAGATTGAACAGGGGCAACTGTTGTACCCCAAAATTTTCCCTCCCATATTCTTCAAGAAATTGCCAAGCCAAGTCACAAAATTCCCCAAGGGTTGTGCAGTTCAACTGTCTCATATACAGTCAAAACTAGGGTTTGTGTTCTGATCAAAGAAAGGAAGTTTTCAAGGACCCAATCAAGTCTCATATGCTTACAAAGATGCTCAAGTGTCCTCATATCAAGTTTCAAGGCATTCAGCTCAAAACTGCACAGTCAAAACCCTAGATTGCACTACAGTCAACTATAGGGGCAAAATGGTCATTTGACAGTCAAAAGTTCAAATTTTTGGTCAACATATCATTTTGAAGCCACAAACATCATTTGATCAATGCTTGATCATGATTCTCAAAATTTGGCTCAGAAATCATCAAAGATGCAAAAGTTACTATATTTGGACAGCTGAAAAAGTCAACTGAAATTGACCAGGGCATAACTTTCACATGGATTATCAGAAAAATTCCATCCAAAGCTCATTTTGAATAGAAAGACATTTCCTACAACTCATCTTCATACTTCAAGTCCAAGAAATTCTCTCACAAAAAGTTATCAATTTCAACATTATAGGTCATTTTCAAAAGTCAACAAAAAGGGACTTTAAGTCAAAGGCCATAACTTGAAACTGGTAAATCAAAATGACATGGGACCAAAGGCATTGGTTAAAGGACTCAAAGACCTTTCCAAAATGTCCAAGAACATGTGAAAAGCCTAAAAATTGAGCAAGTTATGCCTTGTGGAAGTTGGGAAATATTTGGGAATTTTGAAAAGTCAACATTGATGCAAATGATCCAAAATTGCTAATGGGCCCATTTTTCTTCCATGATTCATCATTCTAAGCCTATGCACGACCACTTGACCCAAAGGGAAGTATTTTCTCAATTTTTATTTATTTATTTGAATTTATATTAATATTAATTCATTTAAATTATTTAAATACATGAAAAATATCTAACCTAACAAAACCAATTTTTTTATGCATGATTTGGACTCAATATTTCGTGCTTGTTCAATTATGGAAAGAATTGGTGTGATTGGAGCTAATTGACACAAAGAACCATGTGAAAAAGATTCAAAAAGATCTTACAAAATCAAATATGCAAATCATTGAATGCCATGGATTTTGTGCAATTTTGTTGACCTAAAAGCTCCTATACACATTCAGAATGACAACCCTAAAAGGATTACACAAAAAGCTGCGCATAAGAATACCATACAAACTTGAAAAATTGTCCAAGAAATTCAAATCTGATTTCAAGGTTACAAGACGATTCGAGACACCAAACCTATTTCAATAGCTTCCTTAGGCATTCCTGAACAGATTCCAATCAATATCAACCACAAAAGCGTAAGGAATTGGTACCTAGAACCGCAACTGTATCGAACAAATTGCATACTCATACATTCCATTATATGCGTTATTTGTAAATTTTATTGATTGATTCTTGTTCATATTGAAGTTTCAAAGCTAACCAGCACCTTTAATTGTGTTTTTATTGACCATACACGATGATGCCATGGATGAGATTTAGGGTTTGCAGGTTTCAAAATTAGGGATTCTTAATACAAGCAAAATTAGACCATCCCAGTACCACCATTGCAATCAGCTCATCAAGACGAAGAAAGCTTGACCCTCGCGATCAATTTATGATCACCATAGCGCTAGTCGCTATTTTCTTGAAGCTTGCCTAATGCAACGGGTCCAAAACCGTTGCTTTTGTGTTTTTGTTTCAGGGATAGTGGGGACGATGAAGCGTGGCAACACATGATACGCTCATTCAAAATTTCGCGCGCTCTCCACTAATATCTTTGTTTCCTTTTTATATTATTTGTTTATATATTATATTACAAACGCGTGTGGTTGGTACAGTTGGTCTGAGAAGGCATTGGCAAGGCATAAGACCTGGGTTCGATTCCCAGGTCTGCATCATTCTCAATAATATTTTTCCATATATATTCCCATGCAGCGTAAGCATCATAGACTACCGTGTGCTCACCATATCAAGCCAGCCACGTGCTTAATGGAACCAGATCAAGGGTTGTGCATTGAGGGACACCATGAGGACAAGTCAGCATGCGTGTACGTGGCCTAGGAAAGTCAACAAATTCCATGCTTGTTGGGCCAGATTTGCTAAGTCCAAAACCTCCATATTGGGACTACACCCCCCTGGTTTGCATTTTTTCTATGTTTCTTCTTATATTTTATTTTTGCTATTTCATTTATTTTATTTGTTTTAACATAATTAATTTGTTTTCACAAAAATACAAAAATTCACAAAAATTCAGAAAAGACAAAAATATAATATATATTTATTTTAATTATTTTTCATAAAAAACTTGCATGTAAATTAGTTAATTTAAATTAAGGCTTATTATTAATTCTTTTCATCATAAAAACACAAAAATATAGAATTTAGGTTTGATGAATTTTATTCCCTTTTAAATTTTCCTTTTTTATCACAATATTATTTATTTATTTATTTTTATAATTAAATGCACATAAATTAATTTAGGGTTTAATTTAGGTTAATATAACATTTTCATGATAACTAAAAAATATTAGAATTAGGGTTCGACACTTTGTTTTAATTGTAATTAATTCTTTTTTTCCTATTAAACATAAAAAACCACAAATACTAAAAAACATTTTTCTTTTTTTAAATTTTAATTTTAATTCTCATTAATTTAATTATTTTTGCAAAAGGGTCCAACGCCCATGTTCGTTATTATTTAATTTGCCTATTTATTTTATTTCGTTTATTATAATTATGTAATTCTCCCAAAGCTTTGTAATTTAAACTTTTCGCACTTTTACTTCGCTTTCTTTATTTTCCGTCAAATCGGGTCCGGTTTAATTTTGGCGATGTGGACCCGCGCCGTTTGTAATAGTTAGGTTTATTTTCCGCAATATTAACTGTTAAATAAGCATGCAAGAATGAATGACAATAAATAAAAACAAACGCATAGATCACAAATAAACATGACAAGACAAATGCAAATGAAACATGACACACAATTCGCACACACCACCCCTAGGGTACGCCTCACTGTTGCCTTTCGAAAGGTGATCGTCGAGTAGAGGACGTCTTAGTAAGTCCTCATGATCCGGGAACCTGGCATGAGGGTAGCTTCTAAGGTGTCTTCCTATTGCTCCGGTGATCACCATGTCCCTAAAACTCGAATTGACCCGAACACCTCCAACGGTGGTGCTACCTACCTCTCAATGGTGGGATGGCACTACTTTTAAGGACATTTACACAGACGAATTCCTTAGGGTAGGTAGACGACTCATGGATACTTGCTCTAATCTCAAAACAAACTCAAAAAGACTTTTCACACCAACACTTTTCAAGAGCTTTCGAAGTAAATTTTTCAAACACTCTGACGTACGAGTCGAACTGAAATTTTTCAAAGAAACTTTTTAAACCCACATTGAAAAGCAAACAAACATTTTTGAAAACACATTGAGCAAGTATCTAAGAGCCCATGGATAACCATGGATAGAAAGGGTGCTAACACCTTCCCTTTCTATAATCTACCTCCCGAACCGAGAGCAATCTCTTTAAAGGAATTTTTCTGTGCTTTTGTCCTTTCCATTTGGAGAAAATAAAAGACGGTGGCGACTCTTGCTTCCGCGACATTTCGCGAACCAGCGTTAAACAGTCAGTTCCAGATCCACCGATCACACATGCATTTCATAATGATGTTCCCAAAATAAATGAGATTGTGTTATATGCATTTTGTATGCATATGTCATGATGTGTAAATGTGTAATGTTATTGAAATGTATCTACGTCTGGGAAAATAAATCCCTGACAACTGTTGGGAAGATTTGGGAAGCTTAAATCCCAGACTACTGCTGGAGATAAAGAGTATGTTTATCTTCAATCTTGCTTGGAGTGCTTTTGTTGGGAATTCGTGTTTGTTTGTTTGAGGAAACTCTTGAAAGGAATGTTAGTTTCTGCTTGGGAAGTAGGGTTCAGGAACTTTGGTTGTTCATTGCTCTACTGGGGAATTTGATTCTTATATGCCCTGATTGGGGATAAAAGAGATGACTAAACTTTCGACTTGTCTGGAGAAGGATAGTTGACTGGTATCTGGTCAAAATCCAGGCTTTGCAGCGACTTTCTGGGGAGGATGAAGTTAACTGTTATCTGGTCGGATTCCAGGCTTCGCATCAACTTACTGGGGATAGTATCAACTCCGTTGGGGACAAGGGGTTTTGTCCGTTGATTTGAAACAGTGTGAGAAAATACCCGTGTTGGAGAATATGTAGTTTGTTAGGGAAATAAACCTTGTTGAGGAGATTATTTTGAAGACCTTATTGGGGAGATGAATTCTTTTGGGGAGAACTCCGCAAGGTTTCTTTTTTCAGTAAGACCAACTCAGTTGGGGAGTGTCAGAATGAATCTGAGCCTTGATTGTATCTAAGGAGATATTGAACGAGTATTAGAATGACATCTATCTGGATCGTATCTGAGATGTATCTGTAGGAGAGTCTGGAATGAATGTTAGAATAAATTTGTATTTAGACTGCATCTGCACTGTATCTAGAAGATGATAAACTGCCAGAAATTTCCATCTGTTTGGGAATTGGCATGATGTATGCATTCGTTAAGAGAAGATCAAACTCCTCTATCTGCTGGTGAGTTTCACTATGACATTGGTTGGAGGATTCCCCACTTTTGTTTGAAGATGCTTATGCGCTTGTCGGAGATAGCCTTGTAGAGGTGGCTCTGGAGACTTCACTGGGGATCACCTTATGAAAAGGACTTTGTGGGGGATAATCTTATTGAAGTGATTTTGTGGGGATATCTATGAATTTGGCCTTGTGGGGTTTTGTGGACAGCTTGAACTCTATCTTCTCCTAGAGTCCTTAGTAAATATTGATCAGAGTGACAAATCTTTTACTGATAGAAAAAATGATAAGATAAAAGGACATAGTCGTATGCTTTAATTCCTAACTTTTGCTTGGACCGCCCTTTCGGGTTTTCAGTCCAACGGGATACCCTTTTTTTCCTAAGCCGCCTTTTCAGGTTTTTGACTTGCCGGGTGTACAATCTTTTGCACATTTATCCCTAATTTTTACCTGAACCTTTTGGTTCACCAGGATACCCTTATTTTCGCCTAGGTGTGTCAACCTAGCGAGTCTCTTTTATGCGTAGTATTTTCTGACTATGTCCACATGGAGAGCCGTCACTGTCTATGATAGAAAGCATTGTAAAAATAACAGAAAATGTGTGCCCCCTGGCTATTCAGGACTTTATGAGAGATTTCTTAGAATCTTAACTTGACTGCCACTGATGAGTTGGACAATAACATGTCATGCCCCCTTGATTATAGGAGATTTATCATTGGAAGTGTTTTTCCATTTGAAGTGATTTTGAGAGAGTTTTCGTTCATTGGATATTCGTCATGTGAATTTCTCCGTTGTCGAACAATTAGCCATATGCAAACAGCGGTATTCAGACAATGTAAAGTTTATGTTTGTCTTGAGAAAAAAATTGAAAAATGCATTTTTAATAAGCAACAAAATTTTGTAAGAATATGAATTCAACTCATGATTTACAGTAAGCCTTACAGGAGTCAGAATACCTTTTGTAACAGCATGCTTTCGGGCTAACATATGCTTCAATTAGGACTTTTAAAGGGTTGTAACGTGACATGGTTCACGGCTTAAGAAACAAAAGATAAGGCTTAAATTTTATTTGTACCCAACCCATTCTCCACGATGTTCTCCAGTCCCAAACTCAGTCGATTGCGCGCTTATCTCCTACTAGAATCTGGAATGATATTTTGGTGATGGTTCGGATATTGGAAGTTTATTTGGGAAGGCATCCATTTTTGTAACATTTTTCATGTTGTCGAGGATTTGTAGTGACATTTTTTTTATCTATTATCCCTAATTTTTGTCTGACTGTTCTTGTTTTGAGATTACAGCCAGCGGGATGCCCTAGTTTTTCTTAAGTCTCCTTCATAGGTTTTGACCTAGTGGGCTTTTATTTTTGACAGGTAAAGACTGCCTATTTCATGGGAAACCAACACCATCTTTTGATTCAGAAGGATATTTTCGTTGTGAAGTGGAAGCTTGTGACTGAATGCGCATTTGAATTAACTGGGAAACTACCATGCCCTGGGTTATGATTAAAGGTTTCAAATTGTGCAAAAAAGAAAACTCCTACTTCTTAGGCTCAAAGGGGTTGACTAGAGATTATCTTCCTTATAATTCCACTATTTAGGAATTGAAAGAACACCTGTACATCATCAGCAAGGTCTGTCCAAAATCATACTGTATGAGATTATGACATTGTTTTCGTCATCCTCCCTCTAAAGGCTTACAACTTTTAACGAGAGTTGAATATCACAAAAGGGAGTAAAAAGCACAGTTTAAATATAGTGAAAACGAATGGGTTAACTCAAGACAAACATATGCAATGCATTAATGAGAACAACCAAAGTCTGACATAAGGACAAATGTTTAAACAAAGAAATTACAACTGAAAATTTGAATGAACAAAAATTTCTCCACCTAAATTTGTCACTTCAAATGGTGTACTTTTGAAGGATGATAGAAAAATTACAGTTCACCATCTTGTGTAAACTCCAAAACTCCTTTGTTGATCAGGTCTTAAATTTTGTTCTTCAACACCCAACAGTGGTTAGTGTCATGCCCACGACTGTTGGAATGGTACACACATATTTCATTATGTTGGTAGCAGGGAGAAGAAGTATCAGGTTTTTGAGGAGGCTCCCTCAATGCAACCAGCTTGGGTTCTAATACATGATACAATGCTTGAGTCAAGGACATGTTGATCTCAGTAGATTGTCTTTTTGGAGTATCTTTCCTATGTTGACTACCTTGTTGTTGTTGGACTCTCAGTGTAGTAGCCATTTTAAAAGGTGTTCTTTCGACCAAACCAACTTCTTGTCTCATCGGAGGCTGAGTAATGACTATATCCCCAGCCTTGACTATTTGTTTCATACAGTTGCATCCGTCTTGATGAATCTTGTTGACGAGGGCTCTCAACTCTTCTTGTCCCCGAGCTAAGTTTTGGATAAGAGTCATTTGTCTCAGCATCTGGATTCTCATCATTGTTATCTCGGCTTGCAATTGTCTTATTTGGCCCTCCTTGTCGTCTTTAAGATTGTTATTGTTCATGCTCTCAATGAAAAGTTATTTCACTTCTTCTTGCCCCTTGGATAGATTCAGGAACAACTCTTGAAGCTGATCATTTTGGGTCTGAAGATCTTGGACAGTCTGCTCGAGGGCCACTTTTACTGAAATAAACAATAAGCGGATGAGGAAACTTGTATGGGGAAAACCTGTCATGATATGATGCATGGTGTAATACGGTGGAAGAACTGACTTGGGTGTTTTGCATTTGATCGCAATTGTTGCGGATAGCAAGAGTCGCCACCGACTTTTCTTTTATCCAATAAGGAAAGGGTGAAAAGAATAGCAAAAACCTTTGAGATATTTTCTTGAGTTCGGGGGGTAAATCATGAAAAAGAAAGGTGTTAGCACCCTTTTCATCCATAGTTATTCATGGGCTCTTAGTTTCTTGCTAGATCACTTTTTAAATTGCTTTGTTTGAAATGTGTTTGTGGTGGGTTTTGAAAGTATTTTTGAAAAGCGCCCTCGTTTTAGGAAAACTTTGTAATGATTCTCGTCTCTATAAGAATGTATATAAAGTTTTGGACTTTTGAAAATATTTCATGTTTTTGAAAGTGTGTAGTGTGTTTGAAAAGATGTATTTTTTGAAGATGGATTGGTAGCAAGAAACTAAGAACGTTCTACCTATTCAAAAGTCTTTTGTTCATTTCCTCCTTCCTTTGATATTTCCATATTACCATTGTTTGATAAGTAGCCCTATCATTGGATGTAAAGGGACGGACGTGGGTCATCGTATAGTCATAATATGCAATGTTGTGAGATACCTTAGAAATTTTCTTAAGGGTCTAAGATCATTTGTAAGGCAACATTTGAAGCGTCGTCGAGGGACTATGATCTTGTGTTTTTGATTATTTTTGCTAAGGTATCACACATGCATAACATGGTCATTTTTCTTAAGGAAACAAATGGGGTTAACCCTAGGGGTGTAGGTATGCAAGTGTTTGTATTTCATGCATTTTTGTTTGTCTTGAATTAGGGTTTTCTAA
Source organism: Vicia faba (assembly GCA_948472305.1). Lineage (NCBI taxonomy): Eukaryota > Viridiplantae > Streptophyta > Magnoliopsida > Fabales > Fabaceae > Vicia > Vicia faba. Next base: position 824,206,762 of record OX451737.1, on the reverse strand, counting down.
GAATTGATTTTATCTTTCCATACAAATCCTAATTACTAGCATTTATATGAAAGCGATAAATTGGGAAAGTAAATTTAATATGCTATTACATCATTTAGGGAGGTGGTATACAAATTTACAAATGGGGGATTGCAAGTAAACCTAATTATATATTACAACCATATTGAATATTTAATTGAATATACAAAAAATGTAAAGAATATAATGTACAAGGAATTAAGTGGACAAGAATTAATTTAGTTTTTGGATTTGTTTGGTTTTGTTAAGGAAAAGGTTTTGTTTTAACCTAATCTACCAAAAGAAAAGATGATTAACTTAAAGAATAAGAAATTAAACCTAAATTAAATAAAGAAACATTTTTTAGGGTTTTTGAGAAAAGATTTTAATGTTAATTAAATAATATGAAAATTAATTAAAGAAAATCCTAAGTTCCTAAATCAAAATAAACTAAGCCTAAGTCTTATTTAATTTATTTAAGAAAAGAATTAAATTTATTTAAGAAAAATATTTCAATGTGTAAAATAAATAATAAAAATCGTAGTTCTAATTGATTTTTAGCAAATTAATAAACCTAAGGTGTGATAAAAATAACTTATTTTTATATCAATAATTAGTTTAATTTAAATAAACCTAAATCTAATATTTTTATGATTTTTATGATTTTTATGATTTTTAAATAAAAATGATTAAAATAAAACAAATAATAAAAATGATAAAAGAAATAAATAGGCCAGGTGTGTGAAAGTGAACATGGGGGTGAGAATGGAGTAAATATGTTAGGCCCAGCCAAGGAGGCCCAAGCGCTGTCTGATTCAAACAAAAAATAGAAAAAATGTAAAAAAGGGCAAAAGGTCTCGCTGGGGTTCGAACCCAAGACCACCTAATACGCGCGCGCTTCTTGTACCACTGGGGTGGCCTGTTTCATCTGTTAGTTATACAACAATCAATAAACTTAAAATGAACTAAGTCCATGTTATAACTTCATCTTCAACCTCCAGCCCGAATCCCTGCAACTTAATCATTTCTCATCCATTTGCAAAAATGTAAACATCAAACTTATTCCAAATTTCACAATGATTCCATAAATGTAAATTATTAAAGCTATAAATCAAAGATGAGCATGAATTTTGTTGGCCCTAATCTGAAACCTAATTTTTCCAGGAATTTCAATCTCAAAATTCTCCCTACTCGGTCAATATAAATGAAAACTATGGACATGTACAGTATCAGAGCAATGATATCTACATTTTATCTTTGAAAATGGAAGCCTAACAATGCCTAAATGAAGAGATGAAAGTTCATAAAAATACCTCAAAAACTGGAAATCGTAAAATGAGTTTGAGCTTGTTCCAAGTGATGGTGATGATCAGGTTAGCTTCCTTGAACCTCTAGGAAGATAATGCAATAGTTGGCTTGAACTGAGAATGGTTAAAATGGCCGGGAGAAGTCAAGATGCAGACCTCTGTTTTTGGTTATGGAGAATGGTATAAATGGTGTTACAATTTGCAAACATGTATTGGGATGGTTTGTGTATGATGCTATGAAGCTTTTGGAAGGATTAAGCCAAGAAACGCACGAGTGGTTTTGAAGATTGGAGTTCAAAGTTAGAAATGACACAAAAATGGAGATTTTGTGAAATTTATAGCTTGAGATAATTTGGGAGTGCTTAAGGGCTTCTAATCTCATGTGTAGCTTGCAAATGGACCTCTCTATTTATAGAGAAAGGTTGGAGGGAAGGGGCTGATCAGATTGTAAGATTACAAGTTATGGTTTAGTTGAAACATAACTTGTGATTTCTTTGAGAAATCAAAGTTCTAAAGCATGGTACAATAGCTTGTATGGAGGTTGAACCCTTTAAACATGTTGCTTCTGCACATACATGTTGAGTGTGTGCAGAGGGAGCAATTGCGAAACTCAATGCATTGACTTTGTGAAAAAGCTTGCTTTACAAGAATGGAAATGCAACCTTTCTCCCTAAAATGGCAAAATGATTTGGATAATGCTTAAACCAAATGGGAAATGGCTCAAACGTTTATACAAACCATTAATTATAGAGTGATAAACAAGTTTGAGGCCTGAAAAATGAAGATTACGCAACATGGCTATGAGATTTGCTCAAGTGTTCATCAAGAAAATGACCTATAATTCAAGTTTATGAGGCCATCTTCATCTCTTCAAAACTTATAGCTCAAGCATGATCTCAATGAGTTCTTGGACTTTTTAGAAATCTTGTAACATGATCTAAAACTTTTATGTTGGACATTTTTGAAAATTAAATTTGGAACTATATGAAATTTGGCCAAGAAGTTAGGTCAAAAATCTGCCTAATTAGGGCAAAATTTCACTAAGTGTTTTAGGTTTCATGTACATGTCTTCATAAATTTATAACTTAAAGTCAAGCATTTTTATAACTTTATTCCTTATAAAAAGTTTTAGATCTCATTAATATCTATAACTTTCATGTTGGAAGTTTTTCTTGAATCATCTTGCATCATGGTGAAAATTTGGTACAAAGTCATGAAAAAAAAGTAAATTTTCCAATACTTAGAAAAATTTGTCTTGGAAATTTTGACTTTTCAAAATGAATTTTGACTTTTTGATTTCTTGATGAACAAACTTCATATTTGACATGTCTTGATGAAATGTGATTTTTGAAACATGATATTGATTAAAAAGTCAAAATTTGACTTTTCAGTGTATCAATTGACTTTTCATCAGTTGACTGAATTTCAACTATCAATCAATTTATATTTGGAAGTTTTTTGAACTATACCATTAGGTCAAAATGACACATTTTAATCCTTGAGATTATGATTCAAACCAAAAAGTCATGTGTTAGGTCAAAACTCAAAAATTGAACCTTCTCAATCAAAACCTTAATTTTGACCATTTTGCCCTTTTGATAATCTGATCAAGTTTCTTGAGAAATTATGATCCAAACTTGATCAATTGCCATATATGAGTTCAAAATGTTGATATGGATCAAAAATTATGAAGTTTGACTGTAAATTGATCACAGTTGACTTTTTCCTTAATACAGTTGATTTTGGGTCAACTAATCAATTGACTGAGCAAAAATGTGATCTAAAGCTTGAAACTTGACATGAGAAATCTTGGGAGTCCAAAATGATCCATGAAATCCATATGAAGCATTAAAAGTCCAATTGTCCTTGTATAAACTCAAACCTTAATTCTGAGTCATCGGTGCTTGAGGAGGTGTCTTGAGCTGATCAAACCTTGTGCAGTCTTGAATCAATAGAGATCTTGTGGGAGAGCTCTTGAGAAATTAAGAGGGAAATTTTTGAGGTACAACACATGGTATGTGGATGAAATTTTTTCAAGGATCTCGCGGGGTAAACACAAGAAGATGTTAGAAGTTGAATTTTGACTACAACTTTGATTGAAGAACTTCATATCGTTGAATGTCCTTCTACAAGAATCAAGCTCACTGTGTCAAGTGGGTCATAGCCCTTAACTCAAGATAACATGCTTTGGCCTTCGATGGCACCTGGTTAGAGGAAAATAAATCCTCTTTCCCCTTGATAGATGTCTGGTTCAACATAACTCTGCATCATAAGCCCTTGAGACCCTTGAAATGGTTATTGAAAATGCTATGGTATGATGTCATGATGTTTATGTACAAGTAATCATATGTAATTAAAGAAAACAAGTCCTTAGGTTTAGGATTGCATGGGGTTTGTGGGTAAGTACCCTCTTGAAGTTTAGTTAGTTCAACATGTCCTAGAAAGTAATCGGGTTCTAGGGAATCTTAATATCACTGATCATTCTTCATCAGGCATTGTTTCAGCACAAGCCTCTTTATTAGTGACAGAAATGTCCCGAAAGTCCGATCTCAATGAGGGTAGCATCGATTATCAACCAACTTCGGACTGCACCAAAGCTGGCTATCTCACTACCTCCTAATGGCTAAGTTGTTCAATTAAAGTTTTTATGGTCAGTTAGTGCTTCATGACACCACACAGCGGCCTCGTATTCTCTTTGACTGGACTCAAGGGCTACCGGTACCAACAAATGTGTCACACTAATGTAGCCATCGTTTTAACCATGTTGATATACCCCGTACAGTCCCCACGATCTATTGCTACTTACCTAATATTGTTCCCGATCCGGGTAGAGGATCAAAACAAAAACCAAACAAGGACCCAAAATGTAAAGCAAACAAGTCAAACAAATGAAAGATTTTTAAAAGTGATCTAGTCTTTAAGGTAACCCCACTCTATCAGCATATCCCCAGTAGAGTCACCAGTTCTGTAATACGGTGGGAACAGACTTGTGTGTTTTGCATTTGATTGCAATTGTTGCGGATACCAAGAGTCGCCACTGACTTTTCTTTTATCCAATAAAGGAAAGGGTGAAAAGAACAGGAAAGACCTTTTGAGAATTTTTTTGAGTTCGGGGGGTAGGTAATGAAAAGGGAAGGTGTTAGCACCCTTTTCATCTGTAGTTATCTACGGGATCTTAGTTGCTAGCTCACTTTGAAATGCTTTATTTGAAATGTGTTTGTGATGTTTTGAAAGTATTTTTAAAAGTGCATTCATTTAGGAGAACTTTGTAATGATTCTCGTCTCTATAAGAATGTATACAAAGTGTTAACTTTTGAAAATATTTCATTTGAAAGTGTTGGTGTGTTTGAAATATGTTTTGAGATCTTGTGAGCAAGCAACTACGAGCGTTCTACCTACTCAAAAAGTCTTTGTTCATTTCCTCCTCCTTTAGATATTAGTATCTTACCATTGATTAATAAGAAGCCTTATCATTGGATGTGAAGGGACGGGTGTGGGTCGTCGTGTACTCGTAGAAGGCAACATTGTAGAATACCTTAGCAATTTTTTGTAAGGGTCTAAGATCGTTTATCGAAGGCAACATCGAAGGGTCATTGAGGGACTACGATCTTGTATTCTAGGGCCATTGCTAAAGTATACCATGTTCGAGGGACATGACTATTTTTATCCGAGGCAACAAGTGTGGGTTACCCTAGAGGTGAAAGTGTGTAAGGTGTTTATTTTTCATACATTGTTTTGTCTTGAATTAGGGTTTGCTACTTGTTGATTTTAGTCTTTCCATACAAACCCTAATTACTAGCATTTATATTAGAAAGCGATAAATTGCGGAAATTAAATATCCTACGCTATTACATCATTTGAGGATTGGGGATACAAATTTACAAATGGGGGGATGACAAATAATTTAAACCTAAGTTACTATTACAACCATATCGAATTGAATAAGAATGTACAAGAAATAGGTAAAGATAATGTACAAAGACGTAAATGTGATGTGTAAAAAAAAGGTTTTTGTTTTTATGAAAGGTCTTGATTTAATTAACTAAAAGAAAATAAATTAATTAAACTAAGAAAATTAAAACTTAAGTTAATTAAGAAAATTAATTTGATTAAAGAATCAAGTTTAGGATTTTTATGAAAAGGTTTTAATTAAATTAAATTAGTATATATAAAAAAATTAATTAATTAAAAGCCCTAAGTTCTAAATTAATTTTAAAGAAAAGATAAACCTAAGTCTAAATATTAAATAAATTTTAAGAATAGAAATTGATTTTAATAAATAAAAAATTGGCTTTTGGTTTAGAAAGAAATAACAATAGGAATATTTTGAAAAATCAAATCCAAACTCAGCATGTATCGATACATAATGGCCTGCATTGGCTCATTTTTCTGTTTTGCATCGACACATGTTATTTTCTTTCTCCTGGAAGTCAAAAACAACTCAGTATGAGTCGACACATAAGGGTTTGTATCGACTCATTTCTGTTTCGTATCGATAAATCCGCATTTTGTATCGACTCATAACCTTTTTGTATATAGCATGTGTCAACTCATAGTGTTTCGTATCGACTCATACTGCTATTTTTTTACTTCTATCATTGTTCTGCTACATGTAAAAGTCAGTTCTCAACACATGGTTAATGAAAATGAAAAGCAAGCATATGGTTAGCTTCAAGGAAATGATATTTACATTTTATCTTTACAAATGAACCATTAATGATGCTTTATATGAAGAGCTCAAAGTCAAGAAAACTTACCTTGAAACTAAAGTTTGTATTTTGACTTAGAGTTGGAGAAACCAAGTTGTAGGTTGCTATTTTTTTTGGTAAATGGTGATGATGATGTAATAGAAGTTGTTCTTGTGTTTGAAAAACTTCTATATGAGGTATATGAAGTATGTGGATGGTTTATTTGTACAGAACTTGCAAGGTGTGAGAGGTTCAAAGATTTGGACTTCAAATCTCAAGAGTGGAGGTTTTATGGACAGTTATGGATTTTTGAGAGTATAAGATTTTGAGGGCTTGTCTACACAACAAAAAAAACTTATTTCTTAGCTTGCAAATGGCCTCTCTATTTATAGAGGAGGTTTGAGAGGATGAGAGAGTTTGTTTTATAAGTTGTTAAAATTCTGGTTTGGTTGAGATGAAACAACCAAGTTATATGAAATTTGATGTCCCAATGCATGGTACAAGCATGGTATGAAGTTGCTAGAGGCTTTTAGGCATGTTACTTATTTCTTTGGCATTGTGTATGTGCAGAGAAAATAATTGAGAGGCTCAAGGAGATGACAATTGCATAAAGTTTGCTTTATGTGAATGGCAATGGTGCCTTTGTGCCATAAATGGAATGATGCAGTGGACAGTGCTTGAATCACTTGGATAATAGTTCAATAAATTGTGTAAACATCTGATTATGGATAGATTTGTAAGTCAAAAGGCCTGCAAAGTAAGATTATGCAGCATGGCATAAGGACTTTGTTGTATGTTCTTCAACAAAATGACTTGCAATTCAAGAATGGATGCCCAACTTCAAGCCTTTGAATCTCCTAGCTCAAGTATGATAAATTCATGCTCTTGGACATTTTGGAAAGCTTTAAAAATTGTTTACGTCTTTCATGTTGACCATTTTGGATAACTCAAATTGGAACTTGATGAAAAATGGCCAAGAAGTTAAGATAAAAACTGACCAAAATCTGTTGAAATTTTCACTAAGTGTTTATACAAAAATGTCATGACTTCATGGGCTCATATCTTCAAATATAAGCATTTTTTGGGCCTCAACCCTCTAATACAAAGTTGTAGAATTCATCAATATCTACAACTTTCATGTTAAAGGTTTTCTTTGAATCATCTTGCATCTTGGTGAAAAAATGTCATAAAATTATGAAATTATCATATTTAAAACACTTAGAAAAAAATTCTAAGTATAGAAAATGTTGACTTTTTCCAATGACCTTTTGACTTTCTTGATTTCTTAATGATCAAGTTTCATATTTTTGAATGTCTTTATGAAGTGTGATCTTTGAAACTCAAATTTGATCAAAAAGTCAAAGTTTGACTTTTCAATATACAGTTGACTTTTTCATCAATTGACCAAATTTCATCTATCAATCCAATGATCTTGAGAAATAAGAGGGCAAATTTTGGGGTACAACAGTTAGCAAGATTCATTTCTAAAGGATTTGTTTACCCAATATGTCAATCAACGATATATCGTACTCAGTAACTGATAGGGGTCAGGAGGATGAGTAAGCATATATGTTTGATCAAACATTAATTTGATACAACATCTTTTTCAGTTTGGGCAAGAAACCATTTTTTTAATGTTTCATAATGAAGACCAATCTATCTTCAGCAAAGGGTTTTGTAAAAATATCAGCCCATTGATGGTATATATCTATGAATTTTAAAGATAAGATTCCCTTCTTAACATAGTCTCTGATGAAGTGATGTTTTATCTCAATATGTTTAGCCCTAGAATGTAAGATTATATTTTTAGATAAACAAATACAAGAAGTATTATCGCAAAATATAGGAATGTTATTTTCAAAAATTTGATAATTCTCAAGCTGAATCATCATCCAAAGAATTTGAGTACTACATCCAGAAGTATATATGTATTTGGCTTTTATAGTGGAGAGCACTATTGTGGATTGCCTTTTGCAGGACCATGAGATCAAACTTTCCACAAGAAGTTGACAGTTTCTATAAGTACTTTTCCTCTCGAGTTTATAACCAACATAGTCAAAATCAGAATAACCTACTAATTTATACTCACTTGATTTTTTATAAGACAAACCGAGATTATTAGTACCTTTCAGATACTTAAAAATTCTCTTAACAACAGTTAAGTGAGATTCTCTAGGATATGATTGGAAGTGAGCATACAAACACACACTGAATAGGATATCAGGTCTAGAAGCAGTTAAATATAGTAGAGAGCCTATCATACTATGTATAGCTTCTGATCTACTTTACCGCTTACTTCATCTTTTTTAAGAATACATGTGGGGTGCATTAGAGTTTTGGTGATCTTGCATTCAGACAAGTTGAAATTCTTCAAAAGTTATTTGGTATACTTGATCTGATAAATGAATGTCTCTTTTGATCCTTGGTTCATCTGAATCCTAAGAAAGAACTTGAGCTCTTCCATTAAGCTCATTTCAAACTCAGCCTACATAGTCTTAGCAAATTCTTTGCACACAGTAGCATTAACATAACTAAATATGATATCATCAATATAAATTTGAACTATTATAATATCATTTTCGAATGACTTGCAAAATAAGGTGGTATCAACCTTTCCTCTGGTGAAACCCTTTTCTAAAAGAAAATTGCTTAATCTTTCATACCAAGCTCTACGAGCTTTTTCAGACTGTACAATTATTTTTTAAGTTTGAATACAAAGTTTGGATTTTTAGTATCTTCAAAACCATGAGGTTGGTGAACATACACTTCCTCAGTTATGTAGCCATTCAGAAATGCACTTTTAACATCCATCTGATACAGGATTATATTGTGATTAACAGCAAAAGAAATTAACAGACGAATAGACTTTAACTTGGAAACTAGTGCAAGGGTTTATGTATAGTAAATTCCTTCTTGATGACTATTTCTTTGTGCAACTAGACGAGCTTTGTTTCTTACCACATCTTCTTCTCATTGAGCTTATTTCTAAAGACCCACTTAGTTCCAATAACGTGAGTATCTTTGGGTCTAGGAACTAGATCTCATACATCATTAACTGAGAATTGATTGAGTTCTTCCTGCATGGCTAGAGATTAATCATTGTCAAGAAGTGCTTCATCAATGGATGTAAGATCTATCAAGGACACCAAACCAAGAAGTGAATCTTCAGCAGGTTTGAAAAATGATTTGGTTCTGACAGGTTCAGTTTTATCTCCTAGAATTAATTCTTCTTAGTGTGATAATCTTTGTTTAGGCTTTCTCAAGGGTATTTATGCCTTGACTTCTTCTGGTTAAGCGTCTTCTGACTCTTTGACCTCTTGCTCTTCTGAACCAGCTTCATTAACTTCAGCTCATAAGTAGGTAATCTCTAAATCTGCAAGTTCTTTAACTAGATTTGAGTTTTCAAGGTCAAGCTTATCATTGAATCTAACATGGATTGATTCTTCAACAATAAGTGTTTCATTGTTATATACTCAGTAACCTTTTGAGTGTTCAAATATTCTAACATGATACAACTTTGAGCTTTAGAATCAAACTTGTTGAGATTCTCTTTAGTGTTTAATATAAAACAAGAGCATCCAAAAGGATGAAAATAAGAAATATTGGGCTTCTTGTTCTTCCATAATTCATAGGGATTCTTACCCAAAATAGGTCTTATAGAAACTTTATTTTAAATGTAACACGTTGTGTTTACAGCCTTTGCGAAGAAGTGTTTTTCCATGTTGGTTTTATTTATCATGGTTCTAGACATTTCTTGCAAAGTCTTATTCTTTCTTTCTACGACTCCATTTTGTTGTGGGGTTCTGGGGCAGGAGAAATCATGTGCAATGCCATTCTCATCAAATAGTTTTTGAAAGTGTTTGTTCTCAAATTCTCTTCCATGATCACTTCTAACCTTAATAATTCTGAGACTCGTCTCATTTTGTACTTTATTATAGAATGAGTTGAATATATAGTGTGACTCATCCTTGTATCTAAGAAATTTTATCCAAGTTCATCTGCTATAGTCATCAACAATGACTAATCCATACTTCTTTCCATTAATTGATGCAGTCTTTACTGGACCAAACAAATAAATGTGCAGAAGTTCCAATAGTATAAAGGTAGAAACAACATTATTTTCTTTAAAAGAGGTTTTTGAAAAATTTTCCTTCTGACATGCTTCACAAAGAGCTTCTGAAGAAAATTTCAAATTGGGAAGGCCTTTGACTAAATTGAGTTTGTTTAGCTGAGATATTATTTTCAAGCTGACATGGCCCAATCGTCTATGCCAACTACATTGCTCTTTATTAACTAACATAATACATTTTAAATTTTATTCTTTAAGATCAGAAAGTCTAATTTTATAGATGTTATTTTTCCTTTTACCATTGAATATAATATAACCATCCTTCTGACTAACAGCTTTACAAGAATTTTGATTAAAAATAATATCATAACCATTATCACTTAATTGACTTATAGATGACAAATTATGCATTAATCCATCAACAAGTAAAACATTAGTTATAGAGGGAATATAACCATTACCAACTATTTTGAAGCCGATGATCTTTCCCTTCTGATCGCCTCTAAAGCCCACGACGCCTCCAGGTTTTATTTTCAGAATGTTAAACATATGCCTTCTTCTTGTCATGTGGTACAAACAGCCATAGTCTAGATACCATAATTGATGCTTAACTTGTGCTACTAAGGACTTTTCTTCTGCGTCTGATTCTGATTTTGCTTCATCCTCTGGAGAACACTCTACTTTAGAATTTTTTATATGAGCCATTAATGTTACGTTAACATGTTCTTCTTCTGAGTAGTCTTCAGAGATATCCCAAGTCAATAGTAGACACTTCATTTTGCTTTGAGATCTCTTTTCCTAGGCTTGTCCTTTTGAAGTTTAGGACAATCATTCTTGTAGTGTCCTGGCTTATTGCATTCATAACAAGTGACTTTTTTGCCACTAGACTTCCTTTGACCAGAAGTAGACGCGAAGCGACCTCCTGTCCTTCTAGTAATTTTGAACTTATTGCCTTGATTTATCTTCTAGAGACGGTTAACCCTTATGGACAATAGATACAACTCAGCTTCTTCTTCATCATAATCTTCTTCCAAATCCTCAATCTCTTCAGCTTAAAGAGCTTTGGACTTCTCAGATCTCCTAAAAAATTTGAGCGTAATAGATTTCCCTCTTCTCTGAGGTTCATCCTGATCTAGCTCAATCTCATTTCTTCTTATAGAACTCACCAGTTCTTCTAGATAAGTGTTGTTCAAATCCTTTACAAGCTCGAGCGCAGTCACCATAGGCCTCCATTTGGATGACAAGCTTATGCTAATTTTCTTCACGTGATCTACTGTTGAGTAACCTTTGTTTAGAACTTTCAATTATGCAACTAAGGTTTGAAACTTTGAGAACATGATCACAATTGTTTCATCATACTCCGTCTTGAAGGCTTCGTACTTTTGAATCAAGGTCAAAGCCTTGGTTTCCTTGACTTGATCATTTCCTTTATGAGTCATTTTGAGAGAGTCAAATATAGACTTAGTTGAGTCTCTATTTGTGATCTTCTCATACTCAATGTAAGAAATAACATTCATCAATATGGTTCTTTCTTTGTGATGATTCTTACAATCTTTCTTTTGTTGATCAGTCATAGCTTTCCTTTAAATTTGCTTTCCATTTGAATTTGTAGGATGTTCATATCCATCGACTAACATATCCCAGAGATCAACATCATGACCTAGAAAGAAACATTCTAGTCTATCTTTCCAGTACATAAACTTTTCAACATAAAAAATGGGAGGTTGAGCATTTTAGTTATCTTTATCAGAAACTGGAGCAGGTGGTGGCGGAACAGGATCAACCATAGTGTTTCTAAAACTCGTCTAAATCTTTATCTGACACGGTTAAGTGTTTGATAGATATCAATACCAAAACCTGAGCTCTGATGCCAATTGAATGTGAGAGAAACACAAGAAATAGGGGTTTGAATTGGGTTGCACCAAATATAATCTTTTTGCAACTCAAAAACATAAAAATAACAAGTGAATAAAAATAGATGAACATGATTATGTTTATTCTGGTTCACTGTTAACTAAGTTACTCTAGTCCACTCTGCAAGGTGATTTTCCTTATGCACAAGTACTTAATCCACTATAATCAACCAGATTATGCACAACCACAATAGTTCTGATCAATCCTATTGGAACCTCCAATAAGTCTGATGATCCTTATTTCTAACCACTATGGCCGCAGCCAAAGTCTTCTTGAGAATCCAGACTATATAGAGTCTCTCAAGGAATCTACAATAACAGTTTATTACAAATATGTGTATATAAAGAGGCTTCTACACAAGAAGATTACACAACGTTTAAGTACAATAACACAAAAGTGTTGATAGCGAGATACGAGCAAAATCTCCTTGCTTATTTACAAAACTATACAAAATATTTCTCTACATAGTTTTTGTGTAGCGGTTTAGTGTAGTTTTGTTGAATTGATTCATTGATTTAAAATTCTTCCATGTACTTTTTTGTAGATAAAAAGAAGAGATTTGTTGGAGGATAGAATAAGAAATACAAATACATTTGTATTATTCCCAATGGTCATGGTGAGACTGGTAGACAATAGTACAAAAAAGTTTGTCCTTGCACTACTCTAAAGAGTAGATGTCACAATGTACTTTTGTACTTTATACTCACCATCACACACAATCATTTAGTATTCATCTTTGTCTTCTATGTCTTCAGAGGCTTCTGATATATTTTTTGATGAAGCACGTTGTAGAAGGACCAGAACCTAAGTCATTAGAACCTTTTAGTGCATGTTTAGAGAACTCTTTCCTTCTCAGTCTTCAGCACTTGGTCTTCAGAAGAATGTCTTTAGATCTTCAGAACTTCATTTAGTAAAACCTTGTCTTCAGCATCTTCAGAACTTAGAACATCAGAAGTTAAGCTTTAGAAGACCTTCAAAGCTTCCTTGAATAATTCACGGTCAGAAGCTCTTTTACTAACATTCCTTAAAATCATTGCATAAGATGCATTCCTTAATCTTGACTTAAATTTGTAACACGCCAAAGGTATTCTTCCAGAATCATGAGGTAGTTCCAATCTCAACATGAGGCAATGACCTCTTAATCACAATTTCCCAAAATCATTCGAGACATATTCACCTCCACTAACTTTCTTTAGAGTTTTGATTTTGTGATCACTTTGTTTTTCTACCATGGGTTTGAACTTCTTGAACACTTCTAGCACCACATATTTTTTTATCAAGTAAGTCCACAATTTTCTACTAATATCATCAACGAAGGTGACAAGGTACTTATTGCCTCAAATTGAGTCAACTTGGATCGGTCCACAAACATCTGAATACACCATCTCATGATGACACTTGGTTCTGTAAACTGCATCTTTTTTAAAATTTTGTTATGTGTTGCTTGGCCTGCACATACTCTTCACATACTTTAGTTTGCATATTGATCAATAGTGACCCCGTAACCATGTTGTTTTTCTCTATAGCATTGAGATCTCTGAAATTCAAATGCCAAGCCTATAGTGCCATATACATTCATCCTTACTAAATGAAGTTGTAAGACACATATGTTCCATTACTTTCAACTCAACCTTGAGCGTTCTGATCTAAGCCATATGGGCCTTTAGGATCAAACTCACATTTGCATCCATATCTTTTAGCATTTTGTTTTCCATGTGAATCTTGTAATTTCTTTCAAGCAATTGACCAATGCTTAAAATATTACACTTGATTCCAAGAATATACAACATATCTTTAATTAAAGAATGCTTAATTATTTTGCGTGATTGATACATCGTCAATCCCCTCTGCTACTAGTATGCTCTTATAATTTTTATTTCTTCCTCTTCTTCCCTTATTGTTGCCACCTTTGTGATTACTTTATCCACCACTTTTGTTGTAGTTGCTTTTGTCCTTTTGAAATATTGAATTGTTGGAATTTTGGGAGTTTCTTCCACCATTATTCGGATAGTTTATTCTACCTCTATTCATGGACCGCTTTCCTTTCACCTTCTTGTCTTTTCCAACAAAACGGACCTGCGAAGAAATTTCAGTTTTTGCCTTGTCAATGTTCCTCTCCTCCATTTTCTGCTCGTGAGCCTCAATAGAACTTTGTAACAACTACATTATCAAATTTTCATTCTAAAGATCTCAAGATTTTACTTATCACATTCTGCTCAGTGATTGTCTTTTCACGTGCTTTCACTTGATTCACCAACCTTGTGATTTTTGAAGTAAATTCACTAATGGTTTCCTTCTCTTCCATCTGAATTAGTTTCAGCTTTCTCTTATGAGTTTGTAACCTCGTCACCTTTGCTTTATCAACTCCTGCATAATTTTTCTCCATAATTTCTCAAGCTTTCTTTGAGGATATGCAGTCACCAACTTTCTCAAAGTTATCAGCATTAACACATTGATAAATGAGACACAAAACTTTCAAATCTTTCGTCTTCTCTTCTTTATGTGTAGTCCTTTGTGCGGTCGTTACACCTTCTACAAGTGGATTAACACTATTATTTATCACTTCAAGAACATCTTGATAATCAAGCAACACCTTCATCTGTTTGCAGCACTTATCGTAATTCTTCATATTGAGAATTGAAAGATTTGCAGAGATATGTTCATTAGAGATGAAAAGCATTTTCGCACACTATATTTTTTATCAAATAACCAAATTCTTGATGTCAAATGTTGGAGCAAAACTCAATCACAAAACAACAATGAACAAGAATGAAAATATAGAGAGTATGAGAATTAGAGAGAATATGGTGAAAATAGTGACAATATTATTAACTCAAACTAGATTATTAATATATCAATAGACAACTATACAGCAAACCAACTAACAGGAAGAAAAAAACAAAATTTTCAAGCATGTAATCAGTTATATAAAAGTTGTAACGAATTAAATGAAACTATTATTTGATTATGGCAAAAATGATAATCTATCAAATTTATCACCGATTTCAGATCACTTTTATTTAATTCTTTTGCTATTAACAAAATGGTAATCGGTTATACAAAATTTATAACCTTTACATCCTATTTGAAATATTTATTTCTTCAATAGTATTAATGTTACACATATTCGACATCGAACTCGTCTTTGTTCATATATCTCAACACATGTTGAATATTTGACATACTTGTGTTGGGAGGTATCCTTCTTAAAAGAGTTTATCATACAAATATCTGTTAAGGTATGGCGATAGAACTTGCCTCTTGTCCTAATTACATTTTGACACCTAATTAACCTCAGAAAACAACTTATAACAACAATGACATAAGTTAAGATTATCTAGTCTCACAACAAAAGATAAAATAGATTTAGTCCTACTATTGACAGTAACACAAGTCCTTGCTAACAAAGTAACCTCTAACATTCCTTGAACTTAAAACCACAATACAACATAAAACATCACATTCAAACACTTAATGAGAGTTGAAATCACCATCTTCATCCTTAAACTTTGTTTAGATCTGTTTCTTAGTTATTAATTATTATTGACCCATTCTTCATAATCATGTGACTTCTTAATTAATATTTCTTCAAAGTCTTAAACATCATTTATAGCTGTAGTATTTTAGATGATCACTTCACACAAGAAAAATCATGTTACCAATATTTATAGCAACAAGAGCATCTGGTCAAGAATCCTAAACATTAGGTACTAATGAAATGCCAAAATTGTGAAATTACAACAATTTCTCACCAATATACATTCATAATCCTGATTAATCATATAAAGATAAAACTTACTAATAAAGTATTGAAAGCAACAGAGACGTGTAACTTGAATATGACAACTCAGAACAAGTTAAGAGTTCCTTCTACAAATGAAATAGATAGGACCATTACATAGCCTACAAAGAACCAAAATAAAAAAAGATAGTAAACAAAACACCACACGTTTTCTAGTATCATAAGTCATCACTATGATTCTTCCAACACAAGTTCCTATAACGTGAAAGAATTAACCTTGACATAGTTTCTTTTATAGCTATATATATATATATAGATATTCTGCAGCCAATTCAGTTTCACCTAGTTTTTTATTATTATGGAGGAAAGAGAGAATATTCTTCATGAAGGTGTTGAAACTAGTATGAGTTGTTTGGAGACATCAACTTTGAGTTCAAGGAAGAAAAACAAGAAGGTGGAGAATAAAAGAAGGTTTAGTGATGAACAGATAAGGTCACTAGAATGTATATTTGAGTCAGAATCAAAGCTGGAGCCAAGGAAGAAGATGCAACTTGCAAGAGATCTTGGTTTGCAGCCTAGACAAGTTGCTATATGGTTTCAAAACAGAAGAGCTAGGTGGAAATCAAAGAGGATTGAACAAGAATATAGAAAACTTAAAGTTGAGTATGATAATTTAGCTTTGAAGTTTCAGTCTCTTAAGGAAGAGAAAGAGTCTTTGCAATCAGAGGTATGTGTTAGTTAGTTTTGGTCTTGTTAAATGGTTATTGATGTGAATTATTCAGACTCGGCTCAGGTCGATCGATTAAACGAGCCGAGTTTAAGACTTATAGGCTTGACATTAACTTAACAGTTTGATTTTTTTAAGCAGGTTCAGAAGCTAAGTTATATGGTGGAAACATATCATGATGGTGGAAGGGAAGGTAAGGAAAACAGCACAGAAGATGGTGGATCAGGAAATGGATATAGAAATTGTATGGCTGAAACAAAGGAAAGGATTGCGAATGAGGGATTGGAGGAGAGAATGGTAATTTATTCAGATGATCAAAATGAAAGAAGCTTAACAAGGACTGAAAAAGTTGATGACAGAGAAAATCAGGTTTTGAGAAATGAAGAAATTCCTTTGACAGCACTTGAAAAATGGTACAATGTTGATCCAAGTGTTATCTTAGACCAGTCATGTAATAGTTCTCAATGGTTGGATTTTTGGCCTTAGAAAATTGTATTGCACCATGTTCTTCTATGTTGCAATGTTTGGTGTTTTCTAGAAGAAGGAACAAAGAATGGCTCAAAACATGCATGTTCAAGAAGAATGTCTCAAATAGTCAAATCTGAAAAATGAAGAAGTTTTGTAGGCTTGGTTTGATAGTTAGAGATTTGTGATAGCCTCATTAAGTTTTCATTTGTTGAAGAAGATGAAGAAATAATGTAAAAATTCTCTGTTTTTGTGCAATGCAAATGCTTGCATGCATTTTCCAACCATTTGCTTGTGTCAGTGTGAGTGTGTGTTTTTCCTTTCTGGTTTTCTAATCTTAGATTAGCCTTCTTTTTTTTAAACTTTAGATATCACCTTGTTAATTTGTAAGATCGTTGTAATTTGTAACTTATGACTTGGACACACATATGACATTCAAAATAAATATATTGTAAGTAAGATATTGCTTGACTTTGTGAAGGAATTGATAATTGAAATTTTAATTTCTTAGCTTATAGTTATGATCAATTGCCTTTTACACTGAGTTTTGAATAAATGAAGCTGATAAATAATCAACTTTGTTTGGTAGTATTTGAATTTTGTCCTATAATAAGATGATCGTGCAACATTAATTTTCAAGAGAAGATTTTCCTATATTGCAGGAGTATATCTTTTATTTTAGTTTTTGGGATGAGATACTAGCGAAACATATTTAACAGCCAGCACTAAAATGCATGTTTTTTTAAGTGAATATAATAGGACAGTAATTCGAGGAGCTTCATTATTCCATTTGACTTTGAACATAGATGACATGGTGGCTAATGCGTCTGTCAATTGATTTTCTTCTCGCGAAATGTGTTCAAAAGTGATTTCTTCAAAGTATGAGATTAACGTCAACACATGCTCCTGATAAGGAATGAGATTTGAATGCTTCGTATCTCATTCGCCCTTAATCTGACTGGTTACTAGGGCTCAGTCCCCATATACATTTAAGATTTTGATTCTCATATCGATAGCAGCTTTGATACTCATGATGCACGCTTCCAACTCTGCCATGTTGTTGGTACAGTCAAAATATAATCTGGCAGTGAAGGGTGTATGGCAATCCCTGGAAGAGACAATCACAGCACCAATTCCATTACCAAGTGCGTTATAAGCTCCACCGAAAATCATAGTCCATTGGGATCCCGGCTCGGGTCCTTCACACGGTCCAGGTTTTTCATAATCAGTAATCAGCATAATATTCTCATATGGGAACTCAAAATTCATAGTCTGGTAGTCGTCTACAGCCTGATGAGTCAAATGATTTGTCAATACACTTCCTTTGATTTCCTTCTGAGTAGTGTACTGAATGTCGTATTCTGTCAAGACCATTTGCCATCTTGCTATTCTTCCGGAGAGAGCGGGTTTCTCGAATATATATTTTATTGGATCCATCTTAGAGATCAACAAAGTAGTATGAGTCAACATATATTGTCTTAGTCGGCGAGCAGCCTATGCCAAAGTGCAGCAAGTTTTCTCGAGCAGTGAGTATCTTGTTTCACAGTTGGTAAACTTTTTGCTAAGGTAGTATATTGCATGCTCTTTTCGATCAGACCCGTCATGTTGCCCCAATACACACCCCATTGAGTTCTCTAATACTGTCAGGTACATGATCAGAGGTCTTCCTTCAACCGGTGGCATTAGAATCAGAGGTTCCTGAAGATATTCTTTGATTTTTTTGAAGGTTATTTGACAATCGTCGTTTCACTTCACTACTTGATCTTTCTTTAATAACTTGAAGATCTACTCACAAGTAGCGGTCAAATGGGAAATAAATCTGGTAATGTAGTTCAATCATCCTAGGAAACCTCTGACTTTCTTTTAAGTACGGGGAGCTGGCATTTCTTGAATGGCTTTAACCTTGGCAGGATCAACTCCAATACCTTTACCACTGACGACGAAACCTACGAGTTTACCGGATCTTACCCCGAAGATGCACTTGTTTGGATTCAACCTCAGCTTGTATTTCTTCAATCTCTCAAACAACTTGTGTAGGTGGTCGAGGTGTTCTTCTTCAGTCTGAGACCTGACTATCATGTCATCAACATAAACTTCTATCTCGTGATGGATCATATCATGGAACAGAGCTACCATAGCACGCTGATATGTTGCATCGACGTTCTTCAAACTGAAAGGTGTTACTTTGTAACAGAAAGTATCCCACTACATGACGAAAGTAGTCTTCTCCATGTCTTCAGGTGCCATCTTGATTTGATTATATCCGAAGAAGTCATCATGAAGGAAAATATCTTGTGCTGAGTGGTGTTGTAAACCAGAACATCAATATGTGGAAGCGGAAAATCGTCTTGGGGCTTGCCCTATTCAAATCCCTGTAGTCTACACACATATGCACGTTACCATATTTCTTGGGTACTGAAACTACATTTGCAACCCACTGAGGATAGGATGTAACATCTAAGAACATTTCATTGAATTGCTTTATAACCTCAGACTCGATCTTTTCTGACATCTCAGGATGCATACGACGAACTTTCTGCTTTATAGGGAGACAACCTCCCTTCATCGGTAGACGGTGAACCACAATATCAGCATCGATCTCTGGCATGTCTTTGTAAGACCAAGCAAAAATCTACACATAATCATGCAACATCTGAATTAATCTCTTTTTGACATTGTATTCTAGGTTGACACCTATCTTTATTCATCTCTTGTCTTTTTCAGTACCCAGGTTCACAACCTTGACTGGCTCTTCATGTAGTTGTATGGATATTTCCTCTTGCATTAACAGCCTAGCAAGCTCTCCGGGTATTTCACAACTTTCCTCACATTTGTCTTCGGCTTGGTAGATCGGATTTTCGAAGTCATAGTTGGCAATAGCATAACTATTATCAATGGGATCCATGGTGGATGTGGATCTGCAATTTATTGCATGGGTGTGTAAGAATACATAGTTATTTTGAAAATAATAAAGTAAAAGAAAGATAAAGAGTGCAAAATTTGAGTGCAAACTTCTGATGATTTATTAAATAAAAATATGCTTATGAATAATGACAACCCTAACAAATGGACCGTTGTGCCCCTGGTAAGGCACAAGGCTTAAAGTCATTGTTTAAATTACATAACCAAAACTTAAAAGCAAGAAAAAACAGAAAATAGAATTTACTCCTGACCGAAGGATATTGGTATAAAGTCTTCAGCCTTCCACTTATTGAGCCCATTGACGGTGGTAGGGAAGATCCAACTGTCTAGGTCGCAGCCACTATCACCGTCTTCTACAGAATTGATATGATTGTTGTGAACTCCACTGTTATTAATGCAGAATGGAGATCTCCCAAAATTTACCTATAAACAGGCGTTTTTGTACAAAGAGATGGAAATCCTAGTAAGAGGAAGTCGTCGTGAGATGAAAAGAATACAAAAAACAAAAAAACAAGTGGAAGGCTATGTTTTCGAACATCATCCCTTGTCGTTGGAAGAAGTTGATTGAACTGATCTTGTACCATTTGAACTTTTGACCTTGGTAATAAAGCTGGATGTAATGATCCAATGGGACATAGTCGTACGCTTTTAATCCTTAACTCTTGTCTGGACCGCCCTTTCAGGTTTTCAGTCCATCAGGATACCCTTTTTTGCCACAAGGTTATACTCAAAGTCTGAACAATTTAAGGTTTGAATGATTAGATTTGTTGCATATATTGGATTCCCTGCAAGTTTAAGTTTGTCATCAAGGTTTTTCACCATGTTACATAGTCTTGCCTCTTCATTTATCCTTTCTTGATACTACAAAATTCATATTTTAAGTAGGTTACTTGAGACCTTGTATGTGCATCCGCTAGACTTTGAGCTTTTTCCCAAAGTTGTTTTGAGTTTCCATAGTGCAACAATTGTGTTACTATTTTGCAGTCATAGAGTTTTTCAACCAACTAAAAAGTTGTTGATCTTATGTCTGTCAATCTTCATATGCAGGATTCAGCAGATGTCATGATACAGATTTTAGATAGAAGACCTTCCGACAATGTTTCTCTGAAACAAGGATGGATATTAAGGGGGCGGCCATCAGATGGATACATTGACTATTTATCATAAATGTGAAACTTAATAGACCTCTTATTTTAGGGATGAGGATGGAGTATTATCGACCAATAAATTGTACGCCCTATTTCTTAGATGTTAGGATTCGTCTTTGTTCTTTTGTCAGTTAGAAAGTACTACCTTCGTCCTTAAATATAAGATCCTAAAAGCTAAATCACGTTAATTAAGAAAGTTTGTTAGAGTATTAAATTTATTGACAATTTGTACAATTTTATAAATTTATCCTTATGAAAGAGAAACATTTAATGTTTATACAAATGTATTTATTACATATTGCAGGAAAAGATAAAATATAATTAGAGGTATGTTTGAAAAAAAATTATTAATATATTTTAAAAGTTGAAGAGGGTCTTATAAAAACAGACCAAAAAAATTCAAAATAATTTTATAATTAGGGGCAGAGGTAGTATATGATATGTACAAGTTTTATTTTATTCGATAACAAAATATATATATATATATATATATATATATATATATATATATATATATATATATATATATATATATATATATATATATATATATATATATATATATATATATATATATATATATAATGATGTTTTGATCTTCACACCAAGAATCATGCTGATCATAATGACAATATCTCAATATAAGAATTAGTCATGAAATTAGTAATACCAGGTCAGTAAATAACTTGTTAATTACAATTGAAATGTAATCAATTACATAATAAGTCAATGATGTGTTCTCATAAAAGGGATTGTGTCAAATTGGGAGAGAAATTAAATGAAATTTAAAAACTTAGAAATACACTTGAAGAGTATGTGTCTTTTGCTAGAGCAGAAACAATAAATAAATAATATTTCCTCCGTTTTCTATTATAAATTATTTTGGAAAAAATTTGTACCACGATATAAGTTATTTTACGATATCAATGAATAATTAATGCAATTTTTTTTATTATACTTCTAAATATTTATTATTCTCTCTCCTTTTAATTATATAAATGTATTTTTCTCATGCCACTAATGAAAGATAATTTTGTAAAAAAATTTATAATTTCTCATTTTCATACGATAATTATTATTTTTCTTAATATGTATGAAAAATATAAATGATTTATAATAAAAAACATAAATATAATTTTAGCAAAAGACCGAGCATTTTTTAGATTGTATTTCATTAAATAAATTATACAATTCAAATCTCTTAAATACGTAGTACAAAAGGCAAAAATAAAGAACAAGAAGGTGTAACTCATCAAATTAAAACTGTTTGGTTAAAATGGGAGTACATCACTATAGTTAATGCAGAAAATTAAGAATTATAATTTTAAAAAAAAAAAACTAATAATAAAAACTTAGATATTTATGAATGATATTGTTGTTGTGATGTAGAATACTGGTCTAAATGAGATACTATGATTTATGTAGTATTATGCTAGTTTTCAGTTTGTGCAGTAAAATAATGAACCAAACGTGATTGAATGATAGTTGATGGATGCATACTTAACTTAGTGAAGCCAATGATCGAATGGAATAACCTTCATATGTTTGCTTTTAATGAACTCCACCTCACATACGTATCCACTTGCTTATCTTCATAGCTAAACATTAAGAAGTGAAGTGAATGAATATAAAATTAATACACGTTATTTTCTACCAGCAAACATATTACATCAACCTCGTTTCCATCACAACAGTTCGAAAGGAACAACACCACGCTGCAGTTACCACCATTATTGTTTATATTAAACAACTCGAATTAACTAAGCAACAAGACAGTTTGGCCGAGTGGTCTAAGGCGCCAGATTTAGGCTCTGGTCCGAAAGGGCGTGGGTTCAAATCCCACAGCTGTCATTTTTTTTATTTTTTATTATTTAATTCTTTAGCGACCAAACTGATCCAAAACTGGTGTTGTTCCTTTCATCATATCAATGGCACTCTCAGCTTCTTGCTGCACTGTTGCTTCTTCAAACATTAACCCCTTACCATCTTTTCCTTTCAAATTCCCTTCCTTATGGCCATCCACACAAAAGGTACTCTATTATGTACTCTCTATTTTCCTTTCAAGTTGAATTCTGTCATGCACGTATGGTGTTTGTTGTATTGGCTCTGCTAACTAGTATGCTTCCATTGTGATTTTTGTAGCTGAAGATGGGGCCTCTGAGTGTTTCTCCAATGGGTTTTGGAACATGGGCATGGGGGAATCAGATTCTTTGGGGGTATAAGGAATCTATGGATGATGACCTTCAACGAGTCTTTAACATGGCTGTGGACAATGGTGTTAATCTTTTTGACACTGCTGATTCTTATGGTACTGGAAGGTTTAATGGCCAGAGTGAGAAACTCCTTGGGAAGTTCATTCGAGATTTTCGAGGTTCATTCATCTTTCACTACATGTATACTATGCTTTTACTTTTCTGAATAGCCCATGTAAATAAATGTGAGTAGGAAATAGATATCATGAAATGGATTAAGGCTTTCTAATAACTCTTTCATACATGTCTTAGACCCTGTTTGGATAAATAGCTTAATTACGCGCTTAGAGTATAAATGTTTATCATATAGTTGCTTTGTATAAGCTTTCTATATCAAATGTCTAACTGATTTTATTAAGCTATAAGTCGTTTTCCTAAGCTATCTTGGAGAATTTCTGAAAATAACTTATGGATGTCATAAATTGTTTCCATAAACTCTCCCAAACACTTTTACAAGTGTTTATACCATTAGGTAAGTTCAAATAAATTAATCTAATGAACCTTAATGGAAAAACATAATACATAATGTATTGGATTCTTTGATTTCCTTTTATTGTTCATCAAATTGTGTGTTCACTTCCTTAGAGAAAAAGGGGAGCAGGAGTGAAATTGTGATTGCTACAAAATTTGCTGCTTATCCATGGCGCCTTACACCAGGGCAGTTTGTGAATGCTTGCAGGTAGTCTTTATAAGTTCCTTTTTTGCATGAATGATATTGCTGAACTAATGTACTCATTCCTATTATCAAGTTTTCCTTAAACATCATATTCAACCTTACCCTGAAAATATCTGCTTTACACTGCTTTATCTGCTTTAAATGAATTTTCAGGGCATCACTAGATAGGATGCAGATTGAGCAAATTGGGATAGGACAACTACATTGGTCAACTGCAAATTATGCTCCTTTCCAGGAATTAGCACTTTGGGATGGTTTAGTGGCAATGTATGACAAGGTTACAATAATTCATGGTTAATAGTAGAATCACAATAAAAACCTTGAGCAAACCATTCTTTAAATTTTTGACTTCGAGGTTACTTACATATATTTTTTCCTATATAAAGTATCATAATTGAAGTTTGCAATGCAATGTGTGGATAAAGACATTCAGGGTGCTATGGATAATTTATTTACTTGCAATTTTCATTTTTTCACATATCAGAAGAGCATAAACAAATTGTTCAAATTTTTCTTACTAGAAGAAAAACATTAGTTTTGATTTCTTCAATATTCAAGATTTTATCTTCATATTTATTTCCATTTAGGGTTTAGTTCAAGCTGTTGGAGTTAGTAATTATGGACCGAAGCAGCTTTTAAAGATACATGATTACTTGAAAGAACGTGGAGTTCCCTTATGCTCAGCCCAGGTATAATGTTATGCATAATAATAACGTATTAACATTTAACATTCAAATTATTTTTGGAGAAATGCACTTTAATCTTAGTAGTGACACATAAGCATGGTCTAATTGTCAAACAAGACACAATATAGTATCATGCCTCAATGAGTTTCTGAATGAGTTATCAGTTAAATGAGCATGAGTTGCCAGGATAACTCCAAGCAGTAGTGATTCTGATTCCTGCAAATTATGCTATCAGTATGCTATAACCATTCAATAATTGTAACACTCTTCTGGTTATTATTTCATTAATATTCTGTATAGTAATTTCAACAATTCAGGTGCAATTTTCATTGCTAAGCATGGGGGAAGAACAGCTAGAGATCAAGAGCATATGTGATTCTCTGGGTATTCGGGTAATTGCTTACAGTCCTCTGGGACTTGGAATGCTTACTGGGAAATACTCGTCATCCAAACTTCCAACTGGGCCAAGGTGTGTTGATAATTTTGCAAACATTTTAGAGCGCTATTTAGCGGTTAAGATTATAGCCTAATGCATTAATAGCTTTTTTCGCTGTACCTTTATTATTTATTGCAAATTAGCTTTTTTCGCTATACCTTTGTTATTTATTGCAAATCACAGGGGATTGCTATTTAAGCAAATACTTCCAGGACTGGATCCTTTGTTGAGTACCTTGAGAGAAATTGCAAATAAAAGGCGCAAAACCATGTCACAGGTGATTTTTTTCCTATTTTTCCCACTACGCCCTGTAAACATTTTGTGTATGAATGTCGCTAAGTTGCCTAGAGGTAGTACTAAAATTCTCAACGATTTCTTTTGACTGTTTATTAGTTTGATGCAACGAAATATGTTTGAACTTTAAAGCCTGAAGGTGTACTATGCAGTAGTATATCTTGTATTAGTGGTTTAGGGCTCTTTCTTTAACAGTAGGAATCAAACTCCTTACTCTGAAGTTTACAACACTCATCCACACTTATTTTGGAACTATATCAATCACTTGAATTCCAGCAGTACCACTACTGAATGAGGTCAATGAACAGATAGTGCTATAAATATTCTTTCCATTGTGTAGATTTTCTTTTCCTCACATTTATTTGACAAGAGCATTTCAACAAACAAGTTCTGTAGTTTTCACATTAATAAGGCGCATGCTTATGTACAGTTCCATCTACATTTGCAAAGCTAGGCCCCGCTGGCTTGGTCCATCTTCTGGAGAACATAATTGTATCCAATTTGGCAGTCATTTTCAGACTATTAACATCTGTCTTCGGTATCCTGATCCAAACTTTTTTTTATAATACTACTCCTTGTCCTCGTTCTGAGCTCCAACTCACAATACTAAAAACTCTTTTCAACAGAGAAGTAAATGATTACTCAATTGAAGGATTATATGATATCTTACATCATTGATGTCTGGTGTCACAAAGTTTAACTTGTCCACAACATTAGTACTATTCCTACTCCACTCTTCATTATCAGGATCAACCACCAGAAGAGACAAATCTTTAATACCAATTCATTCATGTTTTTAATGCCAAGTTTGCTGGCACAACTTACTTTTTAAAGGTTTTAAAATTCACTTTAAAGCACTACCAGCCAACCCATATAATCGTTGTCCTAGGCGCGTTACAAATATAACTGTTGAGCACTTACTCTGACCAACCTTGCCCGGTTTAATAAAATCATAGTCTAATGAATCGCATTGACATGTCAGGTTGCAATAAATTGGTGTATATGCAAAGGTACAATTCCAATCCCTGGAGTAAAGTCAATAACACAGGCAGAGGAAAACTTGGGTGCTCTGGGTTGGCGCCTCTCCTCAGACGAAATACTTCAGTTGGAGTATGCAGCCGAGGAATCACCTCGTAGGATGATCCAAAACATTTTCCAGACCAGGTATACATGCTATTCAGTTTAACAATTGTAGTTTCAGATGTTGAAAGGTTGATAAAATTTGTAAATGTTGGTGTTTCGCATGACTTCTCTTTTCAAATATCAGATAATAGCTACAAGCCTCAGCTGCAAAACTGTAGAGTGAGAATGAAGGCAAGGCCACATGGTTTTTATCATCTCATCATTTGAAAAAACGGAGGAGATTGTTGAATAATTTCATTTCTACTTGGTCCAGACGAGATAAGCCAAATCAAGCACTCCTAAAGCAATTGTCGTTCTTAAAGTACTGCATTTACGTGCTTATTTTGATGAGTTTGTAATTTCAAAAACACGAATTCCGATCATCCAACATACTCTTGGACAATCATATAGTTATGTTCATAATTTTTTTAAATGTTTTATAACAATTTACTAAGAAATATTTTACTAGTACAGTGATAAAAATTCCTAATGTGAGAAACATCCGAGCCCAGTCAGAAAAATAATATATAAAGAAACCACTTTCCTTCCTTCCCACACTGTAAATGGAAGGATCTAAAACTTAGATCCTAAAGCCGAAAATGAGTTCTCTCTTCCCTCTGTAATCTGAAGGATCTAAAGCTTAGATCCTAAAGCTGAAAATGAGTCTAGTTGACCTCATCACCCAAATATAAAAATTAACTATTGAAAATTCAATTAAACTTTTATTTATTTATTTTTACTCTACTACTAAACTCATTTTAAGTTAAGAAATAAATGAGTTCAACTCTTTGTTTAAATTGCACATATTAAAAAAAATTCTCCCAAAATAGGTCAATGAATTAATTGTCCAATGGATTCAAACTATTTGAGTTAGCAATTAACTTTATTGCCAATCCAATGTAGAAACTGGTAAAAAAAAAGCAACTTAAAACAAGAAACTATTTGCTTGCATAGTTTAGAAAACATTACCATATTTCATACCATTTAAAAACAGAGAAAATTCAAGTAGTAATATCAAGAATATATAAAATAACTCTTGTAGTAATATCATGAAAATGAAAACATCATAAATAAATGTACATGCCTTCAAATGGAAATTCAAAAGCATCTCATAAGTAACTGATTACAATAAATAGTGATGATTGGTTCCCAACATCAAATTCAAAATGGGTTATATTGCTGATGTATACAGAATGTTTGTCCTAAAATTGTTTTTTTAGGGAAATTAACTTTTTATTAAAGAACATTCAATTGTCAAAGAAAAGTAAAAACATAGCATTCAAGTTTCACACATTTAAAAAATCAAAATTATGTCATCGCATATAACAAACAATAGCATAACTAATATCAAAGTGTCTCAAACCAAAACAAAATCATGAACAAAACGGTCAGTTCAACTTCCAACAAACTTCCTACAAAACTAAGAAGCTAATTATCGAAAGACATTCTCCAGTAATCCATGACATCAAAAAAATCCTTCCTGCGATCAGAACAGTCTACTTGATCTTCTTCTTGGGCCTCAACTGCAATACAAAAATATAATCCATAATGATAACATGTGAATTGCATTCAATGATACATACAAGCAATAAGATAGAAAGAATACTCTACCTGGTTGCTGTGTCCACACTTCTTTTTCCTGCAGTTGACAGCACGAGGGTGCAGACGTGCGTAGCACCTGCACAGCACAATGATCAGTAAGCAAGTAGGTTGTGACTTGATATTGTACACATCAATGTAAGCCTCTCTCACCTCCACTAATACATGGGCAAGACAATTATATTTCAAATTGTCTTTCATCATAAAACAGAATAGTACTACAAAATCATCTACTTTCTAATATTTATATTCCAATATACACCCCCATGGCAATGACTACCACTCATTACTTTACAAAAGAGTATATATGATTTCAAAATCACTGGTTTCTGAAGTTCAAACATAAGCAATCATTAAAGGGGTATCAAACAAGACATAGGGTTTCTAATATTTATCTTCCAATATGCAACCATGGCAATTACTACAACTCATTACTTTGTAAAAGAGTATATATGGTTAAAAAATTATCGGTTTCTGAAGTTCACACATAAGAAATCATTAAAGGCAATAATATCAACACATATTTGATGAGGTTTAACAAATTGGACTATTTGACGCATAAACATATCACCTATGTATCCTAACTAAATCGGATCTACAGTAGCAATAATCAACAGAGTCCAATTGCTCTTTTGTCTGTTTCACTAATACATTTGACTAAACTACATGCATCACCTTTAACACATAAATCATCAAACTAGCCATCCTAAGCATACGCTCAGATTGTGTAAACTTACTTGCGGCAGATAGTCTTATCCTGGTTGTATTTCCTGGCCAATGCCATCAAAGATGGCTCAATAATTCCACCACGAAGCCTCAAAACAAGATGCAATGTTGACTCTGCAAAATCAAAAAAAAAAAAAACTTATAAGCCCCAAAACAAGATGCAATTTTGACTCGGCAAAATAATAATAATAATAAACCTTCTAAGCCTCACAATTTAAAAGTAATTCAGAAAAAACATAAAATTTAGGGTTCAGTCATCAAATGTTCAATTTAAACAAATTTAGGGTTCAGTCTTTCAGCAAAAAAAAAATAAATGAAATTTAGGGTTCAATCATTCAGCAAATAAAAAAAAACATGAAATTTAGGGTTCAGTCATCTAAATTCAATTTAAACAAATATTGCTAATACATCAATTAATTCGAATTTGAAAAATCCTAACCTTTCTGGATGTTATAGTCAGCAAGGGTACGGCCATCCTCCAACTGCTTTCCGGCAAAGATCAACCTCTGCTGATCCGGAGGAATCCCTAACCAATTTAAAAACAATGAGTTAAACAAGAACGAATAAGAGAAAACAATAAGAAAATGGATCTGGTTTTTGAGGTACACTGAACCTTCTTTGTCCTGAATCTTTGCTTTGACATTGTCGATGGTGTCGCTTGACTCCACCTCAAGGGTGATAGTCTTGCCGGTAAGGGTTTTCACAAAGATCTGCATCTTCTTCCGCCTGTTACTCTTTCCAAGCTGCTGTCAAAGTTTTTGCTGAGCGTTCTAATGGGTGTATTTATACGAGGTGATAACATATTAGGGTTTTTTAAGTGTGTTTCTCGGCCCAAATTTTCTTTTGGTTTTTTCTACTATTATAATTAGGGCCTTGTTACATTATTATTACAATACTCTATCTTGTTACCATATATCATTTTGTGTTTTTTCTTTGGGTGGTCACCACCATTATTCGGTTTATTAGATCGACTAATTTAGTTTGAGAGTTAGTTTTAACATCAAGCAGTTTCAGTTCTCATAATTATAGTTGTGGGAGGTCAAATGTGATCCTTCTTATTAAATTTAACGTCAATTATCACAGGATGAATTAACAGTTAAGTTGTGTTCTTAAAAGACATGTTAATATATTAAAAATTAATTTCCATAATTATTATATGGATTAATTTTTTTGGATTAGTCGTAAATTTTTAAATAATAATAATGATGATAGTTATGTTCTAGAATTAGATATAGACATATATGTGGAAGTTGCAGTGGAGAAGAGCTTTCAATGCGACAGAGCGGGGTGTATCGGTAAGTTTAGCACTTTGACACTCAAGTCAGTATGTGAAATAGTAAGGAGTATTAAAATTGTGTTTGAAACTTATTACCTAAAATGACGTCATTCCTTATATATATATAGGAGAGAGGAATAACAATCTCACTATCTTCCTGTGATGCGGTGGGAGAACTGACTTGAGGTTTTGCGTTTGTGTTCGCAAATGTTGTGGTTAGCAAGAGTCGCCACCGACTTTTCTTTTATCCAAAAGGAAAGGTAAAAAATCACAAGAAAGACCTTTGAGATATTTTCTTGAGTTCGAGGGGTAGATTATGAAAAGGGAAGGTGTTAGCACCCTTTTCATCCATGGTTTTTCATAGGCTCTTAGTTATTTGTTTAGATCACTTGCTTTTGCTTTTGAAATTGTTTGAAATGGTGCTTAGTGTGGTTTTGAAAGTATTTTGAAAAGAGGTCATTCGTTTAGGCAATCTTGGTTGAGAGCTGATACAACCGATGTCATCAGTGAATTTGGGGTTTATTTCTTCATGTTGATAGTGTTAGTTAAGGACTGGCATAACTGACATTATTAGTGAATTTGGTGTTCGTTTCTTCAAACCTAACATATTTCATTTGGTTATCTAGTCTTGGTTAAGAACAGACACAATCGACGTCGCCTTTCCAAGTTCCAAATATCTGGTTTCAAGCTCGTATTATTTATCCTCTAAGTTGTGGTGGGCATACGAAATCTTTAACTCATTGTGTCAGGCTCCATGCAGCGATCTTATTATGAAGCTTTTTTCAATTATCTATCCCCTAGGTTACGATAGATATGTGAATTTTCAGGGTTATATTATTCACCCCCTAGGTTGTGATGAATAATGTAAGCCCGCCCCTGTTGTCTTTTATCCTCTAGGTTGTGATAAATACACAGGTTCCTCCTTGATGATATAACTCATTGTGTCAGGCTCCATGCAGCGATATGTGAAATCCATGATATAACTAATTGCGTCAGTCTCCATGTAGCAATGTATTATCAAAAAATTTCAATCATCCACCCCCTAAGTTGTGGTAGATGTGTGAATTTCCGATTCATGTTATTCATTCCCTAGGTTGCAATGAATACGTGAATTCTTCCCTGTACTGTTTACTCCCTAGGTTGTAGTAAACAGGACAAAATCTACAACATAACTCATTGCGCCAGTCTCCATGCAACAATGTGTCATCGAGCATTTTCAATCATCTACCCCCTAGGTTGCGGTAGGTGAGAGAATTACTTTTCAAATATCTATCCCCTAGGTTGCGATAGATATACAAATAAATATGTGTAATCCATTGTATCAGTCTTCATTCAACAATGTGTTATCAGACTTGCTTTATTCATCCCCTAGGTTGCGATTAATAGACAAAATCAAATCAAATCAAAACTTACTATATTAGTCTCCAAGCATTAGTAAGTTAACTTTTTCAAAACTTGTATTTTTGTAAATATGCAAAAGAATCTACAATATCTTAGATACGGACGAGTTATCTGCGTCGCCGTGACTAAGTTCTATCAAAAACTTTGGTTCAAACGCTGGTAAGATGATACATCATCATCTATGCCTACTCTTCATACTCACGGGAATGTTGTACGGCGTATCCTTATAATCTTTCAGACAAAATTTGGGGTCTTCTAATATTTAATAAACTTTCGATCAGAACGTACGAGACCTGTGTATTCTCACTGTTCAATCAAAAAGTAATTAAATAAGGACAGTTGTCATACCCCAAATTTGCCCTACTAGTTCCTAATATTTTTATTTTTATTTCTAAAAAATTATTATTCACATATTCATGGGATTTAAAGCTTATAAAGGGGTTTTTTATCTTATGAAGAAATTGATGGGCCTTTCTAAATCAGAAAAGTCCATTACATTTTTAAGTAAGGTTTTGTTTCGCTTCCAGCCCAATTCTACGTCATTAAGAATTTTTTGGGCCTTTATAAATAAGAGAGGCCCATATAAATTTTTAGTCCATTTCAAATATTGAAAGAGGTTCATGCCATTGAGAAAATCTTGGGCCATTTCAAAATCAGAATGGCCCATTTAGGTTTTAGATAAGTTTGAGAGTTGATGCGTCCGCAAGTGCACGGAAATATCGAAGTAATATAAAAGATTGTCGAACCACAAAGACTAATGTCAACCTACCGTAATCTATCGTCACTTTGTAAGGCTAAGGCTAATGAATAATTGATTAAGGGGAATAAAGGTACTAAATGCTAAAGGTTTTAAAATAATACTAAAACGAGGCCGAGATATGATTTCCGCGTTCCTGAAGGACTTATAGAAAATAGGTACTAATAACGACTATAACTTAGTTTCGTAGAATATACTAACTTAAAGACTCCGCCTCACGCTCTCGCGTTATTAACTAAAGTCATACTTCCTAGTCCCAAGATTTTGATCTCGTTCGCCCGGTAACTAAGAAATATATTTTGAAAGCCAATAATATCCTAATCCCATCTAAAATACTCTCGCTGTATTTATATTTATTGCCTAATTTCCACTATCTGGTTTGATCCCCACGCTCTCGCAGTGCCGACTCTAACCTTAATTGATTTCTCACTCTCGTGACAAAATCGTGTTAAATAACTTTTCACTCTCGTGACAAGGTTATTTAAATTAGACTTGGAAATTAAAACCAAAACATAATTCTAATTATAAATTTGCACCTATTATTTTCTACCAAGTCTGTTGGCAACAACGATCCTCATAC
Organism: Vicia faba; assembly: GCA_948472305.1. Taxonomy (NCBI): domain Eukaryota; kingdom Viridiplantae; phylum Streptophyta; class Magnoliopsida; order Fabales; family Fabaceae; genus Vicia; species Vicia faba. The sequence goes on along the minus strand of OX451737.1, from coordinate 824,173,978 downwards.
ATCGGACTCAAGACTATTTAGCCAGACATGTTACTAATTAAAAACGCATGAATAATTATAGTTACGATGAAGAACGACATAACAAATAAATTTGACAAACAAAATAGTAATAATAAATAATGCGATAAAAAGGAATAGTAATGATAATAATAATAAAGCAGTAAAATGAAGAACCTGTAAATGCAGAAAATGGAAACAATGAAAACTTGAATTGAAATAGCCGACAAACTTAGATCCGATATATAAATTAAACGGTAGAAATAAATCCTAAAACTAATTTGGCAATAGTCCCCCGGTGTGAAGAACTATTACTTTTACATTATAAGAAAAAGCTATGAACGAAAAATGGTGGAAAAATGGACGGGAGAGAGAGAGAGATATAGAGAGAGCCTATTTATAGCCTTGGAGACGCGCGGGAGTTGAGATATTTTCTCCTCCAGAATTTCCTCCGTATCAACCGCTACGGACTGAAGAAGTCTCAGTGTAACGTTCGTTACACTCCTGAACTTGGGGTAGGGCTTGCGTGGCAGGGTGTAACGGTCGTTACACTCCTGCTTTTGAGGAAAGGCTTGCGTGGCAGGGTGTAACGGTCGTTACACTCTTTTAGGCCAATGTATAACGGTCGTTACACTCCCTTAGGTCAATGAGTAACGGTCGTTACACTCCCTTAGTGGATTGGGCCAGTGCTTATTTTCTTGGGCTTTTTGCTTTTAGTGCACCCTATTCTACCACACACCCCTAAATTGCATAATTGCTCTTGATTAGCTTGACTTTTCTCGACTTTCTTCGCACATGCCTTGCAAACATCAAATTCCTGAAAACATAGAAAATACTAGCATAATACGAATAAAGAGTAATTTAATTAATTAAAATAGATACATAATTTATGTTAATCAAGCCAAATATACTATACATTTTAGTGTTATCAAATACCCCCACACTTAAACCATTGCTTGTCCTCAAGAAATCGACCAACACGTAAAAGAAATGATAAGAGAGCTTTGAAACAAGGGCACAACACGACTCCTAATCATACGTGGATGATAGGCTAATGTTAGTTTGATAGGTATTAAACATTCAATACCAAGGATACTGTAACGATACAATGTTCAAAGACTCCCACTTTATGCAAACCAATTCGAATCATGCCATTATAACTCAACCTATATCCCTCGTTTTTATTTCACTCTATTCATTCAAGCGTAATTACATTAAGCCCGTTATCTGTACACACGCATAGTAGGGGAAATCGGTTAGCGACTATGATCCTTTTCTTTTCTTTAGCACGAGGTTATGGTATTTAAGCGGTGTAACCCATTTTTCCCAACTGCGGTTGCGGGGGATCAGACTGTAGCCCGCCCTACCAAGTCCAGTACCAGTGACCTCTGGACCAACCAACAATGGGTGCTTATTATTAAATTCTTACAGGCTTAACAACCGTTGGGCTAAATGACCGGGTGAGGGTCACCTAACTTAGAAGGTTATTTTTCAATTAAATCATTTATTTATTAAAAACAAGATCATTCACTTATATTCATCGACTCCCTACGTAGTTTGTGTTTAAGATGGTGCTGACTGCTAATATAAACTACTTAAGAGCTACTTTGAAAACTTGAGCCTAAGGTCTTGACATAATGGGTACCCAGATTGATATCACATAATGAGGGGTTTAGGGTGTCATAACGGTATCGATTTTATCGAAACTTTCCCAAGTCTCTCTAACAAAGCCTAGACAACCTATAAACTTTCAGAGTGTGGTGCCATGAATCAAAAAGAAAATTTTTGTTGGAGGCTTAAATTTTAAAAATACGGGGAAATTCGATAACAACTGAAAACATGCATACAGACTTGACAACACATGTTATGACTCGACCAAATACCGAAAACAAGTAAAATTCTAAAAACATGAAATAAACTTAGAAAACGATCAATCAAACTAAAAAGCGATAAATGGAAAGCGGTGGAGTTCCTCCCCCACACTTAAACCAAACATTGTCCTCAATGTTTTGATAAAAGGTGGATAGAGGAAAGACATAACTTGTATGGATGCTATTGATGGGCTATCACGACCAAATCTTCTCCTATCGTACTCATCAAAGGTGTCACCACTAGCAGCGACATTCGTAGGGAATGTGTGTGGGCACCGACGCTCTTTGAGATGATCATCTATAAATTTTTCGCCTAGAGACGGTCAAGACGTGAGGAGCAATCCATATCTTTATTTTCTGCAAATTCAGACAATAAAAACAAAACATTAAATTAAAAGCTTGTGGGTTGCCTCCCACGCAGCGCTTTGTTTAACGTTGATAGCTTGACGGCTCAGGAGTGCAAGCACTCATGATAGTTCTCTTGAGAATGACTCCTCGGTTGAACTTTTAGTAGTTGTTGTTTTCCATGGCCACTTATCAAGCCATCTCACATATCCCTCACCTTTTCTTTTCTTTCTTCTGTGGGGCGGTTCATTCTTTTGAACTTGTAGTGGTGGTTTTGGATCTATCCTAAGTATCATATTTTCAAGTTTGGGCTTAGTGATTTCATCCGCCGCCCTAAAGGTTAACCTTACCCTCTTAATGCTAATAATATCCCTGGTTTCATGGTCCTCTAATTTTCTCTTTTTATTCAGGACTTCAAACAAGAGTGCATTGGTGTGGATATTTTCCAATACCTCCACATATGTTTTAGATTGGGAGTCTACCTGAGCTTCCATAAAACTTTTCAAGAAAGGAAATGGTGGGGTATAGGGATGAGGAAAAACAATAGGTGCTTCCTTCTCTACCTCTTCTACAACCTCCCTTTCAGATGGTGTTGGAGGATTTTTCTCAATCTTTACTCTTTTCTCGTTGGAACTCTCCTCAACCACATGATCACTCTTCTTAACCTCATTATCACTCTCCTTAGGATTTTCAATTTGTTTTTCACTACTGGTTGTTACAACATACATTTTCTTATCAGGGAAGGGTCCTAGAGGGTTTTGTTCAAGCTTGGAGATTTGAGTCTCTAAGGCTATGTTGTGAGTCGCGAGTGACTCAACCACATTGGTCAGTTGCCTAAGGGTTTCATTGTTTTGAAAACTTTGTTTGCTAAACTCTTCATTCTGGTCAGTTTGTGTCTCTATAAAGTGCTCCATCATAGATTCTAACCTAGAGTGAATTAGCGTCGTGTCGGAATCCTCCATTGATGTTTCAAAGTTGAAATCATGCGATTCTTCAAAGTGAGTTAGAGTCGCATTTTGTGTTTCCACAAAGCGCTTTATCATCATAGATATTTCAGTAAAATTTTCCATTAATATTTTGAGGTCGGATTTATAGGATTCTTGCGTCTCCTCGAAATATTGGGTGTAGTGATTGTAGAGGAAATTTGGTTGAGGATAAGTTAGGTTGGAATCATAACATTCTTGTGATTCCTCAAAATGTTGGGATTGGTAGTTGGAAATGTAATTCGGGTGAGAATGAGTTTGTGATGCATTGAAATTCTCCAATAGTATTTCGAGGTTGTATTTATGGGGTTCTTGTGATTCCGCGAAGTACTCGGAATGGGAGTTGTAGAAAAAATTTGGGTGATACATAGTACTTGGGACAAGAGTGCCTTAGTCTATACGATGCAACAACGAAATAATAATATTGATTGTTGGTCCCTGGCAACGGCGCCAAAAACTTGATGCGTCCGCAAGTGCATGGAAATATCAAAGTAATATAAAAGATTGTCGAACCACAGAGACCAATGTCAACCTACCGTAATCTATCGTCACTTTCTAAAGCTAAGGCTAATGAATAATTGATTAAGGGGAATAAAGGTACTAAATGCTAAAGGTTTGAAAATAATACTAAAACGAGGCCGGGATATGATTTCTGCATTCCTGAAGGACTTATAGAAAACATGTACTAATAACGACTATAACTTAGTTCCGTAGAATATACTAACTTAAAGACTCCGTCTCACGCTCTCGCGTTATTAACTAAAGCCATACTTCCTAGTCCCAAGATTTTACTCTCGCTCGCCCGGTAACTAAGAAATATATTTTGAAAGCCAATAATATCCTAAACGCATCTAAAGCGCTCTCGCTGTATTTAGATTTGTTGCCTAATTTCCACTATTTGGTTCGATCCCCACGCTCTCGCAGTGCCGGCTCTAACCTTAATTGATTTCTCACTCTCGTGACAAAATCGTGTTAAATAATCTTTCACTCTCGTGACAAGGTTATTTAAATTAGACTTGGAAATTAAAACCAAAGATATAATTTTAATCATAAATTTTCACCTATTATTTTCTACCGAGTCTGTTGGCAACAACGGTCCTTGTACACCGGACTCAAGACTATTTAGCCAGACATGTTACTAATTAAAAACGCATGAATAATTATAGTTACGATGAAGAACGACATAACAGATAAATTTGACAAACAAGATAGTAATAATAAATAATGCGATAAAAAGGAATAGTAATGATGATAATAATAATAAAGCAGTCAAATGAAGAACTTGTAAATGCAGAAAATGGAAACAAAGAATACTTGAATTGAAATAGCCGACAAACGTAGATCCGACACATAAATTAAACGGTAGAAATAAATCCTAAAACTAATTTGGTAATAGTCCCCTGATGTGGAGAACTATTACTTTTACATTCTAAGAAAAAGCTATGAACGAAAAATGGTGGAAAAATGGACGGGAGAGAGATAGAGATATAGAGAAAGCCTATTTATAGCCTTGGAGACGCGCGGGAGTTGAGATATTTTCTCCTCCGGAATTTCCTTCGTAGCAACCGCTACGGACTGAAGAACTCTTAGTGTAACGGTCGTTACACTCCTGAACTTGGGGTAGGGCTTGCGTGGCAGGGTGTAACAGTCGTTACACTCCTGATTTTGAGGAAAGACTTGCGTGGCAGGGTGTAACGGTCGTTACACTCCTTTAGACCAATGTGTAACAGTCGTTACACTTCCTTAGGTCAATGTGTAACGGTCGTTACACTCCCTTAGTGGATTGGGCCAATGCTTCTTTTCTTGGGATTTTTGCTTTTAGTGCACCCTATTCTACCACACACCCTTCAATTGCATAATTGCTCTTGATTAGCTTGACTTTTCTCGACTTTCTTCGCACATGCCTTGCAACCATCAAATTCTTGAAAACATAGAAAATACCAGCATAATACGAATAAAGAATAATTTAATTAATTAAAATATATACATAATTTATGTTAATCAAGCCAAATATACTATACATTTTCGTGTTATCAAGGGTGTATAAGCAATTTATCTTATTTAAAGACCAATTTAATTAAATCATGGGGATCTGTAGAACAAATCTGTCTTTAAAGCCCAATATTTAAAACCGTGTTGGCCTATTAGAATATTATAAGAAGAAGGTGCATTTGTGTATAAAAGGGTGTACATTTTTAATCAAAAAGGCTTATAGCAAATCATTTTTTTAGACTCAATAAGTTAAACAAGTAGGCCTTTTCAGTTTTTTGTTGTTTTTGAGAAGTTATGTTTTTTTGTATATAATTATTACTAATTATTATTAAATTATTATTAACATTACTATCATTATAATTACTATTACATTATTAAGGTTTATATCAGTTTTTATTATTTAAGTAATGACTAAAAGGCCAAATTTGAAGCCCTTAAACGCGCAGGCCCAAGCCCAAAACGATTTAGAAATGAGTACTGCTTAAGAAAAGAAAACGTATGCTTTATGATTCTTAATAGTTATTGTACCAATTGATTGAAGATTAACGCATATTTAAAGTCAGAAACTAATACTGCACAAATCAAAACAAATCTTAATATGACCAAATCATTCAAAACAAATATGTATATTGAATCAAACTTCATAAATGCAAAACTAATTCAACACAAAATCAATACATGAACATAAACACAATCAAATAGATCATATAAAAATTTACAGAATCAGATCCCTATAATCAATTACAATCAAAATCTCTAACAAATCCCCAATTTCCCTAGTTCTCTAATCAATCAAGAAAAGTAACGATAAATTATAAAACTTTCCTAAAATCATCTAACCTAAAACACTATAAAAACCTAAAACTAAGACAGAAAGGAGGAGAGGAATATACGAGGAGAAGAATTTTCATAAAGAAAAATTGACAGGTAAAATAATTTACAGAGAGGGAAATTTTGGGGTGAACATAGAGAGTTTGTTTTCATCGCATCCGCATATTCGTGTTCATCGTCGTTCTAGCTTAGGGTTTCAATATCTGAAACCCTAGCTTTCTTCAACCGTCGCCGCTACCATCATCTTCATCGCCTTCGCTATTTTTGTACCTGCCCAAACACAGAAGAAGAGGGATCAAAAGGAGAATAATACGGAAGACAAGCTCAAAGGACAATCACATGTAACCTTGCTTTTTTCTCTCTTGCATTTTCTTCTGATTTGTTGGTACGATTGGGGTTTTGATGGGCTAGATTGAGGGGCATTGTGTTCAATCATGGGGTTTACGAGAAAATCGTCGTCGAGGAATAGGTGTTGTACCCCAAAATTTGCCCTCCCATTTCCTCAACATTTTCTCATCACAAGACCCTTGAAGATCAAGATCCAGTTAGGGTTTCCTCTGCTCAAGACTTCTCCTTGCACTGTGGACTCAAATTAGGGTTTGTGTTTGCCCAAGGATGTTTTGACCTAAAATGCCCAAGATGACTTTCATGCTTCATGTTGGACTCCCAAGTTTACCCATGCCAAGTTTCAAGTCTTGATTCCAAGTTTTGCCCAGTCAATTGGACAGTTGACCTAGAAATCAACTGTATTGGGGAAAAAGTCAACTGTGGCCAATTGACAGTCAAATCTCATGAAATTTGACCCACATCAACATTATGAACTCATATGAACCATTTGATCAAGTTTGGATCACAATTCCACAAGAAATTTGATCAGATCACCAAAAGGGCAAAATGGTCATTTTTAGGGTTTTGACTGCACAAAGGCAATTTTTGACTGTTTGACCTAGCCAATGGCAAACCAAGTTCACATATGGACTCAAGGACTCAATGAAATGGTCTTGACACATTCATCAAGCTCAAAAGATCCCAAGTACACAAGGTTGACAGTTGAATTTCCCAGTCAATTGATCAATTTTGACTGTATACTGAAAAGTCAGACTTTGACTTTTTGGTCAAAATCAAGAGTCAAGATTCATTTTTCATCAAAACATGCCAAATCATGAAACTTGTTCACCAAGAAATCACAAAATGCAAATTAGGGTTGAAAATGGAATTTTTCATAACTTAGAATTTTTCTAAGTTATGAAAAACCCTAATTTTTTCCCAACTTTGCCCCATCTTTTCACCAAGATCCATTTGGATTCAAACAAAAGTCAAAACATGAAAGTTGTAGCTTGTTGCATAATCTACAACTTTGATTCACAAAGTTTTCTCATTTGAAGCTTGTATCTCAAGTTACAATTTTTTGAATAAGGGCCCTAAACCATTCTTAACTTAGTGAAATTTTAACCTATTTTGACAAGGTTTTCTACCCCACTTCAAGGCCACTTTTCATACCCTTCCACTTAGAATTTCAATTTGCATTTCAAAGATGGATTGTAGTACACATTCCAAGCTTTCCAAAATGTCCAAGAACTCATCAAACAACCTCATAACTTGAGAGATTCGAATTTCACAAGTTGGCAAAAATCCACTTTTGAATGGTTCATGAACATGTTCATAACTTGGACCATTTTCAAATCAGCATAGTTTGTGCTACATTGCAGGCCCTAAAACCCTTTGACACTCATAAATTTAATGCAAAACCATTGAACCAAGTTGTTATTCTAAGCCTTTGGTCATTACACAAGGAATTAAGCCTAAACTAGAAAAAGCACTATTTCCATTCTTGAAAAGAAGAACTTTATGTCAAGTTTGCAATCCAAGTGGTACAATCAAGATCTTCTTGGCACAAGTTTGTGAGCAAATTGCACTGATCAAGGAAAGGGATAGCAGCATAGTGGGAGGGCCTGTACAGGCTAGAAACATCAAGTGGCATTTTGTTGCTTAACATAGAAGAAAAGTCCATAACTTGTGACAACTTGAATCTCAGCATAGAAACACAAGAGAGGAGTTATCAAACACATTCAGAAGAACATATCCAAGCTAACACACGAGCCCTTGCCATCTAAAACACCCCCATTGCCCTAATCACCTTAAAACTGCACAAACAGGGGAACCCCTGCAGATTGAGTGCTATCTCTCAATCCCTTCGAGCATTCTTGTCCAAACTTGTTCCTCTACCTTCCTTACAACATATGCAAGCTAACCATGGCCTAAAACCTGACCTGTAATCACCCTAACAGTTTCCACCATTTTCATTTTTTCCTTTTGCAGTTGAAGTTCCATAGCTTGATTCAGAAGCTCTCAAGACAAAGTAAGCATTGAAACAGCATCCCTGGACCTCAAGGAAGCTTTTCCAATCATCACATTGCACTGAAAGTTCCTCATTCTCCAGATTGAAGTTCAACTGCACAGGTAAAACTTTGAACTCGTATCTCTCTCATCATGTATCTTCAGTCTTAAGTTTGTGAAGAAACAAGGTTCTACTCATAGCCCTGAACATGTACATATCTTTACATTTCATTTCTTTTGCCTGAGTAGAGAGAATTTTGGTTCTGAACATTGATGAAAAACTAGGTTAGGATTTGGGGGAGGAGAAATTCTCCCTCATCTTAGAGAGATAGGTCAAGTTCTTTATACGGTTGAAATCGTCTCTTAATGCTCTACACTTTTCATGTTATGAGTTTTGCTTGAAAGTCCAGGAATCCAGAGATAAAAAACGCGTGTTTTACTTGAAGGATGTTGTTCAGAGGTTGAAGAAGACAAGTCTTCTGGGCTGGGCCTGGAATTTTTTCCTATTCACACCATTTATTTTGATTCACACCCCCTGAGCCCATTTGCTTCATTTTTGACTCTTTTTGACTTTTTCTTTTTTGGTTGACTTTGTTTATTATTTCTCATGATATAAAAATTTTAAAAATATTTTTTTCATCCCTTTTTGAATTTATGGCATATTTATTTGATTTATTTCTTTGTTTATACATAAATATATATATACTATTATTAGAATAAATAGAAAAATAGTGTAAATACATTTTTTACTTTTATTTACCTTCTGAAAATATTTCACATAAAAAATACTCTTTTTATTTATTTTATTAAAATATTAAATAAATATTTGTTTTGTGTATAATACATATTTAAGATTTAATATATATATATATATATATATATATATATGTTTATCAATATATTTAAGTTAAAAATATAAAAATACTTGAATTTTTATTTTTATTAATATTTGATACAAAAATACTTTTTCCATAATATACTTCATTTTATTTTATTTTTATAAATAATAAATAAATAGTTGTATTAAATTAGATAATAATGCATTTTCTTTTAAAATTAGGGTTTTTGCCCTAAATTCAAAATGCTCCAAAAAATAATATATTTTTATTTTCTTTTCTCTTTTACATAAATAATATTTTTTTTCATATATATATACAAAACATTTCTTTTTGCATCTTGCATTCTTATTTAATTTTTGTACATTGATTAAATTGCAAATATTCAAAATGATGTAATAATGTAGGTTTAAATTCTTGTCAATATCCCCATTTGAACATTTGTACCCCCCTTCCCATATTTGGTTTTGTAATAGCTTAGTAAATTTAATTTCGCACTTTATTGCTTTCTAATGATAACATGTTAGAATTAGGGTTTGTATGCGAAAAAACGATAAAAATAGTTATGACTTAATCTCAAGACAAATAAGCATGAAAATGGACACACAAATCACACTTGCACCCCTAGGGTGTTTCACTTGTTGCCTTCAAATAAATGGGCCATATTGTATGTTGAACTTCTTTGGGCAAAGCAAACAATTTGAATGATCATAGTCCCTCGACAAAACTTTTCAAAACCAACAAAAATAAATGATCAAGTCCCTTAAAGAAAATTGCCCAAAGACATTTAACGCTGTTACAATTATGGTCTAAACGATGACCCGCGCCTGTCCCTTTCACATCCTAACACAAGATTGTCCACCAAATACAATGGTGGAACAAACTTGTTAAAAGGGTTAAAACATAGCAATAATCTTTTGAGAAATTTAGGAGTAGATAACCTCTTAGTTACTTGAATCAAACTTGCAAAACAAAAACACTTGCCTATTTCAAAAAAAACCACACATCACTACACTTTCAAAACAACTTTCAAAAACAAATGAAAACCTTTTCAAAAGACCTACATCTTTGTATACATCCCCACATGGATCATTACAAAGATTGCCACCACATTGGCATCTTTTCAAAACATTTTCAAAAACCACACACAAAGCACCATTTAAAACAATTGAAAACAAAAGGCAAATGATCTAAGCAAGTAACTAAGAGCCCATGGATAACCATGGATAGAAAGGGTGCTAATACCTTCCCTTTCTATAATCTACTCCCCGAACCCAAGAAAACATCTCAAAAGGTTTTTTGCTGTGCTTTTTAACCTTTCCTTAGGATAAAATAAAAAGTCGGTGGCGACTCTTGCTAACCGCAACATTTGCGAATACAAACGCAAAACCCAAGTCAGTTCTCCCACCGTATCACAGAACTGGCGACTCTGCTGGGGAAATAACTTTTAAAAGTGGAGTAACCTTAGGGCTTAGATCACCTTTGTTTTCAATTGTTTGCTTTGTTTGCTTTTATATTTATGGGCTTTGCATCGGAGTTTATAGATCCTAACCCGGATCTGGGATATACCCTTTTTAGGTAGCATAATCTGTGAGGGACCTGTCCGGCGTAGACCGACATGGGTGAAGCAGTGGCTACGTTGGTGTGGCATCTTAGTATGTACCTATATCCCTTGTGTTGTAACGGGGAGAATATAGGTCTTCTAAGGGGTCATTAAACACCAACAAACCTTAGAACCCTAAATTGACCAACTTGGCTATTAGGACAGTAGCAGTATGCTACACTCATTGAGGCTAAACTCTCGAGATGGTTCTGGCCGCGAGAAAAGATTGCGATGCTGGAGTTATGACCGATTGAGGGTAGCCAATGATTTGAGATCCTCTAGAACCCGGTTACTTTTGATAGGACAGGTTTTAACCAACAAAACCAAAAGAGGGTAATACCTGAAACTCATGCTGGCCTGGAACCTAAGGGTGTCTTGTGTGACTTGTGTGCCTTATTTGCCTATGTGAATACTTGTGGTGTGCTTCATCATAGCATCATGCCATCATACCATTGCATGCATCCTGTATAAAGGACTAACCCATTTCAAAGACAAAAAAGGTTTCATCTTTGCTCTGTTTTGCAGGACATCATGATGCCCGTGCGTAGAAATACTGTCCGGCTCAACTTTATTCAACCACCAGTTTTACTCAAGGATTTGGTTGGAAGGATTCCAAACACTTCTTCCTTCATCAACAAACATGGTTCTCTCCTTGGCTTGGTTACTGCAAAATGGGACCAACAACTGATAAGTGTTCTGACCCAGTTTTATGACCCACTGTACCATTGTTTCACCTTTCAAGACTTCCAGCTGGTTCCTACCCTGGAAGAATTTTCTTATTTGCTTGGGATCCCTGTCTTGGAACAAACTCCATTCACTGGTTTGGAAAAGACTCCTAGGCCTGAAGAGATTGCTTCAATTCTCCCCTTGACCAAGGAAGAGGTATTGTCCAACTGGGAAACTATAAATGGGATCAAGGGCTTTTTGGTCAAATTTCTGGTTGGCAAGGCTAATGATTTCTGGAATGACTTGGACTTCAAGGCGTACGAGGATATTCTGGCTCTTTTGATCTATGGTCTGGTATTGTTTCCCAACCCTGACACTTTTATCAGTATCCATGTCATAAGGATCTTCATGTCTCGGAATCCGATACCCACTCTTTTGGGAGACATTCTGCAACAACTCTATGCTCGTACTGCTCGAAAACGGGGAACTCCGTGGTGTTGTGCTCCTTTGCTAGTAAGGTGGTTTATTTCGCACCTTCCTAAGTTCGTGCTGAAGAATGAAGAAGGAAAAGGTTGGGCTCGGAGGTTAATGTCTCTCACTGATAACGACATCACTTGGACTCTCGGAGGTTTGGATGAGGTAGCTGTTATTGACCGTTGCGGAGAATACCCTAATGTTCCATTGATTGGTATCCAAGGAGGAATCTCTTACAATCCATGCTTAGCTCTCCGACAGTTTGGAAGAGCCAGAGGAGATGGGCCTCATGAAATGCTGGTTCCCCACTTCCATTTTGAGTTTCAGGCAGACAGTGACAAACTACGCCAGGGATTCATTAGAGCTTGGGACAGAATCCACAAAGCCAACCCACATGAGTTGGGACCAAAGACTTCTCTGCCATTGAAGCCCTATTGCAAATGGGTCCGCATCCGTGCTCAGAAGTTAGGTATGCCCTACGAAGCTGTTAGACCTCTCATTCTTGAATCTCCTGATGAAGATGGGGTTCCTCCAACTGTCCTCCCTCCTCAGATACCTACTGATTTTGACACCATGAAGAGATCTTGGGCGCAGCTAAAAGAAGAACGGGATTTCTATCGAGAGAAGTTCAACGAGCAGGAACGGAAGATTCAGAGGCTGACTAAGCAATTGGAAGAAGAACGGGTCCTGAACAACTACATCAACACTGAAAAGAGGAGGCCATGGGAGCATTGATGAGCTTTGATTGTTTCCTTTTGTAGTTTATTTCCTTTCCAGTATTTTTCATTCCTGTAATACCTAAGGACAAGTTGTTGAACAATTGAAAATTTTAATCTAATGAAGTGTGTTTCTCTTTTGTCTACAGAGTTGAATCTTGTTTGTCTTTGAAAACATAAAACATACGCATTCCATTGCACCATATGCATAGCAGGTACCCTATTTCACAGGTTGCTTAATCTCCTTCGCTGTTTATTTTGCACAGTCATCATGAATCCAGACTCCTCCAGTGAGCAAGCAATCAAGGCCCTTCAGGCCCAAAGTGCACAGTTCCAAGAGATGGTCCTAAGCCTAGCCCAAGGTCAGCAAGAGTTGAAGACTCTACTCCTCAAGAAGAAGAAGAAAAAGAGGACTGCATTGTTCAACACCGGACGCAGATTTGGGAACACACTCCATAATGAAGCTGATCCAACTACTTCTTCTGCTGAGAAAAACAGTCCCCAAGGGGGAGGAGCTCCTAGTCCCGCAGTCTCCGACAACGAGACGGACTATAACGACAAACAATACCCACCTGCTGCTGACAGGTACAAGCAATTGGAGGACCGCTTGAGCGCCATGGAAATTCAGAATGTGCCGGGGCTGGATTTCAGAGATTTGGGGTTATCTTCTGGAGTAGTAATTCCACACAAGTTTAAGGCGTCTGCCTTCGCCAAGTATGACGGGATCTCCTGCCCAAAGCTACATCTAAGGTCGTACGTAAGGAAGATTCAACCTTACACGGCGGATAAGAACCTTTGGATTCACTTCTTCCAAGATAGCCTCTCGGGGTCACAACTTGAATGGTTCTACCAATTAGATGGATCTAGCATCCGACACTGGGAAGATTTGGCAACCGCATTCTACAGACAATACCAATACAATTCTGATCTCGCTCCTACGCGTACCCAACTTCAGGGTATGTCTCTAGGAACGGGTGAAGGGTTCAAAGAGTACGCTCAAAAATGGAGAGACTTGGCTGGCAGGGTGCAGCCTCCGTTAACTGATCGAGAGCTGGTTGATATGTTTCTAGGGACGTTGTCTGGTCCGTTTTTCAATCATTTGGTTGGTAACTCCTCCGCTGGGTTTACAGATTTAATATTGACGGGAGAAAGAATTGAAGCTGGCATCAGGTCAGGCAAGATACAAAAGGCTGCCTCCACAAGTGCTGAGAAGAGGCCGTTTAAGAAAGAAGCAAGTGCCGTCTATGGTCCTAGAAGACAAGTCAAGCCCGAAAGTCGCCAAGCCGTCAATGCTTTGGTCATCTCCAAACCTGTTGCTGCTCCTCAGCAGTACAATCAACAAAGAAGCGAAAGGCCCAAGAGGCAGTATACCCGACTGAGTATGACCTTATCTCAAATTTTACCCCAACTGTTATCCACCAACCTGGTGACCCTCAAAGAAGCTCCTAAGGTCGTCAACACTGCATCACCTAAGTATAACCCAAATGCCCGGTGTGCTTATCATTCTGATAGTCCCGGGCACACTACTGATGATTGCTGGGCCTTGAGAAACAAAGTACAAGATCTGATCGACGCAAAGGAAATTCAATTTGAAGCGCCGGAGAGACCAAATGTCGTAACTGCTCCTATGCCCCAGCATAGAGTAAATGCCGTTGAGGAAGAAATGTACGCTGTTTCAGTAGATGAAGTTGTTACCCCTCTGAAGACCGTTAAGAAGAACCTACTGCGGGCCGATTTATTTCCGGGTTGCGGTGAAGGTTGCTTGTTCTGTGCTGTTTCCCTGTCTGGTTGTCCCTTGCTGAGGATAGGCATCCAAAGCCTAATGGATAGCAAGGAGATTCTGTTTAAGAAGTCTGCTGTTCAGTTGGTTCCGATAAAAGAAGTTTATGTGGTTACCATCTTCAATCACCCAATCAAGGCTCCCCCGAAGAAGCCTGTTCAAATCATGACTGTTGCACCTGTGATTATTACTGTCCCAGGACCTCTCCCCTACATATCTGATAAAGTTGTCCCCTGGCATTATGGGGCAGACGTGTATGTAAATGGAATCAAACAAGAATTCGACACTGGCGCCAGTATCTGCGATATCACTGGTCCAGCCAAGGTCACCCGCAGTGGCAGGCTCTTCTCGCCTGACATTGCACCGCCCGCTATTCGAAAACCCCTCCTTATAAAACCTACAAGTTTACCTGTTCCTGTTGCTGATCAAGTTGTGTCCCCTGCTGCCGAGTCATCAAATGCTCGGGGCAAAGGGATTGAAGAAGAGCCTGCCCGGATGGAGGCACCAATACCCATAAATGCTGAGGCCTCCCGACAAGAAATGGAGGAGATTCTGAAAATAATAAAGAAGAGTGATTTCAATGTTGTCGAGCAGCTGGGGCATACGCCCTCCAAGATCTCCCTGCTCTCCTTACTGTTATGCTCCGAGGCCCATGCTAAGGCCTTGATCTCATTTCTCAAAATGGCCCATGTGCCGCAGGAGACGTCTGCAGTCCAGTTCACTGATTGCATAGCAAATCTGACAGCAGACAATGGCTTGGGTTTCTCAGATGCTGACCTGACTGCGAAGGGAAGAGACCATAATGATGCCCTGCATGTCTCTATCGAATGCAGGGGCACTACTCTGGCGCATGTATTGGTGGATACTGGTTCTTCTTTGAATGTTCTACCGAAAAAGGCTTTAGACCGTCTGGATTATGAAGGCCTGGAATTGAAGCCCAGCAATATCATCGTCAGGGCCTTTGACGGTTCTAAAAGGATGGTTCATGGAGAGGTTAACATCCCTATTCGTGTGGGCTCTCAGGTGTTTGACTCTACCTTTTATGTGATGGATATACGTCCATCGTAATCTTGTCTACTGGGTCGACCTTGGATCCATAAAGCTGGGGCAGTGACCTCCACCTTGCACCAGAAGCTGAGGTACCCTGTCAGAGGGAAGATCGTCATTGTGCAAGGAGAAGAGGAGTATATGGTGAGCCATTTGAATTCCTTCAGATACATTGAGATGGACGGGGAGTTTATTGAAACCCCCTTTCAGCATTTCGAGGAGGTACATCCAATTTCAGCAGCTGCAGAGACAACAGTTGAAGAGAATGTTTCCCTGAAGATGGCTTCCCTAAGGGATGCCCGGGCTGTGGTTCAGAAGGGCAATTGTGCAAACTGGGGTCAGCTGCCTGACTTCACTCAGAAGAACGACAAGTTTGGGCTGGGCTTTACTGCAGAGGCTCAGAGGGCTGTGCGCAAAGAGAAGATCAGAAAGGCTCCGGTGTTTATTTCCAGCTCAAGGGTGAATGCTATCGAGGAGGATGTGGAGGAAGCAGAGTTTGACAGTTGGATCTACCCGACTACCAGCAACGGACCAAGCAACTGGACGACAAAGGATTTTACCCCTATCACATTTGTCACGCAGTAATTAATTTCTTTTGATTTCCGATTTGTAACAAACAATATGTTAAAACTTTGTTGGCTCGGTGTCCTACCCGGGGCATCGTAGCTCCATTTGTGAGGGCTTTTTGTATGACATTTTCATATATCATCAATCAAAACATTGGACGTCTGTTGCATTTCAAATCTTGTGCTCTTTTCCTTTCTGTGTTATATATATTGCAAAACAGCTATATTTACACACACTCACTTATACAGGTTTCAATCCACTCTGGATCTCACTGGTAACAGCTCTGCTACCGCCAGTTATGACTTCGAAAATCCGATCAACTTGGCCGAAGACGAAGGTGAAGATGATTGCGAAGTGCCTGGTGAACTCGCAAGACTGCTACTCCAGGAAGAGAGAGCTATTCAACCACACGAAGAGCCGGTAGAGACAATTAACTTGGGTACTGAGACAGATAGGAAAGAGGTCAAGATTGGTGCCAATCTAGAGCTCAGCGTGAAGCAACGATTGATCCAGATGCTACAAGACTACATGGAGATTTTTGCTTGGTCCTATGAAGATATGCCTGGTTTGGATGCCGACATTGTAGTTCACCACCTACCAACCAAGGAAGATTGCCCTCCGGTAAAGCAAAAAGTCCGACGGATGCGTCCAGAGATGTCTGAAAAGATCAAGGCCGAGGTTATGAAGCAGTTTGATGCCGGGTTCCTCGCAGTGACTTCTTACCCTCAGTGGGTTGCCAATGTAGTGCCAGTACCGAAGAAGGACGGTAAAGTCAGAATGTGTGTTGACTACAGGGATCTGAACAGGGCCAGCCCCAAGGATGACTTCCCCTACCTCACATTGATGTCCTTGTTGACAATACAGCTCAACACAAGGTGTTCTCCTTCATGGATGGTTTTTCGGGGTATAATCAGATCAAGATGGCTCCAGAGGATATGAAGAAGACTACATTTGTGACTCAGTGGGGCACCTTCTGTTATAAGGTCATGCCATTCGGATTGAAAAATGCTGGGGCAACCTATCAACGTGCCATGGTTGCTTTATTTCATGATATGATCCATCATGAGATTGAGGTATACGTTGATGACATGATTGCAAGGTCTCAAACTGAGGAGGAGCACCTTGACCATCTGAGGAAGTTGTTTGACCGACTCAAGTTATACAAGCTGAGGTTGAATCCTAACAAATGCACCTTTGGGGTAAGATCCGGAAAATTGCTAGGTTTCATTGTAAGTGATAAGGGTATTCAGGTGGACCCTGCCAAGGTAAAGGCCATACAAGAGATGCCGACTCCAAAAACAGAGAAAGAAGTCAGAGGTTTCCTAGGACGACTGAATTACATTGCCCGATTCATCTCACATCTGACTGCTACTTGTGAGCCAATCTTCAAATTGCTGAAGAAAGATCAAGTAGTACGCTGGAATGATGAATGTCAGGCCGCCTTTGAAAAGATAAAGGAATACCTCCAAGAGCCACCCATCCTTATGCCCCCGGTGGAAGGAAGACCTCTGATACTATACTTGACAGTACTTGACAATTCAATGGGGTGTGTGCTGGGCCAGCATAACGAGTCTGGTCGAAAAGAGCACGCTATTTATTACTTGAGCAAAAAGTTTACCGACTGTGAGTCTCGTTACTCACTGCTTGAGAAAACTTGCTGCGCTCTTGTATGGGCTGCTCGCCGGCTGAGACAGTATATGCTGACTCACACTACTTTATTGATTTCAAAGATGGATCCCATCAAGTACATATTTGAAAAGCCCGCTCTGTCTGGAAGAATAGCGAGATGGCAAATGATCTTGACAGAATATGACATCCAGTATACAACTCAGAAAGCAATTAAGGGAAGTGTACTGGCAGATCATTTGGCACACCAACCTGTGGACGATTACCAATCATTGAACTTTGATTTTCCGGACAAAGACATCATGGTGGTAACTGACTGTGAAGTACCTGGACCGGATGAAGGACCTGAGGAAGGATCCCGATGGTCTATGCATTTTGATGGAGCCTCCAATGCTTTGGGTAACGGCGTCGGCGCTGTAATCATATCTCCCAAAGGGACTCATACTCCCCTCACCGCCCGATTATGTTTCGGCTGCACCAACAACATGGCAGAATATGAGGCATGTATCATGGGTTTACAAGCTGCAATCGATTTGAGGATCAAGTTTCTAAGTGTTTTCGGAGATTCCGCTCTCGTGATCAATCAGATCAAAGGCGAGTGGGATACGAAACACCCGAATCTTATTCCTTACAAGGAGTATGTGTCGACCTTGCTTCCCCACTTTGACGAGATAACTTTCGAACACTTCCCTAGAGAGGAGAATCAGCTAGCGGACGCCCTAGCCACGATGTCTTCAATGTTTAAAGTTAAATGGGACAATGAGGCTCCCCGAATCATAATCTGGAAGTTGGATGAACCGGTATACTGCTGCGAGCTCGAGGCTGAGAAGGTGACCGAAAAACCCTGGTATCACGAGGTAAAGAGGTATTTGGAAGCTCAGGAATACCCTGAAGGTGCGTCTGTCAATGATAAGAAGTTCATGAGGAGGTTTGCTGCAAAATTCTTCCTCAGCAACGGCATTCTCTACAAACGGAATCATGATTCAACTCTGCTACGTTGTGTGGATAAGGCTGAAGCAGAGAAAATTATGATAGAACTGCATGAAGGGACATTTGGAACGCATTCCAGTGGACACACCATGGCTAAGAAAATCCTTCGGGCGGGATATTTCTGGTCCACAATGGAAGCCGATTGTTACCAACACTCCCGAACTTGTCATAAATGCCAGGTCTATGCTGACAAGGTGCATATCCCTCCGGTTCCTTTGAATGTCCTAATGGCACCTTGGCCTTTCGCAATGTGGGGCATCGATATGATCGGTGAGATCCGACCAACGGCATCCAACGGGCATCGCTTCATCTTGGTGGCGATCGATTATTTCACGAAGTGGGTTGAGGCAGCTTCCTACGCCACAGTAACCAAGAGCGTCGTGGCACGTTTCATCCGGCATAATCTGATCTGTCGGTACGGCGTCCCAGAAAGAATCATTACGGACAATGGTACCAATCTCAATAACAAAATGATCACTGAACTCTGTGAACAATTCAAGATACAGCACCACAATTCTTCTCCCTACCGGCCGAAGATGAATGGGGCTGTAGAGGCAGCCAATAAGAATATCAAGAAAATTGTGCAGAAGATGACAGTGACCTATAAAGATTGGCACGAGATGTTACCGTTCGCTCTTCATGGGTACCGCACCTCGACAAGGACGTCAACCGGGGCAACTCCCTTCTCCTTAGTCTATGGCATGGAGGCAGTCTTGCCAATTGAAATCCAGATACCCTCTCTCCGGATAATGAAGGATGCAGACTTGAATGAAGAGGATTGGATCCAGACTCGACTTGATCAATTAAATCTGATTGACGAAAAGAGGCTCACTGCTATCTGTCATGGTCAAACGTATCAGAAACGGATGATCAGGGCATTTAACAAGAAAGTCAGACCGCAGGAGTATCAAGTTGGGGACCTGGTAATCAAACGCATCATCCTTCCTCAAAGTGATCCCCGGGGCAAATGGACCCCTACTTACGAAGGGCCATTTGTGGTTAAACGTGTGTTCTCAGGAGGAGCCATGATCCTAACCACCATGGATGGTGACGACCTTCCTCACCCCGCCAATGCCGACATAGTGAAAAAATACTACGCATAAATAAAAAACCCGCTAGGTTGACATACCTAGGCAAAAATAAGGGCTTCCCGGCGAACCAAAAGGGTTCGGGCAAAAATAAGGGATGAAATGAATAAAAAAATCTGTACACCCGGCAAGTCAAAAACCTGAAGAGGCGGCTTGGGCAAAAATGGGTATCCCGGTGGACTGAAAACCCGAAAGGGCGGTCCAGGCAAAAGTTAGGGATAAAAGCGTAACACTATGTCTCATTGGATCACTTCGCATCCAGAATTCGGCATCAACTATCTGGCTCCAGATTTCGGCATTGACCAATCAGCTTCATCTTCAAATTAGGCAACAAAGCGATGAGACGTTCGGAGATATAAAGGCGATAGCAGAGTTGGAACCCAATGGGATTGTTCACATAGCTGTTTTGTTTCCTTTTTCAAATTGTAAACTCTATGTTATTTGGCGGCGTCCTCTTACTAGGATGGCAGCCTCTTGTACAAAAACGCCTATTCACAGGCAAAGTTTAAATCAATACAAATTCAATTGTCCATACAAATTACCATTGTTTTCCTTTTTCTGTTTTGTCTTGCGAAGAACGTCCAATGTTCATTTTTGATATATGCATTTGACATTAAATTGCTGATTCATAAATATTTGCATATGAAACAAGAGATTTATTACAGGTGACATCAGAGACAGGGGCAATTGAAGTTGTCTAATGCAGTCTGGTTGTTTTGTCCGCCAAGGTACCAAGGTAGGTTCAACTGAAGAATGTGGCCAAATCATCTCAACGCCCCGCAGAGTAAAACAAGATTCAGCAATACTTTCCCCAAGCGGAGTTGACTCCCCGACAATCCTGAAAGGACACAACATTCCCCGGCAGGTCTTAAAGCTCATCCCCTGCAGAGTACGGACGTCTCTCCCGAGTTTTATTTAGAGTTATTTCCTCACAAGGACTTATAACTGGGTTATCCTCAGCTAAAAACCACGGAAGACCGCCCTCGGCAAAGTTTCTTCAATCCCCAGCGGAGTTTATCATCATTATCCCCAGCGGAATCTATCATTAGAGTCCTCAACAGGCCTCGCATCAAAACTTCGGCCAAGTATCTCTTCCACAGAACAATTCTCCGGTCGACCATCAAGGATTTATTTTCCTAAGGCGAAATTACATCCATAAACATTTCACATTTTCATACATCTTGCTTACATACATGATGAAACGCATACAACATCTCATGTTGAATATCATGCATATCATACATCATGACATTGCATACAACTTACGTTTTTTGCCTTTTCAGGAAAAAGACAATCCCAAAAACAACTACCGTCAACTGTCGCAATTCCAGATCCGATACCTGTATCTAGCCAGGGCACATCTGAGAGTGACCACGTTTCCAGATTCGATTCCTGTATCCAGCCAGGGCACATCTATCAACTACAACTATTTCCAGATTCGATTCCTGTATTCAGCCAGGGCATATCTGTTGACCACGTTTCCAGACTCGATTCCTGTATCTAGCCAGGGCACGTCTGAAGAGTTCGAAGATTCGATTCCTGTATCCAGCTAGGGCACATCTATTAACGACTATTTCCAGATTCGATTCCTGTATCCAGCCAGGGCATATCTGTGAGCAACCAATTGTAGATTCGATACCTGTATCTAGCCAGGGCATATCTGCATGAGGAGATTGAAGATCAAACACCTGTAACAAGCCAGGAAAACATCCGTCTTTCTCAAATACACAAGTTCTCGCTAAGGAATCTCTTATGCGATCGACACTTCCAAATGGCATCTATAAGCCCATTCCCGACAAAGTTCTGTCACATCTCCAGATGGCATCTATAAGCCCATCTCCCTATCTACTACCTCTCCAAATGGCATCCGTAAGCCCATTCCTGACATCACATTGCTGATACCTCGACATGCGAGTGCAAATTTCCGGGCACTCTAGTGTCCAATCTTCTTTTACCCTCGAGTCGCGAAAGGCAAACCTGCCAATCTAACTCTTCAGGTTCAAGAAGATTGAACAGGGGCAACTATTGTACCCCAAAATTTTCCCTCCCATTTCCTCAACATTTTCTCATCACAAGACCCTTGAAGATCAAGATCCAGTTAGGGTTTCCTCTGCTCAAGACTTCTCCTTGCACCGTGGACTCAAATTAGGGTTTGTGTTTGCCCAAGGATGTTTTGACCTAAAATGCCCAAGATGACTTTCATGCTTCATGTTGGACTCCCAAGTTTACCCATGCCAAGTTTCAAGTCTTGATTCCAAGTTTTGCCCAGTCAATTGGACAGTTGACCTAGAAATCAACTGTATTGGGGAAAAAGTCAACTGTGGCCAATTGACAGTCAAATCTCATGAAATTTGACCCACATCAACATTATGAACTCATATGAACCATTTGATCAAGTTTGGATCACAATTCCACAAGAAATTTGATCAGATCACCAAAAGGGCAAAATGGTCATTTTTAGGGTTTTGACTGCACAAAGGCAATTTTTGACTGTTTGACCTAGCCAATGGCAAACCAAGTTCACATATGGACTCAAGGACTCAATGAAATGGTCTTGACACATTCATCAGGCTCAAAAGATCCCAAGTACACAAGGTTGACAGTTGAATTTCCCAGTCAATTGATCAATTTTGACTGTATACTGAAAAGTCAGACTTTGACTTTTTGGTCAAAATCAAGAGTCAAGATTCATTTTTCATCAAAACATGCCAAATCATGAAACTTGTTCACCAAGAAATCACAAAATGCAAATTAGGGTTGAAAATGGAATTTTTCATAACTTAGAATTTTTCTAAGTTATGAAAAACCCTAATTTTTCCCCAACTTTGCCCCATCTTTTCACCAAGATCCATTTGGATTCAAACAAAAGTCAAAACATGAAAGTTGTAGCTTGTTGCATAATCTACAACTTTGATTCACAAAGTTTTCTCATTTGAAGCTTGTATCTCAAGTTACAATTTTTTGAATAAGGGCCCTAAACCATTCTTAAATTAGTGAAATTTTAACCTATTTTGACAAGGTTTTCTACCCCACTTCAAGGCCACTTTTCATACCCTTCCACTTAGAATTTCAATTTTCATTTCAAATATGGATTGTATTACACATTCCAAGCTTTCCAAAATGTCCAAGAACTCATCAAACAACCTCATAACTTGAGAGATTCGAATTTCACAAGTTGGCAAAAATCCACTTTTGAATGGTTCATGAACATGTTCATAACTTGGACCATTTTCAAATCAGCATAGTTTGTGCTACATTTCAGGCCCTAAAACCCTTTGACACTCATAAATTTAATGCAAAACCATTGAACCAAGTTGTTATTCTAAGCCTTTGGTCATTACACAAGGAATTAAGCCTAAACTAGAAAAAGCACTATTTCCATTCTTGAAAAGAAGAACTTTATGTCAAGTTTGCAATCCAAGTGGTACAATCAAGATCTTCTTGGCACAAGTTTGTGAGCAAATTGCACTGATCAAGGCAAGGGATAGCAGCATAGTGGGAGGGCCTGTACAGGCTAGAAACATCAAGTGGCATTTTGTTGCTTAACATAGAAGAAAAGTCCATAACTTGTGACAACTTGAATCTCAGCATAGAAACACAAGAGAGGAGTTATCAAACACATTCAGAAGAACATATCCAAGCTAACACACGAGCCCTTGCCATCTAAAACACCCACATTGCCCTAATCACCTTAAAACTGCACAATCAGGGGAACCCCTGCAGATTGAGTGCTATCTCTCAATCCCTTCGAGCATTCTTGTCCAAACTTGTTCCTCTACCTTCCTTACAACATATGCAAGCTAACCATGGCCTAAAACCTGACCTGTAATCACCCTAACAGTTTCCACCATTTTCATTTTTTCCTTTTGCAGTTGAAGTTCCATAGCTTGATTCAGAAGCTCTCAAGACAAAGTAAGCATTGAAACAGCATCCCTGGACCTCAAGGAAGCTTTTCCAATCATCACATTGCACTGAAAGTTCCTCATTCTCCAGATTGAAGTTCAACTGCACAGGTAAAACTTTGAACTCGTATCTCTCTCATCATGTATCTTCAGTCTTATGTTTGTGAAGAAACAAGGTTCTACTCATAGCCCTGAACATGTACATATCTTTATATTTCATTTCTTTTGCCTGAGTAGAGAGAATTTTGGTTCTGAACATTGATGAAAAACTAGGTTAGGATTTGGGGGAGGAGAAATTCTCCCTCATCTTAGAGAGATAGGTCAAGTTCTTTATATGGTTGAAACCGTCTCTTAATGCTCTATACTTTTCATGTTATGAGTTTTGCTTGAAAGTCCAGGAATCCAGAGATAAAAAACGCGTGTTTTACTTGAAGGATGTTGTTCAGAGGTTGAAGAAGACAAGTCTTCTGGGCTGGGCCTGGAATTTTTTCCTATTCACACCATTTATTTTGATTCACACCCCCTGAGCCCATTTGCTTCATTTTTGACTCTTTTTGACTTTTTCTTTTTTGGTTGACTTTGTTTATTTTTTCTCATGATATAAAAATTTTAAAAATATTTTTTTCATCCCTTTTTGAATTTATGGCATATTTATTTGATTTATTTCTTTGTTTATACATAAATATATATATACTATTATTAGAATAAATAGAAAAATAGTGTAAATACATTTTTTACTTTTATTTACCTTCTGAAAATATTTCACATAAAAAATACTCTTTTTATTTATTTTATTAAAATATTAAATAAATATTTGTTTTGTGTATAATACATATTTAAGATTTAATATATATATATATATATATATATATATATATATATATATATATATATATATATATATATATATATATATATATATATATATATATATATATATATATATATATATATATATATATATATATATATATATATATATATATATATATATATATATATATATATATATATATATATATATATATATATATATATATATATATATATATATATATATATATATATATATATATATATATATATATATATATATATATATGTTTATCAATATATTTAAGTTAAAAATATAAAAATACTTGAATTTTTATTTTTATTAATATTTGATACAAAAATACTTTTTCCATAATATACTTCATTTTATTTTATTTTTATAAATAATAAATAAATAGTTGTATTAAATTAGATAATAATGCATTTTCTTTTAAAATTAGGGTTTTTGCCCTAAATTCAAAATGCTCCAAAAAATAATATATTTTTATTTTCTTTTCTCTTTTACATAAATAATATTTTTTTCATATATATATACAAAACATTTCTTTTTGCATCTTGCATTCTTATTTAATTTTTGTACATTGATTAAATTGCAAATATTCAAAATGATGTAATAATGTAGGTTTAAATTCTTGTCAATATCCCCATTTGAACATTTGTACCCCCCTTCCCATATTTGGTTTTGTAATAGCTTAGTAAATTTAATTTCGCACTTTATTGCTTTCTAATGATAACATGTTAGAATTAGGGTTTGTATGCGAAAAAACGATAAAAATAGTTATGACTTAATCTCAAGACAAATAAGCATGAAAATGGACACACAAATCACACTTGCACCCCTAGGGTGTTCCACTTGTTGCCTTCAAATAAATGGGCCATATTGTATGTTGAACTTCTTTGGGCAAAGCAAACAATTTGAATGATCATAGTCCCTCGACAAAACTTTTCAAAACCAACAAAAATAAATGATCAAGTCCCTTAAAGAAAATTGCCCAAAGACATTTAACGCCGTTGCAATTATGGTCTAAACGATGACCCGCGCCTGTCCCTTTCACATCCTAACACAAGATTGTCCACCAAATACAATGGTGGAACAAACTTGTTAAAAGGGTTAAAACATAGCAATAATCTTTTGAGAAATTTAGGAGTAGATAACCTCTTAGTTACTTGAATCAAACTTGCAAAACAAAAACACTTGCCTATTTCAAAAAAAACCACACATCACTACACTTTCAAAACAACTTTCAAAAACAAATGAAAACCTTTTCAAAAGACCTACATCTTTGTATACATCCCCACATGGATCATTACAAAGATTGCCACCACATTGGCATCTTTTCAAAACATTTTCAAAAACCACACACAAAGCACCATTTAAAACAATTGAAAACAAAAGGCAAATGATCTAAGCAAGTAACTAAGAGCCCATGGATAACCATGGATAGAAAGGGTGCTAATACCTTCCCTTTCTATAATCTACTCCCCGAACCCAAGAAAACATCTCAAAAGGTTTTTTGCTGTGCTTTTTAACCTTTCCTTAGGATAAAATAAAAAGTCGGTGGCGACTCTTGCTAACCGCAACATTTGCGAATACAAACGCAAAACCCAAGTCAGTTCTCCCACCGTATCACAATAGGTTATGGGAGCGACAGTGAGTTAGGGTTATGTGTTGTGTTAGGAGAAAGGGAAGACATAGGCGGGATAAAGAGAGAGAGAGGGATGAAGAGAATAACAAAATAAAGTGTTGTTTTACAAAACAGAATATATTGTCAAGAAATCAGATGCATGTCATCCCGTATTCATTACCATGTGTGATCGGTGGGAATGAGAACTGACTGTTTTTGGAATGCTGGTTCGCGTTTGCGTTTGTTTTTGCAAAATGTCGCGGTAAGCAAGAGTCGCCACCGTTTTTTATTTTATCCAACAAGGAAAGGACAAAAGCACAGAAAAATTCCTTTTCGAGGTTGTTTCTCGGGTTCGGGAGGTAGATTATAGAAAGGGAAGGTGTTAGCACCCTTTCTATCCGTGGTTATCCACGGGCTCTTAGGTACTTGCTCACTATGTTTTCAAAAGTTTGCTTTTCTTTGTGTTTGTGGGTTTTGAAAAGAGTTTTTGTTTGCAACTTCGATTTAACTCTTGCTTCTGTCCTCAAGAGTGTAATGAAGTGTTTTGAAAACTTTGTTCGAAAAGTGTAAGTGTGAAAAGTTTTGTTTTGTTTTTAAAATGAGCAAGTACTTAAGAACCTTTACCTACTCAAAAAGGAATTAAATTGCGCAAATGTCCTTTAGACAGTGCTATCCCACTATTGAGGAGTGGGTAGCACCGTCGTTGGAGTTTTCGGGTCAATTCGGTTTAAGGGACGTGTGGTCACTAAAGCAACGTTAGGATGCTTTAGCGGTAACCCTAATGTCTTAGATCATTTTTTATTGAGGCAACCGTTTCGAGGCAACTTTGATCTTTAGACAAGAGGGCGACCTCTAAGACTTCCTATACTCAATGACCACGTTCGAGGCAACCAAGTGAGGCGTACCCTAAGAGTGGCATGTGCAAGTGTATTATTTTTCAGTTATATTATCTTTGTACATGTTATGGTGAGCTACGATTGATTTAAAATTAAAGGTTAATATTGTCGTGCAATCCTAGTTAGCATACATCTAAACAGTTAATATATGTACAGGAATTTAAAGTGCGGGAATTGTAAATCCTACGCTATTACAAAGCTTCGGGGAGGGGGATTATTTACATGTCCAAAAATTGGGGAAATAAAAAACAGTAAAGTAAAAGTCTTAATTTAAGCTACCACAAACCAGTAAGCAGTTACAATAAAATAAACGCGCGTGAATCTAAGAATAAAAACTCTTTTTTGTTGTTTTATTTTATTTTTTGGGGAAAATTCTAAATGTTCAATTAAGTCAAATTTAATTAATTTAAAAATACTGGTTAAAATTAACTCTAAAACAAACCTAATATTTTTTGCATTTTTTGGTTTATGAAAAGGATTGAATTTAAATAAATCCTAAGTCTACTGATTTTAAAATTGGATAAAATAAGTTAAAATAATTAACTAAATTAAATCCTAATTCTAAGTTACTTATTTTTATGATTTTCATGTTGATTAGAAAAAAAACAAATAAAATGGTCCAAACGAAAAATGAAATCAGGCAGTAAATCAAGAAAAAAAGTAATTCTGGAGGCCTGGGTCGAAAGAGGTGTAGGCTGTCTTTCGACCCAGCGAAGAGGCTGGATCGAAGGTGCATGAGGGGCTGCACTCTGAGGGTGTTCGATCTGGATATATCACCCTTCCATCTGGAAATCCTGGGTCCAGTTCAAAGCTAAGCTGCTGAGCTTCGAAACTCTGAACAGGAATCTGAGCATGTAGTTCCTGCAAAACGAAATAGATGTTAAAGGTCCAGGGGGGACTTTACCCCTCTGATTCGAATCTCCCCCTTATTCGCACCTGCTGAATCTGGGTCTGAGTTTGTTTTATCCTGGGATTCAAAGGAGAAACTCAGATTGTGCCCAAGCAATGGCACAATCTCATCTTTGCGTTGTAGCTTATATGTATCACATTAAATCATTCACAAACAATAGTAATAACATGAATATGCAATCAAAATGAATTTAAAAATGAGTTTGAGATTAGATTTTTTCTTTTACCAAACAGAGGTGTTGGGATCTGTGGTTCTGAGTGTGGAATGGCTGGTGCAGGGATTGGGTATGGCTTCCTGGAAGTGCTGATGATTTTTGGCAGTTGTGATACGGTGGGAGAACTGACTATGAGTTTTGCGTTCGTATTCGCACTTGTGCGGTTGAGCAAGAGTCGCCACCGACTTTTTATTTTATCCTAAGGAAAGGTTAAAAAAGCACAGCAAAAACCTTTTGAGATATTTCGTCGGTTCGGGGGGTAGATTATGGAAAGGGAAGGTATTAGCACCCTTTTCATCCATGGTTATCCATGGGCTCTTAGTTACTTGGTTTTTTAGATCACTTGCCTTGATTTTCGATTGCTTGAAATTGTGGTGTGTGTATGTGTTTTGAAAAATGTTTTTGAAGAAGATGCCTTGTCTTAGGCGACCAATGTATTTGACTCGTGTTTGAGTGTTTTACAAAAGTGTGTATCTTTTCGAAAAGATGTTTCAAATGTTTTTGAGAGTTTGTTTGAAAGTGTTGTGGATTATGGTTTTTGAAAAGAAGGCAAGTGTTTTTGCAAGTTGATCTCAAGTAACTAAGAGTTTTGTCTACCCTATTGTACTCAAAGGTTTTTGTTATGTTTTAACCCTTTTTAACAATTTTGTTCCACCATTGAATTTGATGGACAATCTTGCGTTTAGGAAGTTTATTCGGGACGGGCGCGGGTCATCGTATGGACCATGAATGCAATGATGCCAAGTGTCTTTGGCAATTTTGTTTTGAAGGGACTATGATCATTCCTTTTTAGGCAACATTCGAAAGCGTCATCGAGGGACTTATGATCATTTGAATTCGTTTTGCCAAAGATACTCGACGTGCAAGCATGGCCCATTTTGGAAGGCAACATGTGGGATTACCCTAGAGGGTGCAAGTGTGATTGTGTATTGATTTCATGTATTTGTCTTGTATTAGGTTATCTAGCGTTTGATTTTATGTACATGCAAACCCTAGGTCTAACCATGGTATAATTGAAAGCGGTAAATTGCGAAAATGTAAAATCTACGCTATTACAAAATAAGTATCCGGGAGTGGGGGTACAAATTTATGAATGGGGATGAGACTTATAGTATCCAATAAGTTACAACCAAATCGAACTTGCGATCAAATGTAAATGACGAATATCAATGTATAAGATAAACAAGTATGTATAGGAGCAATGTGAATGTATTGTGTAAGTGTGAGATGTATTGTGTAAGTGATTATTTACATGTGCGGAATGTGAATTTAATGCGTATTAGGGTATTTGTTTTGACCTAAAGAAAAATTAAACGTCTATTTAATTAATTGGTCTTGTATTTTTTAATATGTACAAAAGAAAATGTTTTAATTGAATGTTTTAAATTTTAATTAGATTATGTATAAAATGTATCATTGTTTATTATATACAAAAAGTATTAAATGTCAAGAATTGAATTATGTATATTAAAAAGAAGAAGTGTAATTTTATATTGTTATGTACAAAAGTAAGTGAAAAGAAAATGTTTTTAATTTAATCATATTATGTATAAAAATGTATTTTAATTAAAAGAATAGAAAAGTATTTTCCATTTTAATTATATGATAAAAAAAGTATCTTTATTATTTATGTACAAATATATATTTAAATTAGATATTTTAGATAAAAAGTGTTTTAATATGTTTTAGTATTAATGTAATATTGTAAAGAATATGCTAAGTTAGAAAACAAATAGATTGTATGAAAAAATGTTTTTAAGTAAAAAAAGGATTTATGTTAATATGATGATAAATAAAAGGTTTGGAATAGGTTGGCAATGGGCTCAAAGAGGGGGAGGTGTATTAAAATGCTTGGGCTTTAGGTGTTTTAGGAATGCATTAGGCCCATAACTGAACGATCAGTTTTAGGGTTTTGTTTTCGTTTCAATTGGGACAAGGCGTTTAGGGTTTGGAGACAGCGCCGTTCATGGAGTTTCGTTCCTCTTCGTTTTTTCTTCTTTGCCATGGCTACTGAACCACGTCCCTTTGCCTGAGCCACCGCGCTACCACCATCTCCTCTACCTCTCTGATCCAACGAAGCTGTAAGGTGATATCTCCTTTTCCACGCGTTTTAGGTTCTTTGAATGTTAAGTCTCGCATGTTTAATTTGTATTCCGATTTCGATTTCGTTATTTGATTCTGACCATTTGTGTCCTCTTTTTTTTTTATTCGAGGTGCGAAGAGGAGGAAAAGGATTTACCTTCGTTGGAGGAGATGGTTAGGAGGCGTCTTGGAGGGCTCAACAGCGGAGAGGACGTGATGCTAGCTCTTTGAGCTTCCTGGTACTTTTGTGTATTCCGCTTGCTTATTGGGTTTGATGATGATGACTTGACTGAAAACCTTATTTCTTGATGTTCACCTCTTTCTTCTTCCTCTTTGCCACTGTATGCTTGTTATCTTTGATGCTTCTCTGAGTTGCCTGCCTTATATTTATGTTGCCTTTGTTGCCTTGAACTTTTCCTCTTCTTCTGACTTGTTGCTTCGAATTGTTGCTTTGAGACTGTTGAGCCTTTTGCCTATGTTGAAGCCCTCTTCTGAGGCCTTTGAATTGCCTTGAATGCTTCTTCCATCTCAGTTGCTTTGGTTGCCTATTGTTTCTGGAATGTATTTTATTTTCCCAATGATGTTTTACTGAGGGCTTTATGTTTGGATTAAATGGTTTTGGTTATGTTTGTCATCTTGGACAGTTTGTTGGTATATTTGT
Organism: Vicia faba; assembly: GCA_948472305.1. Taxonomy (NCBI): domain Eukaryota; kingdom Viridiplantae; phylum Streptophyta; class Magnoliopsida; order Fabales; family Fabaceae; genus Vicia; species Vicia faba. The sequence continues at coordinate 824,143,105 of OX451737.1, read as the reverse complement.
TTGACAGGGTATCAGGTTGGTTTATTAGGCCATGGTTTGGTTTCAGGCAGGGTTGAGCTTCAGGCTTGAACTTGGTTTTGAGGTTTTTGGTTGGTAACTGGTTTTGCTTCAGCAGGTTTCAGGTTTAGACAGGGGTTAATGGTTATTGCTTGAGGTTTTATGCCTTTCAGGCTTGACTTCAGCAGGCTTGGGATATGCAGGTTATGAGGTTTGGATTTTAACAGGTTATGATAGTCTTAGCAGGTTCAGGCTAATGCAGGTTTTACTGGTTTTTGGCCTCTTGCTTCAGGCTGGTTTTGATGCTTATTGCTGGTTAGGAGCTTAACAGGTTTGATGGCTTGGTGTCCAGGTTTGTGTGTTCCCCCTGTGTTTGAGTTGTTGACAGGTTATAAGGCTTAAAGGTACATGCTTGTGTGTTTCTTGTTGATGGCCTCAGCAGGTTTGAGCCAATGCAGGTTTTAAAATGCTTAGCAGGTATGATGCTTTTGGGGTTTTCTGAACTGGTATCCCGGCTTTCTGGGTTAATGCAGGTTTTGTATATGCAGTAGCAGTTTGTATATCTTTCTTTTCCTTTAGTGAAAAGTTCTGCCTCTTGAACTGTGTTTTTTCTTTGTGTTATATCTTTCTTCCTATATATGCCTGCCTAAGCCTGAAAACCTGCATCTTATCTCTTCTTTTTCTCTCTCTCAGTACAGTTTAAATATTAAACTATGCTTTTTTCTGTACTTTATTCTGAAAGTGGCCACTGGGAAATGATGAAAGTGTAGTTGGCTTGCATAAAAGATTTCTTCTGCATTCTTTATCTCTTCTTTGACAGCTTTTGTATTTTGTGAACTTTCCATATCTTTGCCAAATCCTCTTTATGACAGCTTTGAGTAGACTTTGGCATTTTTGACAGCAAACTGTACTTTTTGGATTTTGATAGAAAGTTGTAACTTGGATTTTTTCAGTTTGGTTGAACTTGAACTATGCAGTTTGACATTTTGAACTTATGCATTTGACATTTTGCACTCATGATTAAATGAATAAAATTCTTCCCTCTTTGTGAACCGGGAGAAATCCCGTGATTTGCAGAGAGGGTTAACTGATCCCAATCAGTGGCCCTTAATGATGAGTTTTTTCTGTCGTTTGTTATTTTATCTGCTTTTTGACTTTTCTCCTTTTCTTTTACAGATGAATATGGATGGAGGGGTACTAAATGAAGACTGAAGAATTAGAAAAAAAATAGGATAGTTTTCTTTTTATTTAATATTTAAATTAATGTAAACCATTGTTTGTAATTAAACAATAATTGTACAAATAATTCAAATATCAATAAAAGTCTTTATTATCCAACCAATTCTATTTCCTCTTTCTTTATTGTTTATTTATTTATTTAAAACTCTTTGAATTAAAATAATTGAAAAAATAAATTTCAATCACTTAATTTAGAATAATAAATAATTTAAATAAACAATACTTTAGCACATTGATCAATTAAACCTGGTATCTTCAAAGCGAATCAATAGTTAATCAAAACACTGATCAGGCGCGTTCTCTCTTTTCACTGATTTTCAACAAACACTGTAATTCCAAACTGCGCATATCCTTTGACTGGTGGATTCAAACCAATTGCCTCCTCTTACTGATTAAATTAAAACAATGCGAATTCGACCCGAATCTCGGAGTAACTTGCAAAGTGCTGTGGAATTTTAACCTTTCTGAGAATATGCCCATAAAACCTTAATTCCTGATTAAATGCCAATGAACATTCGCCTGATCAAAATTGAGCCAAAATCAACCAAAACCCTAAGCCAATTATTTGAAGCAATCCAGAGTCCTAAAAATCAATAAAACCCTAATTTTGTTTGACTGATGAGAAAAGTCCGTTTGTCCGATTCTTGAGCCAGTTTGAAAAAGTCAGGAAATGCCTGAAGCTGAGATTTCTGGTGGTAAGATGCGAGGGCAAATTTTGGGGTACAACAGTTGCCCCTGTTCAATCTTCTTGGACCTGAAGAGTTAGATTGGCAAGTTTGTCTTTCGCAACTTGAAGGTAAAAGGAGATTGGACACTAAAGTGCCCAAAAAATTTGCACTCAGCGATGCGATGGTAGAGGTGAATGGGCTTAAAGATGCCATTTGGTGATGGGCTTAAAGATGCCATCTGATGCGATAGAATCTTGTCGGGGAATGGGCTTAGAGATGCCATTTGGTGATGGGCTTAAAGATGCCATCTGGTGACTGCTGGTAGGAGGATGGGCTTATAGATGCCATATGGACATGTTGAACTGTATGTCAAAAGTGAATGGACAAGTATCAGAAGGGCATCCCTGTTTCGGAACATCTCTGAATTAGGGGTCCGAATAAGCAACAGATTGACGTCCCTGTCTGGAGAATCCGTGAACTATTTCAGGAGTTGAGATTGAGTGAGCAATAGAGCGGCATCCGTTGTTGGGAAGCGTCCGTAAACTATTTTCAAAAGTTGAGAAGAGTCTGAACAAGTCGGTAGATTGACATCCGTTGTAGGGAAGAATCTGTAAACTGTTCTCAGGAGTCTTGAAGTTGAAGAGGAACCGGTGTAGGGTTTCCTGATGATGCGTCTGAATGAATCTGAAATAAGTATCAGAATGTCGCCGTGTCCGGGTCACATCTGAACTATTTCTGGATGAATCTTGGGAGATGATCTGTGTCTGTCGACTGATCTTACCTGAAAAGGCAAAGGGTTAGTTGTATGCAATGTTATGATGCATGATGCAATGTACGTGACATCAATGTTTATGACATGAATGTGATGAATGCGCATGTAAGCTGATGAGCTAATCTTGCTGAGGATGAATCCGAGATGGCTGAAGATAAAAGCATCTTGACTGCTGTCGGGGAAAATAAATCCTTGGCTGCTGCTGGGGATAATGAAGCTTGACTCTGAGTGGAGCTAGCTTGGGAAGAATCTGAACAAGCGATAGGTTAACATCTGTTACTTGGAGAACCCGTGAACTGTTTTCAGAAATCTTGAAGTTGAATCAGCAATAGAGCCGCGTCCGTTGTTGGGGAGCGTCCGTAAACTGTTTTCAACGGTTGAGAAGAGTCTGAACAAGTTGGTAGATTAACATCCATTGTTGGGAAGAATCCGTAAACTGTTTTCAGAAGTCTTGAAGAGTCTGAACAAGTTGGTAGATTGACATCCGTTGTAGGGAAGAATCCGTAAACTTGTTTTCAGAAATCTTGAAGAGGAACCGGTGTAGGGTTTCCTGATGATGAGCTCGTGTAAAACTGCATCAGTTTTTGAACACTTTTGACATTCAAATGCCCCAAGCGGTGATGTAGATAATTTCCTGGCTTGTTACAGGTGTTGATCTGGAATTCTTCAGACGTGCCCTGGCTGGATACAGGAGTCGAGTCTGGAAATAGTCGTCAACAGATATGCCCTGGCTGGATACAGGAGTCGAATCTGGAATTGTGACAGTTGATAGATATGCCCTGGCTGGATGCAGGAATCGAATCTTCAAACCCTTCAGACGTGCCCTGGCTAGATACAGGAATCGAGTCTGGAAATGTGGTCAACAGATATGCCCTGGCTGGATACAGGAGTCGAATCTGGAATTGTGACAGTTGATAGATATGCCCTGGCTGGATACAGGAATCGAATCTTCAAACTCTTCAGACGTGCCCTGGCTAGATACAGGAATCGAGTCTGGAAATGTAATAGTTGATTTGTTGAACACTTTTGACATTCGAATGCCCCAAGTGGTGAAGAAGGAGTCTTGAATCAGATTACTCTGCATATTGAGAGATTTCTTGAAATCTTGACTGGACTGCCCCAGGTTAACTGAACTTTGAAAGATCTGTTGGACCTTGACTGGACTGCCCCAGGTTAATTGAATTATGACAGGTCATTCCCCTTGTTGATAGGAGATTTGACGGAAGTGTTATCCTCTTGAAGTGATTTTTTACTTACTGAGAGAGTTTTCGTTCCTCCGAACATTCGATGTATGAATTTCTTCGCTGTCAAACAAAAACCAAGTGTAGACAGTGATATTCAAGCAATGCAAAGTTTATGTTTGTCTCAAAATTTTGAAAAATGCGTTTTTAGCAGAAAACTTTTCATAAGACAAGTTAACACGAGATTTAGAGCAAAGCCCTACATGAGTCAGGATACCTTTTGTAACAGTATGCTTTCGAACTAACCCATGCTTCAATTAGGACTTTTGAAGGGTTGTAACGTGGCCTGGTTCACGGTTTAAGAAACAATGGATAAAGGCTCAAAGTATATTTGTACCCACCCGCTCTTCGTGATGTTCTTCAACCTAAGCTCAGTTGATTGTGCGTCACATTCTGTTTTAAGTTTGGAACGACTTTTGGGCGATGGTTCACCATTTGAATTTGGGGAGACAGTCATCATCTCCTTTTTCTTTTTCAACATTTTTCATGTTGTTGAGGATTTTGTAATGACCTCACTATTTTGATTTTGATTTGTTATCCCTAACTTTTGCCTGACTATTACCGTTTTCCGGGATTACAGTCAGCGGGATGCCCCAGCTTTCTTAAGCCTCCTTTATAGGTTTTGGCTCAGTGGGCTTTTCTCTTTTGAGAGATTGACTGTCTATGTGATAGGGAACCACCCTTGTCTTTTGACTCCAAGGGAATGCTTTCTTTTTCGATGTCGTTCGTTGTGTTACGAACTGAGAGTTTGCGACTTCAATACGCATTTTCTCTTGAATTAACTGAGATACTACCCTGCCCCAGGTTTATATCAAGGGTTTTGATCGTTTCAGAACATGAAACTCCTACTTCTTTGGCTCGAAGGGGTTGACTAGGGATTAACTTCCTTATAACTCCAGTGTTTGGGATTTGAAAGAAATGCCTGTACATCATCAGCAAGGTCTGTTCAAAAGCATACTGTATAAGATCGCGGTATTGTTTCGTCATCCTCCCTCTAAAGGCTTACAGCTTTTTATCAAGAGTCAAATATCATAAAGAAAAGCATAAGAGTAGTGAAACGAATGGATGAATTCAAGACAAACATATGCAATGCATTAATGAAAACAGAGTTTAACATCAACAGATAATTGTTTGACAGTAAAAGAAATTACGACTTTGAAAATTTAAAAAGAAGCAAAAGTCTTTCAGCTCGAGCTTCGTTACTTCAAGTGGAGAACCCTTTAACGGAAGATTTTCATCTCGCCGTCTGGCATGAATTCCAGCACCCCAATGTCGATCAGATCTTGAATTTTGTTCTTCAAGGCCCAACAGTCGTTGGTGTCGTGTCCCGGGCTGTAGGAGTGGTAAACACATAATGCATCGGGATGATAGTGAGGAGAGGAGGTATTGAGCTTCTGAGGAGGGTCCTTTACAGTAAGTAAGTTGACCTCCAACAGGCGCTTCAGTATGAAGAATGATGGTATTTCAGTCTCTGTAAACTGTCTTCCCGGCGTTTCTTGCTTACGCCGATTGCCCCGTTGACGCTGGCGAGGTTGTTGATGGGCTTGTGACCCTGAAGCGAGCAAATGAACTTTCCCCTTGTCTTCTTGAATGGATGGAGGCTGAGCGGTGACTTGCTCTTCGACCTCAGATGTTTGCCCCAGTTGGTTGTTTGGAAGCAGTTGGCGGACAAGAACTCTGAGTTCCTCTTGTCTTTGGGATAGGTCTTGGATGAGAGCCATCTGGCCCACCAACTGTCCCATCATTTGGGTCCTCAAGGTTGTCAGATCGAACTGCAGCTCCGCAAGCTGATCACTCCTGGCATTGTTGGAGTTCTCCAAGCTTTTGGTGAGGAGAGCTTTCATCTCTTCTTGCCCCAGAGACAAGTTCAGGAACATCTTTTGCAGCTGAGCAGTCTGGTCTTGGATGTCTTTGACAGACCTTTCTAGGGCCATCTCTTACTGAAATAAACAGCAGGAGAGTAAGGAAACCTGAAAAAGGAAAGATTTGTCAAAATGCAATGCATGATACGTGGATGCATGCTTTCAAGGATCTCTTGGGGTAAACACAAGAAAATGTTAGAGGTTGAACTTCAGTCTTTGATTAGAGATCTCTGCACCGGTGGATGTCTTTCCACTAGAATCAAGCTCGCCATGTCGAGTGGGTCATAGCCACTGATTCAAGTTGTTGTTCTTGAACTTTGATTGGAGAGCTTTGTATCGGTGGATGTCTTTCCACTAGAATCAAGCTCGCCATGTCGAGTGGGTCATAGCCACTGATTCAAGTTGTTGTTCTTGAACTTTGATTAGAGAGCTTTGTATCGGTGGATGTCTTTCCACGAGAATCAAGCTCACCATGTCGAGTGGGTCATAGCCACTGATTCAAGTTGTTGCACTTGATCTTTGATTGGAGAGCTTTGTATCGGTGGATGTCTTTCCACGAGAATCAAGCTCACCATGTCGAGTGGGTCATAGCCACTGATTCAAGTTGTTGCACTTGATCTTTGATTGGAGAGCTTTGTATCGGTGGATGTCTTTCCACGAGAATCAAGCTCACCATGTCGAGTGGGTCATAGCCACTGATTCAAGTTGTTGCACTTGATCTTTGATTGGAGAGCTTTGTATCGGTGGATGTCTTTCCACGAGAATCAAGCTCACCATGTCGAGTGGGTCATAGCCACTGATTCAAGTTGTTGCACTTGATCTTTGACTGGAGAGCTTTGTATCGGTGGATGTCTTTCCACGAGAATCAAGCTCACCATGTCGAGTGGGTCATAGCCACTGATTCAAGTTGTTGCACTTGATCTTTGACTGGATTGGTTAGAGGAGAAAACCTCTTGCCCCTTGGTAGACGTCTGGTTCAACGTAACCCTGCATCAAAAGAACCCTCGAGATCCTTGAAATGGTTATCGAAAATGCTAAGGTATGATGTTATGATGTCATGTACATGTATGCACAAGCAAGTGAGTGTATATACAGACAAACATATTCACACAAAGCAAACAAGTCCTTAGGTTTAGGCTTGTATGAGGTTCAGGTACTACCCTCTTGAAGTTAGTTGGCTCATCCTGTCCTAAAAATAGAAACCGGGTTCTAAGGAGCTCGATATCATTGGATTGTTTTATGTGTTCATTGTTTCGGTTTAGCCACTTACTGGCGACCAAAATATTCCAAGAAAACAATCCTCAAACGAGTGTAGTATCGAGTATCTACCAACTTCGGACTGCACAAAAGTCGGTCATCTCACTACCCCTAAAAAGGCTAAGATGGTCAATTAAGGTTCTAAGGTCGGTTGGTGCTTAATGGCTCCTTGGAAGACCCATATTCTCCCCGTTTCAACACGAGGGATATCGGTACAGACCAAGACGCCACACCAACGTAGCCACTACTTCACCCATGTCGGTATACCCCGGACAGGTCCCTCGCAGGTTATGCTACCTAAAAAGGTTTCCCCCAGATCCGGGTTAGGATCTATGAAACTCCGATACAAAGCCCACAAATGTAAAAGCAAACAAAGCAACCAATTGAAAATAAAGGTGATCTAAACCCTAAGGTAACCCCACTTTAAGTAATCAATCCCCAGCAGAGTCGCCAGTTCTGTGATACGGTGGGAGAACTGACTATGAGTTTTGCGTTCGTATTCGCACTTGTGCGGTTGAGCAAGAGTCGCCACCGACTTTTTATTTTATCCTAAGGAAAGGTTAAAAAAGCACAGCAAAAACCTTTTGAGATATTTCGTGGGTTCGGGGGGTAGATTATGGAAAGGGAAGGTATTAGCACCCTTTTCATCCATGGTTATCCATGGGCTCTTAGTTACTTGGTTTTTTAGATCACTTGCCTTGATTTTCGATTGCTTGAAATTGTGGTGTGTGTATGTGTTTTGAAAAATGTTTTTGAAGAAGATGCCTTGTCTTAGGCGACCAATGTATTTGACTCGTGTTTGAGTGTTTTACAAAAGTGTGTATCTTTTCGAAAAGATGTTTCAAATGTTTTTGAGAGTTTGTTTGAAAGTGTTGTGGATTGTGGTTTTTGAAAAGAAGGCAAGTGTTTTTGCAAGTTGATCTCAAGTAACTAAGAGTTTTGTCTACCCTATTGTACTCAAAGGTTTTTGTTATGTTTTAACCCTTTTTAACAATTTTGTTCCACCATTGAATTTGATGGACAATCTTGCGTTTAGGAGGTTTATTCGGGACGGGCGCGGGTCATCGTATGGACCATGAATGCAATGATGCCAAGTGTCTTTGGCAATTTTGTTTTGAAGGGACTATGATCATTCCTTTTTAGGCAACATTCGAAAGCGTCATCGAGGGACTTATGATCATTTGAATTCGTTTTGCCAAAGATACTCGACGTGCAAGCATGGCCCATTTTGGAAGGCAACATGTGGGATTACCCTAGAGGGTGCAAGTGTGATTATGTATTGATTTCATGTATTTGTCTTGTATTAGGTTATCTAGCGTTTGATTTTATGTACATGCAAACCCTAGGTCTAACCATGGTATAATTGAAAGCGGTAAATTGCGAAAATGTAAAATCTACGCTATTACAAAATAAGTATCCGGGAGTGGGGGTACAAATTTATGAATGGGCATGAGACTTATAGTATCCAATAAGTTACAACCAAATCGAACTTGCGATCAAATGTAAATGACGAATATCAATGTATAAGATAAACAAGTATGTATAGGAGCAATGTGAATGTATTGTGTAAGTGTGAGATGTATTGTGTAAGTGATTATTTACATGTGCGGAATGTGAATTTAATGCGTATTAGGGTATTTGTTTTGACCTAAAGAAAAATTAAACGTCTATTTAATTAATTGGTCTTGTATTTTTTAATATGTACAAAAGAAAATTTTTTAATTGAATATTTTAAATTTTAATTAGATTATGTATAAAATGTATCATTGTTTATTATATACAAAAAGTATTAAATGTCAAGAATTGAATTATGTATATTAAAAAGAAGAAGTGTAATTTTATATTGTTATGTACAAAAGTAAGTGAAAAGAAAATGTTTTTAATTTAATCATATTATGTATAAAAATGTATTTTAATTAAAAGAATAGAAAAGTATTTTCCATTTTAATTATATGATAAAAAAAGTATCTTTATTATTTATGTACAAATATATATTTAAATTAGATATTTTAGATAAAAAGTGTTTTAATATGTTTTAGTATTAATGTAATATTGTAAAGAATATGCTAAGTTAGAAAACAAATAGATTGTATGAAAAAATGTTTTTAAGTAAAAAAAGGATTTATGTTAATATGATGATAAATAAAAGGTTTGGAATAGGTTGGAAATGGGCTCAAAGAGGGGGAGGTGTATTAAAATGCTTGGGCTTTAGGTGTTTTAGGAACGCATTAGGCCCATAACTGAACGATCAGTTTTAGGGTTTTGTTTTCGTTTCAATTGGGACAAGGCGTTTAGGGTTTGGAGACAGCGCCGTTCATGGAGTTTCGTTCCTCTTCGTTTTTTCTTCTTTGCCATGGCTACTGAACCACGTCCCTTTGCCTGAGCCACCGCGCTACCACCATCTCCTCTACCTCTCTGATCTAACGAAGCTGTAAGGTGATATCTCCTTTTCCACGCGTTTTAGGTTCTTTGAATGTTAAGTCTCGCATGTTTAATTTGTATTCCGATTTCGATTTCGTTATTTGATTCTGACCATTTGTGTCCTCTTTTTTTTTATTCGAGGTGTGAAGAGGAGGAAAAGGATTTACCTTCGTTGGAGGAGATGGTTAGGAGGCGTCTTGGAGGGCTCAACGGCGGAGAGGACGTGATGCTAGCTCTTTGAGCTTCCTGGTACTTTTGTGTATTCCGCTTGCTTATTGGGTTTGATGATGATGACTTGACTGAAAACCTTATTTCTTGATGTTCACCTCTTTCTTCTTCCTCTTTGCCACTGTATGCTTGTTATCTTTGATGCTTCTCTGAGTTGCCTGCCTTATATTTATGTTGCCTTTGTTGCCTTGAACTTTTCCTCTTCTTCTGGCTTGTTGCTTCGAATTGTTGCTTTGAGACTGTTGAGCCTTTTGCCTATGTTGAAGCCCTCTTCTGAGGCCTTTGAATTGCCTTGAATGCTTCTTCCATCTCAGTTGCTTTGGTTGCCTATTGTTTCTGGAATGTATTTTGTTTGCCCAATGATGTTTTACTGAGGGCTTTATGTTTGGATTAAATGGTTTTGGTTATGTTTGTCATCTTGGACAGTTTGTTGGTATATTTGTTTGACAGGGTATCAGGTTGGTTTATTAGGCCATGGTTTGGTTTCAGGCAGGGTTGAGCTTCAGGCTTGAACTTGGTTTTGAGGTTTTTGGTTGGTAACTGGTTTTGCTTCAGCAGGTTTCAGGTTTAGACAGGGGTTAATGGTCATTGCTTGAGGTTTTATGCCTTTCAGGCTTGACTTCAGCAGGCTTGGGATATGCAGGTTATGAGGTTTGGATTTTAACAGGTTATGATAGTCTTAGCAGGTTCAGGCTAATGCAGGTTTTACTGGTTTTTGGCCTCTTGCTTCAGGCTGGTTTTGATGCTTATTGCTGGTTAGGAGCTTAACAGGTTTGATGGCTTGGTGTCCAGGTTTGTGTGTTCCCCCTGTGTTTGAGTTGTTGACAGGTTATAAGGCTTAAAGGTACAGGCTTGTGTGTTTCTTGTTGATGGCCTCAGCAGGTTTGAGCCAATGCAGGTTTTAAAATGCTTAGCAGGTATGATGCTTTTGGGGTTTTCTGAACTGGTATCCTGGCTTTCTGGGTTAATGCAGGTTTTGTATATGCAGTAGCAGTTTGTATATCTTTCTTTTCCTTTAGTGAAAAGTTCTGCCTCTTGAACTGTGTTTTTTCTTTGTGTTATATCTTTCTTCCTATCTATGCCTGCCTAAGCCTGAAAACCTGCATCTTATCTCTTCTTTTTCTCTCTCTCAGTACAGTTTAAATATTAAACTATGCTTTTTTCTGTACTTTATTCTGAAAGTGGCCACTGAGAAATGATGAAAGTGTAGTTGGCTTGCATAAAAGATTTCTTCTGCATTCTTTATCTCTTCTTTGACAGCTTTTGTATTTTGTGAACTTTCCATATCTTTGCCAAATCCTCTTTATGACAGCTTTGAGTAGACTTTGGCATTTTTGACAGCAAACTGTACTTTTTGGATTTTGATAGAAAGTTGTAACTTGGATTTTTTCAGTTTGGTTGAACTTGAACTATGCAGTTTGACATTTTGAACTTATGCATTTGACATTTTGCACTCATGATTAAATGAATAAAATTCTTCCCTCTTTGTGAACCGGGAGAAATCCCGTGATTTGCAGAGAGGGTTAACTGATCCCAATCAGTGGCCCTTAATGATGAGTTTTTTCTGTCGTTTGTTATTTTATCTGCTTTTTGACTTTTCTCCTTTTCTTTTGCAGATGAATATGGATGGAGGGGTACTAAATGAAGACTGAAGAATTAGAAAAAAAAATAGGATAGTTTTCTTTTTATTTAATATTTAAATTAATGTAAACCATTGTTTGTAATTAAACAATAATTGTACAAATAATTCAAATATCAATAAAAGTCTTTATTATCCAACCAATTCTATTTCCTCTTTCTTTATTGTTTATTTATTTATTTAAAACTCTTTGAATTAAAATAATTGAAAAAATAAATTTCAATCACTTAATTTAGAATAATAAATAATTTAAATAAACAATACTTTAGCACATTGATCAATTAAACCTGGTATCTTCAAAGCGAATCAATAGTTAATCAAAACACTGATCAGGCGCGTTCTCTCTTTTCACTGATTTTCAACAAACACTGTAATTCCAAACTGCGCATATCCTTTGACTGGTGGATTCAAACCAATTGCCTCCTCTTACTGATTAAATTAAAACAATGCGAATTCGACCCGAATCTCGGAGTAACTTGCAAAGTGCTGTGGAATTTTAACCTTTCTGAGAATATGCCCATAAAACCTTAATTCCTGATTAAATGCCAATGAACATTCGCCTGATCAAAATTGAGCCAAAATCAACCAAAACCCTAAGCCAATTATTTGAAGCAATCCAGAGTCCTAAAAATCAATAAAACCCTAATTTTGTTTGACTGATGAGAAAAGTCCGTTTGTCCGATTCTTGAGCCAGTTTGAAAAAGTCAGGAAATGCCTGAAGCTGAGATTTCTGGTGGTAAGATGCGAGGGCAAATTTTGGGGTACAACAGCAGCGTATCTCCAAGTTCTCCTTGTTTCTTTTCTCTATCTTTTCTGTATATTTTCGTGTCCTGGATATGTATGTTGAATCTTGTATTTATAGGGGTGTGAGGGTGCAGTAATGGCAAGAGACAACCATTAAACAGACCATTAAAGCCATGAGACAAGAATCAGACACATTAAAATATTTCATTTTTTGAAATATTCATTTCTCTTTGGAATTTGGAATGAACCTGGACATGTTTTGATTTTCGAATGCCTTCAGGCCATGCTCTTCGATTGGCCTTGAGTTGCCTCCTTCGAATGGACTTCTCATGTACCTTTCGAATGAGCCTTCTGAATGCTTCTTCGAATGGTCTTGAGTTGAACAAAAACACTCTGGTCGAATCAACTCTTTAGGAACAGAAAAGGCAAGAATCTGGCCTTTAACTCAGGAATTAAATCCACAATCAGCATTTAATTATTTCCATATTTGCAAGGTAAACATGCCATTTTCTCATGTTCAGTGTACCTGGACATGTTTTCTGAGTGCCCTTTGATGGCCTCTTCCAAATGGTCTGGGAGGTGTTCTTCGAATGGCCCTTGTCCAAATATCAATCGAAGGATCCCAATCGAAAGGCTTTGTTAACAGGCCAATCGAAAGGTGCTGTTCATGCCAATCGAAGGACATGGTTAATCATGCCTGTCGAAGCTGCCTTGTCCATAATGCCAATCGAAGTGCTTGCAGAATGCCAATCGAAAGGCTCATTCAGAATACCAATCGAAGGATCTTTCAGAATGCCAATCGAAGGCCTTGACCATAATGCCAATCGAAAGGCTCCTTCAAAGTACCAATCGAAGGGCCTTTCAGAATGCCAATCGAAAGGTACTTAAAGCACCACTCAAAAATTTTCTTTTTTCTTAGGCAAGGGTTTGTGATCAGCCATGCAGGGGAAAGACTTTGGAAAACATGAGAGGGCAAATTTTGGGGTACAACACCATGCACTTTCAATCATAGCCAATTGATCCCAATCAACCGGTCCAAAAGCGCACACCCATGGTAATGCCGTATACCCCCCACATCTTGGCCAAACGAGTCCATCCCAAGCCATCATGGGCCTGACCCATATCTAAAACACCCTTTTTTTTTGCTTTTACTAACCGCGCATAAAATTATACCCCCAGCCTAATTGGCCAAGTCTAAAATCTGGACTTGGGCCTCTATTACTCCCACCCCCCAATTTTACTCCATAGTTCTAAAATGTACCACCTGCGCTACTGGGCCAAATTCAATATCTGGATTTTGGCCCATGTTGTTAACACCCCCTATTTTACTACCTTAATATAATTTACACCCCTTGCGTTTTTAATTTATTTATTTTATTATTTCTATATTTTTATTTTAATACATTTATAATTATATTTTATAATCATTTGTTATATTATTATTATTATTATTATTATTATTAAATCAAATGTTATTTTTCAACTCATTCAAATATATTTTATTTATTGCATTAAATTATTTTTTAATCATGCATTTAAATAAGATATTTTCTATAATTAATACTTAAAAAATATTTAACCAACAACAAACTTTTTTTCTTTCATAAATCAAAATAAACTCAACAATTAATTTTCGAAAAGGATTATGGAGATATTTTTAATTAACTACACATTTTGTCCAAAATCTCCGCTATTCACACACCCCGACTAAGTACAAGGAGAATTTGAAATATTTTCATAATCCATAAAAAATACCAACCCACGCGAACTATGAATTGTGACTCTGATTCCTCATAAGAGGATACGTAGGCACACGACTAAAATCGTGGCGAGTTCCCTAAATCAAAAACTAAAACCCTATTTCTTAAAGATCGCACTTCTATCCCTAGTATCCTTCTGAACAAGGTAGATGAGGGGTGCCTAACACCTTCCCTTCGTCTAAAACCGAGTCAAAAAACCTAGGATCTCTAACTTTTTAGGGTTAACCTTTATATTCTCTTCCTTAGGATAAAAATTAAGGGTGACGACTCTCATTTTAAAACCGATTACAAACACTAGGATTTTAAGTCTTTCTAACTTGTATTCCACATTAATGCCATCATAAAGAGTTATTGTTGAATCTTTGTGTACGCCACTCTATGTTTCAGTAACTTGGCATAATTGTTGGTTTGTCTTAGTTGGGTTGTAAAATTCAACATTCAATAGGATTATTATTGAAGTTGATCACTTGAGATTATTGATTGAGAGAAAGTGAGAGATGTTATCATATTTAGGGGGAGACCTAAATAGAAAGTCATTAGGATTAGGAAGAGACCTTGAACATCATATGGTTAGTGTCCATATAAGACTACGTGTACTAATTCGAAGTAAGGAATTTTCTTTATTGGGTATAGTGTCATCTAGATGTAGGTGCTGTTTGTACTAAACTAGGTTACCAATATCTGATGTTATTTATTGCTTTTACATTGACTCTGTATTGTTGTCCATCTGTGTGTTAAATCTGATTTAATTTGTTGGACTACTTGTTCTAACATCGTGTTCAACATTTGTCCCATCTAGAACAAAATTTCAATTGACATCAGAACTTGCACCCTATTTTATTTGAGTGAGCTCCAGTGAGGATATTTTCTGTTCAAATGGACAAGACTAAGGATGAAGGTTCAGTCAATAAGCCACATGTTTTGGATGACACAAACTATGACTATTAGAAAGCCATGATGATTGCTTTTCTTAAATCTATAGGTTGTAACACTGAAAAGACTGTGGTTAAAGGATGGAAACATATGTGATCACTTCTCAAAATGATTCTACAAACTTAAAGCCTAAAGATGATTAGTCCAAAGACAAAGATGATGAAACTCTTGAAAACGACAAAGCCTTAAATACCATATTCAATAATGTTGACAAGAATATATTAAGATTGAAAGCACCATTTGGTTGGGTGTATCGAAAAACGACAGAATAAAATAGGCAAGAAAGAAGAAAAAGAAAGGAAAATGTACCAACACAACACACACTTCACTCTTTTGAAATTGGTTGGTGAACAAACAAGCGAGAACGTGTTACTTTTGATTTGACTCCCCACTTATAAGAACAAGACAGACACACACCGAACATGGCCTACACATACACCCACTCCACCTTGCGTCTTAACACTCCGCAAACCCCATCGCCGTCCCTTTCAAACCCAAACTCACATCCATCTTCCACTCGATTCTCTTTCAAACCCCTCAGATTCAAAGGACTCAGCATCAAATCCAACAAGAGATTCATTTCCGAGGCTGTGAAATCTTCAATGGCGGTTGAAGTTGAGGTATTCGAGAAAGAGGCACTAGCTGTTTCTCTGGCTAAATACGTCGCTGATCTATCCAATAAGTTTACTCAACAAAGAGGGGCTTTCACTGTTTGCTTGTCTGGTGGTTCTTTGATCAATTATCTTCAGTGAGTCTTTTTTTTTTTTTTTTTGGTTACATCTTCAGTGAGTCTTTTCTTTCAGTTATTGTTATTATTGATTATTGATGATCATTAATTGAATTGAATTAAATTAGGTTAGTGTTGTGTTTATTATGGTTTTATGGTGAAAATGTGATTTTAGGAAATTGTTGGAGGCTCCTTATGTTGATTCTATTGAATGGGGTAAATGGCATGTGTTTTGGGTGGATGAGAGAGTTGTACCTAAGGATCATGAAGATAGTAACTATAAGCTTGCTTTTGATGGCTTTCTCTCCAAGGTATCTTCTGTTTTTTTTTTCATGATTTTTAGGTCTTGTTTCATTAACTTTATAGTAAAAAATCTATGAAGATTAAAGCATAAAGACAGAGACATTAGTAATGATTTGAAAACCTAGAACTGATAGAATGTAACCACGTAGATCGGTATTCTGTCATTGTGTAACACCATCATATGGTATTCGATCTGAAGTGTGAGTGTTACTTGGGTAAAAAAAACAATCCGTATGTGAGGATCGATTTTAGACTTTGGCAAGTATACCAAGTCATAAGATTGTTGAAAGGGATGGGTGAGTAGTGTTTTCAATAGAATGAAGCTACCGATCACTAATTCCCTAATTTAAGACAAAATGGATAATACTAGATGTGGATTGTGGTTTGAACTTGAAGCATGGTTGTTGGCCGCACGAGACAGATTGTACGATCTCACTTGACATCCTCCATTCAGTGCGGAGATGCGGTGCTGAAATATCTTGATGAGGTGGTGCGTGCATCATGGCTTATAAACACGTAGGATCAGCTTCTGTCAAGGACCCATTTGATCCAGTTCGCAAGGAAAATTTTATGGCTCTGTTTACCGGCCACCATCCTCACTTGAAGAGAAGAGGTGATGATGAGACCGGAAAGTGCAGAGGTGCAACATAGACAGTTGGGCGACAGCGGGAGAAGAAGCTGCACGCCTGTTGGAGAAAATGAAGTTTGAGTTTTAGGATTTAGAGAAAGGGTTACAGTTATAGGGTTTAGAGAAAGAGTCTCAATTTTAGGGCTTGTTTCACATGATGGGCTTCTTATAAACCAAAATAGGCCAATTCTATTTCCTAATGCCTGACAAGTAAAAACCCAACCCACTAATGGGTCCAGCAATTGTACACTGGAGCCTTGCAAATCCATGGAACTTTTTTAGAAATAAATCTAAAAGAAAATTAACCTGCACTGAGCCACTGACAATAAAAACAGAACAAGATGCAATAGAATAATAGTTTGAGTTTTTTTTCTCTTAAAGATTTCACAAAAAAATTGTTAAGACTGCATTCAGACCTTGCTGTGTACGCTAGATCAATTCTGGTCTAATCTCTAGCTTCAGATTTGAAAGGTTGAGTCTTCTAAATCTTTCTATTGCTGAATGGATACTTTCTGAAAGACTTTCATTCATTGTTTACTTCTACTAAGCTTATTTCATGCTTTTCCTCAATAAAAGTTAAGAGTTGTAGTGTGCAAAGGTATCGACCAATTTGAGATAGTTTCATCAGCCTTTGTCACCTTTTAATCCCACCTTATTTTGGTTCAACGAAGTGGAGGGGAGGGGAGGCGAGAGATTTTTATGGAAGGGAGGGGAAGAGAGGGAAGGGGAGGGGAGAGATTTTAAAAAACTGTTTTTGGTTCGACGAGGGGAGGGATTGTATGAAAATTAACTTTGGAGGGGATTAAATCCCCTCCTTTCCCCTCCCATCCTCTCCATAAAAATTGAACCAAACTACTAAAACTTCAAGTAATCCCTCTCCTCCCCCTCCCTCCCTTCCATTCCCTCTCCAACCAAACAGTCCGCCAATTCCTTGGTTAATTGATCATCTTTTAACCAAATGAACTCACCAATTCTTAAGTTCTTTTTAATGAGAAAAAGGAATGATCAAACAATAGGACTTCAGCAAAACCATCTCAAATTACTAAATATATTTTTATATATCATATCATCAATAGATTTGAACCTCTTAGATTTGGATTACAGTCAATTTTTTCAACTCTACTATAAGTCCATAATCAATTCATGGTTAGCTACACTAAAGAAGCATTAAGCAAGAAGAACACTTCTCAAATCTTAAGAGAATGGAATATAGATTAAAAAATGAAGCATTCATTACATAATCCAAACTGAACTACTACACTCTAACAAGAGATTTAATTGGAATTGAAAATCATGGCAAAGAGATGAAAATAGAGAAAAATGAAGTGAGGATGTCCATTAATGATGAGTCGTAGGTTGAACCTTCAAGCTTCCTCTCGATCAAAAGCTCATAAGGTATACTTTAGGAGTTGGGATCTTCTCCATTTTGAGGATGGACAAGATCCTAACCGACACTTCAAATGCCCCGTATATGCAAAGTGTACTTTCAGCTCCTTTCCTTCTTCTATTTAAAGCCACTACCTCACTTGGTGAGATTTTAATGGTGGTGCTCATGCACGGGGCACTGCAATTTTCTTCCCATTGCTTAATGCTTGAGCACCCGTGTTAGGATGTAGAATAATATATATTATAGTAGTTACGAGAACACGAAGGATAAGAGCATCTTTGAGTATTTGTATCTGTGAATAGAGTATTCTCTATTTTGAAGGGGAAACCCTTGGAGGAGAGATTCTCTCCTATTTCTTAAATAAATTGTAATTTTTTTGGAATGCAATCTTGGATTCCTAACTCATGGGGTATACGCAAAGGAATCTAAAGTTTGTTCTGTGAATGCTGAAGCACTAGCTTTCCAGCAAAATTTGCTGCCAACCTTATATTTCATTAAAAATACATAAAACCAACACTGAAGAATTTGTTAGGAAAAATTGAGAAAAGATTGCATAGATATTTAACTGTAACATTATCGATTAGAACCCTATTTTGGAATTGGACAGATTGCGTTATATGGGCATGTTTTTATTGAAGTCACCTACAAGATGTTGGGGGGCAGTGGTAGAGGACAAAGGTTTGAGCTATGAGAGACTCCATGGGTGGGGGTGGTGTAACTATTACTTGTATTCAGAGAGATCAATATCAAACCGGAAGGGTGTTAGTGTTACAAAGCTATTGCAAACCAAAAAATAACATTAACTTAATGGTGAAGTGAATGGAGAAGTAAAAGCATTTCAGGGAGACACTATCATGTGTAGATGATCAGGCGAATGAACCCCTTTGTTGGATAAGATGGTTTTATTTTTATATTGACAAGTGTTGGGTATATTGCTAATTCCTAAAAAATGAGGCTAAAGGGGAATTAATTGCTGTCAGTATGATGCATATGTATGAGTACGGTATCCGGTGCGGGTACTGGTACCGGTACGGGATACAACATTTGTAAAAAAATCAAGGTACGGGTAGGTAAATAAAAAATAAGAGTTTTTCCATAAAATGTACGAGTAGAGAACTAAATTGTTCAGTTTCTAACAAAAGATCATTTTAAAAGTTAAAAAAAAATCAAAAATAGTATTAAGATACAAAAACAAAGAAATTATAACACATAAATATACTCTATTAATATATCAGAAAACCAAAAATTCATCTCGAAACACAACAATGAGAAAAAATCTAGTATCACGAGTATGGTACGTGTACCTGGTACCGGTACTTCACCATTTTGTTTATGTATAATCTTTAAAGTGTCTGCATGCATGACCAGAGTATTCTTTCTCCCTAAAATAGTCTTCTTTTAAAATATTTTCATGTCTTTCTAACCTGTTGGTACTCTCATCACAATTCTCTTGGCAGGTGCCCATTCCATCCGGCAATGTTTATGCAATCAATGATGCCCTTTCAGCTGAAGGAGCAGCTGACGATTACGAGACATGTGTCAAACACTTGGTCAATAGCAATGTGATAACGTCATCATCAATCAGTGGATTTCCAAAGTTTGATCTCATGTTGCTTGGCATGGGCCCTGATGGGCACGTAGCTTCTTTGTTTCCAGGGCACCCTCTTGTGCAGGAGAATAAGAAATGGGTTACCTCTATTACCGACTCCCCAAAACCACCACCAGAGAGAATAACATTTACCTTTCCTGTGATCAACGCCTCTGCATACATTGCGCTTGTGGTGACTGGTAGCGGTAAAGCAGATGCAGTTCACTCTGCGCTGCGTGGATCTGAAACAGCCGATAAGCTTCCTGCTGCATTGGTTTCACCTGAAGGGGAGTTGAAATGGTTCTTAGACAAAGGTGCAGCATCAAAGCTGTAGATCCCAAAGCTAAGCGAGTTAATCTACGTGTTGTGTTAGTATATTTGTTTTTGCAATAACGAGTTTGTGTAATAGATCACACATAACTAGTACTGAATCTTCCATATCTCAGTGATAGATAACATTGTCTTTGTAGCAATAAGAGGATAAAGTGAAAGAAAGAGTGCAGTGTGAAGTTGTTATTTTGGTTCAAAATTTCCCTTCATAAATTTCCCATTAATGTGAAGTAACATACCCTCCCCCACATCTTCCATTTTCATTTCAATTGAAATGAAATGCTTCATACGAAAGGCTGAGTAGTGTTCATTACTCAGCAGATCAAATTTGTATCGGATTATATTTTAAATTGATTGAGTCTCTATTCTTGAAAATTGAGTTTTACTGAAATAGTCTCTAAAATTTTAAGTTTCGTCTCATTCAAACTTTTAAAAATATGAAATCTCTATAATTTAAAATAAATTTATGATAAATAGTGTAATAAATTTGAGTTTTGAATACTTCAACTAAATCAGACTTAGACTATGAAAAGTCTTACTCTACCTAACCTACCATATCCTACTCCTCAGTCAAGTTCGGCCACTTAAACCATTATGCCATGAGGAATATAGTAACTTGAAATCAAGCACTTACTGAAGAAAAAAAACCATTAATTTGATCTATAAACTATCACCATCTATTTAATTTGATCATCGAACAATATAATTTTAATAAGTTTACTTAATTTGATCACCGAACAATATAATTTTTTATATTAGTTCTTTAACTTTTTAAAAAATGTTATATTAATCTTTTTTGTCCAATTAACTATTATAAAACTCATATATCATAGTTAAGGATCAAAATGAAACTAAAAAATAACATATGAAATCAAAATGAAAGGGTATTAATTTTAACCATCCAAGTTGTCTCTGAACTATCATCACCCACTCTCTTTTTATTTATTTTAAAATTAGGTAGACTAATTTAATTGATTACTTGTTAGGGTTTCTATATTTTTATAATGTAAATATCAAATTAGAGAAAGAAAGTGTGTAATTGAAAGGTTAAGACGTGTTTGATTTGGTATTTTAAAAGTGTTTTTTAGTTTCTAAAAGTTAAAAATAATAAAACTTGTTTGTAAGTCTAATTTTACAATATTATTTTTGAAAATTATTATTTATTTAAGAGTTTAAAAAATTAAAAAAACTAAAATAAGTGTTAGAGGTTTTGATTTTTTAACTTTTAGTTTTGAAAATTAATAAAATAAAAAAATAATACACTTTTATTAATAATAAATTTATTATATTCATAACTTTAAAATAATTTTAAGAATAATATTATCATTTTTTTTCTTCAAAACTGTTGTTTTAAAATTGAGTTACAAAATATTAAAAAAAAAAAAAAACTCATTCAAATAAACACTAAATATTCATGGTAAATTATTTAGTGCTCATGAGGATACTATACCTTACGTGTAAATTGCCTAAAAAATTTAATTTACTTTAAAATAAAATAAAATTAAAAAATGATGTAAATTTTTTTTGTTTTGAAATAACTATATTTAAAAAACTCAAATAATCACCTTTTCAAAAATTTATCAAACTAATCACTTTTTAAAAATGAAAATCAAATTATGATGTGTCACAATATGTAACACATGCACTCTAATTTATACTAAAGCGTCGTTGCATTTGGCCCATGCTCCAATGTCATACCAATGATAATGGCGCATGCATGTAAGCTTTAGGAGCATATGCCCATCTCTCTTGACTCCTTTGTCATTTTGTTTTATTTTATTATTTTTAATTATTTTAACAAAAAAAATATTAAATATTAAATAAATTAAATTATAATATTGTTCCATAAAAAAATTACACGATTGGAGAGAATTTTAATGACCTCCTCGATCCAAACGTCCACCGGTTCCATATGACGACCCATGTGTTTGCCTTTGAGGTCTCACACGATTTTCCTTAGATGTTTGAGGTCTTCTAGTATCCGCCTGAGTCTGAGGTGTTTGGTGTGAGTGTCCTGAGATATCAGTGTTATCTAACAAATTTTCGATCATTACCTTCCAGTCACGTGTGTTGGAGTACAAGATTGAAGATGAAGATGGAAGAAGAGAGGGAAAGAGAAGAGATAAAAATGGTTGTAACAAATTTTTAAGAGAGTAACTCTTTTACTGCATTAATGAAAAACTAGTTATAAAATTGTTTAAATACACAAACTAAAATTTCCACGTAGGCACAACTAACAAAGCTAAAACAAAACAGACCCAGAAGCTAAACACAACTTATAAAATAATAACATCAGAAGCTTATGCTTTTGACTAACAATACTGCTTATGAATATGAATTACTTTTAACACCATCACTTAATTCACATTCAGGTAACTAAACTCTACAACACCAATTTCATCCTTCAAATGGACAAAGTATTCAGTTTTGACAACTTTCGTCAGACCATCTGTAAGTTGCTTATGAGTGTTATAGTGTACAACTTCTAACGCTCCATTCTGGACCTGATTCCTCAAAAACTAGAACTTTGTGCTAATGTGCTTGCTTCTCCCATGCATCATTGTATTCTTGGAAAGGCTTATGGCATATTTGTTGTCTATCATCAACTTCATAGACTTTCTTACCTTGATCTTCAGATCCCGCAATAAATTTATCAGCCAAACAACTTGACCCATAGACAAAGCACATGCAATGTATTCAGCTTCACAAGTTTACAAGACAACCACAGGTTGCTTCTTGGAGCACCAAGAAATGAGACTTCCTAGATGCTTGAAAAAATATCCAGAAGTACTTCTCGTGTCAACTCTATCTCTACATCAATCACAATTTGAGTAACATACCAACTCTGAGTTAGATTTAACACCAGAAAGGAACAACACTCCGTACCTTAGAGTCCCTTTAATGTATCTCAATATCCTGACAACATCTTGGTAATGTGACCACTTTGGTTTGTTCATAAACTTACTTACCATTTCAACTACATAACAAATCTCGGGTCAGGTGTTACAGAGATATCTCAATGAGCCAACTAATAGTTTAAAAGTTGTAGCATCTACATCATCGCCCTTAACACCATAATCTAGCTTGTGATTCGTCTCAACATGTGTGATTGCATTCTTTTAATTTTTAGCTCAAATCTCTTCAGAAGTTTAAGTTCATACTTTAGCTGATGCAAAATTATACCCTTCTCATAGTACATAATCTCCATCCCTAAAAAATATATCATATTTCCCAGATCAGTCGTCTCAAACTCATACATCAGCACCTTCTTGAACTTGACCATCTCATCTGAGCAGCTCCTTGTTAGCAATATATCATCATCATAAAGACACACAAGAATCATATTGTTATCTGAAGTATGCTAAACATAAACTCCATATTCCATCTCACACTTTCTGAATCCTTACAACTTGAAAAATGAACAAATCTCCATATTCCAAGCTCTAAGAACTTGTTTCAGTCCATACAGTGTTTTATGTAACCTGTACACCATCCTTTCCTTGTTCTTGTTAACAAATTCAAGAGGTTGTGACACGTATACCTCTTCTTTTTATGGACCATTCAGAAATGCAGATTTCACATCTAGATGCATCAGAGACTAATTTCTATTAGCAACTATAGCAATCATCATATTTCATGCCTAGCTATAAGCATAAACACCTCAAAGTAATCTAGTCCAAATTTCTGTAAAAATTCTCTAGCTACTAACCTTGCTTTGTGTTTTCTAATTGATTAATATGGATTTAATTTCATCTTGAAAACCCATCTGACGCTGATGGATTTTTTCTCTTTTAGAAGCTCATTCAACTCATATGTCTTATTTATTTATATAGCTTTAAGTTCTTCTTTCATGGCCTTCATCCATACTTTATTCTTGAGATATTCTTCAATATTCACTAGTTCAAAGTCTACTAACATGACACACTGAATGACTTTTCCTTCAGAGTCAATCTCAGTATCTTGCAACATGTCAAACTCTACGAATCTTCTTGATATTTGTATGATTCTTTGTGGCCTCTAAACTTGTACAAAATATCCTTTTGATTCTGGAACAATATCAAACGTTAGACCACCTTTTAAAGTTGAACATCCTACAGAAGTTCTACCTTCAGATGTTCCACCTTCAAAAACTTGACCTCCCTCAGAGGCTTGACCACCAAAATATGGATCATCATTAGTATCTGGATCAGAATCAGATTCACCATCAGGATCACCTTCGAATTCTAACTCGTCTTCAGAGTCTCCTTCATAGTCATCTTCTGACTCTGACTCATATTCAGACTCTCCTTCAGATTCAGAAATCGTTAATTGCACAGGTTCCTCATCAGATTCATAAGCCATCAATAGCACATGTTCATCATCAGAATCTCCCCTGTCTATGTTTGCTTCTTCTGACTTCTTTTCTTTGTTTGGCCAACAATCCTTAGCAAAGTGACCAAACCTATTACAACAGTAACATTGAAATTTTCTCTTCCCCTTTCCCTTCTGATGTTTTTTCTCATCAGAGTTGGAAGATTCTGACTTCTAAGAACCACTATGTCTTTTCTTGGCCTCTGACCAAGACTGCTTCTGGTCCTTCTTGACAAAAGAATCTTTCAGGGCCTATTTAGACTCTCTTAGAGTTCCTCATATTCAGACACTACTCTTGTGCCTCTAACCTACTTTGCAACTCTTTGATTCTCATGGTACTCATATTCTTATAATGTTCAATTGCTACAACAATGTAACTAAATTGAGGAGTAAGATATATTAATACCTTCTCAATGATTACTTGTTCAGAAAGAATTTCTCCACAAGGCTACATCTCATTAGTGATCAAAATCACTTTAAAGATGTAATTAGGTACCTTCTCATTATTCTATTTGAGATTTTTACACTGCTTACATAGAGACTGAAGCTTTACCTTCTTCACTGATGCATCGCCGCTATATCACCGTACTAGTATGTCACACATATCCTTCACTGTCATTGAATCAACAATTTGCTTTTTGATCTTTCTTCCTCGTATCTCTTTGCGTGTTTCTTTGTTCTTCCATCACATCCACTGCAACTGGAATGTAACCTTTGGTGACGAGATCAAGAACACCTTGAGCATTGAACAACACACACATCTGAATCATCCATTGATTCCAATTCTTTCCATCAAACACCAGTAGCTTTGTATTCAAGATATTCCTGTCGTTCATCTTCGTTCTTGTGCACTGAAAACTAACTCAGATCTCACCAAACACTCGTGTTTCCCGATCCCGTAAAATCAAGAAATACAATTATGTTACGATTCTGATCGTGAATTCAATGTGAATTCAAACAACAAAATCAATCACACATGCCTTACATACACTCGTGTTTCCATGTGAATCGAACCAGAACTCTAGATACCAATTGTTGGAGCACAAGATTGAAGATGAAGATGAAGATGAAAGAAGAGAGAGAAAATGGTTGTAACAAACTTTTGAGAGAGACACTATCTTACTGCATTAATGAAAAATTAGTTACAAAATTGTTTAAATGCACAAACTAAAATTTCCACGTAGACACAACTATTAAAGCTAAAACAAAACAGACCCCAGAAGCTAAACACAACTTCTGGAACAACAACATCAGAAGCTTCTGCTTCTGACTAACAATACTGCTTCTGAATATGAGTTACTTCTAACTAGAGATGGCAAACGGGCATGCCCGCCCCGCAAAAGCCCACAAAAAATGGGGCGGGCGGGGCGGGCATAATTGAGGATGAGGGCCTAAAATATAGGCCCTCCCTGTAAAAAAGTGAGCGTGGGGCAAAGAAAGCCCACGAACACTGAACCTTTAAAGCCTAAAAATGCAAAATGGGCAAAAAAATTTGGCCCGCCCCACACTAAAGTATGAACAAAATGGGCATGCCCAACGGGCCGGGCCCGTTTTGCCACCCCTACTTCTAACAATGTGTATTATTCTCCTGATCACATGACAAACTTGAACTTGAAAGAAGGAGAATCAACCTTACATATCTTTTACAACCCGTATATGCAGACAACAGGAGCTTTAAAATTTGGAGACAAATTTCGTACAAAAGAAGACAATGTGAGAGCTATAAAAAGTTTCACATGGAAATCTCAGCGGATTATACTATAGATCACACTAATTCAGGGAGGTACATTATTCAGTGTCATAAAAAACGATGTGCACGTTTTAACTTACATCATCTTATAAGAAGAGAAGTGATTCCTGAAAGATAAGTTATATTGATCCACGTCACATTTGCATTACCACCTATCCGACATAGGATCATAGGAAACTTATCTCTCAATTAATATGCCAAGAAATTTTACCTCTCATTAGCAAGATCCATCATTGAAAGTGAGTACAATAATCCCTCATTGTATTAACAATTCTATTATAATCCATTTTACAAGAAGGCATGGATAGTGAAGACTAAAGTCGTTGAACTAATATACGACAATTGAGATAATTCGTACAAAGAACATCTAAAATATTTGGTGGAACTTAAGTATTAAGCAATAATAGAATGGTAAAGTGAAGAAAGAGTGCAATGTGAAGTGAACAAAGAGTGCAATGTGAAATTGTTATTTTGGTTAAAAAAATTTCCTTTATAAATTTCCAAGAAATTTGAAGTAACATACTCTTGCCTCATCTTCCATTTTCATTTTAATTGAAATGAAATGCTTCGAAAGGCTGAGTATTGTTCCTTATCAGTAGATCATATTAATATCGAATTATATTTTAAATTGATTAAATCTCTATTTTTGAAATTTTTTAGTGAAATAGTCTCTAAAATTTTAAGTTTGATCTCATTCCAATTTTTAAAAATGTTAAATCTCAATATTTTAAAATAAATTTATGATAAATAGTGTATTAAATTTGAGTTTTGAATATTTCTGTGATGTAGTAGTAAAAATTTGAGACTAAGCCATTAATTGACTCAACTCACAAAGTGAAAGTCGCCACTACACTTTATTGTTTCCAAAGGGAAATGGGAAAAGAACGAATAAAACCTAAAGAAAGAATAGAGATCAAAGTATAGGGGTCAGTTATGCAAAGAGAATGTATTATCACTCTAAACATCTATGGTACTCCGCATGATCCATTATGTTTGTTCTAATCAAATAGTGTGTTAACTAAAGCTTAAACTTGCTAAGGGAATGCATGAGTGAATTATTAATAAACAAAAAGAAAGTTTTTTTATCATTGCGCTTGTCTCAGTTTCAAAACCTCGTGCCTACGTATCCCCACTGTGTAATAGGAAATCAGAGTACTGTAGTTCTTCTCGAAAAAGGTTTCTTTGTTGATTGATTTTAAATGAAGAGACAAGTCGCCATTTTAAAGGAGAAGACTCGACTAATCACCCACAAAATATGAGAAAGAGGGACAATGCACCAACATGAGGAGGATTTGGACAAACCTCTAGTACTCAAGTAGAAATGTCGACATCTTTACAACCATGGGGATAGTGAAATGACATCTTGATTATAAATGACTCATATCTAATCTTAAAAAATTTAAAGGAGAAAAGGTGCACGAGGGTACAAAAAGGTTTGAATGATGTTTAATGTTTTTTAGTCTTTGAAAAAGGATTTGGTGATTTGAACCGCATTAATGACTATGATTTAGAGGAAACACAAGGTTAGGAATGCACCACCTCATACTTCTCCTAATACATAAGGCTCATGACACATGGTTCACCTTTTTATTGTTATGTGTTTTTGAGATTTGATAAAGAAAAGAGTTTTAGTTTTAAGGATGCAAATGCAAAAGGGAAGAGAAAATCTAAGGGGAAACTCAAGTCCTAATGTTGTCACATACAATGGTCTTATAGTTAGGATTGAGGGAAATTCTTACTAATGCTATCATGTTTGGTTTAAAATCTAAAGTCTATTTAATTCACACATTGAACAAGATGAAATCAAACTCCTAAGGGTACATGTGAGCATAAGCAATCAACAAAGAAAATAAGAAGGTTTTGAAAAAATGAGAAGGTTTTGAAAATTAAAGAAAGGGAGAAGATGAAGAGACTATCCTAAAGCATAAAGTAAAAGCTAAGGTAAGGAAGGTCTTGCTGAACAAGAAGTTAACACTTGACATAATAAAGTCAACACAAAATTCTCATCCTTTGGATTAAAGGTACAAGTAAATAATAATCCAAGAGTATACCAAGTATCGAGTGAAAATAAATCACGAGTAGAAAGTGCATCGGATAAACCTAAGGTGTCAGATAAAGCTCAAAGCATCGGATGATCCTCAAAATATTGAATAAGAATCCATGCATCAGATGAAACTCCCAACAAAAAGACAAAGCCAGGATAACAAAGAAATAATTCTGTCTCATAGGAAATAAGAACTCGAACCAAATAGGTTAGAACTATGCATCAAAGCTAGATGAATAAGTGATATATGAAATGAATGTTTAACCAATTAATCAAGAGTTGATTAACTTAATTAATTAGGTTAAGAAAAATTATATAGTAAGACTAATTAATTTTTAATAACAAAATCAACTAACTAAATCAACATTTAATTAATTAGTTAAAATCAACAAAGTATGCAAAGAGGAAGGAGTGCATTTGAGCCATCTTGAAAGCTTGCACAAACCATAAACAATGTTAGTAACACAGGAGAAATCAAAATAAACCAAATGAAACTTACATTAATTTACATGTATAGTTGAATCATTTTTCTCAATCAAAGAAACATACATGTATGAATAAATAAGTGAAGCAAGACATGCATCAATTTAACATTCAACTTGTGAATTAACAAAGGAAGTGGTAAAAGATATAAAGTCTCAAGAGTTAACACTTTGCAATCTTAAGTCTCATGGAAGCTTTACGTCTCAAAAACAACTCCAAATATTTATTCCATTCATGAGAAATCAAAAGCAATTAGCATACACTCATGTTTCTATTCAAGACATATTCAAAACAAGATTGAAATTAAGCCATAATCGATTAAATTGAAAACCGGACAACAACTACACATAAACAATTAGGTTCACTAGTTCCATTTCAAATATGTTCAAAACAAAATGGGAAAGCAACCAATGTTACGACCAAAATTATCATTTGAATTTAAATGATATAACACAAAATATTTAATCAAAATCTTCGAAAATTACTCAAACAAAATGGCATCTAAATCAATAATCCGTTATAACCCACCACCATTAGAAATTTACAAATTCCACCAACAAAGACCATGATACAAACAAAAACTTTAATCGAGTTTAACACCAATACCATCATAACTAACCTTCCACGTAAAAACAACAATATTGCAACACAATTTACCACTAATGCCATGTTATCTCATCATTTAAACAAACATCAATGTAATCAACTTCAACACTAAAACACTAACAATGTCATCCATATCACCTTCAACAAATTGATTATCACAAAAACCACAAACTCAATTAATTAACTTATTCAACAAAGTCAAATAAAAAAGTAATGAAAATGGTGGTGAGAATTTTACCAAAATGTGTCAAAGTTGCTGCGAATACGGACCAAAAGAGAGTTATGTTGCGTACAAGTTATTGTGCTAGCAGGTGGGTTTCGTTGTTGTTTATATCAACTCGGAGGGAGAATGTACAACGAAAATGGCAGTAGGACAGTGGCTAGAAGGTATTGGCCACAGAGAAGAGACGATGGACATATGGTGGAGGGGATAAGTTTATCGCAGGTTGTTGTTGCATGGTCCGTGAATGAGTCGCAGAAATGACACGATGCGGCCAGATTTGAGCAGATTGTGGAGGAACGATGAGCGGAAATGGATGTTGTTTGGAGATGTGTTGATGTGGGTGGATGAACAGAGCGAAGCTAGCGGAGGTTGGAAGTCGAAATACAGAGGGTGAAAGGAAGCACTGAGTGGAAAGGTGAGTTTGGTGGTAGTATGGCAGGTGGAGGTCGCGACGTTGGGATAGTGCATGAAGATGGAGATGGTGAGAACGAGAACGTGAGAGGGAGTAGTGTGTTTCTGGATTTAGTTTCTCTGTGTCTCGTTTTTGTTTGGTTCCGATAGCCTTCTTCTCCACAAACCTTTTATCTCATAATACTTATATATCCACACTAAAGGGTTTTGATTTTATTTAAATGCCTAAAACACCGCTTTGGATAAGATCAACATAAAAACTAAAAGAATAAAAATTAACACACTCAAAAGTATTTTTGTTTTAATTTTTCTGAATAAAAAAAAGACACCTAAAATAATAAAAAACAATAAAAAATAGATACTTAATTAATTTTAAAAAAAAAAGAACGCATTAAAATAAACTACGAGTCACAAAGGTTAATAAAAATGATGCAAATGATCAAAATCGAAATAAAAACAAGAATAAGAATATCCGACTGAATATACGCTGACAATTAAGAACGAGACTACAATCTGCACCGAAAAAGTAAAGCGAGCATATCGTCATAATCTACGCGCAACGTAGATTCATAAAATAGGCAGAACAAAGTAAAAACTTGAAATATTTTGTCTGCTAATTTTCTGCATAGTGTCAAATCGCTTTTAACAATCTGCCTATAAAATCGAAATATCAATATTATCAACATATAAACAATTTGACGCAATTCATGAAGCAGTGTAAAGAGATAAAAATGCATGAAGTGAGATAACAAGTATTTTTAACTCTAAAATGATGCAAATGTTGATTTAAGTTGACTTTTGGTCAACCTAAATGCATGAATGACCGACTAATGATGCAAATGTGATGAGTTGTCAAAATTGGCTACCCGACCCTAAACGGGCCGACCCTGATGGGCCTGAGCTTTTTAGGGCTGGACCAAAAAAGCCCTATTGTAATATGGGCCTCAAAATTACTATCCGAGCCCGACTCTAGTGTGAGCAACCCCTTCATAGATTGATTTTGAATGATTGCAAATATATATATGAAACACTAAATACATGTGTGCACTATAAAAATATAATATAACATGTTTGAATAAGCCAAAATTACATTTCACTCATAATGCATCATTATGAGTCGACACATCAAGTTTTGTATCGATACATAGCTTTCTGAAGTCCCTGGAATTGTATCTCAAAACTATTATGTATCGATACAAAAGCTTATGAGTCGATACATAACTCTTTGATGACCCTGGAATGTAAATCTAAAAACTGCATGCATCGATACATAAATTTCATGCATCGACGCATAATATTTTGATGCCCCTGTAATACTTGTATGAATCGACACAAAACCTTATGTATCGACACAAAACATTCTGATGATCCTGGAAAACATTTTGAAACTTATATGTATCGATACATAATATCATGTGTCGACTCATACTATGTTTTATATTCAAAAGTTAAATTTACAATCAGTATGTATCGACACATACGCATTATGTGTCGACGGGTATAAAAGTGTTGGTTCTGTAAAATGCTATAACATGATTTTGTATCGACTCAAAACATAATGTATCGACTCATCTTGTTATATATAACTAACATGAGTCGACACATGACCAACATGCATTGACTCATATCACTTTCTTTTTGACTAACAGTTTTCTGTTATAAATATAAGCAAGAATTTCTTCAGAAGCAACATAGCAACATAGAAGATTGTGTGCAAAACAACTGTGAGCAACCAAAAGCTTTTCATTCCTTCATCTTCATCATCTTCTCAACCATTTTACATTCAATAACAACAAATAAAATCAAACATCCTTGTTGAATTGAATCAAGCAGTTTGAGATAACATTCATCTGTGTATTGAAGAAGTCTAGCTGAGTTGAAGGTTGAAGAGGAAGCTTCAAGAAATAAACCAGAGGGTTTGTCCTTCAAGAACGGGTGTGTTCTTGAGGGTTTTGTCAGCCACGGTCGCACGAGTCAGATTCAACTGTAGCAAGGGGTTTGGAAATCAGAAGGATTTGAACAAACAGGCCGTGGAAGCGGAGGATCATTCAGTGACTTTGTAGGAAATCTTGATACAACTCATATCAAGTGGTGGTTCTTACAAGAAGAAGAAGATCATAGGGATTTCTTTCTTTCTGTGTAGTGTAACCTTGCTATCAAACATCCAGCATATTGATATAAAAGTTCCCAGTTTCGATTGTGAAATTGAGAGGGAGACGTACCCACACGCGAGGACGACAGTGTGAAACTTCCTTACCAAACTGCATGCGTATCGTTCTCTCTTTCTTTCTCTTTACAATTTTACATATTCTATAATTTTGCAATTCAATTGGCATGCTAAGTTTTACAGTCTAATGATAAATATAGTGGCTCAAACATTTTCACCAAACCACCACTATTAAATCATTATACAAGCATTCGCCAAGTGTTTGACAAAATGCCTATCAAATTTCTAAATTCATTGGAAATACTGTTTTATGATAAGTGCATTGAAACTTCAAGATTTCTGAGTTGTACATTCATCCATTTCATTTAATAAAAATCCAGCAAAGTTTTCACATGTCAAGATTTCTAGTAGTCGGTTCAAAGTAGACAAAATTGATTCAGGACATTGATTTTTGCTGCTTTCAACTCGCTTTGATAAAACAATTTTAAATCCTTGAAAAAGTAAGAAGTGATCTATTCACCCCCCTCTCGATCACTTGCCACACTGTCTAACAAGTGGTATCAGAGCACCGATTAGCTGGTGCTTTGTATCTACTCGTAACACTATGGCCTTTGAACCAAATGGGGTGTATAATAGAGCTCCTGTTTTCAATGGTGAAAACTATGGCTACTGGAAAGAATGCATGCGAGTACACATAAATTCCATTGACAGGAATGTATGGACTGTCATTCAAAATGGTCCTTTTCAAATCACCATGAGGAATGATGTAGGTGCAATAGTACCTAAACCTGAGGATCAATGGAATGAAATGGACGAAAAGAAATGGTCGTGCGATTGGAGAGGCAGAAATATGATGATCTCAGCACTTGGTGTTGATGAGTATTATAGGGTGTCTCACTACACGTCCGCTAAAGAAATGTGGGATGCTTTCGAAATTGCCCATGAAGGCACAACTGAAGTTAAACAATCCCGCATTAATATACTCAATCAAGAGTTCAAGCTCTTTCACATGAAGCAAGGAGAATCTGTCTCTGACATGCAGAAGAGATTCGTACATCTTGTGAGTCGTTTAAATGCACTTGGAAAACCTGTTTCCAATGAAATTGCTACTAATAAAATTCTGAGATATCTTAGCAGGGAATGGCAACCTAAAGTAACAGCTATCAAGGAAGCAAATGACCTCACTACGCTTACCATTACAACTCTGTTTGGAAAGCTGGAAGAACATCAACAAGAATTGCAAAGTCTTGAAAATACGAAAATAAGAGTAAGAAAGAAAGGAACAAAGACAAGGAGGGTGAGAAGAAGTCAATAGCTCTAATGACTTCTAGCTCTAAGTCCTCAACCAAAGAGCAAGATGATAATGGCTCAACTAGTGATGAAAATTTTGATGATGAAGAAATGAGACTTTTTGTTCGGAGATACAATAGATTTATCCGAAATAATGGAATCAAGCACTCCGATAAGAATCTCATAAGCTTTCGAAAACAATCCAAAGAACCAAGACAAGAAGAAAATAAAAAGCAAAGAGGTAAAGGACCTTGTTACAATTGTGGTAAAGTTGGACACTACAAACCAGACTGTCCAAAGATGAAAAAGGATAAGGAAAAAGCTCCACCAAAGAAGTTTAACAAATAAAGAAGAGCTTATATTGCGTGGGAAAGCGATAACGATTCATCAGACGATGACAGTTCAAGTTGTAGTGATGAAAGTGCAAATTTATGTCTGATGGCACATACAAAAAATCAATTCTACAACAAGAAAGACAACCACAACAAACAAGTAAGACAAGCATATCCTAACAACTTTTCTTCTATGACCTTTTCTGAACTAAAGTTAGCTTTTGAAAAACTGCAATACAAAGCTGAAGATGCCTTTAAGAGATTATCCTCCGATAAACAAATATTTTCATTTCTCGAGAGTAAAGTCTATAAAGCTGAAAAAGACTTAAAAAGTCTAAAAGCTAGTATTGCAGAAAGTTCAAAAGATAAGGATGTTACAGGATGTATTCCCAGAAGGGAATGTGAAGTTTGTCATATTTGGCAGCAAGAGGTTAGGACTCTTAATGCCAAATTAGAAAAAGCTTTACAGCCCAAAGTTACTTTTGCAATCGATCCTAAAATTTTTAAGAAAACATTAAATCCACCATATTCAAAATAATCTTTTGTTAAAAAATTACCAAAGGATACAATGAGAAGAAGTAAAACAATACATCATCATCATGGTTTATGCCATTATTGTTGTCACTTTGGACATACCATTGAAAAATGCAAGTTTAGGAGGATCCTTGTTCCTAAAGGCATTTATCAATGGAGGCCTAAAGGCAACCATGTTACCACTTACCTACATGGACCCAATAAAAATTGAGTACCTACCTCTCTCTTTTGATATTGTAGGAAAAATGCCTCACACCCATGGATAGAAGATGGTTTTTAGACAACGGGTGTTCAAGGCATATGACTGGTGACATATCGCTCTTCATTGACTTTAAGGCAAAGAAGAAAGGATTTGTTACCTATGGAGACAATAACAAAGGAGCTATACTCGGTAAAGGTAGTGTAGGTAATCCCTCTATCACTACTATTTCTATTGTCCATTTAGTAGAGGGGCTTAAACACAATTTGCTCAGTATTAGTCAATTATGTGACAAAGGTTATAAAGTTACCTTCACAAATACTTGTTGCATAATTGAAAATACTGAAAAAGATATTGTGGTTAAGGGCATTAGAGTAAACAATGTCTATATACTTGACCTTTTTGATGTATCCTTAACAATCTCTAAGTGTCTAGTCACCTTGAATGATGATTCATGGCTTTGGCATAGACGCTTAGCGCATGTTAACTTTGATTTGCTTAATAAGGTTGTATCCAAGGATCTAGTAGTAGGTCTTCCAAAGATAAAATTTATAAAGGATCACCTATATGATGCGTGCCAAATGGGAAAGCAAACAAGGGTCTCTTTCAAATCCAAAAACATGATTTCCACTTCAAGTCCCCTTGAGCTTCTCCACATGGACCTTTTGGGACCCTCTAGAACAAAAAGTTTAGGAGGAAATTATTATGGTTTTGTTATTGTTGACGACTACTCTAGATTTACTTGGACTACATTCCTTCATAGAAAAAATGAAACTTTTTCTGCTTTTAAGAGTTTTGAAAAACTATCTCAAAATAGAATGGAATTGAAAATAATTGCAATTCGAAGCGATCATGGAGGCGAATTTCAAAACCATCTCTTTGATAAGTACTGTGACAAGCATGGCATTGAGCATAATTTTTCAGCACCTCGAACTCCACAGCAGAATGGAGTTGTAGAGCACAAAAACCGCGTCTTAGAGGAGCTAGCAAGAACAATGCTCAATGAAGGTGGATTGCCAAAATATTTCTGGGCTGATGCAATTAGCACAACCTGCTATGTTTCAAACAGAATACTAATTTGTCCAATTTTGGATAAAACACCTTATGAAATCTTGAAAGGAAGAAATCCAAACCTATCACATCTTCATGTATTCGGTTGCAAATGTTTTGTCTTAAATAATGGAAAAGAAAATCTTGGAAAATTTGATGCAAAAGCAGATGAAGGTATCTTTCTCGGATACTCACAATCAAGCAAAACATATATGGTATACAATAAACGTCTACTTACAGTTGAGGAGTCAGTTCATGTCTCTTTTGATGAATCTTATCCAAAACATGTAGGAAAAGGTATTTCTCTTGATGGTGCAGGTGTATCTACTGAAAATATACTCAAAGAAATTATTGAAGAAAATAGTCAATCCAATTCAATTGATGATAAGGAAGAAAAAGATACAAGCCCTTCAAAAGATGAGGAAGAAGAGCAAATGGAAGCAAATGATCTTCCACTAGCTTGGAAGTCCTCTAAAGACTGTCCCATTGACAACATATTGGGAGACATCTCAAAAGGAGTAATGACTCGCTCTAAGATAAGTAATTTTTGTTATCATTTTGCTTTCGTTTCACAAGTAGAACCTAAGAATGCCAAAGAGGCCTTGATTGATGAATTTTGGCTAATGGCCATGCAAGATGAGCTAAATCAGTTTAAAAGAAATGACGTTTGGGAACTTATCCCTCGTCCGTGAGACCATCATATCATAAGCACTAAATGGGTTTTTAGAAATAAACTTGATGAAAACGGAATGATAACCCGTAATAAAGCATGCTTGGTAGCACAAGGGTATAACCAAGAGGAGGGCATTGATTATGAGGATACTTATGCTCCAGTTGCTCGCCTTGAGGTTATACGTCTTTTGCTCGCTTATGCGTGTGCAAAAGATTTTAAGCTTTATCAAATGGATGTAAAGAGTGCCTTTCTTAACGGAGTCATAAATGAAGAAGTGTATGTCTCACAACCTCCCGGTTTTGAAAATAACGAATATCCAGATCATGTATTTAAATTAAAACGAGCTTTATATGGTCTTAAATAGGATCCTCGGGTTTGGTATGAAAGACTTAGTAAATTTCTACTTGATCATGGCTATTCAAGAGGTCAAGTGGACACTACTCTTTTCATTAAATGTAAAGGAAAGCACATCCTTTTAGTTCAAATATACGTAGATGACATTATTTTTGGTTCAAGTAATCTACACTTGGTCGAGGAATTTTCCAAAGTCATGCAGAGTGAATTTGAGATGAGCCTCATGGGGGAGCTAAACTACTTTCTCGATTTCCAAATAAAGCAGCTCAATGAAGGCACAATTATATGTAAAACAAAATATTGCCAAGAGTTGCTTAAATGATTTGGGATGAACAACTCTAAACCAATTGATACTCCCATGCCTACCAACGGAAATTTAGACAAGGATGAACACGATAAGAGTGTCGATGTCAAGAAATATAGAGGTATGATCGGATCACTTTTATATCTTACAACATCTAGGCATGACATCATGTTTAGTGTTTGCATGTGTGCACGATATCAATCGGATCCTAAGGAATCCCACTTGAAAGATGTCAAGCGTATACTTAGGTATCTCAATAATACACCTAAGTATGGGCTATGGTATTCCAAGGGAAGCGATTGCAGTTTAGTAGGTTACTCTTATTCTGATTTTGCTGGCTGCAAATCAGATAGGAAAAACACTAGTGGAACATGTCACTTGTTTTCAAACTCTTTAATAAGTTGGCATAGAAAAAAGCAAGTTTCTGTTGCTTTGTCAACTGCTGAAGCTGAATACGTTGCAGCCGGTAGCTGTTGTGCTCAGATCTTATGGCTGAAGAAACAATTACAAGACTATGATATTCAATTAAAACGTATTCCAATCAAATGTGACAATACAAGTGCTATAAATCTCACAGTTTTACACTCATGCACTAAACACATAGAAATTAGACATCAATTTCTACGCGATCATGTTGAAAAGGAGGATGTTACGTTTGAGCATGTTGATACTAAAAATCAACTTGCTGACATCTTTACAAAACCACTTGTAATAGACCTCTTCTTCAACATCCGCCGTGAGCTAGGGATTTTAGATCTCTCATACGTGATGTCCTAAACATATATGTAATTGAAATATATCTATGTCACACCATACTGTTAAGATGTGCTTTTTCAGATTTAGTACGTGTGTTCACTTATATAATCAAACGAGGTAATATCCTTCCTATCTTCACTCTCAATCACCTATAAGTTGATCTAAATGTTCACTGAAAATGTCTTCGTATATATCTTTTACATAAATTGTTTGAATTTGACATATGCAATTTACATCATATCATTAAGCATTCATAACACACTTCAGATGAGTCATTTTTTTTGGTATGATACCATATTCCCTTGTTAGCAAGAAACTGTGTAAAAACTGCAAAATCTGTCAAAATCCATATTCCCTTGACTCACTCATTTTGTTTCTTTCAAGTGCTTGTATAAATGTCTCTTTCAAACATTTTATCGTGCTTATGTAATCTAACTTTTTATCTGCCAATGCATTACTTTTAACGTGATTACTTTATGTTTACTCTGCTATTTACTCACTTATTGATAACTTTATGCCTGGCATTCTGTGTGAATGCCAAGTCCATTAACCGCTGAAATTGTATATAAATTTTCCTATGTGATGAGTTTCTTGAAAATGTTGCTTATTCTCTTTTTGATATGGTCAAAGGGGGAGAAGAAGAGTGTGTCAGTGAAGATTGTGCTTGCATTAGGAAGAAGATACACAAACTCATGGGGAGCAAGCTTTTTTCATTCACACTATATCATGACACATCATCAGATATTTGCCATCATCAAAAAGGGGGAGTTTGTGAGCAACCCCTTCATAGATTGATTTTGAATGATTGCAAATATATATATGAAACACTAAATACATGTGTGCACTATAAAAATATAATATAACATGTTTGAATAAGCCAAAATTACATTTCACTCATAATGCATCATTATGAGTCGACACATCAAGTTTTGTATCGATACATAGCTTTCTGAAGTCCCTGGAATCGTATCTAAAAACTATTATGTATTGATACAAAAGCTTATGAGTCGATACATAACTCTTTGATAACCCTGGAATGTAAATCTAAAAACTGCATGCATCGATACATAAATTTCATGCATCGACACATAATATTTTGATGCCCCTGTAATACTTGTATGAATCGACACAAAACCTTATGTATCGACACAAAACATTCTGATGATCCTGGAAAATGTTTTGAAACTTATATGTATCGATACATAATATCATGTGTCGACTCATACTATGTTTTATATTCAAAAGTTAAATTTACAATCAGTATGTATCGACACATACGCATTATGTGTCGACGGGTATAAAAGTGTTGGTTCTGTAAAATGCTATAACATGATTTTGTATCGACTCAAAACATAATGTATCGACTCATCCTGTTACATATAACTAACATGAGTTGACACATGACCAACATGCATCGACTCATATCACTTTCTTTTTGACTAACCGTTTTCTGTTATAAATATAAGCAAGCATTTCTTCAGAAGAAACATAGCAACATAGAAGATTGTGTGCAAAACAATTATGAGCAACCAGAAGCTTTTCATTCCTTCATCTTCATCATCTTCTCAACCATCTTACATTCAACAACAACAAAGAAAATCAAACATCCTTTTTGAATTGAATCAAGCGGTTTGAGATAACGTTCAGCTGTGTATTGAAGAAGTCTAGCTGAGTTGAAGGTTGAAGAGGAAGCTTCAAGAAATAAACCAGAGGGTTTGTCCTTCAAGAACGAGTGTGTTCTTGAGGGTTTTGTTAGGCACGGTCGCACGATTCGGATTCAGCCGTAGCGAGGGGTTTGGAAATCAAAAGGATTTGAACAAACATGTCGTGGAAGCGGAGGATCATTCAGTGACTTTGCAGGAAATCTTGATACAACTCACATCAAGTGGTGGTTCTTACAAGAAGAAGAAGATCCTAGGGATTTATTTCTTTCTGTGTAGTGTAACCTTGCTATCAAACATTCAGCATATTGATATAAAAGTTCTCAGTTTCAATTGTGAAATTGAGAGGGAGACGTACCCACACGCGAGGACGACAATGGGGAACTTCCTTACCAAACTGCCTGCATATCGTTCTCTCTTTCTTTCTCTTTACAATTTTACATATTCTATAATTTTGCAATTCAATTGGCGTGCTAAGTTTTACAGTCTAATGATAAACATAGTGGCTCAAACATTTTCACCAAACCACCACTATTAAATTATTATACAAGCATTCGCCAAGTGTTTGACAAAATTCCTATCAAATTTCTAAATTCATTGGAAATACTGTTTTATGATAAGTGCATTGAAATGTCAAGATTTCTGAGTTGTACATTCATCCATATCATTTAATAAAAATCCAGCAAAGTTTTCACATGTCAAGCTTTCTAGTAGTCGGTTCAAAGTAGACGGAATTGATTCAGGACATTGATTTTCGCTGCTTTCAACTCGCTTTGATAAAACAATTTTAAATCCTTGAAAAAGTAAGAAGTGATCTATTCACCCCCCTCTCGATCACTTGCCACACCGTCTAACATCTAGATGGGCTTCGGGCTACCCGTTCCTAAACAGACTTT
Source organism: Vicia faba (assembly GCA_948472305.1). Classification (NCBI taxonomy): domain Eukaryota; kingdom Viridiplantae; phylum Streptophyta; class Magnoliopsida; order Fabales; family Fabaceae; genus Vicia; species Vicia faba. Next base: position 824,103,298 of record OX451737.1, on the reverse strand, counting down.
TTAGTTAAAAAAATTAAAATAAAAAATCCATAATATTTATTATAAATAAAATAAAAATAAAAATCATTTTGGACATAATACATTTTTAAGTACTATATTATCTTTTATAAATACTATAATATATTTTTCAATACAATACATGTCTAAATTGTAGAAAAATAATACTCAAATATTTAACATAAGAGAAACTAATATAATACGAAGAAAGAGTGTTGATTATATTAATGTGTAATATTTAAAAGAGAAAGATTGAATAGAATAGAGAAAGAATTTAATGAAGTGGGAAAAATCAATGTGTTATTTTAGAATAACACAATATAAGAATAATATAATTTTTTTAAAATTTATAACTATGCGGGCCTAATGGGCTGCCCATGGCTCATGTGAGCTAGCCCTAATGGGTAGCGGGCTTTTTAGGGGTGGGCTAAAAAAATTCTTAAAAATATGGGCTCTAATTTGAAGGTGCAAGCCCTATGATTTTTCGGGCCGTGCGGGCCGATCCATATGGGCTAGCCCATTTTGACAACTCTAGATGGATGAATAATCTTGGGGTAAAATTTGAAAGGTAATTAAATATATAAAGACCCAAATTTTGTCCCTTGGATAACAATGAAATGCAATGTAATGCATTGACTCTTTTTTGACATATTTTTTGTATGATATGATATGAATGCATAAGATAAAGAAACTCCATGGAGAAACTTGTGACAATATATTTATGGTAGATTGAATGAGACTACATGACAAGACACGTTGAGGGGAACATAAGCTATTTTTGGATATCCGTCAAGGTGACATGAAGCATCCTTCAATACTTAGAAAGAGAGGGAAAAAACCTAGAAATACAAGAGACATCCGAAAAGCATCAGACGTAAAAGGTAACCACACTCTGGAAAATACATAAAAAACATATAGAAAAACATTAGATGCAGAGTGAGACCAAATCTGAAGATACCTCAGAGACTAAAAATAGAACATTAAACTCTATTGGGGATAAAACAAGGATAGACATCAAAGATATTAAAAAAAACATTGAATGAGCTCTACTGGGGAAAACATCAAAGATATTCAGAAGAGCATTGAATGAAATTTTTGAAGAACATCAGGCACATTCAGAAAAGTATTGAATGTACGAGAAATAAATCATCAGAGACATTCAAAAGGGTATTGAATGAAACTATGGAACACAACAAAGGTAGTCATTAAAGACATTCAGAAAAACATTGAATGAACTTGAAAAAGAATTCAGCACATCTAGAAAAGCATTGAGTGAGCGAGAGATAATCATTAGAGACATTCAAAAGAGCATTGAATGAAACTCTAGAACACATCATCAAAGACATTCAGAAAGGGATTGAATGAAACTCTGGAACACATCATTAAAGACATTCATAAAAGCATTGAATGAACTATGGAAATCACATCGATAAAAGCATTGGATGGAAAGGAATCCAAACTCTGGGAACATCAGAGACATCTAGAAAAACATTAGATGGAAGGAAACTAGAGACATTTAGAAAAGCATTGAATGGAAAAGGAACCTACAACCCGGAAATACGACAGAGGCATCCAGAAAAACATTGGATGAAATAGAGGAACAAACCCGAAGGTGTCCAGAAAAGCATTGGACTGAGTTGTTAACCAAAATCAGAGATATATTGGAGACATCCAGAAAAGCATTAGATGAAAGAAATGATCTTGAAAATATATCTGAAACACTCAGAAAGGCATTGAATGGATGGGAGCAGGTTCTGTAAAAAACATCAGAATAACAAGATATATCCGGAAAAACATCGGATAAACACAGTCAAATCTAGAAGAACATCAGATATACACAAAAGGGCTCTGGAAAAACGACAGAATGACAGATATGTTCGAAAAAACATCAGATATAAGAGGTAAGGTTATTGAAGAACATCAGAACGACAGAAAAATCTGGAAGAACATCAGATAGAAAAGGCAGGGTTTTGGAAAAACATCAGAACGATAGACACATCCAGAAAAAAAATCAGATATAAAAGGTAAATTAAACACAAGGGAGATGATATTTGTTTTGGTAGATGCCGAGTAAATCAGACTTTGACCATAAGGTAAGATGTTGATAGCAACAAGACCTCGGGAAATGCAAATGAGTGCGAAACACTCTTGTTATGCATTATATATGAAATTTGCTATGCATGATATATGAATGATCTATGCATGAAATGTGAATGATCTATGCATGTAATGTAAATAATTGAGACATTTGAGCTTGACTCTTCTGAGGAAAACCAAGAGTAGAACTTTGATTCCTCAACACAAGGAACACTGCCAACTCTGCTTGGAGAAAATATTGAGCACATCTTTGTCACACTGGTGAACTGTATCAGGCTGATGGTCCTTTTAAGGAAGGATATGAAAAGCTGCTCGAGAATTCTCTTGAAGTAAACTTCCCCAGATTAGCTAATTGCTAAGGATAAATTGATCATGGCTTTAATTGACTATTGCTGGGAATAAACTGATCATGTCTTCAGTTGACTATTACTGGGAATAAACTGATCATGGCTTTAGTTCTTGAAATGACTGTTGGAAAGGATTTCCCCAGTATTAGTCTTGAAAGAGATCTTCTGGTTAACCAACTCGGAGAATAACATACACTGAGCAACAAAGCTTGAACTAATTCACAATAGAATCTGGAAGATACTTGCCCTTGATAGGATCACTAACCAAGTTTCTCAGCTGTTTGAAATTCCTTGATGAGGAGTGTTTGTTTACAAGAAAAAATTGTTCATTTAAACATGGCAATTTTAATGCAAAGTTCATGCAAAATGTTTTTAAATCAAAATCATTTTTGGATAGATGTTATTTATGTATAGTAAATGAATCACTGGTCAAAACACAACAATTTAGACATTTAAAGTGAAAGAGAAAGAAAAGGTATGATACTAAGATAAATGATTTGAAAAAGATCTTAGGAGTCAGCTTATGCAACTTTGCTGTAGTATGCTTTCAAAACAAACCTGGCTTCAATTAGGTATTTTGAGGGTTGTAACATGATCTGATTCACGGTTTATGAACCAAAAGATAGAGGCTCAAATTTTATTTATACCAAACCCATTCTTCGTGATTTTCTCCAGTCCTACATTCAGTTAACTCAGACTATGCATTCAAGTTCCAAGAGATTATAGAATTGTACTGATGATAGTATGATGATGGCTCAGAAGCCAAGGGATTCTTTAAGATGGCAATCATTTCTTCTTACAACAATTTATTGTTTTTGTTGAGGACTTTAGTCAACTCATGGTGAGGAATTTTTAGGATTTGAGGACCTCTTTCTTTTGAATTTGTTATCCCTAACTTTTGCCTGAACTGTTTCATTTGAGATTACAGTCAGCAGGATGCCCCAGTTTTGCCTAAGTCTCCTTCATAGGTTTTGACTTAGCAGGTTTTTTCTTTTGATTTTTCATTATTTTTTTATTAAATAAAGTGAATGCATAGATTAATGATTACGGAGAAACATCATCGTCCCTTTTGATTTGAAGTACATCTTTAACACTTCTTTGATGTCTGCGAAGGAAAGCTTAATTGCAACCTTTATTGAAAGGTGTCTTGCATGATTTTCTTGTATTTGAATGCACAACCAAATTAATTGAGAACTACCCATCCCTAGGTTAAGATTGCGGGTTTTTTGTATAGAAAGAAACTCCAACTTCTAGGCTCAAAGGGGTTGATAAGTGTGATACGGTGGGAGAACTGACTTGAGGTTTCGCGTTTGTGTTCACAAATGTTTCGGTTTAGCAAGAGTCGCCACCGACTTTTTATTTTATCCTAAGGAAAGGTCAAAAAGCACAGGAAATACCTTTGAGATGTTTTCTTGGGTTCGGGGAGTAAATTATGAAAAGGGAAGGTGCAAGCACCCTTTTCATCCATGGTTATCCATGGGCTCTTAGTTACTTGTTTAGATCACTTGCTTTGCTTCTCAATTGTTTGAAATGGTGCTTTTCAATTGTTTGAAATGGTGCTTTGTGTGTGGTTTTGAAAGATATTTTGAAAAGAGGCCATCGTTGTGGCAACCTTTGTAATGATTCTTGTTGGAATGTATACAAAGGTGTTTTTGTCTTTTGAAAAGATTTCAATGTTTGAAAGTTGGATTTGGGGAATGTTTTGAAATTGTGTTGTGAGGTGTGTTTTGAAAAATAGCAAGGATGTTTTTGCAAGCTTTTGATCAAGTAACTAAGAGCTATCTACCCTATTGTACTCAAAGATCTTTCTTATGTTTTTAACCCTTTTGATAGTGTTGTTTCACCATTGCATTTGGTGAATAACCTTGTGTTAGGATGTTAAACGGGACAGGCGCGGGTCATCGTATAGACCATGATAGCAATTGTGTTAGGTATCTTTGGAAATTTTATTGAGGGACTTGACATTTTTGTTTAGGCAACCAAGATAGCGTCATCGAGGGACTATGATCTTTTGTTTTGTTTTTTGTTTTGCCAAAGTACCCAACATGCATACCATGGCCCATTTTTGAAGGCAACAAGTGGATTGTAACCCTAGGGGTGCAAGTGTGCATTGTGTTTGATTTTCATGCATTTTTGTCTTTGATTAGGTCAAATTATTTGTTAATTTGGGTTTTTGCATACAAATCCTAATTCTCTAATCATGGCATAATTGAAAGCGTAAAGTGCGAGAATTTAAAATTCTAAGCTATTACAACATGATTATAGGGATGCGGGTACAATTTTGAATGGGGGGTATTTGACAAGAAATATAAACCCTAGTTTACTATTACATCCAAATTGAATTATAATGCATAAATGGGCAATATTTAATTAAACAAAATAATTAAATATTAAATAAAATGTATTATGCAAAAAAGAATTTTTGTTTGTTTATGTATGTAAAATTATTTTTAATATAAAAAGTATAAAGAAATAAAATAAAAAGATTAATTTCATTTGTTTTAAGGGTAAACCCTAATTTCTTTAAAAAATAAATACTATATATTATTTATATACAAAAAATATATTAATATGTGTAAAAATGAAATATACTTAAAAAAGACATTTTTTAGTATAAATAATAATAAAAATAAAAGTGTAATATTTTTGTATTTTTATTCTAAGTATTTAATAAAATAAAAGAATATATGTATATATATATATATATATATTAAATATATTAAGTATGTATAATATAAAATAAAATATGTACAAAAATAAATTATATTTTTTATAATATTTTTAGTATGAATAAAAATAAAGAACAAAATATAAAAATATAAATTACATATTATTTTCAAGTTTTAAAATAAATTATAGAAGTATTAAAAATGTTTTTATGTTAGAATAATTAAAATAAAATGCTAAACAAATGTAAAAAATTATGAAAATATTTTTTAGGCATTTTTTATACTTGGAAATAAATAAACAAAATCAGAAAAGAAATCAAAAATGCAAAAATGTAATTATTCAAGAAATTGGGCCAGGGGGTGTAAAACTGAAAATTGGGGTGTTAGAAGCAAGCAGGCCAAGCCCAGCCCACCACTTCATCTTCTTCCTCCAGCACATTTGAAAAACGCGCGCCTGCTGTACAAACTTGAACATCCTGGAAACGTGATCTTTTGCCAAAACTCACAACATCAAACTTGTAGAGAATTTCAATACGATTTTAACCATATAAAACATTAATCTTAACTCTCAAAGACCAGAGAGAATTTCTCTGGCCCTAAAATATGACCTAGTTTTTTCAGCATGTTCATGGATGAAATTCTCCTAACACACTTAATATAAATGAAAGCTGAGCATATGTATGACTTCCTAGCAATGAATACTACATTTTTTATTCACAAACCTAAAGCTAAATGTTCCTAAATAGAGAGATAGAAAGTGATGAAAAACCTGTTTCAGTTGGATTCGTGTAGGGCAATGAAGTTCTTCTCAACAAGTTTTGAGGTGTCTGGTAGCTTTCCTGAACTTCATTTGATCTTTTCCAATAGCTAGCTTGCCTTGAATGTCCCTAAATCAACCTCTAGAACTTAACCTGCACAAGCTTGAAACAAAAATGGTGAACACTGTAAATGGAGTTACAGTTGGCAATGGAGGTTTGGGATAGCTTGAGTGAGTTGAATGGAAGGTGTTTGAAGCAAAAAGGAGCAAAACGCACGAGCCAAATGAGCTATGGCACTCAAGTTACAGCACCTGCCCAGTTTTGCCAAAGAAGTGTGATTTCTGGCTATGGGAGGTTTTGAGGCTCAAGTACTCGTGTTTTTTGCTCAAAGGGTTGTGTGAAAGTTTTTTGTAATGTTTGTGTAAGCTAACAATGGTTGGTTTTAAAGTTTGCAAGTGTTTGGACAATTTCTTGTTTTTGAAGCAAAGATGTGGAAGTTGGTCTTACAGGCCTGTACAAGCCATATAATATGCTGCATACAATCCTCTTGGTTGCTGGAATTTGTGGATTTGATTTGGCTTCTGAGATCTTGGCCCTATGCTTCAAAGATCATGGTTTGACATAAAGTATACCTTTTCAAAAATGGAAATGCACCTTTTTCTACTTAGGGCTTAGTTTTGTGTACAATGCCCAAATGACCAAAACAAATGCTTAGACTGATGGATTTGCATTTAATTAAGGAGTGTGAATTGGTTTAGAGGCCTGCAAACTAGTACAAAGCATGCTGGTTTGAAAATGCCACTTGAGTGAACATGAATTTGCCATGGATACAAAATGAGTTTTTGCCAACTTCAAGCATTTGATTCTCCCTAACCACAAATGTGTTTGATGAGTTTTTAGACAATTTGGAAAGCTTGCAACATTATTTATAATCCATATTTGAAATGCAACTTGAGACTCCAAGTGGAACTATGTGAAAAATGGCCAAGAAGATGGGTCAAAATCCTGCCTAAACTAGGGCAAAATTTCTTTAAGTTAAAAGTTTTAGGTACCCTTGTTCAAAAAATCATAACTTGAGATCCAAGCTTTTTTTGGGAAAACTTTGTGAATCAAAGTTGTTGACTTTGTGGAGGACTACAATTTTCATGTTGTAAGTTTTGTTTGAATCCATTTGCATCTTGGTGAAAATGTGGGACAAAGTTAGGAAAAATTAAGAAAATTTCAAACCCTAATTTGCAATTTTGGGTTTCTTGATGAACAAGTTTCATAATTTTACACATCTTGATGAAAAATGACCCTTGGCACTTGATTTTGACCAAAAAGTCAAAGTTTGACTTTTCAGTGTACAGTCAAATTTTGATCAATTGACTGAAAAATTCATCTGTCAATCCCATGCATTTGAGATCTTTTGAACTTGTTGAATAAGTCAAGATGATGTCATTGAGTCCTCGAGTCCATGGTTGAGCTTAATTTTCCATTGGCTAGGTCAAACAGTCAAAAATTGCCTTTGTACAGTCAAAACCCTAAAAATGACCATTTTGCCCTTTTGGTGATCTGATCAAATTTCTTGTGCAATTGTAGTCCAACCTTTATCAAATGGTTCATATGAGTTCGTAATGTTGATGTGGTTCAAAATTCATGAGGTTTGACTGTAAATTGGCCACCGTTGACTTTTTCCCCAATACAGTTGATTTCTAGGTCAACTGTCCACTTGACTGGGCAAAAATTTGATTCAAGGCTTGAAACTTAGTATGGACAAACTTATGAATCCAAAAAGAAGTATGAAAGTCACTTTGAGCATTGAAGGTCCAAAAATCCTTGTGCAAACTCAAACCCTAATTTAGGTAAACAGTGCAAGGAGGTGTCTTGAGCCGAGCAAACCCTAGCTTGATCTTGAGTTCCAAGAGCCTTGTGATGAGAAATGTTGATAAAAAGAGAGGGCAAATTTTAGGGTACAACAGTTGCCCCTGTTCAATCTTCTTGAACCTGAAGAGTTAGATTGGCAAGTTTGCCTTTCGTGACTCGAAGGTAAAAGAGGATTGGACACTAGAGTGCCCGTAAATTTGCACTCGTCAAAATGTAGTTGAGGGAATGGGCTTAAAGATGCCATTTCGAAATGGTAGAATCTTGCTGGAGATGGGCTTAAAGATGCCATCCAAGATTATTGGTTGAAAATCATTTAGAATGAACATCAGAATGGTATCCGTAGTTGGAACATATCTGAGTTGTATCTGGAGACTGGGTTTGTATGAGCAAGAGGAATGGCATCTGTGTCTGAAGCGTATCCCAGCTGTAGCTGTATTTGATTCTTGAATGAATATCAGAATGAATGCCGTGTCTGGAGTGTATCTGTATTTTGAATGGATGACAAAGAAACATCTGTGTATGAAGCATCTATGTGCTGGGGATAAATTCCGAATGAGTGACAGAAAGGCAACCGTGTCTGGAGTGTATCTGGACTGTATCTGAAGTTGAGATCTGTATGAGTAGCAGAATGACTTATGTGTCTGGAGTATATCCGTACTGTAACTGGGATTTGGTCAAGTGACAGAATGACTTCCGTGTCTGGAGTGTATCTGAACTTGAAGTCGATAGTTGAATCTGAATGAGAAATAGAATGGCTTCCGTGTCTGGAGCATATCTAGTCTGTATCTGATTGCTGGAGTCTGAATGAGTAGTAGAATGACCACTGTGTCTGGGGTGTATCCATACTGTATCTCGACTTGAAATTCTGAATGAGTAATAGAATGACCGCCGTGTCTGGGGTGTATCCATACTGTATCTGAAATCTCTGATTAGTTGTTAACGATAACTTTTTAATCTTATCCTGAAAAGGGTAGAATGTTAGCTAAAGCACAAAGTTATGTTGCATGATACGTATGATGCAATAAAATAGGTTCCATCAATGTTTATGATTATATGAATGTAATGAATGTGCATGTAAGCTGATTAGCTGTCTTGCTGAGGAGAATAAAATCGTTGATAACTGGAGATAATGAAATTTTTGACTGCTGGCGGGGGTAGCAAATCCTTGACCGATGTTGGGGATTCCAAAAATCTTTGATTGTTGAGAATGAGAAATCCTGGGACCACTGCTGGGGATTGAAAATCCTTGGTGACTTGTGGGGATTAACAAGAGTTTTGACAACTTCCGCAGGGAATGAGAATCCTTCATGACTTTCCTGGGGAAATAAGGAAAAATCCGATGATCTCTACTGGGGAATTAAAACCTGGGAGGCTTCAAATGGAGAAACAGGAACTAGAATCTTCGTTTTGTTGGGAAATAACTCTGTGGGGAGAGTGTTTACTCTGCTTGGGAAATCAGGAGCTTGATAAATCAGGAGCTTAGGTTGTATGCCAATCTACTGGGGATTCCTAGTTAGGGATAAGACAAAGAGTTAACTGTTATCTGATTGATTCTAAGACTTTTAAGATAACCTGCTGGGGAAGTTGGGGAAAGCTGAATGGTTCCTGCTGGGGATTGATAGTCGGAAATTTGACTCCGCTGGGGAAGAAGGTTTATAGTATTCTAGCTCCGTTGGGGATAGGTATTTCAGGGTTTTCGGGCTCCACTGGGGATCAGGAGTTTAGAGACTTAACTCTGATGGGAATCTTGAAACTTAACTCCGCCGGGGATATGTATTCCAAGGTTTTAGCTTTGTTGAGGATCTGAATAACATACTGTATGGGGATTTCTTCTGGAATAGCCTAAAGACGTTTTCCTACACTTTCAACCTACCAGTAATTATCCTTTCTCATTTTGTTTTATTTGTAAGCAGTGATTATATTCAAATGCATATGCTCATTTAACAAATTATTGGACGTTTTCAAATAAAACATAAGTTTAAAAAGAAAAGAAAGGCTAGCAAATTTCTGCATTTTGAAGTATATTTGTATTAACTTTTGTAAGTATCTTTGTACAAAGGAGACAAACATCCTAGTAAGAGAATGTTGTCGTAAAATTGAGAAAAGTTTTATACAAAAGAAAGATGGCTATGTGTAATAATTCTATGGGGTTCCCATTCTGCTATAGCCTTCACAACTCTGAGTATTTTGTCCATTCGTTGCTTCGTCCGCTGATGATTGGATTGATCAGAAGCTTGGAGCTTGTCAGTGAAGAGATTGTCCTTAAAGTGATCCGACGAGACATAGTCATACGCTTTAATTCCCTAACTTTTGCCTGGACCGCCCTTTCAGATTTTCAGTCCACCGGGAAACCCTTTTTTGCCCAAGCCGCCCTTTCGGGTTTTCAACTTGCCGGGTGTACAAATTTTTTTTTTATCCCTAATTTTTTACTGAATCGCCCTTTCGGGTTTTCGATTCACCGGGATGCCCATTTTTGCCCAAGTCGTCCTTTCGGGTTTTCGATTCACCGGGATGCCCATTTTTGCCCAAGTCGCCCTTTCGGGTTTTCAACTTGTCGGGTCGTTTATGCGTAGTATCTTTTGACTATGTCTGCGTTCGCAGGGTGCGGAAGGTCGTCGCCGTCCATGGTGGTCAGAATCATTGCCCCACCAGAAAAGATATTCTTGATCACAAATGGTCCTTCGTAAGTAGGAGTCCACTTGCCCCTGGGATCACTTTGCGGCAAGATGATTCGCTTGATTACAAGATCTCCGACTTGATACACCTGACGCCTGACTTTCTTGTTAAAAGCCTTGATCATCCATTTTTGATACGTCTGACCATGACAAACAACAGTAAGTTGCTTCTCGTCGATCAAATTAAGTTGATCAAGCCGGGTCTGAATCCAATCGTCTTCACTCAAACCAGTATCCTTCATAATCCTCAAAGAATGAATCTGAACTTCCATAGGTAAAACAACATCCATGCCATATACCAAAGAAAAAGGGGTTTCCCCTGTTGAAGTACGCGTCGTGGTACGATATCCGTGCAGAGCAAACGGTAGTATCTCATGCCAGTCCTTGTAGGTGACTGTCATCTTTTGAATGATTTTCTTGATATTTTTGTTCGCAGCTTCAACAACACCGTTCATCTTTAGCCGATAGGGAGATGAATTGTGATGTTGAATCTTGAACCGCTCGCACAGAGCGGTGATCACAATGTTGTTCAAATTTGTACTGTTGTCCGTGATGATCCTGTCGGGGATACCATACCGGCATATGAGGTTCTGCTTGATGAAGCGGGCAACCACATTCTTTATAACGGAGGCGTAGAAAGCTACTTCGACCCTCTTGGTAAAGTAATCAATAGCGACCAAGATGAAGCGATGTCCATTGGATGCTGTAGGCTTGATTTCTCCAATCATGTCGATTCCCCACATCGCGAATGGCCAAGGAGCTGTCAGAACATTGAGAGGAACTGGATGAATATGTACCTTGTCAGCATAGACTTGGCATTTGTGACAAGTACGGGAATGTTGATGACAATCAGCTTCCATGGTAGACCAGTAGTAGCCTGCCCTTAAAATCTTCTTAGCCATCGTATGCCCGCTTAAGTGAGTGCCAAATGTGCCACTATGTATTTCGGTCATGATCAACTCTGCTTCAACCTTGTCCACACAACGAAGTAGAACACAATCATGGATGCGCTTATATAAGATACCATTGCTCAGGAAGAACTTGACAGCAAATCTCCTTAAGAACTTTTTGTCATTGACTGAAGCTCCTTCAGGGTATTCTCTAGTCTGGAGATACCTTTTGATTTCATGAAACCAGGGTTGTTCCACTACTTCTTCGGTATTAATCTCATGACAGTGTGCAGGTTCGTCCACCCGTTCAATGGTGATTTGGGGAGCTTCATTATCCCAGTTAAGTTTAAACATGGAAGACATTGTAGCCAGAGCATATGCTAGCTGATTTTCTTCTCGCGGAAAGTGCTCAAAGGTAATCTGCTCAAAATGAGGCAACAACGTCAAGACGTGTTCTTTGTATGGGATAAGATTAGGATGTTTAGTGTCCCATTCTCCTTTGATTTGACTGATAACCAAAGCTGAGTCCCCAAATATGACCAAAGATTTGATTCCTAGGTCAATTGCAGCCTTGAGACCAAAGATACAAGCTTCATATTCAGCCATATTGTTGGTACAGTTGAAGCAAAGTCGGGCAGTGAAGGGTGTATGGCAACCTTCCGGAGAAATAAGTACCGCACCGATACTGTTGCCAAGTGCATTTGAAGCACCATCAAAGTACAGGGTCCATCGGGATCCTTGTTCAGGCCCGTCATACAGTCCGTTACCTTTAATGTTGTCCAATGTCATGATGTCCTCGTCAGGGAAGTCGAATCTCATAGATTGGTAATCTTCGACGGCTTGATGAGCTAGATGGTCAGCTAGTACACTCCCCTTTATAGCTTTTTGGGTTGTGTACTAGATATCATACTCAGTCAGGATCATCTGCCATCTAGCGATTCTTCTGGATAAAGCAGGCTTCTCGAAGATGTACTTGATCGGATCCATTTTGGAAATCAGCAAAGTGGTATGTGTCAACATATACTGCCTTAGCCGGCGAGCAGCCCATACCAAAGCGCGACAAGTCTTCTCGAGCAGTGAGTAGCGAGTCTCACAGTCGGTAAACTTTTTGCTAAGGTAATAAATGGCATGCTCTTTTCGGCCAGACTCGTCATGTTGGCCCAGTACGCACCCCATTGAGTTATCCAAAACAATCAGATACATGATTAACGACCTTCCTTCGACGGGTGGCATCAAGATAGGAGGTTCTAGAAAATACTCCTTGATCTTATCAAAAGCAACTTGACAATCATTGTTCCATTCAACCACCTGATCTTTCTTCAGCAGCTTGAAGATTGGCTCACAGGTAGATGTTAGGTGAGAGATGAACCTTGCAATATAGTTTAAGCGTCCCAAGAAACCTCTAACCTACTTCTCAGTGCAGGGGGCATGCATTTCTTGTATAGCTTTGACTTTAGCAGGATCAACCTCAATGCCTTTGTTGATGACGATAAATCCCAAAAGTTTACCAGACCTGACTCCAAACATGCACTTGCTAGGGTTCAGTCTGAGCTTATATTCCTTCAATCTGACAAACAGCTTTTGCAGATGATCAAGGTGTTCTTCTTCTGTCTGTGAACGGGCTATCATGTCGTCTACGTAGACTTCGATCTCATGATGTATCATATCATGAAACAAAGCTACCATGGCTCGCTGATAGGTTGCCCCGGTATTCTTCAGTCCGAATGACATCACTTTGTAGCAGAAGGTACCCCACTGCGTAATAAAAGTAGTTTTCTCCATGTCTTCGGGGGCCATTTTGATCTGGTTGTATCCCGAGAATCCATCCATGAAGGAAAATACCTTGTGTTGAGCTGTGTTGTCAACCAAGATGTCAATGTGTGGTAGTGGAAAATCATCTTTAGGGCTAGACCTGTTTAAGTCCCGATAGTCCACACACATTCTGACTTTGCCGTCCTTCTTAGGCACGGGCACAATGTTAGCAACCCATTGTGGATAGGAAGTAACAGCCAGAAAGCCAGCATTGAATTGCTTCATTACCTCAGCTTTGATCATTTCAGACATGTCGGGCCTCATTCGGCGGACTTTTTGTTTGATCGGTGGACAGTCTTCTCTTGTAGGGAGACGGTGAACCATGATATCTGTATCTAGTCCCGACATGTCTTCGTAGGACCAAGCGAAGATTTCAACATATTCATTCAGCAGCTGAACTAGACGCTCTTTGACACTTGGATCCAGGTTGACACCCACCTTAACCTCTTTCTTGTCTTCCTCTATTCCCAAATTGATTGTCTCTAGCAACTCTTCATGGGGAAGAATAGCCCTTTCTTCTTGTTGCAAAAGTCTGGCTAACACTCCAGGCACTTCACAGTATTCATCACCTTCGTACTCGGCATGATTGACCAAATCTTCAGAGTCACCGAAGGCTAAAGCAAAATAGTCACCCATGGAATCTGGAGTAGATGGGTACCTGCATTTTATGAGTGTGGGTGTGTGTAAGGGATAGCCATCCTTAAACAAAACAAAATGTAAAAGGAAAGAAAATGAACACAACAGTTTATAGATGAAAACGTCCAATGATTCACTTAAAATGGCATATGATAATGAAGAAATCAAGCCCTTACAAATGGACCTATATGCTCCAGGTAAGGCATAAGGTGAAAATAGTGTACGAATTGTTTAATTATTACAGACCGAAATAGGAAATTGTTGAAAGATAAATTACTGGTTGATGAAAGTGATGGGAATGAAGTCTTTCGCTTTCCAGTTGCTTAATCCTCCTTCGACGGTTGGAAAGATCCAATCTTCAAAGTTGTCTTCTTCATCATCATCTTCTAAGGCATTAATTCCATGGTGAGTGATTTTTACGGGTGGTCCTCCAGCCCGGGAGCGACGCACAGCTTTCTGGCCAGCAGCAGTAAAACCTAGTCCAAACTTGTCTATCTTGTGAGAAAACTCAGGCAGTTGCCCCCACACTGTACTCCTTCCTTCTTTGATTACGGCCTCCGCATCTTTGAGGGATGCCATCCTAGACACAGGCTTGGAAACGATAGGCACATCAGTCATTGTCTTTGCAACGGCGACCTCAGGAGAAACCTCTTCAAAATGTTGGAAAGGCGTTTCTATGAAGTCGCCATCCAACTCCACACAGCGGAAGGAGTTGAGGTGACTTATCATGTACTCTTCCTCACCGTGCACCGTTATAATCTTACCTTGAACTGGATACTTTAGCATTTGGTGTAAAGAGGAAGTGACTGCCCCAGCATTGTGGATCCACGACCTTCCCAACAAGCAAGAATATGAAGGACGGATGTCCATCACATAAAAGGTAGAGTTGAAAATTTCCGTGCCCACCTTGATAGGAATGTCCACTTCTCCATGAACCATCCTCTTAGAAACGTCGAAGGCTCTAACAACGATGTTACTGGGTGTGATCGGTGGACCTGGAACTGACTGTTTAACGCTGGTTCGCGAAATGTCGCGGAAGCAAGAGTCGCCACCGTCTTTTATTTTCTCCAATAGGAAAGGACAAAAGCACAGAAAAATTCCTTTTAAGAGATTGCTCTCGGTTCGGGAGGTAGGTTATAGAAAGGGAAGGTGTTAGCACCCTTTCTATCCATGGTTATCCATGGGCTCTTAGATACTTGCTCAATGTGTTTTCAAATTGTTTTGCGTGCTTTTCAATGTGGGTTTTAAAAAGTTTCTTGGAAAAATTTCAGATCGACTCATACGTCAGAGTGTTTGAAAAGTTCGCTTTGAAAGCTTTTGAAAAGTGTCAGTGTGAAAAGATTTTTGTTTGTTTTTGAAGTTAGAGCAAGTATCTACGAGAACCTACCTACCCTAAGGAATTCGTCTGTGTAAATGTCCTTTAAAGTAGTGCCATCCCACCATTGAGAGGTAGGTAGCACCACCGTTGGAGGTGTTCGGGTCAATTCGATTTTAGGGGCATGGTGATCACCAGAGCAATGGGAAGACACCTTAGAAGCTACCCTCATGCCAGGTTCCCGGATCATGAGGACTTACTAAGACGTCCTCTACTCGACGACCACCTTTCGAAAGGCAACAGTGAGGCGTACCCTAGGGGTGGTGTGTGCGATTCGTGTGTCATGTTTCATTTATTTGTCTTGTCATATTTGTCGTGTTCTACGCTTGATTTTATTAAGACATTCATTCTTTCATGCTTGGTTAACAGTTAAATATTTTGCGAGGAAATAAATCTAAACTATTACAAATGGCGCGGGTCCACATCGCCAAAATTAAACCGGACCCGATTTAGCGAAAAAATAAATAATGCGAAGAAATAAAGTGCGAAAAGCAAATTACATGGCTTAGGGACAATTACATAATTATAACTACGACATAAGATAAATGCGCAAATTACATAATTAAAACGAAACTAGGGCGTTGGACCCTTTTTACAAATAATTAGAATTAATAAGGATTTAAAAATTAAAATTAACTGAGAATGATATTTTTGTGTTTTTTAGATTTAATGAAAAAAAGTTAATTAAAATTAAATTAAGCAGCAAACCCTAATTCTAATATTTTTTATTTATTGTGAAAGAATTAAAATATGACCTAAATTAAACCTAATTCATTTATGTATAATTTAAATAGGAAAATAAATAAATAAATAAGTATTATTATGGTGGAAAAAAAAAAGGGAAATAAAAAGAATTAACAATTAACCTAAATTCTACATTTTTGGATTTTTATTAAAAAGAAGGAATTACAATTAAAACCTAATTACACTACATGATTTACATTCTAATTTATTTATGAAAATAATTATAATGAAATAAATATTGTATTTTTTGTATTTTCTGATTTTTATAATGTTTTCATATTTTATAGAAAAAAAATAAATTAATTAATTAAAGCAATAAAAATAATTAATATAATAGTTAAAACAATAAAAATAAATAATCAAACCAGGGTGGGGTGTTGCCCCAAATAAGGAGGTTCAAATCTGAAAAAAGCCTGGCCCAATAAGAGTTGATTCGTTGACTTTCTTGGATTGTGTGTGATGCTTTGACTCACGCCTATGGTGTACTTTCAATATTAGCCCTTGATCTGGGACCCTCAGGCATATGTACGCTTAGATGAGAAGGACGTATGGTACGTGCACAGTCCTGGAGCTACATGGGATTTACAATTGAAAAATAATATAGGATTTGGCCAGACCTGGGACTTGAACCCAGGTCTTGAAGGTCACATGCCTTAGTCCCTGCCAGCTGAGCTACGCAAATTCATTTAATATATAATAAACAATAAAGAATATAATAATAATGCGTTAGCTGTTTTGGAATTTCGCGCGAATTTCAAACTGTCCAATGGTTGATGGACACGTCTTCGTCTCCTTCCCCACCCTGTAAAACAAAACTCAAGGGGAACGGTTTTTTCAGCGTGGTTTAAAGAGGGATTCAAGAAAATAGCGAATAGAGATATATGAAACATAAATTCATCGCGAGTATGCATTCATCTTCGTCTTGGTGCGCTGAACTCAACCATGGTATCCATTGGTCCTGATTTTTCCTATATAGAAAATCCCTAATTCGAGTTCCTGAAAACCCTAACTTTTGGCAATGGCATCATCGTATATAGTCAATGAAAATACAATTAAATACCACAGTTAGTTTTAGAATTTCACAAAGAATAAGAATCAACAAGCAAAATTCATGAAAGATGCTTAGAATATGATATGCGTTCAAGAATTTTATGCTATACAGTCCAAAGCCTCGTTACCAATTCTTGAGGTTTTTGCTGTTGTTAATGATTGGAATACGTTCAGAATTGTCCAAGGAAGCTATTGCAATTGGTTTGGTGCCTTAAATCACCCTATAACCTTGATTTCAGAATCCAACTTTTGGAGAATTTTTTGCAAGTTTGTAATGAGGTTCTGAGCGCAGCTTCTTGTCTCATCCTATTAGGTTTGTGATGCTGAGTATGTATAGAACATGTTAGGTCAAAAACTTTGCACAAAATCTCAAGCATTCATGGTTTCACATATTTGATTTTGGAAAATCTTTTTCATATCTTTTCATGTGCAACTTGGTTCAAATCTGATCAAATCTTATCAAAACTTGCCATAATCCATTAAGCACGAAATATTGACATTATAATGTGCATAAAAAGATTTTTTAGGTTAAGGTTTATATTTTTCATGAATTAAAATCATTTAAATGAATATAAATTAATATTAATTCAAATAAATAATTAAAAAATATGAGAATACTTCCCCTTGGGCCTAGTGGTCGTGCATAGGCTTGGCATGAAGAATTTTGGAAGAAAAATGGGCCCATTTGCATTTTTAGGCCTTTTGCATCAATGTTGACTTTTCAAAATTCCTAAACATTTCCCAACTTCCACAAGGCATAACTTGGTCAATTTTTAAGCTTTTCACATGTTCTTGGACATTTTGGAAAGGTCTTTGAGTCCTTTAACCAATGCCTTTGGTCCCATGTCATTTTTATTTACCACTCTCAAGTTATGGCCTTTGACTTAAAGTCACTTTTTGTTGACTTTTGAAAATGACCTATAATGTTGAAATTGATAACTTTTTGTGAGAGCATTTCTTGGACTTGGAAAATGAAGATGAATTGTAGGAAATGTCTTTCTCTTCAAAATGAGCTTTGGATGGAATTTTTCTGATAATCCATGTGAAAGTTATGCCCTGGTCAATTTCAGTTGACTTTTTCAGCTGTCCAAATATAGCAACTTTTGCATCTTTGATGATTTCTGAGCCAAATTTTGAGAATCATGATCAAGCATTGATCAAATGATGTTTGTGGCTTCAAAATGATATGTTGACCAAAAATTTGAACTTTTTGACTGTCAAATGACCATTTTGCCCCTACAGTTGACTGTAGTGCAATTTAGGGTTTTGACTGTGCAATCTTGAGCTGAATGCCTTGAAACTTGACATGAGGATACTTGACCATCTTTGTAGGCATATGAGACTTGATTGGGCCTTTGAAAAGTTCCTTTGCTTGACCAGAACTCAAACCCTAGTTTTGACTGTCTAGGAGACAGTTGAGCTGCACAACCCTGGGGGATTTTGTGACCTTGACTTTGACAATTTCTTGATGAATATGGGAGGGCAAATTTTGGGGTACAACAGTTGCCCCTGTTCAATCTTCTTAGACCTGAGGATGCAGATTGGCTGACGTGCCTTTCGTAATCCGAGGGTAAAAGATGATTGAACACTAAAGTGCCCAGAAATTTGCGCTCACATAGTGACGGTGATGGGGGAATGGGCTTATAGATGCCATTTAGAGATTGCTGGATAGGATGATGGGCTTATAGATGCCATCTGGACGTTGATCGCGTAGGAGATTCCTTAGCGAGAACTTGCATACCTGCAAAACAGAAAAATGAGTACCTGACACGTTGCAGGAGCTGATTTTTGATGCTTGATATAGATATGTCCTGACAGGTTACAGGAGCTGGGTCTGGAGCTTCAAACGTTGATGAATGAACCAGAGATGGTTACTGCCTTAACCTGAATGATAAGTGAACCTTGGATGATTTTAACTTCAACAACGCTCGTTGAGAAAATCTTGGTGAGGATTACCATCTTCGTAGTGTCAGGAAGAGAACCAAAGGACATTATAATCTCGAAGGGAGTCACCTTACTCACCGCTGGAGAGGGAACTATAGGAAATTATAATCTGAAAGGAGATATCACCTCACGCTCATGCCGGAGAGGGAAACATCTGAAGAAGGAATTACCACCTCACACGCCGTTGGAGAGGGGACCATAAGAGAATATCACCTCACGCTCATGCCGGAGAGGAGAACATCTGAAAAAGGAATTACCACCTCACGCTCACCGTCGGAGAGGGGACCATAAGAGAATATCACCTCACGCTCATGCCGGAGAGGAGAACATCTGAAAAAGGAATTACCACCTCACGCTCACCGTCGGAGAGGGGACCACAAAAGACTATCACCTCACGCTCATCGTCGGAGAGGAAAACATCTTGAAAAAGGAATTACCACCTCACGCTCACCGTCGGAGAGGGGACCACAAAAGACTATCACCTCACGCTCATCGTCGGAGAGGAAAACATCTTGAAAAAGGAATTACCACCTCACGCTCACCGTCGGAGAGGGGACCACAAAAGACTATCACCTCACGCTCATCGTCGGAGAGGAAAACATCTTGAAAAAGGAATTACCGCCTCACACGCCGTTGGAGAGGGGACCATAACTTCTACTGAGTCTTTATCAGAAAAATCTGTTTAGAGTCGATTTAACTGGACTAGAGACATCCTTGAAATATGTTTGGGAATTTCAACTGCATCTTTCCTGAAAGGTAAAGGTCAGTTATATGTAATGTATGACATGGATCAAGCGATGATGTTCTCAACATAAATGAGATTCGTATGATATGATGCAGTGTGTTATGCATGCTATTGATGATGTATGTAAAGTTTTATGTATGTTTTCGTCTAGGAAAATAAATCCTTGACGGGTGCCGGGAAGTCATATCCTGGGCTGATGTTGAGGAAGAGGTTTTGCTTCCGCTGTGGATGATTGTTGCAAGAATACCGGTAGGAGAAGATAACTCCGTTGAGGAATAAACTTGGCAAATGAAATAATTCTGCGGGAGAAAAGATACTCTAGCGACCATGCTGGGGAGTGCTACTCTGCGGGGATAGCGATGCTTTGCTGAGTTGATGAAGATAACTCCGCTGGGGATACCGTTGTTGTGCTGGAAGTGTTGATAGACTTCGCTGGGGGTAGGAAGATACTTTGCCGAGGGCGCTCTTTCTGTGGCTTTTGGCTGAGGATAACCCAGTTATATCCTGTTACGGAAATAACTCTTTAAATTAAGCCGGGACGACGCGTTCGTGCTCTGCGAGGGATAAGCTTCCAGAATCTACTGGGGATAAGCTTGCTGCTTGGGGAGATATGAATTCCAACTTTCCTGGGGAAACTGGATTGGACTCTCCTGGGGGGAGTTTTGATATGCTGGGAATTGATTCCTTTGAATAGTGGTATACCGCCGGGGAACAATCTTTAGACCAAGACTGCCGGGGATGCTTGTATAGGATATATGTATACTGCTGGGGAAGTATTGAGATCTATGGGAGGATACTCAATTTCTCTAAGTTGTAATTTTGCTCGGAGAGACATGTATTGTTTTGTTGAACCACTCTCTGGGGAATTAAGATACACTTGGCCGTGTTCTTTAGCTGAACCTACCTTAGTACCTTGGGGGATAGAACAATTAGACTGCTCAGACAACTCTTTATTGCCCCTGTTTCTAGTGTCACCTGCAATGAATTCCTTTGTTTCGTATGCAAGTATTTATGAGTTAGCAAATTATTGTCAATGCATACATCACAAATTGAACCTTGGACGTTCTTCGTAAAACAAAACAGAAAAAGGAAAAATACTTGGCACATTTAACTGAAGATATATTTTTATTGATTTTTGAATGGCCTGAAAATAGGCGTTTTGTGTACAAGAGGCTGACGTCCTAGTAAGAGGTACGTCGCCGATCAAAAGAGTTTATACAAGTTTTGTACAAATGAAAATAAAACAGCTGTGTGAAAGATGAATGATCCACCGGGTTTCAACTCTGCTATTGCCTTTATAACTCCGAACGTCTCATCACTTGATGACCTTGGTTGAAGGTGAAGCTGACTGATCAATGTCGTTTGAGCTTGATGCAGATACCGGATTCTGGATGCAAAGTGATCAATGAGACATAGTTTTACGCTTTTATCCCTAACTTTTGCCTGGACCGCCCTTTCGGGTTTTCAGTCCACCGGGATACCCATTTTTGCCCAAGCCGCCCTTTCAGGTTTTCGACTTGCCGGGTGTACAGATTTTTTCATTTTCATCCCTACATTTTGCCCGAACCCTTTTGGTTCGACGGGAAGCCCTAATTTTTGCCTAGGCATGTCAGCCTAGCGGGTCTTTTTTCATGCGTAGTATTTTTTAACTATGTCTGCATTGGCGGGGTGAGGAAGGTCGTCACCATCCATGTTAGTTAAGATCATTGCTCCTCCTGAGAACACATGCTTAACCACAAATGGCCCTTCGTACGTAGGGGTCCATTTGCCCCTTGGATCACTCTGAGGAAGGATGATTCTTTTGATAACCAGATCCCCGACTTGGTATTCCTGTGGTCTGACCTTTTTGTTAAATGCCCTGATCATTCGTTTCTGATACGTCTGACCATGACAGATAGCAGCAAGTCTCTTTTCGTCAATGAGATTGAGTTGGTCAAGTCGTGTCTGGATCCAATCATCTTCGTTCAGATTTGCATCCTTCATTATCCGGAGAGAGGGAATTTGCACTTCGACCGGCAAGACTGCCTCCATGCCATAAACCAGAGAGAATGGAGTTGCCCCGGTTGACGTCCTAGCTGAGGTACGGTACCCATGCAGAGCGAACGGTAACATCTCGTGCCAATCTTTGTACGTTACTGTCATCTTTTGCACGATCTTCTTGATGTTCTTGTTAGCTGCTTCTACAACCCCATTCATCTTCGGTCTGTAAGGAGAAGAATTGTGGTGCTGTATCTTGAACTGTTCGCAGAGCTCAGCAATCATCTTATTGTTCAGATTGGTACCGTTGTCTGTAATAATTCGCTCAGGGACGCCGTATCGACATATCAGATTGTGTCGAATAAACCGTGCCACGACAGTCTTGGTTACTGTAGCATAGGATGCTGCTTCAACCCACTTTGTAAAATAATCAATCGCCACTAGGATGAAGCGATGTCCATTGGATGCTGTAGGTTTTATCTCGCCGATCATGTCTATGCCCCACATTGCAAACGGCCAAGGCGCAGTCAGAACATTCAGGGGAACCGGAGGAACATGCACCTTATCTGCATAGATCTGGCACTTGTGGCATGTCCTGGAGTGTTGGTAGCAATCAGCTTCCATGGTGGACCAGTAATATCCTGCCCGTAGGATCTTTTTAGCCATAGTATGTCCACTGGAATGCGTACCAAAGGTCCCTTCATGTAGCTCTTCCATGATTCTTTCCGCTTCAGTCTTATCCACACAACGTAGTAAGGTTGAATCATGGTTTCTCTTGTACAAGACGCCGTTGCTTAGGAAGAACTTGGCTGCAAACCTCCTCAGGAATTTCTTATCGTTGACAGAGGCACCTTCAGGGTATTCCTGAGCTTCCAGATATCTTTTCACTTCATGGTACCAAGGCTTCTCAGTTACCAGTTCAGTTTCGAGATCACAACAGTATGCCGGTTCGTCCAGTTTCCAGATGGTGATCTGGGGAGCTTCATTATCCCATTTAACCTTGAACATTGAAGACATTGTAGCTAACGCGTCCGCTAACTGATTCTCTTCTCTTGGAAAGTGCTCGAAGGTTATCTCGGTGAAGTGGGGAATCAGGGTCAACACACATTCTTTGTAAGGGATCAAGTTTGGATGTTTCGTATCCCACTCTCCTTTGATCTGATTGATCACTAGAGCGGAATCTCCGAAGACACTGAGGAACTTGATCCGTAGGTCGATAGCAGCTTGAAGACCCATGATACACGCCTCATACTCTGCCATGTTGTTGGTACAGTTGAAACACAGCCGGGCAGTGAGTGGAGTATGAGTACCCTGTGGAGATATGATGATGGCGCCGATACCATTTCCTAAAGCATTGGAGGCTCCGTCAAAGTGCATAGACCATCGGGATCCTGGTTCAGGTCCTTCATCCGGTCCAGGTACTTCGCAGTCAGTTATAATCATGATGCTTTCATCCGGAAACTCGAAGTTCATTGATTGGTAGTCATCTACAGCCTGATGAGCTAAGTGGTCTGCCAGTACACTCCCCTTGATGGCTTTCTGGGTTGTATACTGAATGTCATATTCCGTCAAGATCATTTGCCATCTTGCAATTCTCCCAGACAGAGCAGGCTTTTCGAATATGTATTTTATCGGATCCATCTTTGAGATCAACAAGGTAGTGTGAGTCAGCATATACTGTCTCAGCCGGCGAGTAGCCCATACCAAAGCGCAGCAAGTTTTCTCAAGCAGTGAGTATCGGGTCTCACAGTCGGTAAACTTTTTGCTAAGGTAATAAATGGCATGCTCTTTTCGGCCAGACTCGTCATGCTGCCCCAGCACACACCCCATTGAGTTGTCTAGCACTGTCAGATATAGGATCAGAGGTCTCCCTTCAACCGGTGGCATAAGGATAGGTGGTTCTTGGAGATACTCTTTGATTTTGTCGAAGGCGGCCTGACATTCATCGTTCCAACGTACTACCTGATCTTTCTTCAGCAGCTTGAAGATTGGCTCACAGGTAGCAGTCAGATGAGAGATGAATCGAGCAATGTAATTCAGGCGTCCTAAAAAGCCTCTGACTTCCTTCTCTGTCTTAGGAACCGGCATCTCTTGAATAGCTTTGACCTTAGCAGGGTCCACTTGAATACCTTTATCACTGACCACAAAGCCCAGCAGCTTCCCAGATCTTACCCCGAAGGTGCACTTGTTCGGGTTCAATCTTAGCTTGTACAGTTTCAACCGGTCAAATAACTTCTGCAGATGATCTAGGTGCTCTTCCTCAGTCTGGGACCTAGCGATCATGTCGTCCACATACACTTCGATCTCATGATGGATCATATCATGAAATAAGGCAACCATGGCACGTTGGTAGGTTGCCCCAGCATTCTTTAATCCGAACGGCATGACCTTGTAACAGAAGGTGCCCCACTGAGTAACAAATGTAGTCTTTTCCATGTCTTCAGGTGCCATCTTGATCTGATTGTAGCCTGAAAAGCCATCCATGAAAGAGAATACCTTGTGCTGAGCCGTATTATCAACAAGGACATCAATGTGAGGTAAGGGGAAGTCATCCTTGGGGCTGGCCCTGTTCAGATCCCTGTAATCAACACACATTCTGACCTTACCGTCCTTCTTAGGCACCGGCACCACATTAGCAACCCACTGAGGGTAAGAAGTCACTGCAAGGAACCCGGCATCAAACTGTTTCATGACTTCGGCTTTGATCTTCTCGGACATCTCTGGACGCATCCGACGAATCTTTTGTTTAACTGGAGGGCAGTCTTCTCTAGTCGGCAAATGATGGACAACAATATCGGTATCCAACCCTGGCATGTCTTCGTAGGACCAGGCAAAGATCTCCATATAGTCATGTAACATCTTGGTTAACCGTTGCTTCACGCTGAGCTCTAGGTTGGCACCAATCTTTACCTCTTTTCTGTCTGCCTCAGTACCCAGGTTTACAGTTTCCACTGGCTCTTCATGGGGTTGAATTGCCCTCTCTTCCTGAAGTAACAGTCTTGCAAGCTCGCCAGGCACTTCGCAATCATCTTCACCTTCGTCTTCGGCTAAGTTGATCGGATTTTCGAAGTCATAATTGGCATTAGCAGAGCTGTTATCAGCGAGATCCAGGGTGGATTGGAACCTGTATGAGTGAGTGTGTGTGTAAATACAGCTATTTTTGAAAATTATGTAAAGGAAAGGAAAGATAAAAAAGGAACACAATATTTGTAATGCGAAAAGTCCAAGATTTTCATTCATGATGTATAAAATGACAGTTCATATGCCCTCCCAAATAGAACCACGGTGCCTCGGGTAAGACACCGGGCCATAGAGTTTATCATTGTCTATTACAGAAATAACGAAACAAAGAAATTTATTACTTAGTGTCAAAAGAAACAGAGAGATTGTCCTTGGCGCTCCAATTGTTAAGTCCACCATCAGCAGCCGGATAGATCCAGCTATCGAACTCAGCTTCATCAACTTCCTCTTCATCAACAATAGCATTAACTCCATGAGCAGGCAGGGGAGCTGTCACCACATTAGGCTTGTCAGATGCTTCAAACTGTACCTCCTTAGCATCAATGAGGTCCTGCAGCTTATTCCTTAGTGCCCAACAGTCATCGGTGGCATGCCCCGGGCTATCTGAATGGTAAGCACAACGGGCATTCGGGTTGTACTTAGGAGAAGTAGTGTTAGGGAACTTTGGTGCCTCCTTGACAGATACCAAATTGGTGGATAGTAACTGTGGCAGGATTTGCGATAGGGTCATGCTTAACCGGGTAAACTCTCTCCGAGGTCTATCAGCCCTTTGGGGATTGTTTGGCCGGGGAGCGGCAGCAGGCGTAGCAATCATGACCGCACTGACAGATTGGCGGTGATCAGGTCTTTCTGATTTCCTAGAACCATACACGGCACTAGACTCCTTTTTGAACGGCTTCTTTTCTGCACTAGATGATGCACCTTTTGCAATCTTCCCAGATTTCAGCCCAGCTTCGATTCTCTCTCCAGTCAAGATTAAGTCAGTGAAACCAGCAGAAGAGTTCCCGATGAGATGGTTGAAGAACGGCCCAGATAGGGTCCCCAAGAACATATCCACTAACTCTCGATCAGTCAAAGGTGGCTGCACCCTGCCAGCCAGATCTCTCCACTTCTGTGCGTACTCTTTAAAACCTTCGCTTACGCCCAACGACATACCCTGGAGTTGGGTACGTGTGGGGGCAAGGTCGGCATTATACTGATACTGCTTGTAGAAAGCAGTAGCCAGCTCCTCCCAGTTACGAACTTTGGTCCCATCCAGCTGATAGAACCATTCGAGATGAGTCCCTGAAAGACTCTCCTGG
Organism: Vicia faba; assembly: GCA_948472305.1. NCBI lineage: Eukaryota > Viridiplantae > Streptophyta > Magnoliopsida > Fabales > Fabaceae > Vicia > Vicia faba. The sequence continues at coordinate 824,077,394 of OX451737.1, read as the reverse complement.
AAGAAGTGGATCCATAGATTCTTGTCCGCAGAGTACGGCTGAATTTTTCGAACGTAGGACCTCAAATGCAGCTTGGGACAGGATGCCCCGTCATACTTGGAAAAGGTTGGAGCTTTGAACTTGTGCGGGATAATTATACCAGTCGACAAACCCAGATCTCCGAAGTCCAGCCCAGGTGTCTGTTGCACCTCCATAGCCTTCAACCTGTCCTCCAGTTGTTTGTACTTGTTGTCTTCAGGAGGGTACTGCTCTTCATCAAAATCCGTCTCGTTGTCGGAGACCACTGGAGTAGGAACCTTGACTTCTGCCTGAGAAGGACTCCTGCCAACAGAAGAACCAGCCTCTTCCTGATGCAGAGTATTACCCAACCTTCGGCCCGAGTTGAACAAAACAGTTCTTCTCTTCTTCTTCTTTTTTAGGAGCATAGTCTTCAGTTCTTCTTGGCCTTTAGCTAGACCCATGATCATTTCTTGAAACTGCGCATTCTGCGCCTGGAGAGCCTTGATTGAAGTCTCAGTTGATTCAGATCCGGGATTCATGATGCTGAAATAACCAGCGAAGAACTGTAAGCAACCTGAAAAAGGGAAAAACCTGCTATGCACATGATGTATGAAATGCGTATGCAATGCATTCAAGGGTTCGAAAGTTCAAATTTGTTGTAGACAAGAAAAGAACACACGTTATCAGTATTGAAATCACTGTTTAATACATCTAGGCCTCATGGGCAAAAAGAAATACAAAAGTCAAGTCAATCCCAGAATACACTGCGCATCCTCTTCGGAGCTATGTAGGTGTTGAGATTCCTCTCCTCATGCAACAGACGGGTGAGCTCCAAGACTTTCTTTTTACTGGCATGCAGACTAGTCTCAAGAGAATTCCTTTCCTCCTTAAGCTGGATCCAGCTCTTCTGCATCTCTTCCCAGGATGTGGGCATATCAGGGTGCTGAATAACATGAGACACTTCCCCTTCCAAGACAGGTTCTTTGATTACTGGAAGCATGTGAGGATAAGGCATCACCAACTTCTGAGAACGGGCGCGTACCCATTTGAGATAAGGCTCCAAAGGGATGGAGTTCCTATGCCCCAGTGTCTTGCTGTCTATCCTACTAGGCATCCTCCAGGCTCTGATAAATCTCTGACGAAGTCCTTGAGTATCACTGTCGAAGTCAAAAACTATGTCAGGAATCAACATGTCATGAGGACCGTCCCTCCGAGCATAACCAAACTGTCTCCAAGCCAGGCATGGGCTATAAGTAATACCTCCTCTGATTCCAAGTAAAGGAACATTAGGGTACTCCCCACAACGATCAATGATAGTGACATCTCCTCTGGATCTAGGACACCAATGTATATCTGCATGTGTAAGAGTCATCAACCGTTGTGACCATCTCAAACCCCGCTCATTCTTCAGGACTGATTGGGGAAGGTGCGAAATAAACCACCTTCCCAGGAGAGGAGTGCAACACATAAGGACACCTCTTTTTCTCATGGTTCGAGTGTAACATGAGTGAAGGATGTCCCCCAGCAACGTAGGTATAGGATTCCTGGACATAAATATCTGAACGGCACTGATATCAATGAGCTGATCTGGATTAGGGAACAACACCAAACCATAAACAAGGAGGGCTACCACTTCTTCAAAAGCTTGCAAGTCAAGAGAGTTCCAACATTCAAGGGCTTTCTCAAACAGAAACCTGGCTAAGAACCCTTTGACACCACTTCTAACTTCCCAATGTCCCTTGAGGTCAGATGACTGTAGGTGCAAGGCTTTAGCAATCTCTTCGAGCTTAGGTTCCTTTTCTGTACCGTTGAAAGGTAGCTGATCAAGGATAGGGATCTTCAGGAGCCGGGAGAACTCCTCCAATGTAGGTACCAACTGATAGTCCAAGAAGGTAAAACAGTGATGCAGGGGATCAAAGAACTGGAACAAGACCTTTATCATATCTTCCTCAATGTTGGTGTTGACCAAGCTGATGAGGCTTCCATGCCTGTCACTGAATGAAGAGTTCTCGGGAATCCTGGATATAAGCTCCTTAAGCTGAGGAGGGATCCTTACAAGATTGACCTGAATTGTCTTTCTACGAGCAGTTTCCATGTCCTACAAAACAAGAACAAAGATGAAAATTCGAACCCCTGAAATGGTTAGTCAATGCATATGATGCTGGATGATGTCATGATGCTATGATTAAACACACCACAGATATTTACAAAGACAAACATGTAGGGCAAACAAGGCACATAAGCCCTTAAGGTTTAAGGCCAGCATGGGGTCTGGGTAGTACCCTCTTGAGTTGGTGGGTTCAACCTGTCCTAATCAAAGTAACCGGGTTCTAAGGTTCCCAATATCACGGGATTACTTTCATTGTTCATCGTTTCGATTTAGCCACTGAACTGGCGACCGAAATATTCCAGGAAAGCAACCCTCAATTGAGCGTAGTATCGAGTATCCACCAACCTCGGACTGCACCAAAGTCAGTGATCTCACTACCCTAAAGAGGCCAAGATAGTTCAATTAAGGTTCCTAAGGTCTGTTGATGCTTCACGACACCACGCGGAGGCCCCGTACTCTCCTTGACTGAACTCAAGGGTTACCGGTACACACCAAAGTGCCACATCAACGTAGCAGACTGTTTCAACCGTGTCGGTATACCCCGCACAGTTCCCTCACAGCCTTGTTGCTACTTTCTAAGAAAGGTATCCCCCAGATCCGGGTATAGGACCTATAGAACTCCCAAGCAACCCACAATAATAAAGCACACAAGGAAAACAATTGAAAACATAGTTATAAGCTAGCCCTAAGGTATACCTCACTTTAAGTTTATTCCCCAGCAGAGTCGCCAGTTCTGTGATCGGTGGACCTGGAACTGACTGTTTAACGCTGGTTCGCGAAATGTCGCGGAAGCAAGAGTCGCCACCGTCTTTTATTTTCTCCAATAGGAAAGGACAAAAGCACAGAAAAATTCCTTTTAAGAGATTGCTCTCGGTTCGGGAGGTAGGTTATAGAAAGGGAAGGTGTTAGCACCCTTTCTATCCATGGTTATCCATGGGCTCTTAGATACTTGCTCAATGTGTTTTCAAATTGTTTTGCGTGCTTTTCAATGTGGGTTTTAAAAAGTTTCTTGGAAAAATTTCAGATCGACTCATACGTCAGAGTGTTTGAAAAGTTCGCTTTGAAAGCTTTTGAAAAGTGTCAGTGTGAAAAGATTTTTGTTTGTTTTTGAAGTTAGAGCAAGTATCTACGAGAACCTACCTACCCTAAGGAATTCGTCTGTGTAAATGTCCTTTAAAGTAGTGCCATCCCACCATTGAGAGGTAGGTAGCACCACCGTTGGAGGTGTTCGGGTCAATTCGATTTTAGGGGCATGGTGATCACCAGAGCAATGGGAAGACACCTTAGAAGCTACCCTCATGCCAGGTTCCCGGATCATGAGGACTTACTAAGACGTCCTCTACTCGACGACCACCTTTCGAAAGGCAACAGTGAGGCGTACCCTAGGGGTGGTGTGTGCGATTCGTGTGTCATGTTTCATTTATTTGTCTTGTCATATTTGTCGTGTTCTACGCTTGATTTTATTAAGACATTCATTCTTTCATGCTTGGTTAACAGTTAAATATTTTGCGAGGAAATAAATCTAAACTATTACAAATGGCGCGGGTCCACATCGCCAAAATTAAACCGGACCCGATTTAGCGAAAAAATAAATAATGCGAAGAAATAAAGTGCGAAAAGCAAATTACATGGCTTAGGGACAATTACATAATTATAACTACGACATAAGATAAATGCGCAAATTACATAATTAAAACGAAACTAGGGCGTTGGACCCTTTTTACAAATAATTAGAATTAATAAGGATTTAAAAATTAAAATTAACTGAGAATGATATTTTTGTGTTTTTTAGATTTAATGAAAAAAAGTTAATTAAAATTAAATTAAGCAGCAAACCCTAATTCTAATATTTTTTATTTATTGTGAAAGAATTAAAATATGACCTAAATTAAACCTAATTCATTTATGTATAATTTAAATAGGAAAATAAATAAATAAATAAGTATTATTATGGTGGAAAAAAAAAAGGGAAATAAAAAGAATTAACAATTAACCTAAATTCTACATTTTTGGATTTTTATTAAAAAGAAGGAATTACAATTAAAACCTAATTACACTACATGATTTACATTCTAATTTATTTATGAAAATAATTATAATGAAATAAATATTGTATTTTTTGTATTTTCTGATTTTTATAATGTTTTCATATTTTATAGAAAAAAAATAAATTAATTAATTAAAGCAATAAAAATAATTAATATAATAGTTAAAACAATAAAAATAAATAATCAAACCAGGGTGGGGTGTTGCCCCAAATAAGGAGGTTCAAATCTGAAAAAAGCCTGGCCCAATAAGAGTTGATTCGTTGACTTTCTTGGATTGTGTGTGATGCTTTGACTCACGCCTATGGTGTACTTTCAATATTAGCCCTTGATCTGGGACCCTCAGGCATATGTACGCTTAGATGAGAAGGACGTATGGTACGTGCACAGTCCTGGAGCTACATGGGATTTACAATTGAAAAATAATATAGGATTTGGCCAGACCTGGGACTTGAACCCAGGTCTTGAAGGTCACATGCCTTAGTCCCTGCCAGCTGAGCTACGCAAATTCATTTAATATATAATAAACAATAAAGAATATAATAATAATGCGTTAGCTGTTTTGGAATTTCGCGCGAATTTCAAACTGTCCAATGGTTGATGGACACGTCTTCGTCTCCTTCCCCACCCTGTAAAACAAAACTCAAGGGGAACGGTTTTTTCAGCGTGGTTTAAAGAGGGATTCAAGAAAATAGCGAATAGAGATATATGAAACATAAATTCATCGCGAGTATGCATTCATCTTCGTCTTGGTGCGCTGAACTCAACCATGGTATCCATTGGTCCTGATTTTTCCTATATAGAAAATCCCTAATTCGAGTTCCTGAAAACCCTAACTTTTGGCAATGGCATCATCGTATATAGTCAATGAAAATACAATTAAATACCACAGTTAGTTTTAGAATTTCACAAAGAATAAGAATCAACAAGCAAAATTCATGAAAGATGCTTAGAATATGATATGCGTTCAAGAATTTTATGCTATACAGTCCAAAGCCTCGTTACCAATTCTTGAGGTTTTTGCTGTTGTTAATGATTGGAATACGTTCAGAATTGTCCAAGGAAGCTATTGCAATTGGTTTGGTGCCTTAAATCACCCTATAACCTTGATTTCAGAATCCAACTTTTGGAGAATTTTTTGCAAGTTTGTAATGAGGTTCTGAGCGCAGCTTCTTGTCTCATCCTATTAGGTTTGTGATGCTGAGTATGTATAGAACATGTTAGGTCAAAAACTTTGCACAAAATCTCAAGCATTCATGGTTTCACATATTTGATTTTGGAAAATCTTTTTCATATCTTTTCATGTGCAACTTGGTTCAAATCTGATCAAATCTTATCAAAACTTGCCATAATCCATTAAGCACGAAATATTGACATTATAATGTGCATAAAAAGATTTTTTAGGTTAAGGTTTATATTTTTCATGAATTAAAATCATTTAAATGAATATAAATTAATATTAATTCAAATAAATAATTAAAAAATATGAGAATACTTCCCCTTGGGCCTAGTGGTCGTGCATAGGCTTGGCATGAAGAATTTTGGAAGAAAAATGGGCCCATTTGCATTTTTAGGCCTTTTGCATCAATGTTGACTTTTCAAAATTCCTAAACATTTCCCAACTTCCACAAGGCATAACTTGGTCAATTTTTAAGCTTTTCACATGTTCTTGGACATTTTGGAAAGGTCTTTGAGTCCTTTAACCAATGCCTTTGGTCCCATGTCATTTTTATTTACCACTCTCAAGTTATGGCCTTTGACTTAAAGTCACTTTTTGTTGACTTTTGAAAATGACCTATAATGTTGAAATTGATAACTTTTTGTGAGAGCATTTCTTGGACTTGGAACATGAAGATGAATTGTAGGAAATGTCTTTCTCTTCAAAATGAGCTTTGGATGGAATTTTTCTGATAATCCATGTGAAAGTTATGCCCTGGTCAATTTCAGTTGACTTTTTCAGCTGTCCAAATATAGCAACTTTTGCATCTTTGATGATTTCTGAGCCAAATTTTGAGAATCATGATCAAGCATTGATCAAATGATGTTTGTGGCTTCAAAATGATATGTTGACCAAAAATTTGAACTTTTTGACTGTCAAATGACCATTTTGCCCCTACAGTTGACTGTAGTGCAATTTAGGGTTTTGACTGTGCAATCTTGAGCTGAATGCCTTGAAACTTGACATGAGGATACTTGACCATCTTTGTAGGCATATGAGACTTGATTGGGCCTTTGAAAAGTTCCTTTGCTTGACCAGAACTCAAACCCTAGTTTTGACTGTCTAAGAGACAGTTGAGCTGCACAACCCTGGGGGATTTTGTGACCTTGACTTTGACAATTTCTTGATGAATATGGGAGGGCAAATTTTGGGGTACAACACTGGGTTTTAGGGTCAAACCTTCGCAGTCCAATCTGTCCAACGCCTTTTTCGGTAGCACATTCAAAGATGAACCAGTATCCACCAGGACATGGGTAAGTGTGGTTCCCCTGCACTCTACTGAGACATGCAGCGCGTCGTTGTGTTTTCTTCCCTTAGGGGTCAAATCAGCATCAGAAAAACCAAGACCATTATCGGCAGTAAGGCTAGCCACGCACTCTTGAAACTGGTCAGCAGAAGTTTCTTGAGGCACGTGTGCCGTCTTTAGAAATTTGATTAAGGCCTTAGTGTTGTACCCCAAAATTTTCCCTCCCATATTTCTCAAGACATGTCAAGAATTATCTCCAAGTTGTTCAAAATGGCTCAAGAGTTGGACAGTCAAATCACTTCCTAAGGCAGTCAATTCAAAATTAGGGTTTTGTGTTGCATCAAGGTACTTACATCCAAATGACCTCAAGTTCTCCCCAATGTCCTAATATGTTCTTAAGTTCATCCATGTCAAATTTCAAGCCTTGTAGAGGAAGTTTGGTCAGTCAATTGCTCAAGAGGTCCAAAAATCGACTGTGCTAGAGCAAAAGTCAACTGTGACCCAAATACAGTCAAACCTCAAGATTTTTTGTCAACATTCCCATTTTGAAGGATAATTCATCATTTTATCAAGGGTTGATCATTATTCATCAAGGATTGCTCAAAATTCATCAAGATTCAAAAGTTGCTAAATTAGGGTTTTGTAGGAAAAGTCAACTCAACTTTGACCAAGCATAACTTTCTCATACTTTATGAGAAATGACCCATCCAAAGATAATTTTGAAGAGGATGCAATTTCATACAATCCATCATCACACTCCAAGATCATGAAATGCTCTCACAAAAAGTTACAAATTTGGACATTATAGGTCATTTTTGATAGTCAACAAAAACACCTTTTTTGCCAAAGCTTATAACTTGAGCATGGAACATCAAAATGAGATGATACCAAAAGGGTTTATTAGAGGACATCTCAAGGTTTCTAAAACGTCCAAGAATACCTCCAAAAGTTCAAAATTGAAGAAGTTATGCATTGTTTAAGTTAGGCATTTTTCCAAATTTGCCAAAAGTCAACTATCCTCAAAACTCCAATTTTTGACAAAAGGGCCCACTTTTTTCCACTTGATATGGTCTTGTCATGTCACACACGTGTCCCATATTTGATTTCATGGCCATTCATTTATTTTTCTATTTTATTTAATTTTTATTGATTTAATTCATTTTTAATCAATAATAAATCAAATAAAATCTAAAAATTGATGAAATAATATCTTTGTGATTGGTACAACTTTCAATTGTCATGATTCATCAAATCAATTCGTATCAAGGCTTATTCATGCATAAAAAATCAGATTTGAGCTATTTTGGGAAGTTTGATAATGGTGATCAAAATCAAATCTTCCATCTTCAATGCATATGGACAAAGGCCCAAGTTTTGACCTAAATACATTCTATAACACTTGTATAAGCCAGGCATAGCAAGAACACGCACAAAGCATTGCTGAAACAGCTAGAAGAACTTTGAAAAAAAGCTTGAAAACTTGGAATCTGAAATCCATCTTGGAGCTAGATACAAAGCAAAAGCTTGACATAGCTCTCTTCCCTGACATTCCCTGAAGCTGTAGCAATCAAAACCAGCCCTTTAGACGCCATCAATTGCACTGTAAGTCATCATAAACCAAGCTCTGAGCATGGAATCCAAATCTCCAATTCTTGCATCTTTTCTTTAAAATCTTGGCATATTTGTGTTTGTTGTTTGATTTAGAACGTTTTGACATTATTCAATTTTATTTTTAGAACCTGTATCATGATGCCCGAACCTAGGGTTCTTGTTCTTGTTTTTTAGGCCTTTTTGATACAGGCAAAATCAATGCTAATGATGGGTATAGGGACAACCAGGAGGAAGAGACGAACGCATTGGTAATCTTAGGTTTCATTTATATGGCCGGGGGGAGATTTTTGAAATACCCTACGAATCTTCCTGCGGATAAAAATCCGCAGGTAAACGAACCAGGGATGCGTTGGGGAAGACGATTACGTGGCTTAGTGTCATTGGCTTGTTTAAATTATTAGCGCGTTTTTTATTTTTCAGGGCATAATTAATTGTTTTGAATATAATATTTGTTTTCTATTCCAATAACAAAGAAGCAGCATGGATGAGTTGGTAAGCACGCTATGGCAAAACCCCTTGGGACTTGGGTTCGAATCCCAGATCCCCTAAAACGCTTATTATTATTTTCTTGCAGCTATTCCAGTGGATCTTCAAGCATAAAGACCACCATAGGCCTCAAAAGTCAACACGCCAGGTATCTTCAGATCTAGATCCAATGATCATTGATGGAGGACTACCATGGTCTCCAGTCAACAGGCATGTGGGCGATTCAAAAGGTCAAACAGGCTGGAGCGTTAATGGGCCAACTAATTGCTGACTTCATACCCAGATTCAGGCCCACACCCCCCTGAGTATTTCTTTTAATTTCTATATCTTTTTATTTATTTACTTATTTTATTTAATTAATTACTAACCCATTAATTTTTTCTCATAAAAAATCAGAAACAAAAAAAATAATATTTTTATAAAATCCATTAATTTCATTATTTATTTTTGTAAATAAAAATTAATTAATTAATTTAGTTTAAATAGGTTTAACAATAATATATTTTGCAATAAATTAAAATCAAAGTAGAATATTAGGTTTTTAATATTTTCAATCATTCTTATTTTATTTCCTTAATTATAAATAAAACCCAAAAATATTTTCATTTAATTAATTAATTCAATTATTAACTTAGACTAATTTTTAATTCAAAAAATAACAAAAATATTGCTTTCTTTAATAAAAAAAGGGTCAAAACCCTAAGAAACTCCGATTTAATTTTCTCGCGCGCGTATTATTTGTTATCCATATTCCAATATTATAACTGCTTCGAGAATGTAATAGTTTTTAACTTAGGATTTTATTTATTTATTTATCGCTTTTATTTACTTTTCGCAATTTAATTTTAAAGGGTTTTGTTTTTGGCGATGTAAATACCCGACGCCTTGTAATAGCTTAGATTCAATTTTTCGCAATTTAATTTTCGTATAATATTAACTGTTAGATGTTTGATAACTAGGAAATGCATGACAAGATCAATTTTAATTTAAAATCAACAATAGACCACCCATAACATGTACAAAGATAAATAACTGAAAAACAATACACTCGCACATGCGCACACTTAGGGTACACCTCACTTGGTTGCCTCGAACGTGGTCATTGAGTATAGGATGTTTTAGAGGTTGCCCTCTTGTCCAAAGATCATAAGTTGCTTCAAAACGGTTGCCTCGGATAAAATGATCTAAGACATTAGGGTTACCGCTAAGGCGTCCTAACGTTGCTTTAGTGACCACATGTCCCTTAATCGAATTGACCCGAAAACTCCAACGACGATGCTACCTACTCCTTAATAGTGGGATAACATTGTCTAAAGCATACTTGTACAGATTAATTCCTTTTTTGAGTAGGTAGATTGATTCTTAAGTACTTGCTCCTTTTTAAAACAAAACAAAACTTTTCGCACTTACACCCCATTCAAACAAAAACTCTTTTCAAACCCACAATCACAAAGAAAAAGCAAACTTTTGAAAACATAATGAGCAAGTACCTAAGAGCCCATGGATAACCACGGATAGAAAGGGTGCTAACACCTTCCCTTTCTATAATCTACCTCCCGAACCCGAGAAACATCTCAAAAAGGAATTTTTCCGTGCTTTTGTCCTTTCCTGGTTGGATAAAATAAAAGACGGTGGCGACTCTTGCTTACCGTGACATTTTGTGAAAACAAACGCAAAACGAGAACCAGCATATCCAAAACAGTCAGTTCTATTCCCACCGATCACAGAACTGGTGACTCTGCTGGGGATTATATTTAAAGTGAGGTGTACCTTAGGATTAGATCATTGTGTTTTCAATTGTATGCTTTGTATGATTTATCTTTGTGGGCTTGTATCAGAGTTCTATAGATCCTAACCCGGATCTGGGGATACCCTTTATGTAAGTAGCAATAAACTGTGAGGGAACTGTCCGGCGTAGACCGACACGGTTGAAGCAGTAGCTACGTCGGTGTGGCACTTTAGTCTGTACCGATATCCCTTGTGTTGGAATGAGGAGAATATGGGTCTTCTAAGGGGTCATTAAGCACCAACTGACCTTAGAACCTTAAATTGACCAACTTGGCCATAGAACAGTAGCAGTATGCTACACTCATTGAGACTAAACTCTCGTGATGATTTCGGCCGCAAGAAAAGGTTGCTAAACTGGAATTATGACCGATTGAGGGTAGTCAGTGATATTGAGATCCTCTAGAACCCGGTTACTATTTTTAAGACATGTTTAAACCCACTGAACTGAAAGAGGGTAGTACCTAAGCTCCATGCCAGCCTGAAATCTAAGGGCTCTTTTGTGTGACTTGTGTGCCTTTACCATGTTTTCCTTTTGTGGATACTTGTGGTGTGCTTTTACCATGACATCATGACATCATAACATTGCATACATTTTTCATAAAGACTAACCTATTTCAAAGACAAGAGGGTTTCATCTTTGCTCTGTTTTGTAGGTCATTATGATGCCCATGCGTAAGAATACCATCCGGATCAACTTTGTCCAAGTCCCTACCTTGCTTAAAGAGCTGGTTGTCAGGATTCCAGACACTACTTCCTTCATCAGAAGGCATGGTTCTCTTCTCAGTTTGGTCACCTCAAAGTTGGACGAACAAATGATGAGTGTCCTGGTCCAATTCTATGATCCGCTGTACCATTATTTTACTTTCTAGGACTTCCAGCTGGTTCCTACCCTAGAAGAGTTCTCTGAGCTGCTCGGTATCTCTGTTCTGGAGCAGACTCCGTTTACTGGTTGGGAAAAGACTCTTAAGCCCGAAGAAACTGCTGCAGCCCTTCACTTGACCAAAGAAGAGGTAATGGCTAACTGGGAGACTAGAAGTGGAGCTAAGGGTTTTTTGACTAAGTTCTTGGTTGGCAAGGCTAACTACTTCTGGGACAACTTAGACTTCAAGGCATTCGAGGATATTCTGGCTCTCTTGATTTATTGGTTGGTATTGTTTTCGAATCCTGACACTTTTGTTGATATTAATGCCATAAAGATCTTCATTTCTCAGAACCCTGTACCCACCCTCTTGGGTGACATCCTTCATCAGCTCTATGCTCGTACTGCTTGAAAGCAGGGAACTTTGACGTGCTGTGCTCCTTTATTGTCGAGGTCGTTTATTTCGCACCTTCCGAAGTCAGTGCTGAAAAACAAAGAAGGAATGGGCTGGGCTTATAGGGTGATGTCTCTTTCTAATAATGACATTATCTAGACTCTCAAAGGTATGGATGAGGTGACTATCATTGATCGTTGTGGAGAGTATCCCAATGTTACCTTGCTAGGAACCCATGGAGGAATTTCTTACAACCCATGCTTAGCTCTCCGTCAGTTTGGAAGAGCCAGAAGAGAAGGACCACATGAAATGTTGATGCCTCATATCATCTTTGATTTTCAGGGAGATAGCGACGAGCTACTTCGTAGATTCATAAGGGCTTGGGACAGAGTTCACCAATCTGACCCACAGGAGTTGGGTCCAAAGACTTCTCTGCCGATGGAGCCATATCTCAGATGGGTCCGCATCCGTGCCCAGAAGCTAGGTATGCCATATGAAGCTGTCAGGCCTGTTACTCTTGAAGTTGCTAATGAGGAGGGGGTTCTTCCAACTATTCTCCATCCTTATATGCCCACTGATATTGGGACACTGAAGAGGTATTGGATGCAGTTGAGGGATGAACGGGATTCGTACCGTGAGAAGTTCAATGAACAAGAGCAGAAGATCCAAAAGCTGACTAGGCAACTGGAGAACGAGAGGATCCTGAATGATTATGTCCGCACTGAGAAGAAGAGACCATGGGAGCATTGATGGACCTTTGAGGATTTCTTTTACAGTTTTTATTTACTTTTCAGTATTTCCATTCTTGTAACGCCTAAGGGCAGTTTGTTGAACAATTTAAATTTTTGAGATTTAAATCTAATAAAGTGCGTTTCCTTTCTTGTTTACAAATTTGAATCTCAATTGTGTTTGAAATCATAATCATACGCATTTCATGCCATGCACTCTATAAGCAGGTACCCATTACAGGTCTCTTATCTTCTTCGCTGTTTATTTCAACAATCATCATGTCTGCTGAACCTTCAACTGAGCAAGCTATCAAGGCCCTCCAGGCCCAAAATGCCCAATTTCAGGAACTGTTCATGAATCTAGCTAAGGGTCAGTAGGACCTGAAGACCTTGATTCTGAAGGAGAAAAAGAAGAAGAAGAAGAGGACCATCCTGTTCAATACTGGACGCAGGTTTGGAAACAGGTTGCAGAATGAAGTTGATCTGACCACCTTATCTGGAGGGAAAGATAGTCCACAAGAAAGGAGGGCTCCTAGCCCTATGGTCTCCGACAACGAGACGGACTATGATGAAGAACAGTATCCTCCTGTTGAGGATAAGTACAAACAGCTGGAAGACCGTTTGAGCGCTATGTAAATACAGAAGGTGCCCGGTCTGGATTTCGGAGATCTAGGTCTATCATCTGGGGTGGTGATTCCCCATAAATTCAAGGCACCTACCTTTGCCAAGTATGACGGAGCTTCCTGTCCAAAGCTGCACCTCCGGTCATATGTGAGGAAGATTCAGCCTTACACTGCTGATAAGAACCTATGGATCCATTTCTTTCAAGACAAACTCTCAGGGACTCAGCTTGAGTGGTTCTATCAGCTGGATGGAGCCAGTATCCGTAGCTGGGAAGATTTGGCTACTACAATCTACAGGCAGTATCAGTACAACTCTGACCTCGCTCCTACGCGTACCCAACTCCAGAGTATGTCAATAGGAACGGGTGGAGGATTCAAAGAGTATGCTCAAAAGTGGAGAGACCTTGCCGGGAGGGTGCAACCACCTTTGGCTGATCGTGAGCTTGTTGACATGTTTCTGGGGACCCTGTCTGGTTCATTCTGTAACCATCTGATTGGAAGCTCTTCGGCTGGGTTTACAGATCTTATTTTGACTGGTGAGAGGATTGAAGTTGGTATTAAGGCTGGGAAGATACAGAATGGTGCCTCATCGGGCACCGAGAAGAAGCCGTTTAAGAAAGAGTCCAGTGTTGTCTACAGTACAAGAAGGCAGAGTAGACCTGAACACCGCCAAGCTGTCAATGCGGTCGTTATTTCAAAACCTGCTGGTGCTCCTCAGTATAACAATCAACAAAAAGACGAGAGACCTAAGAGGCAGTTCACTCGTCTCAGCATGACCTTATCTCATATTCTGCCACAGTTGCTGAAGACCAATCTAGTGACTCAGAGGGAACCCCCAAAGAATGCAAATATAACGTCACCAAGGTATAACCCTAATGCCCGCTGCGCTTATCACTCCGATAGCCCGGGGCATAATACAAATGATTGTTGGGCATTAAAGAACAAGATACAAGACTTAATTGATGCAAAGGAGATTGAGTTTGAGGCGCACGAGTGGCCTAATGTTGTGACTTCTCCCATGCCCAAACATGGAGTAAATGTTGTAGAGGAAGACTTGTTTGTAGTTTCTGTGGATGACATTGTTACCCCTCTGATGACTGTCAAGAAGAACCTGTTGCTAGCCGGTTTATTTCCGGGCTGTGGCAAAGGTTGCCATACGTGTTCTGTTTTACCTACTGGTTGCCCGTTCCAGAAGTCAGGTATCCAAAACCTGATGGATAGTAAGGAGATCCTGTTTGAGAAGACTGCTGTTCCTTCCATTCCTACTGAAGAATTCGCCATCATTACCATTTTCGACAAATCTTCCAAGGCTCCCTCGAGGAATCCTGTTAAAATTACATCTGTTCCGAAGATCGCACCTGTGATCATTACTGTTCCGGGGCCCATCCCCTACACCTCTGATAAAGCTGTCCCTTGGCACTACGGGGCTGATGTTTATGTGCTTGGAGTTAGGCAAGAGTTGGATGCTGATACTGGTGTCAGCAATATTACTGGACCTGCTAAAGTCACCCGCAGCGGCAGACTTTTCTCACCTGATATTGCTCCACCAACTTTTCGAAGACCCGTTGTCATTACACCTGCAAGTGTACCTACTGCCATTCCTGATCAAGTTCCTTGTCCTACCCCTGTCGCCGAGTCATCTGACGCTCAGGGCAAAGGGATCACCACTGATGTGCCTGCCCAGACGGAGTTGAGCAGCTGGGGCAAACCCCATCCAAGATTTCTATGTTGTCACTATTGCGGTGTTCAGAGGCCCATGCCAAGGCTCTGATTACCTTCCTGAAGACGGCCCATGTGCCGCAAGAGACATCAGTTGATCAGTTTACAAATTGTGTGGTGAATTTAACTGTTGATAATGGTTTGGGTTTCTCCGACGCTGATTTGACTGCTAAAGGGAAGAACCATAATGATGCCCTGTATGTCTCCATTGAATGCAGGGGCACTACTCTTGAACATGTACTGGTTGATACTGGTTCCTCATTGAAAGTCTTGCCCAAGAAAGCTCTAGACCGGTTGGATTACGAAGGGTTGGAGCTAAAACCAAGTAACATCGTTGTCAGGGCCTTTGATGGGTCTAAAAGGATGGTGCACGGTGAAGTTGACATTCCAATTAAAGTTGGTTCTCAGGTCTTCAATTCTACGTTCTATGTGATGGACATTCGGCCATCTTACTCTTGTTTGTTGGGTCATCCATGGATCCATAAAGCTGGGGCCGTAACCTCAACACTCCACCAGAAGCTGAAGTACCCGGTCAGAGGGAAGATTGTGACAAGGGGAGGAAGAGTACATGGTCAGCCACCTCAACTCGTTCAGATACGTAGAGATGGACGGGGAGTTCATTGAGACCCCATTTCAGCACTTTGAATAGGTTCCTCAGACACTGGCATTAGCTGAGACTGTGGTCGAAGATTCTCCTATGAAGATGGCTTCCTTAAAGGATGCCCGGGCTGTTATTGAGAAGGGTGAGTGTGCAAATTGGGGCCGACTTCCTGATTTCACTCCGAAGACTAACAAGTTTGGTTTGGGTTTCATTGTAGAAGCTCAAAGGGTTGTTTGAAGTGCAAGGATCGGAAGACCTCCTGTGTTCATCAGCAACTCGGGAGTAAATGCCATTGAAGATGATGTGGAGGAGTCTGAATTCGACAACTGGATCTATCCTACGACCAACGGTGGACCAAGCAACTGGACAGTAAAGGACTTCATCCCTATTACTTTTGTTACCCAGTAATGAACTCTTTGTTTTGGAATTTGTAACAAACAATGTTTTGAAACTTTATGGCCCGGTGTCTTACCCGGGGCACCATGGCTTCATTTGTGAGGGTTTTTATGTGCCATTTTCATATATCATTAATAAAAGCATAAGACGTTTTTGCATTTCATATTTTGCGCTCCTTGTCTTTCTTTATTATATATTGCAAAACAACTATTTTACAGACACTCACATATACAGGTCCACATCCACTCTTGATCTCACTGGTAACGACTCTGCTACTGCCAGTTATAACTTCGAAAATCCGATCAACTTAGCCGAAGACGAAGGTGAAGATGATTGCGAAGTGCCTGTTGAACTTGCAAGATTGCTACTCCAGGAAGAGAGGGCCATTCAGCCACATGAAGAGCCGGTGGAAATAGTGAATCTGGGTACTGAAACAGACAAGAAGGAAGTCAAGATCAGTGCAAATCTGGAGCTTAGTGTGAAGCAGCGGTTGATTAAGATGCTGCATGATTATGTTGAGATCTTTGTCTGGTCTTACAAAGATATGCCTGGGTTGGATACTGACATTGTGGTTCATCGCCTGCCTACCTAGGAAGACTTCCCTCCGGTAAAACAGAAGGTTCGCCGTATGTGCCCAGAGATGCCTGAGAAAATCAAGGCCGAAGTTATGAAACAGTTTGACGCCGGTTTTCTAGCAGTGACTTCTTACCCTCAGTGGGTTGCCAATGTGGTTCCGGTACCGAAGAAGGATGGTAAGGTTCGAATGTATGTTGACTACAGGGATTTGAACAGGGAAAGCCCTAAGGATGACTTCCCTCTACCTCACATCGATGTTCTGGTTGACAATACTGCTCAACACAAGGTATTCTCCTTTATGGATGGTTTCTCCGGATATAATCAAATTAAGATGGCTCCCGAGGATATGGAGAAGACCACTTTTGTTACTCAATGGGGTACCTTTTGCTACAAGGTCATGCCTTTTGGGTTGAAAAATGTTGGGGCAACATATCAGCGTGCCATGGTTGCTTTGTTTCATGACATGATCCATCATGAGATTGAAGTATACGTCGACGACATGATTTCAAGGTCCCAAACTGAGGAGGAACACCTTGACCATCTGCAGAAGCTGTTTGACAGGCTGAAGTTGTACAAACTGGGGTTAAACCCGAACAAGTGCACCTTCGGGGTGAGGTCTGGTAAGCTACTGGGTTTCATCGTGAGTGACAAAGGTATTCAAGTTGACCCTGCCAAAGTGAAAGACATACAAGAGATGCCAGCTCCCAAGACAGAGAAGGAGGTCAGAGGCTTTCTGGGACGACTGAACTACATTGCCCGATTCATCTCTCACCTGACTGCTACTTGTGAACCAATCTTCAAGCTGCTAAAGAAAGACCAGGTAGTACGTTGGAACGATGAATGTCAGGCTGCTTTCGAAAGAATCAAAGAGAATCTCCAAGAGCCACCCATTCTGATGCCACCAGTTGAAGGGAGACCTCTGATCTTATACTTGACAGTACTCGATAACTCGATGGGGTGTGTGCTGGGGCAGTATGACGAGTCTGGCCGAAAAGAGCATGCTATTTATTACCTTAGCAAAAAGTTTACCGACTGTGAGACCCGATACTCACTGCTTGAGAAAGCTTGCTGTCATTTGGCATGGGCTGCTCGTCGGCTGAGACAGTATATGCTGACCCACACTACTCTGTTGATATCAAATATGGATCCAATCAAGTATATCTTCGAAAAGCCTGCCTTGTCCGGAAGAATAGCAAGATGGCAGATGATCCTGACTGAGTAGGACATCCAGTACACAACTCAAAAAGCAATCAAGGGGAGTGTATTGGCGGATCATCTGGAACATCAGGCAGTGGATGATTACCAGTCTATGAACTTTGAATTCCCGGACGAGAATATCATGTTGATAACTGACTGTGAGGCACCTGGAACGGATGAAGGACCTGAGGAAGGATCCCGATGGTCTATGTACTTTGATGGAGCTTCGAACACTTTGGGTAATGGCATTGGCGCTGTGATCATATCTCCTAAAGGCTCTCATACTCCATTTATCGCCCGACTATGTTTCAACTGCACCAACAATATGGCGGAGTATGAAGCATGCATCATGGGTCTTCGAGCTGCATTTGACCTAAGGATTAAGTTTCTAAGTGTCTTCGGAGATTCCGCTCTCGTGATCAATCAGATCAAAGGCGAGTGGGATACGAAACACCCTAATCTTATTCCTTACAAGGAGTATGTGTTGACGTTACTTCCTCATTTTGAGGAGATAACCTTTTAGCACTTCCCTAGAGAGGAGAATCAGTTGGCGGACGCGCTGGCTACGGTGTCTTCTATGTTCAAATTCAATTGGGACAACGAGGCTCCCCAGATCATTATTAAAAGATTGGATGAACCTGCACATTGATGTGATCTTGAGACTGAAGAGGTAACAGAAAAGCCCTGGTTTCACGAAGTAAAAAGGTACCTTGAAGCTCAAGAATACCCCGAGGGTGCATCTGTTAATGACAAGAAGTTTCTGAGGAGGTTCGCGGCAAAGTTCTTCATCAGCAATGACATCCTTTACAAGCGTAACCATGATTCAACCTTACTGCGTTGTATGGATAAGATTGAAGCAGAAAGGATCATGGCAGAGCTTCATGAAGGTACTTTTGGGACTCATTCCAGTGGACATACCATGGCAAAGAAAATCCTTCGGGCAGGATATTATTGGTCCACAATGGAAGCCGACTGTTATCAGCATTCTCGGACATGTCACAAGTGCCAAGTCTATGCTGATAAGGTGCACATACCTCCGGTGCCTCTGAACGTCTTGAGAGCACCTTGGCCTTTTGTAATGTGGGGCATTGATATGATTGGCGAGATCAGACCTACGACATCCAACAAGCATCGTTTCATCCTGGTAGCGATTGATTACTTTATGAAGTGGGTTGAAGCAGCTTCCTTTGCTACGGTAACCAAGAACGTCGTGGCACGGTTCATTCGGCATAACCTGATCTGCCGATACGGTGTACCAGAGAGGATCATTATGGACAATGGTACCAATCTCAACAACAAGATGATCACTGAGCTCTGCGAGCAATTCAAGATACAACATCACAACTCTTCTCCCTACCGGCCGAAGATGAATGGGGCTGTAGAAGCAGGAAATAAGAATATTAAGAAGATCGTGCAGAAGATGACAGTGACATACAAAGACTGGCACAAGATGTTACCATTTGCTCTTCATGGGTACTATACCTCAACACGAACATCAACAGGGGCAACACCCTATTTCTTGGTATATGGCATGGAGGAAGTCTTGCCCATTGAAGTTCAAATACCCTCTCTTCGGATCATGAAGGATGCAGGTTTGAGTGAAGATGACTGGATGCAGACCCGGCTTGATCAGCTAAACCTAATTGACGAGAAGAGACTCACTGCTATTTGTCATGGTCAGATGTACCAAAAACGGATGATCAAGGCATTTAACAAGAAAGTCAGACGACAAGAGTATCAAGTTGGGGACCTAGTAATCAAGCGTATTATCTTACCTCAAGGTGATCCCATGGGCAAATGGACCCCTACTTACGAAGAGCCATTTATGGTTAAGAACATTTTCTTAGGAGGAGCAATGATTCTAACCACCATGGATGGTGACGACCTTCCTCACCCCGTCAATGCAGACATAGTAAAAAGATACTACACCTAATCAAAGACCCGCTAGGTTGATTGGCCTAGGCAAAAATAAGGGCTTCCCGGCGAACCAAAAGGGTTCAGGCAAAAATAAGGGATGAAATTGAAAAAAAAATTTGTACACCCGGCAAGTCAAAAACCTGAAAATGCGGCTTGGGCAAAAATGGGTATCCCGGTGGACTGAAAACCCGAAAGGGCGGTCCAGGCAAAAGTTAGGGATTAAAGCGTAACACTATGTCTCATTGGATCACCGCGCATCCAGACTTCGGCATCAACTATCAGGCTCGGACGACACCAATCAATCAAATTCATCTTCAACTAAGCAGCAAAGTGATGAGATGCTTGAAGATATAAAGGCAATAGCAGAGTTGGAACCCAGTGGGATTATTCACATAGCTGTTTTGTTTCTTTTTTCATAAACTGTATAAATTCAATTTGTTCGGCGGCGTTCTCTTACTAGGACGTCAGCCTCTTGTACAAAAACGCCTATTTACATGCCAAACTTCAAAATCAATACAAATTCATTTTCAGACAAATTTCAAATTGTTTTTCCTTTATCTGTTTTGTTTTGCAAAGAATGTCCAATGTTCATTTTTGATATATGCATTTGACATTAATTGCTGCTCATAAATATTTACATGAGAGACAAAGCACGAATTACGGGTAATATCAGAAGCAGGGGCAACAAGAATTGTTCGAACTGTCTAGTTGCTCTGTCCACCAAGGTACCAAGGTAGGTTCAACTGAAGAATATGACCAAGATACCGTATGTTGTACCCCAAAATTTACCCTCCCATTTCCTCAACATTTCCTCATCACAAGACCTTTGAAAATTAAGATCCAGTTAGGGTTTCCTCTGCTCAAGACTTCTCCTTGCACTGTTGACCCAAATTAGGGTTTGTGTTTGCACAAAGATATTTTGACCTAAAATGCCTAAGATGACTTTCATGCTTCATGTTGGACTCCCAAGTTTATCCATACCAAGTTTCAAGTCTTGATTCCAAATTTTGCCCAGTCAATTGGACAGTTGACCTAGAAATCAATTGTATTGGGGAAAAGTCAACTGTGGCCAATTGACAGTCAAATCTCATGAAAATTGACCCACATCAACATTATGAACTCACATGGACCATTTGATCAAGTTTGGATCACAATTCCACAAGAAATTTGATCAGATCATCAAAAGGGCAAAATGGTCATTTTTAGGGTTTTGACTGCACAAAGGCAATTTTTGACTGTTTGACCTAGCCAATGGCAAACCAAACTTACATATGGACTCAAGGACCCCATGGAATTATCTTGACATGCTCAACAAGTTCAAAGGATCCCAAATACACAAGATTGATAGTTGAATTTCCCAGTCAATTGATCAATTTTGACTGTATACTGAAAAGTCAAACTTTGACTTTTTGGTCAAAATCAAAAGTCAAGATTCATTTTTCATCAAAACATGCCAAATCATGAAACTTGTTCACCAAGAAATCAAGAAATGCAAATTAGGGTTTGAAATGGAAATTTTTCATAACTTAGAATTTTTCTAAGTTATGGAAAACCCTAATTTTTTCCCAACTTTGCCCCACTTTCTCACCAAGATTCATTTGGATTCAAACAAAAGTTAAAACATGAAAGTTGTAGCTTGTTGCATAATCTACAACTTTTATTCACAAAGTTTTCCCAAATGAGGCTTGTATCTCAAGTTACAATTTTTGGAACAAGGGTGCCAAACCATTCTTAACTTAGTGAAAATTTGACCTATTTTGGACAAGTTTTTTACCTAACTTCAAGACCATTTTTCATACACTTCCACTTGGAATTTCAATTTGCATTTCAAAGATGGATTGTAGTACACATTCCAAGCTTTCCAAAATGTCCAAGAACTTCTCAAAAAACCTCATGGTTAGGGAGAATCGAATTTTGCAAAATGGGAAAAAGTCACTTTTGTTCTTGGCCAAGACATGTTCATACATTGGTGCCATTTTGAATTCAGCATGCTTAAGCTACATTGCAGGCCTCTAATCCCATTCTCACTCAATAATTCAATGCAAAACCATTGTGCCAAGATGTTGTTCTATGCATTTGGACATTACATGGAGAATTAACCCTTAATTAGAAAAAGCATTATTTCCATTTTGAAAAAGTAGAACTTTATGTCCATTTTGCAAATCCAAGTGGTACAGTCCAAATCTTCTTGGCACAAGTTTAGGAGAAAATTGCACTGATCAAGGCCAATGTATGCAGCATAGTGTGAGGGCCTGTACAGGCTAGAAACATCAAGTGGCCATTGCTTGCTTAAAAGTTCAAGTAAGATAGCATAACATATACCAACTTCCATTCCTACAAACCAAGCCTTGGAGAAAGTTATCACACACATTCTAAACATCAAACACAAGATGAAGCACGACCCTAAGACCACCAATACCTCCCCATTGCCAAAATCACTCTCAAACTGCAAAAACAGAGCAACCTCTGCAGATTGAGTTCCAACTCTTAATCCTTTCAAGCATTCTTGCCCAAACCACTTCAAACACCTTCCCTACCATCAATCCAAACTATCCAAAGCATTAGAAGCAACCTGTAACTCCTCTAATCCTTTTGGCCATTTTCACTTTTCTGATTTGCAGGTGAAGTGCTATAGCACGATTCAAAAGGTTTCAAGATAAAGTAAAGCTTGGAATAGCATCCCTGGACATCAAGGAAGCTATACCAATCATCACCTTGCACTGAAAGCTTCTCCATTGCCAGATAGAACTTCAACTGAACAGGTAAGTTCATGAACTCGTATCTCTCTTATTAGGCATTGTTAGCTGTAGGTTTGTGAAGAGAATATGTCACATTCATAGCCCTGAACATGCCATGTAATTAGATTTCATTTATATTATGTGTGCTGCAAGAATTTTGAGTCTGAACATGGCATAAAAACTAGGTCAGAAATTGGGGGAGAAGAAATTCTCCCTCATCTTAGAGAGTTAAGTCAAGTTCTTTACATGGTTGGATTCGTCTTCTCATGCTCTACATTTTTCATGTTGTGAGTTTTGCTTGAAAGTCCAGGAATCAAGAGATGGAAAACGCGTGTTCTGGTTGTTCATACAGGTCTGAGGTTGAAGACAAAGTCTTCTTGGGCTGAGCCTGAGTTGACTTTCCTATTTGCACCCTTTTGTTACTTTTACACCCCCCAAGCCCATTTTGCTTATTTTTATGATTTTTTAACATTTTCTTTTTTGTCCTGACTCATTTATTTTTTTGTAACAATATTAAAAATATCAAAAATATTTTTCTCACCATTTTTGAATTTATTAGGCATTTATTTGGTTTCTTTTAGTTTTGTACATAAAATAAATACATAAAACCATTTTTTACTTAAAATATAAAAAATAATGTAAGCACATTTATTTTTCATTTTTTATTTTATTTTATCTTCTGAAAATATTTTATACAAAATATACCTTTTTTATAAATATTAAATATTATTATTTTTGTACATATAATATATATTTAGTAAATAATAATAATGCATACATATTTATTAGTATATTTAGGAAAAAAATACAAAATATACACATTTTTATTTTTATTTAATATTTAATATAAAAAATACCTTTTGAAAAATATACTTCATTTTTTGTATACAATAAATAAATACTTGTACATAATAAATAAATAATGCATTTTATTTAATAGAATTAGGGTTTAACCTTAAACATGAAAAAACTCCAAAAAAAATAATACTTTTATTTTTGTTTATTTTGACATATAAAAATACTTCTTTTCATACCTACAAAAAAACATTTTTTGCATCTTGCATATTTATTCTTATTTTATTTAATTTATGCAAATTAATCATCTTGTAAATAATTCAATATTGATGTAATAGTTTTGGTTTAAATTCCTTGTCAAAATCCCCATATGAACATTTGTACCCCCCTCCCCATATATGGTTTTGTAATAGCTTAGTAAATTTATTTTCGCACCTTATTGCTTTCTAATCATACCATGTTAGAATTAGGGTTTTGTATGCGAAAAAACAACGAAAATAGTTTTGACCTAATTTCAAGATAAACAAGCATGAAAATGGATACACAGATCACACTTGCACCCCCTAGGGTATTCCACTTGTTGCCTTTCAAAATTGGGCCATATTGCATGTTAGGTCTCTTTGGGCAAAACAAACACAAATCAAATGATCATAGTCCCTCGATGACGCTTTCAAAATGTTGCCTAAACAAATGATCAAGTCCCTTAAAGAAAATTGCCCAAAGATACTTGGCACCATTGCAATTATGGTCTAAACGATGACCCGCGCCCGTCCCTTTCACATCCTAACATGAGATTGTCCACCAAATGCAATGGTGGAACGAACTTGTTAAAAGGGTTAAAACATAGTAATAATCTTTGAGAAATTTAGGAGTAGATAACCTCTTAGTTACTTGAATCAAGCTTGCGAAAAACAAAACACTTGCCTATTTTCTAAAAACCACACTTCACAACACTTTCAAAACAAACTTTCAAAAACAAATGAAAACCTTTTCAAAAGACATACACCCTTGTATACATCCCAACATGGATCATTACAAAGGTAGCCACCACATTGGCTTCTTTTTAAAAACATTTTCAAACCCACACACACACAAGCACCATTTCAAACAATTGAAAACAAAAGGCAAGTGATCTAAGCAAGTAACTAAGAGCCCATGGATAACCATGGATAGAAAGGGTGCTAATACCTTCCCTTTCTATAATCTACTCCCCGAACCCAAGAAAACATCTCAAAGGTTTTTGCTGTGCTTTTTAACCTTTCCTTAGGATAAAATAAAAAGTCGGTGGCGACTCTTGCTCAACCGAAACATTTGCGAATACAAACGCAAAACCATAGTCAGTTCTCCCACCGTATCACAGAACTGGCGACTCTGCTGGGGAAAAATTTAAAAAGTGGAGTAACCTTAGGGCTTAAATCACCTTTGTTTTCAATTGTTTGCTTTGTTTGTTTTTATATTTATGGGCTTTGCATCGGAGTTTCATAGATCCTAACCCGGATCTGGGAAATACCCTTTTTAGGTAGCATAATCTGTGAGGGACCTGTCCGGCGTAGACCGACATGGGTGAAGCAGTGGCTACGTTGGTGTGGCACCTTGGTCTGTACCTATATCCCTTGTGTTGCAATAAGGAGAATATAGGTCTTCTAAGGAGTCATTAAACACCAACCGACCTTAGAACCCTAAATTGACCAACTTGGCTATTAGGACAGTAGCAGTATGCTACACTCATTGAGGCTAAACTCTCGAGATGGTTCTGGCCGCAAGAAAAGATTGCGATGCTGGAGTTATGACCGATTGAGGGTAGCCAATGATTTGAGATCCTTTAGAACCCGGTTACTTTTGATAGGACATGTTTTAACCGACGAAACTAAAAGAGGGTAACACCTAAACTTCATGCTGGCCTGAAACCTAAGGATTGTCTTGTGTGACTTGTGTGCCTTACCATGCTTGCCTGTGTGAATACTTGTGGTGTGCTTCATCATAGCATCATGCCATCATACCATTGCATGCATCCTGTATAAAGGACTAACCCATTTCAAAGACAAAAAGGTTTCATCTTTGCTCTGTTTTGTAGGACATCATGATGCCCGTGCGTAGGAATACTATCCAGCTCAACTTTGTTCAACCACCAACTTTGCTCAAGGATTTGGTTGGTAGGATTACAAACACTTCTTCCTTCATCAAAAGGAATGGTTCTCTCCTTGGCTTGATCACTGCAAAATGGGACCAACAACTGATCAGTGTTCTGACCCAGTTTTATGACCCTCTGTATCATTGTTTCACCTTTCAAGACTTCCAGCTGGTTCCTACCCTGGAAGAATTCTCTTACTTGCTTGGGATCCCTGTCTTGGATCAAACTCCATTCACTGGTTTGGAAAAGAATCCTAGGCCTGAAGAGGTTGCTGCAATTCTCCCCTTGACCAAAGAAGAGGTATTGGCTAACTGGGAAACTAGAAGTGGAGTTAAGGGCTTTTTGGTCAAATTTCTGGTTGGCAAAGCTAATGATTTCTGGAATGACTTGGACTTCAAGGCGTACGAAGACATTCTGGCTCTTTTAATCTATGGCCTGGTATTGTTTCCTAATCCTGACACCTTTATCAGTATCCATGTCATAAGGATCTTCATGTCTCGGAATCCTGTACCCACTCTTTTGGGTGATATCCTGCAACAACTCTATGCTCGTACTGCCCGAAAACGGGGAACTCCGTGGTGTTGTGCTCCTTTGCTAGTGAGGTGGTTTATTTCGCACCTTCCTAAGTTCGTGCTGAAGAATGAAGAAGGAAAGGGTTGGGCTCGGAGGTTAATGTCTCTCACTGATAATGACATCACTTGGACTCTCAGAGGTTTGGATGAAGTAGCTGTCATTGATCGTTGCGGAGAATACCCTAATGTTCCGTTGATTGGTATCCAAGGAGGAATATCTTATAATCCATGCTTAGCTCTCCGTCAGTTTGGAAGAGCCAGAAGAGTTGGGCCTCATGAAATGCTGGTTCCTCATTTCCATTTTGAGTTTCAGGCAGACAGTGACAAACTACGCCATGAATTCATTAAAGCTTGGGACAGAATTCACAAAGCTGACCCACATGAGTTGGGACCAAAGACTTCTCTACCAATGGAACCCTATTGTAAGTGGGTCCGCATCCGTGCTCAAAAGTTAGGTATGCCGTACGAAGCTGTCAGACCAATCATTCTTGAATCTCCTGATGAAGATGGGGTTCCTCCAACTGTCCTCCCTCCTCAGATACCTACTGATTTTGACACAATGAAAAGATCTTGGGCGCAGCTAAAGGAAGAATGGGATTTCTATCGGGAAAAGTTCAACGAGCAGGAACGGAAGATCCAGAGGCTGACTAAGAAATTGGAGGAAGAACGGGTCCTGAACAACTACATCAACACTGAGAAGAGGAGGCCATGGGAGCACTGATGGGCTTTGGATATTTCCTTTTATAGCTTTTATTTCCTTTCCAGTATTTTTCATTCCTGTAATGCCTAAGGGCAAGTTGTTGAACAATTAAAATTTTAAATCTAATGAAGTGTGTTTCCCTTTTGTCTACAAAGTTGAATCTTGCTTGTCTTTGAAAACATAAAACATACGCATCCCATTGCACCATATGCATAGCAGGTACCCTATTTCACAGGTTGCTTAATCTTCTTCGCTGTTTATTTGAACAGTCATCATGAATCCAGACTCATCCAGTGAGCAAGCAATCAAGGCCCTTCAGGCCCAAAGTGCCCAGTTTCAAGAAATGGTCCTGAGCCTGGCCCAAGGTCAGCAAGAGTTGAAGACTCTACTCCTGAAGAAGAAGAAGAAAAAGAGGACTGCGTTATTCAACACTGGACGCAGATTTGGGAACACCCTCCATAATGAAGCTGAACCAACTACTTCTTCTGCTGAGAAAAACAGTCCCCAAGGGGGAGGAGCTCCTAGTCCTGCAGTCTCTGACAACGAGACAGACTACAATGACGAACAATACCCACCTGCTGCTGACAGATACAAGCAATTGGAGGACCGCTTGAGCGCCATGGAGATTCAGAATGTACCGGGGCTGGATTTCGGAGATTTGGGGTTATCTTCTGGGGTAGTAATTCCACACAAGTTTAAGGCGCATGCCTTTGTCAAATACGACGGGGCCTCCTGTCCAAAGCTGCATCTAAGGTCGTATGTAAGGAAGATCCAACCTTACACGGCAGATAAGAACCTTTGGATTCACTTCTTCCCAGATAGCCTTTCGGGGTCACAGCTTGAATGGTTCTACCAACTAGATGGAACTAGCATCCGACACTGGGAAGATTTGGCAACCGCATTCTACAGACAATATCAATACAATTCTGATCTCGCTCCTACGCGTACCCAACTTCAGGGTATGTCTCTAGGAACGGGCGAAGGGTTCAAAGAATATGCACAAAAATGGAGAGATTTGGCTGGCAGGGTGCAGCCTCCATTAACTGATCGTGAGCTGGTTGATATGTTTCTAGGGACTTTGTCTGGTCCAGTTTTCAATCATTTGGTTGGTAACTCCTCCGCTGGGTTTACGGATTTAATTCTGACGGGAGAAAGAATTGAAGCTGGCATCAGGTCAGGGAAGATACAAAAAGCTGCCTCCCCAAGTACTGAGAAGAGGCCGTTTAAGAAAGAAGCAAGTGCCGTCTATGGTCCTAGAAGACAAGTCAAGCCAGAAAGTCGCCAAGCCGTCAATGCTTTGGTCATTTCAAAACCTGTTGCTGCTCCTCAGCAGTACAATCAACAAAGAGGTGAAAGGCCCAAGAGACAGTATACTCGGTTGAGTATGACCTTGTCACAAATTTTACCGCAACTGTTATCAACCAACTTGGTGACCATCAAAGAAGCTCCTAAGGTCGTTAATACTGCATCTCCTAAGTATAACCCGAATGCCCGTTGTGCTTATCATTCTGATAGCCCCGGGCATACTACTGATGATTGCTGGGCCTTGAGAAATAAGGTGCAAGATCTTATCGACGCAAAGGAAATTCAGTTTGAGGCGCCTGAGAGGCCAAATGTTGTAACTGCTCCTATGCCCCAGCATAGAGTAAATGCCATTGAGGAAGAGTTGTATGCTGTTTTGGTGAATGATGTTGCTACCCCTCTTTTGACTGTTAAGAGGAACTTACTACTAGCCGGTTTATTTCCGGGTTGTAGCAAGGGTTGCCTCCTGTGTGCTGTTATCCCTACCGGTTGTCCGCTGCTGAAATCAGGCATCCAAAGCCTGATGGATAGCAAAGAAATTCTGTTCAAGAAAACTGATATTCCGTTTGTCTCCGTTGAAGAAATATCTGTTGTCACAATTTACAATCCTGCCAAAGCTCCCATGAAGAAACCTGTCCAAATTATGTCTGTTGCACCCATTACTATTACTGTTCCGGGGCCTCTCCCCTATGAGTCTGATAAAGCGGTCCCATGGCATTATGGGGCCGATGTATATGTGCTTGGGGTGAAGTAGGAGTTCAACACCAATACCAGTATCAGTAACATCACTGGTCCCGCCAAGATTACCCGCAGTGGCAGGCTCTTCTCGCCTGACATTGCACCGCCAGTTATCCGAAAACCTCTCACCATCACACCCGCAAGTGTGCATGTTCCAATTCAAGTTCCTGTGTCTACTACTGCCGCCGAGTCCTCTGATACTCGGGGCAAGGAAGTTGCTACCGATTTTCCTGCCAGGACGGAGGCACCAAAAAATACTGCTGTTGAAGCCTCCCAACAAGAAATGGAGGAAATCCTCAAAATTATTAAAAAGAGTGACTTCAATGTTGTTGAACAGTTGGGGCATACCCCCTCCAAAATCTCTATGCTATCATTGCTGCTATGCTCAGAGGCCCATGCAAAAGCCCTGATTTCATTTCTGAAAACGGCCCATGTGCCGCAAGAGACCTCCGCGGATCAATTCACTGACTGTGTGGCCAATTTGACGGCTGACAATGGCTTGGGGTTCTCGGATGCTGACCTTACCGCCAAAGGGAAAAATCACAATGATGCCCTGCATGTTTCCATAGAATGCAGGGGCACTACTCTCGCACACGTGTTAGTGGATACCGACTCTTCCCTGAATGTTTTGCCCAAGAAGGCATTGGGTCGCTTGGATTGTGAGGGCCTGGAGTTGAAACCTAGTAACATCATTGTTAGAGCCTTCGACGGTTCTAAGAGGATGGTGCACGGTGAAGTAGACATTACTATTCGTGTGGGTTCCCAGGTCTTCGACTCGACGTTTTATGTAATGGATATTCGTCCATCTTACTCCTGCTTGTTGGGTCGACCCTGGATTCACAAGGCTGGGGCAGTAACATCCACTCTACACCAAAAGCTCAAATACCCTGTCAAAGGGAAGATTGTTACTGTGCAGGGTGAAGAGGAATACATGGTTAGTCACTTGAATTCATTCCGGTATATCGAGATGGACGGGGTGTTTATTGAAACCCCCTTTCAGCATTTTGAGGAGGTACCTCCAATTTTGGCATCGGCTGAAGCAGTGGTTGAAGAAGACTTTCCGTTGAAGATGGCCTCCTTGAAGGATGCCCGGGCTGTAATCGAGAAAGGAAATTGTGCAAACTGGGGTCAGCTTCCTGACTTCACTCAAAAGAATGACAAGTTTGGGCTGGGCTTTACTGCAGAGGCTCAGAGGGCTGTGCGCAAGGAAAGGATCAGAAAGGCTCCGGTGTTTATCTCCCACCCAAGGGTGAATGCTATTGAGGAGGATGTAGAGGAAGCAGAGTTTGACAGTTGGATCTATCCAACCACCAACAACGGACCAAGCAACTGGACGGAAAAGGATTTTACACCTATCACATTTGTCACGCAGTAATTAATTCTTTTGATTTTCAATTTGTAACAAACAATATGTTAAAACTTTGTTGGCTCGGTGTCCTACCCGGGGCATCGTAGCTCCATTTGTGAGGGCTTTTTGTATGACATTTCCATATATCATCAATCAAAACATTGGACGTTTGTTGCATTTCAAATCTTGTGCTCTTTTTTCTTTCTGTGTTATATACTGCAAAACAACTATATTTACACACACACACTCACTTATACAGGTTTCAATCCACTCTGGATCTCACTGGTAATAGCTCTGCTACCACCAGTTATGACTTCGAGATTCCGATCAACTTGGCCGAAGACGAAGGTGAAGATGATTGCGAAGTGCCTGGTGAACTCGCAAGACTGCTACTCCAGGAAGAGAGGGCTATTCAACCACATGAAGAGCCGGTGGAAACAATTAACCTGGGTACTGAGACAGATAGGAAAGAGGTCAAGATTGGTGCCAATCTAGAGCTCAGCGTAAAGCAACAATTGATCCAGATGCTACATGATTACATGGAGATATTTGCTTGGTCCTATGAAGACATGCCTGGTTTGGATGCCGACATTGTAGTTCATCACCTGCCAACCAAGGAAGACTACCCTCCGGTAAAGCAAAAGGTCCGCCGTATGCGCCCAGAGATGTCCGGAAAGATCAAGGCTGAGGTTATGAAGCAATTCGATGCCGGGTTTCTAGCAGTAACTTCTTACCCTCAGTGGGTTGCCAATGTGGTGCCAGTGCCGAAGAAGGACGGAAAAGTCAGGATGTGTGTCGACTACAGGGATCTAAACAGGGCAAGCCCCAAGGATGACTTCCCCTTACCTCACATCGACGTTCTTGTCGACAATACTGCTCAACACAAGGTGTTCTCCTTCATGGATGGTTTTTCAGGGTATAATCAGATCAAGATGGCTCCGGAAGATATGGAAAAGACTACCTTTGTGACTCAGTGGGACACCTTCTGTTACAAGGTCATGCCATTCGGGTTGAAAAATGCTGGGGCAACCTATCAACGTGCCATGGTTGCTTTATTTCATGATATGATCCATCATGAGATTGAGGTATACGTTGATGACATGATTGCAAGGTCCCAAACTGAGGAGGAGCACCTTGACCATCTGAGGAAGCTGTTTGACCGACTCAAGTTATACAAGCTGAGGTTGAATCCCAACAAATGCACCTTTGGGGTGAGGTCCGGAAAATTGCTAGGTTTCATTGTAAGTGATAAGGGTATTCAGGTGGATCCTGCCAAGGTAAAAGCCATACAAGAGATGCCGACTCCAAAGACAGAGAAAGAAGTCAGAGGCTTCTTGGGACGACTAAATTACATTGCCCGATTCATCTCACATCTGACTGCTACTTGTGAGCCAATCTTCAAATTACTGAAGAAAGATCAAGTAGTACGCTGGAACGATGAATGTCAGGCTGCCTTTGAAAAGATAAAGGAATATCCCCAAGAGCCACCCATTCTTATGCCACCAGTGGAAGGAAGACCTCTGATACTATACTTGACAGTACTTGACAATTCAATGGGGTGTGTGCTGGGGCAGCATGACGAGTCTGGCCGAAAAGAGCACGCTATTTATTACCTGAGCAAAAAGTTTACCGACTGTGAGTCTCGTTACTCACTGCTTGAGAAAACTTGCTGCGCTCTGGTATGGGCTGCTCGCCGGCTGAGACAGTATATGCTGACTCACACCACTTTGTTGATTTCAAAGATGGATCCCATCAAGTACATATTTGAAAAGCCTGCTCTGTCTTGGAGAATAGCAAGATGGCAAATGATCTTAACAGAATATGATATCCAGTATACAACTCAGAAAGCAATCAAAGGAAGTGTACTGGCAGATCATTTGGCACACCAACCTGTGGACGATTACCAATCATTGAACTTTGATTTTCTGGACGAAGACATCATGGTGGTAACTGACTGTGAAGTACCTGGACCGGATGAAGGACCTGAGAAAGGATCCCGATGGTCTATGCATTTTGACGGAGCCTCCAATGCTTTGGGTAATGGTGTCGGCGCTGTAATCATATCTCCTAAAGGAACTCATACTCCACTCACCGCCCGATTATGTTTCAACTGCACCAACAACATGGTAGAATATGAGGCATGTATCATAGGTCTACAAGCTGCAATCGACTTAAGGATCAAATTTCTGAGTGTCTTCGGAGATTCCGCTCTCGTGATCAATCAGATCAAAGGCGAGTGGGATACGAAACACCCAAATCTTATCCCTTACAAGGAGTATGTGTCAACCTTGCTTCCCCACTTTAAAGAGATAACTTTTGAGCACTTCCCAAGAGAGGAGAATCAGCTAGCGGACGCACTAGCTACGATGTCTTCAATGTTCAAAGTTAAATGGGACAATGAGGCTCCCCGGATCATCATCTGGAAGTTGGACGAACCGGCATACTGCTGCGAGCTTGAGGCCGAAAAGGTGACTGAAAAACCCTGGTATCATGAGGTGAAGAGGTATTTGGAAGCTCAGGAATACCCTGAAGGTGCATCTGTCAATGACAAGAAATTCATGAGAAGGTTTGCGGCAAAATTCTTCCTCATCAACGACATTCTCTACAAACGGAATCATGATTCAACTCTACTACGTTGTGTGGATAAGGCTGAAGCAGAGAAGATCATGATAGAACTGCATGAAGGTACATTTGGGACACATTCCAGTGGACACACCATGGCAAAGAAGATCCTTCGGGCAGGATATTTCTGGTCCACAATGGAAGCCGACTATTACCAACACTCTCGAACTTGTCATAAATGCCAGATCTATGCTGACAAGGTGCATATTCCTCCGGTTCCTCTGAACGTCCTGACGGCACCCTGGCCTTTTGCAATGTGGGGGATTGATATGATCGGTGAGATCCGACCGACGGCATCCAACGGGCATCGCTTCATCTTGGTAGCGATCGATTACTTCACGAAGTGGGTTGAGGCAGCTTCATACGCAACGGTAACCAAGAGCGTCGTGGCACATTTCATTCGACATAATCTGATCTATCGGTACGGTATCCCAGAAAGAATCATTACGGACAATGGTACCAATCTCAATAACAAAATGATCACTGAACTCTGCGAACAATTCAAGATACAACACCACAACTCTTCTCCCTACCGGCCGAAGATGAATGGGGCTGTAGAGGCAGCTAATAAGAATATCAAGAAAATTGTGCAGAAGATGACAGTGACCTATAAAGATTGGCACGAGATGTTACCGTTCGCTCTTCATGGGTATCGTACCTCAGCAAGGACGTCAACCGGGGCAACTCCTTTCTCCTTGGTCTATGGCATGGAGGCAGTCTTGCCAATTAAAGTCCAGATACCCTCTCTCCGGATAATGAAGGATGCAGACTTGAGTGAAGATGACTGGATCCAGACTCGACTTGATCAATTAAACCTGATTGACGAAAAGAGGCTCACTGCTATCTGTCATGGTCAGACGTATCAAAAGCGAATGATCAGAGCATTTAACAAGAAAGTCAGACCACAAGAGTATCAAGTTGGGGACCTGGTAATCAAACGCATCATCCTTCCTCAAAGTGATCCCCGGGGCAAATGGACCCCTACATACGAAGGGCCATTTGTGGTTAAACATGTGTTCTCAGGAGGAGCCATGATCCTGACCACTATGGATGGTGACGACCTTCCTCACCCCGCCAATGCAGACATAGTAAAAAGATACTACGCATGAATAAAAAACCCGCTAGGTTGACATACCTAGGCAAAAATAAGGGCTTCCCGGCGAACCAAAAGGGTTCGGGCAAAAATAAGGGATGAAATGAAAAAAATCTGTACACCCGGCAAGTCGAAAACCTGAAAAGGCGGCTTGGGCAAAAATGGGTATCCCGGTGGACTTAAAACCCGAAAGGGCGGTCCAGGCAAAAGTTAGGGATAAAGCGTAACACTATGTCTCATTGGATCACTTCGCATCCGGAATTCGACATCAACTATCTGGCTCAGATTTCAGCATCGACCAATCAGCTTCATCTTCAACCAAGCAGCAAAGTGATGAGACGCTTGAAGACATAAAGGCGATAGCAGAGTTGGAACCCAATGGGATTGTTCACATAGCTGTTTTGTTTTCTTTTCAAAATTATAAATTCTATGTTATTCGGCGGCGTCCTCTTACTAGGATGTCAGCCTCTTGTACAAAAACGCCTATTCACAGGCAAAATTCAAATGAATACAAATTCATTTGTCCATACAAATTGCCGTTGTTTTTCCTTTTTCTGTTTTGTCTTGCGAAGAACGTCCAATGTTCATTTTTGATATATGCATTTGACATTAAATTGTTGATTCATAAATATTTGCATATGAAACAAAAGATTAATTACAGGTGACATCAGAAACAGGGGCAATGTGAGGTTGTCTGATGCAGTCTGGTTGCCTTGTCCGCCAAGGTACCAAGGTAGATTTAACTGAAGAATGTGACTAAATCATCTCAACTCCCCGCTGAGTAAGACAAGATTCAGCAATACTTTCCCCAGCGGAGTATATGCATTCACTAGCAAGCGTCCCCGACAGTCTTGATCTAAGATTGTTCCCCGGCGGAATACAGACACCCCCAGTGGAACCATTTACCAGTACAATTCCAAAAATTTCCCCAGGGAAGCGGAATTCTTATCCCCAGCAGGTCTTAAAGCTTATCCCCAGTAGATTCTGGAAGCTTGTTCCCTGTAGAATACGGACGTCTCTCCCGAGCTTTATTCAAAATTATTCCTCACAAGGGCTTATAACTGGGTTATCCTCAGCTAATTGCCATGGAAAATCGCCCTCGGCAAAGTTCCTTCAATCCCCAGCGGAGTTTATCTTTGGTATTCCCCAGCGGAGTTTATCTTTGGTATTCCCCAACGGAGTTTATCTTTGGTATCCCCGACAGAGTTTATCATCATTATCCCCAGCGGAATCCATCATTGAAGTCCTCAGCAGGCCTCTCATCAAAAACTTCAGCAAAGTATCTCTGTCACAGAGCAACTCCCCGACCGGTCGTCAAGGATTTATTTTCCCAAGACGAAATTACATTCATAAACATTTCACATTTTCATACATCTTGCTTACATACATGATAAAGTGCATACACCACTATCTCATGTTGAACATCATGACATCATGCATATCATACATCATGACATTGCATACAACTTATGTTTTTGCCTTTTCAGGGAAAAAGACAATCCCAAAGACAACTACCCTCAACTGTCACAATTCCAGATTCGATACCTGTATCTAGCCAGGGCACATCTGAGAGTGATCAGTTTCCAGACCCGATTCCTGTATCTAGCCAGGGCATGTCTGAAGAGTTCAAAGATTCGATTCCTGTATCCAGCCAGGGCACATCTATCAACTACAACATTTCCAGACTCGATTCCTGTATCTATCCAAGACATGTCTGAAGAGTTCGAAGATTCGGTTCCTGTATCCAGCCGGGGCATATCTATCAACTGTCACAATTCCAGATTCGACTCCTGTATCCAGCCAGGGCATATCTGTTGACCCCATTTCCAGACTCGATTCCTGTATCTAGCCAGGGCACGCCTGAAGAGTTCCAGATTCGACTCCTGTATCCAGCCAGGGCATATCTGTTGACGACTATTTCCGGATTCGATTCCTGTATCCAGCCAGGGCACATCTGTGAGCAACCGATTGTAGATTCGATACCTGTATCCAGCCAGGGCATATCTGCATGAGGAGATTGAAGATCAAACACCTGTAACAAGCCAGGAAAACATCTGTCTTTCTCAAATACACAAGTTCTCGCTAAGGGATCTCTTATGCGATCAACACTTCCAAATGGCATTTGTAAGCCCATTCCCGACAAGGTTCTGTCGCATCTCCAGATGGCATCTATAATCCCATCTCCCTATCCACCATCTCTCCAAATGGCATCTGCAAGCCCATTCCCGACATCACATTGCTGATACTTCAACATGCGAGTGCAAATTTCCGGGCACTCTAGTGTCCAATCTCCTTTTACCCTCGAGTCACGAAAGGAAAACTTGCCAATCTAACTCTTCAGGTTCAAGAAGATTGAACAGGGGCAACTGTTGTACCCCAAAATTTGCCCTCCCATTTCCTCAACATTTCCTCATCACAAGACCTTTGAAAATCAAGATCCAGTTAGGGTTTCCTCTACTCAAGACTTCTCCTTGCACTGTTGACCCAAATTAGGGTTTGTGTTTGCACAAAGATATTTTGACCTAAAATGCCTAAGATGACTTTCATGCTTCATGTTGGACTCCCAAGTTTATCCATACCAAGTTTCAAGTCTTGATTCCAAATTTTGCCCAGTCAATTGGACAGTTGACCTAGAAATCAATTGTATTGGGGAAAAGTCAACTGTGGCCAATTGACAGTCAAATCTCATGAAAATTGACCCACATCAACATTATGAACTCACATGGACCATTTGATCAAGTTTGGATCACAATTCCACAAGAAATTTGATCAGATCATCAAAAGGGCAAAATGGTCATTTTTAGGGTTTTGACTGCACAAAGGCAATTTTGACTGTTTGACCTAGCCAATGGCAAACCAAACTTACATATGGACTCAAGGACCCCATGGAATTATCTTGACATGCTCAACAAGTTCAAAGGATCCCAAATACACAAGATTGATAGTTGAATTTCCCAGTCAATTGATCAATTTTGACTGTATACTGAAAAGTCAAACTTTGACTTTTTGGTCAAAATCAAAAGTCAAGATTCATTTTTCATCAAAACATGCCAAATCATGAAACTTGTTCACCAAGAAATCAAGAAATGCAAATTAGGGTTTGAAATGGAAATTTTTCATAACTTAGAATTTTTCTAAGTTATGGAAAACCCTAATTTTTTCCCAACTTTGCCCCACTTTCTCACCAAGATTCATTTGGATTCAAACAAAAGTCAAAACTTGAAAGTTGTAGGTTGTTGCATAATCTACAACTTTGATTCACAAAGTTTTCCCAAATGAGGCTTGTATCTCAAGTTACAATTTTTGGAACAAGGGTGCCAAACCATTCTTAACTTAGTGAAAATTTGACCTATTTTGGAGAAGTTTTTTACCTAACTTCAAGACCATTTTTCATACACTTCCACTTGGAATTTCAATTTTCATTTCAAATATGGATTGTAGTACACATTACAAGCTTTCCAAAATGTCCAAGAACTTCTCAAACAACCTCATGGTTAGGGAGAATCAAATTTTACAAAATGGGAAAAAAGTCACTTTTGTTCTTGGCCAAGACATGTTCATACATTGGTGCCATTTTGAATTCAGCATGCTTAAGCTACACTGCAGGCCTCTAATCCCATTCTCACTCAATAATTCAATGCAAAACCATTGTGCCAAGATGTTGTTCTATGCATTTGGACATTACATGGAGAATTAACCCTTAATTAGAAAAAGCATTATTTCCATTTTGAAAAAGTAGAACTTTATGTCCATTTAGCAAATCCAAGTGGTACAGTCCAAATCTTCTTGGCACAAGTTTAGGAGAAAATTGCACTGATCAAGGCCAATGTATGCAGCATAGTGTGAGGGCCTGTACAGGCTAGAAACATCAAGTGGCCATTGCTTGCTTAAAAGTTCAAGTAAGATAGCATAACATATACCAACTTCCATTCCTGCAAACCAAGCCTTGGAGAAAGTTATCACACACATTCTAAACATCAAACACAAGATGAAGCACGACCCTAAGACCACCAATACCTCCCCATTGCCAAAATCACTCTCAAACTGCAAAAACAGAGCAACCTCTGCAGATTGAGTTCCAACTCTTAATCCTTTCAAGCATTCTTGCCCAAACCACTTCAAACACCTTCCCTACCATCAATCCAAACTATCCAAAGCATTAGAAGCAACCTGTAACTCCTCTAATCCTTTTGGCCATTTTCACTTTTCTGATTTGCAGGTGAAGTGCTATAGCACGATTCAAAAGGTTTCAAGACAAAGTAAAGCTTGGAATAACATCCCTGGACATCAAGGAAGCTATACCAATCATCACCTTGCACTGAAAGCTTCTCCATTGCCAGATAGAACTTCAACTGAACAGGTAAGTTCATGAACTCGTATCTCTCTTATTAGGCATTGTTAGCTTTAGGTGTGCTGCAAGAATTTTGAGTCTGAACATGGCATAAAAACTAGGTCAGAAATTGGGGGAGAAGAAATTCTCCCTTATCTTAGAGAGTTAAGTCAAGTTCTTTACATGGTTGGATTCGTCTTCTCATGCTCTACATTTTTCATGTTGTGAGTTTTGCTTGAAAGTCCAGGAATCAAGAGATGGAAAACGCGTGTTCTGGTTGTTCATACAGGTCTGAGGTTGAAGACAAAGTCTTCTTGGGCTGGGCCTGAGTTGACTTTCCTATTTGCACCCTTTTGTTACTTTTACACCCCCCAAGCCCATTTTGCTTATTTTTATGATTTTTTGACATTTTCTTTTTTGTCCTGACTCATTTATTTTTTTCTAACAATATTAAAAATATCAAAAATATTTTTCTCACCATTTTTGAATTTATTAGGCATTTATTTGGTTTCTTTTAGTTTTGTACATAAAATAAATACATAAAACCATTTTTTACTTAAAATATAAAAAATAATGTAAGCACATTTATTTTTCATTTTTTATTTTATTTTATCTTCTGAAAATATTTTATACAAAATATACCTTTTTTATAAATATTAAATATTATTATTTTTGTACATATAATATATATTTAGTAAATAATAATAATGCATACATATTTATTAGTATATTTAGGAAAAAATACAAAATATACACATTTTTATTTTTATTTAATATTTAATATAAAAAATACCTTTTGACAAATATAGTTCATTTTTTGTATACAATAAATAAATACTTGTACATAATAAATAAATAATGCATTTTATTTAATAGAATTAGGGTTTAACCTTAAACATGAAAAAACTCCCAAAAAAATAATACTTTTATTTTTGTTTATTTTGACATATAAAAATACTTTTCATACCTTAAAAAAAACATTTTTTGCATCTTGCATATTTATTCTTATTTTATTTAATTTATGCAAATTAATCATCTTGTAAATAATTCAATATTGATGTAATAGTTTAGGTTTAAATTCCTTGTCAAAATCCCCATTTGAACATTTGTACCCCCTCCCCATATATGGTTTTGTAATAGCTTAGTAAATTTATTTTCGCACCTTATTGCTTTCTAATCATACCATGTTAGAATTAGGGTTTTGTATGCGAAAAAACAACGAAAATAGTTTTGACCTAATTTCAAGATAAACAAGCATGAAAATGGATACACAAATCACACTTGCACCCCCTAGGGTATTCCACTTGTTGCCTTTCAAAATTGGGCCATATTGCATGTTAGGTCTCTTTGGGCAAAAAAAACACAAATCAAATGATCATAGTCCCTCGATGACGCTTTCAAAATGTTGCCTAAACAAATGATCAAGTCCCTTAAAGAAAATTGCCCAAAGATACTTGGCACCATTGCAATTATGGTCTAAACGATGACCCGCGCCCGTCCCTTTCACATCCTAACATGAGATTGTCCACCAAATGCAATGGTGGAACGAACTTGTTAAAAGGGTTAAAACATAGTAATAATCTTTGAGAAATTTAGGAGTAGATAACCTCTTAGTTACTTGAATCAAGCTTGCGAAAAACAAAACACTTGCCTATTTTCTAAAAACCACACTTCACAACACTTTCAAAACAAACTTTCAAAAACAAATGAAAACCTTTTCAAAAGACATACACCCTTGTATACATCCCAACATGGATCATTACAAAGGTAGCCACCACATTGGCTTCTTTTTAAAAACATTTTCAAACCCGCACACACACAAGCACCATTTCAAACAATTGAAAACAAAAGGCAAGTGATCTAAGCAAGTAACTAAGAGCCCATGGATAACCATGGATAGAAAGGGTGCTAATACCTTCCCTTTCTATAATCTACTCCCCGAACCCAAGAAAACATCTCAAAGGTTTTTGCTGTGCTTTTTAACCTTTCCTTAGGATAAAATAAAAAGTCGGTGGCGACTCTTGCTCAACCGAAACATTTGCAAATACAAACGCAAAACCATAGTCAGTTCTCCCACCGTATCACACCGTCACTCCCCGCAGAGTAAAACAGTAATGGTAGATCTCCCCAGCTGAGACTTGCAACCATGAACGAATCAACAATACTCTCCCCAAGCAGAATTAGTCTACCATCAGCCCTAAAAAGGTTTAGTATCCCCAGAAGATCTTAATATTCCCCAACGGAGTATAAAGACATTCCCAAGCAAGTATAAGAATACCCCCGACAGTCTTAATATTCCCCAACAGAGTATAAGAATGTTCCCTGGAGGAATACAAGATATCCATAGTGGAGTCATTTTCCCAGCGCAGTCTAAAAAGCTTTCCTAACAAAGTTGAATCATCTTCCCTAGTAGATTCTGGAAGCTTATCCCTTGCAGAGCGCAAATAAATCTCCCCAACCAAATTCAGAGGGTTATCCCCACAAGAGTCTAACTGGGTTATCCTCAGCAAGTTGCAACTAAAAGATCATCCCCAGCAAAATTCTTTCTTTCCCCCCGGCAGGACTTCATCCTCAACAGATTCAATATTACCAGCAACGGTAATCCATCTCCAACGGAGTTCATCGTTGAAATCCCCAGTAGAGTGTATCAGCGGAATCCCCAGCGGAGTTTATCGTTAAAATCCTCAGCAGAGAATATCTTCCCCACAGAGTAATTCCCCTCAGAGTAATCTCTTCCCCAGTTTATTCCCCAACGGAGTTGTCCTCTCCTACAGGTTTGTCATCTTCGTTCATCATTCCCAGCGGAAACGAAGAACTCAACTCTATTCTCCAGCAGCTCCGGGATTTATTTTCCCCAGCTAAAACATTGCATGTCCATACATCATGCTACATGCATATACGCATCAATACCATACAATCTCATTTATTTTGAGAACATCATTGCCTGATACATATCATGCGTTACGTACAGCTAACCTTTACCTTTCAGGAAAGATACAATCAAAATTCAAGTTATGAAGCCCGGGTACCACCGGATAGTATCTTGATTTCTACAGCATATTGTGAAGCCCGATTTACGACCGGATAATAATGTCAGACTACCACGAAGCCTGGATTACGACCAGATAGTGACTTCTATCAAAAGTAAGCTATAAAGCCCGGAGAACGACCAAATAATAGTTTATTTCCCAGTGAGCCGTGAAGCCCGGATTACGACCGGATAGCAGCTCAGTAAACACCATGAAGCTTGGATTCGACCAGATAATGGTATATCATAAACACAAGCCTTGAAGCCCGGATCACGACCGAATAACAACTCAGGAAGTTATTGTGAAGCCTGAATTACGACCAGAAAGCAATATAAGACCATGAAACCTGGATTACGACCAGATAAAGATAGAAGATGTTGTGAAGATTGGGTTACGACCAGATAGCAACCAAAAGTACTACGAAGCCTGGATTTTGATCAGATAGTGGTATGATACACTGTGAAGACTTGATTACGACCAGATAGCATTAAGGGACACTGTGAAGCTTGGATTCAGACCAAATAGCATTTTACCCAGCCAGTTACTGTGAAGCCCAGATTCGACCGGATACTAGTAAACCCAACAGTCAAAAGGAAGCCCGGATGCGACCGGATAACCACTTGATTTGTTTTGAAGCCTGGATTCCGACCAGATAAGAAGTAAGGTATTATGAAGACCGGATTACGACTAGATAGCGGTACAAGACACTGTGAAGCTTGGATTCAGACCAAATAGCAGTTAACATGGACAGTTACTAAGAAGCCCGGATTCGGCCGTATATTAGTGTGCCCTAAATTCAAGTTGAAGCCCGGAGGCGACCGAGTAACCTCTTGATTTGTTCTAAAGCCTGGATTTCGACCAGATAAGAAGTGAGATATTTCAAAGCCTGGATTACGACCGGATAGCTAGTTTTAATCTCATCTCCCCAGTAAGTCACTGTAAAGCCTGGATTACGACCGAATATCAGTCGGTCTTATCACTATAAAGCCTAGGTTGCGACCAGATAGTAGTTCACTCTCAACAGCGATGATTCCTCAGTAGAATAACGGACGACCGAAGCTCATAAAGTTCTATTTCTCCTAAGACAAAGAACAACATTCCCCAGCGGAATCTTTCTCAACAACAGGTATACAAGTTCTCGCTAAGGAATCTCTTACGCGATCGACACTCCTTCGGATAGCATCGTTAAGCCCATCTCCCATCATCAATCCCCAAATGGCATCTGTAAGCCCATTCCCGATGTCACAATGCTGATACCACTTCATGCGAGTGCAAATTTCTGGGTACTCTAGTGTTCAATCATCTTCCACCTTTGGATCACGAAAGGCCCGAACACCAATCTACATCCCCAGGTTTAAGAAGATTGAACATGGGCAACTGTTGTACCCCAAAATTTGCCCTCCCATATTTCTCAAGACATGTCAAGAATTATCTCCAAGTTGTTCAAAATGGCTCAAGAGTTGGACAGTCAAATCACCTCCTAAGGCAGTCAATTCAAAATTAGGGTTTTATGTTGCATCAAGGTACTTACATACAAATGACCTCAAGTGCTCCCCAATGTACTAATATGTTCTTAAGTTCATCCGTGTCAAATTTCAAGCCTTGCAGAGGAAGTTTGGTCAGTCAATTGCTCAAGAGGTCCAAAAATCGACTGTGCTAGGGCAAAAGTCAACTGTGACCCAAATACAGTCAAAACTCAAGATTTTTTGTCAACATTCCCATTTTGAAGGATAATTCATAATTTTATCAAGGTTTGATCATGATTCATCAAGGATTGCTCAAAATTCATCAAGATTCAAAAGTTGCTAAATTAGGGTTTTATAGGAAAAGTCAACTCAACTTTGACCAAGCATAACTTTCTTATACTTTATGAGAAATGACCCATCCAAAGCTCATTTTGTAGATGATGCAATTTCCTACAATCCATCTTCACACTCCAAGATCAATAAATGCCCTCACAAAAAGTTACAAATTTGGACATTATAGGTCATTTTTGAAAGTCAACAAAAACACCTTTTTTGCCAAAGCTTATAACTTGAGCATGGAACATCAAAATGAGATGAGACCAAAAGTGTTGATTAAAGGACATCTCAAGGCTTCTAAAAAGTCTAGGAATACCTCCAAAAGTTCAAAATTGAAGAAGTTATGCATTGTTGAAGTTGGGCATTTTTCCAAATTTGCCAAAAGTCAACTATCCTCAAAACTCCAATTTTTGACAAAAGGGCCCACTTTTTCCCACTTGATATGGTCTTGTAATGTCACACACGTGTCCCATATTTGATTTCATGGCCATTCATTTATTTTTCTATTTTATTTTATTATTGATTTAATTCATTTTTGATCAATAATAAATCAAATAAAATTTAAAAATTGATGAAATAATATCTTTGTGATTGGTACAACTTTCAATTATCATGATTCATCAAATCAATTCGTATCAAGGCTTATTCATGCATAAAAAAAAAATCAGATTTGAGCTATTTTGGGAAGTTTGATAATGGTGATCAAAATCAAATCTTCCATCTTCAATGCATA
The DNA here is from genome assembly GCA_948472305.1 of Vicia faba. Lineage (NCBI taxonomy): Eukaryota > Viridiplantae > Streptophyta > Magnoliopsida > Fabales > Fabaceae > Vicia > Vicia faba. The sequence continues at coordinate 824,033,946 of OX451737.1, read as the reverse complement.
TGGACAAAGGCCCAAGTTTTGACCTAAATACATTCTATAACACTTGTATAAGCCATGCATAGCTAGAACACACACAAAGCATTGCTGAAACGGCCAGAAGAACTTTGAAAAAAAGCTTGAAAACTTGGAATCTGAAATCCATCTTGGAGCTCGATACAAAGCAAAAGCTTGACATAGCTCTCTTCCCTGACATTCCCTGAAGCTGTAGCAATCAAAACCAGCCCTTTAGACGCCATCAATTGCACTGTAAGTCATCACAAACCAAGCTCTGAGCATGGAATCCAAATCTCCAATTCTTGCATCTTTTCTTTAAAATCTTGGCATATTTGTGTTTGTTGTTTGATTTAGAACGTTTTGACATTATTCAATTTTATTTTTAGAACCTGTATCATGATGCCCGAACCTAGGGTTCTTGTTCTTGTTTTTTAGGCCTTTTTGATACAGGCAAAATCAATGCTAATGATGGGTATAGGGACAACCAGAAGGAAGAGACGAACGCATTGGTACTCTTAGGTTTCGTTTATATGGCCGGGGGGAGATTTTTGAAATACCCTACGAATCTTCCTGCGGATAAAAATCCGCAGGTAAACGAACCAGGGAAGACGATTACGTGGCTTAGTGTCATTGGCTTGTTTAAATTATTAGCGCGTTTTTTATTTTTCAGGGCATAATTAATTGTTTTGAATATAATATTTGTTTTCTATTCCAATAACAAAGAAGCAGCATGGATGAGTTGGTAAGCACGCTATGGAAAAACCCCTTGGGACCTGGGTTCAAATCCCAGATCCCCCAAAACGCTTATTATTATTTTCTTGCAGCTATTCCAGTGGATCTTCAAGCATAAAGACCACCATACGCCTCAAAAGTCAACACGCCAGGTGTCTTCAGATCTAGATCCAATGGCCACGGATGGAGGACTACCATGGTCTCCAGTCAACAGGCATGTGGGTGATTCAAAAGGTCAAACAGGCTGGAGCGTTAATAGGCCAACTAATTGCTGATTTCACACCCAGATTCAGGCCCACACCCCCCTGAGTATTTCTTTTAATTTCTATATCTTTTTATTTATTTACTTATTTTATTTAATTAATTACTAACCCATTAATTTTTTCTCATAAAAAATCAGAAACAAAAAAAAAAAATATTTTTATAAAATCCATTAATTTCATTATTTATTTTTGTAAATAAAAATTAATTAATTAATTTAGTTTAAATAGGTTTTAACAATAATATATTTTGCAATAAATTAAAATCAAAGTAGAATATTAGGTTTTTAATATTTTCAATCATTCTTATTTTATTTCCTTAATTATAAATAAAATCCAAAAATATTTTCATTTAATTAATTAATTCAATTATTAACTTAGACTAATTTTTAATTCAAAAAATAACAAAAATATTGCTTTCTTTAATAAAAAAAAGGGTCAAAACCCTAAGACACTCCGATTTAATTTTCTCGCGCGCGTATTATTTTTGATCCATATTCCAATATTATAACTGCTTCGAGAATGTAATAGTTTTTAACTTAGGATTTTATTTATTTATTTATCGCTTTTATTTACTTTTCGCAATTTAATTTTAAAGGGTTTTGTTTTTGGCGATGTAAATACCCGACGCCTTGTAATAACTTAGATTCAATTTTCCGCAATTTAATTTATGTATAATATTAACTGTTAGATGTTTGATAACTAGGCAATGCATGACAAGATCAATTTTAATTTAAAATCAACAATAGACCACCCATAACATGTACAAAGATAAATAACTGAAAAACAATACACTCGCACATGCGCACTCTTAGGGTACACCTCACTTGGTTGCCTCGAACGTGGTCATTGAGTATAGGATGTTTTAGAGGTCGCCCTCTTGTCCAAAGATCATAAGTTGCTTCAAAACGGTTGCCTCAGATAAAATGATCTAAGACATTAGGGTTACCGCTAAGGCGTCCTAACGTTGCTTTAGTGACCACACGTCCCTTAATCGAATTGACCCGAAAACTCCAACGACGATGCTACCTACTCCTTAATAGTGGGATAACATTGTCTAAAGGATACTTGTACAGATTAATTCCTTTTTTGAGTAGGTAGATTGGTTCTTAAGTACTTGCTCCTTTTTAAAACAAAACAAAACTTTTCGCACTTACACCCCTTTCAAACAAAAACTCTTTTCAAACCCACAATCAAAAAGAAAAAGCAAACTTTTGAAAACATAATGAGCAAGTACCTAAGAGCCCGTGGATAACCACGGATAGAAAGGGTGCTAACACCTTCCCTTTCTATAATCTACCTTCCGAACCCGAGAAACATCTCAAAAAGGAATTTTTCTGTGCTTTTGTCCTTTCCTGGTTGGATAAAATAAAAGACGGTGGCGACTCTTTCTTACCGCGACATTTTGCAAAAACAAATGCAAAACGTGAACCAGCATATCCAAAATAGTCAGTTCTATTCCCACCGATCACAGAACTGGCGATTCTGGTGGGGATTATATTTAAAGTGAGGTGTACCTTAGGATTAGATCATTGTGTTTTCAATTGTATGTTTTGTATGATTTATCTTTGTGGGCTTGTATCGGAGTTCTATAGATCCTAACCCGGATCTGGGGATACCCTTTAGGTAAGTAGCAATAAACTATGAGGGAATTGTCCGGCGTAGACCGACACGGTTGAAGCAGTAGCTATGTCGGTGTGGCACTTTAGTCTGTACCGATATCCCTTGTGTTGGAACGAGTAGAATATGGGTCTTCTAAGGGGTCATTAAGCACCAACTGACCTTAGAACCTTAAATTGACCAACTTGGCCATAGAACAGTAGCAGTATGCTACACTCATTGAGACTAAACTATCGCGATGATTCCGGCCGCAAGAAAAGGTTGCTAAACTGGAATTATGACCGAATGAGGGTAGTCAGTGATATTGAGATCCTCTAGAACCCGGTTACTATTTTTAAGACAGGTTTAAACCCACTGAACTGAAAGAGGGTAGTACCTAAGCTCCATGCCAGCCTGAAATCTAAGGGCTCTTTTGTGTGACTTGTGTGCCTTTACCATGTTTTCCTTTTGTGGATACTTGTGGTGTGCCTTTACCATGACATCATGACATCATAACATTGCATACATTTTGCATAAAGACTAACCTATTTCAAAGACAAGAGGGTTTCATCTTTGCTCTGTTTTGTAGGTCATTATGATGCCCATGCGTAAGAATACCATCCGGATCAACTTTGTCCAAGTCCCTACCTTGCTTAAAGAGTTGGTTGTCAGGATTCCAGACACTACTTCCTTCATCAGAAGGCATGGTTCTCTTCTCAGTTTGGTCACCTCAAAGTTGGACGAACAAATGATGAGTGTCCTGGTCCAATTCTATGATCCGTTGTACCATTATTTTACTTTCCAGGACTTCCAGCTGGTTCCTACCCTAGAAGAGTTCTCTGAGCTGCTCGGTATCTCTATTCTGGAGCAGACTCCGTTTACTGGTTGGGAAAATACTCTTAAGCCCGAAGAAATTGTTGCAGCCCTTCACTTGACCAAAGAAGAGGTAATGGCTAACTGGGAGACTAGAAGTGGAGCTAAGGGTTTTCTGACTAAGTTCTTGGTTGGCAAGGCTAACTACTTCTGGGACAACTTAGACTTCAAGGCATTCGAGGATATTCTGGCTCTCTTGATTTATGGGTTGGTATTGTTTCCGAATCCTGACACTTTTGTTGATATTAATGCCATAAAGATCTTCATTTCTCAGAACCCTGTACCCACCCTCTTGGGTGACATCCTTCATCAGCTCTATGCTCGTATTGCTCGAAAGCGGGGAACTTTGATGTGTTGTGCTCCTTTATTGTCGAGGTGGTTTATTTCGCACCTCCCGAAGTCAGTGCTGAAAAACAAAGAAGGAATGGGCTGGGCTTATAGGGTGATGTCTCTTTCTAATAATGATATTATCTGGACTCTCAAAGGTATGGATGAGGTGACTATCATTGATCGCTATGGAGAGTATCCCAATGTTCCCTTGCTAGGAACCCATGGAGGAATTTCTTACAACCCATGCTTAGCTCTCCGTCAGTTTGGAAGAGCCAGAAGAGAAGGACCACATGAAATGTTGATGCCTCATATCATCTTTGATTTTCAGGGAGATAGCGACGAGCTACGTCGTAGATTCATAAGGGCTTGGGACAGAGTTCACCAATCTGACCCATATGAGTTGGGTCCAAAGACTTCTCTGCCGATGGAGCCATATCTCAGATGGGTCCGCATCCGTGCCCAGAAGCTAGGTATGCCATATGAAGCTGTCAGGCCTGTTACTCTTGAAGTTGCTAATGAGGAGGGGGTTCTTCCAACTATTCTCCATCCTTATATGCCCACTGATATTGGGACACTGAAGAGGTATTGGATGCAGTTGAGGGACGAACGGGATTCGTATCGGGAGAAGTTCAATGAACAAGAGCAGAAGATCCAGACGCTGACTAGGCAACTGGAGAACGAGAGGATCCTGAATGATTATGTCCGCACTGAGAAGAAGAGACCATGGGAGCATTGATGGACCTTTGAGGATTTCTTTTACAGTTTTTATTTACTTTTCAGTATTTCCATTCTTGTAACGCCTAAGGGCAGTTTGTTGAACAATTTAAATTTTTGAGATTTAAATCTAATAAATTGCGTTTCCTTTCTTGTTTACAAATTTGAATCTCGATTGTCTTTGAAATTATAATCATACGCATTTCATGCCATTCACTCTATAAGCAGGTACCCATTACAGGTCTCTTATCTTCTTCGCTGTTTATTTCAGCAATCATCATGTCTGCTGAACCTTCAACTGAGCAAGCTATCAAGGCCCTCCAGGCCCAGAATGCCCAATTTCAGGAACTGTTCATGAATCTAGCTAAGGGTCAGTAGGACCTGAAGACCTTGATTCTGAAGGAGAAAAAGAAGAAGACGAAGAGGACCATCCTGTTCAATACTGGACGCAGGTTTGGAAACGGGTTGCAGAATGAAGTTGATCTGACCACCTTATTTGGAGGGAAAGATAATCCACAAGAAAGGAGGGCTCCTAGCCCTATGGTCTCCGACAACGAGACGGACTATGATGAAGAACAGTATCCTCCTGCTGAGGATAAGTACAAACAGCTGGAAGACCGTTTGAGCGCTATGGAAATACAGAAGGTGCCCGGTCTGGATTTCGGAGATCTAGGTCTATCATCTGGGGTGGTGATTCCCCATAAATTCAAGGCACCTGCCTTTGCCAAGTATGACGGAGCTTCCTGTCCAAAGCTGCACCTCCGGTCATATGTGAGGAAGATTCAGCCTTACACTGCTGATAAGAACCTATGGATCCATTTCTTTCAAGACAAACTCTCAGGGAGTCAGCTTGAGTGGTTCTATCAGCTGGATGGAGCCAGTATCCTTAGCTGGGAAGATTTGGCTATTGCGTTCTACATGCAGTATCAGTACAACTCCGACCTCGCTCCTACGCATACCCAACTCTAGAGTATGTCAATAGGAACGAGTGAAGGATTCAAAGAGTATGCTCAAAAGTGGTGAGACCTTGCCGGGAGGGTGCAACCACCTTTGGTTGATCGTGAGCTTGTTAACATGTTTCTGGGGACCCTGTCTGGTTCATTCTTTAACCATCTGATTGGAAGCTCTTCGGCTGGGTTTACAGATCTTATTTTGACTGGTGAGAGGATTGAAGTTGGTATTAAGGCTGGGAAGATACAGAAGGGTGCCTCATCGGGCACTGAGAAGAAGCCGTTTAAGAAAGAGTCCAGTGTTGTCTACAGTACAAGAAGACAGAGTAGACCTGAACACCGCCAAGTTGTCAATGCGGTCGTTATTTCAAAACCTGCTGGTGATCCTCAGTATAACAATCAACAAAAAGACGAGAGACCTAAGAGGCAGTTCACTCGTCTCAACATGACTGTATCTCAGATTCTGCCACAGTTGCTGAAGACCAATCTAGTGACTCAGAGGGAACCCCCAAAGAATGCAAATACAACGTCACCAAGGTATAACCCTAATGCCCGCTGCGCTTATCACTCCGATAGCCCGGGGCATAATACAAATGATTGTTGGGCATTAAAGAACAAGATACAAGACTTAATTGATGTGAAGGAGATTGAGTTTGAGGCGCACGAGTGGTCTAATGTTGTGACTTCTCCCATGCCCAAACATGGAGTAAATGCTGTAGAGGAAGACTTGTTTGTAGTTTCTGTGGATGACATTGTTACCCCTCTGATGACTGTCAAGAAGAACCTGTTGCTAGCCAGTTTATTTCCGGGCTGTGGCGAAGGTTGCCATACGTGTTCTGTTTTACCTACTGGTTGCACGTTCCTGAAGTCAGGTATCCAAAACCTGATGGATAGTAAGGAGATCCTGTTTGAGAAGATTGTTGTTCCTTCCATTCCTACTGAAGAATTCGCCATCATTACCATTTTCGACAAATCTTCCTAGGCTCCCTCAAGGAAGCCTGTTAAAATTACATCTGTTCCGAAGATCGCACCTGTGATCATTACTGTTCCAGGGCCCATCCCCTACACCTCTGATAAAGTTGTCCCTTGGCACTACGGGGCTGATGTTTATGTGCTTGGAGTTAGGCAAGAGTTGGATGTTGATACTGGTGTCAGCAATATTACTAGACCTGCTAAAGTCACCCGCAGCGGCAGACTTTTCTCACCTGATATTGCTCCACCAACTGTCCGAAGACCTGTTGTCATTACACCTGCAAGTGTACCTACTGCCATTCCTGATCAAGTTCCTAGTCCTACCCCTGTCGTCGAGTCATCTGACGCTCGGGGCAAAGGGATCACCACTGATGTGCCTTCCCAGACGAAGGCACCAAAGACAATTACTGTTGAAGCTTCCAAGCAGGAGATGGAAGAGATTCTGAAGATTATTAAGAAGAGTGATTATAACGTAGTTGAGCAGCTGGGGCAAACCCCATCCAAGATTTCTATGTTGTCACTATTGCGGTGTTCAGAGGCCCATGCTAAGGCTCTGATTACCTTCCTGAAGACGGCCCACGTGCCGCAAGAGACATCAGCTGATCAGTTTACAAATTGTGTGGTGAATTTAACTGCTGATAATGGTTTGGGTTTCTCCGACGCTGATTTGACTGCTAAAGGGAAGAACCATAACGATGCCCTACATGTCTCCATTGAATGCAGGGGCACTACTCTTGCACATGTACTGGTTGATACTGGTTCCTCATTGAACGTCTTGCCCAAGAAAGCTCTAGACCGGTTGGATTGCGAAGGGTTGGAGCTAAAACCAAGTAACATCGTTGTCGGTGCCTTTGATGGGTCTAAAAGGATGGTGCACGGTGAAGTTGACATTCCAATTAAAGTTGGTTCTTAGGTCTTCAATTCTACGTTCTATGTGATGGATATTCGGCCATCCTACTCTTGTTTGCTGGGTCATCCATGGATCCATAAAGCTGGGGCCGTAACCTCAACACTCCACCAGAAGCTGAAGTACCCGGTCAAAGGGAAGATTGTGACAGTACAAGGGGAGGAAGAGTACATGGTCAACCACCTCAACTCGTTCAGATACGTAGAGATGGATGGGGAGTTCATTGAGACCCCATTTCAGCACTTTGAAGAGGTTCCTCAGACACTGGCATCAGCTGAGACTGTGGTCAAAGATTCTCCTATGAAGATGGCTTCCTTAAAGGATGCCCGGGCTGTTATTGAGAAGGGTGAGTGTGCAAATTGGGGCCGACTTCCTGATTTCACTCTGAAGACTAACAAGTTTGGTTTGGGTTTCATTGTAGAAGCTCAAAGGGTTGTTCAAAGTGCAAGGATCGGAAGACCTCCTGTGTTCATCAGCAACTCGGGAGTAAATGCCATTGAAGATGATGTGGAGGAGTCTGAATTCGACAGCTGGATGTATCCTACGACCAACGGTGGACCAAGCAACTGGACAGTAAAGGACTTCATCCCTATTACTTTTGTTACCCAATAATGAATTCTTTGTTTTGGAATTTGTAACAAACAATGTTTTGAAACTTTATGGCCCGGTGTCTTACCCGGGGCACCATGTCTTCATTTGTGAGGGCTTTTGTGTGCCATTTTCATATATCATTAATAAAAGCATTGGACGTTTTTGCATTTCAAATTTTGCGCTCCTTGTCTTTCTTTATTATATATTGCAAAACAGCTATTTTACAGACACTCACATATACAGGTCCACATCCACTCTTGATCTCACTGGTAACGACTCTGCTACTGCTAGTTATGACTTCTAAAATTCGATCAACTTAGCCGAAGACGAAGGTGAAGATGATTGCGAAGTGCCTGTTGAACTTGCAAGATTGCTACTCCAGGAAGAGAGGGCCATTCAGCCACATGAAGAGCCGGTGGAAATAGTGAATCTGGGTACTAAAACAGACAAGAAGGAAGTCAAGATCGGTGCAAATCTGGAGCTTAGTGTGAAGCAGCGGTTGATTAAGATGCTGCATGACTATGTTGAGATCTTTGTCTGGTCTTACGAAGATATGCCTGAGTTGGATACTGACATTGTGGTTTATCTCCTGCCTACCAAGGAAGACTGCCCTCCGGTAAAACAGAAGGTTCGCCGTATGTGCCCAGTGATGTCTGAGAAAATCAAGGCCGAAGTTATGAAACAGTTTGACGCTGGTTTTATAGCAGTGACTTCTTACCCTCAGTGGGTTGCCAATGTGGTTCCGATACCGAAGAAGGATGGTAAGGTTCGAATGTATGTTTACTACAGGGATTTGAACAGGGCAAGCCCTAAGGATGACTTCCCTCTACCTCACATCGACGTTCTGGTTGACAATACTGCTCAGCACAAGGTATTCTCCTTTATGGATGGTTTCTCCGGATATAATCAAATTAAGATGGCTCCCGAGGATATGGAGAAGACCACTTTTATTACTCAATGGGGTACCTTTTGCTACAAGGTCATGCCTTTTAGGTTGAAAAATGCTGGGGCAACATATCAGCGTGCCATGGTTGCTTTGTTTCATGACATGATCCATCATGAGATTGAAGTATACGTTGACGACATGATTGCAAGGTCCCAAACTGAGGAGGAACACCTTGACAGTCTGTAGAAGCTGTTTGACAGGCTGAAGTTGTACAAACTGAGGTTAAACCTGAACAAGTGCACCTTCGGGGTGAGGTCTGGTAAGCTACTGGGTTTCATCGTGAGTGACAAAGGTATTCAAGTTGACCCTGCCAAAGTGAAAGCCATACAAGAGATGCCAGCTCCCAAGACAGAGAAGGAGGTCAGAGGCTTTCTGGGACGACTGAACTACATTGCCCGATTCATCTCTCACCTGACAGCTACTTGTGAACCAATCTTCAAGCTGCTAAAGAAAGACCAGGTAATACGTTAGAACGATGAATGTCCGGCCTCTTTCGAAAGAATCAAAGAGTATCTCCAAGAGCCACCCATTCTGATGCCACCAGTTGAAGGGAGACCTCTGATCTTATACTTGACAGTACTCGATAACTCGATGGGGTGTGTGCTGGGGCAGCATGACGAGTCTGGCCAAAAAGAGCATGCTATTTATTACCTTAGCAAAAAGTTTACCGACTGTGAGACCCGATACTCACTGCTTGAAAAAGCTTGCTGCGCTTTGGCATGGGCTGCTCGTCGGCTAAGACAGTATATGCTGACCCACACTACTCTGTTGATATCAAAGATGGATCCAATCAAGTATATCTTCGAAAAGCCTGCCTTGTTCGGAAGAATAGCAAGATGGCAGATGATCCTGACTGAGTAGGACATCCAGTATACAACTCAAAAAGCAATCAAGGGGAGTGTATTGGCGGATCATCTGGCACATCAGGCAGTGGATGATTACCAGTCTATGAACTTTGAATTCCCGGACGAGAATATCATGTTGATAACTGACTGTGAGGCACCTGGAACAGATGAAGGACCTGAGGAAGGATCCCGATGGTCTATGTACTTTGATGGAGCTTCGAACACTTTGGGTAATGGCATTGGCGCTGTGATCATATCTCCTAAAGGCTCTCATACTCCATTTACCGCCCGACTATGTTTCAACTGCACCAACAATATGGCGGAGTATGAAGCATGCATCATGGGTCTTCGAGCTGCAATTGACCTAAGGATTAAGTTTCTAAGTGTCTTCAGAGATTCCGCTCTCGTGATCAGTCAGATCAAAGGCGAGTGGGATACGAAACACCCTAATCTTATTCCTTACAAGGAGTATATGTTGACGTTGCTTCCTCATTTTGAGGAGATAACCTTTGAGCACTTCCCTAGAGAGGAGAATCAGTTGGCGGACGCGCTGGCTACGATGTCTAATATGTTCAAAGTCAATTGGGACAACGAGGCTCCCCAGATCATTATTAAAAGATTGGATGAACCTGCACATTGCTGTGATCTTGAGACTGAAGAGGTAACAGAAAAGCCCTGGTTTCACGAAGTAAAAAGGTACCTTGAAGCTCAAGAATACCCCGAGGGTGCATCTGTTAATGACAAGAAGTTTCTGAGGAGGTTCGCGGCAAAGTTCTTCATCAGCAATGACATCCTTTACAAGCGTAACCATGATTCAACCTTACTGCATTGTATGGATAAGATTGAAGCAGAAAGGATCATGGCAGATCTTCATGAAGGTACTTTCGGGACTCATTCCAGTGGACATACCATGGCAAAGAAAATCCTTTGGGCAGGATATTATTGGTCCACAATGGAAGCCGAATGTTATCAGCATTCTCGGACATGTCACAAGTGCCAAGTCTATGCTGATAAGGTGCACATACCTCTGGTTCCTCTGAACATCTTGACATCACCTTGGCCTTTTGCAATGTGGGGTATTGATATGATTGGCGAGATCAGACCTACGGCATCCAACGGGCATCATTTCATCCTGGTAGAGATTGATTACTTTATGAAGTGGGTTGAAGCAGCTTCCTTTGCTACGGTAACCAAGAACGTCGTGGCACGGTTCATTCAGCATAACCTGATCTGTCGATACGGTGTACCAGAGAGGATCATTATGGACAATGGTACCAATCTCAACAACAAGATGATCACCGAGCTCTGCGAGCAATTCAAGATACAACTTCACAACTCTTCTCCCTACCGGCCGAAGATAAATGGGGCTGTAGAAGCAGCAAATAAGAATATTAAGAAGATCGTGCAGAAGATGACAGTGACATACAAAGACTGGCACAAGATGTTACCATTTACTCTTCATGGGTACTGTACCTCAACACGAACATCAACAGGGGCAACACCCTATTTCTTGGTATATGGCATGGAGGCAGTCTTGCCCATTGAAGTTCATATACCCTCTCTTCAGATCATGAAGGATGCAGGTTTGAGTGAAGATGACTGGATGCAGACCCGACTTGATCAGCTAAACCTAATTGACGAGAAGAGACTCACTGCTATTTGTCATGGTCAGATGTACCAAAAACAGATGATCAAGGCATTTAACAAGAAAGTCAGACGACAAGAGTATCAAGTTGGGGACCTAGTAATCAAGCGCATTATCTTACCTCAAGGTGATCCCAGGGGCAAATGGACCCCTACTTACGAAGGGCCATTTGTGGTTAAGAACATTTTCTCAGGAGGAGCAATGATTCTAACCACCATGGATGGTGACGACCTTCCTTACCCCGTCAATGCAGACATAGTAAAAAGATACTACGCCTAATCAAAGACCCGCTAGGTTAACTGGCCTAGGCAAAAATAAGGGCTTCCCGGCGAACCAAAAGGGTTCGGGCAAAAATAAGGGATGAAATTGAAAAAAAAATCTGTACACCCGGCAAGTTGAAAACCTGAAAAGGCGGCTTGGGCAAAAATGGGTATCCCGGTGGACTGAAAACCCGAAAGGGCGGTCCAGGCAAAAGTTAGGGATTAAAGCGTAACACTATGTCTCATTGGATCACCGCGCATCCAGACTTCGGCATCAACTATCAGGCTCGGACGACACCAATCAATCAGATTCATCTTCAACTAAGCAGCAAAGTGATGAGATGCTTGAAGATATAAAGGCAATAGCAGAGTTGGAACCCAGTGGGATTATTCACATAGCTGTTTTGTTTCTTTTTTCATAAACTGTATAAATTCTATTTGTTCGGCGGCATTCTCTTACTAGGACGTCAGCCTCTTGTACAAAAACGCTTATTTACAGGCCAAACTTCAAAATCAATACAAATTCATTTTCAGACAAATTTCAAATTGTTTTTCCTTTATCTGTTTTGTTTTGCAAAGAACGTCCAATGTTCATTTTTGATATATGCATTTGACATTAATTGTTGCTCATAAATATTTACATGAGAAACAAAGGACGAATTACGGGTAATATCAGAAGCAGGGGCAATAAGAATTGTTCGAACTGTCTAGTTGCTATGTCTACCAAGGTACCAAGGTAGGTTCAGCTGAAGAATATGACTAAGATACCGTCACTCCCCGCAGAGTAAAACAGTAATGGTAGATCTCCCCAGTTGAGACTTGCAACCATGAACAAATCAACAATACTCTCCCCAAGCAGAATTAGTCTACCATCAGCCCTAAAAAGGTTTGGTATCCCCAGAAGATCTTAATATTCCCCAACGGAGTATAAAGACATTCCCAAGCAAGTATAAGAATACCCCCGACAGTCTTAATATTCCCCAACAGAGTATAAGAATGTTCCCCCGGAGGAATACAAGATATCCACAGTGGAGTCATTTCCCCAGCGCAGTCTAAAAAGCTTTCCCAACAGAGTTGAATCATCTTCCCCAGTAGATTCCGGAAGCTTATCCCCTGCAGAGCGCAAATAAATCTCCCCAGCCAAATTCAGAGGGTTATCCCCACAGGAGTCTAACTGGGTTATCCTCAGCAAGTTGCAACTGAAAGATCATCCCCATCAAAATTCTTTCTTTCCCCCTGGCAGGACTTCAATCCTCAACAAATTCAATATTACCAGCAACGGTAATCCATCTCCAACGGAGTTCATCGTTGAAATCCCCAGTAGAGTGTATCAGCGGAATCCCCAGTGGAGTTTATCGTTAAAATCCTCAGCAGAGCATCTCTTCCCCACAGAGTAATTCCCCTCAGAGTAATCTCTTCCCCAGTTTATTCCCCAACGGAGTTGTCCTATCCTACAGGTTTATCATCTTCGTTCATCATTCCCAGCGGAAACGAAGAACTCAACTCTATTCTCCAGCAGCTCTGGGATTTATTTTCCCCATCTAAAACATTGCATGTCCATACATCATGCTACATGCATATACGCATCAATACCATACAATCTCATTTATTTTGAGAACATCATTGCCTGATACATATCATGCGTTACATACAGCTAACCTTTACCTTTCAGGAAAGATACAATCAAAATTCAAGTTATGTAGCCCGGGTACGACCAGATAGTATCTTGATTTCTACAGCATATTGTGAAGCCCGATTTACGACCGGATAATAATGTCAGACTACCACAAAGCCTGGATTACGACTAGATAGTGACATCTCTCAAAAGTAAGCTATAAAGCCCGGAGAACGACCAGATAATAGTTTATTTCCCAGTGAGCCGTGAAGCCCGGATTACGACCGGATAGCAGCTCAGTAAACACCATGAAGCTTGGATTCGACCAGATAGTGGTATATCATAAACACAAGCCTTGAAGCCCGGATCACGACCGGATAACAACTCAGTAAGTTATTGTGAAGCCTGAATTACGACCAGAAAGCAATATAAGACCATGAAACCTGGATTACGACCAGATAATGATATAAGATGTTGTGAAGACTGGGTTACGACCAGATAGCAACCAAAAGTACTATGAAGCCTAGATTTCGACCAGATAGTGGTATGATACACTGTGAAGACTGGATTACGACTAGATAGCATTAAGGGACACTGTGAAGCTTGGATTCAGACCAAATAGCAGTTTACCTAGCCAGTTACTGTGAAGCCCGGATTCGACCGGATACTAGTAAACCCAACAGTCAAAAGGAAGCCCGGATGCGACCGGATAACCACTTGATTTGTTTTGAAGCCTGGATTCTGACCAAATAAGAAGTAAGGTATTGTGAAGACTGGATTACGACTAGATAGCGGTACAAGACATTGTGAAGCTTGGATTCAGACCAAATAGCAGTTTACATGGACAGTTACTAAGAAGCCCAGATTCGGCCGGATATTAGTGTACCCTAAATTCAAGTTGAAGCCCGGAGGCGACTGAATAACCTCTTGATTTGTTCTAAAGCCTGGATTTCGACCAGATAAGACGTGAGATATTGCAAATCCTGGATTACGACCGGATAGCTAGTTTTAATCTCATCTCCCCAGTAAGTCACTGTAAAGCCTGGATTACGACCGAATATCATTCGGTCTTATCACTATAAAGCCTGGGTTGCGACCAGATAGTAGTTCACTCTCAACAGCGATGATTCCTCAGTAGAATAACGGACGACCGAAGCTCCTAAAGTTCTATTTCTCCTAAGACAAAGAACAACATTCCCCAGCGGAATCTCCCTCAACAACAGGTATACAAGTTCTCTCTAAGGAATCTCTTACGCGATCGACACTCCTTCGGATAGCATCATTAAGCCCATCTCCCATCATCAATCCCCAAATGGCATTTGTAAGCCCATTCCCGACGTCACAATGCTGATACCACTTCATGCGAGTGCAAATTTCTGGGCACTCTAGTGTTCAATCATCTTCCACCTTTGGATCACGAAAGGCCCGAACGCCAATCTACATCCTCAGGTTTAAGAAGATTGAACAGGGGCAACTGTTGTACCCCAAAATTTTCCCTCCCATATTTCTCAAGACATGTCAAGAATTATCTCCAAGTTGTTCAAAATGGCTCAAGAGTTGGACAGTCAAATCACCTCCTAAGGCAGTCAGTTCAAAATTAGGGTTTTGTGTTGCATCAAGTTCCTTACATCCAAATGACCTCAAGTTCTCCCCAATGTCCTAATATGTTCATAAGTTCATCCATGTCAAATTTCAAGCCTTGCAGAGGAAGTTTGGTCAGTCAATTGCTCAAGAGGTCCAAAAATCGACTGTGCTAAGGCAAAAGTCAACTGTGACCCAAATACAGTCAAACCTCAAGTTTTTTTTGTCAACATTCACATTTTGAAGGATAATTCATCATTTGATCAAGGGTTTATCATGATTCATCAAGTATTGCTCAAAATTCATCAAGATTCAAAAGTTGCTAAATTAGGGTTTTGTAGGAAAAGTCAACTCAACTTTGACCAAGCATAACTTTCTCATACTTTATGAGAAATGACCCATCAAGAAATGCTCTCACAAAAAGTTACAAATTTGGACATTATAGGTCATTTTTGAAAGTCAACAAAAACACATTTTTTGCCAAAGCTTATAACTTGAGC
This sequence comes from Vicia faba, assembly GCA_948472305.1. Taxonomy (NCBI): domain Eukaryota; kingdom Viridiplantae; phylum Streptophyta; class Magnoliopsida; order Fabales; family Fabaceae; genus Vicia; species Vicia faba. The sequence continues at coordinate 824,018,632 of OX451737.1, read as the reverse complement.
ATGGAACATCAAATGAGATGAGACCAAAAGTGTTGATTAAAGGACATCTCAAGGCTTCTAAAAAGTCGAGGAATACCTCCAAAAGTTCAAAATTGAAGAAGTTATGCATTGTTGAAGTTGGGCATTTTTCCAAATTTGCCAAAAGTCAACTATCCTCAAAACTCCAATTTTTGACAAAAGGGCCCACTTTTTTCCACTTGATATGGTCTTGTCATGTCACACACGTGTCCCATATTTGATTTCATGGTCATTCATTTATTTTTCTATTTTATTTTATTATTGATTTAATTCATTTTTAATCAATAATAAATCAAATAAAATCTAAAAATTTATGAAATAATATCTTTGTGATTGGTACAACTTTCAATTGTCATGATTCATCAAATCAATTTGTATCAAGGCTTATTCATGCATAAAAAATCAGATTTGAGCTATTTTGGGAAGTTTGATAATGGTGATCAAAATCAAATCTTCCATCTTCAATGCATATGGACAAAGGCCCAAGTTTTGACCTAAATACATTCTATAACACTTGTATAAGCCATGCATAGCAAGAACACACACAAAGCATTGCTGAAACGGCCAGAAGAACTTTGAAAAAAAGCTTGAAAACTTGGAATCTGAAAGCCATCTTGGAGCTCGATACAAAGCAAAAGCTTGACATAGCTCTCTTCCCTGACATCTCCTAAAGCTGTAGCAATCAAAACCAGCCCTTTAGACGCCATCAATTGCACTGTAAGTCATCACGAACCAAGCTCTGAGCATGGAATCCAAATCTCCAATTCTTGCATCTTTTCTTTAAAATCTTGGCATATTTGTGTTTGTTGTTTGATTTAGAACGTTTTGGCATTATTCAATTTTATTTTTAGAACTTGTATCATGATGCCCGAACCTAGGGTTCTTGTTCTTGTTTTTTAGGCCTTTTTGATACAGGCAAAATCAATGCTAATGATGGGTATAGGGACAACCAGGAGGAAGAGACGAACGCATTGGTACTCTTAGGTTTCGTTTATATGGCCTGGGGGAGATTTTTGAAATACCCTACGAATCTTCCTGCGGATAAAAATCCGCAGGTAAACGAACCAGGGATGCGTCGGGGAAGACGATTACGTGGCTTAGTGTCATTGGCTTGTTTAAATTATTAGCGCGTTTTTTATTTTTCAGGGCATAATTAATTGTTTTGAATATAATATTTGTTTTCTATTCCAATAACAAAGAAGCAACATGGATGAGTTGGTAAGCACGCTATGGCAAAACCCCTTGGGACCTGGGTTCGAATCCCAGGTCCCCCAAAACGCTTATTATTATTTTCTTGCAGCTATTCCAGTGGATCTTCAAGCATAAAGACCACCATACGCCTCAAAAGTCAACACGCCTGGTATCTTCAGATCTAGATCCAATGGCCACAGATGAAGGACTACCATGATCTCCAGTCAACAGGCATGTGGGCGATTCAAAAGGTCAAACAGGCTGGAGCGTTAATGGGCCAACTAATTGTTGATTTCACACCCAGATTCAGGCCCACACCCCCCCTGAGTATTTCTTTTAATTTCTATATCTTTTTATTTATTTACTTATTTTATTTAATTAATTACTAACCCATTAATTTTTTCTCATAAAAAATCAGAAACAACAAAAATAATATTTTTATAAAATCCATTAATTTCATTATTTATTTTTGTAAATAAAAATTAATTAATTAATTTAGTTTAAATAGGTTTAACAATAATATATTTTGCAATAAATTAAAATCAAAGTAGAATATTAGGTTTTTAATATTTTCAATCATTCTTATTTTATTTCCTTAATTATAAATAAAACCCAAAAATATTTTCATTTAATTAATTAATTCAATTATTAACTTAGACTAATTTTTAATTCAAAAAATAACAAAAATATTGCTTTCTTTAATAAAAAAAAAGGGTCAAAACCCTAAGACACTCCGATTTAATTTTCTCGCGCGCGTATTATTTTTGATCCATATTCCAATATTATAACTGTTTCGAGAATGTAATAGTTTTTAACTTAGGATTTTATTTATTTATTTATCGCTTTTATTTACTTTTCGCAATTTAATTTTAAAGGGTTTTGTTTTTGGCGATGTAAATACCCGACGCCTTGTAATAGCTTAGATTCAATTTTCCGCAATTTAATTTCCGTATAATATTAACTGTTAGATGTTTGATAACTAGGCAATGCATGACAAGATCAATTTTAATTTAAAATCAACAATAGACCACCCATAACATGTACAAAGATAAATAACTGAAAAACAATACACTCGCACATGCACACTCTTAGGGTACACCTCACTTGGTTGCCTCGAACATGGTCATTGAGTATAGGAAGTTTTAGAGGTCGCCCTCTTGTCCAAAGATCATAAGTTGCCTTGAAACAGTTGCCTCGGATAAAATGATCTAAGACATTAGGGTTACCGCTAAGGCGTCCTAACGTTGCTTTAGTGACCACACGTCCCTTAATCGATTTGACCCGAAAACTCCAACGACGATGCTACCTACTCCTTAATAGTGGGATATCATTGTCTAAAGGACACTTGTACATATTAATTCCTTTTTTGAGTAGGTAGATTGGTTCTTAAGTACTTGCTCCTTTTTAAAACAAAACAAAACTTTTCGCACTTACACCCCTTTCAAACAAAAACTCTTTTCAAACCCACAATCACAAAGAAAAAGCAAACTTTTGAAAACATAATGAGCAAGTACCTAAGAGCCCGTGGATAACCACAGATAGAAAGGGTGCTAACACCTTCCCTTTCTATAATCTACCTCCCGAACCCGAGAAACATCTCAAAAAGGAATTTTTCTGTGCTTTTGTCCTTTCCTGGTTGGATAAAATAAAAGACGGTGGCGACTCTTGCTTACCGCGACATTTTGCGAAAACAAACGCAAAATGCGAACCAACATATCCAAAACAGTCAGTTATATTCCCACCGATCACACTTAACATGAGCCTCAGAGCAGAGTAGGAGAGCTAGCATGGAGATCTTTGAAGGGGTCTGCCCTAGCTGCTCCACGACATCGTAATCGTTCTTCTTAATTATCTTTAAGATTTCTTCCATCTCTTTCTGGGTGGTCTCGGGGATTACCACAGTTTGAGCCTTCATCCTGACATGCGCTTCTAGTATCCCCTTACCTTTGGTAGTAATATCAGAGGGGCTAACTTCAGGAGCATCAAGTTCTTCAGTTACTGGGCTTGGCACAAATGGCTTGACAGGCACATAAACTCTCGAGGGTCCGAAGACTTCCCGTGGAGGAGCAATCTCCGGAGAGAAGACCTTCCGCTGCGAGTTATCTTGCTCATTCCCGCAATATTCCCTATATCGGGGGTTTCATCATCGGAATTCTCTTGGACTGATTCAATCTGCTTGATACCATGGTAGAAGATTTCTCCTCCGTAGTTCCATGGTATCGTCTTGTTAGATTTATACGGGACAGGCCCCAACATGATGATTTTCAATGGCACAAACTTAGGATCAGGCGTGATCTTAACAGGTCTTTTGCAGGTCTTGGAAAGATCGTCGAAGATGGTTATTATAGCAATGTCATTGGTTAAAGCAACAAAGGTAGCAAGAGTATCATGAGTGATAGTATCAATAGGAGTCTTTTGAAAGAGGATCTCTTGGGTATCCATCAAGCGTTGGATGCCTGATTTCAACAGTGGGCAGTCAGCTTGTAAGTTTGAACAAAAGTAACAGTCTTTTCCGCAGCCTGGGAATATCCCTGCTCTCATCAAATTCACTTTAATCACTGGTAACGGAGTCAAAAGATCAGCAATATTGGTAACATGAAGGTCTTCCATAACGGCATGAACATTATGACCGTGCTTGGGCATCGGGGCAGAAATCACATTCGTCTTTTCGGGCGCATCGAATTCTACCTCCTTGGCATCTATTAAGTCTTGGATTTTGTTTTTTAGAGCCCAACAGTTGTTGGTATCATGCCCTACACTGTCAGAGTGGTATGCACATTTTGCATTGGAGTGATAATAAGGAGAAGAGGTATTGGGGTTCTTCGACGCTTCTTTCAAGTTGGTAAGATTCAGCTTTAACAGATGAGGGAGGACTTGAGCCGGTGTCATATTGATTCGGGTGAATTGCCATTGTGGCCTTTCTACCTTTTGTTGATTAGATCTTGGCTGATTGCTTCGAGGTTGATCGGTTGAAGAGTTTTGGATCATCACAGCCCCCACCGTTGGCCGACGCTCGGTTCTTCCTTGATTTCTCTGATTGTGAACAGCATAAACTTCCTTCCTAGCTGGAAAGGTCTTCTTAATAGCAGTTGAAGCGGAGGCATCTTTCTGAATTTCACCACTTTTAATGCCAGCCTCGACCCTTTCACCGGTCAGAATTAATTCGGTGAATCCTGCAGAGGAACTCCCGATTAAATGATTGAAGAAAGGGCCAGATAGGGTCCCTAAAAACATGTCAACCAGCTCTCTATCCAACAATGGTGGCTGCACCCTTACAGCCAAGTCCCGCCACTTCTGGGCATACTCTTTAAATCCCTCATTAGAAGCCATACCCATACTCTGTAGTTGAGTACGAGTAGGTGCTAAATCTGCATTGTATTGGTATTGTCGGTAGAAAGCAGCAGCTAAATCTTCCTAGTTATGAACATCCGACCTCTCAAGTTGATAAAACCAGTCCAATTGTGTGCCTGACAAACTGTCTTGAAAAAAGTGGACCCAAAGATCCTTATCAGAGGAGTGAGGTTGGATTTTTCTGACGTAGGATCTCAGATGCATCTTTGGACACGACAGACCGTCATACTTAGCAAATGTAGGAACTTTGAACTTGGGAGAAATGACGATCCCAGCGACCAACCCTAGTTCTTCAAAATCTAAACCAGGTACCCTTTGCAACTCCATGGCTGCCAACCGATCCTCAAGATTTTTATACTTATCATCCGCGGGGGATATTGCTGTTCGGAGTAATCTTCATCCTCTTCCTCTTCTTCTTCTTCAGCCTCAGATTCGGAGGGCACTGCAGCTCCTTTACCTTTACCAGCCCCTTCATCAGACGTTGAGGGGAACTCGAGAATCCTTCTAGCCTGGTTTTCAAACCTTCTTCCCATAGTGTCCATACCAGTCCTTTTCTTCTTTTTCTCTTTATCTTTCTCCAACAGTGCTTTAAGGTCCTCTTGACCCTTTGCTAAGGTCATGAGGAGTTTCTGGAATTGCGAATTCTGTGCTTGCAGATCCTTAACCGTCTGCTCCAAATCCATCTTGCTGAAATAAACAGCAGAGAGATAAGGAAACATGGTGTGAAGACCTGTTTATACATATGATGAATGATATGTTATTCATGTAAGGCATTCAAGAATTCAGAAATTCAAATTTGTTGCAAACAAAAAGAACACACGTCATATTAAGAAGAAATTTGTTAGTACATAAATGCCCCATGGGCAAAATATTACAAAATTCTTAATGTAAAAAGACATTGCGCATCCTCTTTGACGCGATGTAAGTGTTGAGAGTTTCCTCCTCATGAAGTCGGCGGGTAAGCTCCAAAACCTTCTTCTCACTGGCATAGAAGCTGGCTTCAAAAGTATTTCGTTCTTCCTTGAGCTTGATCCAACTCTTTTGTAATTCTTCCAATGATGTTGGCATGTCAGAATGTAGGAGGGTGTATGGAACCTCTCCTTCCATAACACGCTCTTTGATCACGGGGAGAATGTGAGGATATGGCATCATAAGATTCTTGGCGTGGGTTCGTACCCACTTGAGGTAAGGCTCAAGGGGGATGGAATTATTGTGCCCCAGTGTCTTACTATCCACTTTGTTGGGCATCCTCCATGCTCGGATAAACCTTTGTCGAAGTCCTTGAGCGTCATTGTCGAAGTCAAAAACTAGGTCAGGAATCAGCATATCATGAGGACCATCTCTCCGGGCATATCCAAATTGCCTTAGGGCTAAACAGGGGTTGTAGGTAATGCCTCCCCTAATGCCAAGTAGTGGGACATTAGGTAATTCTCCGCAACGATCAATGATGATAACATTTTCTCTGGACCGAGAACACCAATGAACATCAGAATGTGTGAGGGTCATCAACCGTTGTGACCACCTTAAACCCTGCTCATTCTTCAAAACTGTTTGGGGAAGGTGAGAAATAAACCACCTTGCTATAAGAGGAGTAGAGCACATGATAACACCTCTTTTCCTCATTGTTCGTGTGTAAAATGAGTGTAGGATGTCCCCAAGCAATGTAGGTACAGGATTCTGAGATATGAAAATCTTGAAAACATTCACATCTATAAGTTGATCAGGGTTTGGGAACAAGACCAACCCATAGATGAGAAGTGCTACAATCTCCTCAAAAGCTTATAGATCTAGAGAATTCCAGCAGTCTTGTGCCTTCTCAAACAGAAACTTTGCCAAAAAACCCTTGACACCGCTTCTGGTTTCCCAATGACCTTTGATATCAGATGGTTGCAAGTGTAAGGCTTGAGCAACATATTCAGGCTTTGGTTCTTTTTCCGCACCGTTGTAGGGTAATTAATGAAGAATAGGAATCCTCAGGAGTTGAGAAAATTCCTCCAAAGTAGGTACTAGTTGGTAATCAGGGAATGTGAAACAGTGGTGTATGGGGTCAACGAAATGGAAGAGAACTTTCACCATGTCTTCTTCAATGTTGGAGTTGACCAAGTTGAGGAGTCTACCATGTCTTTCACTGAAGAGAGAATTCTCTGGAATCTTGGAAGTGAGCTCTTTGAGTTGAGGAGGGATTCTCACAAGGTTGACTTGAATTGTTTTACTGCGAAGAGATTCCATGACCTATAAAACAAGAACAAAGATGAAGATCCAAACCCTTGAAATGGTTAGTGGATGCATATGATGCTTTATGATGTTCATGATGTATGCACAAGCACATGTACAAACAAGTCACACAAGTTCCTAGTTTCAGGCTTGCATGAGGTTTCATAGGTAAATACCCTCTTGAAGTTAGTCGGCTCAACCTGTCCTATAAATAGTAACCGGGTTCTAAGGAGCTCAATATCCCTGGATTATTTTCTATATTCATTGTTTTGGTTTAGCCACTTAACTGGCGACCAAAATATTCCAAGAAAACAACCATCAATGAGTGTAGTATCGAGTATCTACCAACTTCGGACTGCACCAAAGCCGGTCATCTCACTACCCCTAATAAGGCCAAGATGGTCAAGTAAGGTTCTAAAAGTTCATTAGTGCTTTATGACATCACTCAGCGGCCCCGTATTCTCTTTGATTAACTCAAAGGCTACCAGTACTCACAAATATGTCGCACTAATATAGCTATTGCTTCAACCATGTCGATATACCCCGCACAGTTTCCACAATGTATTGCTATTTACCTATGAATGTTTCCCAAATCCGGGTAGAGGATTTCAAGCCCAAACAAGAGAACCAAATGTAAAGCAATCAAAGCAATCAAGATAAGCATGCAAAGGTGATCTAAACCCTAAGGTTACTCCACTTTTAGAATTTTCCCCAGCAGAGTCGCCAGTTCTGTGATACGGTGGGAGAACTGACTTGAGGTTTCGCGTTTGTGTTCACAAATGTTTCGGTTTAGCAAGAGTCGCCACCGACTTTTTATTTTATCCTAAGGAAAGGTCAAAAAGCACAGGAAAGACCTTTGAGATGTTTTCTTGGGTTCAGGGAGTAGATTATGAAAAGGGAAGGTGCAAGCACCCTTTTTATCCATGGTTATCCATGGGCTCTTAGTTACTTATTTAGATCACTTGCCTTGCTTTTCAATTGTTTGAAATGGTGCTTTTCAATTGTTTGAAATGGTGCTTTGTGTGTGATTTTGAAAGATATTTTGAAAAGAGGCCATCGTTGTGGCAACCTTTGTAATGATTCTTGTTGGAATGTATACAAAGGTGTTTTTGTCTTTTGAAAAGATTTCAATGTTTGAAAGTTTGATTTGGGAAATGTTTTGAAATTGTGTTGTGAGGTGTGTTTTGAAAAATAGCAAGGATGTTTTTGCAAGATTTTGATCAAGTAACTAAGAGCTATCTACCCTATTGTACTCAAAGATCTTTCTTATGTTTTTAACCCTTTTGACAGTGTTGTTTCACCATTGCATTTGGTGAACAACCTTGTGTTAGGATGTTAAACGGGACAGACGCGGGTCATCGTATAGACCATGATAGCAATTGTGTTAGGTATCTTTGGCAATTTTCTTGAGGGACTTGATCATTTTTGTTTAGGCAACCAAGATAGCATCATCGATGGACTATGATCTTTTGTTTTTTGTTTTGTTTTGCCAAAGTACCTAACATGCATACCATGGCCCATTTTTTAAGGCAACAAGTGGATTGTAACCCTAGGGGTGCAAGTGTGCATTGTGTTTGATTTTCATGCATTTTTGTCTTTGATTAGGTCAAACTATTTGTTAATTTGGGTTTTTGCATACAAACCTTAATTCTCTAATCATGGCATAATTGAAAGCGTAAAGTGCTAGAATTTAAAATTCTAAGCTATTACAACATGATTATAGGGATGGGGGTACAATTTTGAATGAGGGGTATTTGACAAGAAATATAAACCCTAGTTTACTATTACATCCAAATTGAATTATAATGCATAAATGGGCAATATTTAATTAAACAAAATAAATAAATATTAAATAAAATGCATTATGCAAAAAAGAATTTTTGTTTGTTTATGTATGTAAAAGTATTTTTAATATAAAAAGTATAAAGAAATAAAATAAAAAGATTAATTTCATTTGTTTTAAGGGTAAACCCTAATTTCTTTAAAAAATAAATACTATATATTATTTTTTTATACAAAAAATATATTAATATGTGTAAAAATGAAATATACTTAAAAAAAGGCATTTTTTAGTATAAATAATAATAAAAATAAAAGTGTAATATTTTTGTATTTTTATTCTAAGTATTTAATAAAATAAAAGTATATATATATATATATATATATATATATATATATATATATATATATATATATATATATATATATATATATATATATATATATATATATATATATATATATATATATATATATATATATATATATATATATATATATATATATATATATATATATATATATATATATATATATATATATATATATATATATATATATATATATATATATATATTGGGCCAGGGGGTGTAAAACTGAAAATAGGGGTGTTAGAAGCAAGCAGGCCAAGCCCAGCCCACCACTTCATCTTCTTCCTCCAGCACATTTGAAAAACGTGCGCCTGCTGTACAAACTTGAACATCCTGAAAATGTGATCTTTTGCCAAAACTCACAACATCAAACTTGTAGAGAATTTCAATACGATTCTAACCATATAAAGCATTAATCTTAACTCTCAAAGACCAGAGAGAATTTCTCTGGCCCTAAAATCTGACCTAGTTTTTTCAGCATGTTCATGGATGAAATTCTCCTAGCACACTTAATATAAATGAAAGTTGAGCATATGTATGACTTCCTAGCAATGAACACTACATTTTTTATTCACAAACCTAAAGCTAAATGTTCCTAAATAGAGAGATAGAAAGTGATGAAAAACCTGTTTCAGTTGGATTCGTGTAGGGCAATGCAGTGCTTCTCAACAAGTTTTGAGGTGTCTGGTAGCTTGCCTGAACTTCACTTGATCTTTTCCAATAGGTAGCTTGCCTTGAATGTCCCTGAATCAACCTCTAGAACTCAACCCGCACAAGCTTGAAATAAAAATGGTGAACACTGTAAATGGAGTTAGAGTTGGCAATTGAGGTTTGGGATAGCTTGAGTGAGTTAAATGGAAGGTGTTTGAAGCAAAAATGAGCAAAACGCATGAGCCAAATGAGCTATGGCACTCAAGTTACAACACCTGCCCTGTTTTGCCAAAGAAGTGTGATTTTTGGCTATGGGAGGTTTTAAGGCTCAAGTACTCGTGTTTTTTTCTCAAAGGGTTGTGTGAAAGTTGTTTGTAATGTTTGTGTAAGCTAACAATGGCTGGTTTTCAAGTTTGCAAGTGTTTGGACAATTTCTTGTTTTTGAAGCAAAGATGTGGAAGTTGGTCTTACAGGCATGTACAAGCCATATAATATGCTGCATACAATCCTCTTGGTTGCTGGAATTTGTGGATTTGATTTGGCTTCTGAGATCTTGGCCCTATGCTTCAAAGATCATGGTTTGACATAAAGTATACCTTTTCAAAAATGGAAATGCACCTTTTTCTACTTAGGGCTTAGTTTTGTGTACAATGCCCAAATGACCAAAACAAATGCTTAGACTGATGGATTTGAATTTAATTAAGGAGTGTGAATTGGTTTAGAGGCCTGCAAACTAGTACAAAGCATGCTGGTTTGAAAATGTCACTTGAGTGAACATGAATTTGCCATGGATACAAAGTGAGTTTTTGCCAACTTCAAGCATTTGATTCTCCCTAACCACAAATGTTTTTGAGGAGTTCTTGGACAATTTGGAAAGCTTGCAACATTCTATATAATCCATATTTGAAATGAAACTTGATACTCCAAGTGGAACTATGTGAAAAATGGCCAAGAAGATGGGTCAAAATCCTGCCTAAACTAGGGCAAAATTTCTCTAAGTTAAAAGTTTTAGGTACCCTTGTTCCAAAAATCATAACTTGAGATCCAAGCTTCTTTTGAGAAAACTTTGTGAATCAAAGTTGTAGACTTTGTTGAGGACTACAACTTTCATGTTGTAAGTTTTGTTTGAATCCATTTTCATCTTGGTGAAAATGTGGGTCAAAGTTAGGAAAAATTAAGAAAATTTCATAACTTAGAAAATTTCTAAGTTATGAAAATTTTCAATTTCAAACCCTAATTTGCAATTTTGGGTTTCTTGATGAACAAGTTTCATAATTTGACACATCTTGATGAAAAATGACCCTTGGAACTTGATTTTGACCAAAAAGTCAAAGTTTGACTTTTCAGTGTACAGTCAAATTTTGATCAGTTGACTGAAAAATTCATCTGTCAATCCCATGCATTTGAGATCTTTTGAACTTGTTGAATAAGTCAAGATGATGTAATTGAGTCCTTGATTCCATGGTTGAGCTTAATTTTCCATTTTCTAGGTCAAACAGTCAAAAATTGCCTTTGTACAGTCAAAACCCTAAAAATGACCATTTTGCCCTTTTGGTGATCTGATCAAATTTATTGTGCAATTGTAGTCCAACCTTGATCAAATGGTTCATATGAGTTCATAATGTTGATGTGGGTCAAAATTCATGAGGTTTGACTGTAAATTGGCCTCAATTGACTTTTTCCCCAATACAACTGATTTCTAGGTCAACTGTCCACTTGACTGGGCAAAAATTTGATTCAAGGCTTGAAACTTGGTATGGACAAACTTATGAATCCAAAAAGAAGTATGAAAGTCACTTTGAGCATTGAAGGTCCAAAAATCCTTGTGCAAACTCGAACCCTAATTTAGGTCAACAACGCAAGGAGGTGTCTTGAGCAGAGCAAACCCTAGCTTGATCTTGAGTTCCAAGAGCCTTGTGATGAGAAATGTTGATAAAAAGAGAGGTCAAATTTTTGGGTACAACAATAAGGGATTAACTTCCTTATTTCTCTAGTGTTTGGGAATTTGAAACAAGGTTTGTACATCATCAACAAAGTTTTATTAGAAAGCATACCAACAACAGTTATGGGTATTTCATTTTCATCATCCTCCCTCCAATCTTTGCATAAACAAAAGTTTGATAAAAAAAGTAAACAGGAGATATATATTTGAAAGCAATAAATGAAAATGAATTGAATCAAAATAATGCAATACTCATTTCATTAAAATTAACATAGAAATACAAACAAAGTTTGAAAGCAACAGTCAATGCAATTAAAGAAAAATACAAACAGAAAGAAACATGGCCTAGTGACTAATCAGTAACAAGGATGAGCTGTCATGTCTGAAACACTGGCTTTAGGAAGATAGGATGGCACTAACTACAGTTTCACTTGTCATGCTCTGGAAAGGGATCGTCGACAACATTTGGAGTAACAACTTATTATTTGTCCTCTGACCAAGTCTTACACTCTAGCCTTCAGTGCATAGCAGTTTTCAAAATCATGACCTGCAGCTCCCTGATGGAACTCACAGTGGAGGTCAAAATTGAATCTGATTGAAAAAGGATCTGGAGGAGTTAAAGAACTTTTTGTGATCAAACCTAGCTGAACCAAGTGAGGATACAATGCAATGTAGGTCATTGGAATAGGGTCAAACTGAGTCCTAGTCCTTGTATTGCGGTTCTGATTTTGTCCGACAGCCTGACGTTGGGGAACCTGAACTGGTTGAGCACTAACCACATGAGCAACAACAAATACTTATGGTTGATCATAATATTGAGTTCTATAGAGAGGCCTTCTTCTATCATTGAAGACAACATTGGCTTATACTTCTTTCTTCTTCTGGAAATTCCCAAAGGGTTTCTTCACAACATTAGAAGATTCAACAACTTTAGACACTTTATCATTATTAATGCCTTATTCTAGCCTTTGACCGATAGTCACTAGGTCTGTGAAACTGGAAGACACACTAATGATCATCTTTTAGCAAAAGAAATGAGACAAGGTATCCATAAACATGTTTGCGAGTTCTTTCTCAGCTAGAGGTGGTTCCACTTAAGAGGCCAGTTCTCTTCAACATTGAGCATACTCTTTAAAATATTTCTTCTCATTCTAGGACATATTTTGTAGTTGACGATGGTTAGGAGCCATGTTAAGGTTGTATTGGTATTTCTTCATGAAAACACTAACAAGATCTTGGAAGCACTGGATACGACTCATTTTGAGTCCCATATATCATTTGAGTGAAGCATCACTCAGACTGTCTTGAAAGCAATGGATGAACAACTTCTGATTATTGGTGTAAGCAGCCATCTTCCTAAAGTACATGACCAAATGAATCCTCGAACAAGTATGCCCCTTGTATTTATCAAACTCGGGAGTCTTGAATTTGGCAGGCATCATAAGGTCAGAAACTAAGCACATGTTTTAAGCATCAACACCGAAGAACTCATTGCTTTCCATGGCCCTTAATCTCTTTTCCAAAGTATGATAATGTTCCTTGACTTCTTCAATCTCACCAAAATCTCTCTGACTCACACTTCATGGACTAGCACCATGGTATTCAAATAGAGGGTTTCCATAAGCAACTTGGGTAACAGGTTGATGAGAAGTAGTATGAATAATTGGTCGAGCTTTAGTGAAATTTGGTGCCTGAAAGATTGGTCGGGAAGATTGGCCAACCATAGTGCAGTTGCAGCAGGTGGATAGTAATTCAGAGGTAAACCAAACTTTGATCAGTAGTGACTAGATGTTGGATAGGTTGAGGGTCAACAACAACAATTGAGATTTCATAGATCATCGTCCTTTAAGGTGGTTCTCCTCTAGCAATCAGAACTTGCATCATCTTAGTAAGTTTGGACATGCCTGACTTTAACTTGTTGATTTCCATTTTGACTTCCATGTTGGGTTGTTCTTGGTTTTCCATTACCAATCTGACAGCAGGTCTAGTTCTATAGTCATGTTGAGGAAACAACTTGACGGTTGAAAGATAACTTGAAGAAAGAGAAACTAGAAATGAGATCCTGGGAAACCTGGATATGTGCCTGAATGATGGAGAGGATGCAAATGATATGCAATGCAAATGCCATGTTCTAATATTTTCAGGAACTTATAGGCTCTGATTCATATTATTAAGCCACAGTGTCCTTCTTGACAGTGTTCATATATGAGATGACTTAAAAACTTGAATCAAAGAAAAGATGCATGGAAATAAAGGAGCATGTATGCAAGTATATAGGATCAAGGTTCCATCAAGCTGAATAACAATTGCACTGTTTCTGGACAAACTGAATATCACAAGATCAAAGGTCCAACACCAAATCAGAACACAAAGGAATCAAGTACCATGAAGATCAACATTTGTACCTGTAAGAATCATTCCCGACCCATCTCACGGATGGAATATGGTCAAGGTAAGGTCAAGAGTTCCATAGAGTCGTTAGTCAGATGGAAACATATCATCGTAACGTAGCCACATATGACAATAGTGTCCCCAAATAAACCTCGTCTATGCGTGGTACTTCATGATCACACTAATAGGGCCTTGCACACAATAGGCGTCACGAACATCCATTCTAAGCTTACGTGTTCCTAGGTGTTTCACTCTGGCATGGGTATTGGGCCTTTTACCTTAAAGTAACAATCCACCCAATCTGAAAAACAGAAAATCCAGCAACCAGCACAACAACAATATCCAAAATAGTGGAAAGCAATAAAATTCAATGCATGCAATAAATAAACAGAAAGTAAAGCATAAATATAAACACCTAAAGAAAAATAAACAAACAAAGCTAGGATCGATCCATTTAGAAATGAGGTCCCCAGTGAAGTCGCTAACAGTCATGTAGCGGTAAAAATTTGAGACTAAGCCATTAATTGACTCAACTCATAAAATGAAAGTTGCCACTATACATTATTGTTTCCAAAGGGAAATGGGAAAAGAACGAATAAAACCCAAAGAAAGAATAGAGATCAAGGTACGTGACCAGTTATGCAAAGGGAAGGTATTAGTACCCTAAACATCTACGATACTCCGTAAGATCCACTATGTTTGTTCTAATCAAAGGGTGTGTTATATAAAGCTTAAACTTGCTAAGGGAATGCATGAATGAATTATTAATGAAAAAAAAAGAAAGTTTCTTATCATTGCGCTCACCTCGATTTCGAAACCTTGTGCCTACGTATCCCTGTCATGCAATAAGGAATCAGAGTACCGTCGTTCTTCTTGAAAAAAGTTTCTTTGTTGATTGATTTTAAATGAAGAGACAATTCGTCATTTTTAAGGAGAAGACTCGACTAATCACTCAAAAATTATGAGAAAGAGGGACAACACACCATTATGAGGGACGGTTTGGACACACCTCTAATACTCAAGTGGAAATGTCGACATTATTACAACCATGAGGATAGTGAAATAAGATCTCGATTATAAATAACTCATGTCTAATCTTGAAAAAGATTTTAAAGGAGAAAAGATGCACGGGGGCACAAAAAGGTTTGAATGAGGTTGACTATTTTTTAGTCTTTGAAAAAGGTTTTGGTGATTTGAACCATATTAAAGACTATGATTGAGATGAAGCACAAGGATAGGAATGCACCACCTCATACTTCTCCCAATACTTAAGGCTCATGACACATGGTTACCCTCTTTATTGTTATGTGTTTTTGAGATTTGATAAAGAAAAAGTTTTAGTTTTAAAGACGCAAATATAAAAGGGAAGAGAAAATCTAAGGGGAAACTCAAGTCATAATGTTGTCATGTACAATGGTCCTAGAATTAGAATTAAGAGAACTTCTTCCTAATATTATCATGCTTGGTTTAAAACCTAAATTATATTTAATTCATACCTTGAATAAGATGGAATCAAACTGCTAAGGATACATGTGAGCACAAGCAATCAACCAAGAAAATAAGAAGGTTTTGAAAAAAGATGAGAAGATTTTAAAAACTAAAGAAGGGGAGAAGATGAAGAGACTATCCTAAAACCTAAAGTAAAGGCTAAGGTAAGGAAGGTCTGACTGAACAATAAGCCAACACTTGAAATAATAAAGTCAACATAAAATTTCCATTCTTTAGATTAAAGTCACAAGCAAATAATAAACCAAGAGTATACCAAGCATCGAGTGAAAATAAATCACGAGCAGAAAGTGCATCGGATAGATCTAAGGTGTCAGATAAAACTCAAAGCATCGGATAGTCCCCAAAATAACGGATAAGAATCCATGCATCAGATGAAACTCCTAACAAACAGACAAAGCCAGGATAGCTGAGAAATAATCTAAATGTCTCATATGAAATAAAAACTCGAACCAAATAGGTTAGAACCATGTATCAAAGCTAGATGAATAAATGATATATGAAATGAATGTTTAACCAATTAATCAAGAGTTGATTAACTTAATTAATTAGATTAAGAAAAATAATTAGCAAGATTAATTAATTTTTAATAACAAAATCAACTAACTAAATCAACATTTGATTAATTAGTTAAAAGCAACAAAGTGTGCAATGAGGAAAGAGTGCATTTGTGACATCTTGAAAGCTTGTACAAACCATAAACAATGTTAGTAACACAAGAGAAATTAAAATGAATCAAATGAAACTTACATTAATTTACATGTATAGTTGAATCATTTTTCTCAGTTAAAGAAAGATGCATGTATGAATGAAGAAGTGAAGCAAGACATGAATCAATTTAGCATTCAACTTGTGAATTAACAAAGGAAGTGGTAAAAGATGTGAAGTATCAAGAGTTAATAATTTGCAATCTTAAGTCTCATGGAAGCTTTACGTCTCAAAAATAACTACAAATATTCATTCCATTCATGAGAAATCAAAATCAATTAGAATACACTCATGTTGCTATTCAAGACATATTTAAAACAAGATTGGAATTAAGCCATAATCGATTAAATTGAAAACCGGGCAACAACTACACATAAACAATTAGGTTAACTAATTTTATTTCAAACATGTTCAAAACAAAGCGGAAAAGCAACCAATATTACAACCAAAATTATCATTTGAAATTAAACGATATAACACAAAAGATGTCATCAAAACCTTCGAAAATGACTCAAACAAAATGACATCTAAATCAAGAATCCATTATAAACCACCATTAGAAACTCACAAATTCATACCAACAAAGACCATAATACAAAGAAAATTTTAATCAAATTTAACACGAATCCCATCATAATTAACCTTCCACATAACAACAACAACATTGGAACACAATTTACCACTAATGCCATGGTATTTCATCATTTAAACAAACATCAATATTATCAACTTCAACACTAAAACAATAACAATATCATCAATATCAACTTCAACAAATTGATTATCACAACAACAATAGCAATATCAATTAATCTCAAACTTAATTATCACAATAACCACAAACTCAATTAATTCACTTATTCAAAAAAGAAAAACCAAAAAGTAATGAAAATGGTGGTGAGAAGTTTACCAAAATGTGTCGAAGTTGTTGTGGATACGGACCATAAGCGTGTAGTGTTGCGTACAGGTTATTGTGCTAGCAGGTGGATGCCGTTGTTGTTCTCCGTGTCTCATTTTTGTTTATGTTGATCTTCACCATAAAGCTTTTATCTCATAATATTTATATATCCACACTAACACTACGAAAAAAACAATTTTTGGCAGCGCATCTACGAAAGCGCTTTTAAGAGAAAGCGCTTTCGTAGCCTTTAAAAAAAATTCGCTTAAAAAAAGCGCTTTTATAGGGTTTCCTACGAAAGCGCTTTTCAAAAAGCGCTTTCATAGGTATTTGAAATATCTAACCTACGAAAGCGCTTTTGAAAAGCGTTCTTATAGGTGGTCCTATAAAAGCGCTTTTGAAAAGCGCTCTGAAAGGGGGACCTACGAAAGCGCTTTCTAAAGCGCTCTTATATGGGGGACATACGAAAGCGCTTTTTACCTCAGAAACGCTCTCATATATGGGTCTTAGAAAGCGCTTTTAAAAGCGCTTTCGTAGGTTGTTTTATAATTAAATTAAAAATCCCTAAATACGAAATTTGCCCTCACTTGTTCATTTCTTCGTCTTCTTCATTGCTTCGTCCTGTTACCGTTCGTTCCTTCGTCGCCGTCGTTCTTCCGTCTTCTTCGGTCATCGCCGCCGTTCGTTCCTTCGTCGCCGCCGTCCATCTTGGTAAGTTTCTTCTTCTTCCATTATCTGTTCCGTTATTTGACCGTTTAGTGAGTGGAATATGCTTCTTGCACTAGCTGTTTGTGAGTATATGTTTGTGAGTGGAATATGTTTGTGGACTCATCTTTTGCAACTAAAACCCAACCAAAGAGAGGTTTGTTGTTAGGTTGACTATAGTGTCCTAATGAGAAGAACCCTTGAGGTATTTGTGTTGGCTCAAAGAAAGTTAAAACTCCGCTTATTATCTGATGCAACCCTATCTTAGCTTTTTTTCTTCAGTTTACTTCAATTTTCTGTTCAGTTAATTGTGATTGATGAATCTATGATGACGAAAAGCAGACGGGCGGACTGAACTGATGCCTTGTTGATTGTCTGCCACTTCCAGCAATGGAATGCCACTGAGATTCATATCAATTGCAGAATTGTGAATTTTTTCAATTGTATTTTTATGTATTGAATCTGCCGTGATGATTTTTCATCAATATGTCTGGACATATGAATATCTTATATTGATTATTTGCTAATTTCTGAGCAGTGTACAGTTTCTATGTTTACATTTATCTTGTTAGTTCGCTTGTTTTCATATTTTCAATTCAATTGGCCAAATGATGAATCTTCAAAATATTGATAACTCAACATTGTTTTGAGCGCATGAATATTTTATTTTGAATAGGAAGATCTGATGCCAATATTTAACTTATTATTTCTTTTTCTTTACAGTGAATTTTGACTTACTTAAGTAATTGATAAAGTTTAAATGTAGCCTATGATGCATACTTAATTATTGTTCAGTTATCCCTGTCTGATACTGCAGTGCAGGTGCTGAAAATTTGTTATCTGACATCTTAGTTTTTTGAAATATTTAGGATTGTTTTATTTATGTTTTGATGTAGGTATATTTCTTTTTCATTCTTTATCAGTTCGTAACTATTTAATCATAAATTTAATAGTATCCATCTTTTCATTCTATTTAATCCATTGTCCGAAATATTGAATAACATTCTATGAATTTGCAGCATTTCCCGGCCTAGTTCGACGTACGACGCTCATTCTCCGCGTTTCTTAGAGTTCGAAACATCTGAGAGGTAACTTTCTTCCTCAAATTACTGGTATATATTGTGATGAATTTGTCTTAAATTGTCTTTCGTATGTTGCATTTTCTTGATACGGATTCATTCCGTGTATACTTTGCGTTTTGACAGAAAATGTATCACGATGTTCCACAAGGAGATGTTCCACAAGATAATTCAGAAAATGTTCCACAAGGAGATGTTCCACAAGATAATGTTCCACAAGACACTTCAGATAAGGACATCACACGAGGCATAACTATCATGCGGGGAATCATTCGTGATAGAGATAGAGGTATTAAGTATAATGTAGATTGGAATAATGATGACCAACTAATTGGGCCTAATTCTGCAAAGCTGACAAGCTACATCGGTACGCTTGTTCGTATGCACATTCCGATCACCACTACTAGCTGGAAAAAAGGAGAGTTGGATGCTAAAGAAAGAATTTGGACCGAGATAAAGGTATCATATATGGTTGTTGTTATTTGCTTTATTTTGACGAAAATATTGTTTTTAAATTACATATACTAACACCCTCTATGCGTATGTTTTTTTGTAGAGGTCTTTTAACATTGAAGATGCCCGCAAAAAGTATATAATGGGCTTGGCCGGAAAAAGACATAGAGGGTGGAGAAATTTTTTGACAAATAAGTTTCTTAAAGACGATGAAGGAAATTTTGTTGAAGAGGACCCTGAACGACCAAATAAATATGAGAGCTTCATTACACCCGAAGAATGGGTTGCTTTTGTGGGCCAAAGAAGAGACGAGAATTTCAAGAAAGTGAGTGCTGTAAATCGGGATAGAGCGTCAAAACCCGCATATCCATATAAAAAAGGTCGTTTG
Organism: Vicia faba; assembly: GCA_948472305.1. Classification (NCBI taxonomy): domain Eukaryota; kingdom Viridiplantae; phylum Streptophyta; class Magnoliopsida; order Fabales; family Fabaceae; genus Vicia; species Vicia faba. The sequence continues at coordinate 823,998,987 of OX451737.1, read as the reverse complement.
GGATATGCACGCTTACAGGAAAAAATTGTAAGTAAATCTCAATTCTACGATCTTATTAATTATCTCAATGTGTATTATTAATTTGTAACAATCTGTATTGATGATTTTATTATTTGTAACAATGCGTAGTTGGAGGAGACGCAGAGTGACGAAACATCACTACCTGCACATGTGCTGTGGAAGGAAGCTCGTGTTGGCAGAGATAAAGTTGTTAACCCCGATCTGCAACATATTTATGATGAGTGTGTAAGTATACCATTATGTCTTTAATTAATATATAATTAACGTTGTGTCTTTAATTATCGATATTTAAATGAATTACAGGAGACTATATCGCAATCGGTATCCACGGGTGATGACCGGAATATCGGGAGTGTACTCAGTCGAGCACTATGTGTTGCTGAGTATCCGGGACGAGTGAGGGGTAAAGGCCATGGTGTGACTCCTACCTCTCTGTATAACAATCCAAGAAAAAGAAATCCTAGAAATGCAGAAGTGATGCAAACATTGCAGGATTTACAAGCACAAGTCCGTGAACTGCAGAGGGACAAAGAGAGATATATGGCAGAAAGGAGCAGTTCACAGTTGAAAGAAACTAGTGACAAGGCTAGTATCAATTGTCAACAAAATTTTCCCGAGGTAATTAAGATGATAATCCATTATATTTAGAGAAAGTATAATTATAACGGTTATTATTGTCAACATTAAAGGAAGTCTAACGGTTATTATTGGTTTAGGGCATTTCATGTTGTCAGCTGTATCTAGCGTCTCCGACTTATCGGGTAGTTGGCAAGGGAAAAGTGCACAACACCTCGGGAGATTTAATTCACCATAGACCGCTCCCGGATGGCCACATGAAGGTAACGGTTGATGTTGTTTTAGATATGAATGCATTGCTACCGGTACCTGACATTGTTGCGGAGACCACATTGCTGCGAGATGCAGTAGGATCTTTTGTGGCATGGCCATCAGACCTCATCTGCATAGATGATCAGGTATGTTGAAAACCATTATGAATCTTTAAGTATTCAACTGACAGTTCTGACCTGAATTTTATACATGGTAATTTTAGACTCCTGCAAAACCCGCATCTAAGGATAAAGGGATTTTTCAGCGCGGTGAGTCTATTGCATCGCAAAGACAGGTACTTTTAAAGTGTTTCATTTATGATCGGAATAAAAAACTGCATAACTTTGTATCTTACATAATTCTATATGATTTTTAAGGTACCTTCTCAAGATCAGTCACAGCAGGTGAGCCAAAAAGTTAGTAGGGTTCCACCTAAGAAGAAGGTTCCTGTCCGTAAATTTGTGCCTAGGTATCGACAGTGTCTGGAGACACTAGTTGGCACATCAGATTTGATGAATGATGGAATTCGTCAAATCGATGTGGATGAAATTGTCTTTGGTTTTCCATGTACCGAAACAATTGGATTAGAGAACATGGAACAAATCTTTCATCATCGAGAGTTAGGCATCAGTGTGATGCACTCGTACATCCGGTAACCCGATCAATATATTATTTAATTGGTTGAACATTTTTTTTAAACATTTAATTGAAATAGTCTAATATTAATTATGTTTTTATTTAAGGATGTTATTTGACAAATTGATGCGCGGGGATCAATTGTCAAATAGATTCCGTTTCGTGTCTTCCTCCCGTGTCAGCGGAGCAACAATTTCTAGGGAACCTGATTCAGTAAGAGAACACTTGGTCGAAAGATTTATGACAACTGCCAGTACAGAGAGCTTGTATCTTTTGCCTTATAATACAAGGTTAGATTTTCATTCTAAGCTCCTTTTAATATTTGTATTTTTTACATTAAAATTCGCTTCTAAATTGTTGCTTTAATTTATAGATGTCACTGGTTGTTGCTTGCAATCAATCCCATAAAAGAAGTGGTCTATTACCTGAATTCGGTTGACGGTGATTGGAAAAATTATCCGGAAATGAAGCTATTGATTGATACATAAGTGACATTATTCTAAATATTCGTTTGTGTTTATATATTTAATTATTTCAATGTCATTGTTCTAAATAAATATTTTAATTTTGTCATCAGTTCAATACAAGTATTCCAATGTCAAAGGGAAGCACGGGTACCACAGTCTAAATCAAACAACATTAATTGGATCAAAGTACAGGTATATAAATTTCAACAATTTTGCTTATAATATTTATGCTACTTGATAAATCAATAGATGTGTATAATCTTATTTGTTTTTCTATGTAGTGCCCTCAACAACAAAACGGCATAGATTGCGGATACTTCATTTTGAAGTTTATCAAAGAAATCATTCAAATGAATGAAATCGAGATTCCAATCACGGTATGGATTTATACTTTGTTTTATTACTTATCGGATTTTGCATATAATTTATTACATTAAACTAAATCATGCATATATTTTGTTTTGTAATGTAGTATTTTGATCAATACAATTGTCCATATTACTCGCCACGTCAATTGGAAGAACTCAAAGAGGAGTTGTGCCAATATTTTATTGAGCTAAAAATCTTATAATAAGGTACGAATACATTGTTGTGTGAAAATTGGTTAATTATGAATATATTGTTTTGTGTATACAACACTGACCGTGTTATTATGTTCATATTGCAGGATCAAGACCTTGGATATATATGTAGATTAGGATTGGTTTACTTAGTGTTATATAGTTGATTTCTTAGGGTGTATTTTGTTACGTTTAAAAACATGTTAATATTGAATTACCATGGTGTATATATATTTTGGATATGAATTGATTATAATGGTATTTGTATATATATATATATATATATATATATATATATATATATATATATATATATATATATATATATATATATATATATATATATATATATATATATATATATATATATATATATATATATATATATAATATTTGGTATTTGAATTACATTTGGTATTTGGATTAAAACTAATATATATTGGTATTTCTAGATTAGATTGTAAAATACCGGTTTAAGAATTACAGGTTTGCTGCAAAAAAATGCAGGTTTAGAAATTTTTTAAATATTAGATTTTTCAGTAGAAAACCTATGAAAGCGCTTTTTTCTGAACAAAAAGCGCTCTTATAGGCCTACTTTAGATTGCCTGACAAGCATTCTGAATACACCTATGAAAGCGCTTTTTCAGAAAAAAGCGCTCTCGTAGGCCTACCTATGAAAGTGCTTTTTACCAAAAAGCGCTTTCATAGGTAGGCCTACGAGAGCGCTTTTTTCTGAACAAAAAGCGCTGCTAAAACCTTTAGCAGCGCCACCTACGAGAGCGCTTTTAAGCGCTTTTAAAGCGCAAAAAAAGCGCTTTCGTAGGTTATTTCTGGCATAGTGTAAAGGGTTTTGATTTTATTTAAATGTCTAAAACACCATTTTGAATAAGATCAACATAAAAATTAAAAGAATAAAAATTAACACACTCAAAAGTATTTTTGTTTTAATTTTTTTAAATAAAAAAAAACATCTAAAATAATTAAAAACGATGAAAAATGAACACTTAATTAATCTTAAAAAAAATGAACACATTAAAATAAACTACGAGTCACAAATGTTAATAAAAAAGATTGTAAATAATCAAAATCAAAATAAAAATGAGAATAAGAATATTCGGCTGAACGTATGCTGACAATTAAGAACGAGACTGCAATCTGCACTGAAAAAGTAAAGCGAGCATATCATCATGATCTACGCGCAACGTAGATTCATAAAACAGTCAGAGCAAAGTAAAAACTCGAAATATTTTGCTTGCTAATTTTCTGTACAATGTCGAATCGTTTTTAACAGTCTGTCTATAAAGTCGAAATATCAATATTATCAATATATAAACAACTTGACGCAATGCATGAAATAATATAAAGAGATAAAAATGCTTGAAATGAGATAACATGTATTTTTAACTCTAAAACGATACAAATATTGATTTAAATTGACTTTTGGTCAACCTAAATATATGAATGACTCATTAATGATACAAATGTGATGAATAAATGATGTTATGACAAAATTAAAGTATAACCATTTCAACTAAATTAGACTTCAACTCTGAAAAGTCTTACTCCACCGAACCTACCATATCCTATTCCTTAGTCAAGTTCGGCCACTTAAACCAACATGCTATGAGAAAATAGAGTAACATAACTTGAAATCAAGTACTTACTACAAAATAAACCCTTAATTTGAACTAAAAACTATCATCATCTATTCATTTTGTTCCCTCGAATATATAAAGTTCAAATTGGAGAAAATTGAAAGGTCAAGTAGTTCATTCCATTGTAAATCAAAACATATTGGTTCAAATCTCCAAACCTTGCTTCACTTATAAAGAAGGTCTTGATTTCAAACCACACTAGTGTTTGTCCTCATATTAAAAAAACATTTCAAGCATGCTTTTACCATGTTTTTATTTATTTTTTCCATTCAACCACTTAGAAGTTTACATGTCTCTTTCATGTTTTTCCTTCCATGAAACAATTTATGTTTTCATCATTTTTTTTCTTTATTCTTTAATCAATTTGAAGTCATTTTTTTCACCATCTAAACACACCATAAATTATCAAATTCTATCTTATAAGGGTTTTAATTTAGCTACATTCTTAATGACCACTCCAAGAATATATCGACATAAAACAAGTGGCAAGTTATAAAAGGAATGAACATATAAGCAAGAAACGTCCTCTAAGCACATGGAACCCCAAATTTTATGGATGCAAACAATGTTCTCTTCACCTCACGTTTCATATTTTTATTATATTTTCACACAACATTTTATGTATCTTTTATTGTTTCATAGCATTGCTTTTTGAACACCTTTAACTACGAATAGTATTTTTTTTGTTTAGAATGTTTCCTTTATTGGTGGTATTTTTTTTGGTATTTCCTTTTCTTCTTTTTCCCTGTCTCCTCCTCTCTTCCCCCCAAAACTTCCATTTCAGTATTTCTTTCTTTCTTTTATTACAAGTCATTTTCATTGCATGCATGCTAAAGGAGTATTTGATGCTTCACAAAAAGAGTAAAGGTATATTTGACTGAGTTCTTTATTATACTTTCTCCACTTCAATATTGCCTCAATTTTATAAGAAAAAAATATGCACTAGTCTCAAATATAAATATAAACCAATAGTATAAACAATGATGTGAAAATTGAATCTGTTAAACTAAAAACATGAGTTGCCTTGCTTCATTGTAAAAGTCCAAATTAATCAATGATCTATGAGTTGCTTAGAAACGCAAACAAACCACTTCATGATTAGCATATTTTGACCGCAATCACTTCACATAATTTAGGCAATAAATTATGAGTGCAATTTAGTAATTACCATAGTGTTGTTGTTGTTGATGTCACTATCCTATAGAAATCAAGCATGCTCACTTTAGACTCGTTCTTTATTTTTTGAAAACCTTTTCCATCATTGTGTTATACTTATCATGAAAAGGACCTAGTATAAAACATGAACAATTCAAAAGGTGAAACATATGGGCCTTACAAGATTGATCACTTTTTCCAATTTATATGTTTTTTAATTTATTAGTAGTTACTCGTGTTTACGCTTAAGATTGCAATTTAAGTCACAATATCAAAATTTTGATGTCAACAATTGATATTGTATTGGTTGAATTTAACTAAAACTCACCTTAATTTGTAATATTAAGAATTGTGTAGAGAAAGGTATGTGTGTGTGTCATTTTTAAAGGTGTCTCTTCAATATTCATCGTGACAATGTTGGAAGGTTATATGGCCAACAAACAAAAGGCTTTCAATGTATATGTAAGGTAGATTGTGGAGAGAAATATGCATATCTTGTCGGATCTTATAATGGCAATTGATGGGAAAGCAATAAACTTTGAAAAAACATGGAGCCCACACAAAATATCAAATATCATATCCTCTCAAATATCGATTTTTTTATATTAATAATCAAGTATTAAAATAATATTTCGCAAATAACCGCGTTTCGGATAAAAATACGTAAATAACCATGTTTCAGATGACTCCCCAAAGGAGGAGCCATCTGAAATGGCGCATGCACCTATATTTATGGCGCATGCACAAACCATCTCACTTGGCGTCTATGTGCTTAGGGCATGCCCTAAGCCAAGTGAGATGGCGCCTAGGTGTTAATTTAGGGCAAAATGTGATTTTTTTTGTCCGGTGCGTTGCGTGTTCGATAGAGGATCAACAAAATGGACTTTTTATTATAAAAAAAATAATTACATCCAACTGTATTACATTAAAATAACAGATAAAAAAACAGAAAAAAAAACGGATAAAAAAATACAGGAAAAAAAAACAGATAAATCAGTGATCCCCCGGAACCCGGTAATGACCCCCGGTTCCGCATCCCCGTCCTCGCCTTTCTCGTGCTGGGTGTCGTCGTGTTTCCTGCTGCGGCAAGGTCGATGGCCCAGCGAAGTCAATGCGGTCTAGATCCATAAAATCAGTCAGATCTCCATATCTAGAAGATCCGCTTTGGTACAGTCGGTTACCCATACCCTTAAAGTTTGGTCGTGTTGGCGGTGGGTGGGGTTCCATAGTGGGTCTGTAGCATTGATCGTCTGAGTACGGTGGGTAGAAAGGAAATGGATCTTGGGGTGTTTGGTATTGAGGATGTTGGGTGGTTTGGTGATATTGTGGTTGATGGTAGGTTGGGTCGGTTTGTTCGTAATCTTCCGATATTCCCATATCAGGGCTAAGGCTGGATGTTGAGGGGCCCATATTGGGATATGCGGAAGACTGAAATTGTGTGTAGGGTATGCGGGTGTGCTGGTATTGGGATTGGTATTGTGGTTGGGTGTGAGGCATATCGGGGTATTGGTAGTGTGGTGGTGATTGTGGTTGGTTGTGTGGCATTTGAGTGTAATTGTGTTGTGGTGGGGACTGTGGTTGGGTGTTTGTGGGTCTGTTTCTTCTTGGGGGTTGGTGGGAGGTTGATGGGTTTTGGGTTTGTTGATGGGGAAACGAGGGTTGTGCCCATTGTGTGCGTGGGTCAACCAAGTACCTTGGATGAGACACGTGCATCTCAGGGTTACTAACCGACCTGTACCAAGATAAATATTGATCAGTGTGTCGCATATTACCTTGATTAAGGAAAACCGGGAATTGCAAGACGTAGCGGTGACGCCTCTGCCACATCTTACACCATTCCGGAGCGAAGTCTTTCCAGTTGGTAAGACCCCACTGGGCGTCGACCCTTTTAAGATGCCATGGGGACAAACAAGTTGGATCACTTGGTATCTCTTGATGCATTCCGAACTGCATCTTCACACGGTCGCTGTGGTGCATCTCCACAATGTTGAACCGAATGATTGCAGTCTTCGCGGTCCAAGTTGTTGCATCTTCCGGGTTTGGATCATGGCCCAAACCCAAATATGGTCTCCAGACGAACTACGATAAAATTTAAATCAGGTTAACGCAAAAGTAATGTATAAATAATTTAAATGAACAAAAGTTAAAAGCTACGACGTACGTCATCCGGGCCTAAGTGATCCAACAGATTGCGGTAGAGTGCGACATTGAATCTTGGATTCTTTCCGTAATCCATACCCCTCACGCAGTACCTAAAGGAAATGAGAAACATTTTATTCTTAGCATATATTTGGGGAAGAGATGAATAGTTATAAATGCTATAACTTGATGACTTACTTTGTTGCGTACGGGAAACCGAAAGTGTTGTTGTTGACGGGGTTTAAGGACTCCATCCTCCACCAACCCCAGGCTTGTAGTAAAAAAGCGCACCCATAAAATGTACATTTTTCCTTGACTGCATTTTTGCACAAGGAACTGTATAGGTGGGCTAAAACCGCAGAACCCCAACTATATTTTCTTGTTTTTTCAAAATTTCTTAGTAAATGTAAATACATAAAATTTACACTATTTCCCGTACTTTCGAGAAATAAAAATGTACCAAAAAGTATCATAAGATAAGTTCTGGCTTTTACTACCCTGTCATTCTCGGAGGAATTTTCATTTAATTCCAAACTTGCATAATGACTTTTCAGCTCAGTGAGTAGTATTCCCTGACCTTTCGCACCACCACCTTCTACCATATCCCTGCCCAACAGTTCTTCACACTGAGAGTTGGGTTGTTGAACCGACCCGTTCACGGCCTTACCATCGACAGGGAGACCTAGTAGCATGTACACATCCTCTAGCGTGATGGTACATTCACCTATTGGTAGGTGAAATGTATGGGTCTCTGGTCTCCACCTTTCCAACATTGCAAGAATGAACTTCGAGTCAATGGTGCAGTTGGAGATCTTTATGACATGTCCAAAACCTGCGTATTCCAGATATGGTACGATAAATGGGTCGGGAGCCAGGTAGTTGTGAGAACGGATTCTGAATCTTTTTGTGTCCTGAGTTCATAATGTAACATGTGTAAGATTAAGTAAGAAGAATAACGCATTATCTGAAGTATGAAAAATGTATAACCAAAAAAGAAACTTACAAATGCTGCAATGTTTTCCCTTGTGCCTCTGTGAGTATCGCCCATTGTTAGAAGAGCCATTGTTTAAAATGCTTGAGATTATGAAAGACTTAGGAAGAGATAAAGAGTATGATAGACTTAGAAAGTTTAAGAGATTGTGAAAGATTTCGTAGCAGAGAGTGAGACTTGTGTGGGTGTGAGAGATGTATGATATGGTATGTATTTATAGGCAAATAAATTTCATATAGTGGTTGTTGGTGCTTGCATGCATGCGAAGTGTCACTCTTGCAGGCTAGGTGGCAGCCTAGGGGGTTACATATATGCATGCATGCATGTACAAAAAATGAAAGGTGTCACTCTTGCAGGCTAGGTGGCAGCCTAAGGAAGTATCACGGTTGGACAGTAAGGGAGGCGTCATTGGACTTGGCGAAAGAGTACAAAAAAGAATGGTGTCGCCACCCCAATTGGCGAATAAGAGGTGTCCTTTGTTGCAGCCTAGGCTCAGGCTACGTGACAACCTTTTGGATTCCTTGCCTGAATGCATGTAAGCCCATTGGAGGTGATGGGAGGAGAATTACAACATACATGTATAGGTGCAGACCAGGGGCAGGCTAGGTGGCAGCCTAGGGGGTTACATATCTGCCTGTAAGTATCACGATTGGACAGTAAGGTAGGCGCCATTGGACTTGGCGAAAGAGTACAAAAAAGAATGGTGTCGCCACCCCAATTGGCGAATAAGAGGTGTCCTTTGTTGCAGCCTAGACTCAGGCTACGTGACAGCCTTTGGGATTCCTTGCCTGAATGCATGTAAGCCCATTGGAGGTGATGGGAGGAGACTTACAACATACATGTATAGGTGCAGATTAGGGGCAGGCTAGGTGGCAGCCTAGGGGGTTACATATCTGCATGCAAGTATCACGATTGGACAGTAAGGGAGGCGCCATTGGGCTTGGCGAAAGAGTACAAAAAAGAATGGTGTCTCCACCCCAATTGGCGAATAAGAGGTGTCCTTTGTTGCAGCCTAGGCTCAGGCTACGTAACAGCCTTTGGGATTCCTTGCCTGAATGCATGTAAGCCCATTGGAGGTGATGGGAGGAGACTTACAACATACATGTATAGGTGCAGACTAGGGGCAGGCTAGGTGGCAGTCTAGGGGGTTACATATCTGCATGCAAGTATCACGATTGGACAGTAAGGGAGGCGCCATTGGACTTGGCGAAAGAGTACAAAAATGACTGGTGTCTCCACCCCAATTGGCGAATAAGAGGTGTCCTTTGTTGCAGCCTAGGCTCAGGCTACGTGACAGCCTTTGGGATTCCTTGCCTGAATGCATGTAAGCCCATTGGAGATGATGGGAGGAGACTTACAACATACATGTATAGGTGCAGACTAGGGGCAGGCTAGGTGGCAGGCTAGGGGGTTACATATCTGCATGCAAGTATCACGATTGGACAGTAAGGGATGCGCCATTGGACTTGGCGAAAGAGTACAAAAATGAATGGTGTCGCCACCCCAATTGGCGAATAAGAGGTGTCCTTTGTTGCAGCCTAGGCTCAGGCTACGTGACAGCCTTTGGGATTCCTTGCCTGAATACATGTAAGCCCATTGGAGGTGATGGGAGGAGACTTACAACATACATGTATAGGTGCAGACTAGGGGCAGGCTAGGTGGCAGCCTAGGGGGTTACATATCTGCATGCAAGTATCACGATTGGACAGTAAGGAAGGCGCCATTGGACTTGGCGAAAGAGTACAAAAATGAATGGTGTCGCCACCCCAATTAGCGAATAAGAGGTGTCCTTTGTTGCAGCCTAGGCTCAGGCTACGTGACAGCCTTTGGGATTCCTTGCATGTAATATTATTGGCAGTCTTGGGGGGTTGCATCCTTACTTAATTGAAATTTTTAGCCTTACGTTTATCATTACATTGATTCACATAATCTATCAAATCTTCCAACCTTCAAACGTTCTTACAACCAAACGTTCAAACCTGCAAACAATCAAACATATAAACTTTCGAATCACTCGTAAAGTTCAAACATTCCAACCTTCAAACATTACAACATTCAAACCTTCATACAATCAATAAACCTCAAACATTCCAACCTTCGAATCACTCATAAAATTCAAACATTCCAACCTTCAAACATTACAACATTCAAACCTTCATACAATCAATAAACCTCAAACATTCCAACCTTCTAATCACTCATAAAATTCAAACATTCCAACCTTCAAACCTTAAAACAATTCTACGCAATGGCCTCCGCACCATAATTTGTCGTCAAAGCACATTTCAACGGTGAGACATACATTTGTCCCACCGCTGGGTTTTTATTTAGAGACACAGACAACATCCGATTTCTCTTAAACGGGAAAGCCAATTTCTCTTACTTCAAAAAAAGATTGGAGGCCAAACTTGAACGAGGCCCGGTGTCCCAGATATTTTATCAGAATCCAGTTTTCTTTGGAAACAACCAAGTAATGTTTTATAAGGTTGAAGTTCAAGATGACGAGGATCTCCAGAATATGTTTTCCAGCCATGTCTATTCTGGGTACGACTCTATTGAGTTATACATTATGCTGCGAGAGCCTCAGGTGACACAAGAGGTTGATCCTTTGGAGAATGAACAAGCTGAGGTAGATGCAGTTGATGATGAAGAAGAAGATAACGAGTTAGAGTTTGATGAAATGGTGAATGATGATTCCGACGATGATGGCATCCCTAGTATTCCTGCAAACAAAATCTACACACCACCTCCGCACATGACAAACTTCAACATGGGCGGAGATGAACCTTCTACTGACTTATTTTTCAATCCGTATATGCAGTCGGATGAAAATTTAAAAGAGAAGGACAAGTTTCGTAACAGAGAGGAATGCATCAGGGCCATTAAAAAATTCCACATGCTCAACTCGATTGATTTTAAGGTGGATCGTGTCAACCCGGAAAGGTACAAGATCAAGTGTGTCCATCCTGACTGTATGTTCAAGCTGACCGCATCATACAAATTAAGGGGTGACTGTTGGGTCATAGGTTCCATGACTACCCACACTTGTGTAAGTTCCACTCAATCACAGGACCACCGAAAACTCAACTATGATCTAATCTGTCAATAAATCCTACCCCTGGTCAGCAACGAACCATCTTTGAAGGTGAAAACAATCATCTCCCACATCACCACGGTTTTTAACTACACTCTGTCTTACCGTAAGGCGTGGTTAGCAAAGACTAAGGCGATTGAAAGAGTGTACGGAAACTGGGAGGAGTCATACCAAGAACTTCCCCGCTACCTGAATGCACTCAAGACGTATTCTCCAGGTAGTGTTTACGTTCTGGAAACAGTGCCAGCATACGCCCAAGATGGTAGTCTACTAAATGGCAACGAAATATTCAGTCGCGTGTTTTGGGCATTTCAACCATGCATCACATGGTTTGCATCATGCAAACCAATTATACAAATTGACGGGACTTGGTTGTATGGGAAGTACAAAGGCACGCTATTGATGGCAGTTGCACAAGATGGCAACAACAACATTTTCCCCATTGCCTTTGCCCTTGTCGAGGGGGAGACCGGTGGTGCTTGGAGCTTTTTCCTGAAAAATTTGCGGACACACGTGGCTCCTCAACCAGATCTCTGTTTGATCTCGGACATACATGCCTCCATTGAAAGTGCCTACAATAATCCAGCAAATGGTTGGCATGACCCTCCTTCTACGCATGTCTATTGCGTTAGGCATATCGTCCAGAATTTCTCGAGGGAGATCAAGGACAAAACATTGAGGAAAGCGGTTATGAATACGGGATAAGCATTGACACAACCCACATTCAAATATTACCGCAACGAGATCCATTTGTCTAATCCGGAAGCCGGTAGGTGGATCGACAATATTCTGGTGGAAAAATGGACTAGGTCATACGACAATGGCCAAAGATGGGGGCATATGACAACGAATCTTATTGAATCAATGAATGGGGTATTCAAAGGCATACAAAACCTCCCAATCACTGCCTTGGTAAAATCTACGTATTTTAGGATGGCTGCGTTATTTGCCAAAAGAGGTGAAATATGGAATGCGGTGTTGCAATCTGGACAACTATGGAGTGAAAGCTGCATGAAATACATTAAGGCTGAAAGTGCTAAAGCCAACACTCACATGATTATACGGTTTAACCGAAACAGCCACAACTTCATTATGAAAGAGACAATCGACCACAATGAAGGCCCGCCAAGACAAGAATATAGGGTCATTTTACCTTCTCAATGGTGCGATTGTGGCAGGTTTCAAGCATTTCGTATGCCTTGCTCTCATGTCATTGCCACTTTTGCTCATACCCATCAAGACGCGCTGCAACTTCTGTCAAACATTTACAAATCTGAAACATTGCTCAACGTTTACAACAACAACTTTCCTTTGGTAGCAAAACCAGATTATTGGCCTGCATACGACGACGAAATAGTGTGGCACAATGACCAAATGCGAAGGAACAAGAAGGGTCGTCCCAAAAGTAAGCGCATCACAACAGAAATGGACGATCTTGACAGGTTGGAAAGAAAGTGTGGTTTATGCCGTCAGGTCGGACACAATCACAAAAACTGTCCGAATCGGGCGTCTGGCTCGACCACATAAATATTGTAATACATAAAATCTTTTCTTAATTGTGTTGTAAACATTTGGGTTTTCCGTTAACAGATTTTTCTACAATTAATAAAACGCGTACAAGAATAATTAACGATATTCCATCTAGGAAATTACAACTGTTAAGACAATTTCATCTGACCCATGCATCATCAACATTACATCGCTGTCTGTTTTGACTTCCTCCAACCACACATTAGGTCTTCCTGTCGCATGTGAGGTTGTTGTTTGTTTTCGCTGGATCCTTCGAATTTTTTATCCCTCCGCAATGTCTCTATCTAGCCATCGCATCAACTCCCGCTTCAGACGCTCTATGGAGTGAATGTGCCAGAATTTCATTTTCATCGCAGGTTTCGTGGCGGAGAAGATAACGTAACCATCTCTGCTGAAAATCATAGGCGACGTCATGACGCAAATAATAGAGTACAAAATAAAAATACAGTGCGAGAAATTTCGGAGAAACGGACGAATTATTTATAAAATGGCATTTTGCCCTAGTTTTGCCCTAGGAGACAAGTGAGATGGCGCCTCCTCTCACTTTTAAGGAGCATGCGCCATCTCACTTGGCTAAAAGCCAAGGGAGGCGCCAAGTGAGATGGCGCCTAGGGCAAAATGGTAGGTGCATGCGCCATTTCAGATGGCTCCTCCTTTGGGGAGTCATCTGAAACATGGTTATTTGCGTAATTTTTTCCGAAACCCGATTATTTACGAAATATTATTTTAATACATGGTTATTAATAAAAAAAATTCTCAAATATCCATTCTTTACTTTTGGGATTATCATATCTTACTATAATGCATGTATAAATAATTTTAGTTAACAATGATTTATTATAAAAGTTAAATGTATAATTTCTCCTGTAATATAAGTGACTATCGTTTTATTCTCTTTAATTTTTTTTAAATGTCTTCTTGAAATTTTAAAATATTGTTTTTTGTTTGTTAAGTACAAAAATTATCTTCTGTAATTTTTTTATTTATCCTCAAATTAAGTGTTAAAATTGTATATTTAGGAAAGTAATTCAAAAACAAATTTATCACAGGGCATTAAAAAAAATTAATGGGGATAAAACAAATCTCGCATGTATTATAGAGGGAATTGTGTATTTAATCTATATAATAATAATAATAATAATAATAATAATATTATTATTATTATTATTATTATTATTATTATTATTATTGAGATTCAAGTGTGAGTAATTAAGTGTCACATCGATTAGAAATGGAGGAATATTGTGTTTATAAGAGAAAAGACCCATGCCCTAATGTCTTAAGGCTTTAGGTGAATATGTGGCATCAAAGTCTCTTGAATCTTAAATGTTTAGTCCTTTGACACTTTCAACGCTCCTCAGATTCTCTAACAATTGGTATCAGAGGTATGGTTAGGTGTTGAGTTTGATTCATAGGTAATGTCAAGTGGACAAGACTTGAGTGCTGCAAAGAAGATTCTTGGGATGAAAATTCACAGGGACAAAGGAGATAATAAATTGTGGTTGTCTCGGAAAAGCTACGTTGAAGGTGTTTTGAACAAATTTGACATGAGCAAAGCAAAGGCTATGAGTACTCCATTGACGGCTCATTTTATGCTCTTTTTAGAACAATGTCCGAAGACAGACTCAAAGATTGAAGGTATGTCTAAGATTCCTTATGCCAGTGCAGTTGATTGTTTGATGTATGTTATGGTTTGCACTATACCGAATTTGGCACAAACTAACATTTAGTCAAGTGGACAAGTTCATGTCCAAGCCATGGAAGCAGTCAAGTGGATCCTAAGGTACTTGAAGGGTACAACAGGTCATGGTATCATGTTCAATATGGAACAAGGTGTTCCATCAGTTGTGGGATATGTGGATTCTGACTATGCATGTGATCTGGATGATATGAGGTCTACAACAAGGCATGTCTTTACTCTTGTAGGGGCCTATATGCTTGAAATACTTAGTTCAATCCATAATAGCCATGTCTATAACTAAGGAAGAATACATGATAGTAAGAAAGCATTGTGGCTTGCATGGTTAGTGAAAGAGTTAGGTGTTGAGCAAGGTGAAGTTCAATTGCATTGTGATAGTCATGGTGCTATCTATTGGGCAAATAATAAGGTGTATCATGCTAGAATCAAGTATATTGATGTGAGGTTCCTCAAGATCAGGGAGTTGATGGTGTCCAATCAGATATTACTTCAGAAGGTTCACACTTCAGATAATGCATCTGATATGTTGACCAACCAATCATCAGTGACAAGTTCAAACATTGTTAGGACTTGTTACATGTTTTACAGTGTTAAGTAGAAACTACACACACCTGATTGCTTGTATATGATATTATGTAGTTAATCTTCATAAAGGTTTGATATTTATCATGGTAGAGATGTTGAGTTTGGCTCAAAGGTAATGTTAAGTGGGCAAAGGTATGGATTGCGGTGCGACAATGAGAGTTGCCCTTGCATTTTACCCAAGTGTTTGTTGGGGGCGAGTGAGGTGTGTAAGGGGTGGGGGTGAAGCCCGCCGTGGTACGATTTAGAGGTATTATTGTGATTTGGATCATTAATATCCCTATATATACTTGCAACACTGAAACCCTAATATGTAATTTATAATACATCAATAAGATATAATTATAATTATTCTATAATCACCAATGTAGGCACTTTGAATGAACTGTGTGAATAACACTTTTATGTGTTTCTCTCTAATCTGATATGTATTCGCGTACATGTTCCAACATTAGGCTCTATGGAGGAGCGGGAGTGAGATCCTAGTACAAATTAAGATTTTGTGCGGATCAAGACTAGTGGTGCGAGTTACTTACACTTACACCAATTAGAAATGAAATAAATATTAGGTTTATAAGAGAAATGACTCATACTCCTAATGCTTTGAAGTTTTTGGTGGATATATGGTGTCAATTTTTTATAAATCCTGAACCTTTAGCTCATTGACCCTCGTCCCTCTCTAGACTCCCCAACTTCTATTATTACTATATCAATTTCCAACCTACAATAATCCACTTATTGATTAAATTATCATTAAATTATTTAATGGGTAGAATTATATTCATTAGGTTACTAAATTAAAAAGTTATTTAATCATGATAATATTTTTTTATAGGAAAGGATCAACTTATATTATTAACAAGAATATTCTGAATACATATTGGACAAACAGTAAAATTTTGAAAACTAGCAAAAGATGGAGCCACCCACGTCAATACATGAGAAATTTCATTAGCTTGTCTCCTAGTGAACTTAACATAAGTGTTCATAAAAGTAGAATCAACGGGCGATTACATTCTCGAGTAACCGGACCAAAATCTGAATTATTGGGTTTCGAGTTGTTCACACTATCCACCACTCTTTTAGCATCCAACTCGAAATCCATATTGTCGAGACCAATATCATGCACCCATCTAATAGTTTCCAAGAGTCCCATAGCCTCTCCAATATCAACGTTAGTAATAGGAGAGAACCATTATGTTCTAGCAACGACAAAATGCCTCTCAGAGTCTCTAATGCAAGCATATACACCTACTTTATCCTGAGAAAAGGAAGCATCAATGTTATATTTAAAGAGGCTTGCCGAGGGTCTAACCTACTTAGTAATAGAAGGACTCATTTTTGAGCTAATATTATTACCTCAGGCATATTGTGCTTCTTTCCAACCTTCCAGGAGGTACATAACTTGATTGAAGATATCAACATAAGAGTCAACAATATGATTCTAGATATGATTGTTCATACATTTCCAAATAATCCATAAAATAGTAGAAAAAATAGCTTGATGATCATGATTAGAATCCTATAAGAAGGAGAGAATAATAAAGGTAAAGTCTCCCCCATTGAAAATAAAAGGATGGAACTTGGACTATAAACACTCAATACTCTATGTGCATTGGAAAAATAAATGATAATTATTTTCTTCGCCTTCCATACAACCTATACAATTAGAGGGATAATCAATACCTCAGCCTAAGAGACGACTTCTGGTAGGAATACAATTCATGCAAAGCTACCACACGAAGTTCTTAACTCTTGGAGGACCTTTAACATTCCAAATAAGATTCCAATCACCATTAACCCCAAGATGATAAGTATAAATAGCCTCATTAATGCAATACATATACACACAGAAAATATGCCATCCTTCTAAAGCTTCCAAATTAACTTGACATCTTGGAACACACTGAATAAAGGAGTGTTAAGAATCTTTTGAGAAACATCATCACCTACTAGGGAATGAATCAAATTTGGGTTCCACTATTATCTGTTAGACAACATAAGATCCAAAACTTTGAGAGAATCCACTACCTGGTTAATTTTCTAAGGATTAGCCAAAATAGTCCTATCATAAATCCAATGTTGATTCTGAACTAAAATATTATCCCTTGAAATTCTAGTACATGAAACACATACCTACATGTCTTAATAGTAGATGATGTCGAGACAGATGTTACAACATCTGGTAACAAACCAGATCAATTAGGTTGAATATGATATAAAAAATAAAACTGCAGAATGATAAATAACACAATGAGTTATTAACCCAGTTCGGTGCAACATCACCCACTCTGGGGGCTACCAAGCCATGAAGGAAATTCACTATCAGCAACATTAGTTCAAAGATAAAATCCCCCATTTACAACTTCTCGCCTAATCACTACCCAATGCAACTTCAACTTAGGTCCTCCCTAAGCCAGGGAAGTCGCCATCCCACATTCTAAATCACCTTAGTGATATCTAACACTCCCAATCCCAGTAACTGTAATAAACAAAACCCAATTTAGAAGATCATACTTCTATTACAATAACTCAAACTCTTTCTTAAAATCTTCGAGTGAGGATAATAACTTGACAAACTGTCAAGTAACAATCTGTCTACCACATAGTATCATAAGATACATGGGTGACTTACAATATGCACGAGAGAATCTCAAAACCTAAGACTTATACTTCCCCTAATTTTACAATTGTTGAAAACTTAAAATACATTAGGTTATGATTCCTCTATTTATACACCTCTACACACCATGGGCTTCGATATTCTGATCCAAAAGTTTCTTGATCCATAAGTTGAATGATGCACCAATTATGAAAATAATATCCTTCAATCTTGGAACAAACTGATACATAGTTTTCTAATTTGTCTCAAGGCCCAAATGAATATCTTTTGTACAGCTGGAGATGTAATCTTGTTCCAAAACCAATTTTCAAGGCTTACGAAAATATTTGAGACATATCCCAAAAAAATCTCCCAAATAAAAACAAATATGCGAAGATTTTAAATAACAACACCTTGACTGCTACACCAGAACATGATGTTGTGACATCATGTTCGATATCTGGTCAGAAACCATGTTTTAACAAAATGTTGCCAATTACCTAAAACTATGGTACTAGCAATCTCCCCCTTTGGCAAATTTTGGATAAAATAAACAAAGACCAAATAAACAGGGAAGAGGAATAAACCACAGAGAGCCAACACAAGTTACATGTTGATCATGTAAACTTTGTACAAATAAACTCATAGAGCTTGTACATGAGGAAGAAGATAAGAGACGCTCCCCCTCAAACACATGACCAGAGACACTCCCCCTTGGGACTTGACTCCCAATCCGGGTAACTCAAAGCACAAGACACAACCATGATCATAACTCAGACCACAAGACACAACAGAAAGACCCAGACTAGAAGACCCAGACAAAGACTCAGAGAATATACAGACAGAATGTTAGAACATCCAGTTAATCATTCTTGTAAAACAACTGCAAGAATAGACTCAGACTCACATGATAGACTATCATGCTCCCCCTAAAGTGTTGTATATAACAACTAACAACAATTATCCTAACCTAAACTCTAGACACACACAATGATTGATCTTTTCTCCCCCTTTTTAGCCAAAAATTGACAAAAAGAAAAGTGAAAAGAAACTGACTCAAAGAATCAAAACTGGCAAGAATTGATTCAAGATACAAAGGAAACTGACACAAAAATATGATGCAGAACTAGAAGCACCAAACTGACTTAAGGGAAAAAACAACTCCCCATAGAATGACAGACTCAAAATACAAACAAACCCAAAGAAACAAAGAATAAGTCTCATTTTATTCCCGAAAAAACCCAAGTAAACTAAGAGTAAGTTTCAATTTCCAAACAAACAACAAAAATAAAATCAAGAAGACTCTTCAAAAGAAAACAAACTAAAAACTTACCTAAAAAATAGACTCAAATATGTACACACCAGACAAAAAGTGTCATCTACCTAATTCTTCCTCCCGAGTCAATAAAATTAACCCAGTCTTCATCAGCATTTGAATCTGAATCATGTACTAGAACCTGATTCTTCTTCAAGGATCTCATCTCTATCATGGATAATTTCCATGTCCAAGATGCTCAAATTGATATTACAATATTTGTTATAATGTTGAACCCAATCTTCTTAGGATCACTGCCCTTATCCTTGTTGGATTTCAACAAATGAACCTTTTGACACCAGTATCTTTGGAAGATTTACTCATGTTGAAACATAGTATATGAGAAATGCGAGGAAGCAAATCATATAAATATAAGATAAGTTGCTTTAATTGTAACAAAAACCTTATTTATAATAATAAATCAGTCAATGCAAGCATTGTTGGAAGGAGATAAAATCTTCTTTAGAAATAGTGTACCACTCAATGAGAGAGAGAGAGACACACTCTTGTTCAAACTTCCCTCTTTTCAAAACATTGACTGCTGAAAATGTTAAAACATCTGAGATGACATTCTCCATGCCATTGAACATGCTTCTTTTTGAGACTGCACAACACACAAAGAGGAACATAGTTAGTAATCCTGACCATACAATTACTACCAAAAGTTATCTCACAATGCAGTTCCAAAAGTACCCCTTGTATACTCAAAATAACTTGCACCCCAAGTTATGACAAAATAATTCCCAAAGCTCCTTAGCCAGACCAAGCAAAGGAGTGCCAATATCCTGTAGAAATATCTCTAACTCACTGACTTTGTTCTGCAAGGAGAATAAAAATCCCTGTCCCTTAGTAGCAGTAGAATGTTACACTATAATGTCATGACATTTGGTTAGACATTGTACCTTTTTAGTAACCAACTCAATATAAAATAATATTTCTTCATCATTGTACCTAATCTTCAAGACATACCAAGACTCAATTAATTCTAATTACATAGATTAAAATATCCTCCAATGATACAATCTTATTCAGATTTGGCAAAAATCTTTTTACCCCGAGACTCTTAATCATTCAACATATGATGATCATAAACTAAAACAAACTCCAAATAATAAACTCCCTCTAAAACTGCTTTCTTGAGAGCTTCCTCATTCAGTGTTTCCTTTCCCTTTAGAATCTTCCATATAATTGAGTAACAAACTGTTGAGATGATGTTCCAACATCTGGTTAAACATCAGTACCTTTCTCAATGAACACATCATTGTTCTTGATCCCGAAGTTACTCATTACTAAAAGTACTTACCTCAATATAGTAACTTAGAAATAAACCTTGTTCTCATAAAAGGAGTAGATAAGAACTTTGGAGACTTCACAAATAATAGATTCTCTTTGATAGAAAAAAATCATATACACCTTTCTGTCCACCAGGACCTTCACCTTGCATTGAACCATCCAGATCATTAAAATAGGTTCTTGAGCTTTTTCAATTGTTTGATATTGCACCTTCTAGTGCAACTTCTTGACTTATTCTTCCTTTGAACACCACGTAAGAGAATAAACAATTGAGTACTTATAAGTTTCAAAAATAACAATAGTTCATAAATCCTCAGAGGGACCTCAAACATCTCATAAGAGACATAATATTCTTCCTTGATGACACAACTGAATCAGTCGTTAAGTAAGACTAATTACCAAAAAAAACTTAGAGAATCCATATTGAAGTATTTAGTTATCCAATTTTCTTAAAATACCTTTTTAGGATCATTCATAAAGTAACATTTGATCATAATGAGACTTAAACAAACCATCAGGAACACTTTTACTCCAGTTAAGTGTCTGGAATAGTTAGTGTCAAGATACCAATCATCTTAATTGGAGACCTTACAAAGGTATGAGAGAAAAGGCAATAATCACCTTCCCTGAGTACTAATCACTGCTTAGTTAAACAATAGGGAACTTGAACTTTAAGAAAATAACCAAAACATGTTTAAATCAACTTAACACAAAAGAGATCCTTCGGTGAAAGTAAATCCCTTTTAGCATGAGTAAGCAGAATGCCCAGCAAAATGTTATGACATCCTTGACTCAGCTTACCTTTTTGATTAGAAACAACCATTTGTCTCTTTGAGTTTTTCTCTTTGCTAATTAGTGTTGTACCCTAATTTTTGCCCCTAAGATTCCTATATCATTTCATACCATCACAATGCAACAAGATCACATTAGGGTTGGTTTTTTCCTCTTTTTCTATCTCCTATCTTTAAGTTTTCTCTTGAGGAATCTCCAAGCACCTTAGTTGTGTATTTTGTATATGTGTTGTCGACTAACTTCTAATCAAAAAACAAAAAAATATTTGTCTTTGAATATTTGTGTTTTGTAGGTACCGAGTCAAAGCATCTGACAAATAGGGTTTTCCGGTATTATTTCCCTAAAATCTCTATTTGCAAAGAAAAAAAAGAATATAAAAAAAAAGAAGTCAGTTTTTTCACTGTACAATCGATTGCTCTTAGAGTGCAATCGATTGCACAGAGTGCATTTTGCGCCATTTTTGAAAAAAATGCACTGATGCAATCGATTGAGCTTAGAGTACAATCGATTGCACAAAGTGAAAATTTGAAAATAAATCAGCAATTTCAAGCTTGTCAATTTTGGCTCCAATTTTTCTTCATTTTTGAAATATATATCATTAATTCAAATTTTGGTGCCAATTTTTCATTTTTTGAAATATATATCATTAATTTAAACTTTGGTGCCAATTTTTCATTTTTTTGAAAGATATATCATTAATTCAAATTTTGGCTCCAATTTTTCATTTTTTGAAAGATATATCATTAATTCAAATTTTGACTCCAAGAATTAATTATCAAACCACCACTAATCCCAAGCCTAAACTCTATAAATAGAGCCCTCATTTCATTCAAATCTCAAGCTTTTGATAGCCAAATTTACCTTGCTAAAAATTCTCTCAATTCCCTCCATCTACCAAATTCACTCGGAGCTCCATCTTCAAAAAAGTTAGTAAGCTTTTCATTGAAGCTTACTAATCTTTGAGCTAAACCTTCATCCAAACACTTTTTCTTCATCAATTCTCTACATCCAAGTTTGGGCAATTGATTCTTGGGGTTGAATTGAAGCAAATTCTTGAAGTTATTTTGATAATTCTCTAGATCCACCTTTGGTAAGTTGGATTTTTCATCTTTCACAACATGATCTCTTGTTGATCTTTGAGTATGATTCATTGAGCATTGTTTTGTGATTCTATTGGTGCTATTTTCTCATAATTTAATGGAGTTTTCGTGCTCAATTGAATCCATGATCATAAGGTGTTTGATGGAAATTTTGAACAAGAATATGGCCTTTTGAAATGCTGTTTTTTCTGATTTTTACAGAGTGCAATCGATTGCTGTAACAGCACAATCAATTGCCACAGAGCGAAATTCATTTTTTTTGAAAAAATGCACTGATGCAATCGATTGCTGCCAGAGTGCAACCGATTGTAACAGTGCCAAAATGCTTTTTCTGCCTTATTTTGATCCATCACTCTTTTTCTACTCACTCCTTTTGATTGTCGATTTGGATTACAATTTTAAATATCCAATTTCTATTTATATTCAACAGACTTTGGGTGTAGATGAAGTTGGATAAATGTTCATTAATTCAAATATACCAAAGAGTGAATTATTCAATTCATTTTTTATGCTTTGGATTAATGATATGATTAGTACTTTAATCCATCTAGATGAGTGATTGAATTTAAAGATGATAGAAATTTGAGGTAGTGATCGAAATTAGCTTATCATTCCCCTCCCTCTTCATCTTATCCGTTTCTTTTTTCTTTGCGCTACATGTTATGGGATGATGATCTCTATATCATTTATCCAAACATGAAGTACATAGATTACTATTGATCAACCTCAAAATAGGTGCGACTTCTACATAAGTCCACTTACGATTGCTTAACATAGCGCTAAATTTTGTCCCGATTCGAGTAAATGATCATTCGTGCCCCAAACCTATGTTTGCAAGCCCAAGTATGTTAATTTGAACCCTTTGATCCAATAACCTTGAGATTCATTCTTAGGAGGCTTTGGTTCTACCAATCCTCCAATGGATCTTTATCCATTTTGGTCAATGCAAATCACTTAAATATCATTGATCATTAAACGTTGCCTTGAGAATTATTAAATGGATGATATACTTGACAAAAAGAAAATGCAACTTATTGTTGAGAGGCTTTGGTTCTACCAATCCTCTAATGAGTTCCAAATGCAAGTTTCAAGATGGTCATCTAACTAACCATTAACTTCTAACAATTGACTTTATCTTATGATTTTATGTTTATGCTTTTATTTTATGCACCATTTACTTTAGCATTTGCATTTCATGCTATTTTCATCTTTGCTCACTTGAGCATTTACTTTTATTTCATTTTTATTTTGCTCACTTGAGCTTTTATTTTATTTTTGAAGATACTTAATAATCAACATGAACCATAAAAAACTTTAATGATACTTGGACTATTTGGTTACTATCCTTGGCATTATGGAGTATTGGACTTCTTGGACTTAGGATTAGAGACCTTGGCCTATGTTGGAGACCTTGTGACCTTAATTAATATTTTGTCTGAAGTTCTTGAGGTTTACCTCAAGACATTGGGTTGTTTGTTTGTTTTGTGTGTAGGTTGTTGTGATTACATACTTTGTCTGTAATATGGAATTCATTTGTATACAAATGTTGCTCTGCCCAATTTTTGTGAAGACTTAATGCAATTAAAGCTTGGATTTCTCAAGAGGTATAGTATCTTTGCTTGCTTGGTTTCATTCCAAATAATGGTAATTCTATCTTGACTCATAATGTCAAGTGTTGGCTTCTTGTTGGTTAGATGGTTCTTCTAACTAGTTTTTACCTTATGCTTTAGGATAGTCCCTTCATCTCCTCCCATCTTCTTTAATTTCAAAAATCTTTTCCATCCTTTTGAAAACTCTTCTTGTTTTTTAAACTTGAACCACTTCCATAATAAACTTGGACTTATGTCCATGCATTTTCAAAACATTTTCATAAATAAACTTCAATCAACTTAATAATACCTTGATATTATATGCGTGCATAAGATAGAAATAGAGTCTTTGAGTGGTGATGCTATAGACAAAAACCTTTTCTCTGAGAAACTCAAGAAAAGATGCGTGCATGCTCACACCAGAATCCGAAGGTTTGTCATCTTTTTACTGGTTAGAGTTATCATCATTAACTTGATCTTGTTCCTTTCTTATGAGGTTCTCCCTATATTGACTGAAGTGTCTTTTATACTTTTCAGGTTCATCTTCAATCAATGTCTTCATATAGGCCGTAACATGTCCACCAAAGATATACTTCCTATGAATCTCAACATCAAGCTCCTTTTTCTCCTTATCAAAAACTAGCAAACCTTTTGTCATTGTGAGGAATATCCAAACCTCCATCCATTTCAAGAGTTTTAAGAACTCGACGAGCCAAAAGGAGACGAGTGCAATATGCTGCAGCATAGTTTGTAAGACCTACTTCAAGACCATAATGAGGTAGCTCATGTGCATAAGCTGCTGTGAAGTTCTTATATGTTGCTTCATGCTATCTGATGGATGCTGCACTGAAATTTCTGGGTGCATCATAGTAGCACCTTCCTTGGTATGGTACTGCGAAGGCATTGTGGGCGCCATAGGCTGAGAGTAGTATATTTGAGCATGAGCAGGATTAGCAAAATCATAAGCATAATTGGAAGGGGCAGCAGAATTAGGGGCCATGGATTGGGAAGGATGGGATTTAGGATGGTATTGTAACTTTCACTTGAAGTTGTAATGGAATTTTGTAATAGCATATATGAACTTTTATTTTAATGGAATTAATTGAAACATGAATGAACTTGGATGATCTTGAATGGATTTTTGACGAAACCTGAAACATGAATGACATATTTGGACAAAGCCAAATTAGGCTAGAATCATATCCAACATGGATGGAATTTGAATGAAGTAATTTGATTTTGATGGATGATAACGCTTGGCTTTTGTTTCAACTTGTCTATATTTGAATTATGAGCTATATAAATTTGGGTTAAAAGTCAAAGGGAAATCGATCAACATTTGAACTTGAATAATATCTTTAGTGATTCCACAAAAATGAATTCACAAGAACCACACCAAATCATTCTCGCCTCCTTTCCAAAAAGCCTAAATTCCATCTCAAATCCATCTTTTGTAATTGACGCAACAAATAATAACAATGCCTTGATCATATTACACGTAAATAATATCATCTTTTGGAGAAAACCTTGTAGATAGGAACAATCAGAAGCGTATGAATGATGATGATCACAAAACCCTGAGATCCCTTGAGATGCACTTTGATGGCTTAAAAGTCCATGATGAAGGTGTCCTTGTATCTTAATAAGAAAGAAGTCCACAATATCCATGAACATAACCCTAATTCCATAATTTCACTACCTTGAAGAATAACCTGAAGAATCAAGCTTTGTTGAACATATACACCTCAACAAATTGACAAAACCCTAATCCCGTGCCCAGCAAAAATGAGAGCGCCAGTTGAATCAATCTTGAGCAAGACGACAACCTCCATTCAGAGAGAGAAACCCTAATGCCAAAGCTCTTCGATCTTATAACCATGAGACCAATGCTATATGCGAAATGTACAAAGTGTGATGAGGGATCTTAGGGGCAAAAATTGGGGTACAACAGCTGCCCTTATTTAAGTGTCTTCTGTCCAGAGATACGAAGATTAAAATCTTCATTTCGACGTGATTGAAGATACTTAAATATAAAACAAGCCCTATTTTTGGCCCTAAGATACCATGCGATGCTTATGATAATGGATGTAACGTATGAATTTTATGCAAATGAGCAAGACACATACTGGAGAAGCAAAAGCAGAATCTACAAGTTGACAAAAGAATTCAACCAGAATAATAAACCTCTGGAGAACAACACGACCCCAGGGATAGAAATTTGAATCTATTGGAGACAAATCGGCTCCGCTGGGGAAAAGAAAACTCAACTTCACTGGGGGTAAGATCTTGAGAGGAGACAAAATAACATAAACTTCAAAACTGATGGGAAAATAATGGATGACAAACGATTAATCGTTAGCTGTGAACTATCCACTCATAGAGGAGATAGCAAAAAGAGGGTAACATCAACACAGGGGATCTGCAATCACTAACCAGAAAAGATCAATCTTACCTAAGATTGGTAATGAACCACCCACTCAAGAATGAAGGTAAAAAAACAAACATAGGACAATACTGACTTTTATTGAAGGTAAGGAAACAGAAGATACACCGACGTTTTACTGAAGGTGGAGAAAAGAGAATGCACCGACTTTTACTGAAGGTGATGTCTCAAAGAGTAATAACAAACTCCTAAAAATCCTGGCATTCTTCCTAGAATGAGTAAAAATAAAATCTATCTCAAATAAAGAGACTACCACTTGTAAAGATTTCACAACAAACTTATTTTGCGAAACTTCCTCGAAGAGATACCATTTGATGGAGAATTAGATAAACTTCCCCTCGATCCTGACTGTAAGCCACGAACTGGTCTCGGTTTCTTCTTTAACCAAGATATTTCACCTGGAAATGGTAAAAACAAAAGCTATCTCAAATAAAGAGACTACCACTTGTAAAGATTTCACAACAAACTTCTCTTGCGAAACTTCCTCGAAGAGATACCATTTGATGGAGAATTAGATAAACTTCCCCTCGATCCTGACTATAAGCCACGAACTAGTCACAGTTTCTTCTTTAACCAAGATATTTCACCTGGAAAAGGGTTAAAACACAAGCTATCTCATATAAAGATACTACCACTTGTAAAGATTTCACAACAAACTTCTCTTGCGAAACTTCCTTGAAGAGATACCATTTAATGGAGAATTAGATAAACTTCCCCTCGATCCTGACTATAAGCCACGAACTGGTCTTAGTTTCTTCTTTAACCAAGATATTTCACCTGGAAAGGGTAAAAACTGCTGTAAAGATCTTTCAATGAGCTGTCTTTATCATTGAAGTACAACCAAACTCAACAATGAACTATCTCTCATAACGACGAGACTACCATTCATTGGAGTAACAAATTTCAGCAATGAACTACCTCCCATATTGTCGAGGCTACCATTCATTGGAAAAACAAACTTCATCAACGAACTATCTCCCATAATGACGAGACTACCATTCATTGGAAATAACAAATTTCAGCAACGAACTACCTCCCACAATGTCGAGGCTACCATTCATTGGAGAAACAAACTTCATCAACGAACTATCTCCCATAACAACGAGACTACCATTCATTGGAAGTAACAAATCTTAGCAATGAACTACCTCCCATAGTGTCGAGGCTACCATTCATTGAAAGACAAACTTCATTAACGAACTATCTCCCATAACGATGAGACTACCATTCATTGGAAGTAACAAATCTTTTCACGTTAACAAACTTGCTGGGAAGGACAGGTTGCTCAAATAAAGAGACCCGCCACTTGCTGTTTTAAGGAGGAATTGTAATAAGACTGGCAAGAAATGAAGCTTGATTTCCTGGGGAAATACCAATACATTCCTGTTGAGGAAAAACAGTCTTTGCGTGCAAAATAAATGCACATTCTCAGATCAAGGGTTAAAGCCTGCAGAAATCAGAATAATAATATTGTTGGGGACTACAGACTCAAACCAGAAATAAACTAGAATGAGATGATCAACCAAGTCAGCAACCGATGAGAAATAAACTCAAAAGAAGATCACACTCCATCCAGATAGTGAACTGAATAGGAATGATGAAGCAAAAATCTTCCACGAGGGATGACTCGGTGGAGAAATTGAAAGGTACTTTCCGTTTAATGTTGACAACTCTATTGGAGAGAGAGCAACAATACTTTGCAAAGAGGATAACCTGCTGATAAAACATTAACGAATGCAAATGAGTGATGAATTTTAAATTCATCTATGCATGAGGGGTATGAATGTATGGATGTTATCGTGCGCATGATGACAAAACAACCATAGTGAACTGGGGGTAACCAGACAAATCTAATCCCAGGCGAAGACAACACTCGGCCAAGCCACATGCAGGATGGAGATTAGATTCTACGAGAGGGTAAGCATCATCAGAGGAAACAAAGTCCTATTTCACGACTTGAATTCACTGGGAGGAAACATGGCTTGAAGACAAACCAAGAACCACCTGGATAGCAACAAATAAAGTTACAGGAATATCATACACTCTTCTATGTCTCAATGGGGAATACCAATACAGACCTCGATAAGGGAAGAGGAAGTTTCATCGTCTATACTTCACTGGAGATTCCAAAACTAACATCACTAGGGGAAGATGAAAGCCATGTCGTAGAGACTTCAACTGGGGATGTCAATATAGACTTTACCGGGGAAGATGCGAAACTACATCATTGATACTTCAACTGGGGGTTCTCATGCTAACTTCATTGGGGAAAAGGGAAGCCACACGCCAAAGAGAGCTTGGATACAATCTTCAATATTAGGCATAATAGTTGTGTAAAATTCTTTGGAGAGAAATCACGGAATTTCACAGGATAACAACTTTAGAGTGAAGTATCATATTCGACACATCTGGGGAATTAAAGAAGTTGACAGCATAGTAATGGGTCAACTCGTGGGGATTTTAAATCAAACTCAGTGCACAGTGAGAGAAAACCCAAGGATTAGACGCTTATCTCAAAACTTCTTAAAATGTATATTTCCCTAGTCTGGTTGTTTAGAAGCAAAGTACAACATCAATATCATAACTGGAGGGCATAATATTCTGCTAAAGATTACTTCTCATCACGAAGGGAGAAAGAGTTCAACAGCCAAACCCATGCTTTGTAATTTTGCGACCTTTGCTTGATCACCTTTTGACCACTGAAGGGAGTTACACTCAGTCGGAGAAATCCTAATCAGGACCCGACTGGGGAGGATGGGATTGCAAATCCACCATCAAATAACTGCTTGAAGACAATCTAAACCAAAAAATTAACTGGGGAAAGATGGGAACACAGGCCCAAATGCCACACCACGTATCAGCTTGTACCAGACTCATCTATCCCGAGAAACAGTATCCTAAATGGAATACCACATATCAATAAGGGCAGCCAGGGGACTTTTCAAACTTAGGAGTTCGCCCGTCCTTGGAATCACTACTTATGTGCCACTCGGATCACAATATCTGAAGTAAAAGGCAATTTGTAAATTCTTTTCAAAACGTTTTTTATTATTAAGTCTTTGGGTTTTGAAATTTTCTATCAATAATAAATGAAATTTTTGCGAACAGAATAAAATTAAGAACTGCAAAGAATTGGATAAAGGCTTAAACTTTATTAATAGAATGGTAGTCTGCGAACGACGAGACTCCATAGATGATTACAAAGTTTGGAAAATGGTAAATATATGAAAAAGGTAAATTTGGATATAATGACCACTGTTCTCCCTAACAACTTCGAACTCCTGAGCAAAGACTTCAGTTGAAGTATGATGAGAATCTGAGAAGATTGTTGCTTCAACGATCAAGTCTTGTCTGACGCAGTTACTTGCCAAGAAATCCCTAACTTTTGCCTAGGTTTCCCTTGCGAGCTTTTAACCTACCGGGAAGAATTTATTCTGTTTATGGCTCTAATTTTTGCCTAGAGCGTCCTTTCGGGTTTTCAGCCTACCGAGACGCTCCTTTTTGCCTAAGTTGCCCTTTCGGGTTTTCAACTTAGCGAGCTGTTATTTTATTTCTTTAGGTGAAGTATTTCTTGACTACATCAGTATTCAAAGGACGTGGAAACTCCTCGCCATCCATAGTTTCAAGAATCAATGCACCGCCAGAGAAGGCTTTCTTGGCAACGTATAGGCCTTCATAATTTGGAGTCCACTTGCCCATAGAATCAGCGTTAAAAGACATGATCTTCCTGAGCAGGAGGTCGCCTTCTCTGAATTCACGAGGCTTGACTTTCTTATCAAAAGCTTTCTTCATCCTCTTCTGATATAGCTAACTGTGACACAAAGCCATCATTCTCTTTTCTTCAATCAAATTCAACTGGTCGAACCTATTCTGGATCCATTCAGCCTATGACAACTTGGTTTCCATCATTACACGTAAAGAGGGAATCTCAACCTCTACGGGGAGCACTGCTTCCATACCATACACAAGCGAGAAAGGGGTTTCCCCTGTTGTAGTGCAAACAGATGTACGATACCCATGCAAAGCAAACATGAGCATCTCATGCCAATCTTTATAAGTAACAACCATCTTTTGGATGATTTTCTTAATGTTGTTATTGGCAGCTTCGACGTATCCATTCATCTTTGGCCTATAGGGAGATGAATTATGATGGATAATCTTGAATTCTTCACAAAGTTCCGTCATCATCTTATTATTTAAATTCGAGCCGTTGTTAGTGATAATCCTGCTTGGCACACCATATCGACAAATCAAATTATGCTTGATGAAGCGTACTACCACCTGCTTAGTAACATTGGCATATGAAGCTGCTTTCACCCACTTGGTGAAATTGTCAATCGCTACCAACATAAACCGATGTCCATTCGACGCCTTAGGTTCAATCATTCCTATCATATCAATACCCCACATAGAGAAGGGCCACAGGGATGAAATAACATTGAGAAGTGTTAGAGGCACATGGACCTTGTCCGCATAAATCTAGCATTTATGGCACTTCTTTGCAAATTTGTAACAGTCAGACTCCATTGTCAGCCAATAATAACCTGCCCTAAGCATCATTTTTGACATTGAATGTCCATTGGCATGGGTACCAAAGGAACCTTCATAGATCTCATGCATTAACATATCTGCTTCGTGTCTATCCACGCATTTGAGAAAGACCATGTCGTGATTTCTTTTGTATAGCACATCTTCATTAAGGAAAAAGCTACCTGCCAATCTCCTCAAGGTCTTCCTATCTTTATTCGATGCGCCCAACGGGTATTCCTGAGTTCGGAGAAAATGCTTGATATCATAATACCAAGGCTTTTCATCTGGCGTTTCATATATTGCAAGTACATGAGCTAGTCTATCCAGATGTCTCACTGTGATACGAGGCACATCGTTCCACGCATTCACCTGATACATAGATGACAAAGTTGCCAAAATGTCCGCCATTTTATTTACCTCCCTAGGAATATGATATAATTCAACTTTGTTAAAGAAGGGTATTAGCCTTATGGCATAATCTTTGTAAGGGATCAAGCCAGGGTGACGAGTATCCCATTCTCCTTTAATCTGGTTTATTACTAAAGCTGAATCTCCATAGACATCAAGGATTTTGATTCTGAGATCTATAGCTGCTTCAAGGCCCATGATACATGCTTCATATTCCGCCATGTTATTTGTACAATCAAAGGTCAGCCTTGTAGTGAAAGGGATATGAGACCCATGCGGAGTGATAATCACGATGCCAATCCCTTTTCCGTAAGTATTCACAGCTCCGTTAAACACCATGCCCCATCGGGACCCTGGATCAGGACCTTCCTCAGGCAAAGGCACATCACAATCTTTTACTTTCAAAAACATCACATCTTCGTCGGGAAAGTCATATTTGACAGTCTGATAGTCTTCAACCGGTTGGTGAGCAAGGTACTCCGCCAACACACTACCTTTGATAGCCTTCTGAGTGCGATATTTAATATCGTATTCAGACAGCAACATCTGCCAGCGAGTGATTCTTCCGGTAAGAGCAGGCTTTTCGAAGATATACTTAATTGGATCCATTTTGGACACCAACGAAGTAGTATGATTCAACATATACTGACGCAGACGCTTCGCCGCCCAATCCAAAGCACATCACATCTTTTCAAGTAGAGTGTATCGCGACTTACAATCAGTGAACTTTTTGCTCAGATAGTAAATTTTGTATTCTTTTCTTCCTGTTTCATCTTGCTGTCCCAAAGTGCAACCCATAGAATGATCCAACACTGTAAGATACATAATCCACGGTCTTCCTTCAACGGAAGGGAGCAAGATAGGAGGTTCAAGCAGATACTCTTTAATGCTTTCAAATGCCCTCTGGCAATCATCGGTCCACACACACCCCTGATCTTTCTTCAGAAGCTTGAAGATGGGTTCACACGTTGCAGTCATATGGGAGATGAACCTGGAGATATAATTCAGACGCCCGAGAAAACCTTTAACTTGTTTTTCAGTCTTTAGGGCAGGAATTTCTTGAATTGTCCTGACTTTATCAGGATCAACTTCAATTCCTTTTTGACTGACGATGAAACCTAGAAATTTTCCCAAACAAACACCAAAGGTGCATTTATTCGGATTCAAACAAAGGCGATACTTCCTTAACCGCTGAAATAACTTCAACAAATCTTCCATATGTCTTTCCTCGGTATGAGATTTAGCGATCATATCATCAACATATACTTAGATTTCGTTATGCATCAGATCATGGAATAGGGTTGTCATAACCCTCTGGTACGTTGCACCAGCGTTCTTCAACCCGAAGGGCATCACTCTGTAACTGAATGTTCCCTATGGTGTGATAAACATTGTTTTTTCCATGTCCTCAGGAGCCATCTTAATTTTATTATACCCAGAAAATCCGTCCATGAATGAGAACACTTTGAATTTTTCTGTGCTATCTACCAACATATAATGTGTGGTAGTGGAAAGTCATCTTTTGGACTTGCTTTATTCAGATATATATATATAATCAACGCACATGTGGACCTTTTCGTCTTTATTTGGTACCAGAACAATATTGGCAATCCATTGAGGATACACTGATGTCACGAGAAAACCAATCAATCTGTTTCAAGACCTCTTCTTTTATCTTCATTGCCATATCAGGGTGAGTTCTCCTTAACTTCTGCTTAATGGGAGGGCATTCTGGCTTCAACGGCAGGTGATGCTCCACGATGTCAGTGTCTAACCCAGGCATATCCTGGTAAGACCAAGCAAAAATATCAGAATATTCTTTCAGTAACTCAATCAATTTCCTCTTCACACCGGGATGAAGAAATTCTCTAATATTGACTTCCCTTGGGTCTTCCTATGATCCCAAGTTAATCACCTCCAACGACTCTTTATACGGCTGAATAGTATTCTTCTCGCGCTCAAGCAACCGTGAGAACTCTTATGGGATTTCATCGTATTCTTCTTCCTCGGTCAAATACATAGGATATTTGAAGTTGGGAGAGGGCGCAGGGTCATTGTATTCAATGGTTTTCTTAGTTAATCTGCACATGTGATTATGATTGATTTTAGGAACTGACCGATGTATAAGTGAGTATGTAGATTTTACTAATGATTATTATTTATTTCGAAAGGTTTTATCTGATTACCATTTTCCAAGAAAAATCAATAAACAAAACATAATTTGGAAAACAAAAACATCTTTTATTAATGATGTAAAAGTTCAAAACAAAAGACATACCCGTACAATATCGCTTTCACCTTGGGAAGAGTGAAAGGATTTTTGGAAAGATAACAAAACAAAAATTACTTCGAGATGTGGATGCAAGAAGGCACATCAATAGTGATCCAATTATGGACCCTCACTCCATGCGTTACGAAATTCGGCATCTCTTACCCTGGCTCATCCTCAAGGATAGCATTGATCTCTGAAGTAGCGGGATACAGATACCCTACACTGTGGAATATGTCTTGGTATTTGCTGAAAGCAGACTTCGGCTTCAAAATCTCACCCTTATTATTCTTCACTGAGAAGCCCAGACCAGCTTTATTCCTATTCACTGGTTGATTAATAATTCGCCCACATGCCTTGCTAGGGCCATTCTGTACCACATGTTGAGCATCTTTGAATGAAGAGATATAGTCCTCATTTTTCCTTATATTATCGATCGACAAAGCCTGGAACTACGTTCCAACAACCGTCTCGTCAGCATCTACAACACTGAAGGAAGACAAATGAGATATTAATAAAGCATGCTCGCCGCTTATGATAACCACCTTCCCTTCCCAGACAAAGTTCAACTTCTAATGAAGAGTCGACGTAATAGCTCCTGCCTCGTGGATCCATGGTCTTCCCAATAGACAACTGTAAGCAGGAACGATGTCCATCACTTGGAAAGTAATCTGGAACATGTGTGGACCTATATGCATAGGAAAGTCCACCTCTCTGATGACCGACTTCCTAGAGCCATTAAAGGCTTTCACTATGATACCATTAGGGCATATGGGGGCTCCTTGGTACTTAAGCTTTGAGAGAGTGCTGCTTGGAATCACGTTTAAAGCAGAACCGTTATCAATCAATACATTGGATAAAGAGTCATTTTTGCAATTCATCGATATGTGTAGAACCATATTGTGGTTTCTTCCTTGCTCGGGTAATTCTTCATCACAAAAGCCCAAATTATTACAAGAAGTAATATTCCCGACAATACCGTTAAACTGGTCCATGGGCATATCTCTTTCAACAAATGCTTGATCTAGCACTCTCATCAAGGATTCATAATGGACAACAGAATTCATGAATAAGGCCAATATAGAAATCTTGGACGGGGTCTGTAACAACTAATCCACAATCTTGTAGTCACTCATCTTAATGATCTTCAGCACATCATCGACTTCTTTCTCTAAAGTAGTGCCACTAGATTCCCCGGCCGCCTTTTCAAGTTCAACATTAGTTTCAACGACCTTCTTGCCATGATCAACATCTCCCCGAGAAGTAGGAGCAAATACCCGGCCACTACGTGTCACTCGACTGGCTTCCGAAATATTCTCCACATGTGTCAAAGGTCGTATCGGGACTTCGATCCCCTCTTCTAGGATGGTCGCATTATATTTATAGGGTACAACTCTGTCTGATTCATATGGGACACGACCAAGCAAACATATAACAACAAGGGTTACTGCAGGCTTGCTGCAATAAGTAATCTCCACCGGAGCAGGAATGTTAAAATGAAGTACAATAACATTCACCCCTACCTCTCTTGTACATCCAGACTTTACGAAATCACCAAAGGAAGCATCATCTTTAACCACAGGCTTGGACTCATCATCAGAAAAGAGTTTGTCAGTAGAAATATATTCATCATCCAACACGATCTCACCAAAATGGTCCTCAACCATGTTGACTCCATCATAACCATCTCTATTTCTTATGACGCTAATAGTTCCTTCATCTAGAAGTAATTGGATACCTCTCTTCACTAAGGAACAACCACGGGGGTCTCTACAACAGATCCAACAACCACCATATTGATGTAACTCTTGCCCTGGCATATGGCAAAAGTTGGCATGTAACTGTACCAGATTGTCCTCCATATCATTCACGTCATAAATTCGGAACTCGCTGGGACATCCGTGCACCATGTTCACCCTTTCTTCACATTTAGTCTTGGTCCTGATAACACAAGCAAGGCCTTCATCAATCACCTTTTGGAGGTCAACTTTTACCTTATCACATCCACGGCTATTCTGGCTGCAGATATTACACATATTATGGTCATGCATACAGTAGCCGAGCCTACAAAGGTCAGCGTGCATCTTCACCAAATCTCCTTTTATCAAATTCACATCATAAATCCTAGACTCTCCTGGGTCATCAAAAATCATATTCACCATTCTTCCACCTCCATGTTTAGGCAACAAGTTGTCTTTCACATTGGGACCAACGTCTTTAAAGGGCAGAATGCCAGATCTAACCATTTTTTGGACCTCAGACTTCAATGGATAGCAGTTCTCGATATTGTGTCCAGGGGCTCCCTGGTGGAATGCACACGTATGATCTGCCATGTAATACCATGGTAAAGGAGACGATATAGCGGGTGGAATCCTGGTCTGCACTAAATTTTTCTAAATCAGTGCTGGAAATAGCTCTGTGTAACTCATAGGGATGGGGTCAAAGGATTCTCTTTTCTGACTCTGCCCTTGATTTCATTGTTGAGGTGTTCTTTGGTATGCAACAACAGTCGGAGCCATGTTAACAACCAGAGTGACTGAAGCAACCTGTTGTGGATGTGCTTGACGCCTTCTAGGCGGTTTAACTCTTCTCTCTTGAACAACGGCATTCGCATCTCCTTCCTTCTTTCTAGCAAATCCATAGGACGATTTCTTTGCACCACTAGAACTTTCATCTCTCGTCAAGTGACCTTCTCTTACGGCTTCTTCTAAGCGAACACCCATACCCACCATTTTGGTGAAGTCACTCGGTGCACTTTCCACCATTCTTTCGTAGTAGAAGGAACCCAGAGTCTTTAAAAAGATCTTCGTCATTTCCTTCTCTTCCATCGGGGGATTACCTGGGCGGCCATTTCACGCCACCTTTGCGCGTATTCCTTAAACGACTCCTTATCTTTCTGGACCATAGCCCTAAGTTGATTGTGGTTAGGCGCCATGTCCATATTATACTTGTACTGCTTAACAAAGGCCTCTCCTAGGTCATTGAAGGTATGAATATTGGCACTATCCAAGCTCATGTACCATTTTAGTGCAACACCAGTTAGGCTATCTTGAAAGAAATGGATCAACAAATGTTGATCATCAGTGTGAGTGGACATCCTTCTCACGTACATTATCAGATGAGCACGGAGGCAAGTATTACCCCTATATTTCTCGAACTCTGGAACTTTGAGTTTCGCAGGTACTTTTACATTTGGAACTAGACATAGATCGCTCACATTATGTCTGAACAGTTCTTTTCCCCGGAGGGCTTTCATTTCCTTTCGCATCTCATTAAACTGATCTTGGAAGTCATCCATTATGTCATAGAATCCAATTCCTTCACTTGGCGGCAGAGTAGGATAGTGAACCACATCATTAACAACAGGACAACATTCATTACTGGAGGCACGCCATGACGGATCTCATTGCTGACAGCAGGAGCAACATGTATCGCAGGAGGGGAAGAAGCCATAACTTGTTGAGCAGATTGAGAAATTTGAGGAGTAGGGTTATATCCTTCTGGCGTATAACCTTCGGGCATTCCCCATGGATATCCAGGAGGCATGCGATGCTGAGCAGCAGTAGTATTTGGAGCAACTGAGATGGGAGTTATCATAATTTCAGAGACAACTGTTGCTTGTTGTGGTTGCGTAGCCTGAGGAGGTGGAGGGGGTGGTGGATGATTCTGAGCAGCCACCAACGACTCTACCAAAGCAGTCAAGTTCGCCATTCCGGTTCTCAAAGCGGTCCTCTTCGCGCAGTTCGCGATTCTCTTGTTCGAGGTTTTCCATTTTCCTCTTGAAAGTGCTTCGAGTATTATAACGATGAAAGTTTATGGTAGCAATCTCTGTAAAGAAACCCGAATCAAAGATAATAAAACATGTTGTGACCCACCTGCCATGATATGGTATGCATGGATGAATGGTTATGCATGAAATGTTTTATCATTTCCCGGAGAATCCTTTGGTTCTTTCATCAAGCATCGATAAGCAGTAGGATAAACAACAGGATAAACAAAACAAAGGCAAAATATCAGAGTAGAAACTGCTCATATCATATAGTCGAACAAACATCCATATGGTAACGATTTAGTACAAATAGAGTCAATTATTAAAGAGTCCCCGTCCAACTAGACTGGCGGTGACCTTGTCGATCAAAACAAGCATAAAAGATAAGTGCAGTAAAAAGAATTTTTCTTAAGCTCGTCTATCCAGCTAATCATTTCCAGAAAAAAGGTCACCCGTCACAAAGCCCCTCTTCTTCACTAGCGCCAACAAACAATGATATTTTATTTCCCAATCCTCAGAATCCATGTTTCCCATTTCAGCCTCTTTTGCTGCACCCTTGTCTTTGTTTGCTACATGGGCTTTGATTGTTGTCAACTCTTTCGTAACTTGATTCAAGCGAACATCCTTCTCTCTCAACTTTTTCTTGAACATCTTAACCTCCTCACAATGCTTAGCTTCCAATTCCTTTTTAGCCAATCGAAGGTTTTCTATCTCTTGATTCTTATCCTGTAGCTCTTCAACCTGTCGACTGGTAGTATCAGAACCCTCAACCCTAGATCTTTTCGACCGCTCAAGAAAACCATGTTTTTCTAGCAATTGGTTCTTCAGCTTAACCTCTTTCATGAGCTTCTTCTTGTCTTGCAAGGCAAATGACATATCCACATTCATTTCTTCCTGCATAGCTTGGAGTTTGAGGTTTTCGGTCTTGACGTTCTTAAAACACGTTACAGGCACGAACTCTAATCCTTCTGGGACCGTCTATACGGGAGACGAATCAATACTGAATAAATAATTGTCTGCCTAAACATCCACTAATGGGTCGAAATCAGGTTGAGGATATAGCAACCTCCCCCTTTTATAAGGTAACCGCACTTCCTTC
The DNA here is from genome assembly GCA_948472305.1 of Vicia faba. Lineage (NCBI taxonomy): Eukaryota > Viridiplantae > Streptophyta > Magnoliopsida > Fabales > Fabaceae > Vicia > Vicia faba. The sequence continues at coordinate 823,960,421 of OX451737.1, read as the reverse complement.
ACACGATCTCGAATCCAGCTCGTATAAGTATCATAGGCTACACTTCCATTCTGGCTGAAAGAAAGTTTTCCTTTACGGAAAATATGTCCCAAGGCTATCTTCACCTTTTCAAGCAACACTTAATCTTCTCCTTTACTGAAATAAATGGTATCCATCACCTCCCGCTCATTGGGTCTATCTAACATCGCGAATCCTAATTGACGACACTCCAGGATAGGGTTATAATTAATGCACCCCCTTGTCCCCATAAGCGGGACATTAGGGAATGCTCCACACCCTATAATGATCTCTTTCACACCTATCACACTTTGCCAAACAATATCATACGAAGTAAGTCCCATGATACGCTGAGACCATAAAGATGAATCGGCAGCATGAACAACAGACCCTTTTATAGGCATATACATCATCAACCATTTATAAAGTGCGATCGCGCAGTACATGACTTCCCCTTTCTTTCCATGTCGAGAATGGATGGTGTAATAAGTGTCGGCGAGTAGAATTGGTATGGGGTTACCGTTCATGAAGACATACAATGCGGATAGATGCACTAACTTCTCAGATACTGGAAAGAGGACCAAACCATAAATCATTGCTGCCAGCAGTGCATTAAGCGTGGTCTAATTCATGTCCTTTACAAAACCTTTAGCCTTTGATATCAAGTAATTCATAGGGAGACCGCTTGTGTCACTTTTGTTAATCTAATTACTTTTAACTTCACCATGAGTCAAATAAAGAGCTCTGGCGATCGCCATATAGTCCGGAATCTCTGGTGCTCGAACAAAAGGAATACTGTTGGTAACTTTGACATCTATAATATGCGCATACTCTTCGAGAGTTGGTGCCAACAGATAGTCCCGGAAAGTAAAACAGCGTACCCGCGGATCATAGAACTGAAGAAGTGTTCTCACGGCCCATTCTTCAAAATCATCATTCACCAACAACAATAGGTTTCCATATTGTCCTCTGAAAACTTTTTCATTTGGTCCTTTCACAAGAGCTCCCACCTCTCGCAATCGACCACCAAAGCATGTGAACTGATAAGCAACAGTGTTTCTAAGAGGCTCTGAACTTGTCTTCATGTTGTTATCCATCTTTGATGCTGACGACAGACCTCAGAATAATCCTGGAAATGAAATGCAAATGCAGGTTAGGCAGTTATATATTTTTTGCTTTTTTTTGTGTTTCTTATCTAAAATAAATATGCCATGATGCAAGTGCAATAATCATAAGATCGAAGTTTCTGCATGATGGATAGTTACTGAACTGATAATAGAACCACTGTCATATGTAATAAGATAAAAGGTCCGGACCAAATCAGAATACCAAGGATCAAAGTCATCAATATAATTAGAGTCACCAACGGAACATGTATAGTCACCATCTGTACTTGTAAAGATCATTCCCTCTCCACTCACGGGTAAAGACTAGGTCATGGTAAGGTCAAGGGTAACTCAGAATCGAGGGTACTCCTGAAAAACTATCGCCATATCACCTACGTGAAAATGATAGCCCCTCATTTGTTCCTCATCTGAGCGTGGACGACATGGCAGAATAGTGAAACCTAAGTCAACTAGCCGTTCATGTTCCACTCTATTCCTAGTGTTCCTGTTGTTTCCACTTGGCCTGGGTATTGGGGCTTTTACCTCATAGTAACATCCCACCCATCAAGAAACAGAGAAACCAGCACAACAACAATATAACAAATAACAATAGAGATGCAATGCAAACATATGCTCAAACATATACAAATGAATAATCCATAAAAGCATAAAGACAAACACCCTAAGAAATGAAAAAAGGGAGCTAGGATTGACTCACGGGATGGACCAGCAATTGGTCGACATGTCATGTTCTCCCCAATGAAGTCGCCATTTTTCTATAGCGGTAAAATAAATGAAGTCACCAACGAGTATTTATTTATCCCATATGGAAGGGAAAGGAAAATCATCGAAGAAAACCTAAAGGGGAAATCAAGGTCTTGCGACTGAGAGATTGGGTAAGGGAGTCGATTAAGCGAGGGGAATGTATTAGCACCCCACACGTCCATAGTACTCTACGGGATCCACTCTCATTATTCTAATCAACGGGCGTGTTCAATCTAATGCCTAAGGGTTATGAACTAAGAGATAATGCATGCAAAGAAAAGAGAAATAATGTAGGGAAAATAAAGTTGTACTCGCTCGGGCCCTACCCTAATGCCTACGTATCCTTTTTGAGGAATCAGAGCTACCGTAGTTCGACTCATATATATTTTTTGTTTGTATTTTTTAAATGAACAATGTTGCATTCGATCATTCCACCGCTGCTCGACCTTTAGAGACTTATGACCTGTAGTGGAAAGGAGCTAACATGCCCTTAGAAGAGAAAAGCCGAATGGCGAAAAGAAATGGATTGGTGGGTATTTTTTTATTATGGAAAGTATTTTTGTATGTTTAGTATTATTTATACATTTGCCAAGAAAAAAGAAGTTTTAGTTTTAAATGCAATGATGCAAAAATGGGAAGAAAACATCTAAGGGAGACTAACCTATCTCTAACCTAATGTTATCAAACAATGAGGGATCTTACCTAAGTTAGCATGCCAAAAAAATCGAACAAACTGTCTGTTGTACCCCAAAATTTTCCCTCTCATTTATCAAGATTTTTCTCACACGATCTCTTTGACTCAAGACTGGATTAGGGTTTGACCAACTCAAGACAGTTCATCATGCACTAATAACCCAAAAATTAGGGTTTGGGATTGAACAAATATATTTGAACTTTAAATGATTCATATGACTTTCAAGTATCATCATGGACCCCTAAGATTACTCATGTCAAGTTTCAAGCCTTGAATCACATTTTTGATTAGTCAATTAGACAGTTGACCTAAAAATCAGTTGTATTGGGGAAAAAGTCAACCATGGCCAATTTACAGTCAAATTTCATAATTTTTGATCCACGTCAACATTTTAGACTCATATGTATCATTTGATCAAGTTTGGATCACAATTCCTCAAGAAATTTGATCAAATCATCAAAAGAGCAAAATGGTCAAAATTAGGGTTTTGACTGAGAAAGGAAAATTTCTGATTTTTGACCTTGCAAATGACCAATTGGTTTGAAGCATGATTTCAAGGGTACAATTGCATCATCTTGACCTAATGACATGATTCAAAACATTGCAATTCCATTGGATTGACAGATGAAATTTGCAGTCAACTAATCAAAAGTCAACTGTATACTGAAAAGTCAAACTTTGACTTTTTGGTCAAAATCAAATGCCAAGGATCACAATTCATCAAAAAATGTCAAAATGTGAAACTTGTTCATCAAGAAATCAAAGATTGAAGATTTTGTTTTAAAATTTGAAATTTTCTTAACTTAGAAATTTTTCTAAGTATAGAAAATTTCTTATTTTTTCTCAACTTTAAGCCAAATTTTCACTATGATACAAGATGATTCAAATAAATTTCCCAACATGAAAGTTATATATCTCCATGAAATATACAACTTTTATTCACAAAATTTCTCCTAAAGATGCTTGGATCTCAAGATATAAGTTTGTGAATACATGCCCATGAACTAAATAACTTAGTGAAATTTTGCCCTAATTTAGGCAGGTTTTTGACCTAACTTCATGACAACTTTTCACCTAGTTCCAAGAGTAATCTTGAAAATAATTTCAAATATTAGTTATAGAGAACATTTCAAGCTTTCCAAAATGTCAATGAACTCCTTGAGATCATTCTTGAGTATGGAGAATCGAAGAGAAGAAGTTGGCAATTTCTCACTTTGATTTCAAGCCATTTCATGAAGAACAAAATTCAAATCCAAACCTAGGCTGCATAATCCTTGATTTACAAGTCTCAAACTTGTTTCTTACTCCATAATTTAATGCTTACACAGTTGATAAAGCCTTAATCCAAGCATAAGAGTCTTTGTCCAAGCTTTATTTCCATAAATGGCACAAAGTGGCCATTTCCATTTTAGAAAAGCACCACTTTTGCATTTGTCAACTCCTTGAGCTTTGCACATGTTCTCTCTACATAGACAAGTCCTATAAACCAAAAGCAAAGTGTCTAGGACTTGTACCAACTCAAACCAATCTTGTACAAGCATGTAGAGAGTTGTCTCCTCACTTTTCTTAAAAGGCAAGCAATAGAGCAAAAAGCCTACAACTGAGAAACCTGATGTGGATTTGATTTGAAACCTTCTCTATACTTATACACAAACACATTACAACCTAAGACACGATTACAAAAGGCCAGAAACTCTCCCAAACTCTCTATCACCAAAAAACTGCCATAACTTGCTGTTTTGCATCAAGCATAGCAATCCAAAAATCTACTCGTGCGTTTCAAGTTCTAATCACCTAAACACTTAACCTACATCATATCTAAGTGTTCCAGACCATCATCCCTTCACTGTAACTCCTCCTTCTCCATCTTCCATTTTTGAATTTCAAGCTTGCAGGTTGACTTGGATAGGGAGATTCAGGCACTTTCAAGACAAGGCAAGGATTGGAACATACTCAGGGAGGTCCAGGCAAGCTAAAGGGATCCTCAGGCCTTCTCAAAACTCACTCAAAATCCATTCACGATCTCATATGAAAGAGGTAAGAACTATAACTTTTATCTCTTCATACAAGCATCCTTTGGTCTCGATTTGTGAAGATAAAATGTAGATATCTTTGTGCTAAAACCAACCATGTTCATAGATTTCATTTATATTCATTGTGTATAGAGAATTTTAGATTTCAAATTTCTGTAAAAATTATGTTTGAAATTAGGGCCATTGAAATTAGCTTTGATCTTTGACTGTTAGTTTACATGAGTTACATGGTTGAAATCTTGGGAAAGAGTACTACCATTTTCATGTTTGAAGTTTCCATTTTCATGGAGAAATGAGAGAGATACAGGGGGTCCGGCTAGCTAGAGGAAGAAGATGAAGTACAGGGCAAGGAGACGTTATGTGTTATGTGTTTTTAGTTTCATTTGAACTAACGGATGTACAACCACCCCAGTGGCAAGGCAGCGCGCAAAAATTGCTAAGGTCATGGGTTCGAGCCTTGGCGCCTGCCTTTTGCCTATTTTCTCATTTTTTTTTACCATTTTTGGTCATTATGCAGCGCTGGGCCTTTGTTCCATTGGGCTTATGTTTTTTTTCTAATGCTTACTTCCTGACTACTCAGGACACCCCTGGCCCAACCATTTTATTATTTATTTTTATTTTCATTTTCATTTTATTAAATATATTTTCTTTAACATAAAAAATCATAAAAAATATAAAACATGATAAATATTGCATTTTGTTTATTTTATTTTATTTTCACATAAAAAGTATTTTAACATATAAAAAGACTAAATATTTTCATAAATATTATTTATTATTTTAAGACAAAAATACACAAAAATAATACTTAAAGAACTTTATTTTCTTTTAACAAATTAGAATTAGGGTTAACCAATTTCTAGAAAACAACTTCCTTTTCTTAAATTATTAGGTTTAGTTCAAAAAACTCTTTGGCATATAAAAAACAAAACAAAAATCTTTTTCTTGCATATACATACCATTGCATATTTAATTTAGACTGTATATTATTTATTCAAATATTTGTACAAATTCGATTTGGTTGTAATAGATTAAATTAGGTTTACATTATTGCAAATCCCCATTCATTATTTGTATACCCTTCTCCCATAAAATGTTGTAATAGCGTAGTAATCTTTAAATTACGCAATTTATCGCTTTTATATAACATGCTAGTAATTAGGGTTTGTATGGCAAGATAAAAACAAATCATATAGAAAACCCTAATCTAAGACAAAACCAAGCATGAAAATAACACACTTGCACACAAGCACCCTTAGGGTTACTCCACTTGGTTGCCTTATACAAAAATGGCCATATTACGCATGCGAAGTATCTTAGAAAAACAAACAAGTATAAGATCATAGTCCCTCGATGACGCTATTTAAAGTTGCCTTACAAAATGATCTTAGTCCCTCAAAAAATGCTAAGATACTTTGCAACTTGACAAACTTGGCCTTTAGGATGTAGTGAGATGACTGGCTTTGGTGCAGTCCGAAGTTGGTAGATACTCGATACTACACTCATTAAGGTTTGGTTTCTTGGGATATTTCGGTCGCCATTAAAGAGGCTTGAGCTGAAACAATGACCAAGGAAACAATCCTATGATATTGAGCTCCTTAGAACCCGATTACTATTATTAGGACATGTTTAAGCTACCTAAACTTCAAGAGGGTACTTACCTATAAAACCCCATGCAAGCCTAAACTAAGAACTTGATTTCTTTGCTTGTATATGCATACTTGTACATAACATCATGGACATCATGAACATCATATACATCCACTAACCATTTCAAGGATTTTTTGAGATTCATCTTTGTTCTTGTTTTGTAGGATATGGATTCACTTCGCAGGAAAACTATCCAAGTCAACCTTGTAAGAATTCCTCCACAATTTAAGGAGCTAGCTTCAAGGATCTCTGAGAACTCTCCATTCACCGAAAGACATGGTCGTATACTCAACTTGGTCACCTCCAACACAGATGAGGATATGTTGGAGTTCCTTAGACTTGCAAGCCTTTGAGGAAAATGTGGCTCTTCTTATCTATGGGATGGTCTTATTTCCCAATCCTGACCAACTCATAGATGTGAGCACCGTCAAAATCTTCATGTCACGCAACCCGGTTCCTACATTGCTAGGGGATATGCTACACTCTTTTCAAACTCGCACAATGAGGAAAAAAGGTGTCCTTATGTGTTGCATTCCTCTCCTGGCAAGATGGTTATTTCTCATCTTCCTCAATCAGTCTTAAAGAATGAGCAAGGTTTAAGGTGGTCACAAAGGTTAATGACGCTCAAACATTCAGACATTCATTGGTGCTCCCGATCCAAAGAGAATGTTATCATTGTTGACCGTTGTGGGGAATTCACTAATGTCCCTCTACTTGGTATTAGGGGAGGCATCACCTACAACCCATGTTTAGCTTTAAGACAGTTTGGTTATGCCCGAAGGGATGACCCGCACGAGATGTTGATTCAAGATTTGGTATTCGACTACGAAAACGACGATCAAGGTCTTCGCCAGAGATTCATACGAGCTTGGAGGATGCTAAACAAGGTGGATAGCAAGACTTTGGGGCACAAGAATTCGATCCCTCTTGAGCCTTACCTCAAATGGGTATGAACCCATGCTCAAAGTCTTATGATGCCTTATCCTTCCATCCTTCCGATGATCATTGAGCCTGCTAAAGAGGGAGAAGTTCCATACACTATCCTACATCCTGATATGCCCACATCTCTTGAAGCCCTACAAAGGGATTGGATACAACTCAAAGGAGAGCGAGATACTTTCGAAGCCCAATTCTACGCAAGCGAGAAGAAGGTTTTGGAACTCACTAGGCTACTTCATGAGGAGCGGACTCTAAATGCCTACATTCCACCAAAGAGGATGCACACTACTTTATTATCTTAGAGTTTTGTATTATTTTGCCCAAGGGGCATTGATGTACTCAAACTTTATCTTATTAATATAACATGTGTTTCCTTTTGTCTAAAACGAACTTGAATCTTTGAAATCCTTGAAAACATTGCATATGCACATATCATTCATCATAACATAAACAGGTCTTTTGCAACAAGTTTCCTCATCTCTCTGTTTTTTATTTCAATAAGATGGATCTCGAACAAACAGTGAAAGATCTCCAAGCTCAGAACATGAAGTTTCAACAGTTGCTCATAACCCTGGCCAAGGGGCAAGAAGAATTTAAGACTCAGCTAGCTGAAGAGAAGAAAAAGAAAACAAAGAAGGTAAATGGAGTCTTGAACATGGGGAGAAGATTTCATGAACAAACAAGAAGGACTTTGAATTTTGCAATAACATCTAGTGAAGGAGTAGGGATAGGCAAGGAAACAGCGGTCCCGTCAGAATCTGAAGAGGAGGAAGAAGAGGAAGACTACTCTGAGGAACAGTATCCTCCAGTTGATGACAAGTAGAGACATCTTGAAGAGCGCTTGAGCGCGATGGAAATATAAAAGGTGCCAGGCTTAGATTTTGAAGATTTGGGACTAGTGTCGGGGATTGTGATTCCTTTAAAGTTCAAAGTGCCTTTGTTTGCAAAATATGATGAAGTGTCATGCCCTAAGATGCATCTCCGATCATATGTGAGAAAGATCTAGCCACACTCTGCTGATAAAGACTTGTGGGTGCACTTTTTCCAGGATAGTCTATCTGGAACACAACTCGACTGGTTTTACCAACTAGAAAGAGCCAACATCCACAATAGGGAAGATCTTGCCGCAGCTTTCTATAAGCAATATCAATATAATGCTGATTTGGCGCCTACCCGTACTCAACTTCAGAGTATGGCTATGGCTTCCAATGAAGGTTTCAAGGATTACGCACAGAAGTGGAGAGATCTGGTTGGGAGAGTTCAACCCCCTCTGTCTGAAAGGGAATTGGTGGACATGTTCTTAGGCACTTTGTCTGGCCCTTTATTCAACCATTTAATTGGAAGCTCATCTGTAGGATTTACTGAGCTAATACTGACCGGAGAGAGGGTGGAAGTTGGCATAAAAAGTGGAAAGATTCAGAAGGATTCATCTTCTTCTACAACTGTGAGGAAGCCTTTTATTAGGAAGAAAGTGGTAGCTGCTATTTATCCATAAAGAAACCAAGAGAGAGCCAAACACCGACCAATGGTGGGGGCTGTTATGATTCCAAAGCCTACGTTTGACCAACAAAGAAGTAATCAACCAAGGGTGGAAAGGGCAGTCCGAAAATTCACCAGAATCAATATGACTCCGTCTCAAGTATTACCGCATCTTTTGAGATCCAATTTGGTAACCCTGAAAGAAGCTTCGAAAACCCAAACACAACTTCCCCTCATTATCACCCCAATGCCCGTTGCGTATATCACTCCAAAAGTCCTGGTCACGATACTAATAACTGTTGGGCCTTGAAAAATAAAATACAAGACCTCATTGAAGCAAAAGAAATTGAGTTTGATGCGCCCGAGAAGCCAAATGTCATTTCTGCTCCCATGCCCCGACATGGTCACAACACCAATGCTATTGAAGAAGATTTGTTTGTTACCACAGTTGATGAACTTATGACTCCACTTCCAACCATTAAGATAAACTTGTTGAAAGCCGGTGTATTCCCGGGTTGTAATGAAGACTGCCACCTCTGCTTATCCTCACTAACTGATTTCCCTTTGTTGAAAACATGTATTCAACGCTTGATAGACAATAAAGAGATTTTGTTTGAAAGTACTCTTGTTTCACCTGTTCCTGTTGAAGATGTTTCAATCATTACCATCTCCGCCAATTCTTCCAGGGTATCCAAAAGACCCATTAAAATTACATCGGTTCTGAAAGCAACTCCTCTAATAATCACAATGCCTGGGCCAATCCCATATGAATTAGACAAAACTGTGTCGTGGAATTACGGTGGGGACATTTACTACCATGGCATCAAACAAGATGGGCGGGCCTCCGAAAAGATAAACTCTGATGAAGAAGATTCTGACATCAGCAATATTGTCGGAACCAGTAAAATTACCCGAATCGGTAGGATATTTTCTCCAGAAATCCCCCCCCCCAAAGGCAGTTTTTGGACCCGTGGCTGTTCCGAAGGTTACTCCCGTACCCATAATCATCTCTGCAAGTGCTCCTATTGATGAAGCCGTTACAACCCCTACTGTCATTCCTACTAACACCCCTACTGCTGAAATTTGAGGAAAAAATATTCAAGTGGAGCCTGTCCGGACGAAGGCTCAATCACTGACTATCCCCGAGACCTCCAAGAAAGAAATGGAGGAGATCCTAAAAATTATAAAGAGGAGCGACTACGACGTAGTCGAACAGTTGGGGAAAAATCCCTCCAAAATCTCCATGCTAGCATTACTACTGTGTTCTGAGGCACATGCGAAAGCCTTGGTGAGGTTCCTAAAAACAGCCCATGTGCCTCAAGAGACGTCTGCTAATCAATTTCAAGACTGCATGGCCAATTTGACGGCAGATAATGACCTAGGCTTCTCGGATGCTGATCTGACACCAAGGGGAAGAAAGCACAACGAGGCCTTACATGTCTCTGTGGAATGTAGAGGCACAACTCTGGCCCATGTCTTGGTGGACACTGGCTCATCTTTGAATGTTTTACCGAAAAAAGCTCTTGACAGACTTGACTACGAAGGAATGGCGTTAAATCCAAGTAACATAGTAGTAAGGGCATTTGATGGCTCGAAGAGGATGGTACACGGGGAGGTAGATATCCCCATAAAGGTTGGGACTCAAACTTTCAATTCAACCTTTTATGTAATGGACATCCTCCCCTCTTACTCCTGTCTGCTAGGAAGGCCATGGATCCATAATGTTGGCGTTGTCACCTCTACATTGCACCAGATGCTGAAGTATCTGGCTCAAGGAAAGATTATCACTATCCACAGAGAGGAAGAATACATGATTAGCCATCTCAATTCCTTCAGGTATGTGGAATTGGACGACGAGTTCATTGAAACTCCTTTTCAACACTTCGATGAGGTCCCTCAAGAGGTAGTAGTGACCAAGACTGTGTCCCAGATTCCCAAGATTACAAGACCTCCACTCTGAATGTCATCTCTGAAGGACGCCAAAGCAGTAGTAGAGGAAGGTGGATGCACCATCTTGGGGCAACTTCCTGATATCCCATATAAGTCTGACAAGTTTGGCTTAGGTTTCACTTCAAGTGCTCAAAAGGCTGTACACCGTGCCCGTGCTGGAGGGCCACCCTTGAAGATTAGTGTTGTACCCCAAAATTTGCCCTCGTATTTTTTCACAAGAAATCACAGCCTCGGGCTTTTCCTGATTTTTCAGATTGGCATAAGAATCAGTCAAACAGACTTTTTCTTATCAGTCTATCCAAATTAGGGTTTTCATGGCTCTGGAACAGTTCAAGCAGACTGCTAGGGTTTAGGTTGATATTGGCTCAAAGTTTGATCAGACAAGCGTTTCTCCAGTGTTAAGTAAAAAATCAGGGTTTTGTGCGCATATTTCTCAGAAAGAATTAATCCTATCAGTTCTTTTCAATTTACTCTGAGTTATGGACTGAGGCTGTTGATTGAGAATTTGCAGTGTTTGGATTTAATCAATGAAAAGAGGACATGTGGACGTTTGTTTGTTTAGCTGTGCAATGCTTTGATTATTCGGAATGTCGGACGTTTATTGATTATTTATTATTCTGAGTTAAAATGGTTGGGATTTATTCCCAGTTATTATAATTTAAGAATTATAAATAATTAAATAAATAGTTGAAGAAGAAAAGGAATTAACTGATAAAAAGACTTTTTATTTATCTTTAATTATTTGTACAATTGTTACTTAAATACAGTATTTATTTACAAAGTATTTACAATAATAATGTTACAATGATTAAAAGGAAAAGAAAATTGCATCCTAATTTCCTAAATCTTCATTCTTCTACTGTTACTCTTCTTTTGCTCCATTGATTTTTATCTGCAAAACAAAGAAAAAGAAAAAGTCAAAAGCAGATGAAATGATAAAAAGCAGACAGTTAAAAAGATCATCATTAAAAGCGACTGGCCAGAATCAGTTTTCCCTCTCTGCAAATCACAAGATTTCTCTTGGTTCACAAAGAGGCGTAGAAGTTGCTTGCAAGTAAAACATGAAATGCACAAAGTTATAATTGCACAAATTCAAATTTTCAAACATACTGCATTGTCAACAAATTGCCCATTTCAAAAAAATTCCAAACAAAGTCCAAAGGCAAACTGAACTGGGCCTAACCAAATCAAAAGGGCAAACTGAATGTCAAAGCAACTGTCCAAAGATATCAAAAGATATCAAAACATCAACAAGTACAAAAGGCTATCCAAAAGCTGTCAAAGAAGCACAAAATACTGTCAACAAGATGCAGGAAAAGCAGGAAAAAATGCATTGCAAGCAACATCAAAATATCATCATTTCCCAAGCCAAGTTACTTTTTCAGAAAAAGACAAATCTAAGCAATAAAAAATGCTTAAATCTGTCAAGAGAGAGAGAGAGAGAGAGAGAGAGAGAAGAGAAAAAGGAAGCAAAGGCTTACAGTAGGCTTTAGGCTTAATGAATATAAAACAAACTGTTATAGAACAGTAAGAAAGGAGGCAGAAAATATCACAAAGAAAAAATTCTCAAACTGTATCAACAAAGACATAACAGGGCTGCCTCCACAAGCTTCAAACAAAAAGCAAAACCAGTTCAAAGCTCATAAAACTCCAAACAACAAACACCATAATCTGCAACCTGCATAAGCCTTTCAGGCCTCAAGCATAAACCTGTTTCAAATATACCAACAGCAGGCCCTGCTAAAGATAAGCCTCAAACTTACTTGAAGCCTTAAAGCCAAACTGGTTTGAAGCCTTTTTCAAAGCAGAAGCATATCAAACCTAAGCACAAACAGAAGCCAAGCCTCATACCTGCATCAAGTCTAAAGCCTGTTGAAAACAGAAGCTCAAAGCCTAAAACCTGTTTCAACTCAAAAAGCCTTAAACCTTTTCATAAACCAGAAACTCTAAACCTGTAACTTCACCTGCATAAGCCAAGCCTGTGGCCTGTAACCAAAGCTTGAAACCCTTCTAACCAGAAACATACAAAGCCATACAAAACTGAAGCAACTCAAATCAAACATTGAAGCATCTGAACCAACAAAGCCCTCAGAAGGTTTTCATCACAGGGCTAGTGCACAAATATCAAAGATATCAGAATCATCAAGAACAACATCAATAGGCATCTCAGCAACCCAACAAAAAGTAGAGAAAAAGAAGCATATCAGAGGGGAAAGCATATCAGCATACAAAGCTCTCAGATAATCATCATCAAGCATATCAAGCGAGCAAATAATCAGAGCAAACAAGCTAAGGGTTTTTCAGAGTATTCATCATGAAACCCTAAAAGGCAAAGAAAGAATACAAAGTACCAGGTGTTCTAGGAAGAGCAAGCTAGCATCACTATCCCTCCGTCTCCGGCCATCCCACGCGCCTCCAAATCCGTTCCTCCTCCATCTCCAAAAGCCTCTGCCTCCAAAAGGTATAAATTCCCTTTTCCCTTTCCTTAAAACACCTCACAAAACGTAAATATAAACAAAGATCAGAAATCATCAAAAACTAATAACATGCATGCGCGAACCGAAACAAAGGACATAAAATGAGAATTTATCACCTTTGCTTGTCGCTGTCGTGCTCGACCATGGAAGGAGGAGGAGTAGACGGTGGCGCTGGTTGGCTTTAGGCGAAGAAGAGACTTCGTTCAGTGGCTAAGGCGTGAGAAGGATGAAGACGAAGGAAACGAAATGCACGGCGCTGTAACCCCCTTTTTCCCAAATGAACAAACTTTGAAAAACCCTAAATAGAAATGCTGTCAAAACGCTTGGGCCTCGCCCCATCCACATGCTTAAGCCCATTACACGCCTTGCACCCTCCCTTTTTGATTCTCAGTCAGTTTTTGTTTTGGGCCAGCATAACTCCCTTAAGCCCATTCTATTCCTTTTTTAACTAACACTTTTTTTATTATCACATGGCATTTTATTTACATAACTTATTTTTGTTAAATAAACCATTTGTTCATATTAAATTTAATTGACAATACTCTTTTTATTTTCTTTTTATGATATAATTAAATTTTTATACATAAAAAATACTAACATAAAACATTAATACATAAAACTTAAAATATTTTCTTTTTCTTAAACTTAAAACATTTCCTTTTCTTTTCTTAAAACATTTTGTTTTGTGCATATTAACAAAAATACAAGAATACCAAATAAACAAACAATACTTAATTTTTCATTAAGTTAACATTTTTCGCACTTGTAAATAATCATACACTTACACAAATACATTGATACATTCACATTGCTTTATTCTTGTACATTACATATTACATTTGCGATCGATTCGATTTGGTTGTAAATTATTTGGACACTACTCTCCTATTAAAGTCTCATCCCCATTTGTAAATACTTGTACCCCCATCCCCAGACACTTATTTGTAATAGCGTAGAATTTAAATTCCCGCAATTTATCGCTTTCAAATATACCATGGTTAGACGTAGGGTTTGTATGTAAATAAAATCAAACGCTAGATAACCTAACACAAAGATAAAAGCATGAAAATGGACAACACCAATCACACTTGCACCCCTAGGGTTACTCCACTTGTTGCCTTCAATAATGGGCCATGTTGCATGTTGGGTGTCTTTGGCAAAACAAAACAATTCAAATGATCATAGTCCCTCGATGACGCTTTCAAAAGTTGCCTAAAAATGATCAAGTCCCTTAAAGAAAATATTTCCAAAGACACTTGGCACTATTGCATTCATGGTCTAAACGATGACCCGCGCCCGTCCCGTTAACATCCTAACACAAGATTGTCCACCAAATACAATGGTGGAACAATGTTGTTAAAAGGGTTAAAACATAGGAAAGATCTTTGAGAAATTTAGGGTAGATAGCTCTTGGTTACTTGACCAATCTTGCAAAACAATCCTTGCCATTTTTCAAAACACACATCACAACACACTTTCAAAACAACTTTAAAAAACATTGAAAACTTTTCAAAAGACAAATACACCTTTGTATACATTCAAACATGAATCATTACAAAGGTTGCCACAACAAATGGCCTCTTTTCAAAACATTTTCAAACCCACACACAAAGCACCATTTCAAACAATTGAAAATGCAAGGCAAGTGATCTAAGCAAGTAACTAAGAGCCCATGGATAACCATGGATAGAAAGGGTGCTAATACCTTCCCTTTCTATAATCTACCCCACGAACCCAAGAAAAAATCTCAAAGGTTTTTGCTGTGCTTTTTAACCTTTCCTTAGGATAAAATAAAAAGTCGGTGGTGACTCTTGCTAAACCGAACAAGTGTGAAAACAAACGCAAAACCTCAAGTCAGTTCTCCCACCGTATCACAGAACTGGCGACTCTGCTGGGGACTAACTTAAAAGTGGGGTTACCTTAGGATTAGATCACTCTTGTTTTCAATTGCTTGCTTTGTTTGCTTTTATATTTGTGGGCTTTGCATCGGAGTTTCATAGATCCTAACCCGGATCTGGGGAATACCCTTTAGGTAGCATAAGCTGTGAGGGACCTGTCCGGCGTAGACCGACACGGGTGAAGCAGTGGCTACGTTGGTGTGACACCTTGGTCTGTACCGATATCCCTTGTGTTGCAACGAGGAGAATATGGGTCTTCTAAGGAGTCATTAAGCACCAACCGACCTTAGAACCCTAAATTGACCCAACTTGGCCATAGAACGGTAGCAGTATGCTACACTCATTGAGGCTAAACTCTCGCGATGGTTCTGGCCGCAAGAAAAGATTGCGATGCTGGAGTTATGACCGATTGAGGGTAGTCAGTGATATTGAGATCCTCTAGAACCCGGTTACTTTTGATAGGACAGGTCTTAACCAACGAAACTTCAAAAGGGTACTTACCTACAAACCCCATGCAAGCCTAAACCTAAGGACTTGTTTGCTTTGTGTGAATATGATTACCTGTATATACACTCACTTGCTTTTGCATACATGTACATAACATCATAACATCATACCATAGCATTTTCAATAAACCATTTCAAGGATCTCGAGGGTTCTTTTGATGCAGGGTTACGTTGAACCAGACGTCTACCAAAGGGCAAGAGGTTTCTCCTCTAAACAAATGCCATCAAAGATCAAGTGCAACAACTTGAATCAGGGGCTATGACCCACTTGACATGGTGAGCTTGATTCTCGTGGAAAGACATCCACAAGTGCAAAGTTCTCCGGTCAAAGATCAAAGTTCAACCTCTAACATTTTCTCGTGTTTACCCCAAGAGATCCTTGAAAACATGCATCCACATATCATGCATTGCATCATGACAATTTTTCCTTTTCAGTTTTTCCTTACTCTCCTACTGTTTATTTCAGTAAGAGATGGCCCTAGAGAGGACTGTCAAGGATATCCAGGACCAAAATGCTCAGCTTCAAGAGATGTTATTGAACCTGTCTCTGGGGCAAGAAGAAGTGAAAGCTCTCCTCACCAGGGGCATGGTCCAGGAGAATTAAAACAATGCCAGGAATGATCAGTTAGAGGTACTACAGTCTGAGCTGACTACAATGAGGATCCAAATGATGGGACAACTAGTGGGCCAGTTGGCTCTCATCCAGGATTTGTCTCAAAGACAAGAGGAACTCAGAGTTCTCGTCAACCAACTGCTTCGGGAAAACCAACTGGGGAAAACATCTGAGGTTGAAGAGCAAGTCACCATACAAGAAGACAAGGGGAAGGCTCCTCTACTTGCTTCAGGGTCAAAAGCCCACCAACAACCTCGTCAGCATCAACGAGGTAATCGGCGTAAGCAAGATACGTCGGGAAGACAGTTCACTGAGACCAACATACTATCATCTTTGATACTGGAGCGCCTGTTGGAGGTCAATCTGACTGCTTTGAGGGATCCTATCCGGAAGCCCAATACCTCCGCTCTTAACTATCATCCTGATGCATTTTGTGTATACCACTCCTATAGCCCGGGACATGACACCGACGACTGTTGGGCCTTGAAGAACAAGATTCAAGATCTGATTAACATTGGAGTGCTGAGGTTCATGCCAGACGGCGAGATGAAAATCTTCCATTAAGGGTTTCTCCACCTGAAGTGACAAAGCTCAAACTGAAAGACTTTTGCTTCATTTGAATTTTCAAAGTTGTAATTTCTTTTGTTATTCAAACAACTATCTGTTGATGTCAAACTCTGTTTCATTAATGCATTGCATATGTTTGTCTTGAATTCATCCATTCGTTTTCACTACTCTTGTGCTTTATTTATGATATTTAACTCTTGATAAAAAGCTGCAAGCCTTTAGAGGGAGGATGACAAAACAATACCATAATCTCATACAATATGCTTTTGAACAGACCTTGCTGATGATGTACAGGCATTTCTTTCAATTCCCAAACACTGGAGTTATAAGGAAGATAATCCCTAGTCAACCCCTTCGAGCCAAAGAAGTAGGAGTTTTCTGTTCCGAACAAATCGAAACCTTTGATATAAACCTGGGGCAGGGTAGTCTCTCAGTTAATTAAAAAAAGGTGCGCATTGAAGTCGCAAACTCTCAGTTCGTAATACAACGAACAACGTCAAAGAAAAGCATTCCTTTGGAATCAAAAGACAGTGATGGTTCCCTATCACATAGGCAGTCAATCTCTCAAAAGAGAAAAGCCCACCAAGCCAAAACCTGTAAAGGAGGCTTAAGAAAGCTGGGGCATCCCGCTGAGTGTAATCCCAAAAACAGGAACAGTCAGGCAAAAGTTAGGGATCAAAATCAAAAGAACGAGGTTGTTACAAATCCTCAACAACATGAAAAATGTTGAAAAAGAAAAAGGAGATGATGACTGTCTCCCAAATTCAATTGGTGAACCATCACCCAAAAAGTCATCCCAAATTCGAATAGAGTTCGACGCACAATTAACTGAGCTTAGGATTGAAGAACATCACGAAGAGCGGGTGGGTACAAATACACTTTGAGCCTTTATCCTTTGTTTCTTAAACCGTGAACCAAGCCATGTTACAACCCTTCAAAAGTCCTAATTGAAGCATGGGTTAGTTCGAAAGCATACTGTTTCAAAAGGTATCCTGACTCCTGTAAGGCTTTGCTCTAAATCTGGTGTTGATTTTGTCTTATAAAAAGTTTTCTGCTAAAAAACGCATTTTTCAAAACTTCGAGACAAACATAAACTTTGCATTGCTTGAATATCACTGTTTGCATTTGACTATTTGTTTGGCAGCGAAGAAATTCATACAGCGAATATCTGAGGAACGAAAACTCTCTCAGTGAGTAAAATCACTTCAAAAAGGACGACACTTCCAACGACAAGTCTCCTATCAACAAGGGGCATGACATGTCACCATCCAATTAACCCGGGGCAGTCCAGTCAAGGTTTCAACAGATCTTTCAAAGTTCAGTTAACCTGGGGCAGTCCAATCAAGATTTCAAGAAATCTCTCAATTCGCAGAGTAATCTGATTCAAGACTCCTTCATCATCACTTGGGGCATTCGAATGTCAAAAGTGTTCAACAATTCCTTCATCACCTGCTGGAAGTTACAACCACCAACAGAATAACGGACATTTGAAGCTCCTAAAAATTTGTTTCTCTCAAGAGTGAAGACTCTCATCCTTATCACCTCAGAAGATTGGTATACTCCCAATTTCTGACCCTTAACAAAATCAAGATCAAGATTCCATTCTAGAGATAGTTCAAGATGTGACCCCAAATTTGGCGACATTCTGTAACTTAATCCAGATTTCCTTCTAGATATAGTTCAAGATGTGACCCAAGATTTGGCGACATTCCGTAACTTATTCCAGATTTCCTTCTAGATATAGTTCAAGATGTGACCCAAGATTTGGCGACATTCCGTAACTTATTCCAGATTTCCTTCTAGATATAGTTCCAGATGTGACCCAGATTTGGCGACATTCTATAACTTATTCAAGATTCCCTTCTAGAGATAGTTTCAAGATGTGAACCGAAATTCGGCGACATTCCGTAACTTATTCCAGATCAACACCTGCAGCAATCAAAAGATTCTTGCAATCCCCATCCAGAGAGCCTTCCAGAATCAAATTCCCCTCAGAGTCAAGTTTCAAAATCCCCAGTGGAGCCAAAACTGTCAATCCCCAGCGGAGTTCATCAAATTCCCCAACATAACTTATCAGTGGAATCCCCAACGGAGTTCTCATCAAAACCTCAGCGAAGTATCTCTTCCCACAGAGTAATTCCCCGCAGAGTAATCTCTCCAACAAGTTTATTCCCCAACGGAGCCATCTTCTCCTACCGGTTTATTCTTGCAACCATCATCCCCAGTGGAAGAGAAGAACTCTACTCTTCAACATCAGCCCAAGATTCAAGCTCCCGACCTTCGTCAAGGATTTATTTTCCTAGTCGAAAACACATTCATAGACATTTCACATTTTATACATCCTGATACATACATATACGCATCATATCACACGATCTCATTTATTTTTTAGAACATCATGACATCATGCATCTCATACATCATGACATTGCATACAACTAATGTTTTGCCTTTTCAGGAAAAGGTCAATCCAAAAATGATTACTATCAACTATCGCAGTTCTAGATTCGACACCTGTATCTAGCCAGGGCATATCTGTGAGTGATTGATTGTAGATTCGATACCTGTATCCAGC
The DNA here is from genome assembly GCA_948472305.1 of Vicia faba. NCBI lineage: Eukaryota > Viridiplantae > Streptophyta > Magnoliopsida > Fabales > Fabaceae > Vicia > Vicia faba. The sequence goes on along the minus strand of OX451737.1, from coordinate 823,941,172 downwards.
CAGGGCATATCTGAATGAAGAGTTTAGAGATTCGATACCTGTATCCAGCCAAGGCATATCTGTAGATGAATAATTCCAGATTCGATACCTGTATCTAGCCAGGGCATATCTGTGAGCAATTGATTGTAGATTTGATACCTGTATCCAGCCAGGGCATATATGTAGACGACAAATTCCAGATTCGATACCTGTATCTAGCCAGGGCATATCTGTGAGTGATTGATTGTAGATTCGACACCTGTATCCAGCCAGGGCATATCTGCATGAAGAGTTTAGAGATTCGATACCTGTATCCAGCCAGGGCATATCTGTAGACGACAAATTCTAGATTCGATACCTGTATCCAGCCAGGGCATATCTGTAGACGACTAATTCCATATTCGATACCTGTATCTAGCCAGGGCATATCTGTGAGTGATTGATTGTAGATTCGATACCTGTATCCAGCCAGGGCACATCTGCATGAAGAGTTTAGAGATTCGATACCTGTATCTAGCCAGGGCATATCTGTAGACGACCAATTCCAGATTCGATTCCTGTATCCAGCCAGGGCAGGGCATATCTGCATGAAGAGTTTAGAGATTCGATACCTGTATCTAGCCAGGGCATATCTGTAGACGACCAATTCCAAATTCGATACCTGTATCTAGCCAGGGCATATCTGTGAGCAATTGATTGTAGATTCGATACCTGTATCTAGCCAGGGCATATCTGCATGAAGAGTTTGAATATCAACCCCTGTAACAGGCCAGGAAATTATCTTTCTTTCTCAGGTACGCAAGTTCTTGCTAAGGAATCTCTTACGCGATCGACACCCCGGATGGCATCTTTAAGCCCATCTCCGCAACTATCCATTACACTTCCAGATGGCATCTTTAAGCCCATCACCAAATGGCATCTTTAAGCCCATTCCCTCTACCATCACATCACCGAGTGCAATTTTTTGGGCACTCTAGTGTCCAATATCCTTTTACCCTCGAGCCGCGAAAGGCAAACTTGCCAATCTAACTCTTCAGGTTCAAGAAGATTGAACAGGGGAAACTGTTGTACCCCAAAATTTGCCCTCGTATTTTTTCACAAGAAATCACAGCCTTGGGCTTTTCCTGATTTTTCAGATTGGCATAAGAATCAGTCAAACAGACTTTTTCTTATCAGTCTATCCAAATTATGGTTTTCATGGATCTGGAACAGTCCAAGCAGACTGCTAGGGTTTTGGTTGAGTTTGGCTCAAAGTTTGATCAGACAGGCGTTTCTCCAGTGTTAAGTCAAAAATCAGGGTTTTATGCGCATATTTCTCAGAAAGAATTAATCCTATCAGTGCTTTTCAATTTACTCTGAGATATGGACTGAGGCTGTTGATTGAGAATTTGCAGTGTTTGGATTTAATCAGTGAAAAGAGGACATGTGGACGTTTGTTTGTTTAGCTGTGCAATGCTTTGATTATTCAGAATGCCGGACGTTTATTGATTATTTATTATTCTGAGTTAAAATGGATGGGATTTATTCCCAGTTATTATAATTTAAGAATTATAAATAATTAAATAAATAGTTGAAGAAGAAAAGGAATTAACTGATAAAAAGACTTTTTATCTATCTTTAATTATTTGTACAATTGTTATTTAAATACAATATTTATTTACAAAGTATTTACAATAATAATGTTACAATGATTAAAAGGAAAAGAAAATTGCATCCTAATTTCCTAAATCTTTATTCTTCTATTGCTACTCTTCTTTTGCTCCATTGATTTTTATCTGCAAAACAAAGAAAAAGAAAAAGTCAAAAGCAGATGAAATGATAAAAAGCAGACAGTTAAAAAGATCATCATTAAAAGCGACTGGCCAGAATCAGTTTGCCCTCTCTGCAAATCACAAGATTTCTCTTGGTTCACAAAGAGGGATAGAAGTTGCTTGCAAGTAAAACATGAAATGCACAAAGTTATAATTGCACAAATTCAAATTTTCAAACATACTGCATTGTCAACAAATTGCCCATTTCAAAAAAATTCCAAACAAAGTCCAAAGGCAAACTGAACTGGGCCTAACCAAATCAAAAGGGCAAACTGAATGTCAAAGCAACTGTCCAAAGATATCAAAAGATATCAAAACATCAACAAGTACAAAAGGCTATCCAAAAGCTGTCAAAGAAGCACAAAATACTGTCAACAAGATGCAGGAAAAGCAGGAAAATATGCATTGCAAGCAATATCAAAATATCATCATTTCCCAAGCCAAGTTACTTTTTCAGAAAAAGACAAATCTAAGCAATAAAAAATGCTTAAATCTGTCAAGAGAGAGAGAGAGAGAAGAGAAAAAGGAAGCAAAGGCTTACAGTAGGCTTTAAGCTTAATGAATATAAAACAAACTGTTATAGAACAGTAAGAAAGGAGGCAGAAAATATCACAAAGAAAAAATTCTCAAACTGTATCAACAAAAACATAACAGGGCTGCCTCCACAAGCTTCAAACAAAAAGCCAAACCAGTTCAAAGCTCATAAAACTCCAAACAACAAACACCATAATCTGCAACCTGCATAAGCCTTTCAGGCCTCAAGCATAAACCTGTTTCAAATATACCAACAGCAGGCCCTGCTAAAGATAAGCCTCAAACTTACTTGAAGCCTTAAAGCCAAACTGGTTTGAAGCCTTTTTCAAAGCAGAAGCATATCAAACCTAAGCACAAAAAGAAACCAAGCCTCATACCTGCATCAAGTCTAAAGCCTGTTGAAAACAGAAGCTCAAAGCCTAAAACCTGTTTCAACTCAAAAAGCCTTAAACCTTTTCATAAACCAGAAACTCTAAACCTGTAACTTCACCTGCATAAGCCAAGCCTGTGGCCTGTAACCAAAGCTTGAAACCCTTCTAACCAGAAACATACAAAGCCATACAAAACTGAAGCAACTCAAATCAAACATTGAAGCATCTGAACCAACAAAGCCCTCAGAAGGTTTTCATCACAGGGCTAGTGCACAAATATCAAAGATATCAGAATCATCAAGAACAACATCAACAGGCATCTCAGCAAGCCAACAAAAAGAAGAGAAAAAGAAGCATATCAGAGGGGCAAGCATATCAGCATACAAAGCTCTCAGATAATCATCATCAAGCATATCAAGCGAGCAAATAATCAGAGCAAACAAGCTAAGGGTTTTTCAGAGTATTCATCATGAAACCCTAAAAGGCAAAGAAAGAATACAGAGTACCAGGTGTTCCAGCAAGATCAAGCTAGAATCACTATCCCTCCGTCTCCGTCCATCCTACGCGCCTCCAAATCCACTCCTCCTCCATCTCCAAAAGCCTCCTCCTCCAAAAGGTATAAATTCCCTTTTCCCTTTCCTTAAAACACCTCACAAAACGTAAATATAAACAAAGATCAGAAATCATCAAAAACTAATAACATGCATGCGCGAACCGAAACAAAGGACATAAAATGAGAAGTTATCACCATTGCTTGTCACTGTCGTGCTCGACCATGGAAGGAGGAGGAGTAGACGGTGGCGCTGGTTGGCTTTAGGCGAAGAAGAGACTTCGTTCAGTGGCTAAGGCGTGAGAAGGATGAAGACGAAGGAAACGAAATGCACGGCGCCGTAACCCCCTTTTTCCCAAATGAACAAACTTTGAAAAAACCTAAACAGAAATGCTGTCAAAAACGCTTGGGCCTCGCCCCATCCACATGCTTAAGCCCATTACACGCCTTGCACCCTCCCTTTTTGATTCTCAGTCAGTTTTTGTTTTGGGCCAACATAACTCCCTTAAGCCCATTCTATTCCTTTTTTAACTAACACTTTTTTTATTATCACATGACATTTTATTTACATAACTTATTTTTGTTAAATAAACCATTTGTTCATATTAAATTTAATTGACAATACTCTTTTTATTTTCTTTTTATGATATAATTAAATTTTTATACATAAAAAATACTAACATAAAACATTAATACATAAAACTTAAAATATTTTCTTTTTCTTAAACTTAAAACATTTCCTTTTCTTTTCTTAAAACATTTTGTTTTGTGCATATTAACAAAAATACAAGAATACCAAATAAACAAACAATACTTAATTTTTCATTAAGTTAACATTTTTCGCACTTGTAAATAATCATACACTTACACAAATACATTGATACATTCACATTGCTTTATTCTTGTACATTACATATTACATTTGCGATCGATTCGATTTGGTTGTAAATTATTTGGACACTACTCTCCTATTAAAGTCTCATCCCCATTTGTAAATACTTGTACCCCCATCCCCAGATACTTATTTGTAATAGCGTAGAATTTAAATTCCCGCAATTTATCGCTTTCAAATATACCATGGTTAGACGTAGGGTTTGTATGTAAATAAAATCAAACGCTAGATAACCTAACACAAAGATAAAAGCATGAAAATGGACAACACCAATCACACTTGCACCCCTAGGGTTACTCCACTTGTTGCCTTCAATAATGGGCCATGTTGCATGTTGGGTGTCTTTGGCAAAACAAAACAATTCAAATGATCATAGTCCCTCGATGACGCTTTCAAAAGTTGCCTAAAAATGATCAAGTCCCTTAAAGAAAAAATTGCCAAAGACACTTGGCACTATTGCATTCATGGTCTAAACGATGACCCGCGCCCGTCCCGTTAACATCCTAACACAAGATTGTCCACCAAATACAATGGTGGAACAATGTTGTTAAAAGGGTTAAAACATAGGAAAGATCTTTGAGAAATTTAGGGTAGATAGCTCTTGGTTACTTGACCAATCTTGCAAAACAATCCTTGCCATTTTTCAAAACACACATCACAACACACTTTCAAAATAACTTTCAAAAACATTGAAAACTTTTCAAAATACAAATACACCTTTGTATACATTCAAACATGAATCATTACAAAGGTTGCCACAACAAATGGCCTCTTTTCAAAAAATTTTCAAACCCACACACAAAGCACCATTTCAAACAATTGAAAATGCAAGGCAAGTGATCTAAGCAAGTAACTAAGAGCCCATGGATAACCATGGATAGAAAGGGTGCTAATACCTTCCCTTTCTATAATCTACCCCCCGAACCCAAGAAAAAATCTCAAAGGTTTTTGCTGTGCTTTTTAACCTTTCCTTAGGATAAAATAAAAAGTCGATGGCGACTCTTGCTAAACCGAACAAGTGCGAAAACAAACGCAAAACCTCAAGTCAGTTCTCCCACCGTATCACAATTAGCAACCAGGAGGTCAATGCGGTAGAAGATGGTGAAGAGGATTGCAACTTGGAGGATTGGATCCTTCCGACTGTCAATGGAGGACTCCGCAATTGGGAGGCCAGAGACTTTGTCCCAATAACTTTCATCCCTCAGTAATTTATCTTTACTTTTTATTGGATCTATAATATTCAAAAACAATTCGCACTCTTAAAACCTTGTGTCTTGCCCAAGGCACGATGGTCCATTTGTAAGGGTTATTATTTCATCTTCATATGACATTCAATGAATCATGGACGTTTTTTGCATAAAAACTTTTGTGCTCATTGTTTTTCTTTTACATTTTATTTTCTTTTAAAGATAGCTATACCCTTACACACACCCACACTCACAAATGCAGGTAGCCATCCATTTTGGATCCCATGGGTAACGATACTGCTATGGCCTTTTGTGACTCTGAGGATCTAATCTACCAAGCCAAAGACGAAGGTGAGGAAGATTGTGAAGTATTGGGGGAACTGGCCAGACTGCTATAACAAGAGGAAAAAACCATTCAGCCTCAGGAAGAACCTGTGGATACAATCAACCTGGGTCCCGAGGAGGATAAAAAAGAGGTCAAGGTGGGTGCCAATCTGGAACCCAGTGTCAAGGAACGTCTGGTTCAGTTGTTACATGACTATGTTGAGATATTTTCCTGGTCATATGAAGACATGCTAGGACTTGATACAGACATCATGGTGCATCGTCTGCCTACAAGAGAAGATTGTCCGCCAGTAAAGCAAAAGGTTCGCCGCATGAGACCTGACATGTTATAAAAGATTAAAGCAGAGGTCATGAAGCAATTCAATGCTGGATTCTTGGCTGTCACTTCCTACCCTCAATGGATTGCCAACATTGTCCCCGTACCTAAAAAAGATGGCAAAGTACGAATGTGTATGGATTACGGAGATTTAAATAGGGCGAGCCCTAAAGATGATTTTCCACTCCCCCACATTGATATCCTTGTTGACAATACGGCACAACACAAAGTGTTTTCCTTCATGGACGGATTCTCAGGTCATAACCAAATCAAAATGGCACCTGAAGACATGGAGAAAACAAATTTAGTCACACAGTGGGGTACATTCTGCTACAAGGTGATACCGTTCGGACTGAAGAATGCTAGGGCAACCTATCAACGCGCCATGGTAGCTTTATTTCACGACATGATACATCACGAAATAGAGGTCTACGTAGACGATATGTTAGCAAGATCACAAACAGAAGAAGAGCACCTTGATCACTTACAAAAGCTGTTTGAGAGACTGAAGAAGTACAAGCTGAGGTTGAATCCAAACAAGTGCACATTTGGAGTATGGTCCGGTAAACTCCTAGGCTTTATCGTCAGTAGCAAAGGTATTGAGGTCGATCCTGCCAAAGTTAAAGCAATACAAGAGATTCCTACTCCTCGTACTGAGAAGAAAGTCAGAGGATTCTTGGGACGCTTGAACTATATTTCCAGATTCATTTCTCACCTAACAGCTACTTGTGAGCCAATATTCAAACTATTAAAGAAAGATCAAGTAGTCAGATGGAATGATGAATGCCAAGTTGCTATTGACAAAATCAAGGAATACTTACAAGATCCTCCTATGTTGATACCACCACTCGAAGGAAGACCATTGATCATGTATCTAACTGTTTTAGAAAACTCAATGGGGTGTGTATTAGGGCAGCATGACGAGTCTGGCCGAAAAGAGCACGCTATTTATTACCTGAGCAAAAAGTTTACCGACTGTGAAACCAGATATTCACTGCTCGAGAAAACTTGCTGTGCTCTGGCATGGGCTACTCGTCGGCTAAGAAAATATATGTTGACTCATACTACCTTATTGATATCTAAGATGGATCCAATAAAATACATATTCGAAAAGCCTGCTCTTTCTGGGAGAATAGCTAGATGGCAAATGATCCTAACAGAGTACGACATACAATATACTACCTAGAAATCTATAAAGGGAAGTGTGCTAGCTGATCACCTTGCTCACCAAGCTGTAGAAGACTATCAGTCCATGAAGTTTGAATTCCCAGATGAAGACATCATGATATTAGACAACTGTGAACAAATCGAACTATATGACGGACCTGAACAAGGATCCCGATGGACCCTGTTCTTTGATGGAGCATCCAATGCACTCGACAATGGTATCGGTGCTGTACTCATATCTCCAGAAGGGTTTCATACTCCCTATACTGCCATACTTTGCTTCAACTGTACAAACAACATGGCGGAATACGAAGCATGCATCTTCGGTCTCATAGCTACCATAGACTTGGGAATCAAATCCTTAGATGTGTTTAGAGATTCAGCTTTGGTCATCAGTCAGATCAAAGGGGAATGGGACACTAAAAACCCAAACCCTATCCCTTACAAAGAACATGTTTTGACATTGCTACCACATTCTGAGAAGATTACCTTCGAGCATTTCCTGCGAGAAGAAAATAAGCTAGCAGACGCTCTAGCCACAATGTCATCTATGTTTAAACTTAATTGGGATAACGAAGCTCCCCAGATCACCATCGAACGAATGGATGAACCATCACACTTTCACGAGATTAATACTGAAGAGGTAGTGGACCAACCTTGGTTTCATGAATCAAGAGGTATCTCGAGGCTCAAGAATATCCAGAAGGAGCTTCAATCAATGATAAGAAGTTCTTAAGGAGATTCTCTGCTAAATTCTTCCTTAGTAATGGCATCCTGTACAAACGTAATCATGAATCCATTCTGCTTCGGTGTGTGGATAAGGTTGAAGCTAAAAAGATCATGGCTGAATTATATGAAGGTACTTTTGGCACCCACTCCAGTGGGCATACAATGGCGAAGAAAATCCACGGGCAGGCTATTATTGGTCTACCATGGAAGCAAATTTCTATCAACATTCTAGAACCTGTCATAAGTGTCAAATTCATGCTGATAAGGTGCACGTACCTCCGGTGCCTTTGAATGTCTTGACGGCTCCTTGGCCCTTTACTATATGGGGAATTGATATGATTGGAGAAATCAAGCCTACAACCTCTAATGGACACCGCTTCATCCTAGTGGCCATTGACTATTTTACAAAGTGGGTTGAAGCAGCTTCCTTCGCCTCTGTTACCAAGAATGTTGTTTCCCGCTTCATCAAGCAAAACCTTATTTGCCAGTACGGTATCCCGGAAAGGATCATCACTGACAATGGTACAAATCTCAACAACACTATGATCACCGCCTTGTGCGAGCAATTCAAGATCCAACATCACAATTCTTCTCCTTATCGGCCAAAGATGAATGGTGTTGTCGAGGCTGCAAATAAAAACATTAAGAAGATCATACAGAAAATGACAATCACATACAAAGACTGGCATGAGATGTTACCATTCGCTCTCCACGGGTACCGTACCACGGCTCGCACATCAACCAGGGCAACACCCTATTCTTTGGTTTATGGCATGGAGGTTGTCTTGCCTATTGAGGGTCAGATCCCCTCTCTGAGGATTATGAAAGATGCAGGCTTGAACGAAGACGATTGGATCCAGACTCAACTTCATGAACTGGACTTAATTAATGAAAAGAGACTTACTGCTGTCTGCCATGGTCAGATGTATCAAAAGCGGATGATCAAGGCTTTCAACAAGAAAGTCAGACGCCAAGTATATCAAGTTGGGGATTTAGTGATCAAACGTATCATCTTGCCACAAAGTGATCCCAGGGGAAAATGGACCCCTACTTATGAAGGACCATTTGTAATCAAAAACATATTCTCCGGTGGGAAAATGATCTTGACCACCATGGATTGCAACGACCTGCCACACCCTGCGAACGCGGATATAGTCAAAAGATACTACGCATGAGAGACCCGCTAGGTTGACACACCTAGGCAAAACAAGGGCATCCTGGTGAACCAAGAGGTTCGGGAACAAATTAGGGATAAAATGAAAAAAATATGTACACCCGGCAAGTTGAATACCCAAAAGGGCGACTTGAGCAAAAAAGGGTTTCCTGGTGGACTGAAAACCCGAAAGGGCGGTCCAGGAAAAAGTTAGGGAATTAAAGCGTATGACTATGTCCCATTGTATCACTTTACGGATAAACTTTGACTTCCACTGACAAACTCAGAGTTTCTGATCAATTCAATCATTTCGGACGAAGCAAATAGACAATATGCTCAAAGATACGAAGGCTATAGCAGAATGGGAACCCCATGGGATTACTACATGTAGCTATCTTTCTTTGTATATTTTTTCTTGTTTTACGACAACATTCTCTTACTAGAATGTTTGTCCCCTTTGTACAAAATATTTATTCAAAGTCAATACAAAGATATCCCTTTGAAAGTGCAAAAACTATTTGTCTTTTTCTTTACGCTTGTGTTTTGTTTGCAAAAACGTCCAATGATTCAATGTTGAACATATGCATTTGAACATGATTACTGTTCACAAAAAACAAAATGAGAAAGACAATTACTAATGGGTTGAAAGAATAGGAAAATGTCTCTAGGCTATTCCATAAGTAATCCCCTACAGTACGTCATTTAGATCCCCAGCGGAACGAAGCTCCCAATTTACCAATCCCCAGTAGAAATTATCCAATTTCTCCAGATTCCCCAAGCAGATCTTACAAGCAGTACATGGAATTACCCTCACAACAAAACTTACTTCTCTCAACAAAAGTTCATCAATACTTCAACTTCAAAACATAAAAATTCAACATATCCTCAGCGGTATTCAGGGATTTATTTTCCTCAAACAGACCATAATGCAACAAATCAGCTCACATGCGCATACATTGCATCCATATATCATAAACATTAATGAAACAAATACATTGCATCATACATTTCATGCAAACATAACTTTGTATTTTAGCTAAAATTTTACCCGTTTCAGGATAAGATTAACGACTACCATTAACAATATGCAATCTAGATACAGTTCATATACACTCCAGACACGGATGCCATTTTGATACTCATTCAGATCCAACTTGCTTGATACAGTTCAGATACGCTCCAGACACGGACGCCATTTTGATACTCATTCAGATTCAAGTTTGAGATACAGTTCAGATACACTCCAGACACGGATGCCTTTCTGATACTCATTCAAATTCAACTTGCTTGATACAGTTGAGATACGCTCCAGAAACGGATGCCATTCTGATACTCATTCAGATTCAACTTTCAGATACAGTTCAGATACGCTCCAGACACGGATGCCATTCTGATACTCATTCAAATTCAACTTTCAGATACAATTCAGATATGCTCCAGACCTAGATGCCATTCTGATACTCATTCAGAATCATCTCCCGGATAAAGTTCAGATACGCTACAGACACGGACGACATTCTGATACTCATTCTTTCAGCTTACAAATTACAATTCAACAAGCATACTTGGATGGAATCTACAAGCCCATCTCCAACAAGATTCTATCACCTCTCCAAATGGCATCTTTAAGCCCATTCCCTCAACCACACATCGTCGAGTGCAAATTTTTGGGCACTCTAGTGTCCAATCATCTTTCACCTTCGAGTCACGAATGGCAAAGCTCGCCAATCTAACTCTTCAGGTATAAGAAGATTGAACAGGGGCAACTGTTGTATCCCAAAATTTGCCCTCTCATTTGTTAAGATTTTTCTCACAAGATCTCTTTGACTCAAGACTGGATTAGGGTTTGACCAGCTCAAGACAGTTCATCATGCACTGATAATCCAAAATTTAGGGTTTGGGATTGAACAAAGATATTTGAACTTTCAATGCTTCATATGACTTTCAAGTATCATCATGGACCCCTAAGATTACTCATGTCAAGTTTCAAGCCTTGAATCACATTTTTTATCAGTCAATTAGACATTTGACCTAAAAATCAACTGTATTGGGGAAAAAGTCAACCATGGCCAATTTACAGTCAAACTTCATAATTTTTGATCCGCATCAACATTTTAGACTCATATGTTTCATTTGATCAAGTTTGGATCACAATTCCTCAAGAAATTTGACAAAATCATCAAAAGGGCAAAATGGTCAAAATTAGGGTTTTGACTGAGAAAGGGCAATTTCTGATTTTTGACCTAGAAAATGACCAATTTGTTTGAAGCATGATTTCATGGGTTCAATTGCATCATCTTGACCTAATGACATGATTCAAAACATTGTAATTCCATTGGATTGACATATGAAATTTGCAGTCAACTGATCAAAAGTCAACTGTATACTAAAAAGTCAAACTTTGACTTTTTGGTCAAAATCAAATGCCAAGGATCACAATTCATCAAAACATGTCAAAATGTGAAACTTGTTCATCAAGAAATCAAAGATGGAAGATTTTGTTTTGAAATTTGAAATTTTCTTAACTTAGAAATTTTTCTAAGTATAGAAAATTTCTTATTTTTTCTCAAATTTAAGCCAAATTTTCACTATGATACAAGATGATTCAAAGAAAGTACCCACCATGAAAGTTGTAGATCTCCATGAAATCTACAACTTTTCTTCACACAATTTCTCCTAAAGATGCTTGGATCTCAAGATATAATTTTGTGAATACATGCCCATGAACTAAAGGGATCCTCAGGGAGGTCCAGGCAAGCTAAAGGGATCCTCAGGCCTTCTCAAAACTCACTCAAACTCCATTCACGATCTCAGCTGAAAGAGGTAATAACTCTAACTTCTATCTCTTCATACAGGCATCCTTTGGTCTTGATTTGTGAAGATAAAATGTAGATATCTTTGTGCTAAAACCAACCATGTTCATAGATTTCATTTATATTCATTGTGTATAGAGAATTTTAGATTTCAAATTTCTGTAAAATTAGGTTTCAAATTAGGTCCATTTAAATTAGCTTTGATCTTTGACTGCTACTTTACATGAGTTACATGGTTGAAATTGTGGGAAAGAGTACTACCATTTTCATGTTTGAAGTTTCCATTTTCATGGAGAAATGAGAGAGATACAGGGGGTCCGGCTGGCTAGAGGAAGAAGATGAAGTACAGGGCAAGGAGACGTTATGTGTTATGTGTTTTTAGTTTCATTTGAACTAATGGATGTACAGCCACCCCAGTGGCAACACAACGCGCAGAAATTGCTAAGGTAATGGGTTCGAGCCTTGGCGCCTGCCTTTTGCCTATTTTCTCAAATTTTTTGCCATTTTTGGTCATTATGCAGCGCTGGGCCTTTGTTCCATTGGGCTTATGTTTTTTTCTAATGCTTACCTCCTGACTACTCAGGACACCCCTGGCCCAACCATTTTATTATTTATTTTTATTTTCATTTTCATTTTATTAAATATATTTTCTTTAACATAAAAAATCATAAAAAATATAAAACATGATAACTATTGCATTTTGTTTATTTTTTTTTATCTTCACATAAAAAATAATTTTATTATATTATATATTAACTATTTTTTTTAAAGAAACTTGTAAAATAAAATAGATTTAGATTAATTTTTATTTCTTTTCCTTCACACTTGTAAACATTTATTTTAACATATAAAAAGACTAAATATTTTCATAAATATTATTTATTATTTTAAGACAAAAATAATACTTAAAGAACATTATTTTCTTTTAACAAATTAGAATTAGGGTTAACCAATTTCTAGAAAACAACTTCATTTTCTTAAATTATTAGGTTTAGTTCAAAAAACTCGTTGTCTTATAAAAAACAAAACAAAAATCTTTTTCTTGCATATACATACCATTGCATATTTAATTTATACTGTATATTATTTACTCAAATATTCGTACAAATTCGATTTGGTTGTAATAGATTAAATTAGGTTTACATTATTGCAAATCCCCATTCATTATTTGTATACCCCCCTTCCATAAAATGTTGTAATAGCGTAGTAATCTTTAAATTACGCAATTTATCGCTTTTATATAACATGCTAGTTGTTGTACCCCAAAATTTGCCCTCCCATATTTCTCAAGACATTGCAAGAAAAATCTCCAAGTTGCTCAAGATTGCTCAAAAGTTGGTCAGACAAGCTCTCTCCTAAGGCAGTCTACCCCAAATTAGGGTTTTGTGTTGCATCAAGATCCTTGATTCCAAATGAACTCAAATGCTCCCCAATGTCCTAATATGTTCTCAAGATCATCCATGTCAAATTTCATACCTTGCAGAGGAAGTTTGCTCAGTCAATTGCTCAAAGGTCCAAAAATCGACTGTGCTAGGGCAAAAGTCAACTGTGACCTACATACAGTTAAACTTCAAGATTTTTTGTCAACATTCTCATTTTAAAGGATATTTCATCATTTTATCAAGGGTTGATCATGATTCATCAAGGATTGCTCAAAATTCATCAAGACTCAAAAGTTGCTTGTTGTACCCCAAAATTTGCCCTCTCATTTTCATCAATATTTTCTCATCACAAGACTCTTGGAACCCAAAATCAAATTAGGGTTTGCTCTGCTCAAGACCCCTCCTTGCACTGTTGACCCAAATTAGGGTTTGAGTTTGCACAAGGATGTTTTGACCTAAAGTGCCCAAAATGGCTTTCATGCTTCATGTTGGACTCACAAGTTTATCCATACCAGGTTTCAAGCCTTGATTCCAATTTTTGCCCAGTCAATTGGACAGTTGACCTAAAATCAGCTGTATTGGGGGAAAAAATCAACTATGGCCAATTGACAGTCAAACCTCATGATTTTTGACCCACATCAACATCATGAACTCATATGAACCATTTGGTCAATTTTGGATCACAATTCCACAAGAAATTTGGTCAGATCACCAAAAGGGCAAAATGGTCATTTTTAGGGTTTTGACTGCACAAAGACATTTTTTGACTGTTTGACCTAATCAATGGCAAACCAAGCTCACATATGGACTCAAGAACTCAATGGAATTGTCTTGACCCATTCAACAAGTTCAAAAGATCCCAAATGCATAGGATTGACAGTTGAATTTTTCAATCAACTGATCAAAATTTGACTGTATACTGAAAAGTCAAACTTTGACTTTTTGGTCAAAATCAAGTGCCAAGATTCATTTTTCATCAAGACATGTCAAATTATGAAACTTGTTCATCAAGAAATCCAAATTTGCAAATTAGGGTTTAAAATGAGAAAAATTTCATAACTTAAATTTTTTCTAAGTTATGAAACTTCATTATTTTTTCCTAACTTTGTCCCATTTTTTCACCAAGATGCAAATGGATTCAAACAAAACTTGAAACATGAAAGTTGTAGTCTATTGCAAAATCTACAACTTTGATACACAAAGTTTTCTCAAAGGAATCTTGTATCTCAAGTTATGATTTTTGGAACAAGGGTGCAAAACATTTTTAACTTAGAGAAATTTTGACCTATTCTAGGCAGGATTTTTGTCCAACTTCTTGGCCATTTTTCACATGCTTCCACTTGGAGTTTCAATTTGCATTACAAATATGGATTGTAGTACACATTCCAAGCTTTCCAAATTATCCAAGAACTTCTCAAACACCCTTGTGGTTAGGGAGAATCGAATTTGCAAAGTTGGGAAAAATTCACTTTTGTTCATAACCAAATGCATGTTCATACAAGTTTCATTTTCAAATCAGCATGCTTGGTACTTGCTTGAAGGCCTCTAAACCAAGTTTTCACTCCTTAATTAAATGCCTAACCATTGTGTTCAAGCATTGTTTTGTGCATTTAGTCATTACACAAAGAATTATCCCTTAAGTAGAAAAAGCAAACTTGCCATTTTTGAAAAGTAGTGCTTTATGTCAAATACCAAATCCAAGAAGTAAAAGCCAGATATTTGAGGCAAGAGTTTGTAAGAAAATCCCACTGATCAAGAGCAAAGTGTGCAGCATAGATAGAGAGGGTACACATGCCTGCATAAGGACTTGAACTTTCTTACTTCAAAAACAAGCAAGATTGCAAAACAACCAGAACTCTCATTCCTGTCAACACAGCCAAACAAAAACTTTGCAAACATCTTACACACATCCAAGCAAGCCTAAAGCACGACTAAACCACCCCTCATCCCTCCTCATACAGAAAATCATAGTTTTTCTGCAAAACAGGGCATCTGTTGCAGTTTGACTTCCACAATCCATTCCACTCGTGCATTTTGGCTAAAACCAGTTCAAATACATTCCATATCATCCATTGGAACTATCCCAAGCCTTAAACCCAAGCTGTAACATCCCTAACATTACTTGCCATTTTCAGTTTTCAGTTTTGCAGGTGGACTTCCATAGCACGATTTAGAGTGATTCAAAGCAAGCTAAGTGTTGGAGAAGCATCCTTGGACTTCAGGCAAGCTGTACCAAAGCTCAAACTCCATTGAAGATACCTACATTGCTCTGTTCAAGTCAAGCTGAAACAGGTAAAACCATGAACTTCTATCTCTCAATTTAGAAAGAGTTAGGCTTAGGTTTGTGAATGAGACATGCTCTACTCATAGCCCTGAAGCCATACATATGATTACTTTTCATTTATTTTATGCGTGCTGTGAGAATTTTGGCCATGAACATTGAAGAAAAATTAGGTCAGAAATTGGGGATGAAGAAATTCTCCCTGGTTTCTTAGAGTTAAGTCAAGTATTTTATATGTCTGAATTCGTCTCTTGATGCTCCACATTATTGGTGTTATGAGTTTTGCATGAAAGTCCAGGAATCAGGAGTTAAGAAACGCACGTTTTTGCTTGTTCAAACAATGCTGAAGGTTGAAGATGACTGGCTTGGGCTGGGCCTGGGTCAGTCTTGCTCTTTGCACCCCTTTTCCAATTTACACCCCCCTGGCCCATTGTGTGAAATATTTATCATTTTTTACTTTTTCTTTTTGATTCTGACTTATTATTTTTTGCTCAAATATAAAAAATATAAAAAATATTTTTCCATACATTTTTGCATTTATTTGGCATTTATTTGTTTTATTTAGCATATATATGTAAATAAATATAAAAACCTTTTTATTTAAAACCCTAAAAATAATACAAAAATAAATATTTTTCAGTTATTATTTTTACATTTTGAAAACATTTTTTAAAACATACTTTTTTTTATAAATATTTAATATTTTATTTTTGTATATATTTAATATATTTAATATATAATATAAATACTTGTATATTTTATTAGAATACTTAGGATAAAAATATGAAAATAATACATTTTTATTTTTATTAATATTTGACATCAAAAATACTTTTTACAACATACTTCTTATTTTTTGTATATAATTAACAAATATTGTATATAATTAATAAATAAATACTATTTATTCAAAAAACTAGGGTTTTGCCCTAAATGACAAATATTCAAAATTTGACCTTTTTATTTTTGTTTATATTTCACCTTGAAAAATACTTTCACATACATAAAAAATCATTTTTATGCATAATACATTTTGCATATTTATTGTATTTATTTAAATATTGTACAATTAAATATTTGTATATTCGATATGGATGTAATAGTTTAGATTTAATTTCTTGTCAAATATCCCCCCATTCAAACATTTGTACCCCCATCCCCATAATCATGTTGTAATAATTTAGGACTTTAAATTTACGCATTTAAAAGCTTTCAAACTATGCCATGATAAACCTAGGGTTTGTATGCAAATCAAATAACAAATAGCTTGGCTAATACAAAGACAAAAAAGCATGAAAATGGACAACACCATGCACACTTGCACCCTTAGGGTTACTCCACTTGTTGCCTTCAAAAATGGGCCATGTTGCATGTTGAGTGTCTTTGGAAAAACAAAAACAAATCAAATGATCATAGTCCCTCGATGACGCTTTCTCAAGTTGCCTAAAAAATGATCAAGTCCCTTAAATAAAAATTGCCAAAGACACTTGGCACTATTGCATTCATGGCCTAAACGATGACCCGCGCCCGTCCCGTTAACATCCTAACACAAGATTGTCCACCAAATACAATGGTGGAACAATACTGTTAAAATGGTTAAAACATAGGAAAGATCTTTGAGAAATTTAGGGTGGATAGCTCTTGGTTACTTGACCAAACTTGCAAAACACACTTGCCTACTTTCAAAACACACTCCACAACACAACTTTCAAAACAACTTTCAAAAACATTGAAACATCTTTTCAAAAAGACAAACACCTTTGTAAAACATTCGAGTAAAGAATTGTTACAATGGTTGCCTAGACAAGGCATCTTTTTCAAAACATTTTCAAAAACCACACACAAAAAGCACCATTTCAAACAATTGAAAAGCAAAGGCAAGTGATCTAAGCAAGTAACTAAGAGCCCATGGATAACCATGGATAGAAAGGGTGCTAATACCTTCCCTTTCTATAATCTACTCCCCGAACCCAAGAAAACATCTCAAAGGTTTTTCCTGTGCTTTTTAACCTTTCTTTAGGATAAAATAAAAAGTCGGTGGCGACTCTTGCTAAACCGAAACATTTGCGAAAACAAACGCAAAACCCAAGTCAGTTCTCCCACCGTATCACAGAACTGGCGACTCTGCTGGGGAAATTTGAAAGTGGAGTAACCTTAGGGCTTAGATCACCTTTTGCATGACTAATTGTTTGCTTTGATTGCTTTACATTTTGGTTCTCTTGTTTGGGTTTGAAATCCTACACCCGGATTTGGGAAACATTCATAGATAGCAATACGTTGTGGAAACTGTTTGGGGTATAACGACACGGTTGAAGTAATAGCTATATTAGTGCAACATATTTGTGAGTACCGATAACCCTTGAGTTCAATCAAGGAGAGTACGGGGCCGCTGAGTGATGTCACTAAGCACTAATGACCTAGAACCTTACTTGACCATCTTGGCCTTCTATTAGGGGTAGTGAGATGACCGGCTTTGGTGTAGTCCAAAGTTGGTAGATACTCGATACTACACTCATTGAGGGTTGTTTTCTTGGAATATTTTGGTCGCTAGTTAAGTGGCTAAACCAAAACAATGAACATGGAAAACAATCCAATGATATTGAGCTCCTTAGAACCCGGTTACTATTTATAGGACAGGTTTTTAAGCCAACTTCACTCAAGAGGGTACTTACCTATGAAACCCCATGCAAGCTTGAAGCTAGGGTTTTGTGTGACTTGCTTGTACATGTGTTTGTGAATACATCATGAACATCATAAAGCATCATATGCATTCACAAACCATTTCAAGGGTTTGGATCTTCATCTTTGTTCTTGTTTTGTAGGTCATGGAAATTCTTCGCAGGAAAACTATCCAAGTCAACCTTGTGAGAATCCCTCCTCAACTTAAGGAGCTTACATCCAGAATTCCAGAAAATTCTCTCTTTAGTGAAAGACATGGTAGACTGCTCAGCCTAGTCAACACCAACATTGAAGAAGACATGGTGAAAGTGTTGTTCCAATTCTTTGACCCCCTTCACCACTGTTTCACATTCCCCGACTATCAATTGGTGCCTACTTTGGAGGAATTTTCTCAACTCCTGAGAATTCCTATTCTTAATCAACTACCCTACAACGGTACGGAAAAAGAACCAAAGCCTGAAGATGTTGCTCAAGCACTACACTTGTAACCATCTAACATCAAGGGGCATTGGGAAACTAGAAGTGGTGTCAAAGGCTTCTTGGCAAAATTCTTGTTTGAGAAAGCACAAGAGTGTTGGAATTCCTTGGATCTACAAGCCTTTGAAGAGATTGTGGCACTCCTCATTTATGGGTTGGTTTTGTTCCCAAATGCTGACCAACTTATAGATGTAAATGCTGTCAAGATTTTCATGTCCAGGAACCCCATACCTACACTGCTTGGGGACATCCTCCACTCATTTTACACACGAACAATGAGGAAGAAAGGTGTTCTCATGTGCTGTACTCCTCTCCTTGCAAGGTGGTTTATTTCTCACCTTCCACAATCTGTTTTGAAGAATGAACAAGGCTTAAGGTGGTCACAACGATTGATGACCCTCACACATTCTGATGTACATTGGTGTTCTCGGTCCAGAGAAAATGTCATCATCATCGATCATTGTGGTGAGTTCCCTAATGTTCCATTACTTGGCATTAGAGGGGGCATTACCTACAACCCTTGTCTAGCTTTGAGACAATTTGGATATGCACGGAGGGATGACCCTCATGACATGCTGATTCCTGACTTGGTTTTTGACTTCGACAACGATGCGCAAGGACTTCGCCAAAGATTCATCAGAGCTTGGAGGATGCCTAACCAGGTAGATAGCAAGACACTGGGGCACAAGAACTCCATCCCTCTTGAGCCTTACCTCAAGTGGGTACGAACCCGAGCCCAGAGTCTTATGATGCCTTACCCTCATATTTTCCCTTTATTAAAGAGCCTGTTAAGGAAGGAGAGGTTCCGTACACCATCCTACATCCTGACTTGCCAACATCATGGGAGGAAATGCAGAAGAGTTGGATCCAACTCAAGGAAGAACGTAATACTTTTGAAGCCAGCTTCTACGCCAGTGAGAAGAAAGTTTTGGAGCTTACCCACCGACTTCACGAGGAGGAGACCCTCAACACTTACATCGCACCAAAGAAGATGTGCAACGTCTTTTTACCTTAAGAAGTTTTTGTAATATTTGGCCCATGGGGCATTTATGTACTGACAAAATTTCTTCTTATTAATATGACGTGTGTTCTTTTTGTTTGCAAAAACTTTGAATTTCTAAATCCTTGAATGCATTGCATGAATAAACATATCATTCATCATATGCATAAACAGGTCTTCACGCCGGGTTTCCTTATCTTTCTGCTGTTTATTTCAGTAAGATAGATCTTAAACAGACGGTCAAAGATCTGCAGGCACAAAATTCGCAGTTTCAACAGCTCCTTATGACCTTGGCAAAGGGTCAGGAGGATCTTAAAGCACTGTTAGGGAACAAAGAGCAAGAAAAAGGAAAAAAGAAGAAGAAAAGAGTTGGGGTAGCTACGCTGGGAAGAAGATTTGAGAATGAAGCGAGGAGAGTTCCTGAATTCCCCTCCACATTTGACGAGGGGACCGGTAAGGGAAAAGGGGCTGCATTACCTTATGAGTCCGAGGCTGAAGAGGAAGAGGTTGAGGAAGATGAAGACTACTCAGAGAAGCAATACCCGCCAGCGGACGACAAATACAAAAACCTGGAGGATAGGCTGGCAGCTATGGAGCTGCAAAGGGTTCCCGGGCTAGATTTTGAAGAATTGGGATTGATTGCTGGGATTGTGATCCCTTCAAAGTTTAAGGTGCCAACTTTTGCAAAATACGACGGTCTGTCTTGCCCGAAGATGCACCTGAGGTCGTATGTCATAAAAATTCAACCTCATTCATCCGATAGAAATCTTTGGGTACACTTCTTCCAGGATAGCCTGTCTGGTACACAGCTAGATTGGTTTTACCAGCTTGAGAGGTCAGAAGTGCATAGTTGGGAGGATTTGGCAGCTGCCTTTTATTGCCAGTATCAATATAACGCTGACTTGGCGCCAACCCGTACTCAGTTACAAAGTATGGGGATGGCCTCAAATGAGGGATTCAAAGAATACGCCCAGAAATGGCGCGACTTGGCCGGAAGAGTGAAGCCACCTCTTTCAGATAGGGAACTAGTGGATATGTTCTTGGGGACCCTATCTGGCCCGTTCTTCAACCATTTGATCGGGAGCTCTTCCGCAGGGTTTACTGAATTGATTCTGACTGGTGAACGGGTGGAAGCTGGTATTAAAAGTGGGAAGATTCAAAGGGATGCCTCTGCCTCCACAACTGTTAAAAAGCCATTTCCAGCCAAGAAGGAGGCAGTTGTTATGTACTTTTAAAAAGGATCGGGGAGAGCTGAGCGCCGACCGACTGTAGGGGCCGTGATGATTCAAAATTCGTCAAATGATCAGCCTCGTACCAATCAGTCTAAACCTAACCAGCAACGGGTAGAACGGCCACAACGACAGTTCATCCGCATCAATATGACGCTTGCACAAGTTCTTCCCCATTTGTTGAAGTTGAATCTGACTGGTTTAAAGGAGGCACCGAAAAACCCTAACACCACATCTCCATACTATCATGCCAATGCCAAATGTGCCTATCATTCTGACAGCGTCGGGCATGACACCAACAATTGTTGGGCGTTAAAGAATAAAATTCAAGACTTGATAGACGCAAAAGAGGTTGAGTTCGACGCCCCCGAGAAGCCGAATGTAATATCCGCTCCGATGCCAAAGCATGGCCATCATGTTCATGCTGTTGAAGAAGATCTGTATGTTTCTGTTGTTGATGATCTGGTCACTCCATTACTGACAATCAAGTTGAATCTGTTGAAGGCTGGGATTTCCCCAGGATGTAAAGAAGATTGCTACTTTTGTTCCTCCCTACCGATCGACTGTTCATTACTGAAGATAGGCATCCAAGGCCTAATGGACAACCAATAAATTCTTTTCGAAAAGATTCCTGCTACTCCAACTCCTATCAAAGATGTTTCAATAATCACCATTTCCACCAATCTTTCCAAGGTCCCCAAAAGGCCTGTTAAGATTACATCCGCTACGAAGATTGTTCCCTTGAAGATAACCATGCCTGGGCCCGTCCCATACAAATCTGACAAATCAATACCGTGGAATTATGGTGGAGAAATCTACTACCACGGTGTTAAACAAATTGAGATAACTAAAGAGAGCTCTGACGAAGAAACTATCAACATTGGAAACATTGCCGGTACGAGCAAGATTACCCGAAGTGGGAGAATTTTCTCTCCAGAGATTGCCCCTCCAAAAGCAATCTTTGGACCCTCAGCTGCTGCCAAGGTTACTCCTGCACCGATAAAACTTTCTGCAAGAACTCCGTTGATTGAAGAAGCTGTTACTCCTATGGTTGCCCCTCCCACTTCTGCTGATAAGGGAAAAGGGATCCAAGAAGAGCTCGTCAGGACGAGGGCTCAACCATTGGTCATCCCCGAAACCTCTAAGAATGAAATGGAGGAGATTCTGAAAATAATTAATAAGAGTGATTATGAGGTGGTGGAGCAACTGGGGAAAACCCCCTCGAAGATCTCCATGTTGGCCCTGCTGCTTTGTTCGGAGGCTCATGCCAAAGCTTTGATAAGGTTTTTGAAGACAGCCCATGTGCCCCAGGAAACCTCAGCCGATCAATTCCAAGATTGTGTAGCCAGTCTCACTGTCGGCAATGGCCTGGGTTTCTCTGATGCTGACCTGACTCCGAAAGGAAGAAAGCACAACGACGCATTGCATGTGTCAGTGGAATGCCGAGGAACCACTCTCGCCCATGTCTTGGTCGACACTGGTTCTTCTCTAAATGTGCTGCCTAAGAAAGCTCTGGACCGATTGGATTGTGAAGGCTTGGAGCTGAAACCAAGTAATATCATTGTCAGGGCCTTTGATGGGTCTAAAAGAATGGTGCATGGGGAGGTCGGCATTCCCATCAAGGTAGGCATTGAAGTGTTCCACTCAACATTCTATGTGATGGACATCCGCCCATCATACTCTTGCTTGCTAGGAAGACCGTGGATACATAATGCTGGGGCAGTCACCTCTTCTCTACATCAGATGCTGAAATACCCTGTTAAGGGTAAAATCATAACTGTACACGGTGAAGAGGAGTACATGATCAGTCATCTGAACTCCTTTAGGTATGTGGAAGTGGAGGGCGAATTCATCGAAACACCGTTCCAACACTTCGAGGAAATTGCTCCTGAGGTTGCAGTAACAAAGGCAGTAGCTGAGGTACCCAAGCAGGTGGCCAGGATGGCATCTCTGAAAGACGCAAGGGCTGCAATGAAGGAGGGGAAGAGCTCAACATGGGGTCAGTTGCCTGACTTTCCTCACAAGACAAACAAGTTTGGGTTAGGATTTACCGCTGCGGGGCAAAAGGCTATGCGTCGCTCCAAAATTGAAAGGACACCCATCAAGATTTCTCCTCATGGGATCAATGCTTTGGAAGACAAAAACGAAGAGGGTAACATTGAAGACTGGATCTTCCCAACCATTGAAGGGGGACTGCACAACTGGGAGGCGAAAGACTTCGTCCCCATTACTTTCATTAATTAGTAACTTATCTTTCGAACATTTCCTGTTGGTCTGTAATAATTACTTTTAAACAATCTGCACACTATTTTTCACCTCATGCCTTGCCCGGGGCATGTAGGTCCATTTGTAAGGGTTTTGATTCTCTTCATATTCATATGCCATGTTTGATGAATCATTGGACATTTTTCATTTATAAACTGCTGTGTTCATTTTCTTTCCTTTTACATTTTTGTTTGTTTAAGGATGGCTATCCCTTACACACACCCACACTCACAAATGCAGGTACCCATCCACTCTGGATTTTATGGGTGACTATTCTGTTATATCCTTCAATAACTCTGAAGATTTGGTCAATCAGGATGAATACGAAGATGACGAAAATTGTGAGGTACCGGGAGAGCTAGCCAGACTTCTACAACAAGAAGAAAGGGCCATCTTGCCTCATGAGGAGTTGTTGGAAACTGTCAACTTAGGAACAGAGGAAGACATGAAAGAAGTACAAGTGGGTGCCAATCTAGAATCAAGTGTCAAGGGGCACTTAATATAGCTGTTAAATGAATACATGGAAATTTTCGCCTGGTCTTATGAAGACATGCCGGGGTTAGACATAGACATCGTGGTTCACCGTCTCCCTACAAAAGAGGACTGTCCACCGATCAAGCAAAAAGTTCGCCGAATGAGGCCCAACATGTCTGAGAAGATTAAAGCTGAAGTAATGAAGCAATTCAACGCTGGCTTTCTGGATGTTACATCCTATCCATAATGGGTTGCTAACATTGTGCCAGTACCTAAAAAAGACGGCAAGGTCAGAATGTGTGTGGACTACCGGGATTTGAACAGGGCTAGCCCTAAAGATGATTTTCCACTACCGCATATCGACATTTTGATTGACAACACGGCTCAGCACAAGGTAATTTCCTTCATGGACGGATTCTCGGGCTACAACCAGATTAAAATGGCCCCCGAGGACATGGAGAAAACAACCTTTGTTACACAGTGGGGTACCTTCTACTACAAGGTGATGCCGTTCGGACTGAAGAACGCAGGGGCAACTTATCAACGCGCCATGGTAGCTTTGTTTCATGATATGATACATCATGAGATCGAAGTTTACGTAGACGACATGATAGCTCGATCACAAACAGAGGAGGAACACCTTGAACATTTGCAAAAGCTGTTTTCCAGGTTGAAGGAATACAAACTCAGGCTGAATCCAAGTAAGTGCACTTTTGGAGTTAGGTCTAGTAAACTTCTGGGATTTATTGTCAGCAACAAAGGCATTGAGGTCGATCCAGCAAAAGTGAAAGCTATACAATAAATGCCTGCTCCTCGTACTGAAAAGGAGGTTAGAGGATTCTTGGGACGCTTGAACTATATTGCCAGATTCATCTCTCATCTGACGTCTACCTGTGAGCCAATTTTCAAACTATTGAAGAAAGATCAGGTAGTCGAATGGAACGACGATTGCCAAGCTGCTTTTGATAAAATCAAGGAGTATTTGCTAGAACCTCCTATTCTGATGCCACCCGTCGAAGGAAGGCCGCTGATCATGTATCTGACTGTTTTGGACAACTCAATGGGGTGCGTACTGGGCCAACATGACGAGTCTGGTCGAAAAGAGCATGCCATTTATTACCTTAGAAAAAAGTTTACCGACTGTGAGACTCGCTACTCACTGCTCGAGAAAACTTGCTGCGCTTTGGTATGGGTTGCTCGCCGACTAAGACAGTATATGTTGACTCATACCACTCTGTTGATTTCCAAAATGGATCCTATCAAGTATATCTTCGAGAAGCCTGCTTTATCTGGAAGAGTCGCTAGATGGAAAATGATCCTGACTGAGTATGACATCCAGTATACCACCCAAAAAGCTATAAAAGGGAGTGTACTAGCTGACCATCTAGCTCATCAAGCTATCGAAGATTATCAATCCATGAGATTCGACTTCCCGGACGAGGACATCATGACTTTGGACAACATTGAAGGTAACAGACCGTATGACGGACCTGAAAATGGATCCCGATGGACCCTGTACTTTGATGGTGCTTCAAATGCACTTGGAAACGGTATCGGTGCGATACTCATTTCCCCGGAAGGTTGCCATACACCTTTCACGGCCCGACTTTGTTTCAGCTGTACCAACAACATGGCCGAATATGAAGCTTGCATTTTTGGTCTCAAGGCTGCTATAGACTTGGGGATCAAATCTTTGGTTGTCTTTGGAGACTCGGTTTTTGTTATCAGTCAAATCAAATGAGAGTGGGATACCAAACATCCTAATCTTATCCCATACAAAGAACATGTCCTGACATTGTTGCCTCATTTCGAGCAAATCACTTTCAAGCATTTCCCGCGAGAAGAGAATCAACTAGCAGATGCTCTGGCAACAATGTCCTCCATGTTTAAACTCAACTGGGATAACGAGGCTCCCCAAATCACCATCGAGCGAATGGATGAACCTGCGCATTGTCATGAGATTAATACCGAAGAAGTAGTGGAATAACCCTGGTTTCACGAAATCAAAAGGTATCTCCAGACTAGAGAATATCCCGAAGGAGCTTCAGTAAATGACAAGAAGTTCTTAAGGAGATTTGCTGCCAAGTTCTTCCTGAGCAACGACATCCTCTATAAACGCAGCCATGATTGTGTTTTACTCTGATGTGTAGACAAAACTGAAGCAGAGTTAATCATGACTGAGATACATAGTGGCACGTTTGGAACCCACTTGAGCGGACATACAATGGCTAAGAAGATTCTAAGGGCAGGCTATTACTGGTCTACCATGGAAGCTGATTGCCATCAACATTCCCGTACTTGCCACAAATGTCAAGTCTATGCTGACAAGATTCATATTCCTCCTGTTCCTCTCAACGTTCTGACAGCTCCTTGGCCATTCGCAATGTGGGGCATTGACATGATTGGAGAGATCAAGCCCACGACATCCAACGGACATTGCTTCATCTTGGTCGCTATTGACTATTTTACCAAGTGGGTCGAAGCAGCTTCTTTTGCCTCCGTAACAAAAAATGTGGTTGCCCGCTTCATTAAGCAAAACCTCATATGCCGGTATGGTGTCCCCGACAGGATCATCACAGACAACGGTACAAATCTGAATAATACTATGATCACCGCTCTATGCGAACAGTTCAAGATTTATCATCACAATTCATCTCCCTATCGGCCGAAGATGAACGGTGTTGTTGAAGCTGCAAACAAAAACATCAATAAGATCATTCAAAAAATGACAGTTACCTACAAGGACTGGCATGAGATGTTACCGTTTTCTCTGCATGGATACCGTACCACGGCACATACTTCAACAGGGGCAACCCCATTTTCTTTGGTATATGGCATGGAAGCTGTCCTACCCATGGAAGTTCAGATTCCTTCTTTAAGGATTATGAAAGACGCTGGTTTGAATGAAGACGATTGGATTCAGACCCGACTTGATCAACTCAATTTGATCGACGAGAAGCGACTCACTGTTGTTTGCCATGGTCAGACGTACCAAAAACGGATGATCAAGGCTTTCAACAAGAAAGTCAGACGTCAAGTATATCAAGTCGGAGTTCTTGTAATCAAGCGGATTATTTTGCCGCAAAGTGATCCCAAGGGAAAATGGACTCCTACTTACGAAGGACCATTTGTAATCAAGAGCATCTTTTCTGGTGGTTCAATGATTCTGACCACCATGGACGACGAAGATTTGCCGCACCCTGCGAACGCAAACATAGTCAAAAGATACTACGCATAAAATCACCCGACAAGTCGAAAACCCGAAAGGGCGACTTGGGCAAAAATGGTCATCCCGGTGAACCGAAAACCCAAAAGGGCGGTTCAGGCAAAAATTAGGGATAAAACAAAAAAAAAAATCTGTACACCCGGCAAGTTGAAAACCCGAAAGGGCGACTTGGGCAAAAAAGGGTTTCCCGGTGGATTGAAAACCCGAAAGGGCGATCCAGGCAAAAGTTAGGGAATTAAAGCGTATGACTATGTCTCGTCGGATCACTTTAAAGAACAATCTCTTCATCAACAAGCTCCGAGCTTCTGATCAATCCAATCATCGGCGGACGAAGCATTGAATGGACAAGATATTCAGAGTTGTGAAGGCTATAGCAGGATGGGAATCCCATGGAATTGTTACACATAGCCATCTTTCTTTTGTATAAAATTTTCAATTTTTTACGACAACATCCTCTTACTAGGATGCCTGTCTTCTTTGTACAAAGATACTCATAACAAGTTAATACAAATACTTTTCCCAATACAGAAATTTGTTTTGTCTTCCTTTTTCTGTTTTACACTTATGTTATTTGAGAAAAGTCCAATGTTTTGTTAAATAAGCATATGCATTTGAACATAATCATTCTCTTACGAATCAAGAAAGATGATTGCTGATAGTTTAAAGGTACAGATAGATATCTTGATGCCCTTTCAGAAAGAATCCCCAACGGAATTAAACTCCAAATTCCTCAACAAGGTTAAAATCCAGAATTTAATTCCTCGAACAGAGTTAAACTTCAGGATCCTCAGCAGAACAAAGGCTTTCTCAAAGCTGATTTCCCCAGCCAGAGAGCCTTCCAGAACTTAATTCCCCTCAGATTTAAGTTTCAGTATCCCCAGTGGAGCCCTAAAATCTGAAAATCCTAACCCCAGCGGAGCTAAAACTTCCAACTGTCAATCCCCAGTGGAACCAGATTAGTGAACATTCTCCCACAGAGATACTTCCCTTCAGATTGAAGATTCTCAGTCTTACTCCTCCAGCATAAGTCTACCAGGTTCTGGACTCCCTAGTAGAAATCATCAGAATTCTCATTCCCCACAAGTCACCAAGGAGTTTCAATCCCCGACAGTGGTCCTAAAATCCCTCAACAACTGAAGATTTTGTTCCCCAAGCAGTCAGCAGTCAAGGGTTCACTTTCCCCGACAGCAGTCAAGATTCTATTATCTCTGGCTATCCAGGATTCATCTATCCTCAGCAAGACAACTCATCAGCTTACATGCGCATTCATTACACTCATATATCATAAACATTGATATAACATATATATCGCATCATACATATCATGCAACATAACTTCGTGATTTAGCTAACATTTCATCCTTTTCAGGATAAGTTTAAAAGGCTATCATTAACAATTATTCAGATACATTATGGATACACCCCAGACAAGGCGGTCATTCTATTACTCATTCAGAATTTCAAGTCAGATACAATATGGATACACCCCAGACAAGGCGGTCATTCTATTACTCATTCAGAATTTCAAGTCAGATACAATATGGATACACCCCAGACACGGCGGTCATTCTACTACTCATTCAGACTATAACAATCAAATACAGACTAGATACGCTCCAGACACGGCAGCCATTCTATCTCTCATTCAGATTCATTTATCAACCTCAAGGTTCAATGCATTCCAAACACGGATACCATTCTGACCCTTACACCAGCAGTTTGATTCTCCCCAGTGCATTCGCCACGGAAGTCGTTCTGTCACTTATTCAGATCCTAGTTACAGTTTCAGATACACTCCAGACACGAAAGTCATTCTGCTAACTCATACAAATCTCAACTTCGGATACAGTCCAGATACACTCCAAACACGGTTGCCATTATGTCACTCATTCAGAGTTTATCCCCAGCACGCAATTGCTCTATACACAGATAGTTCTCTGTCACCCAGATATAATACAAATACACTCCAGACACGGCAGTCATTCTGATATTCATTCTACATGCAAACACAGTTACAGCTCAGATACGCCACATACACGGAGCCCATTCTTTTGCTCATACAAACTCAGTCTCCAGATACAGTTCAAATGCATTCCAGACACGGATACCATTTTGATCCTCATTCTTTTGACCTACAATATTGCAATTCAACAAAGACTCTTGGATGGCATCTTTAATCCCATCTCCCGCAAGATTCTACCATCTCCAAATGGCATCTTTAAGCCCATTTCCGCATCTATGTCTTGACGAGTGCAAATTTACGGGCACTCTAGTGTCCAATCCTCTTTTACCTTCGAGTCACGAAAGGCAAACCTGCCAATCTAACTCTTCAGGTGCAAGAAGATTGAACAAGGGCAACTGTTGTACCCCAAAATTTGCCCTCTCATTTTCATCAATATTTTCTCATCACAAGACTCTTGGAACTCAAAATCAAATTAGGGTTTGCTCTGCTCAAGACCCCTCCTTGCACTGTTGACCCAAATTAGGGTTTGAGTTTGCACAAGGATGTTTTGACCTAAAGTGCCCAAAATGACTTTCATGCTTCATGTTGGACTCACAAGTTTATCCATACCAAGTTTCAAGCCTTGATTCCAATTTTTGCCCAGTCAATTGGACAGTTGACCTAATATCAGCTGTATTGGGGGAAAAAGTCAACTATGGCCAATTGACAGTCAAACCTCATGATTTTTGACCCACATCAACATCATGAACTCATATGAACCATTTGGTCAAGTTTGGATCACAATTCCACAAGAAATTTGGTCAGATCACCAAAAGGGCAAAATGGTCATTTTTAGGGTTTTGACTGCACAAAGACATTTTTTGACTGTTTGACCTAATCAATGGCAAAACAAGATCACATATGGACTCAAGAACTCAATGGCATTGTCTTGACCCATTCAACAAGTTCAAAAGATCCCAAATGCATAGGATTTACAGTTGAATTTTTCAGTCAACTGATCAAAATTTGACTGTATACTAAAAAGTCAAACTTTGACTTTTTGGTCAAAATCAAGTGCCAAGATTCATTTTTCATCAAGACATGTCAAATTATGAAACTTGTTCATCAAGAAATCCAAATTTGCAAATTAGGGTTTAAAATGAGAAAAATTTCATAACTTAAAATTTTTCTAAGTTATGAAACTTCCTTATTTTTTCCTAACTTTGTCCCATTTTTTCACCAAGATGCAAATGGATTCAAACAAAACTTGAAACATGAAAGTTGTAGTCTATTGCAAAATCTACAACTTTGATTCACAAAGTTTTATCAAAGGAATCTTGTATCTCAAGTTATGAGTTTTGGAACAAGGGTGCAAAACATTTTTAACTTAGAGAAATTTTGACCTATTCTAGGCAGGATTTTTGTCCAACTTCTTGGCCATTTTTCACATGCTTCCACTTGGAGTTTCAATTTGCATTACAAAGATGGATTGTAGTACACATTCCAAGATTTCCAAATTATCCAAGAACTTCTCAAACACCCTTGTGGTTAGGGAGAATCGAATTTGCAAAGTTGGGAAAAATTCACTTTTGTTCATAACCAAATGCATGTTCATACAAGTTTCATTTTCAAATCAGCATGCTTGGTACTTGCTTGCAGGCCTCTAAAACAAGTTTTCACTCCTTAATTAAATGCCTAACCATTGTGTTCAAGCATTGTTTTGTGCATTTAGTCATTACACAAAGAATTATCCCTTAAATAGAAAAAGCAAACTTGCCATTTTTGAAAAGTAGTGCTTTATGTCAAATACCAAATCCAAGAAGTACAAGCCAGATATTTGAGGCAAGAGTTTGTAAGCAAATCCCACTGATCAAGAGCAAAGTGTGCAGCATAGATAGAGAGGGTACACAGGCCTGCATAAGGACTTGAACTTTCTTACTTCAAAAACAAGCAAGATTGCAAAACAACCAGAACTCTCATTCCTGTCAACACAGCCAAACAAAAACTTTGAAAACATCTTACACACATCCAAGCAAGCCTAAAGCACGACTAAACCACCCCTCATCCCTCCTCATACAGAAAATCACAGTTTTTCTGCAAAACAGGGCATCTGTTGCAGTTTGACTTCCATAATCCATTCCACTCGTGCATTTTGGCTAAAACCAATTCAAATACATTCCATATCATCCATTGGAACTATCCCAAGCCTTAAACCCAAGCTGTAACATCCCTAACATTACTTGCCATTTTCAGTTTTCAGTTTTCAGGTGGACTTCCATAGCACGATTCAGAGTGATTCAAAGCAAGCTAAGTGTTGGAGAAGCATCCTTGGACTTCAGGCAAGCTGTACCAAAGTTCAAACTCCATTGAAGATACCTACATTGCTCTGTTCAAGTCAAGCTGAAACAGGTAAAACCATGAACTTCTATCTCTCAATTTAGGAAGAGTTAGGCTTAGGTTTGTGAATGAGACATGCTCTACTCATAGCCCTGAAGCCATACATATGATTACTTTTCATTTATTTTATGCGTGCTGTGAGAATTTTGGCCATGAACATTGAAGAAAAATTAGGTCAGAAATTGGGGATGAAGAAATTCTCCCTGGTTTCTTAGAGTTAAGTCAAGTATTTTATATGTCTGAATTCGTCTCTTGATGCTCTACATTATTGGTGTTATGAGTTTTGCATGAAAGTCCAGGAATCAGGAGTTAAGAAACGCGCATTTTTGCTTGTTCAAACAATGCTGAAGGTTGAAGATGACTGGCTTGGGCTGGGCCTGGGTCAGTCCTGCTCTTTGCACCCCTTTTCCAATTTACTCCCCCCTGGCCCATTGTGTGAAATATTTATCATTTTTGACTTTTTCTTTTTGATTCTGACTTATTATTTTTTGCTCAAATATAAAAAATATCAAAAAAAAATTTCCATACATTTTTGCATTTATTTGGCATTTATTTGTTTTATTTAGCATATATATGTAAATAAATATAAAAACCTTTTTATTTAAAACCCTAAAAATAATACAAAAATAAATATTTTTCAGTTATTATTTTTACATTTTGAAAACATTTTTTAAAACATACTTTTTTTTTTATAAATATTTAATATTTTATTTTTGTATATATTTAATATATTTAATATATAATATAAATACTTGTATATTTTATTAGAATATTTAGGATAAAAATATGAAAATAATACATTTTTATTTTTATTAATATTTGACATCAAAAATACTTTTTACAACATACTTCTTATTTTTTGTATATAATTAACAAATATTGTATAAAATTAATAAATAAATACTATTTATTCAAAAAAACTAGGGTTTTGCCCTAAATGACAAATATTCAAAATTTGACCTTTTTATTTTTGTTTATATTTCACCTTGAAAAATACTTTCACATACATACAAAATTATTTTTATGCATAATACATTTTGCATATTTATTGTATTTATTTAAATATTGTACAATTAAATATTTGTATATTCGATATGGATGTAATAGTTTAGATTTAATTTCTTGTCAAATATCCCCCCATTCAAACATTTGTACCCCCATCCCCATAATCATGTTGTAATAATTTAGGACTTTAAATTTCCGCATTTAAAAGCTTTCAAACTATGCCATGATAGACCTAGGGTTTGTATGCAAATCAAATAACAAATAGCTTGGCTAATACAAAGACAAAAAAGCATGAAAATGGACAACACCATGAACACTTGCACCCTTAGGGTTACTCCACTTGTTGCCTTCAAAAATGGGCCATGTTGCATGTTGAGTGTCTTTGGCAAAACAAAAACAAATCAAATGATCATAGTCCCTCGATGACGCTTTCTCAAGTTGCCTAAAAAATGATCAAGTCCCTTAAAGAAAAATTGCCAAAGACACTTGGCACTATTGCATTCATGGTCTAAACGATGACCCGCGGCCGTCCCGTTAACATCCTAACACAAGATTGTCCACCAAATACAATGGTGGAACAATACTGTTAAAAGGGTTAAAACATAGGAAAGATATTTGAGAAATTTAGGGTAGATAGCTCTTGGTTACTTGACCAAACTTGCAAAACACACTTGCCTACTTTCAAAACACACTCCACAACACAACTTTCAAAACAACTTTCAAAAACATTGAAACATCTTTTCAAAAAGACAAACACCTTTGTAAAACATTCGAGTAAAAAATTGTTACAATGGTTGCCTAGACAAGGCATCTTTTTCAAAACATTTTCAAAAACCACACACAAAAAGCACCATTTCAAACAATTGAAAAGCAAAGGCAAGTGATCTAAGCAAGTAACTAAGAGCCCATGGATAACCATGGATAGAAAGGGTGCTAATACCTTCCCTTTCTATAATCTACTCCCCGAACCCAAGAAAACATCTCAAAGGTTTTTCCTGTGCTTTTTAACCTTTCCTTAGGATAAAATAAAAAGTCGGTGGCGACTCTTGCTAAACCGAAACATTTGCGAAAACAAACGCAAAACCCAAGTCAGTTCTCCCACCGTATCACATTGCTAAATTAGGGTTTTGCAGGAAAAGTCAACTCAACTTTGACCAAGCATAACTTTCTCGTACTTTATGAGAAATGACCCATCCAAAGATCATTTTGAATAGGATGCAATTCCCTACAATCCATCTTCATATACCAAGATCAAAAAATTCACTCACAAGAAGTTATAAATTTGGACATTATAGGTCATTTTTGAAAGTCAACAAAAACACCTTTTTTGTCAAAGTTTATAACTTGAGCATGGAATATCAAAATAAGATGGGACAAAATGGTTGGTTAGAGGACATCTCAAGCTTTCTATAAAGTCTAAGAACATCTCCAAAAGTTCAAAATTGAAGAAGTTATGCATTGTTAAAGTTGGACTTTTTTGCAAAATTGCCAAAAGTCAACTATCCCCACAACGTCAAATTTTGCCAAATGGGCCCATTCTTTTCCACTTGATTTGAGTTTGCATCATTGCCCACGTGCCCTAGCTTCATCCATGTGCCCATATCTCATTTTTATTATTTAATTTGATTTTTATTTGAATTTATTTATTTTAAATCAAATAAAATCATATAAAATCCAAGGCATTGATAACTCATGATTTTTTTGATTGTTTTAGGCTTTGGTCACAACTAGCATTGCAATCAAATTCGAATCAAGGCTTGTATGCACAAAAAGATCCAAATCAAATCAAATTGGAAGGTTTTAATGGTGGAATCAAATCAAATTCATGAGCATTGATATGGAGAGATTTGGGCCAGGTTTGTGAACCTAATGCAACATACAATACATAAGCAAGCTGAAGGACACGAAATAAGGGTTGGCAATCATTGGTAGAGGCAGAACAAAAGTGAAAAAAATCACAAAAAAGTTGGAGATCAAAATCCAGGTTAGAGGCAATTTCAGGACGCGGAGTTGTCTCAATCAATTGCTGGCCATCTCCAGAAGCTATTACGATCCAAGCCACGCATTTTCAGACTCCCTAGTGCACTGTAAGTCTCACGCGACATAGCCATATTATTGATTTCGATTTGCATTATTCTGGCATCCATTGAACAAAATAGTTGCATATTTGTGATCATAAGAACATCTGTAAGCTTTTGGCATTAATGAATTTCGTTTATATAATCTGAAAGAAGAATCACCATAATTAGGGTTCTTGGAGTTTTTTTGGGGCTTTCTGTTTCAGGTACAATTGGCCCATAAGAAGAACATGGCTTTGATCAGGAGGTCATGACGAGTTCAACCATGTTCTTTGATGGTGTTTATATGGCCTTAGGACAATTTTTAGAAGAAGCTGTGCATTTAGCTGCGGATAAAAATCCGCAGGTAATGTTTACAGTGATGAAGGTCAGGGATGAACCCGTGTCATCTGTTCATTGGGCCATTCAAAATCTTGGTGCTTTTTTTTTTAATTTTCTGATCATTTGACTTTATTTTGTTATATTATTATTGATATGTATTACATTAACAAGCAAAGCAGCGTGGTGTGGTGGCAAGCGAGTGATGTATTCTCCTTCAGGACCTGGGTTCGAATCCCAGGTCCCCCTCTTTCTCAATATTATTTCTTTTCAAGTATTCTAGTACACACACTCATCTGCAATCCACCATGCACCCTCATCAAACCAAGTGCCAGATGGCCAAGGGCCAGATCTGATGGCCAGTGATTGGAGGTCCACCAAGGTGCCAGTCAATGTGTGCGTACCAGATCCAAAAAGTCAAAAGGGCCAGCATTGTTGGGCCTACAGATTTGCTACTCACACCATCAAATCAGACCTATTACCTCTTTTCTCTTATATCTTTATATTTTTATTTAATTATTTTATTTTATTTTAATTAATTTCTAACCAATAACTTTTTTCCCTTTTATTAAAAAATCACAAAAGTACTTTTTTTTAATTCATAATTTTATTTTTATTAAATAATTACTAACTAATTAATTAGGTTTTTAATTAGAAAACTTTAATTCATTTTTGTAAATAATTAAAATTAATTAGATTTAATTAGGTTTTAACTACTAATTTAATTAATTTTATTTTCTTTCTTAAAATAACAAAAACCCAAAAATATGTTATAATTTATTTTTCATTAATTAATTTATTTTATAATTAATTTAGTAATTAATTTAGGACTTAATCTCTTTTCTCAAATAAAAACACCAAAAAGACATTTTCTTTAACCAAAAGGGTCAAAACCCTAAACTCGCACTCGATTTAATTTCTCGTGCGCTTTATTTATCTTTATCATATTAATGTATCTGCTTACGGATTGTAATAGTTAAATAGGACATTTGATTATTTTTATCGCTTTACTTTATTTTTCAAAGGGTTTGTCTTTGCCGATGTAAATACCCGACGCCTTGTAATTTAAATTCCGCATTTTATTTCCGCAAATTATAACTGCTAGATGTTTGATAATAGGATTTGCATGACAAGACTGAATGTTAATCTTAAAATCAAATTAGATCACCTTTAACATGTACAAAGATAAAAATAACTGAAAACGACACACTCGCACATGCGCACTCCTAGGGTACACTCCCACTTGGTTGCTTTCATACACGGTCATTGAGTATAGGTTACTTTATAGGTCGTCCACTTGTCTAAAAGATCATAGTTGCCTCGAAACGGTTGCCTCGGATATTGTTGCCTCAAACAAATAATCTAAGACATTAGGGTTACCGCTAAAGTGTCCTAACATTGCTTTAGTGATTGTATGTCCCTCATTCGAATTGACCCTTAAATTCCAACGACGGTGCTACCTAATCATTAATAGTGGGATAGCATTGCCTAAAGGAAATTAGCATAGAATGATTCCTTTTTCGAGTAGGTAGATTAGCTCTTAGATACTTGCTCTTTCAAAACAAAACTCTTTTCACACTTACACTTTTACGAACAAGTTTTCAAAAACACTTCATTACACTCTTGAGGACAGAAGCAAGAGTTAAATCGAAGTTCTAAAACAAAAAAACTTTTTTAAACCCACAAACACAAAGAAAACAATTTTGAAAACAAAATGATCAAGTACCTAAGAGCCCGTAGAAAACTACGGATAGAAAGGGTGCTAACACCTTCCCTTTCTATAACCTACCCCCCGAACCCGAGAAATATCTCGAAAAAGGAATTTTTCTGTGTTTTTTTCCTTTCCTTGTTGGATAAAATAAAAGTCGGTGGAGACTCTTGCTTACCGCAACATTTTGCGAAAACAAACGCAAAACACAAACCAACATTCCAAAAAACAGTCAGTTCTTCCCACCGTATCACAGAACTGGCGACTCCAATGGGGATATCTTAAGTGGGGTGTACCTTAGGAATAGTTCATAATGTTTTCAATTGATTGATTTGCATGTTTTATCTTTGTGGGCTTGACCGATAAGTAGAAATAAACTGTGATGGAACTGTATGGCGTAGACCGATACGGTTGAAGCAGTAGCTACGTTGGTGTGGCACTGTAGTTTATAATGATATCCCTTGTGGCGCAACGAGGAGAATATGGGTCTTCTAAGGGGTCATTAAGCACCAACTGACCTTAGAACCTATAATTGACCAACTTGGCCATAGAACAGTAGCAGTATGCTACACTCATTGAGACCAAACTCTGGTGATGATTCCAGCAGCAAGAAAAGGTTGCTAAACTGTAATTATGACCGATCGAGGGTGGTCAGTGATATTGAGATCCTCTAGAACCCGACTACTATTTCTAGGACAGGTTTGAACCGACTAAACTGAAAGAGGGTAGTACCTAAGCTCCTTGCTAGCCTGAAATCTAAGAGCTATCTGTGTGACTTGTGTGCCCTTACCATGTTTGCTATTTATGGATACTTGTGGTGTGTTTTCTATCATGACATCATGCATCATGACATTGCATGCATCTTGCATTGGACTAACCCATTTCAAAGACAGAGGGGATTCATCTTTGTTCTATTTTGTAGGTCATGGCACCCTTGCATAGAAACACTATTCGGATCAACTTTGTCCAGATTCCCACTCAACTTAAGGAATTGGTTCCAAAGGTTCCAGACACTTCCTCCTTTATCAGAAGACATGCAAACCTCCTTGGTTTGGTCACCTCCAAGATGGATGAACAAATGATGAGTGTCCTAGTCCAGTTCTTTGATCCACTGTACCATTGCTTTACTTTTCCGGACTACCAGTTGGTCCCTACCTTGGAAGAGTTCTCTGATCTGCTTGGCATCTCCATTCTAGAGCAGACCCCGTTCACAGTTTGGGAGAAAGTCCTTAGGCTGGAAGAGATTGCTTCAGCCCTCCATCTGACAAAAGCTGAGGTAATGTCTAATTGGGAAACTCGTAGTGGGACAAAAGGCTTCTTGGCTAAATTCTTGGTTGATCGGGCTAATCAGTTCTGGGACAGTCTAGACTTTTAGGCATTTGAAGACATTCTGGCTCTTCTCATATATGATTTGGTGTTGTTTCCTAACTCAGATTCTTTCGTCAACGTGAATGCAGTGAAGATTTTCATGTCCGGTAATCATGTGCCCACTCTCTTGGGTGACATGTTGCACTCTCTTTATGCTCGTAATGCTCGGAAACAGGGAACCCTTATGTGCTGTGCACCATTGCTGGGGAGGTGGTTTATTTCTCACCTCCCCAAATCAGTTTTGAAGAACAAGGAAGACATGGGTTGGGCCTACAGGATTATGTCCCTCTCTCACATGGACATCATTTGGACTATTAAGGGCATGGAAGATGTGGCTATTATTGATCGCTGTGGGGAATACCCCAATTTCCCACTTCTAGGAATCAATGGAGGGATTACTTATAATCTGTGCTTGGCCTTATGTCAGTTTGGGCGAGCTAGGAGGGAAGGACCTCATGAGTTGCTGATGCCGAGAATTGTCTTTGACTTCCAAGGGGATAGTGACGAGCAACGCCGCAGGTTCATACAAGCTTGGGATAGAGTACACAGGTCTGGTCCACACGAGCTAGGTGCAAAGACTTCTCTTCCGATGGAGCCATATCTCCGATGGGTTCGAATCCGTGCCCAAAAGCTGGGAATGCCATACGAAGCCGTCTTGCCTATAATTGTTGAGGTTGCTGATGAAGAAGGGGTTCCTCCTACCATCCTCCATCTATACATGCCTACTGACATTGGGGCATTAAAGAGATCTTGGATGCAGCTGAGAGAAGAGCGGGATACTTACAGAGAAAAGTATCACGAGCAAGAGCAGAAGATTCAAAAGTTGACAAGGCAATTGGAGAATGAGAAGATCCTCAATAACTATGTCCGCACCGATGGGAAACGACCATGGGAGCGCTGATTGCCTTTTGATTATTTCTAGTTTTGAGTTTTTCTTTCTTGTAACGCCTTAAAGGCATCTGTTGAACAATTGAATTCAAAGTTTATCTAATAAAAGTGTGTTTCATTTTGGTTTGCAAATTTGAATCTCTAAAGTCTTTGAAATCATATCATGCACATTTCATTCCCATGCACCTCATAACAGGTACCCTTACAGGTTTTTCTCATCTTCTTCGCTGTTTATTTCAGCATTGTGTCTTCTGAAACTTCAACAGAACAAGCCATCAAGGCTCTGCAAGCTCAAAACGCCCAGTTCCAGGAATTTTTCATGAGTTTGGCTAAGGGTCAACAAGATCTGAAGACCCTTATCCTGAAAGATAAGAAGAAGAAGAAGAAGAAGAAGAAGAAGAAGACAGTCCTACTGAATATGGGTCGCAGATTTGGAAACAATCTGCGAGAGGAGGTTGATTTGACTCACTCATCTGGAGGGGGAGAAAATCAGGAAGAAAGGAGGGCTCCTAGCCCTGTGGTTTCCGACAACGAGACTGACTTTGACGAAGACCAGTATCCTCCGGCCGAGGATAAATATAAGCAACTGGAAGACCGGTTGAGCGCGATGGAAGTTCAGAAAGTGCCTGGTCTGGACTTTGGAGACTTGGGTTTGTCATCTTGGGTGGTAATTCCCCAGAAGTTTAAAGCATCAATCTCTGCTAAATACGACGGGGTTTCTTGCCCAAAGCTGCACCTCTGTTTGTATGTTAGGAAGATTCAGCCATACACCGCTGACAAGAACCTCTGGATCCACTTCTTTCAAGACAGTCTTTCAGGGACTTAGCTTTAGTGGTTTTACCAGCTGGAAGGAGATAGTATCCGTAATTGGGAGGATTTGGCTGCTGCTTTCTACAAGCAGTACCAATACAATGCCGACCTTGATCCCACGCGTACCCAACTCCAGGGTATGTCTATGGGTGTGGGCGAAGGTTTCAAATATTACGCTCAAAAGTGGAGGGACCTTGCTGGAAGAGTGCAACCTCCGTTGGCCGATAGGGAGCTAATGGATATGTTTCTGGGGACCTTGTCGGGTCCGTATTTCAACCATCTGATTGGAAGTTCATCGTCCGGGTTTACAGAGCTGATCATGACCAGGGAAAGAATTGAGGTCGGTATCAAATCCGGTAAAATACAGAAGGGTGCTTCGTCAGGCACCGAGAAGAAGCCTTTTAAGAAGGAGTTCAGTGCTGTTTACAGTTCAAAAAGCCATAATAGACCTGAACGCCGCCAAGAAGTTAACGCGGTGGTTATATCAAGACCCGATGTTGCTCCTCAGCGCAACAATCAGCCAAGGGCTGAGAGGCCGCGAAGAGAATTCACTCAGCTCAACATGACTTTATCCCAAATTCTTCCGCCGTTATTGAAGACCAACTTGGTGATTTCGAAGGAGGCCCCGAAGAATCCAAATACAACATCACCCATGTACAATCTGAACGCCCACTGTGCCTTTCACTCTGATAGCCCGGGGCACGATACGAATGATTGTTGGGTTTTAAAGAATAAGGTACAGGACTTGATTGATGCTAAGGAGATTGAGTTCGAAGCACCTGAAAGACCTAATGTTGTGACTGCTCCTATGCCCAAGCATGGAGTGAATGCTGTAGATGAAGACTCGTTTGTGGTTTCTGTGAAATACATTGTTACTCCATTGACGACTGTGAAGAAGAACCTTCTGTTAGCCGGTTTATTTCTGGGCTGTGGCGAAGGTTGCCATCTGTGTGTC
This sequence comes from Vicia faba, assembly GCA_948472305.1. Classification (NCBI taxonomy): domain Eukaryota; kingdom Viridiplantae; phylum Streptophyta; class Magnoliopsida; order Fabales; family Fabaceae; genus Vicia; species Vicia faba. The sequence goes on along the minus strand of OX451737.1, from coordinate 823,900,843 downwards.
GTCCTACCTATTGGTTTCCATCTTTTGAAGTCAGGTATCCAATGCCTGATGGATAATAAAGAAATCCTGTTTGAGAAGACTTTTGTTCCTTTGGTTCCTACTGAAGAAGTTGTTATAATCACCATTTTCGACAATTCTTCCAAGACTTCCTCGAGAAAGCCTGTTAGAATTACATCCGTTCCAAGAATTGCACCATTGATCATCACCATTCCTGGGCCTATCCCCTATACATCAAATAAAGTTGTCCCATGGCACTACGGGGCTTACGTGTATTATCACGAAGTTAAACAAGATTTGAATGCTGATACTGACGTTAGCAATATCGTTGGATCTAGTAAAGTCACCCGCAACGAAAGGCTTTTCTCCCCTGAGATCTCTCCACCAATTATTCGGAAGCCTGTTGTCATTACACCTAGCAGTACACCTGCTACTGTCCCTGTTCAAGTTCCAATTCTTACCCCTGTTGCCGAGTCATCTGACGCTCGGGGAAAAGGGACCACGGGTGAGCCTGCCCAGACGGAGGCACCAAAGACGATTACTATTGAAGCCTCTAGACAAGAGATGGAGGAAATTTTGAAGATCATCAAAAAGAGCGACTACAATGTAGTCGAGCAGCTGGGGCAAACCCCGTCCAAAATCTCTATGTTGTCTCTGTTGCTATGCTCAGAAGCCCATGCCAAGGATCTGATTGCCTTCCTGAAGACTGCACATGTACCACAAGAAACATCAGCTGATCAGTTTAAAGATTGCGTGGCTAGTCTGACAGCAGATAATGGGTTAGGTTTCTCCGACGCTGACTTGACTGTTAAGGGGAAGAATCACAATGACGCCCTGCATGTCTCCATTGAGTGCAGGGGCACTACTCTTGCTTACGTATTGGTGGATATTGGGTCATCGTTGAATGTTTTACCTAAGAAAGCTCTAGACCGGTTAGACTGTGAAGGGTTGGAGCTGAAACCAAGCAACATTGTAGTCAGGGCCTTTGATGGGTCCAAGAGAATGGTACACGGAGAAGTGGATATTCCGATTAAGGTTGGTTCTTAGGTGTTCGCATCTACATTCTATGTGATGGACATTCGGCCATCTTATTCTTGTCAGCTGGGTCGCCCATGGATCCACAAAGCTGGGGCAGTAACGTCTACAATCCACCAGATGCTGAAATACCCAGTAAAAGGGAAAATTGTTATGGTACGAGGAGAAGAGGAGTACATGGTGAGTCACCTCAACTCTTTCCGATACGTAGAGATGGATGGGGAGTTCATTGAAACCCCGTGTCAACATTTTGAAGAGGTTCCCCAGATGCTGGCATCAACTGAAACTGTTGTTGAAGATCCTCCAATGAAGATGGCTTCCTTAAAGGATGCCCGGGCTGTTGTTGAGAAAGGTGGGTGTGCAAATTGGGGCCAACTCCCTGATTTTGCACATAAGACTAACAAGTTTGGTTTGGGTTTCACTGTAGAAGCTCAAAGGGCTATTCGGAGTGCACGTACTGGAAGACCTACCCTGTTTATCAGTAATTCAGGAGTGAATGCCATTGAAGACGATGTTGAAGAATCTGAGTTTGACAGTTGGATTTACCCAACGGCTGACGGTGGATTAAGCAACTGGACAGCAAAGGACTTCATCCCAATTTCTTTTATTACCCAGTAATGAGACTTTTGTTTTGAATTTGTAACGGACAATGTTTTAAACTTTACGGCCCGGTGTCTTACCTGAGGCACCGTGGCTTTGTTTGTGGGGGCTTGATATTTGTCATCTCCATATATCATTAATAAAAGCATTGGACGTTTCTTGCATTTCTAATTTTGCGCTCCTTGTTTTTCTTTTATTATATATTGCAAAACAACTATTTTACACACACACACACTCACATATACAGGTCTACATCCACTCTGGATCTCACTGGTAACGACTCTGCTACTGCTAGTTATGACTTCGAAATTCCGATCAACTTAGCCGAAGACGAAGGTGAAGATGATTGCGAAGTGCCTGGTGAACTTGCTAGACTACTACTTCAGGAAGAGAGGGCCATACAGTCGCATGAGGAGCCAGTGGAAACAGTGAATTTGGGTACAAAGATAGACAAGAAAGAAGTCAAGATCGGTGCAAATCTGGAGCTTAGTGTGGAACAACGGTTGATTCAGATGCTGCGTGGCTACGTTGAGATCTTTGCCTGGTCTTATGAAGACATGCTTGGGTTGGATACTGATATTGTGGTTCACCGCCTGCCTACCAAGGAAGATTGTCCTCCAGTGAAACAGAAGGTCCGTCGAATGCGCTCGGAGATGTCTGAGAAAATCAAGGCTGAGGTGATGAAATAGTTTGATGCCGGTTTTCTAGCAGTTACCTCTTACCCACAGTGGGTGGCCAACGTGGTTCCAGTGCAGAAGAAATATGGTAAGGTTCAAATGTGTGTTGACTATAGGGATCTGAACAGGGCAAGCCCCAAGGATGATTTCCCTCTGCCTCATATCGACGTTCTGGTTGACAACACCTCACAACATAAGGTCTTATCCTTTATGGATGGTTTCTACGGTTATAATTAGATTAAAATGGCTCCCGAAGACATGGAGAAGACAACCTTTGTTACTCAATGGGGTACCTTTTGCTACAAAGTCATGCCTTTCGGATTGAAGAATGCTGGGGCAACATATCAGTGCGCCATGGTCGCTTTGTTCCATGACATGATCCATCATGAGATTGAGGTATACGTCAACGACATGATTGAAAGATCCCAGACTGAAGAAGAACACCTTGACCACCTTCAGAAGTTATTTGACAGGTTGAGGTTGTACAAGCTGAGGTTAAACCCGAACAAGTGCACCTTCGGGGTGAGATTTGGTAAGCTGTTGGGTTTCGTCGTAAGCGATAAAGGTATTCAAGTAGATCCTACAAAGGTGAAGGCTATACAGGAAATTCTAGCTCCCCGAATAGAAAAAGAAGCCAGAGGCTTTCTGGGAGGTCTGAACTATATTTCCCGATTCATCTCGCACCTGACTGCTACTTGTGAGCCAATCTTCAAATTACTGAAGAAAGATCAAGTGGTAAGATGGAATAATGAATGTCAGACTGCTTTCGAAATGATCAAAGAGTATCTCCAAAAGCCACCTATTCTGATGCCTCCAGTTGAAGGGAGACCTCTGATCTTATACTTGACAGTACTCGACAACTTAATGAGGTGTGTACTGGGGAAGCATGACGAGTCTGGCCGAAAAGAGCATGCTATTTATTACCTTAGCAAAAAGTTTACCGACTGCAAGACCCGATACTCGTTGCTCGAGAAAACTTGCTGCGCTTTGGCATGGGCTGCTCGTCGGCTGAGACAGTATATGCTGACTCACACTACTCTGTTGATATCAAAGATGGATCCAATCAAGTATATCTTTGAGAAGCCTGCCTTGTCCGGAAGAATAACAAGATGGCAGATGATCTTGACTGAGTATGACATCCAATACACGACCCGAAAGGCAATCAAGGGAAGTGTGTTGGCAGACCATTTGGCACATCTGGCAGTGGATGATTACCAGTCTATGAACTTTGAATTTCCGGATGAGAATATCATGTTGGTAACCGACTGTGAAGAACCTGGACCGGATGAAGGACCTGAGGAAGGATCCTGATGGTCTATGTACTTTGATGGAGCTTCGAACGCTTTGGGTAATGGAATTGGCGTCGTGATCATATCTCCTAAAGGCTCTCATACTCCGTTTACCGCCCGACTATGTTTCAACTGCACCAACAATATGGCGGAGTATGAAGCGTGCATCATGGGTCTTCAAGCAGCTATTGACCTAAGGATTAAGTTCTTGAGTGTATTCGGAGATTCCGCTCTCGTGATCAGTCAGATCAAAGGCGAGTGGGAAACGAAACACCCAAATCTTATCCCTTACAAGGAGTATGTATTGACGTTGCTTCCACACTTCGAGGAGATAACCTTTGAACACTTCCCTAGAGAGGAGAATCAGTTGGCGGACGCGCTAGCTACGATGTCTTCTATGTTCAAATTCAATTGGGACAATGAGGCTCCCCGGATTACCATTGAAAGTTTGGACGAACCTGCACATTATTGTGTCATTGAGACTGCAGAGGTAACAGATAAACCCTGGTTTCATGAGGTGAAAAGGTATCTTGAGGCTCAGGAGTACCCCGAGGGTGCATCTGTTAGTGATAAGAAGTTTCTGAGGAGGTTTGCAGCGAAGTTCTTCATAAGCAATGGTATCCTTTACAAGCATAACCATGATTCAACCTTACTACGATGTGAGAACGAAGCAGAAAGGATCATGGCAGATTTACATGAAGGTACTTTCGGAACTCACTCCAGTGGACACACCATGGCAAAGAAAATCCTTCGGGAAGGATACTATTGGTCCATAATGGAAGCCAACTGTTATCAGCATTCTCGGACCTATCAAAGTGCCAAGTCTATGCTGATAGGGTGAACATACCTCCGGTTCCTCTGAACGTCTTGACAACTTCGTGGCCTTTTGCAATGTGGGGCATTGACATGATCGGTGAGATCAGACCTACAACGTCCAACGGGCATCGTTTCATCCTGGTAGTAATTGATTACTTTACAAAGTGGGTTGAAGTAGCTTCCTTTGCTACTGTAACCAAGAACGTCGTGGCACGGTTCATTCGGCATAATCTGATTTGTCGATATGGTGTACCAGAGAGGATCATTACGGACAATGGTACAAATTTGAAAAATAAGATGATCACCGAGCTCTGCAAGCAGTTCAAGATACAGCATCACAATTCTTCTCCCTAGCGGCCGAAGATGAATGGGGCTGTAGAAACAGCTAATAAGAACATTAAGAAGATTGTGCAGAAGATGACGGTGACATACAAAGACTGGCACAAGATGTTACCGTTCGCTCTTCATGGGTACCGTACCTCAGCGCGGACGTCAACAGGGGCAACACCCTATTCCTTGGTATATGGCATTGAGGTTGTCTTGCTCATTGAAGTTCAGATACCCTCTCTTCGGATTATGAAGGATGTAGGTTTGAGCAAAGATGACTGGATTCAGACCCGGCTTGATCAACTGAACTTAATCGACGAAAAAAGACTTACTACTATTTGTCATGGTCAGACGTATCAAAAGCGGATGATCAAGGCATTTAACAAGAAATTTAGACGACAAGAGTATCATGTTGGGGATCTGGTAATCAAACGCATTATCTTACCTCAAGGTGATCCCAGGGGAAAATGGACCCCCACTTACGAAGGGCCATTTGTGCTTAAGAACATTTTCTCAGGAGGAGCTATGATTCTAACAACCATGGATGGTGACGACCTTCCTCACCCCGTCAATGCAGCCATAGTGAAAAGATACTACGCATAATCAGAGACCCGCTAGGTCGACTGGCCTAGGCAAAAATAAGGGCTTCCCGGCGAACCAAAAGGGTTCGGGCAAAAATAAGGGATGAAAATGAAAAATTTTGTACACCCAGCAAGTCGAAAACCTGAAAAGGCGGCTTAGGCAAAAAAGGGTATCCCGGTGGACTGAAAACCCGAAAGGGCGGTCCAGGCAAAAGTTAGGGATTAAAGCGTAACACTATATCTCATTGGATCACCTTGCAACCAGACTTCGGTATCGACTATCAAGCTCGGACGACATTAATCAATCTGATCCATCTTCAATCAAGTAGCAAAGTGATGAGATGCTCGAGGACATAAAGGCAATAGCAGAATTGGAACCCAGTGGGATTATTCACATAGCTGTTTTGTTTAGTTTTTCACAAATTGTGTAAAATCTATTTGTTCGGTGGGGTTCCCTTACTAGGACGTCAGCCTCTTGTGCCAAAATGCCTATTTATAGGCCAAACTTCAAAATCAATACAATTCATTTTCAGAGAAATTTCAAACTGTTTTTCCTTTATCTGTTTTGTTTTGCAAAGAACGTCCAATGTTCATTTTTGATATATGCATTTGACATTAATTGCTGCTCATAAATATTTACATGCGAAGAAAAAGACGATTACTCGTAATATCAGGAACAAGGGAAATAAGAATTGTCCAAGCTTTACAGTTGCTCTATCCACCGGGTACAAAGGTAGATTCAGCTAAAGAATATGGTTAAGATGCGTTCACTCCCCACAGAATAAGACGGTAATTATAGCTCTCCCCAGCTGAGACTTGTAACTGTGAATGAATCGGTAATACTTTCCCCAAGCAGAGTTTAGCTACCATCAGCACTGAAAGGTCTTAATATTCCCCAATGGAGTATAAGAATATTCCCTGGAAGAGTACAAAGTATCCCCAGTGGAGTTTAAAATTTTTCCCAGCACAGTCTAAAAAAAAAGATTCCCCAGTGGAGTTTGGAGAAGCATCCCCAGTAGACTTTGGAAGGTTTTTCCCCAGCAGAGCTCAAAGGATTATTCCCATTAGAGTCTAAAAGGTTATCTCCAGTGACGTCGCAATTGAAGATCGTCCCTAGCGGAGTTCATTCCTTTCACAAACAGGAATTCAATCCCCAACAGGAGTCAGTATCACCAGCAACCGTAATTCATCCCCAGCAGAATTTATCAGTGGAATCCTCAGAAGAGAATCTCTTCCCCACAGAGTAATCAATTCATCAATTTATTCCCCAACGGAGTTATCCTCTCCTGCAGGTTTATTCTCACAGTCATCTTCGTTCGCCATCCCCAGCAGAAACGAAGAATTCAACTCTTTTCTCCAGCAGTTATCCGGGATTTATTTTCCCCAGCTAAAAACATTACATTTCCATTCATCATAACACATGCATATACACATCATACAACACAATCTCATTTATTTTGAGAACATCATTGCTTGATATATATCATGCATTACATAAAACTGACCTTTACCTTTCAGGAAGGATGCGGTTAAATTCTCATAAAAGTCGAAAGCTATGAAGATTTTATCAAATTCGAATTACTGACAAGTTCTTAAATCTCAACAGAATTATCCTCAATTGAATTACAGACAAGGTCCTAAATCTTGACAAGTTCCTCCGTCGAATTACATACGAGTTCCTAAATCTTAGCAGAGTTTTCTCAGTTGAATTACGGGCGAGTTCTTAAATCTTGATGAAGATGTTTCCCTCAGTCAAATTATCGACCAGTTCTTAAATCTGAACAGAATTATCCTCAGTTGAATTACAGACAAGGTCTTAAATCTCGACAACTTCCTCCGTCGAATTACAAACAGTTCCTAAATCTCAGCAGAGTTTTCTCAGTTGAATTACGGGCGAGTTCTTAAATCTTGATGGAGATGTTTCCCTCAGTCGAATTACCGACCAGTTCTTAAATCTCAACATAATTATCCTCAGTTGAATTACAGACAAGGTCCTAAATCTAGACAACTTCCTCCGTCGAATTACAGACAGTTCCTAAATCTCAACAGAGTTTTCTCAGTTGAATTACGGGCGAGTTCTTAAATCTTGATGAAGATGTTTCCTTCAGTCGAATTACCGACCCATTCTTAAATCTCAGCCAAATTATCCTCAGTTGAATTAAAGATAAGGTCCTAAATCTCGACAAAGTCCTCCGTCGAATTACAGACGAGTTCCTAAATCTCAGCAGAGTTTTCTCAGTTGAAATACGGGCAAGTTCTTAAATCTCGATGAAGATGTTTCCCTCAGTCGAAGTACTGACCAGTTCTTAAATCTCAATAGAATTATTCTCAGTTTAATTACCGACAAGGTCCTAAATCTCAGCAATTTTCCTCCGTCGAATTACAGACAGGTTCCTAAATCTCAGCAGAGTTCTCTAAGTTGAATTACGGGCAAGTTCTTAAATCTTGATGAAGATGTTTCCCTCAGTCGAGCTACTGACCAGTTCTTAAATCTCAACAGAATTATTCTCAGTTGAATTACAGACAAGGTCCTAAATCTCGGCAATTTTCCTCCGTCGAATTACAGACAGGTTCCTAAATCTCAGCAGAGTTCTTTCAGTTGAATTACGGGAAAGTTCTTAAATCTTGATGAAGATGTTTCCCTCAGTCAAATTACTGACCAGTTCTTAAATCTCAATAGAATTATCCTCAGTTGAATTACAGACAAGGTCCTAAATCTCGACGAAGTTCCTCCATTTAATTACAGGAAATTCCTAAATCTCAGCAGAGTTTTCTCAGTTGAATTACGGGCAAGTTCTTAAATCTCAATGAAGATGTTTCCCCCTCAGTTGAATTACAGATAAGTTCTTAAAACTCTGCAGAGAAGTTCTCTCAGTTGAAATACAGGCAAGTTCCTAAATCTCAACAAAGATCAGACTTCCCCAGCGGAATCTTCCACAACAACAGGTATACAAGCTCTCGCTAAGGAATCTCTTATGCGATCGACACCTCTCAAAATGGAATCTGTAAGCCCATTCCCGACATCACGAGGCTGATACCACTTCATGCGAGTGCAAATTTCTGGGCACTCTAGTGTTCAATCATCTTCCACCTTCGGATCACGAAAGGCATGAAAGCCAATCTACATCCTCAGGTTTAAGAATATTGAACAGGGGCAGATGTTGTACCCCAAAATTTTCCCTCCCATATTTCTCAAGACATTGCAAGAAAAATCTCCAAGTTGCTCAAGGTTGCTCAAAAGTTGGTCAGACAAGCTCTCTCCTAAGGCAATCTACCCCAAATTAGGGTTTTGTGTTGCATCAAGATCCTTGAGTCCAAATGACCTCAAATGCTCCCCAATGTCCTAATATTTTCTCAAGATCATCCATGTCAAATTTCATGCCTTGCGGAGGAAGTTTGCTCAGTCAATTGCTCAAAGGTCCAAAAATCGACTGTGCTAGGGCAAAAGTCAACTGTGACCTACATACAGTTAAAATTCAAGATTTTTTGTCAACATTCTCATTTTAAAGGATATTTCATCATTTGATAAAGGGTTGATCATGATTCATCAAGGATTTCTCAAAACTCATCAAGACTCAAAAGTTGCTAAATTAGGGTTTTGTAGGAAAAGTCAACTCAACTTTGACCAAGCATAACTTTCTCATACATTATGAGAAATGACCCATCAAAAGCTCATTTTGAAGAGGATGCAATTACCTACAATCCAGCTTCATACCCCAAGATCAAAAAATGCACTCACAAGAAGTTATGAATTTGGACATTATAGGTCATTTTTGAAAGTCAACAAAAACACCTTTTTGTCAAAGCTTATAACTTGAGCATGGAATATCAAAATGAGATGGGATCAAAAGGGTTGGTTAGAGAACATCTCAATATTTCTATAAAGTCCAAGAACATCTCCAAAAGTTCAAAATTGAAGAAGTTATGCATTGTTGAAGTTGGACTTTTTTGCAAAATTGCCAAAAGTCAACTATCCCCAAAACTTCAAATTTTGCCAAATGGGCCCATTCGTTTCCACTTGATTTGAGTTTGCATCATTTCCAACGTGCCCTAGCTTCAGCCATGTGCCCATATCTCATTTTTATTATTTAATTTGATGTTTATTTGAATTTATTCATTTTAAATCAAATAAAATCATATAAAATCCAAGGCATTGATAACTCATGATTTTTTGATTGTTTTAGGCTTTGGTCACAGCTAGCATTGCAATCAAATTCGAATCAAGGCTTGTATGCACAAAAAGATCCAAATCAAATCAAATTTGGAAGGTTTTAATGGTGGAATCAAATCAAATTCATGAGCATTGATATGGAGATATTTGGGCCAGGTTTGTGAACCTAATGCAACATAAAATACATAAGAAAGCTGAAGGAAATGAAATAAGGGTTGGCAAGCATTGTTAGAGGCAGAACAAAAGTGGAAAAAATTACAAAAAAGTTGGAGATCAAAATCTAGGTTAGATGCAGTTTCAGGACGCGAGAGTTGTCTCAATCAATTGCTGGCCATCTCCAGAAGCTATTACGATCCAAGCCACGCATTTTCAGACTCCCTAGTGCACTGTAAGTCTCACGCGACATAGCCATATTCTTGATTTCGATTTGCATTATTCTGGCATCCATTGAACAAAATAGTTGCATATTTGTGATCATAAGAACATCTGTAAGCTTTTGGCATTAATGAATTTCGTTTATATGATCTGAAACAAGAATGACCATAGTTAGGGTTCTTGGAGTTTTTTTGGGGCTTTCTGTTTCAGGTACAATTGGCCCATAAGAAGAACATGGCTTTGATCAGGAGGTCATGGCGAGTTCAACCATGTTCTTGGATGGTGTTTATATGGCCTGAGGATAATTTTTGGAAGAAGTTGTGCATTTAGCTGCGGATAAAAATCTGCATGTAATGTTTACAGTGATGAAGGTCAGGGATGAACCCGTGTCATCCATTCATTGGGCCATTCAAAATCTTGGCGCTTTTTTTTTTATTTTCTGATCATTTGACTTCATTTTGTTATATTATTATTGATACGTATTACATTTACAAGCAAAGCAGCATGGTGTGGTGGCAAGCGAGTGATGTATTCTCCTTCAGGACCTGGGTTCGAATCCCAGGTCCCCCTCTTTCTCAATATTATTTCTTTTCAGGTATTCCAGTACACACGCTCATCTGCAATCCACCATACGCCCTCATCAAACCAAGCGCCAGATGGCCAAGGGCCAGATCTGATGGCCAGTGATTGGAGGTCCACCAAGGTGCCAGTCAACGCGTGCGTACCAGATCCAAAAAGTCAAAAGGGTCAGCATTGTTGGGCCTACAGATTTGCTACTCACACCCTCAAATAAGGCCTATTACCTCCTTTCTCTTATATCTTTATATTTTTATTTAATTTTTTTATTTTATTTTAATTAATTTCTAACCAATAACTTTTTCCCTTTTATTAAAAAATCACAAAAGTACTTTTTTTTAATTCAGAATTTTATTTTTATTAAATAATTACTAACTAATTAATTAGGTTTTTAATTAGAAAACTTTAATTCATTTTTGTAAATAATTAAAATTAATTAGATTTAATTAGGTTTTAACTACTAATTTAATTAATTTTATTTTCTTTCTTAAAATAACAAAAACCCAAAAATATGTCATAATTTATTTTTTATTAATTAATTTATTTTATAATTAATTTAGTAATTAATTTAGGACTTAATCTCTTTTCTCAAATAAAAACACCAAAAAGACATTTTCTTTAACCAAAAGGGTCAAAACCCTAAACTCGCACTCAATTTAATTTCCCGCGCGCTTTATTTATCTTTATCATATTAATGTATCTGCTTACGAATTGTAATAGTTAAATAGGACATTTGATTATTTTTATCGCTTTACTTTATTTTTCAAAGGGTTTGTCTTTGGCGATGTAAATACCCGACGCCTTGTAATTTAAATTCCGCATTTTATTTCCGCAAATTATAACTGCTAGATGTTTGATAACAAGGTTTGCATGACAAGACTGAATGTTAATCTTAAAATCAAATTAGATCACCTTTAACATGTACAAAGATAAAAATAACTGAAAACGACACACTCGCACATGCGCACTCCTAGGGTACACTCCCACTTGGTTGCCTTCGTACACGGTCATTGAGTATAGGTCACTTTATAGGTCGTCCTCTTGTCTAAAAGATCATAGTTGCCTCGAAACGGTTTCCTCAGATATTGTTGCCTCAAACAAATGATCTAAGACATTAGGGTTACCGCTAAAGTGTCCTAACATTGCTTTTATGCCTGTATGTCCCTCATTCGAATTGACCCTTAAATTCCAACGACGGTGCTACCTACTCATTAATAGTGGGATAGAATTGTCTAAAGGAAATTAGCATAGAACGATTACTTTTTCGAGTATGTAGATTAGCTCTTAGATACTTGCTCTTTCAAAACAAAACTCTTTTCACACTTACACTTTTACGAACAAGTTTTCAAAAACACTTCATTACACTCTTGAGGACAGAAGCAAGAGTTAAATCGAAGTTCTAAAATAAAAAACTTTTTTAAACCCACAAACACAAAGAAAACAATTTTGAAAACAAAATGAGCAAGTACCTAAGAGCCCGTAGAAAACTACGGATATAAAGGGTGCTAACACCTTCCCTTTCTCTAATCTACCCCCAAACCCGAGAAATATCTCGAAAAAGGAATTTTTCTGGGCTTTTTTCCTTTCCTTGTTGGATAAAATAAAAGTCGGTGGCGACTCTTGCTTACCGCGACATTTTGCAAAAAGAAACGCAAAACGCAAACCAGCATTCCAAAAAACAGTCAGTTCTTCCCACCGTATCACACTAGTAATTAGGGTTTGTATGGTAATATAAAAACAAATAAAATAGAAAACCCTAATCCAAGACAAAACCAAGCATGAAAATAACATACTTACACACAAGAACCCTTAGGGTTACTCCACTTGGTTGCCTTATACAAAAATGGCCATATTACGCATGCGAAGTATCTTAGCAAAACAATCAAGTATAAGATCATAGTCCCTTGATGACGCTATTCAAAGTTGCCTTACAAAATGATCTTAGTCCCTCAAAAAGTGCTAAGATACTTTGCAACATTGCTAATCATGGTTATACGATGACCCGCGCTCGTCCTGTTTACATCCAAAGATAGGTTTGCTTACTAAATCAATGGTAAGACAACAATATCAAAGGAAAAGAAAATGAACAAGAAATACATTTGAGTAAGTAGATTACTTTTTGTTACTTGCTCCATTTCAAAAACAACTATCCTTGCTATTTTCCAAAAAAACAAACACACACATTTTAAAACATCTTACAAACATTGAAAACATTTTCAAAAAGACAAACATCTTTGTATACATTCTTACGAACGAGAATCATTACAAAGATTGCCTAAACAATGGCCTCTTTTACAAAAAACTTTCAAAACCACACAAAGCACAATTTCAAAACAAAAGCAAGTGATCTAGCAAGTAACTAAGATCCCATGGAAAACCATGGATGAAAAGGGTGCTAATACCTTCCCTTTTCATAATCTACCCCCCGAACTCAAGAAACAATCTCAAAGGTCTTTCCTATGCTTTTTCACCTTTCCTTTTGGATAAAAGAAAATTCGGTGGCGACTCTTGCTAACCGCAACATTCGCAATAAAACGCAAAACCCTGAAGTCAGTTCTCCCACTGTATCATAATGTCCTATAGGGAACATGCACTGAGAGCGAAATCGTGATCTCAATTTCTAAATTGAGTGATTCATCGATCAACAAGAAGTAAAGGAAAGTGATAAAATCCTATAGGGAGCATGCACTGAGAGCGAAGTTATAATCTCAATTTCTAAATTGAGTGACTCATCGATCAACAAGAAATAAAGGAAAGCGATAAAATCCTATAGGGAGCATGCACTAAGAGTGAAGTCGTGATCTCAATTTCTAAGTTGAGTGACTCATCGATCAACAAGAAAGGAAACAAACACAAGCACAACACATATAAGGTAGGAAGTGTGGAATGCCTGCTACAGGTCTTTAAACAGCGACTTCGAGTGCACGCTCTTTATTTCCTACTTCTCATGATATCTAGAAAAGCGATAAATGCGGAAATATAACTTGGAAGCAGTGTAATACCAAACGAACAATGACGTCCACAAAAAGTGCAACCGAAGTAAAGAAATCCGAGATACTTCGCGTGAGCTGGCATCAACAAACAAACAGCCAGAGTTCGAATATTTGGAATAAGTATCGCAACTTCATCGATGTGAAAATAAATCACAATCGGAATCCAAAACACATCCGCATATCAAATAGTGAACCTGCATAAGACTCAGCTCAACAAACAAAGGTTAATCGCAATTTTCAAGCAACAAAATGATTATTAAACATAATCAATAATAGAAAATTCTAAACAAAATTCTAAAAAAGAAATCCTAAAAAAAAATACTGTTATATTCCCTAAAAAAAACAATTACTCAATTTTTTTTATTGTTTTCATTATTTTTGTTCACAAAATTTCAAGAAAAGACAAATACTAGAAAAAAATATAAGAAATCAATTATAAAATAGAGGGGGTGTGAGAATTGAATAGGATGGTGGATCAGCAACTAACACCAAGGCCCAAGCATGAAGGCCCAGGAGATTGTTTTTGCTACTAGCTTCAAACTCCAAAAAAATCATGTTAATGGACCTAAGGGATGCAATTCGGTCCATTAAACATTCCTATGTGTTTCACAATAAATTCATGTGGGCCTAATGCATAAGGGTGGTTCGACCCATGTTAACCAATATCACCAATCTTTTCAACATTATTCAGCATAAATGTTTCTTGATTTATAATGAAATTAAAGAAAAGAAATACAAATAAAAATAATTGAGAAGAGAAAATGGTGTTGTTGCTGTTTAGGGCTTAATTATGTGGCTTTTCAGATCCCTCGAACAAATTCCTTTCCCTCTTTCTTCTTCCGCGAGCGGCAACGTAAACCTCCATCCATCTTCTTCTCTGATGATCTCCACCACCATTCTCAACTTGCGAATCAACCTTCTATCATCTCCATTTTAGTCACGCTCTTCTACCACACAATGCCGACCCAAACTAAAAGCCTCTGCTTCATCCTTTACTCCTTCTCTCTGTCTCACGCATTCATCGATTCCTTCGGCCTTCTCCTTGACACAACTCTTCATCAATCTTTGATTCCTGTTTTGTCTTATCTCGAATCGCAATTATAAGCCTAGATACCTCCTTCTCCGATCAATCCATCTCCATTTCCGTTCGCGATTTCATTTCCACTTCTCATCTCTTCATTGATTCAACAGAACAACAAAACACGCTATATGTTAATGGAAGGGATTAAAAAAGAATTACCTACCGGAGACGAGCCCAGTTCTTCTTCATTACCACGACAAAGGCGAGAAATCCAACAGTAAGGTTTTCACTCTTTTCTTCTTCTTATTTCTGAGTTTTAGATATCTGATTTCTGTTGATGCGTGTGTCTTTATTTGCGACTTTTGACTGATACATTGTTGTTGTGGATTTGTTGAAATACCAGTGACGATGATTGAAATTGCGCGATGATAGTTGCAGTATGAAGCTCTGCGAATTGGAGGTTGTTGAAGCTATATTGATGATGAAGATGAAGCTGTGTTATGAAGCTTCAAAAATGAAGAATAGGTTCAGGGATTTTTCTAGTAAAAGGTTGAAGAATCATTGTCGAGAAAGAGAGAGAGAGAGAGAGAAGATAAAGGTCTTGGTGATTTTGTTTCTAGTGTGATTCTCCCCAGAGTGAAAAATGATGAGAGGGGTCCCGAGAGAGAGAGAGAGAGAGAGAGAGAGAGAGAGAGATCTTCAGAGCTTATTTCTGGTGAGTTTTTCTTCTTTTCTAAATCGGTTATCTGTTAAAAAAATCCATGTCTCCTCTCCCTCCCCTTTTATGTTATAGTTTGTTAAGAGTTTGTTACAAGTTGGTTAGAAGGGTGGAGTTGAACTGGAATTCGGTTAGATGATAATTAGAGTTTTTGATTTTCTATTATAGAATCACAGAGGAGATTGAAATTGATGGAAGTTAGTTATACCATTCTGTTGCAAGTTAGTTAGCTGGTTCAAGGTAGTTAAGATGGTTATCTCTGTTAGAAATTTCTGTTATAGGTATGAAGTTGATGAGCTGGCAGTTAAGAATATTGTTAGTGCATATTCTGATTTAATGATTTTCTGGTTTTCTGTTTCTCCTGATTTTATTCTGAACTGGGCAGTTTCCTCAATCACTAAAATGTCAAGTGGCTCCATGGAAACAGAATGCAGCTGAAAGGAACTAGAAGCTGTGGAAAATATTAATGAAGATGTTTGTAAGAAAAACTCTCTGATCGATTCTTCAGTTCCACCATCTGGAAGGATGAGGTTACCAAGTGAAACTTTAATAGTTCTTAGTAAAGACAGGCATTCGGTTCTGATTAGGTGTAATGAGAACTCAACACCCGCAACTGACTCTAAAGAACTAAGTTGACTCTGGAGAGAAAACCTCTTCCAATACTTCACCAACAATATTATTTTCCAGCAATAAAGCTTGAAACGAATCGAGATAGCAGATAAGACAAGCCAATTCTTTCAAGTTATGTTCCATAATACAACTTCTGGCTATATGCATGCATAAGATAGAAATAGAGTCTTTGAGTGGTGATGTTATAGACAGAAACCTTTCTCTGAGAAACTCAAGAAAAGATGCGTGCATGCTCACACCAGAATTCAAAGGTTTGTCATCTTTTGACTGGTTAGAGTTATCATTATTAACTTGATCTTGTTCCTTTCTCACCAGGTTCTCCCTATATTGACTGAAGTGTGTTTTGTACTTTTCAGGCTCATCTTCAATCAATGTCTTCATATAGGCCGTAACATGTCCACCAAAGATATACTTCATGTGAATCTCAACATCAAGCTCCTTTTTCTCCTTATCAAAAACCAGCAAACCTTTTGTCATTGTGAGGAATATCCAAACCTCCATCCATTTCAAGAGTTTTAAGAACTCGACGATCCAAAAGGAGACCAGTGCAATAGGCTGCAACATAGTTTGTAAGACCTACTTAAAGACCATAATAAGGTAGCTCATGTGCATAAGCTGCTGTGAAGTTCTTATCTGTTGCTTCATGCCATCTGATGGATGCTGCATAGAAATTTCTGGCTGCATCATAGTAGCACCTGCCATGGTCTGGTACTGCGAAGGCATTGTGGGCGCCATAGACTGAGAGTAGTATATTTGAGCATGAGCAGGATTAGCAAACTCATAAGCATAATTGGCAGGGGCGGCAGAATTAGGGGCCACGGATTGGGAAGGGTGGGATTTAGGATGGTATTGTAACTTTCACTTGAAGTTGTAATGGAATTTTGTAATAGCATATATGAACTTTTATTTTGATGGAATTAATTGAAACATGAATGAACTTGGATGATCTTGAATGGATTTTTGACGAAACCTGAAACATGAATGACATATTTGGATAAAGCCAAATTAGGCTAGAATCATAGCCAACATGGATGGAATTTGAATGAAGTAATTTGATTTTGATGGATGATAATGCTTGGCTTTTGTTTCAACTTGTCTATATTTGAATTATGAGCTATATAAATCTGGGTTAAAAGTCAAAGGGAAATCGATCAACATTTGAACTTGAATAATATCTTCAGTGATTCCACAAAAATGAATTCACAAGAACCACACCAACTCATTCTCGCCTCCTTTCCAAAATTCCTAAATTCCATCTCAAATCCTCCTTTTGTAATTGAAGCAACAAACAATAACAATGCCTTGATCATATTAGACATCAATAATATCATCTTTGTACCATAATTTAATCCTTGTAATTCATTCCGCCAAGGCACCTCAGTAGACAACCGATGACCTTGAAGCAAATGTCATGGAGAAAACCTCGTAGATAGGAACAATCAGAAGCGTATGAATGATGATGATCACAAAACCCTGAGATCCCTTGAGATGCACTTTGATGGCTTAAAAGTCCATGATGAAGGTTTCCTTGTAGTTTAAAAAGAAAGAAGTCCACAATATCCATGAACATAATCCTAATTCCATAATTTCACTGCCTTGAAGAATAACCAGAAGAATCAAGCTTTGTTAAACATATACACCTCAACCAATTGACAAAACCCTAATCCCGCGCCCAGAAAAAATAAGAGCTCCAGTTGAATCAATCTTGATCAAGATGACAACCTCCATTCAGAGAGAGAAACCCTAATGCCAAAGCTCTTCGATCTTATAATCATGAGACCAATGCTATATGCGAAATGTACAAAGTGTGATGAGGGATCTTAGGGGCAAAAATTGGGGTACAACACTCACCATACTTCAACAGAAGCTTCTGCTCAAGATATCAAAGTTGTTAGGGAGAATAGTGGTCATTGTATTTCAATGTATCTTTTCCATTATATATTACCATTTTCTGCACTTTGTAATTATTCATAGAGTCTCGCCATTCACAGACTACCACTATATTAATAAAGTTTGAGCTTTTATCCAATTCTTTGTAATTCTTATTTTATTCTTCTTACAAAGACTTCATTTAGTATTGATAGTAATTTTCAAAGCAAAAATATTAAATAACAAAATTGTTTTTTGAAAAGAATTTACAAATTACTTTTACTTTAGATTTTGTGATCCAAGAGGAAAACAAAAGTGGTGATCCCAGGAATGGACGAACTCCGGTAATTTTGGAAAGTTTTGTTTCCCTTAAGAAGGTTCTCCCGGGACGTTTTTGCTGGTATGCACATGATTTTTGTATATTGGAGATGATACCAATTGGCATAAGGTGCGGTATTGGGTTTGTGATCCTATTGTCCCCAGTCAAGTCTTGGTTTATTTTTGATTTTGGGTTTGCATGGTCTGAGGCCTCTATCCCAGATTCCCCAGCGAAGTCTTCCCTCATATGACGAAAGGTCCTGTTCCCTTGGTGTGCTGAGATGGAACTATTTACAAAATGTCGCTCTTTTTGGCAGTGTCGGCATTATTGTTGGTATTTATTCCCCATGAAGGCTATCCTAGGGAATTTTTGTTGGAATAGGTTTACATGATATGAAGACTCTATCCAAGATTCCCCAGTGAAGGCTTCACTTATTTGGTGAAAGTCTTGTCTCCCCGTACATGCTGAGATTGGACTCATTTGTGGAACATATTCTTTAGGTAGCATTAGCATATTGTTTGGTTGCTCGGCAGTCAAGCAAAGGAAATGCCTTATTGAAGAAGTGTTGAGATGGTAATCAATTTTTTTGGGTTTTCTCCCGCCAAGTGTTGGGTTTGATTTTAAAATCCCCATGATTTTGATTTCTTGATGATTTGTTTGACTTCTTTAACTCCCCAAGTTGTTATCCCCATGAGGTTTCATACTTTCTCCCCATAGAGGTTGGTGCAATACATACTCTCAATATTGAAGAATGTATCTTGGTTTCCCCTCGATGATGTGGTATTGTCCTCCCCAATGAAGTTAGCACCAGGTCTCCACTTGGTATCTCGATGACGCGGCACTATCTCCCCTAGTGAAGTCTGTATGATATTTCCCAAAAGAAGTCAGCTCGAGATCCTCAGTTGAAGTTTTAACGATATGGTTTTTCATCTGCCTTATTGAAATCAGTATTGCAATCCTAGTAGAAGTATAGACTGTGAAACATTTCTTTTCCCCATAGAAGTCTGTATGATATTCCCCGGTGAAGCCTGGAGGAGGATGTTATATCCCTGTACCTGTACTGATTTTTTGCTATGATGTGATTATTTTCGGATTATGTTCCTTCCCAGTGAAGTTAAGCCGCAAGATAGGATTTTGTTTCCTCAGTTGGTGCTTACTTTCTTATGGAATATTCACCTAGGATGTGATTTAGTCGAGTATTGACGTTACCCGAGTTGGTTTTGTCTGGTTATCCCCAATGTTATATGTTTATTTTATTAGCATATACATGATAACACTCATACATTCATACATACATCATGGATATTTGAATTTAGAAAATCATTGCTCATTCGCATTCATTAGTATTTTGTTGACACATTACCTTATTTTGCATAATTATGTTGTCCTCTCTCCAATAGAGTGCCAGCCTTAAGCAGGAAGTGTATATTCTTTCAATTTCCCCACTGAGCTATCCCTCGTGGAAGATTTTTGCTTTAGCTTTCATGTACACTTCTTTGTCTAGATGATTTGGATTTCCCTCTTGAGTTTATTTCTCAAAGGTTGTATTTTGGTTTACTGTTTTACTCCAGTTTATTTCCGGTTTAAATCTATGATCCTCGACAATATTATTACTTTGGATTTCTGCGAGCTTCAAGCATTGGTTTGAGAATGTGTATTTATTTTGGCACAAAAAGACTTTTACTTCCTCAATAGGAATATGTTGGCATTTCCCCAGGAAGTTGTATTTCATTCCCCAGGAAGTCATGATTCATTCCCCAGGAAGTCATATTTTCTTTCCCCAGGAAGCTGTATTTCATTCCCCAGGAATTCATGATTCATTCCCCAGGAAATCATATTTTCTTTCCCCAGGAAGCCATATTTCTTTCCCCAAGAAGTCATTTTTACAATCCTTCCCATAACAACAAGTAGCAGGTCTCTTTATTTGAGCAACTCGTACTTCCCTGTAAAAGTCGACGTTACTTTTTTTCTATCTTCTCTATGAATGGATATTTCGTAGTTCGTTGTCAAATCACTCCAATGGATGTCAAGTCTTTTCAATATGGAAGAGACATTTTGTTGAGAAATATTTACAAGTGGTAGTCTCTTTATTTGAGATAACTTATATATTACCCTTTCCAGGCAGAATACCTTGGTTAAAGAAGAAGTAGAAACCCGTTCTAGGTGAAACACCATGATTTTCCGAAACTTGTTATGATCAATTCTTTTTTCTACCTTCAGTGAACTTTGGTGATTATTTTTCTCTCTCTACCTCCAGTGAATGTTGGTAGCTCACCGTCAGTAACGTCAGTGTTATATTCTCTTTCTACCTTAAGTGAACGTTGGTAGTTCACCTTTAGTGAACGTTGGTTTTATATTTTTCTCTTTCTACCTCCAGTGAATGTTTGTAGTTCACCGTCAGTGAACGTTGATGTTATTATTTTTTCTATGTTCAGTGAACGTTGGTAGTTCACCATCTGTGAACGTTGGTGTTATTCTATTCTTCTACCTTCAGTGAACATTGGTAGCTCACCATCAGTGAACGTTGGTGTTATACATCTCTTTCTACCTTCAGTGAATGTTGGTAGCCCACCTTCAGTGAACGTCTGTGTTATTCTATTCTTCTACCTTCAGTGAATATTGGTAGCTCACCGTTAGTGGATGTCGGTGTTATTCTTTTTTCTACCTTCACTGAACGTTGGTAGTTCACCGTCAGTGAACATCGGTCTTATTCTTTTCTTCTACCTTCAGTGATTGTTGGTAGTTCACCGTCAGTGGACGTCAGTGTTATTCTTTTTTCTATCTTCAGTGAACGTTGGTAGTTCACCATCAGTGAACGTTGGTGTTATATTCTTCTCTTTCTACCTTCAATGAATGTTGGTGATTATTTTCTCTCTCTATCTTCAGTGAATATTGGTAGCTCACCGTCAGTGAACGTCGGTGTTGTTTTCTCTTTCTACCTTCAGTGAACGTTGGTAGTTCTCCGTCAGTGAATGCCGGTTTTTTTTCTCTCTCTACCTTCAATGAACATTGATATTATTCTTTTTTCTACCTTCAGTGAATGTTGGTAATTCACCATCAGTGAACGTTGGTGTCATATCATTCTTTTTCTACTTTCAGTGAATGTTGGTAGCTCACCGTCAGTGAACGTCAGTGTTGTTATTATTTTCTCTTTCTACCTTCAGTGAAAGTTGGTGTATCCTTTGACCTTTTACCTTCAATTATTGAGTGGGTAGTTCACAGTTATCTGTCGAACACTTCCATCCTTTACTATTTCCCCAATATTTGAGTTGATGTTACCTTTTCCCCTCTTTGGGCTTTACCGCAATAGAGTCGGGTCTTTTGTTCACCAGTAATTTATTTTCTTGGTTGGGTTTCTTTTTGATTCTTGTTTCCTTCGCTACATCCCCAGTGGTGTCTTGCGTCTCTTTAGATTTGTCCATATGCATTCATAATCATAAGCATTGCATGGCATCTTAGGCCCAAAAATAGGGCTTATTTTATATTTAAGTATCTTCAATCGCGTTGACATGAAGATTTTTAACCTTCGTATATCTGGATAGAAGAAACTTAAATAAGGGAAGCTGTAGTACCACAATTTTTCTCCCTAAGATTCCTCTATCATTTCATACCATCATAATGCAACAAGATCACATTAGGGTTGGTTTTTTCCTCTTTTTCTATCTCCTATCTTTAAGTTTGCTCTTGAGGAATCTCTAAGCACCTTAGTTGTGTATTTTTTATATGTGTTGTCGACTAACTTCTAATCAAAATACAAAAAAATATTTGTCTTTGAATATTTGTGTTTTGTAGGTACCGAGTCAAAGCATCTGACAAATAGGGTTTTCCGGTATTATTTCTCTAAAATCTCTATTTGCAAAGAAAAAAAGAATATAAAAAAAAAGAAGAAGTCATTTTTTCACTGTACAATTGATTGCACTTAGAGTGCAATCAATTGCACAGAGTGTATTTTGCGCCATTTTTGAAAAAACACACTGATACAATCGATTGAGCCTATAGTGTAATCGATTGCACAAAGTGAAAATTTGAAAAAAAATCAGCAATTTCAAGCTTGTCATTTTTTGCTCCAATTTTTCTTCATTTTTGAAATATATATCATTAATTCAAACTTTGGTGCCAATTTATTATTTTTTGAAATATATATCATTAATTTAAATTTCGGAGCCAATTTTTCATTTTTTTGAAAGATACATCATTAATTCAAATTTTGGCTCCAATTTTTCATTTTTTGAAATATATATCATTAATTCAAATTTTGACTCCAAGAATTAATTATCAAACCACCACTAATCCCAAGCCTAAAATCTATAAATAGAGTCCTCATTTCATTCAAATCTCAAGCTTTTGATAGCCAAATTCACTTTGCTAAAAATTCTCTCAATTCCCTCCATCTACCAAATTCACTCAAAGCTCTATTTTCAAAAAAGTTAGTAAGCTTTTCATTGAAGCTTACTAATCTTTGAGCTAAACCTTCACCCAAACACTTTTTCTTCATCAATTCTCTACATCCAAGATTGTGCAATTGATTCATGGGGTTGAGTTGAAGCAAATTCTTGAAGTTGTTTTGATAATTCTCTAGACCTACCTTTGGTAAGTTGAATTTTTCATCTTTCACAATGTGATCTTTGGGTGTGATTCTTTGAGAATTGTTTTGTGATTCAATTGGTGCTATTTTCTCATAATTTGACGGAATTTTTATGCTCAATTGAATCCATGATTATAAGGTGTTTGAACAAGAATTTGGCCTTTTGAAATGCTATTTTTTCTTATTTTTACAGAGTGCAATCGATTGCTGTAACAGCGCAATCGATTGTCACAGTGAAATTAAATTTTTTTATAAAAAATGCACTGATGCAATCGATTGCTTCCAGAGTGCAATCGGTTGTAACATTGCCAAAATGATTTTTCTGCCTTATTTTAGGGCAGTTTTGATCCATCACTCTTTTACTACTCACTCCTTTTGATTGTTGATTTGGATTGCAATTTTAAATGTCCAATTTCTCTTTAAATTCAATGAACTTTGGGTGTAGATGAAGTTGGATAAATGTTCATTAATTCAAATCTACCAAAGAGTGAATTATTCAATTCATTTTTGATGCTTTGTATTAATGATATGTTTAGTACTTTAATCCATCTAGATTAGTGATTGAATTTAAAGATGAAAGAAATTTGAGGTAGTGAACCAAATTAGCTTATCATTCCCCTCCCTCTTCATGTTATCCCTTTATTTTTTATTTGTGCTACATGTTATGATATGATGATCTCTATATCATTTATCCAAACATGAAGTACATAGATTGCTATTGACCAGCCTCAAAATATGTGTGACTTCTACATAAGTCCACTTCGATTTCTTAACATAGCGCTAAATTTTGTCCCAATTCGAATAAATGATCATTCGTTGCCCAAACCTATGTTTGCAAGCCCAAGTATTCTAATTTGAACCCTTTGATCCAATAGCCTTGAGATCCATTGTTAGGAGGCTTTGGTTCTACCAATCCTCCAATGGATCTTCATCAATTTTGGTCAACGCGAATCACTTAAACATCGTTGGTCATTAAAAGTTGCCTTGAGGATCATTAAATGGATGATATACTTGACAAAAAGCAAATGCAACTTGTTGTTGAGAGGCTTTGGTTCTACCAATCCTCTAATGAGTTCCAAATAAAAGTTTCAAGATGGTCATCCAACTAACCATTAACTTCTAACAATTGACTTTTTCTTATGCTTTTATGTTTATGCTTTTATTTTGTGCACCATTTACTTTAGCATTTACATTTCATGCTATTTTCATCTTTGCTCACTTGAGCATTTACTTTTATGTCATTTTTATTTTGCTCACTTGAGCTTTTATTTTATTTTTGAAGATACTTAATAATTAACATGAACCATAAAAAACTTTAATGATACTTGGACTATTTGGTTACTATCCTTGACATTATGGAGTATTGGACTTCTTGGACTTAGGATTAAAGACCTTGGCCTATATTGGATACCTTGTGACCTTAATTAATATTTTGTCTGGAGTTCTTGAGGTTTACCTCAAGTCATTTGGTTGTTTGTTTGTTTTGTGTCCAGGTTATTGTGATTACCTACTTTGTTTATAATATGGAATTCATCTGTATACAACCGTTACTCTGCCCAATTTTTGTGAAGACTTAATGCAATTAAAGCTTGGTTTTATCAAGAGGTCCAGTATATTTGCTTGCTTGGTTTTAATCCAAAGAATGAGAATTCTATCTTGATTCATAATGTCAAGTGTTGGCTTCTTGTTGGCTAGATGGTTCTTCTCCCTAGCTTTTACCTTATGCTTTAGGATAATCCCTTCATCTCCTCCCATCTTCTTTAATTTCAAAAATCTTCTCTCTCCTTTTGAAAACTCTTCTTGTTTTTTTAAAATTGAACCACTTTCATAATAAACTTGGACTTATGTCCATACATTTTCAAAACATTTTCATAAATAAACTTCAATCAACTTAATAATACCTTGACATTTTTTGTGAGAAGAATAAAAGTCAATCAATCTCATTCAAACCATTTTGCCACTTTTGCTTTTGCTTTAAAAAAACTTTTCTCAAAATATTAGACTCTTGTCAATCCTTATAGTGATGCAAACAACTATACTTATACAATATGTAGTGAATAGAGATATTTTCCACTTGGGTGTTGAGTGAGGCATTGTTGATTTTAAAATCCAAGCCATATCCTCCACTTTGAGATGATGCAAGTTCTCCTTTCTCATGATTGTGGGTAGTAAGTATGTTTTCCACATGGACAATGATGATGATGTCTTATCTCATAAAATTAACCAACACACTTGTATTTTAAAACTTTTAAAAGGTGAACTACGAGTACCCTGATCCCCTATTGCATTGAAGGTGGTACGTAGGCACTAAAGGTTCGCAACCGCGGCGGGTGCAAAAATCATTAAAAAATATATTTCTTTTCTCACCTCCACCATCTATTTTTATACAACATTTTATAGCCAAAATATACAGATTTTACAAAGAGGTTCCTGCGGAGTACCGTAGATGTTTAGGGTTCTAATACCTTCCCTTTTCATAACCAAACCCCTTACTTTGAATCTTTCCCCTTCTTTTTGGGTTATTCTCTCTTTTCCCATTCCTTTGGAAACAATAAAGCGTGGTGGCGATTTTTATTTTGATCTGTATAAGTCTAGTCAATCCAATGGCTTAGTCTTAAACATTTCTACCGCTACAATTAGCTCAGAAGAAAACTTATTCTCCTTAAACTTACAATCACCTTCCTTCTTGAAGAAATTCTTTTAGCTGATATGGATTATCCTTACAAAACTCGATCAAGGCATCAAGCTCTAGGATTAAATAGAGTCACTTCACCTTGCAAAAACATAAATAGTAGATACTTCTTCATTCTCTTAAGACATAAGATCAGAAATAAATCATCTTATATTTTCTCCACAGTTGAAATCTTGCTTCATTATAGATACAAATCATAGAAACAAACTTCCAGCTCATTATGAAATAAATCCCCAGTTGAGAAATCTTCATGAGAAGTTCATCTTTCAACCAGATCAGATATAGAAAACCCGCACAGTTGTCCTTGAGATAAGCAGTGCATTGTGCTTCACAAAGATCCAAGATCTCTACATCCATATGAATGCTTTGACATTAATAAATTTTTTACTCCAGTTCCAGCATTCTTTTTAGCATCACAAACATGCTAAAGTCAGTACAAATGTATTTGAAATTTAGTCTAGACCTCTTGTCCAATCTTCTCAACACCTGATTGGATCACTTTCTAAGGAACATAATAGTCAAAAGAAACCTTTTATTAGAAACCATAACCTAAGCTCCTTCAGAGTTAGAAGAAAAATTAAATTTCTCCTGTCTTTCTTCAATAGCTTGTCACTTTCGTATCAAACCCCTAAAGTCAATATTTAAGAAACTTCTTCTTGATTAACCTCACATATGAACTTTTTCTTAAAAACACACCTAGATGTGCCTTTATGAGTGGACTTGAGAGATTTCTAAGTATCTTTGGCCCCAATTAAAGTGGTGTACAGTCTGGAAAAAAACTTATCAATTTCATGATAATGACACTGATAATTGACCTTTTCTTATGTCTTCCAAGCACTAGGATTCTTCTAACCTGATAAACTTCACAATTCTATTATCCGTTGATAATCAGAATGTAATCACTCCAGCTTTCCCATAAGACAAATAGTACCAGAATTATATCTCCCTGAAAACTCACCCAATGAACTAGGGTGCCTGCTCTGATACCAATTGAAATTCTGTTATAGGAAACACATACCAATATAACTGTATTAACAACAAATGATGTCGAGACAGATGTTACTGAAACAACCAGATGAACAAATCATTGAGATGTAATCAATAAAGTCACCATCGAACGTTTTTATCCCACTGGAAGGGAAAGGTAAACATCGAGTAAATCTGAGAAGGGTAAAATCAAGTTCAAATGACCGAGAGATATGGGTAAGGGGGTCGATTATGCAAGAGGAAAGTATTAGCACCCTTCACGTTTGTGGTACTCCATGGGATCCACTCTTGTTGTTCTAATCAAAGGGTGCGTTCTAATCTAGAGTTTACAAGCTAAAGGAAAAATGCAAAGAGGGAATGCATTTTCCGTTTGTTTTGTGTTTTTTATGAACAATATTAATTTCACATTCTGCCGCAGGTCGACCTTTGGAGACTCACGCATTAACATGTTCTACATGAAAAGGTATTTCCAAGAGAAGAAGTGCCCAAATGCGGATAATGCTACATTCGTGCTCTAGCAATTTAGACATGGTGCCACCCAACCTTTGGGGATTTACGCTTCGTGTTGCATAGAGTAGAATTAACACATCCTTTTAAGAGTTTCGAAAGAAGTCCCGAAGGCGGAAAATTTTTGAATTGGTTGATGTTTTTTTTACTTTGAAAAAGGATTTGAAATATGTTAGAGTGTTTTATGCATTTGCCAAGAAAAAGGGTTTTAGTCTTAATCATGCAAAATGAAAAGAAAGCATCTAAGGGAAACTATCTAGTTCTATCCCTAATGTTATCATACAATGATTGGTCCTATAGTTGAGTTTGTAAGGGAAATCTCTACCTATGTTAGCATGCTTGGATTACGAACCTAATGTCTAACTTGCATCAGAAACAAAACAAGTGAATCCTAAGGGAGCATACAAAGGTTACTTCCTAATGAAAAGCATAATCATAAGCGCAATCAAAAAAAGCCAAACCAAAGCCAAAACAAACATCGGGTGCAAGCTAGAAACAAACAAATGAGTCCAATGGATCTCAAAGTGGGAGTAAGGAACTCTTTCCACTTGGTTTGCTCGAGCACCTACATTGTGCAACAACTCAGAGCATCAATGTCGAGAGACGTGAGCTAACATCGTCGAAACGAATGACAAAGCATGGGGGGTTGGTTACAGACGCCTGTCTTCTACTTGACTGACTCGATAACAAGAGTAAGCACGGTTCAAAGCATCAACGTACAACGCGAGCTAGGAACGACATGGACTAGAATGTGTGGGGGATCAATTGTGGACCCTTTGTTCCACTTATTGACTCAATAACAAGCAGGAAATAAAAGAGGATGGGAAATTCCTTCTTTGATGACTTTAGTAAAAATGCCTCTTTTGAGGTCTTTAAACAAACAACTTGAATTCACCCATTTTGGAGTCTTTTGCAAACAAAAAAATTTCCCCATTTCGAGGACTTTAACAGAATAAATATCACCTCACTTGAGGACTTTAAACAGATTTCCCACCTGAAGTAGGGTCTCTCAGTCATGCATCTCTATTTCTACTTCTCATGGCAAGGAAAATGGTAAATAACGTGGAAAATAAACCAGAATCAATATAATACCAAACGAAAAAGGTTCGTAACAAGCAAGCAAAAGAAGAAATAATCCGGAAAACTTCACACAAGCCATAATCAACAACAACAAAATAGTAAGAATATGTATCACAGCATCAATAAAGCACAATGAGAATGCATGTCAGACACATCCTCATACAGAACACCTGCATAAAAATTTACATCTAGACAAAAACACAAGCAGTATATATATCTCATGAAATGTGAGTCAAAGTAAATCACGTCAGAAGCAAATCCAAAAATCCATAAAGAAGTGGAGTACAAATTCTTTTCAATCTGTTGTACCCAAAAATTTTCCCTCTCATTTTTCAAGGCATTTCTCACAAGGATTCTCAAGGTTCAAGCTTGCACAAGTATAATTGGATTTTCCAGTACCAAGTTAAAGAGGAAGCTGTTAAAAAAGGGAAAAATAGATAAAAATAATATTTTTGACAAAATTGGAGAAAAAAAGTCTTCTTCAATTCACCTCCTTCGATTGGCCTTTTGGCATCTTTCGATGCAAGCTTGGCTTGCATCCTTCGACTAGGCGTGGTCCTCTGGCGCGTTGGTTTTGATTCACAAGGCAAGAGCTTCTTGCATGGCCCCTTCGATTGCATCTTTGGCCTCACAAATTTAGCAATGCAGTGGCTGCCCATGTGCCTGTTTTGACTAGATGTTTGATGCGTGCATGCCTGTGTTTACTGGACAAATATTCCCCCATACTTGCTTTGATTCACAAGTTGATGTTTAGTTACATACAAGCCTTCGTTTGAGCCATAACTTCTTTCTTGCGCGCAAGAAGCTCCCACCATGCTAGCATTCACAAGGCAAAAAGCCTTCTGTAGCCTCCTTCAATTCCAAGGCAAAAAGCCTCATTTTGGCATCCTTCGATTGCATCCTTGCCTCCTGCGTGCACCCTTCATTTAGGCATATGGCCCTTTTTATTGCATGTTTCGTTTGGGCGTTTATACCTCAATGCATGTTAGGCTTCGACAGGGCATTAGCTATGTTTATACTAGCTTCGACTGGACGACAGTTCTCTTTAGCATGTTTCAATTCCACCCTTGTCAACCTTCAACACACATAGTGGTGGATTTGAAAGGCATACATATGAATCCCTCTCGAAGGGTATACCTTACTAGTCCATTCGAAAGACACATTTGGCCCTTTTCAAAGTAACATACAATACCCATTCAAGGGACATATTTGGGCATCCCATTCAAAGGACACGCTTGATGGCCCATTCGAAGGATTTACAAAGCCCACCTTAAGGCATGTTTTGGTGACCCATCCAAGGGTCACACATTTGGCTCATTCGAAGGATGCACAAAAGTGACCTATTCGAAGGACACTTGTTGGAGCAAAATCAAATAACATTATTAGAAGAGGAATCTGGTCGAAGAAGGGTCAAAATGAAAGAATGAAATGTTCAAAGATGCTTGCTGCCAAGTTTAGGCCTGGTATACTGGCCAAAACTGCTGCACAGCAGTCCTGAAACACTGCCCCATTTTTGCACCAAAATGGCATATAAATACTGCCCCTCGAAAGTTACAAAAGCAGTTTACTCAATTTGTTTAAACTATTTTGCTTTCCTGCCAAAAGCTTCGGTCAGATTTGCCTATAAATAAGAGGCTCCATAACATTTTAAGGAAGACTTTTTTAGCTAGGGGAACGAATCATTAAACACTCTCAAACATCATCTAACACTCTCAAAATTCATCAAACTCTCAAACACTTAAACACTCATCAAACACAAACCCAGAATCCAAACACTTTTCCCCTTCAAATTTGAAACATCCCTACACCTTGTTACCCTTCGAATCCAGAAGAAAGAACATCACACTTGTTCTTCTCCTTCGAATCCAGCCTTAGGGACGCTACCTTCTTTTCCTCCTGTCGAATCCAGAGGCACTCAAAGCAACCACTTAAAGGCCTAGCACACGTCCCATCCTCAAGCAAGGTAAGTCATTCTTAACCTTGGATCCTTCGTTTCCAGCATAACATGCAAATAAGCTTTCCTTTCGTTTCAAACATGTACATAGTATTTGTTTCCTTTTCGTTTCCACCCTTTTAGTTTATTCTTATTTCCTCTCCTTTTGGTTTTGTTCTTTGGTTTATTACAAATGCTTTAAGAACTAACCTGGCCCTAAGGTAATACTAGCATGGCCTTAGGCCATATTTCTATTTAATATCTCAAACGAAAGAAACAGGAGACAGGAGTGTGAAACGAAGCCTTAGGCTACCTCACTGACTCCAGGCCCAGTCAAAGGATGCAACAAAGGACTTGATATAAAGAGGGCACACTATGATGAATGAAAGAGGCATCCAGAAAGGCACACCATCCTGACTCTCAGGCCCCTATCGAAAGGCACACCATGTTGACTCCCAGACCCCAGTCGAAGGAGGCAGAAAGGCATATTACATCTTGCACTGATTCCAGGCCCAGTTGAAAGGCACGCCCACACTGATTCCAACTCCCAGTCGAAGGTCATGACCTCACTAACTCCAGGCCCAAATCAAAAAGGTCAAAACATGCAGAATCGAATGATGCTTCTTCCTGAATCGAAAGAGCCCCTTTTTCCTTCTTTATTTTATTTTTTCCTTTACATTTTCATGCTATTCAATATGGTTGTAATATTGTAGGATTTATTTTCTGCATTTTTATTACTTTTATACAATTTCTAGTAAAATAGAGTATGTATGGCAAGATAAAAACAACAAGTAGACAACCCCTAATCAAAGACTAAATGCATGCAAATCAAACACACTATTCACACATGCACCCTTAGGGTAATCTCACTTGTTGCCTCGGAGAAATAGTCATGTCCCTCGAATATGGGAGTTTTGGCAAAGACCCTTAATAAAAGATCGTAGTCCCTCGAGGACCCTCAATGTTGCCTTTGGTAAAAGATCTAGTCCCTAAACGACATTGCTAAAATGTCCCATAGGTTGCCTTCTATGACTATACAAACGTCCCATGCCCGTCCCTTCATATCCAACGATGGGGCTTATTACCAAACAATGGTAAGATAGCAACATCTAAAGGAGGAGGAAAAGAACATTAAGACCTTTTGAGTAGGTAGGATGCCCCTAGTTGCTTGCTTGCTCACAACAAAAACATTTTATACACCAACACTTTCATTTGAAACATTTTCAAAAGTTAAAACACTTTGTACACGTTCTTATAGAAACAAGAACCATTACAAAGACATCCTTTCAAAATCACTTTCAAAAACACATTCCACAAACACCTCTTTGAACTATTTTCAAAACTAACACTTTGTACGCGTTCTTATAGAAACGAGAACCATTACAAATACATTTTTAAAACACTTTGAAAACCCACACCACAAGCACATTTTCAAACAAAAGCAAGTGATCTAGTAAGCAACTAAGAGCCCGTAGATAACTACGGATGGAAAGGGTGCTAATACCTCCCCTTTTCATAACCTACCCCCAAACTCAAGAAATAATCTCGAAAGGTCTTTCCTGTTCTTTTCAACCTTTCCTTATTGGATAAAAGAAAAGTAGGTGGCGACTCTTGTTATCCACAACAATTGCAATCAAATGCAAAACACCCAAGTCAGTTCTCCCACCGTATTACAGAACTGGCGACTCTGCTGGGGACTATACTTAAAAGTGGGGTTACCTTAGGGCTAGATCACTTTTATTTGCTCTCCTTGTTTGATTTGCTTGCTTTACATTATGGTTCCTTGTTTGGGCTTGTTTTGATCCTCTACTCGGATCTGGGGCACCTTTTAGGTAAGTAGCAATAAATTATGGAAACTGTGCAGGGTATACCGACATGGTTGAAACAATGGCTACGTTAGTGTGACACATTTGTTGGTACCGGTAGCCCTTGAGTAGTCAAGGAGAATACGGGGCCGATGTGTGGTGTCATGAAGCACTAACTGACCTTAGAACCTTAATTGAACAACTTAACAATTAGGAAGTAGTGAAATAGTCGGCTTTGGTGCAGTCCGAAGTTGGTTGATACTCGATACTACGCTCATTGAGATCAGACTTTCAGGATATTTTGGTCGCCATTAAAGAGGCTTGCGCTGAAACAATGGCTGATGAGTAAAGATCATTGATATTGAGATCCCCTAGAACTCGGGTACTATTACTATGACATGTTGAGCTAACTAAACTTCAAGAGGGTACTTACCTACAAACTCCATGTAAGCCTAAACCTAAGGACTTGTCTACTTTGTGTGTATATGACTATTTTTACATACCAACTTGCTTGTTTGCATACTTGTACATAACATCATAACATCATACCATAGCATTTTCAATAACCATTTCAAGGATCTCAAGGGCCTACGATGCAGGGTCATGTTGAACCAGACGCCTATCAAGGGGCAAAAGGATTCATCCTCTAACCAAACACCGTCAAAGATCAAAGTACAATGTTGTACCCCAAAATTTTCCCTCTCATTTATCATAAATTTGTTAGACGATGTGACGGATCTAGAAGGGGGGGGGGGGGGGTTGAATAGATCCCTTTAAAATTTTTGCGCGTTTTTTAAAATTGTTTTTATCAGAGAGCGACAACCCTGAATCTGATCGTCTAAACTTTACGTATTGGAAAGATCAGATATGCGAACCAACTTGATGAAAATGATGAGAATATAACCATAATTAAAAATGAATATGATGAATCGCTTTAGCAAGTTTAACAAGGTGTAAGTTATTACTAATTAGTTGCGGAGAAGATAAAGCAAATTTGTGAGTTGTAAATTCACCAAACACTTGGTGTACGTACTACACAAGATTTGGTTATACTTAAATTGTAGTGACTATAACGATTCGAATGAATTCTATATGAGTTTTAAATTTTAGTTTATCACTATAATTATTTTGTATGAATAAGAAAATTGATAACTCACAAATTTAAGCAAATAGAAATTAAATGCAGGAAACTAAATTGGACACGACATTTGTTAAGGCAGTTCACCCTGTCGTCCTCGCGTGGGCTACTCTTCCCCCAATTCTAGAATCTAGAATTAGGATAAGAAATTAATTTTGTAAAGTTTGTAAGAGAAGATACAATCACCACAATTC
This sequence comes from Vicia faba, assembly GCA_948472305.1. Classification (NCBI taxonomy): domain Eukaryota; kingdom Viridiplantae; phylum Streptophyta; class Magnoliopsida; order Fabales; family Fabaceae; genus Vicia; species Vicia faba. Next base: position 823,867,928 of record OX451737.1, on the reverse strand, counting down.
AAAATCACTTGATGAATCTTATATGTTTCACTCCTCTTCCCTTGATTCCAGATGAATCAAGTATGCCAAATCTTGAACAAAAAACTCCTTCTACCTTGAATGATTTTGTACTCAAGAAAATTTGGCCCCAAATCCTTCTTCATAATCCTCCGGTTACCGCTACCCGATTGAACACTCCACAGTCTTCCAATCCCTTAGCTCGGCTGAATTCAATGAAGCAAAGGTTTGTGATAAAACCCCCAATTTTGGAGGACAAAACCCCAATGGTTTTATTCAAGAAAAAACCCACAAAGATCTCTACCCAAATCTGAAATTGCACTTTCAATTCGAACGTTATCAACACAATCCCAAGAACTTGATCAACAAAAATGATTATGGGTAGTTGTTGATAATTGGTGAGAGGTTGAAGTTGAAGAGAACTCTTGTGTATATCTTTCACTTTTTCTTGTTCTATGTAAAACAGAGGCCAAAATAATATTTATAAGTCATTCCCATGATGTAACAGCATAGGAGAAAAATGAGACAATTTAGCGATGCGTCAACTCATACAGGGTATACAGAAGGCGTGCGCCTTCCCGAGCGAGTGAGAGATTAAAATTCCTTCAGTTATGTGTCGGCTCATTGTTTTGATGCGCCGACTCCTGTTTTCCCATAACTTTGTGTTGATGCATAGAGAAGGCGTGCGCCTTCCCGAGTGAGAGAGGTTGAAATTCATTCAGTCATGCGCCGACTCATTCCCTGATGCACCGACTCATGTTCTCCTAGAACCATGCATCGATGCATAGAGGAGGCGTGCGCCTTCCTGTACGTTTCCAAGCCAAAATCTTCTTCTCATGAGTCGACCTAAGGATCCATGAGCCGGCTCATGTTGTCTGTTTTGAGATAAATGCTTATTTTTGATGTTTATCACTTGCACCTGTTTGAAGCAAGACATATTTGCACATATAGGTTTTTGAAAATCATTAAAACTCAGTTCTTTCACTTTTACCCTAACATACTTCCCCTTTTTGATGGTGGAAAAAACCACAAATATGAATCGTCTTGCAAATCATCCAATTATCCTCCCCCTGAGATATTGCAGATTTCTGCTGTGGTTGTATTCCTTTCCTTCTCCCCCTTTAACAACATCAAAAAGAAACAAGGACATGGATTAAGAGAACCAAAAACATAGAGTGACCAATATTTTGCAACTTTGCAAAAAGAACACAAACTAACATACACACAATATGAAGCAAGTGCGAACGAAAATAGAAGCAATAACCAATAAAGTAAAACAATATGATGTTCATTGTTACAAACCCAAAATAAAACAAAAAGTAGTACGAGAAGTAAAGCAATTTAATACAAAACCATGATAACATAAGTATAATAAGCAAGAAATAAAGTTCCAAGCATTGACTAATGGTGTTGTTCCTCATTGTCTTGTGGTTGGTTTGGTGGAAAGCGAGCCATGAAAGCCGACTGAAAGTTTGCCAGGTTTGAGTTTTGTATTACCATCATTTCATGAAGAGTGTTATATCGGTGGTCTTCAAGTCTAGCATAATCATTGAACTGAGTGTTTGGAAGGTTGACTATTCCAACAAGATTTTTAATTTGTTCAGTTGCTAATGCCATGTCTTCATGACGGTGGACGTGCATTTCCTCAAGTTTGCGCATCACTTCGTCATAGGATCTATGAGGCTCATGGTCATCATTGTCGTCGTCCGTTTCTTCCTCCTCTTCAGCACTTTCTAGATTCTCAGTATCAACTTCATCACCCTCATCATCTTCCATTTCATTATCCTGTCCAACATCTTCATTTTGAACCATTACCGAGTTAGACTTCACAAAGTACTCGTACTTACCAATCTAGGGATTCCATTGATGACCCATAAGTGCGAGAGTTTTGGAGGTAAAATCTGAATCCGGCATAATAGGTGTAAGTGAAATACCAGTAAGATCAAGGTTTGCTTGACTGAGAATTCCATGAATGAATGATGGATACCCCAAGGCAGATCCTCTAGGGGAATCCCTTAATGCAAATAATCGGCTAGTGATGTAATACGACCAATTTATCTTAATTTTGTTTAGAATTAACCAAATTAACATAACCTCAGGTTGATCAATACGGGACAACCCACCCTTTTTGGGGCGAATTATCCTTGACACAATCCATTGCATAATTCGAGCCAGAGGAACCAATTGACTTGTTGTGACAGTTTTTGGAAAAGAAATACTTTGCACAAAATTCTTAGGATATGGTCGTTTTAACATAGAGTTCAAGTCATGTTTGAAGTCATAGTCGGCAAGAAGCTTAGTGTCGGTGATTTTAACAGTATCAGTGTCAACAGGGAACAACTTAAAAGTTTTCCAAATTTCATCATCTACTTTGACAATGTTATCAGCGATTCTATATGAAAATTAGTGATCAGAGAATTTACCTTGTATACCCACATAAAATACCTTGACGAGTACCTCGTTGTAGTCTCCATCCAACTCAAGGAATGGAAACACCTTTTTATGGTCCAACGATTCCACCACATATGAGATATGTAGGCGTTTGAGAGTGTTACGGAAGGCATATAATTGCCTAACCAACCTTCTTCTAGCAAACTTTTCATCATATTTTTCAGTGAGATCAGAAGGAAGAAGTGACAGAGGAGTAACCTGAGTTTGATTTGAAGATATACCTCTGATACTCCTTTTCTTTGTTTCCCTAGAAGCCATGGATAAAGGTTTGGAGAGATTTGGAGTTGAAGTGTGTGATACGGTGGGAGAACTGACTTGAGGGTTTGTGTTTTATCGCAAATGTTGCGGTTAGCAAGAGTCGATACTGACTTTTCTTTTATCCAAAAGGAAAGGTAAAAAAGCACATGAAAGACCTTTGAGATTGTTTCTTGAGTTCGGGGGGTAGATTATGAAAAGGGAAGGTATTATTACCCTTTTCATCCATGGTTTTCCATGGGCTCTTAGTTACTTGCTAGATCACTTGCTTTTGTTTTGAAATTGTGGTTTGTGTGGTTTTGAAAGTATTTTGTAAAAAGGCCATTGTTTAGGCAATCTTTGTAATGATTCTCGTTCGTAAGAATGTATACAAAGATGTTTGTCTTTTTTGAAAATGTTTTCAATATTTGTAAGATGTTTGGAAATGTGTGTGTTTATTTTGAAAATAGCAAGGATAGTTGTTTTGAAATGGATCAAGTAACTAGAAGTAATCTACCTACTCAAATGTATTTCTTGTTCATTTCCCTTTCCTTTGATATTGTTGTCTTACCATTGATTTGGTAAGCAACCCTATCTTTGGATATAAACGGAACGGGCGAGGGTCATCGTATAACCATGATTAGCAATGTTGCAAAGTATCTTAGCATTTTTTGAGGGACTAAGATCATTTTGTAAGGCAACTTTGAATAGCGTCATCGAGGGACTATGATCTTACATATGTTTGTTTTTGCTAAGATACTTCGCATGCGTAATATGGCCATTTTTGTATAAGGAAACCAAGTGGAGTAACCCTAAGGGTGCTTGTGTGCAAGTGTGTTATTTTCATGCTTGATTTTGTCTTGGATTAGGATTTTCTATTTGATCGTTTTTATCTTGCCATACAAACCCTAATTACTAGCATGTTATATAAAAGTGATAAATTGCGTAATTTAAAGATTACTACGCTGTTACAACATTTTATGGGAGGGGGGTATACAAATTATGAATGTGGATTTGCAATAATGTAAACCTAATTTAATCTATTACAACCAAATCTAATTTGTACGAATATTTTAATAAATAATATACAATATAAATTAAATATGCAATGGTATGTATATGCAAAAAAAGATTTTTGTTTTGTTTTTTATATGAAAAAGAATTTTGAACTAAACCTGATAATTTAAGAAAAGGAAAGTATTTTTTTAGAAATTTATTTACCCTAAGTCTAATTTGTTAAAAGAAAATAAAGTTCTTTAAGTATTATTTTTTTGTATTTTTTGTCTTAAAATAATTTTATGAAATATTTTAGTCCTTTTATACATTAGAAATAAATATTTACAAGTGAGAGAAAAGAAGTAAATATTAACCTAATTCTATTTTATTTTACAAGTTTATTTAAGAAATAATAGTTAATATATAATTTAATAAAAATATTTTTCATGAGAAAATAAAATAAAATGAACAAAATTATATATTTTACATTTTTATATTTTTTTATGATTTTATAATATTTAAGAAAAATATTTAATGAAGTAAACAAAAATAAAATAAATAAATGAAAATAAATAGGGCCGGGGGTGTCCTGAGTAATCAGGAGGTAGTATGTTAGAAAAAATATGAGGCCCAGTAGTGCTGAGCCCACGCTGCAAAAATGAAAAAATGAAGCTGAAAAATATGAAAAAAATGCAAAAGGCAGCGCCAAGGTTCGAACCCATGACCTATGGTATTTACGTGCGCTGCCTTGTCACTGGGGTGGCTGTACATCCGTTAGTTCAAATGAAACTAAAAATAGATAACACAAAGTGCTTTCTTGCCCTGTACTTCATCTTCTTCCTCTAGCCAACCGGACCCCCTGTATCTCTCTCATTTCTCCATGAAAATGGAAACTTCAAACATGAAAATGGTAGTACTCTTTCCCATGTCTTAAACCATGTAACTCATGTAAACTAACATTCAAAGATCAAAGTTAATTTCAATGGCCCTAATTTCAAACCTAATTTTTACAGAAATTTGAAATCTAAAATTCTCTATACACAATGAATATAAATGAAATCTATGAACATGGTTGGTTTTAGTACAAGGATATCTACATTTTATCTTCACAAATCGAGACCAAAGGATGCCTGTATGAAGAGATAGAAGTTAAAGTTCTTACCTCTTTCAGCTGAGATCGTGAATGGAGTTTGAGTGAGTTTTGAGAAGGCCTGAGGATCTCTTTAGCTTTCCTGGACCTCCCTGAGTATGTTTCAATCCTTACCTTGTCTTGAAAGTGCTTGAATCTCCCTATCCAAGTCAACCTGCAAGCTTGGAATTCAAAAATGGCAGATGGAGAAGGAGGAGTTACAGTGAAGGGATGATGGTCTGGAACACTTAGATATGATGTAGGTTAAGTGTTTAGGTGATTAGAACTTGAAACACACGAGTAGATTTTTGGATTGCTATGCTTGATGCAAAACTGTAAGTTATGGCAGGTTTTTGGTGATAGAGAGTTTGGGAGAGTTTCTGGCTTTTAGAAATCGTGTGTTAGGTTTTAATATGTTTGTGTATAACTATAGAAAAGGTTTCAAATCAATTCCACACCATGTTTCTCAGTTATAGACTTTTTGCTCTATCGCTTGCCTTTTAAAAAAAGTGAGGAGACAACTCTCTACATGCTTGTACATGCCTGATTTGAGTTGGTACAAGTCTTAGACACTTTGATTTTGGTTTATAGGTCTTGTGTGTGCAGAGAGAACAGGTGAAAAGCTCAAGGAGTTGACAAATGCAAAAGTGGTGCTTTTCTAAAATGGAAATGGCCACTTTGTGCCATTTATGGAATTAAAGCTTGGACAAAGGCTCTCATGCTTGGATTAAAGCTTTATCAACTGTGTAAACATTAAATTATGGAGTGAGAAACAATTTTGAGACCTGTAAAGCAAGGATTATGCAATTTAGGTTTGAATTTGAATTTTGTTCTTCATGAAATGGCTTGAAATTAAAGTGAGAAATTGCCAACTTCTTCTCTTCGATTCTCCCTACTCAAGAATGATCTCAAGGAGTTATTGGACATTTTGGAAATCTTTCAATGTACTCTATAACTCTTAGTTGAATTGCTTTCCAAGATTCCTCTTGGAACTAGGTGAAAAATTGCCATGAAGTTAGGTCAAAAACCTGCCTAAATTAGGGCAAAATTTCACTAAGTTATTTAGTTCATGAGCATGTATTCACAAAATTATATCTTGAGATCCAAGCATCTTTAGGAAAAAATGTGTGAATAAAAGTTGTAGATTTCATGGAGATCTACAACTTTCATGTTGGGAACTTTCTTTGAATCATCTTTTATCGTGGTGAGAATTTGGGTTAAAGTTGAGAAAAAATAAGAAATTTTCTATACTTAGAAAAATTTCTAAGTTAAAAATTTCAAATTTCAAAACAAAATCTTCAATCTTTGATTTCTTGATGAAAAAGTTTCACATTTTGACATTTTTGATGAAATGTGATCCTTGGCATTTGATTTTGACCAAAAAGTTAAAGTTTGACTTTTCAGTATACAATTGACTTTTGATAAGTTGACTGCTGATCAGTTGACTGCAAAATTCATCTGTCAATCTAATGGATTTGTAATGTTTTGAACCATGTATTTAGGTCAAGATGATGAAATTGAACTCTTGAAATCATTCTTCAAACCAATTGATCATTTTCTAGTTCAAAAATCAGAAATTGCCCTTTCTCAGTCAAAACCCTAATTTTGACCATTTTGCCCTTTTGATGATTTGATCAAATTTATTGAGGAATTGTGGTCCAAACTTGATCAAATGATACATGTGAGTCTAAAATGTTGATATGGATAAAAAATTATGAAATTTGACTGTAAATTTGCCATGGTTGACTTTTTCCCCAATACAGCTGATTTCTAGGTCAACTATCTAATTGACTGATCAAAAGTGTGATTCAAGGCTTGAATCTTGACATGAGTAAACTTCGGGGTACATAATAATACTTGAAAGTCATATGAAACATTGATAGTCCAAAAATCCTTGTGCAATCCTAAACCCTAATTTTGGGTTATCAGTGCTTGATGGGATGTCTTGAGCTGGTCAAACCCTAATCCTGTCTCGAGTCATAGAGATCATGTGAGAAAAATCTTGATATATGAGAGGGAAAATTTTGGGGTACAAAATCTGCCCCTGTTCAATCTTCTTACACTCGAAGAGTTAGATTGGCGAGCTTTGCCATTCGTTACTCGAAGGTGAAAGAATGATTGGACACTAGAGTGCCCAGAAATTTGTGCTCGACGACGTGTGGTTGAGGGAATGGGCTTAAAGTTGCCATTTGGGGAGGTGATAGAATATTGTTGGAGATGGGATTGTAGATGCCATCAAGAATGTTTGTTGAATTGTAATTTGTAAGCTGAAAGAATGAGTATCAAAATGGCGTCCATGTTTGGAGCGTACCTGAACTGTATCTGGGAGTTGATTTTGACTAAGTGTCAGAATGGCATCCGTGTCTGGAGCATATATGAATTGTATTTGGAAGTTGAATTTGAATGAGTATCAGAATGGCATCCATGTCTTGAGTGTATCTGTACGGTATCTGTAAGTTGTATCTGAATGAGTATCAGAACAACATCTGTGTCTGGAGCGTATCTGTATGGTATTTGTAAGTTGTATCTGAATGAGCATCAGAATGGAATCCGTGTCTGGAGCGTATCTGTACTGTATCTGAAATTTGATTCTGAATGAGTATCAGAATGGCGTCCGTGTCTGGAGCGTATCTGAACTGTATCATGAAAGTTGAATCTGAATGAGTATCAGAATGGCGTCGGTGTCTGGAGCATATTTGAACTGTATCATGATTGCATATTTATTAATGGTAACTATTAATCTTATCCTGAAAAGGGTAAAATGTTAGCTAAAATACAAAGTTATGTTGCATGAAATATATGATGCAATGTATTTACTTTATCAATGTTTATGATATATGGATGCAATGTATGTGTATGTGAACTACTTTGCCGCACTGTTGTTTGATTGAGGAAAATAAATCCCTGAATGCCATTGAGGATATGTGGATTTTCATGTCTTGAAATTGAAGTACTGATGAACTTTTGTTGGGAGAAATAAATTCTGTTGCGAGGGTACTGCCATGTACTGCTTGTAAGATCTGCTTGGGGAATCTGGAGAAATTGGATGATTTCTACCGGGGATTGGTAAACTGGGAGCTTCGTTCCGCTGGGGATTTAAATGACGTACTGTAGGGGATTTCTTATGGAATAGCCTAGATACATTTTCCTATTATTTCAACCCATCAGTAACTGTCTTTCTCATTTTGTTTGTTTATACACAGTAATTATGTTCAAATGCATATATTCAACAATGAATCATTGGACGTTTTTTGTAAACAAAACACAAGTGTAAAGAAAAAGACAAATAGTTTTTGCACTTTCAAAGGGGTATCTTTGTATTGACTTTTAATAAATATTTTGTACAAAGGGGACAAACATTCTAGTAAGAGAATGTTGTCGTAAAACAAGAAAAATTTATACAAATAAAGATAGCTACGTGTAATAATCCCATGGGGTTCCCATTCTGCTATAGCCTTCGTATCTTTGAGAATCTTATCTATTTGTTGCTTCGTCCGAAGATGATTGAATTTATCAGAAACCCTGAGTTTGTCAGTGGAAGTCAAAGGTTGTCCGTAAAGTGATCCGATGGGACATAGTCATACGCTTTAATTCCCTAAATTTTTCCTGGACCGCCCTTTCGGGTTTTCAGTCCACCGGGAAACCCTTTTTTGCCCAAGTCGCCCTTTAGGGTTTTCAACTTGCCGGTTGTACATATTTTTTTTCATTTTATCCCTTATTTTTCCCAAACCTTTTCGTTCGCTGGGATGCACTTGTTTTGCCTAGGTATGTCAACCTACCGGGTCTCTTATGCGTAGTATCTTTTGACTATGTCCGCGTTCACAGGGTGTGGCAGGTCATCGCCATCCATGGTGGTTAAGATCATTTCTCCACCGGAGAATATGTTTTTGATTACAAATGTTCCTTCATAGGTAGGAGTCCATTTTCCCCTGGGATCACTTTGTGGCAAGATGGTACGTTTGATCACTAAATCCCAAACTTGATATACTTGGCGTCTGACTTTCTTGTTGAAAGACTTGATCATCCGCTTTTGATACATCTGACCATGGCAAACATCAATAAGTCTCTTTTCATCAATCAAATTCAGTTGATCAAGTTGAGTCTGGATCCAATCGTCTCCGTTCAATTGGCAAGACAGCCTTCATGCCGTAAACCAAAGAATAGGGTGTTGCCCCGGTTGATATGCGAGCCGTGGTACGATAACCGCGGAGAGCGAATGGTAACATCTCATGCCAGTCTTTGTTTGTGACTTTCATTTTCTATATGATCTTCTTAATGTTTTTATTTGCAGCTTCAATAGCACCATTCATCTTGGGCCGATAGGGAGAAGAATTGTGATGCTGGATCTTGAATTGCTCGCATAATATGGTGATCATAGTGTTGTTGAGATTTGTACCATTGTCAGTGATGATCCTTTCCGTGATACCATACCGGCAAATAAGGTTTTGCTTGATGAAGCGGGCAGCGAAATTCTTGGTAACGGAGGCGAAGGAAGCTGCTTCGACCCATTTTGTAAAATAGTCAATGGCCACTAGGATGAAGCGGTTTCCATTAGAGGCTGTAGGCTTAATTTCTCCAATCATATCAATTCCCCACATAGGAAAGGGCCAAGGAGCCGTCAAGACATTCAGAAGAATCGGAGGTACATGCACCTTGTCAGCATAAATTTGACACTTATGACTGGTTCGGGAGTGGTGATAGCAATCTGCTTCCATGGTAGACCAATAATAGCTAGCTGACCATTCCTGGCCTGAATTCTTCACAGTTATCTAATGTCATGATGTCTTCATCCGGGAATTCAAACTTCATGGACTGATAGTCTTCTACAGCTTGATGAGCAAGATGGTCAGCTAGCACACTGCCCTTTATAGCTTTCTGGGTAGTATACTGTATGTCGTACTTTTTTAGATCATCTTCCATCTAGCTATTCTCCCAGAAAGAGCAGGCTTTTCGAAGATGTACTTTATTAGATCCATCTTAGATATCAATAAGGTAGTATGAGTCAGCATATACTGTCTTAGCCGGTGAGCAACCCATGCCAGAGCGCAACAAGTTTTCTCGAGCAGTGAATATCTGGTTTCACAGTCGGTAAACTTTTTGCTCAGGTAATAAATAGCGTGCTCTTTTCGGCCAGACTCGTCATGCTGCCCCAATACACACCCCATTGAGTTTTCTAAAACAGTCAGATACATGATCAACGGTCTTCCCTCGACTGGTGGCATCAACACAGGAGGCTCTTGTAAATATTCTTTAATTTTGTCAAAAGAAACTTGGCATTCAGCATTCCATTTGACTACTTGATCCTTCTTCAATAGCTTGAAGATTGGCTCACAAGTAGCTGTTAGGTGAGAAATGAATCTGGCAATATAGTTCAAGCGTCCCAAGAATCCTCTGACTTCCTTCTCAGTACGAGGAGCAAGCATCTCTTGTATTGCTTTAACTTTGGTAGGATCGACCTCAATACCTTTGTTACCGATGACAAAGCCTAGGAGTTTACCGGTCCGTACTCCAAATGTGCACTTGTTTGGATTTAACCCCAGCTTATACTTCTTCAGTCTCTCAAATAGATTTTTTAAGTGATCAAGGTGTTCTTCTTCCGTTTGCGATCTGGCTATCATATCGTCTACATAGGCCTCTATTTTATGATGTATCATGTCGTGATATAAAGCTACCATGGAACGCTAATAGGTTGCCCCAGCATTCTTCAGTCCGAATGGCATCACCTTGTAGAAGAATGTGCCCCACTGTGTGACAAATGTGATTTTCTCCATGTCCTCAGGTGCCATTTTAATTTGGTTATAACCTGAGAATCCGTCCATGAAGGAAAACACTTTGTGTTGTGTCGTATTGTCAACCAGGATATCAATGTGGGGGAGTGGAAAATCATCTTTAGGGCTCGCCCTATTCAAATATTTGTAATCCACACACATTTGTACTTTGCCGTATTTTTTAGGTACGGGAACAATGTTGGCAACCATTGAGGGTAGGAAGTGACAACCAATAATCCAGCATTGAATTGCTTCATGACCTTTGCTTTAATCTTTTCTGACATATCAGGTCTCATGCGGCAAACCTTTTGTTTTACTGGCGGACAATCTTCTCTTGTAGGTAGACGATGTACCACGATGTTTGTATCAAGTCTTGACATGTCTTCATATGACCAGGCAAAGATCTCTACATAGTTGTGCAACAGCTGAATCAAACGTTCCTTGACACTGGGTTCCAGATTAGCACCCACCTTGACCTCTCTTTTATCTTCCTCGGTACCCAGGTTGATCGTATCCACAGGTTCTTCGTGAGGCTGAATGGTTCTTTCCTCTTGTTGTAGCAATCTGGAAAGTTCCCCTGGTACTTCACAATCTTCCTCACCTTTGTCTTCGGCTTGGTAGATTAGATTCTCAGAGTCACAAAAGGCCATAGCAGTATCGTTACCCATGGGATCCGAAATGGATGGGTACCTGCATTTATAAGTGTGGGTGTGTGTAAGGGTATATCCATCTTTAAAAGAAAATATAATGTAAAAGAAAAACAATGAGCACAAAAGTTTGTATGCGAAAAACGTCCATGACTCATTGAGTGTCAAATGAAGATGAAATAATAACCCTTACAAATGGACCATTGTGCCTCGGGCAAGACACAAGGTTTTAACAGTGCGAATTGTTTTTGAATATTACAAATCCAACAAAATGTAAAGATAAATTACTGAGGGATGAAAGTTATTGCGACAAAGTCTCTGGCCTCCCAATTGCTGAGTCCTCCGTTGACAGTCAGAAAGATCCAATCCTCCAAGTTGCAATCCTCTTCACTATCTTCTATCGTGTTGACCTCTCGGTTGCTAATCTTCAAGGGTGGCCCTCCAGCACGGGCACAGCGTACTGCCTTTTGAGCACTTGAAGTGAAACCTAAGCCAAACTTGTCAGACTTATACGAGATATCCGGAAGTTTCCCTCAGATGGTGCATCCACCTTCCTCTACTACTGCTTTGGCGTTCTTCAAAGATGACATCCGGAGTGGAGGTCTTGTAATCTTGGGAATCTGGGACACAGTCTTGGTCACTACTACCTCTTAGGGGACCTCTTCGAAGTGTTGAAAAGGAGTTTCAATGAACTCGCCGTCCAATTCCACATACCTGAAGGAATTGAGATGGCTAATCATGTATTCTTCCTCTCCATGGACAGTGATAATCTTTCCTTGAACCAGATACTTCAGCATCTGGTGCAATGTAGAGGTAACGGTGCCAGCATTATGGATCCATGGCCGTCCTAGCAGATAGGAGTAAGAGGGGTGTATGTCCATTACATAAAAGGTTAAATTGAAAGTTTGAGTCCCAAACTTTATGGGGATATCTACCTCCCCGTGTACCATTCTCTTTGAGCCATCAAATGCCCTTACTACTATGTTACTTGGATTTAACGTCAGTCCTTCGCACTCATGTCTGTCAAGAGCTTTTTTCGGTAAAACATTCAAAGATGAGCCAGTGTCCACCAAGACATGGGCCAGAGTTGTGCCCCTACATTCCACAGAGACATGCAATGCCTAATTGTGTTTTCTTCCCCTTGGTGTTAGATCAGCATCTGAGAAGCCTAGGCCGTTATCCACTATTAAGCTGGCCACGCAGTCTTGAAATTTATCAGTAGACGTCTCTTGAGGCACATGGGCTGTTTTTAGGAACTTCACCAAGGCTTTCGCATGTGCCTTGGAACACAGTAGTAATGCTAGCATGGATATTTTGGAGGGAGTTTGCCCCAACTGTTCGACTACGTCGTAGTCGCTCCTCTTTATAATTTTTAGGATCTCCTCCATTTCTTTCTTGGAGGTCTCGGGGATAGTCAGTGATTGAGCCTTCGTCCGGACAGGCTCCACTTGAATACTTTTTCCTCGAGTTTCAGTAGTAGGAGTGTTGGTAGGAATGTCAATAGGGGTTGTAACGACTTCGTAAATAGGAGCACTTGCAGAGATGATTATGGGTACGAAAGTAGCCTTTGGAGCAGCCACAGGTCCATAAACTGCCTTGGGGAGGGGGGGGGGGGGATTTATGGATAAAAGATCCTACCGCTTTGGGTAATTTTACTAGTTCCTGTAATATTGCTGATGTCAGAATCTTCTTCTTCAGAGTTTATCTCTTCGGCTGCCAGCCCATCTTGTTTGATGTCATGGTAATAAATGTCCCCACCGTAATTCCATGACACAGTTTTGTCTGATTCATATGGGACTGGCCCAGGCATTGTGATTATTAGAGGAGTTGCTTTCAGAACCGATGTAATTCTAACAGGTCTTTTGGAGACCCTGGAAGAATTGGCGGAGATGGTAATGATTGAAACATCTTCAACAGGAACAGGTGAAACAGGAGTACTTTCAAACAAAATCTCTTTCTTGTCTATCAAGCGTTGAATGCCTGTTTTCAACAAAGGGCAATCAGTTGGTGAGGATAAGCAAAGGTGGCAGTCTTCATTACAACCCGGGAACACACCGTCTTTCAACAAGTTTATCTTAATGGTTGGAAGTGGAGTTACGAGTTCATCAACTATGGTAACAAACAAATCTTCTTCAATAGCATTGGTGTTGTGACCATGTCTGGGCATGGGAGCAGAAATGACATTTGGCTTCTCGGGCGCATCAAACTCATTTTCTTTTGCTTCAATGAGGTCTTGTATTTTGTTCTTCAAGGCCCAACAGTTATTAGTATCGTGACCAGGACTTTCGGAGTGATATGCGCAACGGGAATTTGGGTGATAATGAGGGGAAGTTGTGTTGGGATTTTTCGGAGCTTCTTTATAGGTTGCCAAATTGGATCTCAGAAGATGTGGTAATACTTGAGACAGAGTCATGTTGATTCTGGTGAATTGCCGGACTGGCCTTTCCACCCTTGGTTGATTACTTCTTTGTTGATCAGACGTAGGTTTTGGAATCATAACAGCCCCCACCATTGGTCGGCGTTCGACTCTCTCTTGGTTTCTTTGTGGATAAACAGAAGCTACCTCTTTCTTCCCAATAAAAGCTTCCTCACAGCTGTAGAAGAAGATGAATCCTTCTGAATCTTTCCACTTTTTATGCCAGCTTCCACCCTCTCTCCGGTCAGTATTAGCTCAGTAAATCATGCAGATGAGCTTCCAATCAAATGGTTGAAGAAAGGGCCAGACAAAGTTCCTAAGAACATGTCCACCAATTCCCTTTCAGACAGAGGGGGTTTAACTCTCCCAGCCAGATCTCTCCACTTCTGTGTGTAATCCTTGGAACCTTCATTGGAAGCCATAGCCATACTCTGAAGTTGAGTACAGGTAGGCACCAAATCAGCATTATATTGATATTGCTCGTAGAAAGGTGCGGCAAGATCTTCCCAATTGTGGACGTTAGCTCTTCCTAGTTGGTAAAACCAGTCGAGTTATGTTCCAGATAGACTATCCTGGAAAAAATGCACCCACAAGTCTTTATCAGTGGAGTGTGGTTGGATCTTTCTCACATACGATCGAAGATGCATCTTAGGGCATGAAACTCCATCGTATTTTGCAAACAAGGGCACTTTGAATTTCGGAGGAATCACAATCCCCGACACTAGTCCCAAATCCTTAAAATCTAAGCCTGGCACCTTTTGTATTTCCATTGCGCTTAAACGCTCTTCGAGATGTCTGTATTTGTCATCAGCTGGAGGATATTGTTCCTCAGAGTAGTCTTCCTCTTCTTCCTCCTCTTCAGATTCTGACGGGACCGCTGTTTCCTTGCCTTTCCCCTCTCCTTCACCGAAGGTTGTTGCAAAATTCAAAGTCCTTCTCGTCTGCTCATGAAATCTTCTCCCCATGTTTAAGACTCCATTTACTTTTTTTTTGTTTTTCTTCTCTTCAGCTAGTAGAGTCTTCAATTCTTCTTGCCCCTTGGCCAGGGTCATGAGCAACTGTTGAAACTGCGTGTTTTGAGCTTGGAGATATTTCACTGTTTGTTCGAGATCCATCTTACTGAAATAAACAGCAGAGAGATGAGGAAACTTGTTGCAAAAGACATGTTTATGTTATGATGAATGATATGTGCGTATGCAATGTTTTCAAGCATTTCAAAGATTCAAGTTAGTTTTAGACAAAAAGAAACACACGTTATATTAATAAGATAAAGTTTGAGTACATCAATGCCCCTTAGGAAAAATAATACAAAACTCTAAGATAAAAAAGTAGTGTGCATCCTCTTTGGTGCTATGTAGGCATTTAGAGTCCACTCCTCATGAAGTAGCCCAGTGAGTTCCAAAACCTTCTTCTCGCTTGCGTAGAATTGGGCTTCGAAAGTATCTCGCTCTCCTTTGAGTTGTATCCAATCCATTTGTTGGTCTTCAAGATATGTGGGCATGTCAGGATGTAGGATAGTGTATGGAACATCTCCCTCCTTAACAGGCTCAATGATCACCGGGAGAATGGAAGGGTAAGGCATCATAAGACTTTGAGCACAGGTTTGTACCCATTTGAGGTAAGGCTCAAGAGGGATGGAATTCTTGTGCCCCAAAGTCTTGCTATCCGCCTTGTTTAGCATCCTCCAAGCTCGGATGAATCTCTAGCGAAGACCTTGATCATCATTGTCGTAGTCGAATACCAAACCTAGAATCAACATCTCGTATGGGCCATCCCTTCGGGCATAACCAAAATGTCTTAAAGCTAAGCATGGGTTGTAGGTGATGCCTCCCCTAATGCCAAGTAGAGGGACATTAGGGAATTCCCCACAACGGTAAAAAATGATAACATTCTCTTTGGATCAGAAGCACCAATGAATGTCTGAATGTTTAAGCGTCATTAACCTTTGTGACCACCTTGAACCTTGCTCATTCTTTAAGACTGATTGGGGAAGATGAGAAATAAACCATCTTTCCAGGAGAGGAGTGCAACACATAAGGACACCTCTTTTCCTCATTATGCGAGTGTGAAAAGAGTGTAGGATATCCCCTAGCAATGTAGGCACGGGGTTGCGTGACATGAAGATTTTGACGGCGCTCATATCTATGAGTTGGTCAGGATTGGGAAATAAGACCATCCCATAGATAAGAAGAGCCACAATTTCCTCAAAGGCTTGCAAGTCTAAGGAATTCCAACAGCTTTGGGCTTTCTCAAACAGGAACTTTGCTAAGAAGCCTTTGACACCACTTCTAGTTTCCCAATGAGTTGTGATATCAGATGAGTGCAAGTGCATATCTTGAGAAATCTCTTCTGGCTTTGGGTCTCTTTCTGTACCATTGAAAGGTAGTTGATTGAGAATGGGAATCCTCAAGAGTTGAGATAATTCTTCCAAAGTAGGCACAAGCTGATAGTCGGGAATTGTGAAGAAATGGTGCAAAGGATCAAAGAACTGAAAGAGCACCTTCATCATATCCTCATCTGTGTTGGAGGTGACCAAGTTGAGTAGACGACCATGTCTCTCGGAGAATGGAGAGTTCTCAGGGATCTTAGAAGCTAGCTCCTTAAGTTGTAGAGGAATTCTTACAATGTTGACTTGGATAGTTTCCTGCGAAGTGAATCCATATCCTACAAAACAAGAACAAAGATGAATCTCAAAAATCCTTGAAATGGTTAGTGGATGCATGTGATGTTCATGATGTCCATGATGTTATGTACAAGTATGCATATACAAGCAAAGCAAATAAGTTCTTAGTTTAGGCTTGCATGGGGTTTTATAGGTAAGTACCCTCTTGAAGTTTAGTTGGCTTAAACCTGTCCTAATAATAGTAACCGGGTTCTAAGGAGCTCAATATCAACGAATTGTTTCCTTGGTCATTGTTTCAATTCAAGCCTCTTTAATGGCGACCGAAATATCCCAAGAAACCAAACCTCAATGAGTGTAGTATCGAGTATCTACCAACTTTGGACTGCACCAAAGCCGATCATCTCACTACATCCTAAAGGCCAAGTTGGTCAAGTAAAGGGTTCTAGAAGTTCATTAGTGCTTTATGACATCACTCAGCGGCTCTGTATTCTCTTTGATTGACTCAAAGGCTACCGGTACCCACAAATATGTTGCACTAACATAGTTATTGCTTAGACCATGTCGGTATACCCTGCACAGTTTCCACAATGTATTTCTATTTACCTATAATGTATCCTAAATCCGGGTAGAGGATTTCAAACCCAAACAAAAAACCATAATGTAAAGCATACAAGTCAAACAATGTAAGCAAGTAAATGTGATCTAGCCCTAAGGTAATCCCACTTTTAAAATTATCCCCAGCAGAGTTGCCAATTCTGTGATACGGTGGGAGAACTGACTTGAGGGTTTGCGTTTTATCGCAAATGTTGCGGTTAGCAAGAGTCGCCACCGAATTTTCTTTTATCCAAAAGGAAAGGTAAAAAACACAGGAAAGACCTTTGAGATTGTTTCTTGAGTTCTGGGGGTAGATTATGAAAAGGGAAGGTATTATCACCCTTTTCATCCATGGTTTTCCATGGGCTCTTAGTTACTTGCTAGATCACTTGCTTTTGTTCTGAAATTGTGCTTTGTGTGGTTTTGAAAGTATTTTGTAACAGAGGCCATTATTTAGGCAATCTTTGTAATGATTCTCGTTCGTAAGAATGTATACAAAGATGTTTTTCTTTTTTGAAAATGTTTTCAATATTTGTAAGATGTTTGGAAATGTGTTTGTTTATTTTGAAAATAGCAAGGATAGTTGTTTTGAAATGGATCAAGTAACTAGAAGTAATCTACCTACTCAAATGTCTTTCTTGTTCATTTCCTTTTTCTTTGATATTGTTGTCTTACCATTAATTTGGTAAGCAACCCTATCTTTGGATGTAAACGGGACGGGCGAGGGTCATCGTATAACCATGATTAGCAATGTTGCAAAGTATCTTAGCATTTTTTGAGGGACTAAGATCATTTTGTAAGGCAACTTTGAATAGCGTCATCGAGGGACTATGATCTTACATTTGTTTGTTTTGCTAAGATACTTCGCATGCGTAATATGGCCATTTTTGTATAAGGCAACCAAGTGGAGTAACCCTAAGGGTGCTTGTGTGCAAGTGTGTTATTTTCATTCTTGGTTTTGTCTTATATTAAGGTTTTCTATTTGATCGTTTTTATCTTTCCATACAAACCCTAATTACTAGCATGTTATAAAAAAGCGATAAATTGCGTAATTTAAATATTACTACGCTATTACAACATTTTATGGGAGGGGGGTATACAAATTATGAATGGGGATTTTCAATAATGTAAACCTAATTTAATCTATTACAACCAACTCGAATTTGTACGAATATTTGAATAAATAATATACAATATAAATTAAATATGCAATGGTATGTATATGCAAAAAAAGATTTTTGTTTTGTTTTTTATATGAAAAAGAGTTTTGAACTGAACCTAATAATTTAAGAAAAGGAAAGTATTTTTTAGAAATTTATTTACCCTAAGTCTAATTTGTTAAAAGAAAATAAAGTTCTTTAAGTATTATTTTTTTGTATTTTTTGTCTTAAAATAATTTTATGAAATATTTTAGTCCTTTTATACATTAGAAATAAATATTTACAAGTGAGAGAAAAGAAGTAAATATTAACCTAATTCTATTTTATTTTACAAGTTTATTTAAGAAATAATAGTTAATATATAATTTAATAAAAATATTTTTCATGAGAAAATAAAATAAAATGAACAAAATGAAATATTTAACATTTTTATATTTTTTATGATTTTATAATATTTAATAAAAATATTTAATGAAGTAAAATATAAATAATAAATAAATGAAAATAGATTGGGCCAGGGGTGTCCTGAGTAATCAGGAGGTAGTATGTCAGAAAAAATATGAGGCCTAGTACTGCCGAGCCCACGCTGCAAAAATGACAAAAATGAAGCTGAAAAATATGAAAAAAATGCAAAAGGCAGCGCCAAGGTTCGAACCCATGACCTATGGTATTTACGTGCGCTGCCTTGCCACTGGGGTGGCTGTACATCCGTTAGTTCAAATGAAACTAAAAATAGATAACACAAAGTGCTTCCTTGCCCTGTACTTCGTCTTCTTCCTCTAGCCAGTCGGACCCCCTGTATCTCTCTCATTTCTCCATGAAAATGGAAACTTCAAACATGAAAATGGTAGTACTCTTTCCCATGTCTTCAACCATGTAACTCATGTAAACTAACATTCAAAGATCAAAGCTAATTTCAATGGCCCTAATTTCAAACCTAATTTTTACAGAAATTTGAAATTAAAATTCTCTATACACAATGAATATAAATTAAATCTATGAACATGGTTGGTTTTAATACAAGGATATCTACATTTTATCTTCACAAATCGAGACCAAAGGATGCCTGTATGAAGAGATAGAAGTTAGATTTCTTACCTCTTTCAGCTGAGATCGTGAATGGAGTTTGAGTGAGTTTTGAGAAGGCGTGAGGATCCCTTTAGCTTTCCTGGACCTCCCTGAGTATGTTCCAATCCTTACCTTGTCTTGAAAGTGCCTGAATCTCCCTATCCAAGTCAACCTGCAAGCTTGGAATTCAAAAATGGCAGATGGAGAAGGAGGAGTTACAGTGAAGGGATGATGGTTTGGAACACTTAGATATGATGTAGGTTAAGTGTTTAGGTGATTAGAACTTGAAACGCACGAGTAGATTTTTGGATTGTTATGCTTGATGCAAAACTGCAAGTTATGGCATGTTTTTGGTGATAGCGAGTTTGGGAGAGTTTCTGGCCTGTAGCAATCGTGTGTTAGGTTGTAATATGTTTGTGTATAAGTATAGAAAATGTTTCAAATCAATTCCACACCAGGTTTCTCAGTTATAGACTTTTTGCTCTATTGCTTGCCTTTTAAAAAAAGTGAGGAGACAACTCTCTACATGCTTGTACATGCCTGATTTAAGTTGGTACAAGTCTTAGACACTTTTCTTTTGGTTTATAGGTCTTTTGTGTGCAGAGAGAACATATGAAAAGCTCAAGGAGTTGACAAATGCAAAACGGGTGCTTTTCTAAAATGGAAATGGCCACTTTGTGCCATTTATGGAATTAAAGCTTGGACAAAGGCTCTTATGCTTGGATTAAAGCTTTATCAACTGTGTAAACATTAAATTATGGAGTGAGAAACAATTTTGAGATCTGTAAAGCAAGGATTATGCAGTTTAGGTTTGAATTTGAATTTTGTTCTTCATGAAATTGCTTGAAATCAAAGTGAGAAATTGCCAACTTCTTCTCTTCGATTCTCCCTACTCAAGAATGATCGCAAGGAGTTCCTTGACATTTTGGAAAGCTTTAAATGTGCTCTATAACTCATCTTTGAATTTCTTTCCAAGATTCCTCTTGGAACTAGGTGAAAAATTGCCATGAAGTTAGGTAAAAAACCTGCCTAAATTAGGGCAAAATTTCACTAAGTTATTTAGTTCATGAGCTTGTATTCACAAAATTATATCTTGAGAGCCAAGCATATTTAGGAAAAAATGTGTGAAGAAAAGTTGTAGATTTCATGGAGATCTACAACTTTCATGTTGGGAACTTTCTTTGAATCATCTTGTATCATGGTGAGAATTTGGCTTAAAGTTGAGAAAAAAATAAGAAATTTTCTATACTTGGAAAAATTTCTAAGTTTAAAAATTTCAAATTTCAAAACAAAATCTTCAATCTTTGATTTCTTGATGAACAAGTTTCACATTTTTACATATTTTGATGAATTGTGATCCTTGGCATTTGATTTTGACCAAAAAGTTAAAGTTTGACTTTTCAGTATACAATTGACTTTTGATCAGTTGACTGCAAAATTCATCTGTCAATCCAATGGATTTGTAATGTTTTGAACCATGTCTTTAGGTCAAGATGATAAAATTTAAATCTTTAAATCATTCTTCAAACCAATTGATCATATGCTAGGTCAAAAATCAGAAATTGCCCTTTCTCAATCAAAACCCTAATTTTGACCATATTGCCCTTTTGATGATTTGATCAAATTTCTTGAGGAATTATGGTCCAAACTTGATAAAATGATACATGTGAGTCTAAAATGTTGACGTGGATAAAAAATTATGAAGTTTGACTGTAAATTGACCATGGTTGACTTTTCCCCAATACAGCTGATTTTTAGGTCAATTGTCCAATTGACTGATCAAAAGTATGATTCAAGGCTTGAATCTTGACATGAGTAAACTTATGGGTCCATAATAATACTTGAAATTCATATGAAACATTGATATTCCAAAAATCCTTGTGCAATCCTAAACCCTAATTTTGGGTTACTAAGGCTTGATGAGATGTCTTGAGCTGGTCAAACCCTAATCCAGTCTTGAGTCACGGAGATCATGTGAGAAAAATCTTGATAAATGAGAGGGAAAACTTTGGGGTACAACAAAGTGACACAGTGGGTTTTTAGGGTTTTGAGATTTTGAGAGGGAGGCCAGATGAATTTCTAGTAAGAGGGAACAACAACCCAGCAAATGGATGCATGCAATTTGAGCCACACAATATAAACTAGGGTATGATGGTCTGCCAAACTGTGACGCGTCGACCTATACAGGTGTTGTACCCCAAAATTTGCCCTCTCATTTATCAAGACTTTTCTCACAAGATTTCTTTGACTCAAGACTGGATTAGAGTTTGGTCAGCTCAAGGCATCTCATCATGCACTGATGACTCAAAACTAGGGTTTGAGTTTTCCCAAAGATTTTTGGACTATCATTGCTTCATATGACTTTCAAACATCATTATGGAACCCTAAGATTACTCAAGACAAGTTTCAAGCCTTGAACCACATTTTTGATCAGTCAATTGGACAGTTGACCTAAAAATCAGCTGTATTAGGGAAAAAGTCAACCATGGCCAATTTACAGTCAAACTTCATAATTCTTGATCCACATCAACATTTTAGAGTCATATGAATAATTTGATCAAGTTTGGACCACAATTCCTCAAGAAATTTGATCAAATCATCAAAAGGGCTAAATGGTCAAAATTTGGGGTTTTGACTAAGGAAGGGAAATTTTTGATTTTTAACCTAGAAAATGACCAATTTAGTTAAAGCATGATTTCAAGGATTCAATTTCATCATCTTGACCTAATAGCATGGCTCAAAAGAATTCAATTTCATTGGATTGATAGATAAAATTTGCAGTCAGCTGATCAAAAGTCAACTGTACACTGAAAAGTCAAACTTTGACTTTTTGGTCAAAATCAAGTGCCAAGGGTCACAATTCATCAAAACATGTCAAAATATGAAACTTTTTCATCAAGAAATCCAAGTTTGAAGATTAGGGTTTGAATTTGAAATTTTTCTAAACTTAGAAAATTTTCTAAGTATAGAAAATTTCTTATTTTTTCTCAACTTTAGGCCATTTTTTCACCATGATGCATAATGATTCAAAGAAAGTTCCCAACATGAAAGTTGTAGACCTCCATGAAATAATCAACTTTTCTTCTCACACTTTCCAATAAAGATGCTTGGATCTCAAGATATAAATTTATGAATACATGCTCATGAACTAAATAACTTAGTGAAATTTTGCCCTGATTTAGGCAGGTTTTGGACCCAACTTCATGGAAATTTTTCACCTAGTTCCAAGAGGTATCTCAAAATTCATTTTAAATATGAGTTATAGAGAACATTGCACTCTTTCCAAAATGTCCAAGAACTCCTCAAGATCATTTTTGAGTAGGGAGAATCGAAGAGATGAAGTTGGCATTTTCTCACTTTTTGTCCAAGCCATTTCATGAAGAACAAAGTTCCAATCAGTACCTATGCTGCCTAATCCATGCTTTACAGGTACCAAGCGTGTTCCTTACTCCTTAATTTAATGCTTACTAAGTTGACAAAGCTTTGATCCAAGCCTTTAAGCCATTACCCAAGTTGCAATTCCTTAAATAACATAAAGTGACCATTGCCATTTTGAAAAGGCTCAACTTTTGCCACTTTCCAATTCTTGAGCATTGCACCTGTCTCCATTGCACATACAAGTCTTACATGCCTAAAGAAATTCGTACAAGTTTATACCAACCCTAAGAAAGCAAGTACAAGCATGTCAAGCCTTGTCCCTTCACTTTGCTTCAAAAGCAAGAAAGGTTGCCAAGAGGCTAGAACTGGAACATCTGTTGGAGGGCTGGCTAGAAATTAATTCCATACTAATATACAAATATAATGCAACACAATACATGATTGGTTAAGGCCTGAAACACTCCCAAGCTCAAAAACACAAGAAAATTGTCAAACTTGCAGTTTTTGGCATAAGCATACCAATCTCTCATTTGGCTCGTGCGTTTCCAGTTTTTATCATCAAAACACCTTACCTACTTGATATCCAACTAATCCATGTGTTCATCCCTGTACTGTAACCCCTTCTCCATCATCTGCCATTTTTGTTTTCAAAGCTTGCAATTTGACTTGGCCAAGGAGTTCCAGACACTTTCAGAACAAGGCAAGGGTTGGAATACATTCAGTGAAGTTCAAGGAAGCTCAAGCAAGCATCGGGCCTCCATCAAACTCACTCCAGTTCCATCCACGATTTCAACTGAAGGAGGTAAAATCTCAAACTCTATCTCCTTGTATAGGCAATCATTGGCCATGATTTGTGAATAAATAATGTTGTCTTCATTGCAACGAAACTGTACATATATTTATCTTGCATTTATTTTACTTGAGTTGAGAGAATTTGAAACTTGAAGTTTCTGAAAATATTAGGTTTAAATTTAGGGCTGTTAAAATTCTTTTTGACCTTTGATTGTTAGTTCACATAACTTATATGGTTAGAATCATGAGATCAAGTACTATAACTTTCATGTTATGAGTTTTCATTTTCATGGAAGATTGAGAGAGTTACAGGACATCTGGCCAAGCTTGAGGAAGAAGATGAAGTACAGGGCAAGGACTTGTTTCATGTTATGTTATTTCTGCTTCACTTAAAACAATGGATGTATAGCCACCCCAGTGGCAAAGTAGCGCGCTGGTGAGACCCATGTCCTAGGTTCGAACCTGGGCGCTACTTTTGTTTTTTCACATTTTTCTTCTTTCCATTTTTCCTATTTTTTACAGGTTTGGGCTTAGTCCTTGGGCTTAGCATTTTTTGCTAACACATTGCTGCCAGTTTTGCTACATCACCCCCTTGACCCATTATTTTCCGTACATTTTTATTTAATTTATTTTTGTTTTCATTAATATTTTCTTTAATGTATAAAAATCATAAAAAATATAAATTTCATAATATTGCATCTTTATTTTATTTTAGTTTATTTTTCACATAAAAATATATTTTATTTTTAAGATATATCATATATTTTCTTAATAAACTTGTAAAAATAAAATTAAAATATATTTAGTTTAATTTATTTATTTACTTTTCATTCCATACTTATAAATATTTATTTTTGCATATATAAAGACTTTATATTTTTTTATACAATATTATTTAATACTTTAATACAAAAAATACATAAAAAATAGTATATAAGAGTTTTATTTTTCTTTTAAAATAATAATTAGGGTTAAGCCTCCCTTTTAAAATTAATTTCTTTTCCTTATATTTTTAGGTTTAGATTAAAATTTCTTTTACATAAAAACAAGACAAAGAAATTTTCTTACATGTACATCACATTGCATCTTTAAATATTGTATTTTATTTATTCAAATTCGTACAAATTCGATTTGGTTGTAATAATTTATTTAGCTTTATATTCTTGCAAATCCCCATTCAAATTTGTATTCCCCCCTCCCATAAAATTGTTGTAATAGCTTAGTAATATTTACATTACGCAATTTACCACTTTACATGCCATGATTAGTAATTAGGGTTTGTATGATAAGATCAAAACAAAGCAAAATAGAAAACCCTAAATACAAGATAAAACCAAAGCAAGAAAATAATACACTTGCACACAAGCATCCTTAGGGTTTCTCCACTTGTTTGCCTAGAACAAAAATGGCCATATTATGCATGCGAAGTATCTTGCCAAAACAAACAAGTATAAGATCATAGTCCCTCGATGACGCTATTCAAGGTTGCCTTACAAAAATTATCTTGGTCCCTCAAGAATGCTAAGACACTTTGCAAACATTGCTAATCATGGTTATACGATGACCCACGCCCGTCCCGTTTACATTCAAAGATAGGGTTGCTTACCAAATCAATGGTAAGACAACAATGTCAAAGGAATAGAAAATGTACAAGAAAGACATTTGAGTAGGTAGATTACTTCTAGTTACTTGCTCTATTTCAAAACAACTATCCTTACTATTTTCAAAACAAACACACATTTCAAAAAACATTTTACAAACATTGAAAACATTTTCAAAAAGACAAACATCTTTGTATACATTCTTACGAACGAGAATCATTACAAAGATTTCCTAAACGAATGGCCTCTTTTACAAAATACTTTCAAAACCACACCAAACACATTTTCAAATAAACAAAAGCAAGTGATCTAGCAAGTAACTAAGAGCCCATGGAAAACCATGGATGAAGAGGGTGCTAACACCTTCCCTTTTCATAATCTACCCCCCGAACTCAAGAAAACATCTCAAAGGTCTTTCCTGTGCTTTTTCACCTTTCCTTTTGGATAAAAGAAAAGTCGGTGGCGACTCTTGCTAACCGCAACATTTGCGATAAAACACAAAACCCTCAAGTGAGTTCTCCAACCGTATCACAAAACTAGCGACTCTGCTGGGGACATTATAAAAGTGGGGATACCTTAAGGTTTAGATCACATTTATTTTCTTACATTTGTTTGATTTGTTTGCTTTACATTATGGTTCTTTGTTTGGGTTTGAATCCTCCACCCGGATTTGGGAAACATTATAGGTAAATAGCAATACGTTATGGAAATTGTGTGGGGTATACCGACATGGTCTAAGCAATAGCTATGTTAGTGTGACATATTTGTGGGTACCGGTAGCCTTTGAGTAAATCAAAGAGAATACGGCGTCGCTGAGTGATGTCATGAAGCACTAATGAACTTCTAGAACCCTTTGCTTGACCAACTTGGACTTTAGGATGAGTGAGATGACCGACTTTGGTGCAATCCGAAGTTGGTAGATACTCGATACTACACTCATTGAGGTTTGGTTTCTTGGGATATTTCGGTCGCCATTAAAGAGGCTTGAGCTGAAACAACGACCAAGGAAACAGTCCAGTGATATTGAGCTCCTTAGAACCCGGTTACTATTATTAGGACAGGTTGAGCCAACTAAACTTCAAGAGGGTACTTACCTATAAAACCCCATGCAAGCCTAAACTAAGAACTTGTTTGTTTTGCTTGTATATGCATACTTGTACATAACATCATGGACATCATGAGCATTATATGCATCCACTAACCATTTCAAGGATTTTGGAGATTCATGTTTGTTCCTGTTTTGTAGGATATGGATTCACTTCGCAGGAAAACTATCCAAGTCAACCTTTTAAGAATTCCTCTACAACTAAAAGAGCTAGCTTCAAGGATTCCTAAAAACTTCCCATTCACCGAGAGACATGGTCGTCTACTCAACTTGGTCACCTCTAACACATATGAGGATATGATGAAGGTGCTCTTCCAGTTCTTTGATCCTTTGCACCATTGCTTCACATTTTCCGGATATCAACTTGTGCCCACTTTAGAAGAATTCTCTCAACTCTTGAGGATTCCCATTCTCAATCAACTAACTTTCAATGGTATGGAAAGAGATCCAAATCCAAAAGAGATTGCTCAAGCTCTGCACTTGCACTCATCTGATGTCACAACTCATTGGGAAACTAGAAGTGGTGTCAAAGGCTTCTTAGCAAAGTTCCTGTTTGAGAAAGCCCAAAGCTGTTTGAATTCCTTAGATTTGAAAGCCTTTGAGGAAATTGTGGCTCTTATTATCTATGGGATGGTCTTGTTCCCCAATCCTGACCAACTCATAGATGTGAGTGCCGTCAAAATCTTCATGTCACGCAATCCGGTTCCTACATTACTAGGGGATATCCTACACTCTTTTCACACTCGTACAATGAGGAAAAGAGGTGTTCTTATGTGTTGCACTTCCCTCCTGGAAAGATGGTTTATTTCTCATCTTCCGAATCAGTCTTAAAGAATGAGCAAGGATTAAGGTGGTCACAAAGGTTAATGACGCTAAAAAATTTAGATATTCATTGGTGCTCTCGATCCAAAGAGAATGTTATCATTGTTGACCGTGGTGGGGAATTACCTAATGTCCCTCTACTTGGCATTAGGAGAGGTATCACCTACAACCCATGCTTGGCTCTAAGACAGTTTGGTTATGCCCGAAGGGATGGCCCATACGATATACTGATTCAAGGCTTGGTATTCGACTACGACAACTACGATCAAGGTCTTCGCCAGAGATTCATCCGAGCATGGAGGATGCTAAACAAGGTGGATAGCAAGACTTTGGGACACAATAATTCCATCCCTCTTGAGCCTTACCTCAAGTGGGTACGAACTCGCGCTCAAAGTCTTATGATGCCTTATCCTTCCATTCTCCCGGTGATTATTGATCCTGTTAAGGAAGGAGAAGTTCCATACACTATCCTACATCCTGACATGCCCACATCTCTTGAAGACCTACAAAGGGATTGGATGCAACTCATAGGAGAGCGAGATACTTCCGAAGCCCAATTCTACGCAAGCGAGAAGAAGGTTTTAGAACTCACTAGGCTACTTCATGAGGAGCAGACTCTAAATACCTACATAGCATCAAAGAGGATGCGGGCTACTTTTTTATCTTAGAGTGTTGTATTATTTTTCCCAAGAGACATTGATGTACTCAAACTCTATCTTATTAATATTACGTGTGTTTCTTTTTGTTTAAAATGAACTTGAATCTTTTAAAATCCTTGAAAACATTACATATGCACATATCATTCATCATAACATAAACAAGTCTTTTGCAACAAGTTTCCTCATCTATCTACTGTTTATTTCAGTAAGATGGATCTCGAACAGACAGTCAAAGATCTTCAAACTCAAAACATGCAGTTTCAATAATTACTCACAACCCTGGCCTAAGGACAAGAGGAGCTGAAGACTCTGTTGGAAAAAGAGAAAAAGAAGAAAGAGAAGAAACCAACTGGTGTTGTAATCATGGGGAGAAGGTTTCCAGGGCAAACTAGGAGAACCTTAAATTTCGCAGCAACATCTGATGAAGGGAAAGAAAAAGAAACAGCAGTTCCGTCAGAATCTGAAGAGGAGGAAGAAGAGGAAGACTACTTTGAGGAATAGTATCCTCTGGCTGATGATAAGTACAGACATCTTGAAGAGCGTTTGAGCGCTATGGAAATACAAAGGGTACCAGGTCTAGACTTTAAAGAATTGGGGCTAGTATCGGGAATTGTGATTCCACCAAAGTTCAAAGTGTCGTTGTTTGCAAAATATGATGGGGTGTCATGTCCTAAAATGCACCTCTGATCATAAGTGAGAAAGATTCAGCCGCACTCTGCCGATAAAGACTTGTGGGTCCATTTTTTCCAAGATAGCTTATCTGGAACACAACTCGATTGGTTTTACCAATTAGAAAGGGCCGACATCCACAACTGGGAAGATCTTTCCGTAACTTTCTATAAACAATACCAGTATAATGCATATTTGGCGCCTACCCATACTCAACTTCAGAGTATGGCTATGGCTTCAAATGAGGGTTTCAAAGATTACGCGCAGAAATGGAGGGATCTAGCTGGAAGAGTGCAACCCCTTCTGTCTGAAAGAGAGTTGGTGGATATGTTCTTAGGCACTTTATTGGGCCCTTTCTTCAACCATTTGATTGGGAGCTTATCTGCTGGGTTTACTGAGTTAATACTAACCGGAGAGAGGGTGGAAGCTGGAATAAAAAGTGGAAAGATTTAGAAGGATTCGTCTGCCTCTACAGCTATGAAAAAACACTTCACTTGGAAGAAAGAGGTATATGCTGTTTATCCAGAAAGGAACCAAGAAAGAGCTGAACGCCGACCAATGGTAGGGGCCGTTATGATCCCAAAGCTTACATCTGATCAACCAAGAAGTAACCAACCGAGGGTGGAAAGGCCAGTCCGGCAATTCACCAGAATTAATATGACTCTGGCCCAAATTTTACCATATCTTCTGAAATCTAATCTAGCAACTTTGAAGGAAGCTCCAAAGAATCCCAACACGGCATCCCCTCATTATCATCTGAATGCCAAATGCGCATATCATTCTGAAAGCCCAGGTCATGACACTAACAAATGTTGGGCTTTGAAAAACAAAATTCAAGACGTTATAGATGCAAAAGAGATTGGGTTTGAGGCGCCCGAGAAACCAAACGTCATTTCCGATCCTATGCCTAGACATGGTCACAACGCCAATGCTATCGAAGAAGATTTGTTTGTTACCACAGTGGATGAACTCTCGACTCTGCTCCCAATCATTAATATGAACTTGTTGAAATCTGGTGTATTCCCAGGTTGTAATGAAGACTGCCATCTCTGCTTATCCTCACCAACTGTTTGCCCTATGTTGAAAACAGGCATTCAACGCTTGATAGACAATAAAGAGATTCTGTTTGAAAGTACTCCTGTTTTACCTATTCTTGTTGAAGATGTTTCAATCATCACCATCTCCGCCAATTCTTCCAGGGTCCCCAAAAGACCCGTTACGATTACATCGGTTCCAAAGACTACTCCTCTTATAATCAAAATTCCCGGGCCGGTCCCGTATGAATCAGACAAAACAGTACCGTGGAATTACGGTGGAGACATCTACTACCATGGTATCAAACAAGATGGGCTGGCCGCCAAAGAAGTGAGCTCCGAAGAAGAAGACTCCGACATTAGAAATATTGTCGGAACCAACAAGATTACCCGTAGCGGTAGAATCTTCTCTCCAGAAATTGCCCCTCCAAAGGCAGTTTTTGGACCCGTGGCTGTTCCAAAGGTTACCTCCATACCAACAATAATATATGCAAGTGCTCCTACTGGCAAAGATGACACAACCCCTGCTGTTATCCCTACCAACACTTCTACTACTGAAATTCGAGGAAAAGGTATTTAAGAAGAGTCTGTCCGGACGAAGGCCAGACCACTAACTATCCCCGAAACCTCCAAGAAGGAAATGGAGGAGATCCCGAGAATAATAAAGAAGAGTGACTATGACGTGGTTGAACATTTGGGGAAAACTCCCTCCAAGATCTCCATGCTAGCATTGTTTCTGTGTTCTGAGGCCCATGTGAAAGCTCTGGTGAAGTTTCTGAAGACAACCCATGTGCCACAAGAGACATCTACTGACCAATTCCAAGATTGTATGGCCATTTTGACGGTGGACAACGGCCTAGGCTTCTCTGATGCTGATTTGACACCAAAAGGGAGAAAGCACAACGAGGCATTACATGTCTCTGTGGAGTGTAGAGGAACAACTCTGGCCCATGTCTTGGTGGACACTGGCTCATCCTTGAATGTTTTACCGAAGAAAGCTCTCGACAGATTAGATTGCGAAGGACTGACATTGAAACCCAGTAACATAGTCGTAAGAGCCTTTGATGGCTCAAAGAGGATGGTCCACGAGGAGGTGGATATCCCCATAAAGGTGGGAACTCAGACTTTCAACTCAACTTTCTATGTAATGGACATCCTCCCCTCTTACTCCTGTCTGTTAGGACGGCCCTGGATCCATAATGCTGGTGTTGTCACCTCTACACTACACCAAATGCTGAAGTACCCGGTCCATGGGAAGATTATCACTGTCCACGAAGAGGAAGAGTACATGATTAGCCATCTAAATTCTTTCCGGTATGTGGAGTTGGATGGCGAGTTCATTGAAACTCCTTTTCAACATTTCGAAGAAGTCTCTCAAGAGGTAGCAGTAACCAAGACGGTACCCCGAATCCCCAAGATCACAAGACCTTCGCTTCGGATGTCATATCTAAAGGACGCCAAAGCGGTAATAGAGGAGGGTGGATGCACCATCTGGGGACAACTTCCATACATTCCATATAAATCTGACA
Source organism: Vicia faba (assembly GCA_948472305.1). NCBI lineage: Eukaryota > Viridiplantae > Streptophyta > Magnoliopsida > Fabales > Fabaceae > Vicia > Vicia faba. The sequence goes on along the minus strand of OX451737.1, from coordinate 823,837,256 downwards.
AGTTTGGCTTAGGGTTTACTTCAAATGCTCAGAAGGCTGTGCACCATGCCCGTGCTGGAGGGCCACCTCTCCGCCAATCACCGTGCCCGTTTCAATTATCACCATCTCCGCCAATTCTTCCAGGGTCCCCAAAAGACCCGTTACGATTACATCGGTTCCAAAGACTACTCCTCTTATAATCAAAATTCCCGGGCCGGTCCCGTATGAATCAGACAAAACAGTACCGTGGAATTACGGTGGAGACATCTACTACCATGGCATCAAACAAGATGGGCTGGCCACCAAAGAAGTGAGCTCTGAAGAAGAAGACTCCGACATTAGAAATATTGTCGGAACCAGCAAGATTACCCGTAGCGGTAGAATCTTCTCTCCCGAAATTGCCCCTCCAAAGGTAGTTTTTGGACCCGTGGCTGTTCCAAAGGTTACCTCCATACCAATAATCATATTTGCAAGTGCTCCTACTGGCAAAGATGACACAACCCCTGCTGTTATCCCTACCAACACTTCTACTGCTGAAATTCAAGGAAAAGGTATTTAAGAAGAGTCTGTCCGGACGAAGGCCAGACCACTAACTATCCCCGAAACCTCCAAGAAGGAAATGGAGGAGATCTTGAGAATAATAAAGAAGAGTGACTATGACGTGGTTGAACAGTTGGGGAAAACTCCCTCCAGAATATCCATGCTAGCATTGTTGCTGTGTTCTGAGGCCCATGCGAAAGCTCTGGTGAAGTTTCTGAAGACAGCCCATGTGCCACAAGAGACATCTACTGACCAATTCCAAGATTTTGTGGCCATTTTGACGGTGGACAACGGCCTAGGCTTCTCTGATGCTGATTTGACACCAAAAGGGAGAAAGCACAACGAGGCATTACATGTCTCTGTGGAGTGTAGAGGAACAACTCTGGCCCATGTCTTGGTGGACACTGGCTCATCCTTGAATGTTTTACCGAAGAAAGCTCTCGACAGATTAGATTGCGAAGGACTGACATTGAAACCCAGTAACATAGTCATAAGAGCCTTTGATGGCTCAAAGAGGATGGTCCACGGGGAGGTGGATATCCCATAAAGGTGGGAACTCAGACTTTCAACTCAACTTTCTATGTAATGGACATCCGCCCCTCTTACTCCTGTCTGTTAGGACGGCCCTGGATCCATAATGCTGGTGTTGTCACCTTTACACTACACCAAATGCTGAAGTATCCGATCCATGGGAAGATTATCACTGCCCACGAAGAGGAAGAGTACATGATTAGCCATCTAAATTCTTTCCGGTATGTGGAGTTGGATGGCGAGTTCATTGAAACTCCTTTTCAACATTTCGAAGAAGTCTCTCAAGAGGTAGCAGTAACCAAGACGGTACCCCGAGTCCCCAAGATCACAAGACCTCCGCTTCGGATGTCATCTCTAAAGGACGCCAAAGCGGTAATAGAGGAGGGTGGATGCACCATCTGGGGACAACTTCCAGACATTCCATATAAATCTGACAAGTTTGGCTTAGGGTTTACTTCAAATGCTCAGAAGGTTGTGCACCGTGCCTGTGCTGGAGGGCCACCTCTGAAAATTAGCAACCAAGAGGTCAACACAGTGGAAGATGGTGAAGAAGATGGCAACTTGGAGGATTGGATATTTCCTACTGTCAGTGGAGGACTTCGCAATTGGGAAGCCAGAGACTGTGTCCCAATAACTTTCATCTCTCAGTAATTTATCTTTTACATTTTTGTTGGACTTGTAATATTCACAAACAATTCGCACATTAAAAAACTTGTGTCTTACCCGAGGCACAATGGTCCATTTGTAAGGGTTTTTATTTCATCTTCATATGACATTCAATGAATCATGGACGTTTTTCACATACAAACCTTTTGTGCTCATTGTCTTTCTTTTACATTTTATTGTTTAAAGATGGCTATACCCTTACACACACCCACACTCACAAATACAGGTACCCCTCCATTTCGAATCCCATGGGTAACGATACTGCTATGGCCTTCAGTGACTCTAAAGATCTAATCTACCAAGCCGAAGACGAAGGTGAGGAAGATTGTGAAGTACCAGGGGAATTGGCCAGACTACTATAATAAGAGGAAAGAGCTATTCATCCTCATGAGGAACCATTGGATACAATCAACTTGGGTACCGAGGAAGATAAAAAGGAAATCAGGGCGGGTGTCAATCTAGAGCCGAGTGTCAAAGAGCGCCTAATTCAGCTATTGCATGATTATGTTGAGATCTTTTCCTGGTCACACGAAGACATGACAGGACTTGATACAAACATCGTGGTACATCGTCTACCCACAAGAGAAGACTGTCCACCAGTGAAACAAAAAGTCCGTTGCATGAGACCTGACATGTCAGAGAAGATCAAAGCGGAAGTCATAAAACAATTCAATGCTGGATTCTTGGCTGTCACTTCCTATCCTCAATGGGTTGCCAACATTGTTCCCGTGCCTAAAAAGGATGGCCAAGTGCAAATGTGCGTGGATTATAGAGATTTAAACAGGGCCAACCCTAAAGATGATTTTCCACTACCCCACATCGATATTCTGGTTGACAATACGGCCCAGCACAAAGTATTTTCCTTCATGGACGGGTTCTCAGGTTATAACCAAATCAAAATGGCACCTGAGGACATGGAGAAAACTACATTTGTCACACAGTGGGGCACATTCTGCTATAAAGTGATGCCATTCGGACTGAAGAATGCTGGGGAAACCTATCAACACGCCATGGTACCTTTATTTCATGATATGATACATCATGAGATAAAGGTCTATGTAGATGACATGATAGCCCGATCAAAAACTGAAGAGGAGCACCTTGGCCATTTGCAAAAGTTGTTTGAGAGGATGGAGGAGTACAAACTAAGGTTGAATCTAAACAAGTTCACATTCGGAGTCTGGTCCGGTAAACTCTTAGGTTTTGTTATCGGCAAGAAAGGCATCGAGGTTGATCCTGCCAAGGTTAAAGCGATACAAGAAATGCCTGCTCCTCGTACTGAGAAGGAAGTCAGAGGATTCTTAGGACGCCTGAACTATATTTCCAGATTCATTTCTCACCTAACAGCTACTTGTGAACCAATCTTCAAACTATTGAAGAAAGATCAAGTAGTCAGATGGAATGATGAATGTCAGATTGCTTTTGACAAGATCAAAGAGTACTTACAAGAGCCTCCTGTTTTGATGCCACCAGTCGAGGGAAGACCATTGATCATGTGTCTGATCGTTTTAGAGAACTCAATGGGGTGTGTATTGGGGCAGCATGACGAGTCTGGCCGAAAAGAGCACGCTATTTACTACCTGAGCAAAAAGTTTACCGACTGTGAAACCAGATATTCACTGCTCGAGAAAACTTGTTGCGCTCTGGTATGGGCTGCTCGTCGGCTAAGACAGTATATGTTGACTCATACTACTTTGTTGATATCTAAGATGGATCCGATAAAGTACATCTTCGAAAAGCCTGCTCTGTCTAGGAGGATAGCTAGATGGCAGATGATCCTAACAAAATATGACATACAATACACTACCCAGAAAGCTATAAAAGGGAGTGTGCTAGCTGATCATCTTGTTCATCAAGCTGTAGAAGATTATCAGTCCATGAAATTTGAATTCCCAGATGAAGACATCATGACATTAGACAACTGTGAAGAAATCAGACCATCTGACGGACCTGAACAAGGATCCCGATGGACCCTGTTCTTTGATGGGGCATCCAATGCACTTGGTAATGGTATCGGCGTTGTACTCATATCTCCGAAAGGATGTCATACTCCCTTTACTGCCAGACTTTGCTTCAACTGAATGAACAACATGGAGGAATACGAAGCATGCATCTTTGGTCTTAAGGCTGCCATAGACCTGGGAATCAAATATTTAGATGTGTTTGGAGATTCATCTTTGGTTGTCAGTCAGATCAAAGGAGAATGGGACACTAAGCACCCAAACCTTATCCCTTACAAAGAACATGTTTTGACATTGCTACCACATTTTGAGTAGATTACCTTCAAGCATTTCCCGCGAGAAGAAAATCAGCATGCAGATGCTCTAGCCACAATGTCATCTATGTTTAAACTTAATTGGGATAATGAGGCTCCCCGGATCACCATTGAACGAATGGATGAACCAGCACACTGTCACGAGATTAATACCAAAGAGGTAGTGGACTAGCCTTGGTTTCATGAAGTCAAGAGGTCTCTCGAGGCTCAAGAATATCCAAAAGGAGCTTCAATCAATGATAAAAAGTTCTTAAGGAGATTCTCTGCAAGTTCTTCCTGAGTAATGACATCCTGTACAAGCGGAATCATGACTCTGTTCTGCTTCAGTGTGTGGATAAGATTGAGGCCGAAAAGATCATGGCTGAATTACACGAAGGTACATTTGGCACCCACTCCAGTGGGCATACGATGGCGAAGAAAATCCTACAGGAAGGCTATTATTGGTCTACCATGGAAGCAGACTGCTATCGACACTCTCAGACCTGTCATAAGTGTCAAATTTATGCTGACAAGGTGCATGTACCCCCAGTTCCTCTGAATGTCTTGACGACTCCTTGGCCCTTTGCTATGTGGGGAATCAACATGATTGGAGAGATCAAGCCAACAACCTCCAATGGACACCGCTTCATTCTAGTGGTCATTGACTATTTTACAAAATGGGTCGAAGCAGCTTCCTTTGCATCCGTTACTAAGAATGTTGTTGCCCGCTTCATCAAGTAGAATCTCATTTTCCGGTACGGTATCCTAGAAAGGATCATCACTGATAATGGTACCAAACTTAACAATACTATGATCACCGCCTTGTGCGAGCAGTTCAAGATTCAGCATCACAATTCATCCCCCTATCGGCCAAAGATGAATGGTGTTGTCGAAGCTGCAAATAAAAACATTAAAAAGATCATACAGAAAATGACAGTCACCTACAAAGACTGGCATGAGATGCTACCATTTGCTCTCCATGGGTATCGTACCATGGCTCGCACATCAACTGGGGCAACACCCTATTCTTTAGTTTATGGCATGGAGGCTGTCTTGCCTATTGAGGTTCAGATCCCCTCTTTGAGAATTATGAAGGATGCAGATTTGAATGAGGATGATTAGATCCAGACTCGACTTAATCAGCTAAACTTAATTGATGAAAAGAGACTTACTGCTGTTTGCCAGGGTCAGATGTATCAAAAACGGATGATCAAGGCTTTCAACAAGAAAGTAAGACGCCAGGTATATCAAGTTGGAGATCTAGTGATCAAGCGCATCATATTTCCACAAAGTGATCCCAGGGGAAAATGGACTCCTACCTATGAAGGACCATTTGTAATCAAAAACATATTCTCCGGTGGGGTAATGATCTTAACCACCATGGACGACGACGACCTGCCACACCTTGCGAATGCGGACATAGTCAAAAGATACTACGCATAAGAGACCCGCTAGGTTGACACACCTAGGCAAAACAAGGGCATCCCGGTGAACCAAAAAGGTTCGGGCAAAAATTAGGGATAAAGTAAAAAAAATCTGTATACCCGGCAAGTTGAAAACCCGAAAAGGCGACTTGGGTAAAAAAGGGTTTCCCAGTGGACTGAAAACCCGAAAGGGCGGTCCAGGCTAAAATTAGAGAATTAAAGCGTATGACTATGTCCCGTCGAATCACTTTGAGGACAACCTCTTGACGTCCGCTGACAAACTCAGTTTCTGATCAATTCAATCATCTTCGGACCAAGCAACAAATAGACGAGATATTCGGAGATACGAAGGCTATAGCAGAATGGAAACCCCATGGGATTATTACACATAGCTATCTTTCTTTGTATAAAGCTTTTCTTTCTTTTTTATGGCATCATTCTCTTACTAGAATGATTGTCTCCTTTGTACAAAATACTTATTCAAAGTCAATACGAAGATATCTCTTTGAAAGTACAGAAAACTATTTGTCTTTTTCTTTACACTTGGTTTTATTTGCAAAAATGTCCAACGATTGATTAATGAACATATGCATTTGAACATAATTACTGTTTACAAATAAACAAAATGCGAAAGATAATTACCAATAGGTTGAAAGAGCCAGAAAACGTCTCTAGGCTATTCCATGAGCAATCTCCACAGTACGTAATTTAGATCCCCAGCAGAACTAAAACTTAAAATTATTAATCCCCAGTAGAGATCGTCAAATTTCTCAGGATTCCCCAAAGCGATATATGGCATTACTCTCACAACAGAATACAATCAGTACTTCAACTTCCAGACATAAAAATTCAGCATATCCCCAGCAGTTTTCAGGGATTTATTTTCCTCAATCAGGCAGCAATACAACAAATCAGCTTACATGCACATACATTACATCCATATATCATAAACATTGATAAAACAAATACATTGCATCATACATTTCCATGCAACTCAAACCCTTTTCAGGATAAGATTAACAGCTATCATTAACAATATGCAATCAGATACAGTTCGGATACGCTCCAGACACGGATGCCATTTTGTTACTCATTCAGATTCAACCTTCAGATACAGTATGGATACGCTCCAGATACGGATTCCATTTTATTACTCATTCATATTTCAAGGTTCAGATACAGTATGGATACGCTCCATATACGGAAGCCATTCTGATACTCATTCATATTCAGGCTTCAGATACAGCACAAATACGCTACAGACACGGATGCCATTCTGATACCCATTCAGATACAGTGTGGATACGCTCTAGATACGGATGCCATTCTGATACTCATTCAGATTCATACTTCAGATACAATACAAATACGCTCCAGACACTGATGCCATTCTGATACCCATTCAGATACAGTATGGATACGCTCCAGACACGGATGCCATTCCGATACTCATTCTTTCAGCTTACAATATACAATTCAACAAACATTCTTGGATGGAATCTACAAGCCCATCTCCAACAAGGTTCTGTCACCTCTCCAAATGGCATCTTTAAGCCCATTCCCTCAACTACGCATTGTCGAGTGCAAATTTATGGGCACTCTAGTGTCCAATCATCTTTTACCTTCGAGTCACGAACGACAAAACTCGCTAATCTAAATCTTCAGGTTCAAGAAGATTGAACAGGGGAAGTTGTTGTACCCCAAAATTTGCCCTCTCATTTATCAAGACTTTTCTCACAAGATTTCTTTGACTCGAGACTGGATTAGGGTTTGGTCAGCTCAAGGCATCTCATCATGCACTGATGACCCAAAATTAGGGTTTGAGTTTTCCCAAGGATTTTTGGACTATCATTGCTTCATATGACTTTTAAACATCATTATGGAACCCTAAGATTACTCGTGACAAGTTTCAAGCCTTGAACCACATTTTTGATCAGTCAATTGGACAGTTGACCTAAAAATCAGTTGTATTAGGGAAAAAGTCAACCATGACCAATTTATAGTCAAACTTCATAATTCTTGATCCACATCAACATTTTAGACTCATATGAATCATTTGATCAAGTTTGGACCATAATTCCTCAAGAAATTTGATCAAATCATCAAAAGGGCAAAATGGTCAAAAATTGGGGTTTTGACTAAGGAAGGGCAAATTTTGATTTTTAACCTGTAAATCAACCAATTGATTTAAATCATGATTTCAAGGATTCAATTTCATCATCTTGACCTAATAACATGGCTCAAAAGAATTCAATTTCATTGGATTGATAGATAAAATTTGTAGTCAATTGTACACTAAAAAGTCAAACTTTGACTTTTTGGTCAAAATCAAGTGCCAAGGGTCACAATTCATCAAAACATGTCAAAATGTGAAACTTGTTCATCAAGAAATCCAAGTTTGAATATTAGGGTTTGAATTTGAAATTTATCTTAACTTAGAAAATTTTCTAAGTATAGAAAATTTCTTATTTTTTCTCAACTTTAGGCCATTTTTTCACCATGATGCGTAATGATTAAAAGAAAGTTCCCAACATGAAAGTTGTAGACCTCCATGAAATCTACAACTTTTCTTCACACACTTTACCCTAAAGATGCTTGGATCTCAAGTTATAAATTTATGAATACATGCTCATGAACTAAATAACTTAGTGAAATTTTCCCCTAATTTAGGCAGGTTTTGGACCCAACTTCATGGAAATTTATCACCTAGTTCCAAGAGGTATCTCAAAATGCATTTCAAATATGAGTTATAGAGAACATTGCAAGCTTTCTAAAATGTCCAAGAACTCCTCAAGATCATTTTTGAGTAGGGAGAATCGAAGAGATGAAGTTGGCATTTTCTCACTTTTTGTCCAAGCCATTTCATGAAGAACAAAGTTCCAATCAGTACCTATGTTGCATAATCCATGCTTTACAGGTCCCAAACTTATTCTTTACTCCTTAATTTAATGCTTACTCAGTTAACAAAACTTTGATCCAAGCCTTTAAGCCATTACCCAAGTTGCAATTCCTTAAATAGCATAAAGTGACCATTGCCATTTTGAAAAGGCTCAACTTTTGCCACTTTCCAATTCTTGAGCATTGCACCTATCTCCATTGCACATATAAGTCTTACATGCCTAAAGAAATTCGTACATGTTTATACCAAACCTAAGAAAGCAAGTACAAGCATGGCAAGCCTTGTCCCTTCACTTTGCTTCAAAAGCAAGAAAGGTTGCCAAAAGGCTAGAACTGGCACATCTGTTGGAGGGCTGGCTAGAAATTAATTCCATACTAATATACAAATATAATGCAACATAATACACGATTGGTTAAGGCCTGAAACACTCTCAAGCTCAAAAACACCAGAAAACTGTCAAACTTGCAGTTTTTGGCATAAGCATACCAATCTCTCATTTGGCTCGTGCGTTTCCAGTTTTTATCATCAAAACACCTTACCTACTTGATACCCAACTAATCCAGACCTTCATCCCTGTATTGTAACCCCTTCTCCATCATCTGCCATTTTTGTTTTCAAAGCTTGCAGTTTGACTTGGCCAAGGAGTTCCAGACACTTTCAGAACACGGCAAGGGTTGGAATACATTCAGGGAAGTTCAAGGAAGCTCAAGAAAGCATCAGGCCTCCATCAAACTCACTCCAGTTCCATCCACGATTTCAACTGAAGGAGGTAAAATCTCAAATTCTATCTCCTTGTACAGGCAACCATTGGCCATGATTTGTGAATTAATAATGTAGTCTTCATTGCAACGAAACTGTACATATATTTATCTTGCATTTATTTTACTTGAGTTGAGAGAATTTGGAACTTGAAGTTTCTGAAAATATTAGGTTTAAATTTAGGGCTGTTAAAATTCTTTTTGACCTTTGATTGTTAGTTCATATAACTTATATGGTTAGAATCGTGAGATCAAGTACTACAACTTTCATGTTATGAGTTCTCATTTTCATGGAAGATTGAGAGAGTTACAGGACATCTGGCCAAGCTTGAGGAAGAAGATGAAGTACAGGGCAAGGACTTGTTTCATGTTATGTTATTTTTGCTTCACTTAAAACAATGGATGTATAGCCACCCCAGTGGCAAAGTAGCGCTTGGTGAGACCCATGTCCTGGGTTCGAACCTGGGCGCTACTTTTGTTTTTTCACATTTTTCTTCTTTCCATTTTTCTTATTTTTTGCAGGTTTGGGCTTAGCATTTTTTGCTAACACATTGCTGCCAGTTTTGCTACATCACCTCCTTGACCCATTATTTTCCATACATTTTTATTTAATTTATTTTTGTTTTCATTAATATTTTCTTTAATGTATAAAAATCCAAAAAAAATATAAATTTCATAATATTGCATCTTTATTTTATTTTAGTTTATTTTTCACATAAAAATATATTTTATTTTTAAGATATATCATATATTTTTTTAATAAACTTGTATAAATAAAATTAAAATATATTTAGTTTAATTTATTTATTTACTTTTCATTCCATACTTATAAATATTTATTTTTGCATATATAAAGACTTTATATTTTTTTATACAATATTATTTATTATTTTAATACAAAAAATACATAAAAAATAGTATATAAGAGTTTTATTTTCTTTTAAAATAATAATTAGGGTTAAGCCTCCCTTTTAAAATTAATTTCTTTTCCTTATATTTTTAGGTTTAGATTAAAATTTCTTTTACATAAAAACAAGACAAAGAAATTTTCTTACATGTACATCACATTGCATCTTTAAATATTGTATTTTATTTATTCAAATTCGTACAAATTCGACTTGGTTGTAATAATTTATTTAGCTTTATATTTTTGCAAATCCCCATTCAAATTTGTATTTCCCCCTCCCATAAAATTGTTGTAATAGCTTAGTAATATTTACATTACGCACTTTACCGCTTTACATGCCATGATTAGTAATTAGGGTTTGTATGATAAGATCAAAACAAAGCAAAATAGAAAACCCTAAATACAAGATAAAACCAAAGCAAGAAAATGATACACTTGCACACAAGCATCCTTAGGGTTTCTCCACTTGGTTGCCTAGAACAAAAATGGCCATATTATGCATGCGAAGTATCTTGGCAAAACAAACAAGTATAAGATCATAGTCCCTTGATGACGCTATTCAAGGTTGCCTTACAAAAATTATCTTGGTCCCTCAAGAATGCTAAGATACTTTGCAAACATTGCTAATCATGGTTATACGATGACCCACGCCCGTCCCGTTTACATTCAAAGATAGGGTTGCTTACTAAATCAATGATAAGACAACAATGTCAAAGGAATAGAAAATGTACAAGAAATACATTTGAGTAGGTAGATTACTTCTAGTTACTTGCTCTATTTCAAAACAACTATCCTTGCTATTTTCAAAACAAACACACATTTCAAAAAACATTTTACAAACCTTGAAAACATTTTCAAAAAGACAGACATCTTTGTATACATTCTTACGAACGAGATTCATTACAAAGATTTCCTAAACGAATGACCTCTTTTACAAAATACTTTCAAAACCACACTAAACAAATTTTCAAACAAACAAAAGCAAGTGATCTAGCAAGTAACTAAGAGCCCATGGAAAACCATGGATGAAGAGGATTCTAACACCTTCCCTTTTCATAATCTACCCCCCGAACTCAAGAAAACATCTCAAAGGTCTTTCCTGTGCTTTTTCACCTTTCCATTTTGATAAAAGAAAAGTCGGTAGCGACTCTTGCTAACCGCAACATTTGCGATAAAACGCAAAACCCTCAAGTGAGTTCTCCCACCGTATCACAACGGGGATGCGTCGACACATTCTAGTAAGATAGGCGTAAATGAGTTTCTCAATCAGGCGTGCACCGACCGATCAAAATTTTAGGTCGGCTCATGTATGCAAAGTTTTGAAATTTCTTGTATTTCATGGCATGTAGGTTTTGTAGACATTAACTGAACACAGTAAACAAGTACGCATGCACAGAAGCAATAACACACAAAGCATTTAATCATTTCATAGCACCAATATTTAAGCAAAATGATCACTAATGAGAAAGAGTAGGAAGGGTATTACCGAACGTATTTGAATGACATGATGCCCTCACATGTCGCCAACCCAAGATGATATTCACGAATCATAGAGACACAAAGATAAATAAAGGGAATACAACTCATTTGAGTTGCGATCTATCTGAAATATCAAGGCCGAGTTCCCTACGAATGTGAAAGAATTGTTCGGTCGCAAGTGGTTTTGTAAACACTAAATTGATATATTTTAGATGACTCTCCTTTGGACAAGATTGATATCTAGCACACATGCAAACACTAAACATAATGTCAGGACGAGAAGCGGTAAGATGAAAAAGAGATCTGATCATACCTCTATACCTTTTTACATCAACCGGCTTACCATGTTCATCCCGATCTAGGCTAAACGCGGTAGGCATTAGATTGTCAATAACTTTTGAATTTGCCATATCAAAGCGCTTGAGCAACTCGTAGCAATACTTTGTTTGGCTAACAAAAGTTTCTTCCTCGATTTGTTTGATTTGAATACCTAGGAAGTAGTTTAACTCCCCCATCATGCTCATCTCAAATTCACCCTGCATCACTTTAGAAAATTCTTTGACCAAGGTGATGTTAGTAGTCCCAAAAATGATATCATCAACATAAATTTGCACTAAGATGGAGTGATTTCCTTGGCGCTTAATGAAGAGGGTTGTATCAACCTTCCCTCTAGAGAATCCCTTTTCTAGTAAGAACTTGCTAAGCCGATCATACTGTGATACGGTGGGAGAACTGACTATGGTTTTGCGTTTGTTTTCGCAAATGTTTCGGTTGAGCAAGAGTCGCCACCGACTTTTTATTTTATCCTAAGGAAAGGTTAAAAAGCACAGCAAAAACCTTTGAGATGTTTTCTTGGGTTCGGGGAGTAGATTATAGAAAGGGAAGGTATTAGCACCCTTTCTATCCATGGTTATCCATGGGCTCTTAGTTACTTGCTTAGATCAACTTGCCTTAATTTTCAATTGTTTGAAATGGTGCTTGTGTGTGTGGGGGGGTTTGAAAATTGTTTTGAAAAGAGGCCAATGTGGTGGCAACCTTTGTAATGATCCATGTTGGGATGTATACAAAGGTGTATGTCTTTAAAAGGTTTTCATTTGTTTTTGAAAGTTTGTTTTTGAAGGTGTTGTGAAGTGTGGTTTTAGAAAATAGGCAAGTGTTTTGTTTTTGCAAGTTTGATTCAAGTAACTAAGAGATTATCTACTCCTAAATTTCTCAAAGATTATTGCTATGTTTTAACCCTTTTGACAAGTTTGTTCCACCATTGTATTTGGTGGACAATCTCATGTTAGGATGTGAAAGGGACGGGCGCGGGTCATCGTTTAGACCAATATTGCAATAGTGTTAAGTGTCTTTGGGCAATTTTTCTTTGAAAGGGGCTTGATCATTTTAGGCAACTTTTCGAAAGCGTCATCGAGGGACTATGACCATTTGATTGTTTGTTTTACCCAAAGAAACCTAACATGCAATATGGCCCATTTATTTGAAGGCAACAAGTGGAATACCCTAGGGGTGCAAGTGTGATATGTGTTATCCATTTTCATGCTTTGATTATCTTGAAATTAGGTCAAACTATTTTGTTCTTTTTATTTGCATACAAACCCTAATTCTAGCATGGTATATTTAGAAAGCGTTAAAGTGCGAAAAGTAAATTTCTAAACTATTACAACACAATATGGGAAGGGGGGTACAAATGTTTAAATGGGGGATATTTAGACAAGGAAATTAAACCTAACTATTACATCAATTTTGGAATATTTACAAGATAATTAATTGCATAAATTAAGTGGAAGATAAAATAAAGATGCAAAATGCAAAAAGGGTTTTTATATGTATGAAAAAAGTATTGTTTATGTCAAATAAATAAAATAAAATAAAAGTATTATTTTTTGGAGTTTTTTATGTTTAGGGCAAAACCCTAATTTCATTAAATAAAAATGTATTATTCATTTATTATGTACAAAATATTTATTTATTACAAAAAATAAAATAAAAATGAAATATATTAGTGAAAAGGTATTTTTTATATTAAATATTAAAAAATAAAAATAAAAGTGTGTATATTTTGTATTTTAGCCTAAATATCCTAATATATATATATATATATATATATATATATATATATATATATATATATATATATATATATATATATATATATATATATATATATATATATATATATATATATATATATATATATATATATATATATATATATATATATATATATATATATATATATATATATATATATATATATGTATTATTTTCTAAATATGTATTATATATAAAAAAATAATAATATTTAATATTTATAAAAAAGGTATTTTTTATATGAAATATTTTCAGAAGATAAAACAAAATAAAAATGAAAATAAAAATGCTTTTGCATATTTTTAGTATTCTTTAATAAAATGTATCTATTTATTTACTTATGTATAAAACTAAACTAAACAAACAAATACCTAATAAAATCAAAAATGGTGAGAAAAATATTTTTTATATTTTTAATATCATGCGAAAAAATAAATAAGTCAATCCAAAAAAGAAAAAGTCAAAAAGTCAAAGAAATAAGCAAAATGGGCTCAGGGGGTGCATAAGTAAAAATATGGTGCAAAAAGAAATGTCAAACAGGCCCAGCCCAGAACCAAGTCATCTTCAACCTCAGAACACCTTTGTTCAAGCCAAACACGCGTTTTCTATCTCCCAATTCCTGGACTTTTAAACAAAACTTTCAACATGAAAAGTGTAGAGCATGAGAAGACGAATCCAGGGATATAAAAAACTTGACTTAACTCTCTAAGATGAGGGAGAATTTCTTCTCCCCCAATTCCTGACCTAGTTTTTCATCAATGTTCAGACCTTAAATTCTTGCAGCACACATAATATAAATGAAATCTAATTGCATGGGCATGTTCAGGGCTATGAATGTGACATATTCTCTTCACAAACCTAAAGCTAACAATGCCTAATAAGAGAGATACGAGTTCATGAACTTACCTGTTCAGTTGAAGTTGTATCTGGCAATGGAGAAGCTTTCAGTGCAAGATGATGATTGGTATAGCTTCCTTGAGGTCCAGGGATGCTATTCCAAGCTTTACTTTGTCTTAAAACTTCTTGAATCGTGCTAGAGAACTTCAACTGCAAAACAAGAAAATAAAAATGGTGGAACTGGTTAGAGGAATTACAGGTCGTGTTTTAGGTTTTGGTTAGCTTGTATTGATGGTAGGGAATGTGTTTGATGAGCTTTTAGCAAGAAAGCATGAAAGGGATGAGAGTTGGAACTCAATCTGCAGAGGTTGCTCTGTTTGGGCAGCTTGAAGGTGATTCTGAGTTTGTGGAGGTATGGGAGGTGTTGGAGTCGTGTGCTAGCTCAGGATCAATGTTTGGAATGTGGTTGATGACTTTCTCTAAGGCCTAGTTGACTGATATGGAAGTTGGTGTGTCATATGCAATGTTTCTTGAACTTTAAGCAAGCAATGGTCACCTTGTGTTCTAGACAGGTAGAGGACCCCTAAACCTGCTGCAAAGCCTTGCCTTGATCAGTGCAATATGTCTCATAACTTTTGCCTCTGAGATTTCTTTGTACTTCAAAGATATGAGAACTTGACATAAAGCAATCTTTTCAAAAATGGCTAAAGTGCTTTTTCCATTTATGGCCTAATCTTGCATACAATGCTTGGATACATAAAATAAGTCTTTGGCACAATGAGTATGCATTAAATTATTGAGTGTTGGATGGTTTAAGGACCTGTAATCAAGTGGCATGCTGGTTTGAGAAATTTGCACAAGTTATGAACATGGAAATTGGCCTATTCAAAAGTGAGTTTTTGCCATATTGCAAAATTCGATTCTCTCAAGTTATGAGGTTGTTTGATGAGTTCTTTGACATTTTGGAAAGCTTGGAATGTGTACTACAATCCATCTTTGAAGTGAAAATTGAAATTCCAAGTGGAAGTGTATGGAAAATGGTCTTGAAGTTGGGTAGAAAACCTTGCCAAAATAGGTTAAAATTTCACTAAGTTAAGAATGGTTTAATACCCTTATTCCAAAAATTGTAACTTGAGATACAAGCCTCTTTTGGGAAAACTTTGTGAATAAAAGTTGTATATTATGCAACAAGCTACAACTTTCATGTTTTGACTTTTGCATGAATCCAAATGAATCTTGGTGAGAAAGTGGGGCAAAGTTGGGGAAAAATTAGGGTTTTCCATAACTTAGAAAAATTCTAAGTTATGAAAAATTCTTATTTCAAACCCTAATTTGCAATTTTTGATTTCTTGGTGAACAAGTTTCATGATTTGGCATGTTTTGATGAAAAATGAATCTTGACTCTTGATTTTGACCAAAAAGTCAAAGTTTGACTTTTCAGTATACAATCAAAATTGATCAATTGACTGGGACATTCAACTGTCAATCTTGTGTATTTGGGATCTTTTGAACTTGTTGAGCATGCCAAGATAATTCCATGGAGTCCTTGAGTCCATATGTGAGCTTGGTTTGCCATTGGCTAGGTCAAACAGTCAAAAATTGCCTTTGTGCAGTCAAAACCCTAAAAATGACCATTTTGCCCTTTTGATGATCTGATCAAATTTCTTGTGGAATTGTGATCCAAACTTGATAAAATGGTCCATGTGAGTTCATAATGTTGATGTGGGTCAAAAATCATGAGGTTTGACTGTCAATTGGCCACAGTTGACTTTTTCCCCAATACAGTTGATTTCTAGGTCAACTGTCCAATTGACTGGGCAAAATTTGGAATCAAGACTTGAAACTTGGTATGGATAAACTTGGGAGTCCAACATGAAGCATGAAAGTCATATTAGGCATTTTGGGTCAAAATATCTTTGTGCAAACACAAACCCTAATTTGGGTCAACTGTGCAAGGAGAAGTCTTGAGTAGAGGAAACCCTAACTTGGTCTTGAGCTTCAAGGGTCTTGTGATGAGAAAATGTTGAGGAAAATGGGAGGGTAAATTTTGGGGTACAACAGTTGCCCCTGTTCAATCTTCTTGAACCTGAAGAGTTAGATTGGCAAGTTTGCCTTTCGTGACTCGAGGGTAAAAGGAGATTGGACACTAGAGTGCCCGGAAATTTGCACTCGCATGTTGGAGTATCAGCAATGTGATGTCGGGAATGGGCTTACAGATGCCATTTGGAGAAATGGTGGATAGGGAGATGGGCTTATAGATGCCAACTGGAGATGTGACAGAACCTTGTCGGGAATGGGCTTATAGATGCCATTTGGAAGTGTTGATCGCATAAGAGATTCCTTAGCGAGAACTTGTGTATTTGAGAAAGACATATGTTTTCCTGGCTTGTTACAGGTGTTTGATCTTCAATCTCCTCATGAAGATATGCCCTGGCTAGATACAGGTGTCGAATCTACAATCGGTTACTCACAGATGTGCCCTGGCTGGATACAGGAATCGAATCCGGAAATAGTCGTCAACAGATATGCCCTGGCTGGATACAGGAATCGAATCTGGAAATCTTCAGACGTGCCCTGGCTAGATACAGGAATCGAGTCTGGAAACGTGGTCAACAGATATGCCTTGGCTGGATATAGGAGTCGAATCTGGAATTGTTGTAGTTGATAGATGTGTCCTGGCTGGATACAGGAATCGAATCTTCGAACTCTTCAGACGTGCCCTGGCTAGATACAGGAATCGAGTCTGGAAATGGATCACTCACAGATGTGCCCTGGCTAGATACAGGAATCGAATCTGGAGTTGTGACAGTTGAAGGTAGTTGTCTTTGAGATTGTCTTTTTCCCTGAAAAGGCAAAACATCAGTTGTATGCAATGTCATGATGCATGAAATGCATGATGTCATGAGATAGTGTTGTGTGCATTTTATCATGTATGTAAGCAAGATGTATGAAATATGAAGTGTTTATGAATGTATTTTCGTCTTAGGAAAATAAATCCTTGACGACCGGCCGGGGAATTGCTCTGTGGAAGAGATACTTTGCTGAAGTTTTGATGAGAAGCCTGCTGAGGACTTCAATGATGGATTCCGCTGGGGATAATGATGATAAACTCCGCTGGGGATAGGAAGAACTTTGCCGAGGGCGGTCTTCCGTGGCAGATAGATGAGGATAACCCAGTTATAAGCCCTTGTGAGGAATAACTTTGAATAAAGCTCGGGAGAGACGTCTGTATTCTGCAGGGAACAAGCTTCCAGAATCTACTGGGGATAAGCTTTAAGACCTACTGGGGAATAAGAATTCCACTTTCCTGGGGAAACTTTTGGAATTGTTACTGGGGTACTGATATTCTGCCGGGGAACCATCTTAGGTCAAGACTGCCGGGGACGCTTGCTAATGAATACCTATACTCCACTGGGGAAAGTTGCTATTTTCAGGATTGATGGGGAACCAACTCTGCTTGGGGAAAGTATTGCTGAATCTTGTTTTATTCTGCAGGGAGTTGAGATGATTTGGTCACATTCCTTAGTTAGAATCTACCTTGGTACCTTGGCGGACAAAACAACCAGACTGCATTAAACAACTCTATATTGCCCCTGTTTCTGATGTCACCTCTAATTAGTCTTTTGTTTCATATGCAAATATTTATGAATTGGTAATTTAATGTCAAATGCATATATCAAAAATGAACATTGGACGTTCTTCGCAAGATAAAACAGAAAAAGGAAAACAATGGTAATTTGTATGGAAAAGTGAATTTGCATTGATTTTGAATTTTGCCTGTGAATAGGCGTTTTTGTACAAGAGGCTGACATCCTAGTAAGAGAATGCCGCCGAATAACATAGAATTTACAATTTTGAAAAGGAAACAAAACAGCTATGTGAACAATCCCACTGGGTTCCAACTCTGCTATCGCCTTTATGTCTTCAAGCGGCTCATCACTTTGCTGCCTGGTTGAAGATGAAGCTGATTGGTCGATGCCGAAGTCTGAGCCAGATAGTTGATGTCGAATTCTGGATGCAAGGTGATCCAATGAGACATAGTGTTACGCTTTATCCCTAACTTTTGCCTGGACCGCCCTTTCGGGTTTTCAGTCCACCGGGATACCCATTTTTGCCCAAGCCGCCTTTTCAGGTTTTCGACTTGCCGGGTGTACATATTTTTTTTTATTTCATCCCTTATTTTTGCCCGAACCCTTTTGGTTCGCCGGGAAGCCCTTATTTTTGCCTAGGTATGTCAACCTAGCGGGTCTTTTATTCATGCGTAGTATCTTTTTACTATGTCTGCATTGGCGGGGTGAGGAAGGTCGTCACCATCCATGGTGGTTAAAATCAAGGCTCCTCCTGAGAACACATGTTTAACCACAAATGGCCCTTCGTATGTAGGGGTCCATTTGCCCCGGGGATCACTTTGAGGAAGGATGATGCGTTTGATTACCAGGTCCCCCACTTGATACTCTTGTGGTCTGACTTTCTTGTTAAATACCCTGATCATCCGTTTTTGATACGTCTGACCATGACAAATAACAGTGAGTCTTTTTTCCTCGATTAGGTTTAATTGATCAAGTCGAGTCTGGATCCAGTCATCTTCACTCAAGTCTGCATCCTTCATTATCCGGAGAGAGGGTATCTGGACTTCAATCGGCAAGACTGCCTCCATGCCATAGACCAATGAAAAAGGTGTTGCCCCGGTTGACGTCCTTGCTGAGGTACGGTACCCATGAAGAGAGAATGGTAACATCTCGTGCCAATCTTTATAGGTCACTGTCATCTTCTGCATAATCTTTTTGATATTCTTATTAGCCGCCTCTACAGCCCCATTCATCTTTGGCCGGTAAGGAGAAGAGTTATGGTGTTGTATCTTGAATTGTTCGCAGAGCTCAGTGATCATTTTGTTATTAAGATTGGTACCATTGTCCGTAATGATTCTTTCCGGGACGCCGTACCGACAGATCAGATTATGCCGGATGAAATGTGCCACGACGCTCTTGGTTACCGTGGCGTAGGAAGCTGCCTCAACCCACTTCGTGAAGTAATCGATTGCTACCAAGATGAAGCGATGCCCGTTGGTTTCCGTCGGTCGGATCTCCCCGATCATATCAATGCCCCACATTGCAAAAGGCCAAGGTGCCGTCAGGACGTTCAGAGGAACCGGAGGGATGTGCACCTTGTCAGCATAGATCTGGCATTTGTGACAAGTTCGAGAGTGTTGGTAACAATCGACTTCCATTGTGGACTAGAAATATCCTGCCCGAAGGATTTTCTTTGCCATGGTGTGTCCACTGGAATGTGTTCTGAATGTACCTTCATGCAGTTCTATCATGATCTTCTCTGCTTTGGCCTTATCCACACAACGTAGTAGAGTTGAATCATGATTCCGTTTGTAGAGAATGCCGTTACTGAGGAAGAATTTTGCAGCAAACCTTCTCATGAACTTCTTGTCATTGACAGATGCACCTTCAGGGTATTCCTGAGCTTCCAAGTACCTCTTCACCTCATGATACCAGGGTTTTTCAGTCACCTTTTCGGCCTCAAGATCGCAGCAGTATGCCGGTTCGTCCAACTTCCAGATAATGATCCGGGGAGCCTCATTGTCCCATTTAACTTTGAACATTGAAGACATTGTAGCTAGTGCGTCCGCTAGCTGATTCTCCTCTCTTGGGAAGTGCTCAAAAGTTATCTCGTCAAAGTGGGGAAGCAAAGTCAACACATACTCCTTGTAAGGAATACGATTCGGGTGTTTCGTATCCCACTCGCCTTTGATCTGATTGATCACGAGAGCAGAATCTCCGAAGACACTCAGAAATTTGATCCTTAAGTCGATTGCAGCTTGTAGACCCATGATACATGCCTCATATTCTGCCATGTTGTTGGTGCAGTTGAAACATAATCGGGCGGTGAGTGGAGTATGAGTTCCTTTGGGAGATATGATTACAGCGCCGACGCCGTTACCCAAAGTGTTAGAGGCTCCGTCAAAATGCATAGACCATCGGGATCCTTCCTCAGGTCCTTCATCCGGTCCAGGCACTTCACAATCAGTTACCACCATGATGTCTTCGTCCGGGAAATCAAAGTTCAATGATTGGTAATCGTCCACAGGTTGGTGTGCCAAATGGTCTGCCAATACACTTCCTTTAATTGCTTTCTGAGTTGTATACTGGATATCATATTCAGTCAAGATCATTTGCCATCTCGCTATTCTTCTAGACAGAGCAGGCTTTTCAAATATGTACTTGATGGGATCCATCTTTGAAATCAACAAAGTAGTGTGAGTCAACATATACTGTCTCAACCGGCGAGCAGCCCATACCAGAGCGCAACAAGTTTTCTCAAGCAGTGAGTAACGAGACTCACAGTCGGTAAACTTTTTGCTCAGGTAATAAATAGCGTGCTCTTTTCGGCCAGACTCGTCATGCTGCCCCAGCACACACCCCATTGAATTGTCAAGTACTATTAAGTATAGTATCAGAGGTCTTCCTTCCACTGGTGGCATAAGAATGGGTGGCTCTTGGAGATATTCCTTTATCTTTTCAAAGGCAGCCTGACATTCATCGTTCCAGCGTACTACTTGATCTTTCTTCAGTAACTTGAAGATTGGCTCACAAGTAGCAGTCAGATGTGAGATGAAACGGGCGATGTAATTCAGTCATCCCAGAAAGCCTCTGACTTCTTTTTCTGTCTTTGGAGTTGGCATCTCTTGTATGGCTTTTACCTTGGCAGGGTCCACCTGGATACCTTTATCGCTTACAATGAAACCTAGCAATTTTCCGGACCTCACCCCAAAGGTGCATTTGTTGGGATTCAACCTCAGCTTGTATAACTTCAAACGGTCAAACAACTTCCGCAGATGATCAAGGTGCTCCTCCTCAGTTTGGGACCTTGCAATCATGTCATCAACATATACTTCAATCTCATGATGGATCATATCATGAAATAAAGCAACCATGGCACGTTGGTAAGTTGCCCCAGCATTTTTTAACCCGAACGACATGACCTTGTAGCAGAAGGTGCCCCACTGAGTCACAAAGGTAGTCTTCTCCATATCTTCCGGAGCCATCTTGATCTGATTGTACCCTGAAAAACCATCCATGAAGGAGAACACCTTGTGTTGAGCAGTATTGTCGACAAGAACGTCGATGTGAGGTAGAGGGAAATCATCTTTGGGACTGGCCCTGTTCAAATCCATGTAGTCGACACACATCCTGACTTTTCCGTCCTTCTTTGGCACTGGCACTACGTTGGCAACCCACTGAGGGTAAGAAGTTACTGCTAGAAACCCGACATTGAATTGTTTCATAACCTCAGCCTTGATCTTTTCGGACATCTCTGGGCGCATACGGCGGACCTTTTGCTTTACCGGAGGGCAGTCTTCCTTGGTTGGCAGGTGATGAACTACAATGTCGGCATCCAAACCAGGCATGTCCTCGTAGGACCAAGCAAAAATCTCCATGTAATCATGTAGCATCTGGATCAATCGTTGCTTCACGCTGAGCTCTAGATTGGCACCAATCTTGACCTCTTTTCTATCTGTCTCCGTACCCAGGTTAACTGTTTCCACCGGCTCTTCATGTGGTTGAATAGCCCTCTCTTCTTGAAGTAGCAGTCTTGCAAGTTCACCAGGCACTTCGCAATCATCTTCACCTTCGTCCTCGGCCAAGTTGATCGGATTCTCGAAGTCATAACTGGTGGTAGCAGAGCTGTTACCAGTGAGATCCAGAGTGGATTGAAACCTGTATAAGTGAGTGTGTGTGTAAATATAGCTGTTTTGCAATATATAATACAGAAAGAAAAAAGAGCACAAGATTTGAAATGCAACAAACGTCCAATTTTTTGATTGATGATATATGGAAATGTCATACAAAAAGCCCTCACAAATGGAGCTACGATGCCCCGGGTAGGACACCGAGCCAACAAAGTTTTAACATATTGTTTGTTACAAATTGAAAATCAAAAGAGTTAATTACTGCGTGACAAATGTGATAGGTGTAAAATCTTTTGCCGTCCAGTTGCTTGGTCCGTTGCTGGTGGTTGGATAGATCCAACTGTCAAACTCTTCTTCCTCTACATCCTCCTCGATAGCATTCACCCTTGGACTGGTGATAAACACTGGAGCCTTTCTGATCTTTTCCTTGCGCACAGCCTTCTGAGCCTCTGCAGTAAAGCCCAGCCCAAACTTGTCGTTCTTTTGAGTGAAGTCAGGAAGCTGACCCCAGTTTGCACATTTGCCTTTCTCGATTACAGCCCGGGCATCCTTCAAGGATGCCATCTTCAACGGAAAGTCTTCTTCAACCACTGCTTCAGCCGATGCGAAAATTGGAGGTACCTCCTCAAAATGTTGAAAGGGGGTTTCAATAAACTCCCCGTCCATCTCGATATACCGGAATGAATTCAAATGACTTACCATGTATTCCTCCTCACCCTGCACAGTAACAATCTTCCCTTTGACAGGGTATTTGAGCTTCTGGTGTAGAGTGGATGTTACTGCCCCAGCCTTGTGAATCCAGGGTCGACCCAACAAGCAGGAGTAAGATGTTCGAATATCCATTACATAGAACGTTGAGTTGAAAACCTGGGAACCCATACGAATAGGGATGTCTACTTCACCGTGCACCATCCTCTTAGAACCTTCGAAGGCTCTAACAATGATGTTACTAGGCTTCAATTCCAGACCCTCACAATCCAAGCGATCCAATGCCTTCTTGGGCAAGACATTCAGGGACGAACCGGTATCCACCAACACGTGTGCGAGAGTAGTGCCCCTGCACTCTATAGAGACGTGCAGGGCATCATTGTGATTTTTCCCTTTGGCGGTAAGATCAGCATCTGAGAACCCCAAACCATTGTCAGCTGTCAAATTGGCCACACAGTCAGTGAATTGATCTACGGAGGTCTCTTGCGGCACATGGGCCGTTTTCAGAAATGAAATCAGGGTTTTTGCATGGGCCTCTGAGCATAGCAGCAATGATAGCATAGAGATTTTGGAGGGGGTATGCCCCAACTGTTCAACAACATTGAAGTCACTCTTTTTAATGATTTTAAGGATTTCCTCCATTTCTTGTTGGGAGGCTTCAACAACAGTCTTTTTTGGTGCCTCCGTCCTGGCAGGCAAATCGTTAGAAACTTCTTTGCTCCGAGTATCAGAGGACTTGGCGGCAGTAGTAGACACAGGAACTTGAATTGGAACATGCACACTTGCGGGTATGATGGTAAGAGGTTTCCGGATAACTGGCGGTGCAATGTCAGGCGAGAAGAGCCTGCCACTGCGGGTAATCTTGGCGGGACCAGTGATGTTACTGATACTGGTATTGGTGTTGAACTCTTGCTTCACCCCAAGCACATACACGTCGGCCCCATAATGCCATGGGACCGCTTTATCAGACTCATAGGGGAGAGGCCCCAGAATAGTAATAGTAATGGGTGCAACAGACATAATTTGGACTGGCTTCCTCGGGGGAGCTTTGGCAGGATTATAAATTGTGACAACAGATACTTCTTCAGCGGAAACAAATGGAACAACAGTTTTCTTGAACAGAATTTCTTTGCTATCCATCAGGCCTTGGATGCCTGATTTCAGCAGCGGACAACCAGTAGGGATAACAGAACACAGGAGGCAACCCTTGCTACAACCCGAAAATAAACCGGCTAGTAGTAAGTTCCTCTTAACAGTCAAAAGAGGGGTAGCAACATCATTCACCGAAACAGCATACAAATCTTCCTCAATGGCATTTACTCTATGCTGGGGCATAGGAGCAGTTACAACATTTGGCCTCTCAGGCGCTTCAAACTGAATTTCCTTTGCATCGATAAGGTCTTGCACTTTATTTCTCAGGGCCCAGCAATCATCAGTAGTGTGCCCGGGGCTATCGGAATGATAAGCACAACGGGCATTTGGGTTATACTTAGGAGATGCAGTATTCACGACCTTCGGCGCTTCTTTGATGGTAACCAAGTTGGTTGATAGCAGTTGTGGTAAAATTTGTGACAAGGTCATACTCAACCGAGTATACTGTCTCTTGGGCCTTTCACCTCTTTGTTGATTGTACTGCTGAGGAGCAGCAACAGGTTTTGAAATGACCAAAGCATTGACGGCTTGGCGACTTTCTGGATTGACTTGTCTTCTAGGACCATAGACGGCACTTGCCTCTTTCTTAAAAGGCCTCTTCTCAGTACTTGCAGCAACACCCTTCTGAATCTTTCCTGACTTGATGCCAGCTTCTATTCTTTCGCCCGTTAAGATCAAATCGGTAAACCCCGCGGAAGAGTTACCAATCAGATGATTGAAAAATGGCCCAGATAGGGTCCCTAGAAACATATCAACAAGCTCACGGTCGGTTAAAGGAGGTTGCACCCTGCCAGCCAAATCCCTCCATTTTTGTGCATATTCTTTGAATCCTTCGCCTGTTCCCAATGACATACCCTAAAGTTGGGTACGAGTAGGGGCAAGGTCAGAATTGTATTGGTATTGTTTGTAAAAAGCGGTGGCCAAGTCTTCCCAATTTCGGACGCTGGTTCCTTCTAGCTGATAAAACCACTCCAATTGAGCCCCAGAAAGGCTGTCTTGAAAGAAATGAATCCAAAGGTTTTTATCTGCCGTATAGGGTTGGATCTTTCTCACGTAGGACCTGAGATGCATTTTTGGACAGGACGGTCCATCATACCTTACAAACACTGGCACTTTGAATTTTGGGGGAATCACAATCCCGGCAACCAAACCCAAGTCTTCAAAATCCAAACCCGGTACTCTTTGTAGTTCCATGGCGGCCAACCTGTCTTCTAGCCCTTTGTATTTATCATCAACTGGAGGGTATTGTTGATCAGAATAGTCTTCATCCTCTTCGACCTCCTCTTCTTCTGCATCGGATTCGGAAGGTACCGCAACCCCACCTCCTTTGCTGGTTCCTTCATCAGAAATAGGAGGAATTTCAAGCACTCTCCAAGCTTCTCCATCAAATCTTCTCCCCAAAGTAGCCACCCCGAGTCTCTTTTTCTTCTTTTTCACTGGGTCTTTGTTCCCTAATTGGGTCTTGATATCCTCTTGACCCTTAGCCAAGGTCATCAGGAGTTGCTGGAACTGTGCATTTTGAGCTTGTAGGTCTTTGACTGTTTGCTCGAGATCCATCCTACTGAAATAAACAGCAGACAGATAAGGAAATCGGGAATGAGACCTGCTTATGCACATGATGAATGGTATGCTTATGTATGCAATTCATTCAAGGATTTAGAACATTCAAAATTGTTGTAGACAAAGAAGAACGCACGTCATATTAATAAGAAGAAATTTGTTAGTACATAAATGCCCCATGGGCCAAATATTACAAAAACTTCTCAAGGCAAAAAGACATTGCGCATCCTCTTTGGTGCGATGTAGGTGTTGAGAGCCTCTTGCTCATGGAGTCGGCGGGTAAGCTCTAAAACCTTCTTCTCACTGGCGTAGAAGCTAGCTTCAAAAGTATTCCGCTCCTCCTTGAGCTGAATCCAACTTTTCTACATCTCCTCCCACGATGTAGGCATGTCAGGATGTAGGACGGTGTAGGGAACCTCTCCTTCCTTAACAGGCTCTTTAATTACAGGGAGAACATGAGGATAAGGCATCATCAGACTTTGGGCTCGGGCTCGTACCCACTTGAGATAAGGCTCAAGAGGGATGGAGTTCTTGTGTCCCAGAGTCTTGCTATCAACCTTGTTGAGTTTTCCCCAAGCTCTGATGAATCTTTGGCGAAGTCCTTGCGCATCGTTGTTGAAGTCAAAAACTAGGTCAGGAATCAACATGTCATGAGGGCCATCCCTCCGTGCATATCCAAATTGCCTCAAAGCTAGGCAAGGGTTGTAGGTGATACCTCCTCTGATTCCAAGTAAAGGAACATTAGGAAACTCTCCACAACGATCAACGATGATGACATTTTCTCTGGACCGAGAACACCAATGTACATCAGAGTGAGTAAGAGTCATCAACCGTTGGGACCACCTTGAGCCTTGGTCATTCTTCAAGACAGATTGTGGAAGGTGCGAAATAAACCACCTTGCAAGGAGAGGAGTACAGCACATGAGAACACCCCTCTTTCTCATTGTTCGTGTGTAAAACGAGTGAAGAATGTCCCCAAGCAATGTTGGTATTGGATTTCTGGTCAAGAAGATTTTGACGGCGTTGACATCTACCAATTGGTCAGGATTTGGGAACAAGACCAACCCATAGATAAGGAGTGCCACAGTCTCTTCAAAGGCTTGTAGGTCCAATGAATTCCAACATTCTTGTGCCTTCTCAAACAATAATTTTGCTAAGAATCCTTTGACGCCGCTTCTGGTTTCCCAATGCCCCTTGATGTCGGATGGTTGTAGATGTAATGCTCGAGCAACATCTTCCGGCTTTGGTTCCTTTTCCGTACCGTTGAAGGGTAGTTGATTAAGGATAGGGATTCTTAGGAGTTGAGAAAACTCCTCCAAAGTGGGCACCAACTGGTAATCAGGGAAGGTGAAACAGTGGTGAAAAGGGTCAAAGAACTGGAATAGCACTTTCATCATGTCTTCTTCAATGTTGGTGTTGACTAGGCTGAGCAGTCTACCAAGTCTTTCACTGAAGGATGAGTTTTCCGGAATTCTTGAGGCGAGCTCTTTGAGTTGAGGAGAGACTCTCACCAGGTTGACTTGAATGGTGTTTCTGCGAGGAATTTCCATGACCTAAAAAACAAGAACAAAGATGAAGATCCAAACCCTTGAAATGGTTAGTGAATGCATATGATGCTTCATGATGTTTATGATGTATGCACAAAACATATGTACAAGCAAATCACACCAAACCCTAGTTTCAGGCTTGCATGGGGTTTCATAGGTAAGTACCCTCTTGAGTGTAGTTGGCTTAAAAAACCTGTCCTATAAATAGTAACCGGGTTCTAAGGAGCTCAATATCACGGGATTGTTTTCATTGTTCATTGTTTTGGTTTAGCCACTTAACTAGCGACCAAAATATTCTGAGAAAACAACCCTCAATGAGTGTAGTATCGAGTATCTACCAACTTCGGACTGCACCAAAGCCGGTCATCTCACTACCCCTAATAAAAGGCCAAGATGGTCAAGTAAGGTTCTAGGTCATTAGTGCTTAGTGACATCACTCAGCGGCCCCGTACTCTCCTTGATTGAACTCAAGGGTTACCGGTACTCACAAATATGTCGCACTAATATAGTTATTGCTTCAACCGTGTCGGTATACCCCACATAGTTTCCACAACGTATTGCTATCTATGAATGTTTCCCAAAATTCGGGTGTAGGATTGCAAACCCAAACAATAGAGCCAAGATGTAAAGCAATCAAGACAAACAATTAATCATGCAAGAGGGTGATCTAAGCCCTAAGGTTACTCCACTTTTAAATTTATTCCCCAACAGAGTCGCCAGTTCTGTGATACGGTGGGAGAACTTACTATGGTTTTGCGTTTGTTTTCGCAAATGTTTCGGTTGAGCAAGAGTCGCCACCGACTTTTTATTTTATCCTAAGGAAAGGTTAAAAAGCACAGCAAAAACCTTTGAGATGTTTTCTTGGGTTCGGGGAGTAGATTATAGAAAGGGAAGGTATTAGCACCCTTTCTATCCATGGTTATCCATGGGCTCTTAGTTACTTGCTTAGATCAACTTGCCTTAATTTTCAATTGTTTGAAATGGTGCTTGTGTGTGTGTGTGGGTTTGAAAATTGTTTTGAAAAGAGGCCAATATGGTGGCAACCTTTGTAATGATCCATGTTGGGATGTATACAAAGGTGTATGTCTTTAAAAGGTTTTCATTTGTTTTTGAAAGTTTATTTTTGAAGGTGTTGTGAAGTGTGGTTTTAGAAAATAGGCAAGTGTTTTGTTTTTGCAAGTTTGATTCAAGTAACTAAGAGATTATCTACTCCTAAATTTATCAAAGATTATTGCTATGTTTTAACCCTTTTGACAAGTTTGTTCCACCATTGTATTTGGTGGACAATCTCATGTTAGGATGTGAAAGGGACGGGCGCGGGTCATCGTTTAGACCAATATTGCAATAGTGTTAAGTGTCTTTGGGCAATTTTTCTTTGAAAGGGGCTTGATCATTTTAGGCAACTTTTCGAAAGCGTCATCGAGGGACTATGACCATTTGATTGTTTGTTTTACCCAAAGAAACCTAACATGCAATATGGCCCATTTATTTGAAGGCAACAAGTGGAATACCCTAGGGGTGCAAGTGTGATATGTGTTATCCATTTTCATGCTTTGATTATTTTGAAATTAGGTCAAACTATTTTGTTCTTTTTATTTGCATACAAACCCTAATTCTAGCATGGTATATTTAGAAAGCGTTAAAGTGAGAAAAGTAAAGTTCTAAACTATTACAACACAATATGGGAAGGGGGATACAAATGTTTAAATGGGGGATATTTAGACAAGGAAATTAAACCTAACTATTACATCAATTTTGGAATATTTACAAGATAATTAATTGCATAAATTAAATGGAAGATAAAATAAAGATGCAAAATGCAAAAAGGGTTTTTATATGTATGAAAAAAGTATTGTTTATGTCAAATAAATAAAATAAAAAAAAGTATTATTTTTTTGGAGTTTTTTATGTTTAGGGCAAAACCCTAATTTCATTAAATAAAAATGTATTATTCATTTATTATGTACAAAATATTTATTTATTACAAAAAATAAAATAAAAATGAAGTATATTTGTGAAAAGGTATTTTTTATATTAAATATTAAAAAAAAATAAAATTAAAGTGTGTATATTTTGTATTTTAGCCTAAATATCCTAATAAATATATATATATATATATATATATATATATATATATATATATATATATATATATATATATATATATATATATATATATATATATATATATATATATATATATATATATATATATATATATATATATATATATATATATATATATATATATATATATATATATATATATATATATATATATATATATATATATATATATATATATATATATATATATATATATATATATATATATATATATATATATATATATATATATATATATATATATATATATATATATATATATATATATATATATATATATATATATATATATATATATATATATATATATATATATATATATATATATATATATATATATATATATATATATATATATATATATATATATATATATATATATATATATATATATATGTATTATTTTCTAAATATGTATTATATATACAAAAATAATAATATTTAATATTTATAAAAAAAGGTATTTTTTATATGAAATATTTTCAGAAGATAAAACAAAATAAAAATGAAAATAAAAATGCTTTTGCATATTTTTAGTATTCTTTAATAAAATGTATCTTTTTATTTACTTATGTATAAAACTAAACTAAACAAACAAATACCTAATAAAATCAAAAATGGTGAGAAAAATATTTTTTATATTTTTAATATCATGAGAAAAAATAAATAAGTCAATCCAAAAAAGAAAAAGTCAAAAAGTCAAAGAAATAAGCAAAATGGGTTCAGGGGGTGCAGAATTAAAAATATGGTGCAAAAAGAAATATCAAACAGGCCCAGCCCAGAACCAAGTCATCTTCAACCTCAGAACACCTTTGTTCAAGCCAAACACGCGTTTTCTATCTCCAAATTCCTGGACTTTTAAGCATAACTTTCAACATGAAAAGTGTAGAGCATGAGAAGACGAATCCAGGGATATAAAAAACTTGACTTAACTCTCTAAGATGAGGGAGAATTTCTTCTCCCCCAATTCCTGACCTAGTTTTTCATCAATGTTCAGACCTTAAATTCTTGCAGCACACATAATATAAATGAAATCTAATTACATGGGAATGTTCAGGGCTATGAATGTGACATATTCTCTTCACAAACCTAAAGCTAACAATGCCTAATAAGAGAGATACGAGTTCATGAACTCACCTGTTCAGTTGAAGTTGTATCTGGCAATGGAGAAGCTTTCAGTGCAAGATGATGATTGGTATAGCTTCCTTGAGGTCCAGGGATGCTATTCCAAGCTTTACTTTGTCTTGAAACTTCTTGAATCGTGCTAGAGAACTTCAACTGCAAAACAAGAAAATAAAAATGGTGGAACTGGTTAGAGGAATTACAGGTCGTGTTTTAGGTTTTGGTTAGCTTGTATTGATGGTAGGGAATGTGTTTGATGAGCTTTTAGCAAGAAAGCATGAAAGGGATGAGAGTTGGAACTCAATCTGCAGAGGTTGCTCTGTTTGGGCAGCTTGAAGGTGATTCTGAGTTTGTGGAGGTATGAGAGGTGTTGGAGTCGTGTGCTAGCTCAGGATCAATGTTTGGAATGTGGTTGATAACTTTCTCTAAGGCCTAGTTGACTGATATGGAAGTTGGTGTGTCATATGCAATGTTTCTTGAACTTTAAGCAAGCAATGGTCACCTTGTGTTCTAGACAGGTAGAGGACCCCTAAACCTGCTGCAAAGCCTTGCCTTGATCAGTGCAATATGTCTCATAACTTGTGCCTCTGAGATTTCTTTGTACTTCAAAGATATGAGAACTTGACATAAAGCAATCTTTTCAAAAATGGCTAAAGTGCTTTTTCCATTTATGGCCTAATCTTGCATACAATGCTTGGATACATAAAATAAGGCTTTGGCACAATGAGTACGCATTAAATTATTGAGTGTTGGATGGTTTAAGGACCTGTAATCAAGTGGCATGCTGGTTTGAGAAATTTTCACAAGTTATGAACATGGAAATTGGCCTATTCAAAAGTGAGTTTTTGCCATATTGCAAAATTCGATTCTCTCAAGTTATGAGGTTGTTTGATGAGTTCTTGGACATTTTGGAAAGCTTGGAATGTGTAATACAATCCATCTTTAAAGTGAAAATTGAAATTCAAAGTGGAAGTGTATGGAAAATGGTCTTGAAGTTGGGTAGAAAACCTTGCCAAAATAGGTTAAAATTTCACTAAGTTAAGAATGGTTTAATACCCTTATTCCAAAAATTGTAACTTGAGATACAAGCCTCTTTTGGGAAAACTTTGTGAATCAAAGTTGTAGATTATGCAACAAGCTACAACTTTCATGTTTTGACTTTTGCTTGAATCCAAATGAATCTTGGTGAGAAAGTGGGGCAAAGTTGGGAAAAAATTAGGGTTTTCCATAACTTAGAAAAATTCTAAGTTATGAAAAATTCTTATTTCAAACCCTAATTTGCAATTTTTGATTTCTTGGTGAACAAGTTTCATGATTTGGCATGTTTTGATGAAAAATGAATCTTGACTCTTGATTTTGATCAAAAAGTCAAAGTTTGACTTTTCAGTATACAATCAAAATTGATCAATTGACTGGGAAATTCAACTGTCAATCTTGTGTATTTGGGATCTTTTGAACTTGTTGAGCATGACAAGATAATTCCATGGAGTCCTTGAGTCCATATGTGATCTTGGTTTGCCATTGGCTAGGTCAAACAGTCAAAAATTGCCTTTGTGCAGTCAAAACCCTAAAAATGACCATTTTGCCTTTTTGATGATCTGATCAAATTTCTTGTGGAATTGTGATCCAAACTTGATCAAATGGTCCATGTGAGTTCATAATGTTGATGTGGGTCAAAAATCATGAGGTTTGACTGTCAATTGGCCACAATTGACTTTTTCCCCAATACAGTTGATTTCTAGGTCAACTGTCCAATTGACTTGGCAAAATTTGGAATCAAGACTTGAAACTTGGTATGGATAAACTTGGGAGTCCAACATGAAGCATGAAAGTCATCTTAAGCATTTTGGGTCAAAATATATTTGTGCAAACACAAACCCTAATTTGGGTCAACTGTGCAAGGAGAACTCTTGAGTAAAGGAAACCCTAACTTGGTCTTGAGCTTCAAGGGTCTTGTGATGAGAAAATGTTGAGGAAAATGGGAGGGCAAATTTTGGGGTACAACACATACCAAGCCCTAGGGGCTTGCTTGAGACAGTATAAATCATGTTTAAGTTTATAAACATGTTTAGGAAACTCGTAATTTTCAAATCTAGGAGTTTGAGATACATATACTTCTTCATTAAAATAACCATTTAGGAATGCACTCTTAACATACATTTGAAATAGCTTAAAGTTTTGTGAGCATGCATAAGCTAATAACAAGCGTATAGCCTTGAGTCAGGCAACCGGAGCATAAGTTTCCTCATAGTCGATGCCTTCCTCTTGGTTATACCCTAGAGTAACAAGACGCGCCTTGTTGCAAATTATGATTCCGTTTTCGTCAAGTTTGTTCCTAAAAACCCATTTAGTACCAATTATTCGATGGTCTCGCGGAGGGGGGACAAGGTCCCAAACCTCATTTCTCTTGAATTAGTTTAATTCTTCTTGCATTGCCAAAAACCAATGTTCATCGAATAAAGCTTCTTTA
Organism: Vicia faba; assembly: GCA_948472305.1. Lineage (NCBI taxonomy): Eukaryota > Viridiplantae > Streptophyta > Magnoliopsida > Fabales > Fabaceae > Vicia > Vicia faba. The sequence goes on along the minus strand of OX451737.1, from coordinate 823,804,503 downwards.
GGGTTTTTAGGCTCAATTTTAGAGACGAATGCGAAATGATAACATAAGTTACTTATCTTAGACCGTTTAGTTACTCCCTTTGATATGTCTCCAAGAATGTTGTCAATCGGATGATCCTTGGTTTCTTTCCACTCCAAAGGAGGATTTATTTCATTTGTTGGTTAAGTGTCTTCTTCTTCTTTGCTAGACACGTAATCCATCTCCCCTTTTTCTTTCTCAAGTATGGACTCATTACTCTTTTCATCTTGATCATTGAGTATCCTTTCTGAAGAAGCACCTGCACCATTAAAAGAAATACCCTTTTCGACCATTTTTGGATATGATTCATCAAAGGAAACATGCACAGATTCTTCCATAATTTGTAACCTTTTATTAAATACCCTATATGCTTTGCAAGATTGAGAGTATCCGAGAAAGATACCTTCATTGGCTTTTGAGTCAAATTTGCCAAGATTTTCTTTACTATTATTTAATACAAAACATTTACAACCAAAGACATGGAGATGAGAAATATTTGGTTTTCTACCTTTCAAAAGTTCATACGGTGTTTTGTTGAGCATAGGACGTATCAAGATCCTATTTAGCACATAGCAAGCCGTATTGATGGCATCGGCCCAAAAGTATTTTGGAAGACCATGTTCATTGATCGTAGTTCTCCCAAGTTCTTCTAGAACATGATTTTTACGCTCAACAACTCCATTTTGTTGAGGTGTTCTAGGAGAAGAAAAATTATGATCAATGCCATTTCTTTCATAATATTCATCAAAAAAGTGATTTTCGAATTCGCCTCCATGGTCACTTCGGATGGTAACAATTTTTGTATTCAACTTGTTTTGAGATAATTTGGCAAATTTTTCAAAAGCATAGAAAGTCTCACTTTTGTTTTCTAAGAATATCGTCCAACAAAATTTAGAGTAGTCATCAACTATAACGAAGCCATAATAATTTCCACCTAGAGTTTTAACTCTAGATGGTCCAAATAGGTCCATATGGAGGAGGTCAAGTGGTTTCGTTGTAGAGATGACATTTTTAGATTTAAAAGAGACTCGTGTTTGTTTACCCATTTGACAAGCATCACATAGATGATCTTTTGAATATTTGATTTTGGGTAAGCCAATCACAAGATCTTTAGATATGATTTTATTTAGCAAATCAAAGTTAACATGTGCTAATCGCCTATGCCAAAGCCATGAATCTTCACTCATGGTGACTAAGCATTTAGCACCTGTTAGGGACACATCATTCAAGTCAAGCATATATACATTGTTTACCCTCAAGCCCTTAAACACATAATCTTTCTTATCGTTATGTTCGATTATGCATTCATCCTTTAGAAAAGAAATTTTATAACCTTTGTCGCATAATTGACTAATGCTAATAAGATTTTGTTTAAGGCCTTCAACTAATAGGACATCTGAGATAATGGTGGATGAGGGATTACCTACACTACCTTTACCGAGTATTTCTCCCTTGTTGTTATCACCATAAGTAACAAAACCTTTCTTCTTTGCCACAAAGTCAAAGAATAGCGAAATGTCACCTGTCATGTGTCTTGAGCAACCACTATCGAGAAACCATCTTCTCTCGAGAGGGTCAAGACATTCCACATTATTTTTCTTATGATGATGAGCCATGAGACAAAGGTTGACCGTTTCTTCTTCATCACTTGAGAAACCTTTACTTGAGGAATCACTATCACTCTCCCAAGCAATGTATGCTCTTCTAGCTTTGGTTGGTTTCTTTTGATTTTTGGCCTTGGCTTTGTCTTTCTTCAAATAGGGGCAATCCGACTTGTAATGACCGGGTTTGCCACAATGGTAGCATGATCCTCGAGACTTAGGCTTCTTACTTTCATCTTGCTTGCTTGGATGAGAGTGGTGTCTATAATTGATGAGATTCTTGTCCGAATGCTGAATTTCGTTTTTCCAGAGAAATCTATTGTATTTTCTTACGAACAAACCCATATCCTCATCCGGACTCTCATCGTCATCACTTGATTCACTTTCACACGAAATTGAGGTGGATGACTTGGAGCTTGAAGCCTTTAGTGTTATAGACTTCTTTTCCAAGTCCCTTTACTTTTCCTTCTTTTCTTTCTTTTCATGCTTTCCAAGGCTCATAAGCTCTTGCTCATGTTCTTGAAGCTTACCCCATAGTGTTGTGAGATCCAAAGTATTTAGATCACTGGCTTCCTTAATTGTCGTAACTTTAGGTTGACATTCCCTACTAAGACATCTCAAAATTTTGTTAGTAGCAACAGAATTGGCAATTACATGACCAAGTGTATGCAAGCGATTCATTATATGAGAAAATCTCTTTTGCATGTCGGCGATGGTTTCACCTTTCTCCATGCGAAAGAGATCAAACTCTTGCATCAAAGTATTGATTCTAGCCAATTTTACACCGTTTGTGCCCTCATGGGTGACTTGCAAAGCGTCCCACATTTCATTATTTGTAGCACAATGTGAGACCCGAAAATACTCATCAACTCCTAGAGCTGCTATGAGCATGTTTCGTGCTTTCCACTCATAGGCATAATTTTTCTCATCTTTTTCATCCCATTGTGCTTCCGGTTTAGGAACGGTTATCCCGACAGCATTTTGCATAGTTATTGCAACTGGCCCATCTTGGATAACCTTCCATATTTTCCTATCAACAGATGTGATATGGACACACATACAATCTTTCCAATAGGTATAATTTTCACCTGTGAAAACGGGTGCTCTATTATACGCCCCTTTTAGATCATAATCCATTTCTAAAAGTTGTATGTGAAGCACTGGATAAACCAGTGCTCTGATACCACTTGTTAGACGATGTGACGAATCTAGAAGGGGGAGGCTGAATAAATCCCTTTAAAAATTTTGTGTGTTTTGTAAAATTGTTTTTATCAGAGAGCGACAAACCTGAATCTGATCGTCTAAACTTTATGTATTGGAAATATCGGATATGCGAACCAACATGATGAAAATGAGGAGAATAGAATCACAATTAAAAATTAAATTGATGAATCGCTTTAGCAAGTTTAACAAGGTGTAAGTTATTACCAATTAATTGCAAAGAAGATAAAGCAAATTTGTGAGTTGTAAATTCACCAAACACTGGGTGTACGTACTACACAAGGTTTGGTTATACTCAAATTGTAGTGATTATAGCGATTCGAATGAATGCTATATGAGTTTTAAATTTTAGTTTATCACTACAATTATTTTGTATGAATAAGAAAATTGATAACTCACAAATTTAAGCAAATAGAAATCAACTGCAGAAAACTAAATTGGACACGGTATTTGTTAAGGCAGTTCACCCTGTCGTCCTCGCGTGGGCTACTCTGCCCCTAATTCTAGAATCTAGAATTAGGATATACAATTAATTTTGCAAAGTTTGCAAGAGAAGATACAATCACCACAATTAAAAATCACTTGATGAATCTTATATGTTGCACTCCTCTTCTCTTGATTCCAGATGAACCAAGTATGCCAAATCTTGAACAAAAAACTCCTTCTACCTTGAATGATTTTGTACTCAAGAAAATTTGGCACCAAATCCTTCTTCACAATCCTCCAGTTACCGCTACCCGATTGAACACTCCATGGTTTTCCAATCCCTTAGCTCGGCTGAATTTAATGAAGGAAAGATTTGTGATAAAAAACCCCAATTTTGGAGGACAAAACCCCAATGGTTTTATTAAAAAAAAAACACAAAGATCTCTACCCAAATCTGAAATTGCACTTTCAATTCGAACGTTATCAACACAATCCCAAGAACTTGATCAACAAAAATGATTGTGTGTAGTTGTTGATAATTGATGAGAGGTTGAAGATAAAGAGAACTCTTGTGTATATCTTTTGCTTTTTCCCGTTCTATGTAAAACAGAGGCCAAAATAATATTTATAAGTCATTCCCATGATGTAACAACATAGCAGAAAAATGAGACAATTTAGTGATGCGTCGACTCATGCAGGGTATACAGAAGGCGTGCGCCTTCCCGAGCGAGAGAGATATTAAAATTCCTCCAGTTATGTGCAGACTCATTGTTTTGATGCGTCGGCTCATGTTTTCCCAGATCTATGCGTCGACGCATAGAGAAGGCGTGCGCCTTCCCGAGCGAGAGAGGTTAAAAATTCCTCCAGTCATGCGCCAACTCATTCCCTGATGCACCGACTTATGTTCTCCCAGAACCATGTGTCGATGCATATAGGAGGCGTGCGCCTTCCCGGACGTTTCCAAGCAAAAATCTTCTTCTCATGAGCCGACCTAAGGATCCATGAGCCGTCTCATGCAGTCTGTTTTGAGATAAATGCTTGTTTTTGATGTTTCTAACTTGCACCTGTTTGAAGCAAGACATATTTGCACAGATAGGTTTTTGACAATCATTAAAACTAAGTTCTTTCACTTTTGCCTTCACAGTATTTTCTCATAAGATCTCTTTTGGTTCAAGACTGCACTAGGGTTGATTAGCTCAAGACACCCCCTCAAGCTATGATGACTGGAAATTAGGGTTTGAGATTGCACAAGGATAATTGAACTTTTAATGCCTTATATTACTTTCATGGATCATTATGGACCCTCAAGATTGCTCATGTCAAGTTTCAAGTCGTGGATCACATTTTGCTCAGTCAATTGATCAGTTGACCTAAAAATCAACTGTATTGGGGAAAAGTCAACTATGGCCAATTTACAGTAAATCTTCATAATTTTTTATCCATATCATCATTGTGAACTAAAATATGTCATTTGATTAAGTTTGGACCATAATTCCTCAAGAAATTTGATCAGATCATCAAAAGGGCAGAATGGTCAAAATTAGGGTTTTGACTAAGAAAGGGCAATTTCTGATATTTGACCTAGCAAATGGTTATTTGGTTTGAGAAATGATCTCAATGTTTCAAATGCATCATTTTAACCTAATGGTATGGCTCAAAACTTCCCTCAAGATCAATTGATTGATAGTTGATTTCTAATCAACTGATCAAAAGTCAATTATACACTGAAAAGTCAAACTTTATTTTTTTGGTCAAAATCAAATGTCAAAGATCACAATTCATCAAAACATGTCAAAATATGAAACTTGTTCATCAAGAAATCAAAAAGTCAAGATTTCATTTTGAAAAGTCAAAGTTTCCAAACTTAGAAATTTTTCGAAGTGTTGAAAACTTCATATTTTTTCATAACTTTGAGTCATTTTTTCACCATGATGCAAGATGATTCAAAGGAAACTTTCAACATGAAAGTTGTAGATGTTAATGATATCTAAAACATTTATTTACACAACTCATCCTAGAAATTCTTGGATTTCAAGTTATTAATCCATGAAATCATGGTCATGAAACTAAACACTTAGTGAAAATTTTTCCCTAGTTAGGCAGATTTTTTGTACCAACTTCATAGCAACTTTTCACATAGCTCCATTTGGAATTTGAAAACGTGATTCAAAGAGGGGTTGTAGAGCATGTTACAATATTTCCAAAATTTCCAAGAACTCATTGAGATCATGTTTGAGTAGGGAGAATCGAAGAAATGAAGTTAGGGTTTTCAAATTTGAATTACAAGCCATTTCATGATGAACAAGAACTCAAATCCAAGCCTAGGATGCATAATCTTTGGTTTGCATGCCTCAAACTTGTTTTTAACACCATAATTAAATGTTTACACAACTGTTATAGCTTTAATCCAAGTAATTGAGCCTTTATCCAAGTTACATTTCCATTTATGGCACAAAGTAATTATTCCATTCTTGTAAAGAAGCTTTAATCACAAAGTCAATGCATAGAGCTTTTCACTTGTTCCTTCTGATCACAAGCAATGTCAAAGGCAAAAGCAACATGTCTAGAGCCTCCCATAAACTCAAGCCATGCTTGTACTATGCCTTGAAACCATGTTTTCACTTTTCTTCAAAATCAAGTAATATAGCCATAACTCTACATCTTGTGCTTCTGACCTCCTCAAGTACTCTAATATTTTTCCATACATATGCACAAGTTGTTTGCAAGCTAACCCACACATGTATAAGCCCTTAAACTCACTCAAACTCACACAAACTCAGATTGCACACAAAACTCCATTTTTGTGCAGAAACTGACCTTACACTCCCATCTCTCAAATTTCTCGTGCGTTTCCTCTCCAAACCATTCCAAAAGTTCCTAAACATCATCCACAACTCATCCCAATACCTGTTACAGTTCTGTAACTCCATTTCCACCATTGTCCAAACTCAAAAACAGAGCACTACAAGTGGACTTCTCCAGAACTCCTCAGCCACTTTCAGCTCAAGCCAAGCATCACATTAGCTTCCTGGGAACTTGAGTAAGCTAACTCAATCACTAGAACTCATTGAAAGCTGCTCAAACTAAAAACAAGATACCCTCTTACAAGGTGAGTTTTCTGATTTTTGAACTCCTCATATAGGCATTGTTAAGCTTTCATTTTCAAAGATAAAATGTAGATACAATTGCCTTAAAGTTGTACATATCCATAGTTTGCATTTATATGGCCTGAGCTTAGAGAATTTTAGAGTTGAAGTTTATGAAATTTTTAGGTTTTAAATTAAGGCCAGAAAAATTCTCACTCATCTTGGATTTATAGCTTTAGTTATTTATATGGTTGGATTCGTGGAAAGTAATGCCACAACTTTCATGTTTGTACTTTCCATTTTTCTTGAGAGATGAAGAAGTTACAGGTACTCTGGCTGGCTGAAGGTTGAAGATGAAGTACAGGCCTTGGAAGTATTATATGTTATGTATTTATCATTTCATATAAGTAAACAGATGTATAACCACCCCAGTGGTAACGTAGCACGCTGGTAACCAAGAGGGCGTGAGTTCAACACCCAGCGCGTTACCTTTTTTCATTTCTCACATTTTCTCTCTTTTTTTTGTCACACAGCATCGCTGGGCCTCTCCTTTGGGCTTTTTGTTCTTTTTTGCTGCTTCTAACCCCCTGCTTTACTTTTGCACACCTGACCCAACTTTATTTTATTTATTTCATTTTTATTTATTTCCTTTCTTATTTTATTTTATTTCCAGTTTTATTTTATTATTTTTATTTTTATTATTATTATTACTATTATTATTATTATTTTTATTAATAAAAAAATATAAAAATATTTTTATTTATTATTTAAACTTATTTATTTTATTTTCTTTATAAAGACAAAAAGAACAAAAACATTTTTCTTTTAATAAATAAATTTCTTTTTTCTTAATTAATTAATATTTAGACTTAGGTTTAATTATTATTTTATTTTCCTAATTAAAATTTACTTAGAATTTAGGTTTCTCTTAATTAATTAATTTTCTCATTTTATTTTTATTAATTTAAAACCTTTTTCTTAAAAACCCTAAAAATCCTTTTTAAGTTAATTTCTTTTCTTAATTAGTTTAAGTTAATTTTAGGCAAAATACTCATTTTGGTCCCTTAACTATACCCTTGGATTCACATTGGTCCCTTAACTTTTTTTCGTGTCATTTTGGTCCCTTAACTTTCAAAATGTTTCATTTTAGTCCTTTTTGTCTAATTAGCTACGAATTTAGCGGCTGATTTCAAAGTTTTTCCGTCTAATTAGCTACGAATTTAGACAAAAAGGACTAAAATGAAACTTTTTAAAAGTTAAGGGACCAAAATGACACAAAAAAAAGTTAAGGGACCAATATGAACCCAAGGGTATAGTTAAGGGACCAAAATGAGTATTTTGCCTTAATTTTATTTAATTTTCCTTAATCATTTTCTTTAATTAGGTCTAGACTAAACTCTTTAATAAAAAAAAAACATTTCTTTTTCCATTTACATTCTTGCATTTTTATTTTTATTCAAATCTTGTATATTATTCAATATGGTTGTAATAGTTAATTAGGTTTAATTTTCTTGCAAATCCCCATTTGTAAATTTGTATACCTCCTCCCCTAATGATGTAATTGCTTAGTATTTTGACTTTCCGCAATTTACCGCTTTATATAAATACTAGTAAATTAGGGCTTGTATGGAAAGATTAAAACCAACAAGTTAGCAAACCCTAATACAATACAATTCAAGCATGAAAAAGATACACTTGCACACTTACACCCTTAGGGTAAATCCACTTGCTGCCTTGAGAAATAAATGGTCATAATACGCATGTAAGATGTCTTAGCAAAAAAAAACGAAAATACAAGATCATAGTCCCTCGATGATGCTACAAATGTTGCCTTACGAATGATCTTAGTCCCTTAAAGAAAATGCTAAGATATCTTACAGCATTTCTATTCATGACTATACGATGATCCTTGACCGTCCCTTTTACATCCAAAGATAGGGTTTCTTACCAAATAAATGGTAAGATAACAATGTCAAAGGAAAGAGGAAATAAAAAAGAAAGACTTTTGAGTAGGTAGAATGTTCCTAGTTGCTTTCTCATTTTCAAACCAAAACATCCTTGCTATTTTCAAAACAAACACCAACACTTTCAAAACATCTTTCAAACTTGAACTGTTTTCAAAAGATCAACACTTTGTATACATTCTTATGAACGAGAATTATTACAAAGTTTGCCTAAACGATGGCTCCCTTTTCAAAATACTTTCAAAAACCACACAAAGCACATTTTCAAACAAAATCAAGTGATCTAGCAAGAAACTAAGTGCCCTTAGATAACTACGGATGAAAAGGGTGTTAATACCTTCACTTTTCATAACCTACCCCCCGAAATCAAGAAAATAATTTCAAAGGTCTTTCCTGTTCTTTTCAACCTTTCCTTTTGGATAAAAGAAAAGTCGGTGGAGAATCTTGCTATCCGTAACATTTACGATTAAACATAAAACAACCAAGTCAATTATCCCACCACGTTACACTCAACAACTTGAGTCAAGGGCTATGATCCACTTGACACGGTGAGCTTGATTCTCGTGGAAGGACATCCACCGATATGAAGTTCTCCAATCAAAGTTGTTGATCAAAATTAAATTTCTAACATCTTCTTGTGTTTACCCTGTGAGATCCTTGAAAACATTGCATCTGCATACCATGCATTATATCATGACTGGCTTTTCCCATACAGGTCTCTCGTCTGCTTACTATTTATTTCAGTAGAGATGGCTTTAGAACAGACTATCAAGGACATTCAGACTCAAAATGCTCAACTTCAGGAAATGTTCTTGAACCTATCCAAGGGGCAAGAAGAAGTGAAAGCACTCCTCACTAAGGGCTTAACCATGGAGAATCCTGATGACAACAGGGATGACCAGCTAGAACAGCTACAAACTGAAATGGAAACAATGAAAGTCCAGATGATGGGACAACTGGTAGGCCAGATGGCTCTTATCCAAAACTTAGCTCGGGGACAAGAGGAGTTAAGGACCCTCGTCAATAAGCTTCATCAAGACGGATGCAACCAAATGGGGCAAACATCTAGAATTGGGGATCAAGTTATTAATCAGACTCAGATAAAGAGTGGACCTTTCCAAATTGCTGCCACGTCATGGGCCCGACAACAACCTCGCGAACAACAACAGGGGAATCAGCACAAAGAGATTGCACCTAAGAGACAATTTAATAGGATCAGAATATCGCTAGCTCAGGTACTATATCACATGTTAAAGGCGAAGCTAATTACATTAAAGGCTCCTTCTTGGAATCCTAACACTGCTGCTCCTAGTTACCTTCCCAATGAGAGGTGTGCATACCATTTTGATGGTCCTGGGCATGATACGAACAGTTGTTGGCTCTGAAGAACAGGATTCAAGACCTAATCAATGAAGGAGTGTTGGAATTTACACAAGACGGTCAATTGGAACTCTTTTATCACCCCTCAAAGGCATCCATATGAATTAACAGTCTGGGCGAGGAAATTTTCTATTTATTAGAATTATCAGTTGTAATTTCTTTGTTTTTTTAAACACTTATCTATATGTCAGACTTTAGTTACTTTCATTAATGCATTAAATATGTTTGTCTTGAATCAATCCATTAATTTTTAATTCTATTTAAACTATGCTTTTTACTCCCTTATGATATTCAACTCTTGCAAGCCATTAGAGGGAGGATGAAGAAAACAATGTCATAATCTCATACAGTATGCTTTTGGACAGACCTTGCTGACGATGTACAAGCGTTTCTTTCAATCCCTAAACACTGGAGTTATATGGAAGGTAATTCCTAGTCAACCCCTTCGAGCCAAAGAAGTAGAAGTTTTCTTTTTACATAAATTGAAACCTTTAATCAAAACCTAGGGCAGGGTAGTTTCTCAGTTAATTTAAACGCGCGTATAGTCGCAAACTTTCACTTCGTATAAAATGAATGACATAAAAAACATTCCTCTGGAATCAAAAGACGGTGATGGTTCCCTACCAAATAGGTAGTCATTATCTTTCAAGAGAAAAGCCCACTAAGTCAAAACCTATGTATTAGACTTAAGAAAAACTCGGGCATCCCGCTCACTGTAATCTCAAAACAAGAACAGTCGGGCAAAAATCAGGGATAATAGATCAAAAAAGAGGACGCTACAGATCCTCAACAAACACGAAAAGTGTTGCAAAAATGACTTCCTTCCAACAAACATAACTTGTCTGAACCATCACAAAAACGTCATTCCAGACTTAATTGGAGTTCAAACGTATAATTAACTGAGTTTAGGATTGGAGAACATCACGAAGAACGGGAGGGTACAAGTGCACTTTGAGCCTTATCCTTTGTTTCTTAAACCATGAACCAAGCCACATTACAACCCTTCAAAAGTCCTAATTGAAGCATGGGTTAGTTCGAAATCATACTATTACCAAATGTATCCTGACTCCTGTAAGGCTTACTCTAAATCCTGAATTGAATTCACATTTTTACAAAAAAAATTTTATCTACTAAAACTCATTTTCAAAACTTCAAGACAAGCATAAATTTGCATTATTTGAATATCGGTGTTTGCATATGGCTAATTGTTTGACAACCGAGAAATTCACACGACGAATATCCAGCGAACGAAAACTCTCTGAGTGAGCAAAATTATTTCAAATGGGATGACATTACCAACGACAAATCTCCTAGTAAGCAAGGGGGCATGACATGTCACTGTCCAATTCGTTTGGGAAACAGTCAAGGCAAGATTCCAAGAAATCTCTCAAGAAGTGCTGAATAACCAGTGGCAGGTCTGTATCTGAATCACTTGGGGCATTGAACATGAACCCTGACAAATGGTTATATATGGTCAAGAAAACATCTCCTAGAAATACTACAAACACTTGCTACTAGGGGAAGTGACAAATCTCCCACAAAGTTCTTTTCATAGGGTGATCCCCAGCCATAGTTTCCATCCCTGAAAACCTCTCCCCAATTGAGTTGATCTCAAGAATCCTCGAGGATTTCTGCCAAAAGGAAGCACCTCTCCAACAGATTGGAAACATGGTTTATTTCCCCAACAAACGGCAAGATTCCCCAACTTGAATTTGCCTATCAAATTATCACAAATCAAAGGACCACAACTCCTCTTCCCCAGTAGACTGCTCTACAATCCCCAATGAGTTGCTGTAAAACCTGGGAGATAACCAGATAACAGTTAACTCCTTTTTTATCAACAAGTTATTAAATTCCATTAAGAGAAAGCTCCCCATTAGAGCAACGGACAGCTAAAACTCCTGAACCCTTTCCCCCAAGCAGGAACCAACACTCTCCACAGGGTTTTCAATATTCCCCAACGGAGTTCTCCTCAAATAATAAAACAGGAATCCCCAGCGGAAACATTCTAAAAGCAAGGTCTGGAAAAGTGTGCATACTCTTCATTCCCAACAGTTATTGGGATTCAGCTTCCCAAAATTCCCCAACACTTGTCAAGGATTTATTTTCCAAGACAAAATTACATTCCAACAACATTTCATGCATCATGTTACATACATGATACCCGCATACAGCACAAATGCATACGGCATAATCTCATTTATTTTGAGAACATCATTACGCCATGCATTTCATACATCATGAAATTGTATACAACTAACTCTTTACCTTTTTAGGAAAGATCAATCGACAAAAAATTATCATCAACAAAATTTTCAACAAAGACAGGACAACTATCTGTGAACAAGTCAATTGTAGATCAATTCTCGAAACATGACAAGGTGACTATCTACATGACGAATACTTCCTTCAGACCTCTGCTGGTTCAGTTTAAATCTCTCATTAGTTTATCTTGATTCTTTTCCAGTAGACATTTTCTCTGATTCAGATAGATCGCTCCAAGATTTATTCTGATTCATTCCAGTTAAAGAATATTCAAGACCTCTGCTGGTTTAGTTTAAATCTATCAATGGTTTATCTTGATTCCTTTCTGGTAGACTTTTTCTCTGGTTCAGATAGATCGCTCCAAAATTTATTCTGATTCGTTCCAGTTAAATAATATTCAAGACCTCTGCTGGTTCAGTTTAAATCTCTCAATGGTTTATCTTGATTCCTTTCTGGTAGACATTTTCTCTGGTTCAGATAGATCACTCCAAGATTTATTCTGATTTGTTCCAGTTAAAGAATACTCAAGACCTCTACTAGTTCAGTTTAAATCGATCAATGGTTTATCCTGATTTCGTCCCGGTAGGCACTTCTTTTGGTTCAGTCTAAATCAATCAAAGGTATATGCTGATTCTTTTCCAGTTGAAGTCAAGTTTAGACTTAGTCTAATTTCTGTCAACAATCACCTTTGGATGGCATCCATAAACCATCTGCAACAACTCTCTATCATCTTACCAAATGGAATCTTTAAGCCCATTCCCTACATAATCAACCACCACATTATCAACTGCAAATTTCTGGGCACTCTAGTGTTCAATCATCTTCCACCTTCAAGTCACGAATGGCAGATTCGCCAATCTAACTCTTCAGGTTTAAGAAGATTGAACAGGGGCAGCTGTTGTACCCCAAAATTTGCCCTCTCATTTTTCAAGGCATTTCTCACAAGGATTCTCAAGGTTCAAGCTTGCACAAGTACAATTGGATTTTTCAGTACAAAGTTAAAGATGAAGCTGTTAAAAAAGGGAAAAATAGATAAAAATAATATTTTTGACAAAATTGAAGAAAAACAATTCTTCTTCGATTCACCTCCTTCGATTGGTCTTTTGGCCTTTTCGATGCAAGCTTGGCTTGCATCCTTCGACTGGGCATGGGCCTCTGACGCTTTGGTTTTGATTCACAAGGTAGGAGCTTCCTGCATGCCCCCTTCAATTGCATCTTTGGCCTCACAAAGTTAGCAATGCAGTGGCTGTCTATGTTCCTGCTTCGATTGGATGTTTGATGCGTGCATGCCTGTGTTGATTGGACAAATATTCCCCCATACTTGCTTTGATTCGCAAGTTGATGTTTAGTTACGTACAAGCCTTCGTTTGAGCCACAACTTCTTTATTTTGCGCAAGAAGCTCCCACCATGGTGGCATGCACAAGGCAAAAAGCCTCATGTAGCCTCCTTTGATTCCAAGGCAAAAATCCTCCTTTTGGCATCCTTCGATTGCATCATTGCTTCCTGCGTGAACCCTTCGTTTATGCATATGGCCCTTTTTGTTGCAAGTTTTGTTTGGGCGTTTCTACCTCCTGCATGTTAGGCTTCGACGGGGCATTGGCTATGTTTATACTAGCTTCGACTGGACGACAGTTCCCTTTAGCATGTTTCAATTCCACCCTTGACAACCTTCAACATACATAGTGGTGGATTTGAAGGGCATACATATGAATCCATGTCGAAGATTATACCTTACTAGTCCATTCGAAGGACACATTTGGCCCTTTTCAAATAAACATGCATGACCCATTCAAGGGATATATCTGGGCGTCCCATTCGAAGGACACGTTTGATGGCCCATTCGAAGGATTTACAAATCCCACCTTAAGGCATGTTTTGGTGACCCATCCAAGGGTCACACATTTGGCTCCTTTGAAGGATGCATAAAAGTGACCCATTTGAAGGACACTTGTTGGAGGAAAATCAAATAACATTGTTGGAAGAGTAATCTGGTCGAAGAAGGGTCAAAACGAAATAATGAAATGTTCAAAGATGCTTGCTGCCAAGTTCAGGCCTGTTATACTGGCCAAAACTACTGCACAACAGTCCTGAAACACTGCCTCATTCTTGCAGCAAAATGGCATATAAATACTGCCCCTCGAAAGTTACAAAAGCAGTTTACTCAATTTGTTTAAACTATTTTGCTTTCCTTCCAAAAGCTTCAGTCAAGTTTGCCTATAAATAAGAGGCTCCATAACATGTTTAAGGAGGACTTTTTTGGCTAGGGGAACGAATCATCAAACACTCTCAAACAACATCAAACACTCTAAAAATAATCAAACTCTCAAACACTTAAACACTCATCAAACACAAACCCAGAATCCAAACACTTGTCCCCTTCGAATCTTAAACATCCCTACACCTTGTTACCCTTCGAATCTAGAAGAAAGAATATCACACTTGTTCTTCTCCTTCGAATCCAGCCTTAGGGACGTTACCTCTGTTTCCTCCTTTTGAATCCAGAGGCACTCAAGGCAACCACTTAAAGACCCAGCACGCGTCCCAGCCTCAAGCAAGGTAAGTCATTCTTAACCTTGGATCCTTCATTTCTAGCATAACATGTAAATAAGCTTCCCTTTCATTTTAAACATGTACATAGTATTAGTTTCCTTTTTGTTTCCACCCTTTTAGTTTATTCTTATTTCCTCTCCTTTTGGTTTTGTTCTTTGGTTTGTTACAAATGCTTTAAGAACTAACCTGGCCCTAAGGTAATGCTAGCATGGCCTTAGGCCATGTTGCTATTTAATATCTCAAACGAAAGAAACAGGAGACAGGAATATGAAACGAAGCCTTAGGCTACCTCACTGACTACAGGCCCAATCAAAGGATGTAACAAAGGACTTGAGATAAAGAGGGCACTCTATGCTGAATAAAAGAGGCAGCCAAAAAGGCACACCATGCTAACAATCAGGCCCCTGTCAAAAGGCACACCATGCTGACTCCTAGGCTCCAGTCGAAGGAGGCAAAAAGGCAGATTGCATCTTGCACTGATTCTAGACCTATTCGAAAGGCACGCCCACAATGATCCCAACTCCCAGTCGAAGGTCATGACCTCACTAACTCCAAGCCCAAATCGAAAAGGTCAAAACGTGCAGAATCGAAGGATGCTTCTGCCTGAATCGAAAGAGCCCCTTTTTACTTCTTTATTTTACTTTTGCCTTTACATTTTCATGCTATTCAATACGGTCGTAATAGTGTAGGATTTATTTTCTGCACTTTTATTACTTTTGTACAATTGCTAGTAAAATAGAGTATGTATGGCAAGATAAAAACAACAAGTAGACAACCCCTATTCAGAGACTAAATGCATGCAAATAAAACACACTATTCACACATGCACCCTTAGGGTAATCTCACTTGTTGCCTCGGAGAAATAGTCATGTCCCTCGAATATGGCCGTTTTGGCAAAGACCCTCAATAAAAGATCGTAGTCCCTCAATGACCCTCAATGTTGCCTTCGGTAAATGATCTAGTCCCTAAACAAAATTGCTAAAATGTCCCATAGGTTACCTTCTATGAATATACAAACGTCCCACGCCCGTCCCTTCACATCAACCGATGGGGCTTCTTACCAAACAATGGTAAGATAGAAACATCTAATTGAGGAGGAAAAGAACATTAAGACCTTTTGAGTAGGTAGGATGCCCGTAGTTGCTCGCTTGCTCACAACAAAAACATTTTATACACCAACACTTTAATTTGAAACATTTTCAAAAGTTAAAATACTTTGTATGCATTATTATAGAAACGAGAACCATTACAAAGACATCTTTTCAAAATCACTTTCAAAAACACATTCCACAAACATCTCTTTGAACTATTTTCAAAACCAACACATTGTACGCGTTCTTATAGAAACGAGAACCATTACAAAGACATTTTTAAAATACTTTCAAAACCCACACCACGAGCACATTTTCAAACAAAAGCAAGTGATCTAACAAGAAACTAAGAGCCCATAGATAACTACGGATGGAAAGGGTGCTAATACCTTCCCTTTTCATAACCTACCCCCCGAAATCAAGAAATAATATCAAAAGGTATTTCTTGTTCTTTTCAACCTTTCCTTATTGGATAAAAGAAAAGTCGGTGGCGACTCTTGCTATCCGCAACAATTGCGATCAAACGCAAAACACCCAACTCAGTTCTCCCATCGTATTACACAATCGAATAATAAAAAATTAAACGATCAAAATCTCTCTTAAAACACCTTGCACAAGTCAACAAACATGTTAGAAATAACAAGGAAACAAAATAAGAGTTAAGTATCGGCATCACAATTCAACTTGGTATCAAATAATGAAGAAATTACATTTAAATATGCATTGGAACAAAAAATGTAAACTCTGGGCAGTAACTTATTACATATGAAAGTGCACAAAAAGTCAGAATAAAATCGATCCGAAATGGTACCAGTAGCCACCAAACATACCAATAAGCTCAAATAAGCAATAGTAGTGAATTAATTCACAGTGCAAGTACCACTTACCATTCTCGTGCAGCAACTCCGTCAACACATGAACTGTGCAAAATATTGATCCGAAATCGACAAAACTTGGCATAAATGCCGTCCAAATACCAAAACAGTTTTCCTTGAGCATTAACCATTGATAAAATGTCACCTTATGATCAACTTAGCATAACCGGGCAGCATTGCGCTGTAACAAAGAATTGCTCAGAAAACCGTATCGGAAACAGTGAAACTCAACAATAATAGTCCCTAAACACACAATTATGCATGAATAAGCATCAAACAACTTTTGAAAAGTAATTTTCAAGGTGTTTATTGTAACGCCTATTAATTTAATTAATTATTTAATTAAATTATTTTTGGATTACTTGTTGAAGTTGTGAGATGTTGTGGATTGTTGGTATAAGTTGTCAGATTATTATTAATTAATTAAGTAGTTGATTAATAATAATAATAATGTTGGAATTATTAGTATTAGTCGATGGGATTATTTTGGTGGTATGTAGTATTAAGGGGGGGGGGTGTGAGAATTAAGCCCAATAGACTTAATTATATTATTATTAAGTTTGGTTATAACAATAGAAATTAGATTGACAGTAAGTAAAAATAGGTTTTGTCAAGGAGAAGAAGAATAAGGGTTGGAAGAGAGAAAAAGAACGTAGAAGTTACAGAGAAGAGGAAAAGAGGCAAAGCGAGATTCAATCGGAAAATTGTAGAGAAATCTTCAATCCAAGGTAAGGGTGGGGTTCTGACTCTATAATTGGGTATATGATGCATGTTACGTGGGAATTGGGTTGTGTGAAATTGTTACTGTATGTGATGGTTGTATGAACAAATTGTCGTTGGTTTATGTGATAATTGTGCCAACGTTGCAGTAAATCAATTGATGAATTGAGTGTTGGAAATTATTATGTATTGATGTGGGTATAATTCTTATGTTGCTGTGAATATATAGTGTTGGTCTGAGATCATGGGAAGGAAAGGAATTACTGATCGCATGAAAGTTTGGACGTAGTTGCAGAACTGCAACTGGAATTATGGTCATGTGTCAAGCGGCACATGTATGTTGATGAAGGGTGCCGATCAACACCATGTTCTGTGTCAAGGGGAATAGTTTGCATGCCGAGGGACATGAATCCCTTAACTGGTATTTCTTTTAATTGTCCTGGGACTGTATTGCATTTCTGTTACTTAGTAGTTTGTTACAGAAAAAGGTGTAGCAGGGTTAGAAAATGATGAATAACAGAAGAGATTATTTATTAGTAACTGAAGTGAAAAATTTGCCGATTTGCATAAGTATTGTAGATAATATTAATGAGTAACAAAGTTGTTAGCAGAAAATTAATAATTAGCAGACAGTGTAATGAAAATTGTTGGTAGCAGTGATATATGAAAGTAATGGCAATGGATATTTAGCAAGGATAATTAGTAAATTTCAAAATTAATAACTAGTATAGTTTTAGTTGCAGAACTAGCAGTAAATAGCAGTAGTATTAGTACCCAAAATATATTAGCAGTAGAGATGACTTAAGTGGCAGGAAAATAATAGTTTCACTAATTTAGCAGAAAACTATTAATGAGGCTTATGGCAGAATAATTTAGTAGAAGTATTTTAGTAGGATTGTGTTAATAATATTATTGGCATGTGTAAGTTGTGGTATTGTTGTTATAAATTGTTGAAGTTGCAGGTAGTGGTGAGTTATGTTGTATTGCATCTATAATTGGTAATTATTAAGTTGTAGGCTTATGGACAATGTTGAATTAAGTTGAATTATTAAGTTGTAGGCTTATGGCCAATGTTAAATGAAGTTGAATTATAAATTTGTAGGCCTATGGCCAGTGTTAAATTATTATTAAGTTGTAGGCTTATGCCAACGTTGTTATGTTGCTGTTATTGATGTTGCATTTAATCATGTTGTTGCATACATCACATATCAAGTTGGAGCTGATGCTCGTTAAGTTGGCCTAGATTGGCAAAATATTAAGTTGAAGGCTTATGCCTTCTTGATGCCTCTATTAATTGGCAATTTTTAAGTTGGGAGTTCTGCTCCGTTTCTAAGTTGGGAGTTATGCTCTGCTTTTAAGTTGGGAGTTCTTCTCCGCTGGTACCACATGCATGTGTATAGTAACAAGTTGCATTTCATATTTCATATTGAGTTGTTGTGTTGGTAAATTATTTATCATGTTTGTCGATGTTTTCATTGTGATTGACGTTGTTTAAAGTTGTGAAGTGGTGATTTGGCATAGACTAATTCTAATGTAATATTATCATACATCTGATTATATTGTTCGATATCTCACCCCTTTTGTTTGAATGTTACCCCGATGTTGGTAACGTGCAGGTAATCCAGAGTGAAGGCGGTTTACCTTCAGTAGTTCGAGTCGGTGTCATTGCTCTGATATGCAACACTCGGGGGGATGAACACTTGTTGTTTTATTGTTATTAATTCAGTTGATTGAACTTTAAGTTGTTGTTTGTTAAATAATTATTATTTGAATTTGTTTAGTTGGACAAAGATGATATATTCTTTTAATTTGAATATTTGATTTCGCTACGTAGTTGTGAAAGTTGTTGGTTTTAAAGGATTAAAATTATGTTGTTGTTGGTTCATTCCAATTTAATGTGTTATGTATCTGTAATGAATGCTATTGTTTTAAGTTGAAATTATAGCATCCTAATTCGGTTGTTGAACTTTTGTAACTCTGATCTTTATATTAATTGTCGGGTAGAATTGGAGTGTTACAAAGGTGGTATCAGAACAAGTCGGTCCATCCGGCCAAGTTGTTTAATGTTATTTTTTCCTTAGTACGTGACAAGTGTGTGAAACACTGTCGGTGCTTAATTGCTTTTCCAATTGATTTGTATGCAGGAAGTGGTTTGAAGATAAGTGGGGGAGAAGCTTTGCTTCTCGGATATGTTTCAGTTGTAAGATGTTGGTCCGGTATGGAGACAATTCAAGTATTGTTGAAGTTTTGTTGTTTCCCGAATTCGAAGGTGACATGGATTAAAGATTTTGTTTATTAATGAAGTTGGAGCATCTTGAGGGAGGACGATCAGACATTGTTGATGTTTACTTCTCGAAGGATGAGGAGCAATGTGACGGTTGTTGATATACGAGTAAGGTGTAAATCCCTGATGTTTCTGGAGGTGATTGTTAAGTAACAAGGATAATTTTTAGAAGTTGGAATTTAGAAAGTTGCTATGTTTCAGCGCTGCTGGTGGATCGTGAAGTTGTCGGTTTGAGTAGCCCTTACATAAGATGTCGATGTTAGAATGGTGATAGAGTGACAGATTGTTGTAGACCTTGTCGTGGGATCCTTGTGAGTGATTGTAAAAGTTGTTGAAGTTGCTGGAATATTTTGAATCGCGAATTAGAGTCGGAAATGCGAGGAGATGAGTACAATTTCAAGGATGGTAAGTGTTGGTACTGGTGCAAAGAAATTTTGTTCTAATGTTATCATGAGGCGTGTAATAGTATGTCGTTGCATGACGTCGGTGTTCGTATTTTTGGATAACTTTGGAAATTCATATCTTGTGTTCTGAGTATTGGATTGGTGTTCCGTTTAAACCTATGAGGAGATAGAAATATATTTTATCCTATGAAAATGTTTTCAAATATGGTAGATGCATTCTGTGATACGGTGGGAGAACTGACTTGAGTTTTTGCATTTTGATCGCAATTGTGCGGATAGCAAGAGTCGCCACCGAATTTTCTTTTATCCAAAAGGAAAGGTAAAAAAGCACAGGAAAGACCTTTCAAGATTATTTCTCGGGTTCGGGGGGTAGATTATGAAGAGGGAAGGTATTAGCACCCTTTTCATCTGTAGTTATCTACGGGCTCTTAGTTACTCGCTAGATCACTTACTTTTACTTTGATAATGTGCTTGTGGTGTGGGCTTTGAAAGTATTTTGAAAATATCTTTGTAATGGTTCTCGTTTCTATAAGAACGCGTACAAAGCTTTGTTTCGGAAGATAGTTCAAAGATGTGTTTGTGGAATGTGTTTTTGAAAGTGGTTTTTGTAAGTACGAAGTGCGCCTAAGAGGGGGGGGGGGGGGGGTGAATTAGGTACTTTAAAAAATTCTGGTTTTAGTGATGATGGATCTTATTTTTCTGGTTAATGGTGAGTTTAGGAAAGCTTAAAGTGCAGAAAAATAAAGAGACACGGGCGATATATCCTGGTTCCCCTCATAGTCCGAGAGTACTCCAGTCCCCTTTCAACATGAAAGAGATTTCCTTTTTGTGGCAAACTTAAACAAGACCTACCAAAAATCCAAGAACAATCCTCTTGGACCAAGAACAATCCTCTTAGATTTTCACTATGTCAACTATGAGAACAATCCTCTCAAAGTGACTACACTTGTATCCAACAATCCTAGAAACACAAGATTTCAAAAACACTTAAACTTATTTCCAACAATCCTGGAAAAATAAGTAAGTAACTATCAATATTTGAGTTTGAGTGAGTTGAGCAGTATTGATCACTTAGAGTGATTTAACAATGTATGATCTTCTCTTCCAATAATATTATTGTACAATGACTCAAGATATAATTGCTCAAAGTTTTCTGTTTAACAAAGTATGAAAATGTGCAGAAAACTTATGTATGAAAGTGAAGGAATGCTTGAGTTTGTATTTTGAAAAATCAGAAAATATATTTGGAAGAGGTGTTGAAACTGATTTTGAAAATGAATATTTATATGTTCATAACACCCTTTTGAAACAACATGAAGTTCTGAAAATAAATCATGAACAAATGCAAAGTTTGAGTAAAAGGTTTCAATGAAAAGGTATGATGAACAGTCATGTGAAAAGCTGTTGTTTTTCAAAATCGTGCAACATGAAATCAATTGCACCGTTTGTGTAAATCGATTGCACAAGGTTTCAACAGCTATATTTTCAATAGTTTTAAGTGTGCAATCGATTGCACTAGCAATGTAAACCGATTGCATGTGAAGTCAGTAGCAAAAAGTAAGTGAGTGCAATCGATTGAACAAGCAATGTAAATCGATTGCACTGAGAAACAAAAGCAAACATTTTGAAAATTTTAAGTATGCAATCGATTGAACAAGCAATGTAAATCGATTGCACAGAGAAACAGAAGCAAAATATCTGAAAGATTGAAGCATGCAATCAATTGCACTAATATGCAAATCGATTGCACTCAAGTGAAAAATGAATGTTAACTTTGAAAAACTTGAGTAATGATTTATAAAACATTTCTTATTCATCATTGAGCATCTATATCTTAAGATCAAAGTAAGTATTATTATTATACCTTGAAAGTTGTTGAGAGCTTTGAACTGAAGATTTTGTCCTTAGATGCTTTGAGCTTGATCATAAATCTTTGCCTTCTTTGTCAATCATGGTTTGTCTTCATCAAAACAAAAAGCTCATTTGAGAAGCTTGATTTTACATTCTCCCCCTTTTGGATGATGACAAAAAATCTTGCTTTATGCGATATACTTTCCGGAAAGAGCTTCTCCCCCTAAGATGCAAAACACCCCCTATGTATGATAAGGTTGAAATCCTTTGCGTTTCTTCATCTTGGTTGGAGAGTACCTTAAAAATTAAGACAACGAAAATACAAGCATAAAGTACCACATCTTTCTCCCACTTTGACATTATCAAAAAGAAGGGAAAGATGTAAATAACAAACAGACAAAATACATATAATAGTATTGAAAGCTTAACCATAGCCATATTGCCCCATAATGCTTTTTCTCATCCTTTGGTAAATGCACATAATAGTTATCTTCATCAAAACATAATGTTGAAGATGCTTGACTCTTTTAGAAAGAATGAGAAACTTTTATGTGAATGATCCCCCTATCTTTGATAACTTCCTCTTGATCAAAGTTCTCCCTTGAATCATAGAGAATTTTCCTCTTTCTTTGGGCTGCAATAGTTAGAGACAAACATATATATATATATATATATATATATATATATCTTCTCCCCCTTTGTCTTTAAAAAAAAGGATGGGAAAAGCCTTATAATACATAAAGAAATTATTGAAAGTAAAAACAATTTATACCAATGAGTTTCACCTCAAGAGTGACTTCATAAATCATTCATCTTTTGAGAACTTGATGTTGAAGCCTTTGTCACAAAGTTGACTTGTACTTAGAAGTTGTCTTTTTTTCTTTAACATGAAGTACATCTTCAGTGGACATGAAAGTTAGTGTATCAACTTTGGTAATACCAAGAATTCTTCCTTTAAGGTTGTGATACGGTGGGAGAATTGACTTGATTGTTTTGCGTTTGTGTTTGCAAATGTTGCGGTTTAGCAAGAGTCGCCATTGACTTTTCTTTTATCCAAAAAGGAAAGGTGAAAAAGCACAGGAAAGACCTTTAGAGATGTTTTCTTGAGTTCGGGGGGTAGATTATGAAAAGGGAAGGTGTTAACACCCTTTTTATCCCTTGTTTTCCATGGGCTCTTAGTTACTTTCTAGATCACTTGCTTTTGTTTGAAAAATGTGCTTTGCATGATTTTTGAATGTATTTTGAAAAGGCGCCATCATTTAGGAAAACTTTGTAATAGTTCTCGTTCGTAAGAACGAATACAAAGTGTTGAGATTTTGAAAATGTTTCAAGTTTGGAAGATGTTTGGAAAGTGTATGTGATTGTTTGAAAGTAGCAAGGATATTTGTTTTGAGAGTGAGCAAGTAACTAAAAGTAATCTACCTACTCAAAAGGTCTTAGATGTGATTTTCCTCCTCCTTTAGATGTTTCTATCTTACCATTGACTTGGTAAGAAGCCCCATCGTTGGATGTGAAGGGACGAGCATGGATCATCGTATAATCATGATATCAATGTTGTGAGATGACTTAGCACTTTTCTTTAGGGACTAAAATCATTTTGAAAGGCAACTTTGATAGCGTCATCGAGGGACTATGATCTTGTATTTTTTGATTTGTTTGTGCTAAGACATCCCACATGCATAACATGACCATTTTTGTAAGGCAACAAGTGGAATTACCCTAAGGGTGTAAGTGTGCGAGTGTATTTGATTGCATGCATAATTTGTCTTGAATTAGGGTTTTCTAAACATTGGTTTTAGTCTTGCCATACACACCCTAATTACTAAAAATATATGAAAGCAATAAAAGTACGGAAAAAAAAGATTCTACGCTATTACAATCATTAGGGGGATGGGGTGTACAAATTTTCAAATGGGGATTGCAAATAAAATTAAATCCTAAGTTACTATTACAACCATATTGAATGGATAAGAATGTACAAAAGATGTAAAATGGACTTGTTTTATTTTAAGAAAATATTTTTGATCTTTTGTTTTAAGAAATAAAATAAAGCATGTAAAAATAAAAAAATGCTTTTTGGTATTTTTTATATTAATGGAATAGAAAGTTATAGCAAAAATAGTGAGAAAAAGAAAAATAGAATCAGAGTATTGCTGATTAGAGGAGGTCAGAAGTTCTGACTCTGGCGTACTGCAAAACAGAAATCCTGTTAGTGAAAAAAATGAGTAAAGTCAGAAGTTCTGAGTCCACTGGGAATACAGTAGTTTTTAGAAGTTCTGATACCAACGGCAACAAAGTAGATCTTAGAAGTTCTGATACCACTGGAAACAAAGTAGATTTCAGAAGTTCTGATACCAATGGCAGAACTTGGTCTCTCTCTCCATGCTAGTCAGAACATCTGCAACTTGGTCATTTCTCCACAAAACAGAAGATGTACACATGACAGTTATGGCAGGTGTCATAGTGTTTCAGAAATAAGAAATATCAGAACTATAAATCAGAGGCAAGTATGAATTTTCTAATCCTAGTTCTGAGTTCTAATTTCTTCAAGAAGTTATGAACTAATTTATTCCTTACTTAGGCAGGCAGATGCATGAAATCTCAGAACATGTACAACATCAGAAACATGATATCTACATTGTATTTTTGAACATGCAAATCTGGTAATGCTTAAGTAATGTGGTGAGAGTCAGTTGAAGCTTACCTTGCAGCTAGAAGAGATTCTGTGAACGGGAGTTAACCTCAACTCTGATGATGTTCTGAGCAGCTTCTTCACGTACTCAGTAGGCTGTAAGTTTTCAACTTCTGGAACAGCAAAGAGGTGATGTTCTGACTTCTTTGAGTAGATGGATAGAGAGTGTATGGTAGTATGAATACAGAAGTTAGGGCAGTTTCTAATATGTGAATCAGAAACTGTGTGGATGGTTTTAGTCAAGAAGCACTTGAGAACAAATGGAGTTTTAATGCAAGGAATCAAAAGTTAACAGGTTTTGCATGTTGTGTTTACAATTTTATGGATTCTTGGAATTTTTGCAGGTGTTCAAGACTTTTCTTTCTCAATTTTCCGACCTCTTCTCAATGGCCAATGGTTTTCTATTTATAGGCAAAGGTTTTGTAGTTTGGAGATGTCAAGTGGCGCCAACATCATATGCTAGAAGCTGACTTACTCTTGAAGTAAGCTTAAACAAGCATGGTTCAATTCATCAAGTATGATGGTTAGAAGTGCCTAAGTTGGATTTGTCAGCATGAATTAAGGAAAAGTAGAAGCAGCGCATGGGCCTAGCATACTTTTGCACAAAAGTTTGCTTTCCCAGGACAGTAGGAGTACACGTGGGGGAAATCCCTTGGATAAAGACTCAAAAGTGGTTGTGAGCATTAAATGAGCATTAAATGATGATGAGATTTATCCAATCATAAATCCTGCCATGTGAAACTATACATCATTGCTTAATTCTGGATCAGAAGTTCTACTTCAGCGTAGCATCCAATCTTCTGATCCTTTTATCTTCTGGCTCCAGCATGTTCTGAAGGAGTTCCTAGACTTTCCAGGAAGTTTGCAGCATGCTTTGTAACCTTCTTTGATTTACCCTGGCAAACTCTGACTGAACCTCTGTGAACACTGGCCCAGAAGTTCTGACCAAACTCTGTCTTGAGAATATCCAGAATTTACTGAGTGTTATGGTGATAACCTGGTCAGAAGTTCTGAAATTGTCATATTTCTTAAACACTTAGAAAAATTTCTAAGTATTTAGAATTCGACTTTTCCAAAGTAAAATTTGACTTTTGAAATTTTTGATGAAACAAACTTCATATTCCAACATGTCTTGATGAAATATGATTTTTAAGATTTAGTTTTTGATCCAAAAGTCAAAGTTAGATTTCTCAGTGTGAAAATGACCATTTTGCCCTTGTGAATGGTTTGCTTGGAAAAATTGATAATTCAAGACCTGGAAACTTGATAGAAGCGAACCTGGGATCCAGGGTGATCGCTTGTGAAATGAGAGGGATGATTTTGTGGTACAACAGCTTCCCCTGTTCAAACTTCTTGAATCTGAAGAGTTAGATTGGCGGATCCGCCATTCGTTACTTGAAGGTGAAAGATGTTTGAACACTAGAGTGCCCATAAATTTGCACTCGAAGATGGATGGTGAATGGGCTTATAGATGCCATTTGGAGGAATGTTGGTAAACGTTGGAAGAAGTATCAGCATAAATCTCTTGTTGATTTATACTAAACTTGATGTTTTACTTGTGAGAAAAGGGGTTAGTAAAATACAGATGCTTGCATGATGTTCATCAGATGTGGTATCATGCTAAATGCATATGGTATATACATGCTATGATGTATGAATATGAAACGTATGTTTTTGTCCAGGAAAATAAATCCCTGACTACTACTGAGGAAATCCTGGGAGGTTGAATCCCTGATTTCCTGTTGGAAATGAAGAATATGCATATCTTCAAATTTTCTTGAAAGGATGCTTTTACTGGGGAATATCGTCAAAGGTCAACTGCTATCTGGTCGGATCCAGGCTTCAATGTTGCTGAGGATGAAGTAGTTGGCTGCTACCTGGTCGGATCCAGGCTTCATGGCAACTTACTGGAGGAAGAGATGAATTAACTGTTATTTGGTCGGATCCAGGCTTTGCAGAAAATTCCTTGAAATTGAATAGTTATCTGGTCGGTTCCAGGTTTCACAATAACTTGCTGGTGATGCGGAGGTTAACTGTTATCTGGTCAGATCCAGGCTTCACAGTAACTTACCGGAGGAAAGGATGAATTAACTGTTATCTGGTCGGATCCAGGCTTTGCAAAAAATTCCTTGAAATTGAATAGTCATCTGGTCGGGTCCAGGCTTCATGGTCTTTTGGAAAGTTGTACTATTATCTGGTTGAATCCAGGCTTCATAGTGTCTTTCTGGTAATCATAGTTAATTGTTATCTAGTCGGGCTCCAGGTTTCACAATATACTATTTGAAAACTGTTATTTGGTCGGGTCCAGGCTTTGCAGATTTCTTGATGAGGTCAATTGTTATCTGGTCGGGTCCAGGCTTCACAATAATCTGTTTGAAAACTGTTATCTGGTCGGGTCCAGGATTTGTAGATTTCTTGATAAGGTCAATTGTTATCTGGTCGGGTCCAGGCTTCACAATAAACTATTTGGGAAGATGGAAATGAAAACTGATATTCGGTCGGGTCCAGGTTTCTCAGCAATTTGTTTGGGATACGGAGGCAACTCTACAGGGGAAAAGAAGTTAAACCTTGGTCGGATTGAGTTCAGGTTCTTCTACATATTTGAAAAGATAGGCTATTATCTGGTCGGGTCCAGGTTTCATAACATTTTGAAATTGAGATCATCTGTTATCCGGTCGGGTCCAGGCTTCAGTAACTCAAACTGTTATCTGGTCGGGTCTAGGTTTCAGTAATTGAAGAAGTCAAACTGTTATCTGGTCGGGTCCAGGCTTCAGTAACTCAAACTATTATCTGGTCGGGTCTAGGTTTTAGTAATTGAAGAAGTCAAATTGTTATCTGGTCGGGTCCAAGCTTCAATAACTCAAACTGTTATCTGGTCGGGTCCAGGTTTCAATTATTTGAAGAAGTCAAACTGTTATTTGGTCGAGTCCAGGCTTCAGTAATTGAAGAAGTCAAACTGTTATCTGGTCGGATCCAAGGTTCAGTAACTCAAATAGTTATTTGGTCAGGTCCAGGTTTCAGTAATTTGAAGAAGTTAAACTGTTATCTGGTCGGGTCCAGGGTTCAGTAACTCAAAATGTTATCTGGTCGGGTCCAGGTTTAAGTAATTGAAGAAGTCAAACTGTTATCTGGTCGGGTCCAGGCTTCAGTAACTAAAATTGTTATCTGGTTGGGTCCAAGTTTCAGGTATTTGAAGAAGTCAAACTGTTATCTGGTCGGGTCCAGGCTTCAGTAATTGAAGAAGTCAAACTGTTATCTGGTCGGATCCAGGGTTCAGTAACTCAAACAGTTATTTGGTCGGGTCTAGGTTTTAGTAATTTGAAGAAGTTAAACTGTTATCTGGTTGAGTCCAGGGTTTAGTAACTCAAAATGTTATCTGGTCGGGTCCAGGATTCAGTAATTGAAGAAGTCAAACTGTTATCTGGTCGGGTCCAGTCTTCAGTAACTTGAAGAAGTTAAATTGTTATCTGGTCGGGTCCAGGTTTCAGTTATTTGAAGAATTCAAACTGTTATTTGGTCGGGTCCAGGCTTCAGTAATTGAAGAAGTTAAACTATTATCTGGTCAGGTCCAGGCTTCAGTAACTCAAATTGTTACCTGGTCGGGTCCAGGTTTCAGTAATTTGAAGAAGTCAAATTATTATCTGGTCGGGTCCAGGCTTCAGTAACTCAAACTGTTATCTGGTCGGGTCCAGGTTTTAGTAATTTAAAGAAGTCAAACTGTTATCTGGTCGGGTCCAGGCTTCAGTAATTGAAGAAGTCAAACTATTATCTGGTCGGGTCCAGGCTTTAGTAACTCAAACTGTTATCTGGTCGGGTCCAGGTTTCAGTAATTTGAAGAAGTCAAATTTTTATCTGGTCGGGTCCAGGCTTTAGTAACTCAAACTGTTATCTGGTCAGATCTAGATTTCAGTTATTTGAAGAATTCATACTGTTATCTGGTCGGGTCCAGGCTTCAGTAATTGAAGAAGTTAAACTGTTATCTGGTCAGGTCCAGGCTTCAGTAACTCAAATTGTTATCTGGTCGGGTCCAGGTTTCAGTAATTTGAAGAAGTCAAACTATTATTTGGTCGGGTCCAGGCTTCAGTAACTCAAACTGTTATCTGGTCGGGTCCAGGTTTTAGTAATTTAAAGAAGTCAAACTGTTATCTGGTCGGGTCCAGGCTTCAGTAATTGAAGAAGTCAAACTGTTATCTGGTCGGGTCCAGGCTTTAGTAACTCAAACTGTTATCTGGTCGGGTCCAGGTTTCAGTAATTTAAAGAAGTCAAATTTTTATCTGGTCGGGTCCAGGCTTTAGTAACTCAAACTGTTATCTGGTCAGATCCATATTTCAGTAATTTGAAGAAGTTAAACTATTATCTGGTCGGGTCCAGGCTTCAGTAATAACTTGAAAATTGTGCTAATATTTGGTCGGATCCAGGATTCATAGCATCTCTTGGAAGTAATAAAGGCTTTTCCAATGGCTTTACTGGGGATTAGGGGTTCTGGCCTTGTGATTTGCAGTAATTTGAAAGGGAAATTCAAATTGGAGAGTATAGACTCAGTCGGGTAAGGCAGACTCAGCTTGGGGAGGATACACCTAACTGGGGATGATGAGCTCAGCCGGGGATGATGGGCTCATCTGGGGAGGATAGATTCTGTTTGGAGATAATAGCCTTGGTTGGAGAAGATATACTCAGCTGGGAAAGATGAGCTCAACTGGGCAATTTGTGGTGTCTTGATTGTTGTATATTGAGAAATTTGAACTCGGCTGGGGCAATAACTCTGTTGGGGAAATAAACCCTGTTGAGGGGGTGAATTTCCTTTAGGAAGAGATCCCTTAGGCTTCAATGTTGTAAAAAATGACTTAGCTGGGGAGAAAGTTTCCAAGAGATTAAGACTCTGGCCAGGGATTATCCCATGTAAAGAGATTTCGTGGGCAACTCCGTTGGGGAAAGGTTTATTGCCGCCGTCCTTCTGGGGATAATGATGATGAGATAACTCTGTGGGGCTATTTCATATACAATGAAGATATGCTCACTGCTGTTGTACGCTGATGCTCTGTTGTTGATGTTGTTGTTTAACAGGACACGTGTGCCAAATAGTTTTAATTATGTTCATATGCATATGTTCATTCAATTTTAGTCATTGGACAAATTTGCATTCAAAACAAAGACAGAAAATTTGGCACTTCAAAGTGTATTTGTATTGATATTTTACCCATGAATAGGCATTTTTGGTACATAGAGACGGAGATCCTAGTAAGACGAAATCGTCAAAAAGGAAAACAAAATTGAGAGTGAAAACAAATAGCCACGTGAAATGATCTCATTGCCTTCCAGCTCTACTATTTCCCCAATGTCTTCAAACGTCCCTTGCCGTTGATCGAAATTGATTGGATTGATCCTGGACCATTTGAACTTGGACCTTAGTTATACAATTAACTGTGTTGGTTTCACGGGACATAGTCGTACGCTTTTAATCCTTAATTTTTTCCTGAACCGCCCTTTCGGGTTTTCGATCCAGTAGGATACCCTTTTTTGCCTAAGTCTCCCTTTCGGGTTTTCAACTTTTCAGGTGTACAATCTTTTGCATATATCCCTAATTTTTTCCCAAACCTTTTGGTTTACCGGGATGCCCTTATTTTGCTTAGGTGTGTCAACCTAACGGGTCTCTTATGCGTAGTATTTTTTTAACTATGTTCGCGTTTATAGGATGTGGGAAATCTTCACCGTCCATGGTGGTCAGCATCATGGCACCGCCAGAAAAAACTCTCTTGACAACAAACGACCCTTCATAGGTGGGAGTCCATTTTCCTCTGGGGTCACCTTGTGGTAAAATGATGCATTTTATCACCAGGTCACGAACTTGATATACTCGAGGCTTGACCTTTTTGTTGAAAGCTTTGATCATCCATTTTTGATATGTCTGACCATGGAAAATAGCAGCTAATCATTTTTCATCGATCAAGTTCAGTTGATCCAATCTCATTTGAATCCACATATCTTCGCCTAGGCTTGCCTCAATCATAATCCTCAGCGAGAGAATTTGAACTTCCACTGGAAAAACAGCTTCCATGCCATAGACTAGAGAGAAGGGAGTTGCCCCAGTTGATGTTCTAGCTAAAGTACGGTAGCCATGTAGAGTAAATGGTAACATCTCATGCCAATCTTTATCGGTCACTACCATTTTCTGCACAATCTTCTTGATATTTTTGTTGGCCGCTTCGACTGCACCATTCATTTTTGGTCTACACGGAGAAGAATTGTGATGCTTGATCTTAAATTTAGTGCACAACTCCCTGAGCATGGCATTTTTGAGGTTAGTCTCATTGTCGATGATGATCCTTTCGGGGATACCATAACGGCAAATGAGGTTGTGTCTGATGAATCTGGCTACCACATTCTTGGTGACTAAGGCAAACGAGGCGACTTCGACCCATTTGGTAAAATAATCGATAGCCCTAAGAATAAAACGATGTCCGTTGGAAGTTGTGGGCTTGATCTCTCCAATCATGTCAATGCCCCACATTGCAAATGGCCACGGAGTGGTCATAACATTCAGAGACATTGGAGGTACATGGACCTTGTCAGTGTAGATTTGGCATTTGTAACAAGTTCTTGAATGTCGATGACAATCGGTCTCCATCGTTGACCAATAGTAACCTGCTCTTAAGATTTTCTTAGCCATCGTATGTCCACTTGAGTGAGTACCAAAAAGGCCATCGTGCATGTCTTCCATAATTTCCTCTGCCTCCTTCTTGTCCACACATCGGAGTAGAGTTGAATCATGATTGCGCTTGTACAATATCCTGTTACTTAGGATGAATTTGGCTGCAAATCTTCGTAAGAACTTTCTGTCATTGATAGATGCCCCTTCTGGATATTCTTGTGCTTCAAGGTATCTTGTTACCTCATGGTACCATGGCTTTTCCGTGTCGGTATCGAGCTCATAGCAATGTGCAGGTTCATCGAATCTTTCAATTGTTATCATAGGGGCTTCATTGTCCTATCTGACTTTGAACATTGAAGACATGGTTGCCAAAGCGTCAGCCAACTGGTTTTCTTCCCTAGGGAAGTGCTCGAACATGATTTCTTCGAAGTAAGGAATTAGGGATAAAACAAGCTCCTTGTAAGGGATAATATTAGGGTGTTTAGTGTCCCAATATCCTTTTACTTGACTGATCACCAAGGCAGAATCTCCAAACACATCCAAATGCTTGATCCTTAAGTCAATGGCAGCTTTCAAACCTAAGATGCATGCTTCATACTCAGCCATATTACTTGTGCAATCGAAACATAGTCTGGCAGTAAAAGGAGTGTGGCAACCTTCAGGAGAGATAATAACAGCACCAATTCCATTACCTAAGGCGTCGGAAGCCCCATCGAATACCATAATCCATCGGGATCCTTGTTCAGGTCTGTCATACGGTCTAAGTTTCGCACAGTCGGTTACCTGCAAAATATTCTCATCAGGGAAATCGAAGTTCATTGACTGATAATCATTCACAGCTTTATGGGCCAAATGATCTGCTAGTACATTTACTTTGATGGATTTTTGAGTTGTGTATTGAATGTCGTACTCAGTCAAGATCATTTGCCATCTGGCTATTCGTTTGGAAAGAGTAGGTTTCTCGAAGATATACTTGATTGGATCCATCTTAGAAATCAACAGAGTGGTATGAGTCAACATATACTATCTTAGCCGGCGAGCAGCCCATTCCAGAGCGCAACAAGTTTTCTCGAGTAGTGAATATCTGGTTTCACAGTCGTAAACTTTTTGCTCAGGTAATAAATAGCATGCTCTTTTCGGCCAGACTCGTCATGTTGGCCCAAAACACACCCCATAGAGTTCTCTAGTACTGTCAAGTACATGATCAGGGGTCTTCCTTCAACTGGAGGCATGAGAATAGGAGGTTCTTATAGGTATTCTTTAATTTTGTCGAAAGCAATCTGGCATTCATCGTTCCACCTGACTACCTGATCTTTCTTCAAGAGTTTGAAGAGTGGCTCACAAGTAGCAGTTAAGTGTGATATGAAACGGGAAATGTAATTGAGACGAACCAAGAATCCTCTGACTTCTTTTTCAGAATGGGCGATTGGAATTTCTTGGATGGCCTTTATCTTGGCGGGATCAACATCAATGCCTTTATCGCTGACAATAAAACCTAGAAGCTTTCTACAGCGTACTCCAAATGTGCACTTGTTAGGGTTTAACCTCAGCTTGTACTTCGTCAGTCTCTCGAATAGTTTGTGTAGGTGATTGAGATGTTCTTCTTCGGTTTGTGATATGACAATCATATCATCCACATATACCTCTATCTCATGATGAATCATGTCATGAAATAAAGCCACCATAGCCCTTTGATATGTTGCCCCTACATTTTTTAATCCGAAGGGCATATCTTTGTAGCAGAAGGTGCCCCATTGCGTAACAAAAGTAGTTTTTTCCATATCTTCGAGAGCCATCTTTATTTTATTATAGCCTGAGAAGCCATCCATGAATGAGAAGACCTTATGTTGAGCAGTATTATCGACTAAGACGTCAATATGTGGTAGAGGGAAATCATCCTTGGGGCTTGCCCTATTCAGATCCCTATAGTCTACGCACATGCGAACTTTCCTCTTTCTTTGGCACTGGCACTATATTGGCCACCCATTGAGGATAGGGTGTTACAGCTAGGAACCCTACATCAAACTGTTTCATTACTTCGGCTTTGATCTTTTCAGACATGTCAGGCCTCATGCGATGAACTTTTTGTTTAACAGGAGGGCAGTCTTCTTTAGTTGGCGGATGATGAACCACGATGTGGTATCCAACCCAGGCATATCTTCATACGACCAAGCAAATACTTCCATATAATCGTGCAACATCTGAACCAAACGGCTCCTAACACTGCTTTCCAAATTAGAGCCGATCCTGATTTCCTTCTTATCTGACTCAGTACCCAAGTTGATAATCTCAACTGACTCTTCATGTGGTTGAATAGCTTTTTCTTCTTGTAATAGAAGTCTGTCTAGTTCCACTGGTATTCATAATCTTCCTCGCCTTCGTCTTCAGCTTGGTGAATTGGATGATCGAAATCATACTTGGCAATAGTAGAGTTGTTGACAATAAGACCCAGAGTGGATGATGATCTGCAAATGTGTGTGTGTGTGCATGTAAGATACATGGCTATTGAAAAATGTAATAAAGGAAATGAAAGACAATGAACATAAAATTTGAATGCAAAGAGGTCCAATGGTTTATATTAAATTATCATATGATAGATGAAACATGAGCAAAATGCTTAACAAATGGGCCAAAGTTCCACGGGAAAGGCACATGGCTTAAAAGTCATTGTTTGGAAATAATATTACAGACATAGAGTTCCTGAATTGACAGAAAAAGTAAACAATAATTACTCCTCAATGAAAGAAACATGAGTGAAATCATTTGCATGCCAATTGTTGAGCTTCCCTTCGGTTGTTGGGTAGATCCAGTCTTCAAAAGCACACTCATCATCGGAGTCTTCTACAGCATTCACTTCATGATTTTTGAGGTGGAGAGGCGGATTTCCACCATGAGCACTTCTAACTTCTTTTTGAGCTTTGGAGGTGAAACCTAACACAAACTTGTGTGTCTTGAACGGGATATCGAGGAGTTGACCCCACATCACATTGTTTCCTTATTCTACCATAGCACGGGCATCCTTAAGAGAAACCATCTTGGGGATAACTTTATCAGCTCTTGGAGTGTCGGAGGAGATTTTGGTGGCGGCCACAACTTTAAACGTCTGGCCAGGAGTTTCTATGAATTCGCCATCCATTTCTACGTACTTGAAAGAATTGAGATGGCTTATCATACATTCTTCCTCACCGCAAACAGTGACAACCTTCACTTGAACTGGATATTTTAACTTCTGGTGGAGAGTAGAAGTGACTTCACCTTCCCCATGGATCCATGGGCGCCCAAGCAAGCAAGAATACGCAGGCCGTATGTCCATTATATGGAATGTGGAGTTGAAAATCTGCGAACCAACCTTAATTGGGAGATCCACCTCTCCATGAACCATCCTTTTCGACCCATTAAATTCCCTCACAACAATATCACTTGGCTTCAAAACCAAACCTTCACAGTCTAGTCGATCTAAAGCTCCTTTAGGTAACACATTTAAAGATGAGCCTATGTCAACCAAAACATGTGCCAGAGTGGTCACCTTACATTCAACAGAAACATGCAAGGCTTTATTGTGATTCTTTCCCATGGGAATTAAATCTGCGTCGGAGAACCCCAGACCATTGT
This sequence comes from Vicia faba, assembly GCA_948472305.1. Classification (NCBI taxonomy): domain Eukaryota; kingdom Viridiplantae; phylum Streptophyta; class Magnoliopsida; order Fabales; family Fabaceae; genus Vicia; species Vicia faba. The sequence continues at coordinate 823,769,813 of OX451737.1, read as the reverse complement.
CAGCTGTCAGACTTGCTACGAAGTTCTCAAATTGGTCGGTTGTGGTTTCTTGAGGCACATGAGCCTTTTTCAAGAACTTAATTAAAGCTTGTGCATGGGCGTCGGAACATAGCAATAAGGACAACATTGATACTTTAGAAGGGGTTTGCCTCAACTGCTCTACTATTTTGAAGTCGCTTTTCTTGATGATCTTCAGAATCTCCTCCATCTCTTGAGTGGATGGTTCTTCCATAACAAACTTTTTAGCAGGTGCTTATTCCCTAGCAGGCTCACCTTCTTTCCCTTTCCCTTTAGTACTTGCACCAGAATTGCCATTGGTTATGCAGGCTGGAACTGTGGTAGTGGTTGGTGGTGAGATAACAGGGGAAAAGACCCTTCTTGTTCTAGTGACTTTACTAGAACCAGTAATATTAGTAACACCAGCTTCATTATCATCAATCCAAGAATCTTGTTTTACCCCATGGTGATAAACCTCAGCACTGTAATTCCATGGTACCACTTTATCAGAGGTGTATGGAACAAGTTCGGCAGCAGTGATTATGAGAGGAGCAATGATTGGTTCGTTCGAAATCCTGATAGGACCTTTGGATGAGATCCTAAGGTTTGTTTGAAATTGTTATGATGGCCAAATATTCAGCTTTGTCGATTGAATTTTTGATGGTGGGAATATTTTCAAATAGAATTTTACGGCTATCCATTAGGCGTTGTATACCTTTATTCAGTTCTTCACACCCATTGGGTTGTCTCATACAACACACACAATCTTTTTCACATCCAGGGAAAATCCCAGCTTTCAACAGATTGTTCTTGATTACATTCAACAGAGTAGTTAATTCTTCAACAGGGGAAATGAAAATTGTATCTTCGACAACATTAACACCTTTGTCATGCTTCGACATTGGAGCGGTAATTACATTTGGCGTCAGAGGAGGATCAAATTCAATAGTCTTGCTGTCAATTAAATCCTGGATTTTGTTCTTCAAGGCCCAACACTGATTAGTCTCATGCCTGGGGCTGTTTGAATGGTAAGCACACTTTGCATTCAGATTATATTTTGGTGACGAGGTGTCAGGTTGGTGGGAGGATCACGCAATCTCACTAAATTAGCCTTGAGCAGATGTTGAAGGGCTTGAGATAGTGACATGCCTAACCTCGTAAACTGTCTTCTTAGAGCTTTAAAACGTTGATGATTCGCATATGGTCTTGGAGTGGGAGTTGGATTGGAGATTCGGACAACATTGACAGGAGGGTGATTATTCTTCTTGGTATGGGCCTTTTCCCTATACACATCATTAACTTCTTTCTTTGCAGCAAAAGGTTTCTTGACAGGATTGGGAGTGGAGGTAGATTCCATAGAGATCTTCCCACTTTTAATGCCACTTTCAACTCTTTCACCGATTAAGATTAATTTGGTGAAGCCAAAAGAAGAGAAACCAACCAATAGATTAAATAAAAGACCAAATAATATGCCCATGAACATGTTAATGTGTTCCCTATCAGTCAAGGGAGTTTGGACTCTACTATCAAGGTCTCTCCACTTTTGCGCATATTCCTCAAATCCTTCATTCTTCCCCATGGTCATATCTTGCAATTGAACCCTTGTCGGTGCCAAGTCGGTGTTGTACTGATATTGATGGTAAAAGATAGTAGCTAGACCCTCCCATGTATTGATGTGAGAGCCATCCAACTGATAAAACCATTCAAGTTGTGTTCCATCCAGACTCTCTTGGAAAAAGTGAACCCAGGGTTTTTTATCAGTAGTGTGCGGTTGTATCCTGCGCACATAGGACTTCAAATGGAGATTTGGACAAGAAACCCCATTGTATTTTGCAAAGGTTGGTATTTTGAACTTGTGGGGAATGAATACCCCAGAGATTAAGCCCAAATCGTCAAAATTTAAATCGGGTACAACTTGGATTTCAACAGCTTTCAACCTGTCTTCTAGCTACTTGTATTTGATGTCTGCGGGTGGATACTGTTCATTGAAATAATCATCATCAGATTCTTGGTCATTGACACAGTCAGCCTGAGTACTCTTGACCTCACCAATCTGGTTCTCGTCCTCTTCGGATGAATCTTCCTCTACTGGAATTTGACGGATTGTCTCTTTGAACCTTTTACCCATGTTGAGTAGAGCTTTCTTCTTTGGCTTCTTCTTAGCGGCCAACAGAGCCATCACATCTTGTTGCCCCTTGGCCAGGGCGAGTAAAGCTTCCTGAAATTGAGAATTTTTGGCTTGGAGTTCCGTCACAGTTTTCTCTAGACCCATCTTTCTGAAATAAACAGCAGAGAGATAAGGAAACCTGTTATGCAGAAACCTGTCATGTCATGATGCATGAATATGCAATATGCGAATGGTTTCAAGGATTTAAAGAATTTTAATTTGTATAGACAAAGAGTGAACAAATGTTAACTTGCATTAAATAGTTCTTATTTAAATACAAACACGCCTCTTGGGCTTACAACAACAGAAATAAACATAAAGTAAACTCCTAAGACAGAAAAGTTGTGTGCATCCTCTTTGGCGTAACCTAGGTGTTTAAACTACTTTCTTCATGAAGCTCCCTTGTAAGCTCTAATATCTTCTTCTCGCCCTCATAGAACTTAGCTTCGAAGAAATCTCGCTCTCCTCTTACTTGAATCCAAGCGTTTTGCAAATCTTCAAGAGAAGTAGGCATATCAGGATAGAGGATAGTATGTGGAATGTCTCCCTCAACTACTGGCTCCATGATAACAGGTAAGACGACTTCATAAGGCATCTTAAGACTTTGAGCGCGAGCCCTCATCCATTTAAGATAAGGTTCCAAAGGAATGGAATTCTTGCACCCCAACGTCTTGCTATCAACTTTGTTAACCATACCCCAAGCTCATATAAATCTTTGACGGTAACCTTGGGTATCACTTTCGTAGTCAAACGCAATTCCATGGATGAGTACCTCATGAGGGCCATCTCTCCTAGCATATCCAAATTGTCACAAAGCTAAACAAGGGTTGTAAGTAATGCCTCCCATAATGCCAACTAGAGGGACATTAGGGAATTCCCCACAGCGATCAATGATGGTAATGTCTTCCAAAGAGCGATAGTACCAACGAATATCAGCATGTGAACGTGAAATCAATCTTTTAGACCACCTCATACCTTGTTCATTCTTCACCATGGATCGAGGTAGGTGCGAAATAAACCACCTAGCCAAAAGAGGAGTGCAACACATCAAAGCCCCTCTTTTCTTCAAAGTGCGAGAGTGAAGAGAATGCAAGATGTCTCCAAGCAATGTAGGCACCGAATTACGGGATATGAAAACTTTGATCGCATTTACATCTATAAATTGGTCAGGATTGGGAAATAGTACCAAACCATAGATGAGAAGAGCCAAAATTTCCTCAAAGGCTTGTAGATCCAAAGTATTCCAAGACTCTTGAGCCTTCTCCAACAAAAACTTTGCTAGGAACCCTTTGACACCACTCATTGTGATCCAATTTGCTACTATGTCAGATGGTTGCAAATGTAGAGCTCGAGCAATTTCCTTAGGTTTAGGGTCTCTTTTAATACCGTTGAAAGGTAACTGATCAAGAATAGGGGTCCCCATGAGTTGAGAAAATTCTTCTAAAGTGGGTGTAAGTTGGTAATCGGGAAAAGTGAAGCAATGATGCAAAGGGTCAAAGAATTGGACAAGCACCTTTACCATATCTTCTTCAATACTTGAGGTAACCAAAATAAGGAGTCGACCATGTCTTTTGGTGAATGGAGAATCTTCAGGGACCCTTGATACTAAATCCTTGAGTTGTGGAGGTATCCTCACGAGATTGACTTGGATAGTATTCCTACGAGCGGAAGCCATGTCCTATAAAACAGAACAAAGATGAATTCCAAAAATCCTTGAAACGGTTAGTGAGAATGCCATGGTATGATGTTATGATGCTATGTAAAAATATGTGAGGTAAGAAAATTTATACACAAAGTAGATAAGTCCTTAGGTTTAGGCTTGCATGGAGTTTGTAGGTAAGTACCCTCTTGAAGTTTAGTTGGCTCAACCTGTCCTAGTTAATAGTAACCAGGTTCTAAGGGATCTCAACATCACTGATCTTTCCCCCTAACTTCGTTTAATAGGCGATTGACTCGCAACCAAACAAAACTCAAGAGTCAAACCTAAATAAGTGTAGCATTGAGTATCAACCAACTTCGGACTGCACCAAAGCCAGTCATCTCACTACATCCTAAAGGCCAAGTTGGTCAAGTAAAGGTTCTAAGGTCAGTTGATGCTTCATGACACCACACGGCGGCCCTGTACTCTCCTTGATTGACTCAAGGGTTACCGGTACCAACCAAAGTGTCACATCAACGTAGCTACTGCTTCAACCGTGTCGGTATACCCTGCATAGTTCCCTCGCAGTTTATTGCTACTTACCTAAAAGGTGTCCCCAAATCCGGGTGTAGGATTTAAAACAAACCCAAACAAGGAACCAAAATGTAAAGCATACAAATCAAACAATGTAAGCAAGTAAATGTGATCTAACCCTAAGGTAACTCCACTTTTAGTCTCAACTTTCCCCAGCAGAGTCGCCAGTTCTGTGATACAGTGGGAGAACTGACTTGATTATTTTGCATTTGTGTTTGCAAATGTTGCGGTTTCGCAAGAGTCGCCATCGACTTTTATTTTATCCAAAAAGGAAAGGTGAAAAAGCACAGGAAAAACCTTTAGAGATGTTTTCTTGAGTTCGGGGGGGGTAGATTATGAAAAGGGAAGTTATTAGCACACTTTTTTTCCATGCTTTTCCATGGGCTCTTAGTTACTTGCTAGATCACTTGCTTTTGTTTGAAAAATGTGCTTTACGTGATTTTTGAAAGTATTTTGAAAAGGTGCCGTCATTTAGGAAAAGTTTGTAATAGTTCTCGTTCGTAAGAACGAATACAAAGTGTTGAGCTTTTGAAAATGTTTCAAGTTTGGAAGATGTTTGGAAAGTGTATGTGATTGTTTTGAAAATAGCAAGGATATTTGTTTTGAGAGTGAGCAAGTAACTAAAAGTAATCTACCTACTCAAAAGGTCTTAGATGTGCTTTTCCTCCTCCTTTAGATGTTGCTATCTTACCATTGACTTGGTAAGAAGCCCCATCGTTGGATGTGAAGGGATGGGCATGGGTCATCGTATAACCATGATAGCAATGTTGTGAGATGACTTAGCACTTTTCTTTAGGGACTAAGATCATTTTGAAAGGCAACTTTGATAGCGTCATCGAGGGACTATGATCTTGTATTTTTATATTTGTTTGTGCTAAGACATCCCCATGCATAACATGGACATTTTTGTAAGGCAACAAGTGGAATTACCCTAAGGGTGTAAGTGCGCGAGTGTATTTTATTGCATGCATAATTTTTATTGAATTAGGGTTTTCTAAACATTGGTTTTAGTCTTGCCATATGTGATACGGTGGGAGAACTGACTGTGGTTTTGCGTTTGTTTTCGCAAATGTTTCGGTTGAGCAAGAGTCGCCACCGACTTTTTATTTTATCCTAAGGAAAGGTTTAAAAAGCACAGCAAAAACCTTTGAGATTTTTCTTAGGTTCGGGGAGTAGATTATAGAAAGGGAAGGTATTAGCACCCTTTCTATCCATGGTTATCCATGGGCTCTTAGGTACTTGCTTAGATCAATTTGCCTTGGTTTTCAATTGTTTGAAAGGGTGCTTTGTGTGTGTGGTTTTGAAAAGGTTTTGAAAAAGATGCCTTGTATAGGCTACCCTTGTAACAATTCTTTACTCGAATGTTTTACAAAAGGTGTTTGTCTTTTTGAAAAGATGTTTCAAGGTTTTTTGAAAGTTTGTTTTGAAAGTGTTTGTGAAGTGTGGTTTGAAAAATAGGCAAGTGTTTTCTTTGCAAATTGACAAGTACTTAAGAGCGATCTACCCTAAAGTTTCCTCAAAGATTTTTGTTATGTTTTAAACCTTTTGACAATTTTGTTCCACCATTGTATTTGGTGGACAATCTTGTATTAGGATGTTGAAGGGACGGGCGTGGGTCATCGTTTAGACCATAATTGCAATAGTGCTAAGTATCCTTGGGCAATTTTTCTTTGAAAAGGGACTTTGATCATTTTAGGCAACTTTCGAAAGCGTCATTGAGGGACTATGACCGTTTGATTATTTGCTTTGCCCAAAGAGACCTAACATGCATTATGGCCTAATTTTGAAAGGCAACAAGTGGATGTAACCCTAGGGGTGTTAGTGTGCAAGTGTGTTTTATTGCATGCAAGAGTTTTTTCTTTGAATTAGGTTTTTCTATTTCATTGATTTTATCTTGCCATACACGTCCTAATTACTAGCAATAAGAAGCGGAAATATAAAATCCTACGCTATTACAACAATTAGGGGAGGGGGATACACATTTGTACATGGGGGGTTCAACGAGAAAAATAGACAAAAAAGAAAATAGCAAAAAACAAGATATAGAGAGAGAGAGGGAGCCCGCGCGCTGCTGGGAGGTCATCAGAAGTTCTGACTCAGATCCGCTGCCAGATGATCAACCTGTTAGTGAAACTGGATGATTCAGAACTTCTGACTCTGGCACCTGCAAAGCAGAACCTTGTTAGTGGGGAAATCAGAAGTTCTGATTTCCCTGCGCTGCAAGACAGAAGTTTGTTAGTGGAGAAACCAGAAGTTCTGATTCTGCTGAAAAGGCAATAACTCTCAGAGGTTCTGACATCATTGACAGCAAAACAGGATTCAGATGTGCTAACGTCAAAGTCAGCACTTGGCTTTTCCCTGTACTAATCAGAACATCTGCAATTCTGTTGTTACTCCACAAAACAGGAAACATATTTGGAACAGATCCAGCAAATAAAAATGTTTCAGAGGTCAGAACCACCAAGGTCACAGGAAAGTCCTATACTGGCTCAGAACGTTCTGAGGTATGAAAATCCTCAGAACATAAACAGCAACAACATGATATTTACATTATGTTATTTGAATATGCACAGCTGATGATGCTTAACAGCGTGATGAGGGTCAGCAGGTGCTTACCTGACTGTTGGGAAAGTTGTGGGTGAAAGTTTAGCTTTTGGTTCTGGTGGTGTTCTGGACAGATTTGAAAAGGGGAAGTAAAGGTGTATACGTATGTAGGGTCAGAAGTTTGGAGAGGGTGTCTTTGGTTTACAGAAAAGAACTGGATATTTGATGAAGTTTGAAGATAAGAAACTCAAAGTTATGAAACAAAACTGGAGATTTTTGCAGAGTTTCAGAACGCTGTGTTGCTAAGAGTTCTGTTTCTCACTTAGCAATTTCTGTTTCTTTTCTTGAACATCTTTTGCAGTGGTGAAGACCCTCTATTTATAGGCAAAGTTCTTGTGGATGCCTTGAACATTTAAGGCGCCAACAGAGTTTGAATTTGTTCTTTGACAGAAATTCCTGGGAAGTTGTGATACAGATAGCTTTCAGCCTAGGTTGCAGCAGCAGGCGTAGATTGGGGAGAAGTGACCTCTGAAGTGGGCGGTGGCGTGAAGACCCATTCCAGAATCTGTGCAAAAGCGTTTTCCAAGCCACACGTGAATGCTCAGGAGTGGTTGGAAGCATTAATGGGCATTAAATGGTGACAAGACCTATCAACATCAATATTCTGGTAATGGAAACCAGCGTTGAATCAGCAGCGTAAACCATGCTCTGGCCTTGGCTTCCTGTTGTCTTAGTAAGCTCTGGAGATTCTTTATCAGTGTAACACCCACTCTTCTGATCTTTCATCTTCTGATTTCAACCTGTTCTGAAGGAGCCTTCAGACTTTCCTGCTTCTCTTGCATTCCTTTAGCAAATTCTGACTGAGCTTGTGTAACTGCTGAAGGGGCATGTTCTGTTTGAGGGTTACATATTAAACCACGTTTATAACTTCTGATTGAACTGATGTAGCTGCTGAAGAGCCAACTTCTGACCATGCTGAGCCAAGCTTGCAACTTCTGACCGTTTTCATCTGGAATGGGTCCAGAAGTTCTGAAGCGCTGAATTTTCTTAAAACACTCATTTTAGAGAAGCGTTTTAAGTACTTAGAATTTGATTTTTCTCAAGATAAAAGCGTTGTTTCTGGAGTTCGTGAGATCATCTTGCTCTTGTACATGGCTTGCTTGGGCAAAGGGATAACTCAGGACTTGGATTTGTTTCAGAGGGACCTTGAAAATCCAAGGTGGTTTCCTGAAGAAAGGGAGGGCAAATTTTGGGGTACAACAGTTGCCCCTGTTCAATCTTCTTGAACCTGAAGAGTTAGATTGGAAATCTTGCCTTTCGTGACTCGAAGGTAAAAGGAGATTGGACACTAGAGTGCCCTTAAATTTGCACTCGTCAAAGCAATGGATGCGGAAATGGGCTTAAAGATGCCATTTGGAGATGGGCTTAAAAGATGCCATCTGGAAAGGTGACAGAATCTCGTCGGGGATGGGCTTAAAGATGCCATCTGGAATGAAGATCAGAAAGGTGTCTATGCTTTGAACCATCTCTGGACTGGGGCTTGAATAAGCAATAGATTGACATCCGTTGTTGGGAAGAATCCGTAAACCGTTTTCAAAGGCTGTATCTGAACAAGTAATAGATTAACATCCGTTGTTGGGAAGAATCCATAAACTGTTTTCAGAAGTCTTGAGAAGAAACTGAACAAGCGATAGGTTAACATCCGTTACTTGGAGAACCCGTAAACTGTTTTCAGTAATCTTGAAGTTGAATAAGCAATAGAGCAACATCCGTTGTTGGGAAGCGTCCGTAAACTGTTTTCAAAGGTTGCATCTGAACAAGTAGGTAGATTAACATCCGTTGTTGGGAAGAATCCATAAACTGTTTTCAGACGTCTTGAGAAGAATCTGAACAAGTGATAGGTTAACATCCGTTACTTGGAGAACCCGTAAACTGTTTTCAGAAATCTTGAAGTTGAATAAGCAATAGAGCAGCATCCGTTGTTGGGAAGCGTCCGTAAACTGTTTTCAAAGGTTGCATCTGAACAAGTAGGTAGATTAACACCCGTTGTTGGGAAGAATCTATAAACTGTTTTCAGACGTCTTGAGAAGAATCTGAACAAGTGATAGGTTAACATCCGTTACTTGGAGAACCCGTAAACTGTTTTCAGAAATCTTGAAGTTGAATAAGCAATAGAGCAGCATCCGTTGTTGGGAAGCGTCCGTAAACTGTTTTCAAAGGTTGCGTCTGAACAAGTTGGTAGATTAACATCCGTTGTTGGGAAGAATCCATAAACAGTTTTCAGACGTCTTGAGAAGAATCTGAACAAGTGATAGGTTAACATCCGTTACTTGGAGAACCCGTAAACTGTTTTCAGAAATCTTGAAGTTGAATAAGCAATAGAGCAGCATCCGTTGTTGGGAAGCGTCCGTAAACTGTTTTCAAAGGTTGCATCTGAATAAGTAGGTAGATTAACATCCGTTGTTGGGAAGAATCCATAAACTGTTTTCAGACGTCTTGAGAAGAATCTAAACAAGTGATAGGTTAACATCCGTTACTTGGAGAACCCGTAAACTGTTTTCATAAATCTTGAAGTTGAATAAGCAATAGAGCAGCATCCGTTGTTGGGAAGCGTCCGTAAACTATTTTCAAAGGTTGCATCTGAACAAGTTGGTAGATTAACATCCGTTGTTGGGAAGAATCCATAAACTGTTTTCAGACGTCTTGAGAAGAATCTGAACAAGTGATAGGTTAACATCCGTTACTTGGAGAACCCGTAAACTATTTTCAGAAATCTTGAAGAGGAACCGGTGTAGGGTTCCCTGGTGATGAGCTCGTGTGATACTGCATCTGAATGAATCTGAAATAAGTATCAGAATGTCGCCGTGTTCGGGTCACATCTGAACTATTTCTAGATGAATCTCAGAAGGTGATCTGTGTCTGTCGACTGCTCTTACCTGAAAAGGCAAAGAGTTAGTTGTATGCAATGTTATGATGCATGATGCAATGTATGTGACATTAATGTTTATGATATGAATGTAAATGGATGCGCATGTAAGCTGGAGCTATCTTGCTGAGGATAAATGAATCTGAGATGGCCGAAGATAAAAGCATCTCGACTGCTGCCGGGAAAATAATTCCTTGGCTGTTGCTGGGGAAGAGAATTCCTGATGACCTCTACTGGGGAATTCCAAACTAGTAGACTCATGCTGGGGAGGTAAGACTAAGAATCTTCAGCTTGGAGGGAAGTATCTCTGGCGACTTCATTGGGGACTCAAGATTTTCCTAAAACTCTGTGGGGAAAAGGTTCATTAGTCTGGTTTTGCTGGGGATTGATAATTTTGAAGCCTTAGCTTAGCTGGGGATACTGAAACTTAAAATCTGAGGGGAATTGAATTCCGGAGGATTCTCTGGCTGGGGATTGTATTGATAAGTTATGCTGGGGAATTTTGATGAACTCCGCTGGGGATAGGAATAAATTTGGCGAGTGCGATCTTCCGTGGCACCAAGCTGAGGATAACCCAGTTATAAGCCCTTGTGAGGAACAATTTTGAATAAAACTCGGGTGAGACGTCCGTACTCTGCAGGGGATAAGCCTCAAGAATCTATTGGGGATAAGCTTCAAGCCTTGCTGGAGGATATGGATTCCAAGTCTCCTGGGGGCTTCCTTTGAAAGGGTATCAGGATATCCAACTGTATCTTCAACCTATCAGTAATCCTCTTTCTTGATTCATAAGGAAATGATCATGTTCAAATGCATATGCCTATTTAACAAAACATTGGACGTTTCTCAGAATAAAACAGATAGTGCAAGAGAAAAAGTGAAAGACACAAATTTCTGGGAAAAGTATTTGTATTGACTTTCTATGAGTATATTTGTACAAAGGAGACAATCATCCTAGTAAGAGGACTTTGTCGTAAATATTGAAAGATTTTATACAAAATAAAGGATGGCTATGTGAAATAATTCCATGGGATTCCATTCCGCTATAGCTTTCACAACTCTGAATATCTGTCCATTCAATGCTTCGCTTGCCGATAACTGGATTGATCAGAAGCTTGGAACTGGTTGAAGAGATTGTCTTTGAAGTGATCCGACGAGACATAGTCATACGCTTTAATTCCATAACTTTTGCCTGAATCGCCCTTTTGGGTTTACGATCCACCGGGAAACCCCTTTTTGCCCAAGCCGCCCTTTCGGGTTTTTGACTTGCCGGGTGTACAGATTTTTTCGTTTTTATCCCTAATTTTTGCCTGAACCTCCCTTTCGGGTTTTCGGTTCACCGGGATGCCCATTTTTGCCCAAGCCGCCCTTTCGGGTTTTCGACTTGTCGGGTTATTTTATGCATAGTATCTTTTGACTATGTCTGCGTTCGTAGGGTGCGGCAAATCGTCGCCGTCCATGGTGGTCAGAATCATTGCACCACCGGAAAATATGCTCTTGATCACAAATGGTCCTTCATATGTAGGAGTCCATTTGCCCCTGGGATCACTTTGCGGTAAGATAATCCGCTTGATTACGAGATCTCCAACTTGATACACTTGACGTCTGACTTTCTTATTGAAGGCCTTGATCATTCGCTTTTGATACGCCTGACCATGGCATATAGCAGCGAGTCGCTTTTCGTCGATCAGATTGAGTTGATCAAGTTGGGTCTGCATCCAATCATCTTCATTCAAACCTGCATCCTTCATAATCCTTAGAGAAGGGATCTGGACTTCCATAGGCAAAACAGCTTCCATGCCATAAACCAAAGAAAATGGGGTTGCCCCAGTTGAAGTACGTGTCGTCGTACGCTATCCATATAGAGCAAACGGTAACATCTCATGCCAGTCTTTGTAAGTGACTGTCATTTTCTGAATGATCTTCTTAATGTTTTTGTTCGCAGCTTCAACAGCACCGTTCATCTTCGGCTGATAGGGGGATGAATTGTGATGATAAATCTTGAACTGCTCGCACAATGCAGTGATCATTGTGTTATTCAGATTCGTACCGTTGTCTGTGATGATCCTGTCTGGAACACCATACCGACATATGAGATTTTGCTTGATAAAGCAGGCAACCACATTTTTAGTAACAGAGGCGAAGGAGGCTGCTTGGACCCATTTGGTGAAATAGTCAATGGCAACCAGGATAAAGCGATGTCCGTTGGAAGTCGTAGGCTTGATCTCTCCAATCATGTCAATGCCCCACATTGCAAATGGCCAAGGAGCAGTCATAACGTTGAGAGGAACCGGAGGGATATGAACTTTGTCAGCGTAGACTTGACATTTGTGGCAAGTACGGGAATGTTGATGGCAGTCAGCTTCCATGGTAGACCAGTAATAGCCTGCCCTTAGGATCTTCTTAGCCATTGTATGTCCGCTCAAGTGAGTGCCAAATGTGCCGCTGTGTATATCAGTCATGATCAACTCTGCTTCAGCTTTGTCTATGCATCGGAGTAATACACAATCATGGCTTCGTTTGTAAAGGATGTCGTTGCTCAGGAAGAATTTGGCAGCAAATTTCCTTAAGAACTTCTTGTCATTTACGGAAGCTCCTTCGGGATAATCTCTAGTCTCGAGATACCTTTTGATTTCATGGAACCAGGGTTGTTCCACTATTTCTTCGGTATTAATCTCATGACAATGCGCAGGTTCATCTATTCTCTTGATGGTGATTTGGGGTGCCTTGTTATCCCAGTTGAGTTTAAACATGGAGGACATTGTAGCTAGAGCATCTGCTAGCTGATTCTCTTCTCGCGGGAAATGCTCGAAGGTAATTTGCTCGAAATGAGGCAACAACGTCAAGACATGTTCTTTGTATGGGATGAGATTAGGATGCTTGGTATCCCACTCTCCTTTGATTTGACTGATAACCAAAGCTGAGTCCCCAAATACGGTTAAAGATTTGATCCCTAGGTCAATAGCAGCCTTGAGACCAAAGATGCAAGCTTCGTATTCAGCCATGTTGTTTGTGCAGCTAAAGCAAAGTCGGGCCGTAAAAGGAGTGTGACAACCTTCCGGAGAAATGAGTACTGCGCCGATACCGTTTCCAAGTGCATTTGAAGCACCATCAAAGTACAGGGTCCATCGGGATCCCTTTTCGGGTCCGTCATACGGCCCGTCACCTTCAATGTTGTCCAAATTCATGATGTCCTCGTCTGGGAAGTCAAATCTCATGGGTTGATAGTCTTCGATAGCTTGATGAGCCAGATGGTCAGCTAGTACACTCCCTTTTATAGCTTTTTGGGTGGTGTACTGAATGTCATACTCAGTTAGGATCATTTGCCATCTGGCTATCCTTCCAGATAAAGCGGGCTTTTCGAAGATATACTTGATAGGATCCATTTTGGAAATCAACAAGGTAGTATGAGTCAACATATACTGTCTTAGTCGGCGAGCAGCCCATACCAAAGCGCAGCAAGTTCTCTCGAGCAGTGAGTAGCGAGTTTCATAGTCGGTAAACTTTTTGCTAAGGTAATAAATGGCATGCTCTTTTCGACCAGACTCGTCATGCTGGCCCAAAACACACCCCATTGAGTTATTCAAGACGGTCAAATACATGATCAATGGTCTTCCTTCGACGGGCGGCACCAGAATGGGAGGTTCTAGAAAATACTTCTTGATTCTATCAAAAGCAGCCTGACAATTGTCGTTCCATTCAACTACCTGATCTTTCTTCAAGAGTTTGAAAATGGGCTCGCAGGTAGAAGTCAGATGAGAGATGAATCTGGCAATATAATTCAAACGCCCCAAGAATCCTCTAACCTCCTTTTCAGTACGGGGAACAGGCATCTCTTGTATTGCTTTTACTTTTGCGGGATCGACTTCAATGCCTTTGTTGCTTACAATGAATCCCAGAAGTTTACCAGACCTAATTCCAAAAGTGCACTTGCTTGGATTCAATCTGAGTTTGTATTCTTTCAACCTGGCAAACAGCTTTTCTAGATGTTCAAGGTGCTCTTCCTCTGTTCGTGACCGAGCTATCATATCGTCTACGTAAACTTCAATCTCATGATGTATCATATCATGAAATAAAGCTACCATGGCGTGTTGATAAGTTGCCCCTGCGTTCTTCAGCCCGAACGGCATCACCTTGTAACAGAAAGTGCCCCATTGTGTGACAAAAGTTGTTTTCTCCATGTCCTCGGGGGCCATTTTAATTTGATTGTAACCCGAGAATCCATCCATGAAGGAAAACACTTTATGCTGAGCTGTATTGTCGATTAAAATGTCGATGTGTGGCAGCGGAAAATCATCTTTGGGGCTGGCCCTATTCAAGTCCCGGTAGTCCACACACATTCTGACTTTGCCATCTTTCTTAGGTACCGGAACGATGTTAGCGACCCATTGAGGATAGGACGTAACAGCCAGAAAGCCAACGTCGAATTGCTTCATTACTTCTGCTTTGATCTTTTCAGACATGTCAGGCCTCATTCGGCGAACTTTTTGCTTGATCGGTGGACAATCCTCTCTTGTGGGGAGATGGTGAACCACGATGTCTGTGTCTAAACCGGGCATGTCTTCATAAGACCAAGCGAAGATTTCAACATACTCATTCAACAACTGTACCAGGCGCTCCTTGACTCTTGATTCCAGATTGGCACCCACTTGCACCTCCTTCCGATCTTCCTCGGTTCCCAAATTGACAGTTTCCAATGACTCTTCGTGCGGTAAGATGGCTCTTTCCTCTTGTTGTAGAAGTCTGGCTAGTTCCCCTGGTACTTCACAACCTTCGTCATCTTCATACTCGGCTTGATTGACCAGATCTTCAGAGTTATTGAAAGATACAGCAGAATAGTCACCCATGGAATCTGGAGTGGATGGGTACCTGCATTGGTGAGTGTGGGTGTGTGTAAGGGATAGCCATCCTTAAAAATGCAAAAGGAAAGAAAATGAACACAAGCAGTTTATCAAATGAAAAACGTCCAATGAATCATTAAACATGGCATATGGATATGAAAAATAATCAAAACCCTTACAAATGGACCTACATGCCCCGGGCAAGGCATGAGGTGAAAAGATAGTGTACGGATTATTTGAGAGTAAATATTACAGACCATATAGGAAATGTTTAACAGATAAATTACTGATGAATAAAAGTGATGGGGACAAAGTCTTTTGCCTCCCAGTTGCTCAATCCTCCTTTGACAGTTAGGTAAATCCACTCTTCGATGTTGCTTTCCTTGTCTTCATCCTCCAAAGCGTTGATTCCGTAGGGAGAAATTTTGACTGGCGCCCTTTCAATCTTCGACCGGCGCATAGCTTTCTGGCTCGCGGCTGTGAACCCTAATCTAAATTTGTCGGTCTTATGCGGGATGTCAGGTAACTGCCCCCATGCTGAATTCTTCCCTTCCTTTATTGCAGCCCTTGCGTCTTCCAGAGATGCCATCCTGGCCATCTGCCTCGGTGTCTCAGCTGCCAACTTTGCTACTGTTATTTTAGGAAGGACTTCTTCGAAATGCTGAAAAGGCGTCTCAATGAACTCCCCTTCTACCTCCACATACCGGAATGAGTTCAAGTGGCTGATCATGTACTCCTCTTCGCCATGGACAGTAATGATCTTTCCCTTGACAGGATACTTCAACATCTGATGCAAGGGAGAGGTGACTGCCACAGCATGGTGTATCCAAGGCCTACCCAACAAGCAAGAATATGACGGACGGATGTCCATCACATAGAAAGTAGATTTAAACACCTCAGTGCCTATCTTGATGGGAATTTCAACCTCTCCATGGACCATTCTATTCGAACCATCAAAAGCTCTGACAACAATATCACTCGGCTTCAATTCCAACCCTTCACAATCTAGTCGGTCCAAGGCCTTCTTAGGTAAAACATTCAGCGACGAACCAGTGTCGACCAAGACGTGTGCGAGAGTAGTTCCCCGACACTCGACTGAAATGTACAAAGCATCATTGTGGTTTCTACCTTTAGGAGTTAGGTCGGCATCAGAGAACCCTAATCCATTGTCTGCAGTAAGGCTAGCCACGCAATTCTGGAACTGATCTGCAGAGGTTTCCTGGGGCACATGGGCTGCCTTCAGGAATTTTATCAGGGCTTTAGCGTGCGCTTCTGAGAAAAGTAGCAGTGCCATCATGGAGATCTTTGAGGGGGTTTGCCCCAACTGTTCTACCACATCGTAATCGCTTCTCTTGATTATCCTCAAAATCTCATCCATTTCCCTCTTGGAGGTTTCCGGGATGACCAAGGGTTGAGCCCTCGTCCTGACGAGCTCATCTTGGATTCCCTTACCTTTGTCAGCAGCGGTAGGAGGGACAGTACTAGGAACAACAACATCTTCAACCAAAGGAGTTCTAGCAGAAAGTTTTATTGGTGCAGGAATGACTTGGTCAGCTGATGAGGGTCCAAAGATTGCTTTTGGAGGGGCAATCTCTGGAGAAAATATTCTCCCGCTCCGGGTGATTTTGCTCGTGCCCACAATGTTACTAATGCTGGCTTTTTCATCCTCCGAACCTTCTTCACTTACTTCGATTTGCTTGATACCATGGTAGTAGACGTCACCGCCATAGTTCCAAGGTATCGATTTCTCAGAAATGTAGGGAACAGGCCCTGGCATTGTTATCTTCAAAGGAACAGATTTCGTAGCTGGTGTAATCTTAACAGGCTTTTTGACGACCTTGGAAAGATTGGGGTGAATGGTTATAATTGAGACATCTTCAGTATGAACCGGAACAGCATAAACTTTTTCAAACAAAATTTGTCGACTATCCACAAGGCCTTGGATGCCTTTCTTCAGTAACGGACAATCAAACGGCAGAGAGTAACAACAATAGCAGTCTTCTTTACATCCCGGGAAGATCTCGGCCCTTAACAAATTCAACTTGATGGTTAGCAGAGGAGTTATCAGATCATTAACATCAGCAACATACAAATCTTCTTCAATGGCGTTGACATTTCGGTCGTGCTTCGGCATGGGTGCAGATATCACATTAGGCTTCTCCGGAGCGTCAAACTCTACCTCCTTTGCCTCTATCAGGTCTTGGATCTTATGCTTGAGTGCCCAACAATCATTGGTGTCGTGTCCAACACTGTCAGAGTGGTAGGCGCATTTAGCATTAGGATGATAATGCGGAGAGGATGTATTCACATTCTTTGGTGCCTCTTTGATGGTGGCAAGATTCAACTTTAGCAGATGGGGAAGCACTTGCGCTGGAGTCATATTAATGCGGGTGAACTGCCGTTGTGGCCATTCCACCCGTTGTTGATTTGGTCTGGATTGGTTATAGCGAGGCTGCTCACTTGGAGTGTTTTGAATCATTACGGCCCCCACAGTTGGCCGACGCTCCGTCTTCCCTGCTCTTCTCTGAGAATATACCATAGCTGTTTCCTTCTTAAAAGGCTTCTTCTCAACACTTGCAGCAACACCCTTCTGAATCTTTCCTGATTTGATGCCAGCTTCTATTCTTTCGCCTGTTAAGATCAAGTCGGTAAACCCCGCGGAAGAGTTACCAATTAGATGATTGAAAAATGGCCCAGATAGAGTCCCTAGAAACATATCAACAAGCTCACGATCGGTTAAAGGGGGCTGCACCCTGCCAGCCAAATCCCTCCATTTTTGTGCGTATTCTTTGAATCCCTCGCCTGTTCCTAGCGACATACCCTGAAGTTGGGTACGAGTAGGAGCAAGGTCAGAATTATACTGGTATTGTTTGTAGAAAGCGGTGGCCAAATCTTCCCAATTTCTGACACTGGTTCCTTCTAGCTGATAAAACCACTCCAACTGAGCTCCCGAAAGGCTGTCTTGAAAGAAATGAATCCAAAGATTTTTATCTGCCGTATAGGGATGAATCTTTCTGACGTAGGACCTGAGATGCATTTTGGGACAGGACAAACCATCATACCTTACAAACACTGGCACTTTGAATTTTGGGGGAATCATAATCCCGGCAACCAAACCCAAGTCTTCAAAATCCAAACCTGGTACTCTTTGTAGCTCCATGGCGGCCAACCTGTCTTCTAGCCCTTTGTATTTATCATCAGCTGAAGGGTATTGCTGATCGGAATAATCTTCATCCTCCTCATCTTCCTCTTCTCCTACATCGGACTCGGAAGGTATAGCAACTCCATCTCTTTTACTGGTCCCTTCATCAGAAGTAGGAGGAAATTCAAGCACTCTCCGAGCTTCTCCGTCAAATCTTCTCCCCAAAGTAGCCACCCCGATCCTCTTTTTCTTCTTTTTCACTGGGTCCTTATTCCCCAATTGAGTCTTGATATCCTCCTGAACCTTAGCCAAGGTCATCAGAAGTTGTTGGAACTGTGCATTATGAGCTTGTAGGTCTTTGACTGTTTGCTCGATATCCATCCTACTGACATAAACAACAGACAAATAAGGAAACCTGGAGTGAGACCTGCTTATGCACATGATGAATGGTATGCTTATGTATGCAATGCATTCAAGGATTTAGGACATTCAAAATTGTTTTAGACAAAGAAGAACGCATGTCATATTAATAAGAAGAAATTTGTTAGTACATAAATGCCCCATGGGCCAAATATTACAAAAACTTCTTAAGGTAAAAAGACATTGCGCATCCTCTTTGGTGCGATGTAGGTGTTGAGGGCCTCTTGCTCATGGAGTCGGCGGGTAAGCTCTAGGACCTTCTTCTCACTGGCGTAGAAGCTAGCTTCAAAAGTATTCCGTTCCTCCTTGAGCTGAATCCAACTTTTCTGCATTTCCTCCCACGATGTAGGCATGTCTGGATGTAGGATGGTGTAGGGAACCTCTCCTTTATTGACGGGCTCTTTAATCACTGGGAGTACATGAGGATAAGGCATCATTAGACTTTGGGCTCGGGCTCGTACCCACTTGAGATAGGGCTCAAGAGGGATGGAGTTCTTGTGTCCCAGAGTCTTGCTATCAACCTTGTTGGGCCTTCCCCAAGCTCTGATGAATCTTTGGCGAAGTCCTTGCGCATCATTGTCGAAGTCAAAAACTAGGTCAGGAATCAACATGTCATGAGGGTCATCCCTCCGCGCATATCCAAATTGCCTCAAAGCTAGGCAAGGGTTGTAGGTGATACCTCCTCTAATTCCAAGTAAAGGAACATTAGGAAATTCTTCGCAACGATCGACGATGATGACATTTTCTCTGGACCGAGAACACCAATGTACATCAGAGTGAGTAAGAGTCATCAACCGTTGGGACCACCTTGAGCCTTAGTCGTTCTTCAAGACAGATTGTGGAAGGTGCGAAATAAACCACCTTGCAAGGAGAGGAGTACAGCACATGAGAACCCCCCTCTTTCTCATTGTTCGTGTGTAAACTGAGTGAAGGATGTCCCCAAGCAATGTTGGTATTGGATTTCTGGACAAGAAGATTTTGACGGTGTTGACATCTATCAATTGGTCAGGATTTGGGAACAAGACCAACCCATAGATAAGGAGTGCCACAATTTCTTCAAAGGCTTGTAGGTCCAATGAGTTCCAACATTCTTGTGCCTTCTCAAACAAGAATTTTGCTAAGAATCCCTTGACGCCGCTTCTGGTTTCCCAATGCCCCTTGATGTCGGATGGTTGTAGATGTAATGCTCGAGCAACATCTTCTGGATTTGGTTCCTTTTCCATACCGTTGAAGGGTAGTTGATTAAGGATAGGAATTCTCAGGAGTTGAGAAAACTCCTCCAAAGTGGGCACCAACTGGTAATCGGGGAAAGTGAAACAGTGGTGAAGAGGGTCAAAGAACTGGAATAGCACTTTCATCATGTCTTCTTCAATGTTGGTGTTGACTAGGCTGAGCAGTCTACCATGTCTTTCACTGAAGGATGAGCTTTCCGGAATTCTTGAGGTGAGCTCCTTGAGTTGAGGAGAGATTCTCACAAGGTTGACTTGAATGGTGTTTCTGCGAGGAATTTCCATGACCTACAAAACAAGAACAAAGATGAAGATCCCAATCCTTGAAATGGTTAGTGAATGCATATGATGCTTTATGATGTTTATGATGTATGCACAAAACATATGTACAAGCAATTCACACCAAACCCTAGTTTCAGGCTTGCATGGGGTTTCATAGGTAAGTACCCTCTTGAGTGTAGTTGGCTTAAAAACCTGTCCTATAAATAGTAACCGGGTTCTAAGGAGCTCAATATCTTAGGATTGTTTTCATTGTTCATTGTTTTGGTTTAGCCACTTAACTAGCGACCAAAATATTCCAAGAAAACAACCCTCAATGAGTGTAGTATCGAGTATCTATCAACTTCGGACTGCACCAAAGCCGGTCATCTCACTACCCCTAATAAAAGGCCAAGATGGTCAAGTAAGGTTCTAGGTCATTAGTGCTTAGTGACATCACTCAGCGGCCCCGTACTCTCCTTGATTGAACTCAAGGGTTACCGGTACTCACAAATATGTCGCACTAATATAGCTATTGCTTCGGCCGTGTCGGTATACCCCGCACAGTTTCCACAACGTATTGCTATCTATGAATGTTTCCCAAAATTCGGGTGTAGGATTGCAAACCCAAACAAGAGAGCAAAAAGCAAACAATTCAAACAATTAGTCATGCAAGAGGGTGATCTAAGCCCTAAGGTTACTCCACTTTTTAAGATATCCCCAGCAGAGTCGCCAGTTCTGTGATACGGTGGGAGAATTGACTGTGGTTTTGCGTTTGTTTTCGCAAATGTTTCGGTTGAGCAAGAGTCGCCACCGACTTTTTATTTTATCCTAAGGAAAGGTTTAAAAAGCACAGCAAAAACCTTTGAGATTTTTCTTAGGTTCGGGGAGTAGATTATAGAAAGGGAAGGTATTAACACCCTTTCTATCCATGGTTATCCATGGGCTCTTAGGTACTTGCTTAGATCAATTTGCCTTGGTTTTCAATTGTTTGAAAGGGTGCTTTGTGTGTGTGGTTTTGAAAAGGTTTTGAAAAAGATGCCTTGTATAGGCTACCCTTGTAACAATTCTTTACTCGAATGTTTTACAAAAGGTGTTTGTCTTTTTGAAAAGATGTTTCAAGGTTTTTTGAAAGTTTGTTTTGAAAGTGTTTGTGAAGTGTGGTTTGAAAAATAGGCAAGTGTTTTCTTTGCAAATTGACAAGTACTTAAGAGCGATCTACCCTAAAGTTTCCTCAAAGATTTTTGTTATGTTTTAAACCTTTTGACAATTTTGTTCCACCATTGTATTTGGTGGACAATCTTGTATTAGGATGTTGAAGGGACGGGCGTGGGTCATCGTTTAGACCATAATTGCAATAGTGCTAAGTATCCTTGGGCAATTTTTCTTTGAAAAGGGACTTTGATCATTTTAGGCAACTTTCGAAAGCGTCATTGAGGGACTATGATCGTTTGATTATTTGCTTTGCCCAAAGAGACCTAACATGCAATATGGCCTAATTTTGAAAGGCAACAAGTGGATGTAACCCTAGGGGTGTTAGTGTGCAAGTGTGTTTTATTGCATGCAAGAGTTTTTTCTTTGAATTAGGTTTTTCTATTTCATTGATTTTATCTTGCCATACACGTCCTAATTACTAGCAATAAGAAGCGGAAATATAAAATCCTACGTTATTACAACAATTAGGGGAGGGGGATACACATTTGTACATGGGGGGTTCAACGAGAAAAATAGACAAAAAAGAAAATAGCAAAAAACAAGATATAGAGAGAGAGAGAGGGAGCCCGCGCGCTGCTGGGAGGTCATCAAAAGTTCTGACTCAGATCCGCTGCCAGATGATCAACCTGTTAGTGAAACTGGATGAGTCAGAACTTCTGACTCTGGCACCTGCAAAACAGAACCTTGTTAGTGGGGAAATCAAAAGTTCTGATTTCCCTGCGCTGCAAGACAGAAGTTTGTTAGTGGAGAAACCAGAAGTTCTGATTCTGCTGAAAAGGCAATAACTCTCAGAGGTTCTGACATCATTGACAGCAAAACAGGATTCAGATGTGCTAACGTCAAAGTCAGCACTTGGCTTTTCCCTGTACTAATCAGAACATCTGCAATTCTGTTGTTACTCCACAAAACAGGAAACATATTTGGAACAGATCCAGCAAATAAAAATGTTTCAGAGGTCAGAACCACCAAGGTCACAGGCAAGTCCTATACTGGCTCAGAACGTTCTGAGGTATGAAAATCCTCAGAACATAAACAACAACAACATGATATTTACATTATGTTATTTGAATATGCACAGCTGATGATGCTTAACAGCGTGATGAGGGTCAGCAGGTGCTTACCTGACTGTTGGGAAAGTTGTGGGTGAAAGTTTAGCTTTTGGTTCTGGTGGTGTTCTGGACAGATTTGAAAAGGGGAAGTAAAGGTGTATACGTATGTAGGGTTAGAAGTTTGGAGAGGGTGTCTTTGGTTTACAGAAAAGAACTGGATATTTGATGAAGTTTGAAGATAAGAAACTCAAAGTTATGAAACAAAACTGGAGATTTTGGCAGAGTTTCAGAACGCTGTGTTGCTAAGAGTTCTGTTTCTCACTTAGCAATTTCTGTTTCTTTTCTTGAACATCTTTTGCAGTGGTGAAGACCCTCTATTTATAGGCAAAGTTCTTGTGGATGCCTTGAACATTTAAGGCGCCAACAGAGTTTGAATTTGTTCTTTAACAGAAATTCCTGGGAAGTTGTGATACAGATAGCTTTCAGCCTAGGTTGCAGCAGCAGGCGTAGATTGGGGAGAAGTAACCTCTGAAGTGGGCGGTGGCGTGAAGACCCATTCCAGAATCTGTGCAAAAGCGTTTTCCAAGCCACACGTGAATGCTCAGGAGTGGTTGGAAGCATTAATGGGCATTAAATGGTGACAAGACCTATCAACATCAATATTCTGGTAATGGAAACCAGCGTTGAATCAGCAGCGTAAACCATGCTCTGGCCTTGGCTTCCTGTTGTCTTAGTAAGCTCTGGAGATTCTTTATCAGTGTAACACCCACTCTTCTGATATTTCATCTTCTGATTTCAACCTGTTCTGAAGGAGCCTTCAGACTTTCCTGCTTCTCTTGCATTCCTTTAGCAAATTCTGACTGAGCTTGTGTAACTGCTGAAGGGGCATGTTTTGTTTGAGGCTTACATATTAAACCACGTTTATAACTTCTGATTGAACTGATGTAGCTGCTAAAGAGCCAACTTCTGACCACGCTGAGCCAAGCTTGCAACTTCTGACCGTTTTCATCTGGAATGGGTCCAGAAGTTCTGAAGCGCTGAATTTTCTTAAAACACTCATTTTAGAGAAGCGTTCTAAGTACTTAGAATTTGATTTTTCTCAAGATAAAAGCGTTGTTTCTGGAGTTCGTGAGATCATCTTGCTCTTGTAAATGGCTTGCTTGGGCAAAGGGATAACTCAGGACTTGGATTTGTTTCAGAGGGACCTTGAAAATCCAAGGTGGTTTCCTGAAGAAAGGGAGGGCAAATTTTGGGGTACAACACCATACACACCCTAATTCCTAGCAATATATGAAAGCAGTAAAAGTACGGAAAATAAAGATTCTACGCTATTACAATCATTAGGGGGGTGAGGTGTACAAATTTTCAAATGGGGATTGCAAATAAAATTAAATCCTAAGTTACTATTGCAACCATATTGAATGGATAAGAATGTACAAAAGATGTAAAATGGACTTGTTTTATTTTAAGAAAATATTTTTGATCTTTTGTTTTAAGAAATAAAATAAAGCATCTAAAAAAAATGTTTTTTGGTATTTTTTTATTATTAATGGAATAGAAAGTGATAGCAAAAATAGTGAGAAATAGAAAAATAGAATCAGCGTATTGCTGATTAAAGAAGGTCAGAAGTTCTGACTTTGGCGTACTGCAATACAGAAATCATGTTAGTGAAAAAAATGAGTAAAGTCAGAAGTTCTAAGTCCACTGGGAATACAGTAGTTTTCAGAAGTTCTGATACCAATGGAAACAAAGTAGATCTCAGAAGTTCTGATACCACTGGCAACAAAGTATATTTCAGAAGTTCTGATACCACTGGCAGAACCTGGTCTCTCTCTCCATGCTAGTCAGAACATCTGCAACTTGGTCATTTCTCCATAAAACAGAAGATGTGCATATGACAGTTATGGCAGGTGTCATAGTGTTTCATAAATAAGAAATATCATAACTATAAATCAAAGGCAAGTATGAATTTGCTAATCCTAGTTCTGAGTTCTAATTTCTTCAAGAAGTTCTGAACTGATTTATTCCCTACTTAGACAGGCAGATGCATGAAATCTCAGAATATGTACAACATCAGAAATAATATATCTACATAGTATTTTTGAACATGCAAATCTGGTAATGCTTAAGTAATATGGTGAGAGTCAGCAAAAGCTTACGTTGCAGCTGGAAGAGATTTTGTGAATCAGAGTTAACCTCAACTCTGATGATGTTCTGAGCAGCTTCTTTACGTACTCAGTAGGCTGGAAGTTTTCAACTTCTGGAACAACAAAGGGGTTATGTTCTGACTTCTTTGAGTAGATGGATGGAAAGTGTATGGTAGTATGAATACAAAAGTTAAGGAAGTTTCTAATATGTGAATCAAAAACTGTGTGGATGGTTTTAGTCAAGAAACACTTGAGAACAAATGGAGTTTGAATGCAAGGAATCAAAAGTTAACAGGTTTTGTATGTTGTGTTTATAGTTTTGTGGATTCTTGGAATTTTCGCAGGGGTTCAAGACTTTTCTTTCTCAATTTTCCGACTTCTTCTCAATGGTCAATGGTGTTCTATTTATAAGCAAAGATTTTGTAGTTTGGAGATGTCATGTGGCGCCAACATTATATGCTAGAAGCTGACTTACTCTTGAAGTAAGCTTAAACAAGCATGGTCAAATGCATCAAGTAGGATGGTTAGCATCGCCTAAGCTGGATTTGTCAGCATGAATTAAGGAAAAGTAGAAGCAGCGCATGGGCCTAGCATACTATTGCACAAAAGTTTGCTTTCCCAGGACAATAGGAGTACACGTGGGGGAAATCCCTTGGATAAAGACTCAAAAGTGGTTGTGAGCATTAAATGATGATGAGATTTATCCAATCAGAAATCCTTCCATGTGAAACTATTCATTATTGCTTAACTCTGGATCAGAAGTTCTGCTTCAGCATAACATCCAATCTTCTGATCCTTTTATCTTCTGGCTCCAGCATGTTCTGAAGGAGTTCCCAGACTTTCCAGGAAGTTTGCAGCACGCTTTATAACCTTCTTTGATTTACCCTGGCAAACTCTGACTGAACCTCAGTGAACACTGGCCCAGAAGTTATGACCAAACTCTGTCTTGAGAATATCCGAAATTTGCTGAGTGTTATGGTGATAACCTGGTCAGAAGTTCTGAAATTGTCATATTTCTTAAACACTTAGAAAATTTTCTAAATATTTAGAATTTGACATTTCCAAACTAAAATTTGACTTTTGAAATTTTTGATGAAACAAACTTCATATTCCAACATGTCTTGATAAAATATGATTTTTGAGATTTTGATTTTGATCTAAAAGTCAAAGTTAGATTTCTTAGTGTTCAAATGACCATTTCGCCCTTGTGAATGGTTTGCTTGGAAAAATTGATTATTCAAGACCTGGAAACTTGATAGAAGCGAACTTGGGATCCAGGGGGATCCCTTGTGAAATGAGAGGGAAAATTTTGTGGTACAATAAAGGTATTTCCCATATGTGAAATAATCCTTGGACTTGAACTAGATTTGAAAGTTAGTGTATGTCTCCCGTCATATGCTTTGAACAACCACTATCAAGATACAAAGATTGCATGTGGTCTTCAAGCATACCTACAAAAAAAATTAAGTTTGATTTGGTACCCAATGTGCTTTGGGTCCTGTTGTACCCCAAAATTTTCCCTCTCATTTATCAATATTTTTCTCACATGACCTCTTTGACTCAAGACTGAATTAGGGTTTGACCAGCTCAAGGCATCTCATCATGCACTGATAACCCAAAATTAAGGTTTGGGATTGAACAAAGATTTTTGGAATATCAATTCTTCATATGACTTTCAAGTGTCATTATGGACCCCTAAGATTACTCATGTCAAGTTTCAAGCCTTGGATCACACTTTTGATCAGTCAATTGGACATTTGACCTAAAAATCAACTGTATTGGGGAAAAAGTCAACCATGGCCAATTTATAGTCAAAATTCATAATTTTTATCCACATCAACATTTTAGACTCACATGTATCATTTGATCAAGTTTGCACCATAATTCCTCAAGAAATTTGAGCAAATCATCAATAGGGCAAAATGGTCAAAATTAGGGTTTTGATTGAGAAAGGGCAATTTCTGATTTTTGACCTAGAAAATGATCAATTGGTTTGAAGCATGATTTCAATAGTTCAATTGCATCATCTTGACCTAATTACATGGTTCAAAACATTTCAATTCCATTGGATTGACAGATAAATTTTGCAGTCAAGTGATCAAAAGTCAACTGTATACTGAAAAGTCAAACTTTGACTTTTTGGTCAAAATAAAATGCCAAGGATCACAATTCATCAAAGCATGTCAAAATGTGAAACTTGTTCATCAAGAAATCAAAGATTGAAGATTTTTTTTTGGAATTTGAAATTTTCTTAGAAATTTTTCTAAGTATAGAAAATTTCTTATTTTTTCTCAACTTTAAGCCAAATTCTCACCATGATACAAGATGATTCAAAGAAAGTTCCCAACATGAAAGTTTTAGATCTCCATGAAATCTACAACTTTTCTTCACACATTTTCTTCTAAAGATACTTGTATCTCAAGATATAATTTTGTGAATACATGCTCATGAACTAAAATAACTTAGTGAAGTTTTGCCCTAATTTAGGCAGGTTTTGGACCTAACTTCATGGAAATTTTTCACCTAGTTCCAAGAGGAATCTTGAAGAACAATTCAAAGATTAATTATATATAACATTGCAATCTTTCCAAAATGTCCAAGAACTCCTTGAGATCATTCTTGAGTAGGGAGAATCAAAGAGAAGAAGTTGGCAATTTCTCACTTTAATTTCAAGCCATTTCATGAAGAACAAAATTCAAATCCAAACCTAGGATGCATAATCCTTGCTTTACAGGTCTAAAAATTGTTTCTCACTCAATAATTTAATGCTTACATAGTTAATAAAGCTTTAATCCAAGCATGATAGCCTTTGTCCAAGCTTTAATTCCATAAATGGCACAAAGTTGCCATTTCCATTTTAGAAAAGCACAACTTTTGCATTTGTCAACTCCTTGAGCTTTGCACTTGTTCTCTCTGCATACACAAGTCCTATAAACTAAAAGCAAAGTGCCTAAGACTTGTACCAACTCAGATCAGGATTGTATAAGTATGTAGAGAGTTGTCTCCTCACTTTTCTTAAAAGGCAAGCAATAGAGCAAGAAGTCTATAACTCAGAAACCTGGTGTGGAATTGATTTGAAACCTTTTCTATACTTATACACAAACATATTACAACCTAACACATGATGGAAAAGGCTGGAAAACTCTCCCAAACTCTCTATCACCAAAAACCTGCCATAACTTGCAGTTTTGCATCAAGCATAGCAATCCAAAAATCTACTCGTGAGTTACAAGTTCTAATCACCTAAACACTTAACCTACATCATACCTAAGTGTTCCAGACCATCATCCCTTCACTGTAACCCCTCCTTCTCCATCTGCCATTTTTGCATTTCAAGCTTGCAGGTTGACTTGGATAGGGAGATTCAGCCACTTTCAAGATAAGGTAAGGATTGGAACATACTCAGGAAGGTCCAGGCAAGCTAAAGGGATCCTCAAGCCTTCTCAAAACTCACTCAAACTCCATTCACGATCTCAGCTGAAAGAGGTAAGAACTCTAACTTCTATCTCTTCATACAGGCATCCTTTGGTCTCGATTTGTGAAGATAAAATGTAGACATCCTTGTGCTAAAACCAACCATGTTCATAGATTTCATTTATATTCATTGTGTATAGAGAATTTTAGATTTCAAATTTCTGTAAAAATTAGGTTTGAAATTAGGGCCATTGAAATCATCTTTGATCTTTAACTATTAGTTTACATGAGTTACATGGTTGAAATCGTGGGAAAGAGTACTACCATTTTCATGTTTGAAGTTTCCATTTTCATGGAGAAATGAGAGAGATACAGGGGGTCCGGCTAGCTAGAGGAAGAAGACGAAGTACAGAGCAAGGAAGCATTTTGTGTTATGTGTTTTTAGTTTCATTTGAACTAACGGATATACAGCTACCCCAGTGGCAAGGCAGCACGCAGAAATTGCATAGGTCATGGGTTCGAACCTTGGCGCTGCCTTTTACATTTTTCATATTTTTCAGTTTTGTTTTTGTTTGTTTGCAGCGTGGGCTCAGCACATATGGGCCTCATTTTTTTTGCTAACATCCACCTCCCTTTTTCTTACAGCACCCCTGGCCCATACATTTTATTTATTTTTATTTTCATTTTTCATTTTATTAAATATTATTTTCCTTGACATAAAAAATCATAAAAAATAAAACATGATAAATATTACATTTTGTTCATTTTATTTTATTTTTCTTAATAAAAAATATTTTTATTATATATTCACTATTTTTCTTGAATAAACTTGTAAAATAAAATAGAATTAGGTTAATATTATTTCTTTTTTTTCTCACTTGTAAATATTTATTTTAACATATAAAAAGACCAAAATACTTCATAAATACCATTTATTATTTTTCAAGACAAAAATACACAAAAATAATACTTAAGGAACTTTATTTTCTTTTAACAAATTAGAATTAGGGTTAACCAATTTCTAAAAATAATTTCCTTTTCTTAAATTATTAGGTTTAGTTCAAAACTCTTTTTCATATAAAAAACAAAACAAAAATCTTTTTCTTGCATATACATACCATTGCATATTTAATTTATATTGTATATTATTTATTCAAATATTCGTACAAATTCGATTTGGTTGTAATAGATTAAATTAGGTTTACATTATTGCAAATCCCCATTCATAATTTGTATACCCCTCCCATAAAATGTTCTAATAGCGTAGTAATCTTTAAATTGCGCAATTTATCGCTTTTATATAACATGCTAGTAATTAGGATTTGTATGGCAAGATAAAAACAAATCAAATAGAAAACCCTAATTCGAGACAAAACCAAGCATGAAAATAAAACACTTGCACACAAGCACCCTTAGGGTTACTCCACTTGGTTGCCTTATATAAAAATGGCCATATTATGCATGCGAAGTATCTTAGCAAAACAAAAAAGTATAAGATCATAGTCCCGCGATGACGCTATTCAAAGTTGCCTTACAAAATGATCTTAGTTCCTCAAAAAATTCTAAGATACTTTGCAACATTGTTAATCATGGTTATACGATGACCCACGCCCGCCCCGTTTAAATCCAAAGATAGGGTTACTTACCAAATCAATGGTAAGACAACAATATCAAAGGAAAAGGAAATGAACAAGAAATACATTTGAGTAGGTAGATTACTTCTAGTTACTTGCTCTATTTCAAAACAACTATCCTTGCTACTTTCAAAAACAAACACACACATTTCCAAACATCTTACAAATATTGAAAACATTTTCAAAAAGACAAACATCTTTGTATACATTTTTACGAACGAGAATCATTACAATTGCCTAAACAATGGCCTCTTTTACAAAATACTTTCAAAACCACACAAAGCACAATTTCAAAACAAAAGCAAGTGATCTAGCAAGTAACTAAGAGCCCATGGAAAACCATGAATGAAAAGGGTGCTAATACCTTCCCTTTTCATAATCTACCCCCCGAACTCAAGAAACAGTCTCAAAGGTCTTTCCTGTGCTTTTTCACCTTTCCTTTTGGATAAAAGAAAATTCGGTGGCGACTCTTGCTAACCGTAACATTTGCGATAAAATGCAAAACCCTCAAGTCAGTTCTCCCGCCGTATCATAGGTCCATCATAGTTAGTTCCCTTCTTAACCCACACATAATGCCCACTTGCTACACTAAAGTTTCTAACATAGTAAGCATTAGGTGTATGGCCAACAATACCACAATAAAAACAAGTAGGTTCAAAGTTACTTCTATATCTAGAAGGATAAGATTTCTTCTTAGGAAATGTTTTCTTTTTAGGATAGTGATGAACTATTTTAGGTTTGTTCACTTTCTCTTTGGATGATTGATCACTAGCCTTAACAAATATAGTCTTATTAGAACTTGGTTTTGAAAACTTTGAATATCCAAGTCCACTTTTATCATTGGAATATCTTTGTTGGCTAAGAACACCTTCCAATCCAATTTGGCCTTTTTCATATCTTTCAATGACTCTTTTTAATTGGAAAATTTGGAAAGAGAGTGATTCACAATTTTTGCATACAAAATTCTGTTTTTGTTCATCACTTAATTTTTGTTTTTCTTCTTTGAAATATTTTTCCATAGATTCACATTTTTCTTCTAATGATGAAATTTGTTTCTTTTGAGATGAAATAGTTTTGTACAGAATTTTTCATTCATTTAATAGTTCATCTATAATACCTTGTGCATCACTATCAAAAACATAAAATTCATTACTAACCTCATTGTCTTCATCAACGGAATGGTGTGAGGCCATCAATGCTAGATTTACACTTTCATCACTATCGGAATCGGATGAGGAACTTATTTCAATATCCTCCCATGCGACTTAAGCCTTTTTGTTCTTGAATCCCTTCTTGATTTTGAAGCCACCTTTCTTGGAGAGTTTTGGACAATCCGGCTTGATATGACCTTGCTTACCACATTCATAACATGTGATTTCTTGTGTTGATGTGGAAGCTTCCTTTTTCTTAAATTGTTTCTTTCCTTTTGAATGAGAAAAGGGTTTGTCATTTCTACCAAAGAACTTACCAAGCCTTTTAACAAGAAGAATGAAATTTTCATCTTCTTCCGGATTGTCTTCCTTTTCAACTTCCTTGGAGTCTATCTTCAAATAAATATTCTTGGATTTCTTCTCTTGATTTTCATGCTTTTCAAGTCTTCCGAGTTCCGTTTCATATTCTTGAAGTTTTCCAAACAATGTTGCGGATGTCATGTTGGAGAGACTTTTCTTTTCTGAAATTGTCGTTACCTTTGGTTTCCATTCCATAGTTAAGGACCTAAGTACTTTCAGATTCAGTTCATCATTCGTCAAAGTTTTACCAAGGGCTCTTAGATGATTTGTCAAGTGCACAAATATTTTTTGTAAGTCAAGAATGGTTTCTCCGGGCTGCATTCAAAATAATTCGTATTCTTGACTCAGGGTATTTAGTCTTGATCTTTTTACTTCAACCGTTCCTTCATGAGTTTGTACCAAGGTATCCCATATTTCTTTTGCTGTCTTGCATGCCGAGACACGGAAGAATTCATCCATGCTAAGTGCACCTTGAAGAAGGTTTATTGCCTTTTTATCATAGAGAACTTTCTTCTTATCATCATCGTCCCATGCAGTTTTAGGCTTTGATGAGCCAACACCATTGATTACCGTTATAGGGATAAATGGACCATTTTCGACGGCATCCCATATTTCTTCTCCTTGTGCTTCTAGATGTGCCTTCATGCGTATTTTCCAGAAGTCAAAATATTTACCACAAAATAGAGGAGGCTTGTTGTTACTACCACCATCTCTGAACACGGGATTTTGATTTGTGGAAGCCATTCTAGATATTTTAGGAACATGTTACCTATAACCTGCTCTGATTCCAATTGTAAGTACGAAGTGCGCCTAAGAGGGGGGGTGAATTAGGTACTTTAAAAAATTCTGGTTTTAGTGATGATGGATCTTATTTTTCTGGTTAATGGTGAGTTTAGGAAAGCTTAAAGTGCAGAAATATAAAGAGACACGGGCGATATATCCTGGTTCTGCTCATAGTCCGAGAGTACTCCAGTCCCCTTTCAACATGAAAGAGATTTCCTTTTTGTGGCAAACTTAAACAAGAACTACCAAAAAGCCAAGAACAATCCTCTTGGACCAAGAACAATCCTCTTGGATTTTCACTATGTCAACTATGAGAACAATCCTCTCAAAGTGACTACACTTGTATCCAACAATCTTGGAAACACAAGATTTCAAAAACACATAAACTTATTTCCAACAATCCTGGAAAAATAAGTAAGTAACTATCAATATTTGAGTTTGAGTGAGTTGAGTAGTATTGATCACTTAGAGTGATTTAACAATGTATGATCTTCTCTTCCAATAATATTATTGTACAATCACTCAAGATATAATTGCTCAAAGTTTTCTGTTTAACAAAGTATGAAAATGTGCAGAAAACTTATGTATGAAAGTGAAGGAATGCTTGAGTTTGTATTTTGAAAAATCAGAAAATATATTTGGAAGAGGTGTTGAAACTGATTTTGAAAATGAATATTTATATGTTCATAACACCCTTTTGAAACAACATGAAGTTCTGAAAATGAATCATGAACAAATGAAAAGTTTGAGTAAAAGGTTTCAATGAAAAGGTATGATGAACAATCATGTGAAAAGTTGTTGTTTTTCAAAATCGTGCAGCATGTAATCGATTGCATCCTTTGTGTAAATCGATTGCACAAGGTTTCAACAGCTATATTTTCAAAAGTTTTAAGTGTGCAATCGATTTCACTAGCAATGTAAATCGATTGCATGTGAAGTAAGTAGCAAAAAGTAAGTGAGTGTAATCGATTGCACAAGCAATGTAAATTGATTGCACTGAGAAACATAAGCAAACATTTTGAAACTTTTAAGTATGCAATCGATTTCACAGAGAAACAAAAGCAAAAGATCTGAAAGATTGAAGCATGCAATCGATTGCACTAATATGCAAATCGATTGCACTCAAGTGAAAAATGAATTTTAACTTTGAAAAACTTGAGTAATAATTTATAAAACATTTCTTATTCATCATTGAGCATCTATATCTTAAGATCAAAGTAAGTAATATTATTATACCTTGAAAGTTGTTGAGAGCTTTGAACTGAAGATTTTGTCCTTAGATGCTTTGATCTTGATCATAAATCTTTGCCTTCTTTGTCAATCATGGTTTGTCTTCATCAAAACAACAAGCTCATTTGAGAAGCTTGATTTTACAGTTTTTGGAAAGATGTTATGCAACTGTTCTCGTCTCTATAAGAACGTATAGAAAATGTTTTGTCTTTTTGAAAATGTTTTTGAGATGAAAGTGTCAGTGTAAAAAAAGGTTTTTTGTCTTGAATAAGCGAGTAACTAGGAACGAATATACCTATTTGAAAGGTCTTAAATGTTCTTTTCTTCCTCCTTTATATGTTATTATCTTACCATTGATTTGGTAAGAAGCCCCATCGTTGGATATGAAGGGACATGCGCGGGTCAATTGTACAATCATCGAAAGCAACTTATGAGACGCTTTAGCAAATTTTTCTTAAGGGACTAGATCTTTTTATCGAAGGCAACATCGGGGACATCAAGGGAATAAGATATTTTTATCGAGGGGTCTTTGCTAAAGTGTCCCATCTTTGAGGGACATGACTGTATTTCCGAGGCAACAAGCGAGGTTGCTGTTGTACCCCAAAATTTACCCTCTCACTTTATCAACATTTCTCATCACAAGACTCTTGAAACTCATGACCAAGCTAGGGTTTGCACTGCCCAAAACACCTCCTTGCACTGTTGACCTAAATTAGGGTTTGAGTTTGCACAGGGATATTTTGACCTAAAATGCCCAAGGTGACTTTCATACTTCATGTTGGACTCACAAGTTTGTCCATACCAAGGTTCAAGCCTTGAATCAAATTTTTGCCCAGTCAGTTAGACAGTTGACCTAGAAATTAACTATATTGAGGAAAAAGTCAACTGTGGCTAATTTACAGTCAAACCTCATGAATTTTGACCCACATAAACATTATGAACTCATATTAACCATTTGATCAAGTTTGGATCACAATTCCACAAGAAATTTGATCAGATCACCAAAAGGGCAAAATGGTCATTTTTAGGGTTTTGACTGTACAAAGGCAATTTTTGACTGTTTGACCTAGCCAATGACAAATTAAGCTCAACCATGGACTCAAGGACTCAATGAAATTATCTTGACCCATTCAACAAGTTCAAAAGATCTCAAATGCATAGGATTGACAAATGAATTTTTCAGTCAACTGATCAAAATTTGACTGTACACTGAAAAGTCAAACTTTGACTTTTTGGTCAAAATCAAGTGCCGAGGGTCATTTTTCATCAAGATATGTCAAATTATGAAACTTGTTCATCAAGAAACCAAAAATTACAAATTAGGTTTTGAAATTGAAAAATTTCATAACTTAGAAATTTTCTAAGTTATGAAATTTTCTTAATTTTTCCTAACTTTGTCCCACATTTTCACCAAGATGCAAATGGATTCAAACAAAACTTACAACATGAAAGTTGTAGTCCTACACAAAGTCTAAAACTTTGATTCACAAAGTTTTCTCAAAAGATGCTTGGATCTCAAGTTATGAATTTTGGAACAAGGGTCCCTAAAACTTTTAACTTAGAGAAATTTTTCCCTAGTTTAGGCAGGATTTTGACCCATCTTCTTGGCCATTTTTCACATAGTTACACTTGGAGTCTCAAGTTGAATTTCAAAGATGGATTATATGACATGTTGTAAGCTTTCCAAATTGTCCAAGAACTCCTCAAACACATTTGTGGTTAGGGAGAATCGAATGCTTGAAGTTGGCAAAAACTCACTTTGTAACCATGGCCAATACATGTTCATACCACTTGCAAAATCTGACCAAACTAGCTTTGTACTTGATTACAGGCCTCTAAACCAATTTACACTCAAAAATTGAATGCAAATACATTTGTTAGAGGCATTGTTCTTATCAAGTGAGCATTATACATTGAATAATTCCATTTTGGGCACAAAGATCACACTTCCATTTTCATAAAGCATAACTTTTGCAAAGTTGTTTGTCTTGAGCCTTGAACTTCTTTCTTTGCAGAAAACAAGTTCCACAAACTTAGGCAAAGGTACAAGAAGTTTGTGCATGCTTGGAGATAGCATGTACAGACCTATCTCATTTCACTTCACACTTTTCTTTCAAAACAAGTCAACTTGCCAAAAGTCCATAACTCACACATCTGATAAAATCAACTCAAGCCAAGGTTTCAAACAAGTTTCTCACATCCCTGTAAGCCAGAAACACGATCCTTTCACCTCTAAAACACCCTTGTACTCAAAAACCATATTTTCTTGCAAAACAGGGCAGGACCTGTAAGTTACAAGCCAAATCATATTCCACTTGTGCGTTTTGCTTGCAATCAGTTCCAATACCTTCCATTCAACTCACTCAAGCAGTCCCAAACCTCCATTGCCAACTGTAACTCCATTTACAGTGTTCACCATTTCTGTTTCAAGCTTATGCAGGTTGACTTCTAGAGGTTGATTCAGGTCATTTCAAAACAAACTAAGCATTGGGAAAGGTTCAGGGAACATCAAGCAAGCTCAAAAGAACCTCAGGCCTCACTGAAAGTTGCTGCATTGCCATACTCATTTCAAACTGAAACAGGTTTTTCATGAACTTCTATCTCTCTATTTAGGAACATTTAACCTTAGGTTTGTGAATAAAATATGTTGTACTCATTGCCCTGAAACCATACATATGCTCAGTTTTCATTTATATTAATCGTGCTAGGAGAATTTCATCCATGAACATGTTGAAAAAGTTAGGTTAAATTTTAGGGCCAGAGAAATTCTCTCTGGTCTTTGAGAGTTAGATTTAATGTTTTATATGGTTGAAATCGTTGTTTGATGCTCTACAAGTTTCATGTTTTGAGTTTTGGCAAAAGATCACAAACGCAGGAGATACGGATTTGAATACAGGGCGCGCACATCCTTTGTCACAAGGTCAGGGATGAAGTGGAAATGGGTTGGGCCTGGCCTTGTCCTGCTTTTTGCACCCCCATGCTTGCTTTTCACGTCCCCTGGCCCATTTTCTTGTATTTTGACATTTTTGTATTTTTATTTTCTTTTCTGACTTCAATATTTTATTTTCAAACATAAAACAATGCTCCAAAAATATTTTCATATTTTTTTACATTTATTTAGCATTTTATTCCATTTTTTCTAATATTAAAATATTCTTAATACCATTTTATATTTGTTTAAATTTAAAAATAATGTAAATAATACTAATATTTTCATTTTATTTTTTTTATTCATAATGAAAATATTTTCTTGAATATATTTTATTATTGTAAATATTTTATTTTATTTTATATACACTTAATATATATATATATATATATATATATATATATATATATATATATAATATATATATATATATATATATATAATATATATATATATATATATATATATATATATATATATATATATATATATATATATATATATATATATATATATATATATATATATATATATATATATATATATATATATATATATATATATATATATATATATATATATATATATATATATATATATATATATATATATATATATATATATATATATAT